>FWPY01000106.1:6483793-7820086 GCA_900174645.1 Sonneratia alba
CATATGAAAGGTGAAAAATAGACAGCTCAAACTGGGCTGATAACTTGTCAGGGGAGAAATTAATGGCCTTTAAGGTCATTAGACCGAGGCTATAGATAAACTCTGGCATTTAGCATGTTAAGATTGGCTGTAACAAATAAAAGTACATATATATGTCTCTAACACCAAGAAATCCTTCGTCAAATACATGGCAAGAGAATATTTATAAAACAAATAAGATAATGAGCTGCATACGCCATACGCTAAAAGGTCATGTGACTTTCCCAGCCAAAAAAAAAAAGGAAAGTTCAGGCAAATGGTAATTTCATAAAAATAACATATGTACCTCTGATCCCATCCCAGGAAATCTTTTACAATAGCATCTCTTATAGATTGATCTAGCTTCACTTATATTGCCAAATTCAATCTCCATTGCTACATAACCTTGCCATGCTTCTAACATGGAGCCACTGCAGAAACCAACTAGGCACAATAAGTTGTAGGGCAAAAAACAACATAACAAGCTTTCACCTTACAGAACTAGTAAAACCCAACCAGGTCTTAAGCAAGCTCTCCCATGCTCCACGATAAGCAACTAAATCTTTCCCCAATGTCACCTCTAATCGAGCCCAGTAAGCATGCAAATGCAGCAAACTTTGAGTGTTCTTCAAGTGGGGGGTTAAGTAATTTGAAGCTCGCTACAAGTGAAGACATTACAAATTAATATGAACAGTGATTATCAACCCATTAGACAGCAAAAGCATGCAAAAGATTGGAGGAAAAAGAAAAAGAGTTTCAGAACAGATTCAACCTCTCCAGAAGCAAACCTAAAAGAAATCTAGAGGTAGGTAAGACCATTGCTCAGTATGATTTTCATTGTAGCTTATGGTGCTAGTACAACCAAGAGGAGTGCCCACAGTTTTGATAACCATTATTGTGCACAAATAATGGTCACACTCGGAAGAAATTCAAGATGTCATTGCAGAAAAGAATCATAATGTGGTTACTTATGAGACTGAACATGGCACATGTTGCTATCTATGCAAGCAACCAAAGACTGGGTCAACTGTAAGTGAAGAATCTTTAAGCTTCAATAATATACAAATCAACAATGGAAAGAAGAAAAGGACGAACTGAAAAGCAGCCGAAGAAAAGGTAAAATACTTAGTATGAACTATCCTATTGAATTAACTCAACAATACCTGTTTCATTAACTAACCTGAAAGGTATCTCTGATTGATAGGTGATCCAATGGGTCCTTAGCTTCCCCAGCAGACGAAACTCTTCTTCTCAAGCCATCTATTCGAGTGAGATATAAGTCCAAGTACTGAGAAAAGCACAATAAGAGAAAGAATTAACAATGATAGAGAAGACTTGATTAATCATATGAAATATCTAAATTACCATGATCAGACTGTACGCCACAGTAAATAACAAGAAAATCACCTCATCCAGTGATGAAAACGTACACTGCAAGGACTTCTCAAATACCTGAGATTCCAAAGAACGATGGTGTATCATCTACAGGAATGTTAAATTTGCACAAGCTAAGAGAAGAAAATGTCAATGTGTGATTATGAATATACGAACCCAATAAAAGGGAGTGAAGAAGAACAGGAAAAAAAAGACAACACCAAACAAACAAGAAAATATGCATGTGATGATGATATACATGAACGCTCAAATTATAGGAGGAGTAATTTAGTGATTTCAGGAGATCATACCAAGAAAACCTTATGTTGCAAAAGAAAAGGAACTTTAACTGAGACATAGGATAGTTCAATTTTGTCTGCAAATACAGCTCAAAATGTCCACAGCATGAAATGTCGCAAAAATGCTGTGTGCTATTCTCAATTAGTGTAGACAAAAAAAAAATAGCAAAATTCTAAATTGAGATAAAAAGGCTGGATCTAAAATTACAAATTACATATGTCAATATGGCACTTCCTGGAAACAAAATGAAAATGTCAATTTCTCAAATTAAGCACGTAATATCCCCCTCAATTATATATGCTATGCTCACACAAAAGAAGAAGCATTAAACACCGCTACTGCCAAGTAGTATTGATATCATTTTCATATAACAAGATGACAAATTTCAATCATAATCCCTAATAACAGAAATAGCCACCTCATACCAAGAATCAACTCAAAACTTATGAGATATGCAAGGCCAGATATGCAAAGATACATGATACGTACAGCAGACATCTCGGCCTCAGAAGAGCGACAACGTTCTAGGCAAAGCAAATACCTAACCCAAAGCTCACCAACCCATGGACAGTTTCTCGTAGCCCTTAAATGAACATCCCTCACAACATTACCCACCTGAAGAATAAAATATAATAGTGAACTAGACTGAAAATAATCACTCAATCATAAAAAATTTAAGAGATCATTGAACTCAAACCTTTAATGTCTTGTTCAAGTAGTGAGTGTAATCAAGCCAGATATCAGCTGATATAGGAAAATCTGTAACAGCACGTTCATACAGAATATTGACCCGTGATGGATCTTGCATTGACTGTTCAAATTTCAAATAGACCTGAATCAAGCAATCTATATTAGAAAAGGCACGATTTTGTCAAAATAAGGAAAGAAAAATACAAAGATAGGATGACACGCTGCAGACAATATTATACAATTTTTTCCTCAATAACATAAAACATTTTTGCCTGACAAAAAATGGATAATGTAGATTTACAACTGATAAGATAAGTTTGGACTATTGTGAATTCCGCATACAAGATAATGTTGAAGCCTTTCAGCATCTGATGAATTCTGCTGAGATATCTGTTCTTCAAATTGAGCACGAGCACTAAACATATCAAAAGCCTTCTTGTAAGCAGCGGAAACATGAGGAAATATTTTATCCAAGTCACTGGATTCAAGATCAAAAGCATTCCCCTGTTCCACCTCCCAAGTTTTGTAAGCAAGAAGAGTAGACTCTGAATCAACAAGGGGAACAGACAATTGACGATGAAATAAGCTCCGTATACGCCGAAGCTGCCTTTCTCTAGCCTGACATATAAACAAATGAACTTGTCCATGTTAATCTCAGAGAAATTTCAACATTGTATTTTCAATGTTCATAAAATTTTTTTCCAAAGTAACAATTTCACCAATTGCAAAACAAAATAAAGTTTAAACCAACAAATACAGGAAAATGCATATCAATTTTTTAGAAGTTTTAGTTGGGATATGCAAGAATAAAGTTTTGTTTAATCTGTGGGAAAAAACAGTCCTAGAATAAGTGAAATTTTGAATACAGTGAGCAGGCAAAAATACATATCCAAGGAATAATCATAACATACTGGTTTCCATAAAGAAACAACTGGTTTGAAACAGATTGAAGCCACCATAAATCCTTGCAAACATAGACAACTTAATTGATGAAGAAAGCAAAACTTATCTAATTAAAATGATGCATTTCATAAATGTTGATCTTCTATCATTCAGTTTCCAACCAGCAAGATGACTCCACATATATCATAACACAAAAAGGTAAAATGAACAACTAGAATCCCTGACATAAGACAACACGACAATAGTGTTCTCACCTCAGTATCAGATTCATCAATAGTAAGTAATATGGCTTGCTCAAATTCGCGGTATGCTTCCCATATTTTATTGCCTTCGGAAACATGCAGACCAGCAGCAGTAACAGCACGCTCAAATAGATTTCTTGCCTTTGAAATGCCAGCAGGTGAACATTCACTAATTGAAGGATCATGTTCTTGAACAAAATTCACATAGTCACACCAAAGAAGAACAGACTGCATTAAAAACCAAATAGAAGAAAAGAATTACAAATTATCAATCCATATTTGGATAAATGGAATAGCCAGTCAAAGAAGAAAAATCATCAAGCATATTTATGCTGCCCTAACAATGCTGCAGCACAAACTTATGATTAAACAATATTTGCTTGATTGATAAACTCTGACCTATAAGCAAATGCAAGAGATGCATAAAAAATTCAAATGTAAAATAATCCCCAAAGTCCTCATTGTTTCCTCTTCCACCAACCACTTCTCTAGTAACAAAAAGGAAATACTCACAGCCACCACGTATAAAACTTTAGTCTCCACATAAAGCTGTCTTCAAAAAATAAATCTCTACCACTAATCCTCTAAGAATTAATAAAAAATCTCACAAATGGATGTTCAACTGAATTTTTATCATCTACATCAAATAAAGGTTCTAATATGAATTTTCAAAAAAAATTTCTAATATGCATTTTCCCCAACAAGTGCACGATCAACATTTCCCTGGTAGTTTGTTCAATTATCTCCGTGGAAAGCAAGTGGAATAAAAAAGATAAGATATCCAATAATATTTTTGAACCAACCAGGTACTCAGAGATCCCCCGTTCATAGAGTTTCTCAATCAAAGGAAATGCGTCAGGTCTGCAAGGAGAACAGAAGCAAAAGAAATCTCAGTAACATTAAAACACTCTACTTCAACATACACACCCTAATAGAGCAAGAGAGAGAGAATGTACCCAGAATTGAGAAAAGCTTCATCTCGGGCCCATTCTTGCCACATAGCAGGGGTTAAAGGGAAGAGGGCACTCATAGCTTCTCTAGCTGTTCTGATTTTCTGAATGTCACCCATTCTCCTCAGAAGCTTCACATACTGCAACATTGACCATCGAAAAAAGGCATTGCCAATTCAACGTAGTCAGAAAATAAAAAATGGCATGGCAGATTCAATATAGATACTTGTATTTCTTTTAACTAAGTTGTTTTTGTTCAAGAGTTTTGAGTGTAATAGCTGTTTGTTCGATGATTACAATTTGGCTACCATCTCTGCATAATTTCTGGCTGTTCAAACTTTTTTCAGACAGGTATCTTACTAGAGGGTTGAATATTCTCCCTTGTTCGCTGATGTTTTGTAAGGGTCTGGCAGATTTATGCGAAGGTTAATCATGAAACAGCAGTGCATCAGCGTGCCACCAGGGCCAATTGAAAGGCCCCAAGCAGCAAAACAAATTCCACTGCTGCAGCTCGGATTACTTTCAGCTCTCCCGAAATGATGGCCACCTAACAAGCAACATCTAAAACTCAAGGAAACTAGAAAGCTAACAAGAAGTGAGCCCATACCTTGTTCAACTAACACGTAAACCAAACGAATGATGTATAAGATAAAGAATGCAAAAAATTTGAAACATACAACTCTAAATTTGCAGTTGACGTTTCCTCTGTCGACGAGGAATCGCTCGCATTCGCGCACGAGCTGCGCCGTGTCAGAAGTACTAAAATATACCTGGACGTGTGCATCGTAGTTGGAGGGATTGTTGTAGAGCTCAGACTCTAGGGTTTGAACTTGGAGCTTGTCATCAGCTTCAGAGTCAGAATCCGAGTCGGAGTCCGATTCAGAGTCCCCGCCGTGAGAAGAATCTGCGGCAGCCTCTACTTCCATCGACTCAGGTATCGGAGACAGGACCGCTTTCTCGTATGTTTCTTCTTCCAAGTGAGCTTCCTCCGCCATCGCTGCAACCAGGGGCTACGCTCTCACACTGCCGCCCCGCGCGCCTCTGGGTTTGGAGTCTGCACGCGCTATCTCCCTTCGTAATAAATACGTAAGTGCGAAATTTTCATTTGGGCCCTAAAATTTGTGTTGTGGCCACTTTGCACCCTAAATCTCGTGACAAGATAAATTACACCTCAATCTTTAAGTTCTGCCTCACTTGACCCCAGAACCCTTACACGGTCTATGAATATGGCAGACAAAGCCATGTGATCTACGGAGGCACTATGCTAAGCCGATGCGCCCCCCGAAGTAAGATGGGAAGCCGAAGCCTTCCAGTCGTTTCGGCAAAACCATAAACTTCGGGGTGGGAAACGGTCCTCACATCAAGCTTCGGGGTGAGATGCGAAATTCCCCCAACAAGAGACGGCAAAAACGAAACCGCTGGAGCCGGTTCGCCTAGAGCATAATGAACCGGACGTCAACCGGTCTTCGTCTCCACGAGCGAACCGGTTTGAGACGGCAACAGACAGGAGAGTCGAGGTAGAAGGCTTTTGTCCGCTGTGGAGGCACCCCGAAGTTTATGGGAGCAGACAAAAGCTTCTGGAGAGATAAATGCTCCCACTCTCATCACCATTCACCTGAGCTGCTCGGAGCCAGGTTGGGACTACAGAGAGAAAAAGGGATGACGGGGGCTGTAATTGGAGCCGCTTTTTCCTTTCGGACGGCGTTGTTTGCGAAGAAACCGATGTCTGCTCCACCAAGCAGTTGTGGCAGTGGGAGCAGAAGTCATAGTGATAGAGCTCCTCCCGCCAACACCCATCATCCGCTGCCTTTGCCCATCAATCTCCAATTGACCGGCAAAGGCAAGTTCATCCCCTTTTCAATTCTCTCCTGGTACCCTGCATTTTGTATGTTAGATGATGTAGATTATATGATGGACATTGTTTCAGCCCGAACATTATGTACCCAAAGAATACCCAGATTGGTGAAAGTCAGCTGCTTGGCGGAAGAAGACAGTGTGAGTGAAGTTTCTGAGGTCCGTACCTGCTGCCTGCAATTCGTTATGCGATAGTTTTGACGAGTTTTTCTCTTCTTCAAACAATGTAGGGATCATTGGTTGTGAGAGGCAAGAGCGTGTCTGTCATTCTTTTGGCTGGAGGAAAGGGGAAGCGGATGGGTGTAAGTCTCTTTTCCTTCTTCATTATTCTTTCACCAATGCAATTTTGGATCAAACTGGGTGAGTTGAGGTATATGCACACAGCACTTCAGAGCCTACCGTCCAATGCATGTCGTAGAGCTTGCTGATTCTGGACTTTATTGGAGAACTTTTCTCGTCTCTGACCAGAACTTTGCAACTGCACGTGCTTTTTAGTCTTCACCGTTTCTCCAGTCAGCTGTTTTTAATCTTCCAGATGATGGGTTTTGTTGTGTTAATGAGGTTAGGCAAGCATGCCAAAGCAGTATCTTCCACTTCTGGACCAGCCTATTGCTCTTTACAGGTATAGGGATGCATTCACCTTGCATCTCTCTTTTTCTTTGTGTCGAACCTGCCCTGCCAGATCGTCTAGTTTATCCTTGGGAGTCCTCGTTTGCAGCTTCTACACCTTTTCACACAGGAGGGAAGTGAAGGAGATAATTATTGTTTGTGATCCATCCTACAAGGACGTGTTTGAAGGTTAGGTATGTTGTGCCTCTTTGCCAGTCGTTATGGGAGCTGTATGAGCTGATTTATTGCCATCTATCAGAAACCAAGGAGAAGGTTGAAGTAGATATCAAATTTACGTTGCCTGGGAAAGAGCGACAGGATTCTGTATTCAGTGGACTTCAGGTGCAAGGATGAATTCTTTTCATTGCAAGGCACTTGATTTCTTTCCTTTGTGCTTTTAACTTGCTTCGAGCTGATATCTTCTATAGAAAACATGCATCTGTTAGAATGAGACTAGTTGCTACTAAATTCATGGTTGTTATACACACTTTACTTTGTCATCGGTCTGCAGGCTGTTGATAACAACTCCGAGCTTGTCTGCATTCATGACTCTGCAAGACCTCTCGTGTTACCTGGAGATATAGAAAAGGTATTCTTCTTGCTTGTTTGCTTGGTTTGTAATTCAATTTCATGCTCTCTTTTTAAAGATGATAGGAAATCAGACGCATGTTGCCCTGTCAAATTATCGCACTCAAGAGCCTAGAGATGATATTATTATAGTTGTTGATTTTGAATGATGTTACTGTCTTAATCCATGTAGTACTTCCTTCAATTCTCTTCCCTCTCTAGCTAGTGAGGCCCACTATACTACTTACCTATTAGGTGTAACTAAACTATACAAGAAATATTTAGCTGTGTTTGTTTCTTGGTTAGGTACTGAAAGATGGCTGGGTAAATGGAGCTGCTGTTCTTGGTGTCCCCGTAAAAGCTACAATCAAAGAGGTATATCGATATCTATTAGTTTCTTCATCAGTAATTAAGTTGATTCCATCACTGGTTATCTAGGTTATTGGCTAAAGCTTTACTCATATCTTTCATTAGTGTCTGATAGTTGATAAGAAAAATCAATCACATCGGTATCAACATTTAGCTGATGATTGGTCCAAATAGTCGAATATCGTCATTTTCTTTTTCCAGTCATGGGAAAAATGACAGCGTCTGCTCTTACAACTATGCAGGCAAATAGTGAGTCCTTTGTTGTAAGAACTTTGGACAGGAAAACGCTTTGGGAAATGCAGACCCCCCAGGTAAACCTTTGATGAGAAATTTCTTTTATGCTCTAAGACTGTCCTGCATCCCCTGACCTTTGAATGCAGGTGATCAAACCTGCTTTGCTTAAGAGAGGCTTCGAGTTGGTCAATAGGTACTCGATGATCATTTTGATAGGCAACTATGATAATTTCTGTGCCTCTTCTCTTGGATGGAGCTAATCTGCAACGGAGGTTAATCTACTTTTACTGTTGTAAATATGTTCCCTGTTCTTCCAGGGAAGGCCTTGAAGTCACAGATGATGTGTCGATTGTGGAGCACCTCAATCATCCCGTGTACATTACTGAAGGATCTTATACCAACATCAAGGTAATCACTGCTGTATTGACTGACCTTTTTTGGGTCGTACTGATACTTTCTATCCCATAGAATCCGATTCTCAGCAAGCATCTTTTGATCGAGATGTTCTCCCTTTCAGGTTACCACCCCAGATGATCTCTTGCTTGCAGAGAGGATATTGAATACGAGTTCTTGAACCAGCCCCATGCCAGTTTCATTCAATGTCAAGTTTGTACAGTTGGTGAAAGAACTGCCCAACTGACGTTGTCCCAAGCACTGAGTCAAAAGATTAAGTATTCACTCCCATTTGTGTTGACCTGCTGCTCTTTATCATTGCTCATATGTTTTAAAAAATTAGTGTGAATATGAACTCAGGAAAAATAGCTGCTCTCCATTAAAGCCAATAAAGCTAGATCTTGAAATTGCATGGGACAAAACTCTCATCCGGCTCAAGGTTGAGCATGGCCACAAAAGCTTTGATTCTTCTATTTTATTTGTCTCGTTTGAATAGTAACAAGCTTAGCTAATTGTCTGACCTTTACCTTGAACACTTTACTCATCCTCCACATTTTTATGAACGGCAGAATTAGAAAGCATTACGTACAGAAATTACATAAGAATGCATAATCCACTGCACCTATACTGCTCTCTGTTTTCTCAATTTTCTTTCCGACTTTGGCTTCACACACCTGCCAAACAATGAAAACCGCCCTCTCCCCCGAGATTGAATTGCTGCCCTTCTAGACTGTATAGACAGACAAAAGCAAAACGAATAAAGGAATTTGTCAGAGTCCAAGAATAATATAAGGTGAAGCATCCATAAGGACAGATAAAACAAAACCCACCTTTGTCTTTCTCAGTCTACTGTTGTTCCAACAAAACAGCCTCGCACAGCCCTCATTTCCAGATGCAGACTCATATACCCTAGAGAATTGTGAAATATGAGCAAGTTATGCAATAAATTTACTAATGCACTTGCCAATCTTGGATGCATTGCCAAAAAGGCTGTGTCAAGAGAACAGGCATTGATTCGTGATCTTTGCAAGCAGCCACATATTTGTACTAACATAGGTGATTTCTCATTTTCTGATCTTAAAGTCCAATGTGAAAATGAATGAAATAACATCAAAACAGTCGGAAGGAAATAGCTGATTGTAACGTAGAATAGATTGTAACTTACAGGCTTTCCATATTGAAGGTACCAGCAAAGGCACTATCATGTAACAAACTTGGAGATACAGGATAATGAGTTTTAGCCACATCATCCTTCTGCAGGGTCTTCTCATCAGCAATCTTTAGAACCTTGAAATCATGATTCAATTCGTCTTCCCAGTTCTTTGAAGATAATGCTGTTGAAGTCACTGACTCTATCTGATGCTGATCATAGCTGCCCCCTTGAGGTAAAACTTGGTTCTTTTCAGGTCTCAGTCGATTTAAGGATCCAATATCTGCAGCCTGCAACCAAGCAGTTTCTAGTCTCTGCTCTCTGATGATTGATTCTATTCTCTGCATTGGAATCTGCTCCCTCTTGTGATTTGTCTCATCAGTCTCTTCAGCCATCAGCTCTGAAACTCCTTGAGTCAATTGCCGGGTTCCATCGAGCAATGGAGGATTCCTTCCATCATCAAGTTTTCCTTCTTTTAACTTACCTTCCACATCATTAAAACTTACGCTGGAAACTTTCAGTGACTCCTGATGGACATCTCTACTTTCTACCCTAGTGGGCACAGCAGTCTCAGATTTACTGCATTCTGGTAAGTCGAGCAAATTGCCATTGCTGATTATGCTCTCACAATTTGGAAGAAGAATAATCCTGATCTCAACATTTCGTCTCAGAACAATTTCAATTGAATTTGTAATACTGCTCAAAAACCTTTCAGCCCTGGACTTTATGTCTTTATCCACAAATGCAATATATGCAACCAAAATACCTGCATGAGATGGAAATGGAAGGTGTTCATGTGTGTGCGAAACATCCAGAAAAAAAAAAGTAACAGAAATGACACTTTGGCCTATGAAAGTCAATCGTCAACCAGATGTCCCATAGCTTTTCCTGATGGAATCTGACCTGTTCTATCTTATGTAACAAACTCTTTCAGATCGTTCCCTTTCATCAATTTCTAGAGATCATCAGACAACTCACTGTATCTTCCTTAACTCTTGGATCAGATGAGAGCACATAAATCAAATCCATCAATAAATAAAATATTCTTTGTAAAAATCACCATAATCATCAAATTACATGTCAGTTAACAGTTCAGCAGGAAAAATATGCCCAACTAACCAGCAGCGTTACGTCCCCTCATGCCTAAATGCAATGAATTGCTGTTGCTCAAACATGAGAACTAAATATGACTACTAGCATGATATCAAGGTGGAAAAGGAAAATTGAACGGTTATAGGCTTGTTACCTTCAGCTTCAGCAACCGAAACAAGCTTCCCATGGGCATGTAGCAGCTGCCTCAATGTTTTGGAATGACATCTCTCTATACACTGTTCCCATATATTATTCAACTTTGTGAAGTTTGCAGATTTGAATAAACTATTTCTGTGCATATCATCAAGGGATGCATCAGAGGTACAGTCATTCACATATTCTTCATGTGACACCTTCATTTTAGATATAGAATTATCTATCTGTAATGTAACATTTCCCTGGTTGCTGAGATCTCCGTTTAATTTTTTGAGTAAGGAAGCAGGAGAAGCAGATTTTATGGGACTATCTGATTTCCTTCTGTAGAGATATTCTACTGAAGTGCCAGAAGGGTCTTCCTCTGTTTCCCTTGAGCTTTGCCTTCGACTGCCGCTGGATTGAGAAAGTTCAGTGGAAGAAACTGAACCAAGCTGCAACAATGTTGCAGTAAACCATGTTGAGCGCTCACTTGTAACTCTTAGCTGCTTCTCTGCCTCAGATAGAAGCTTCAGGGCATGCTTCAGTCTCTCTAACTCTGCTTCGCTCACTGCAACAGAGCCCAAGGTCACCAAGAGGTTGCCTTATTAGGTCCATTCTACTAGAACACCAAGAAATTCCAAAATATGTAAATGGCTGAAAGATTTTATCTGTTCATTTAGTCCTTCAGTACTGCAGGAAGATGTTACCGGTAAATTAAGGAAACAGGTCAAAGCAATACAGGACTCCAGCGTAACATGAAATCAACCACATGAGAAAGTGTAACAAAGTAGGAACTCAAGCATTCAAGTATCATTTGCACCATGGGAATTTAAATAAAATTTATAGTAGTAGACTACTCTTGGACACAGATATACTAACTCCATCAGGCCATCATCAACACTGAAAAGGCAACCAGAACCTTTCATCTCAAGCTGTTTGTTAATCCGAATTTTAATGATTTCATGCGAAGAGTAAATGTACTTACAGGTTCGCCCACCAAAAAGTGGATCATTATGGTTGGACCCGTTCATTCTGTAAGTTCCAGCTATAATGTCCATGATGAGACTGGCCAATTGAGACATCAGCACCAATGGATCAATCCCAGAATCCATCAACTCCCGAGCCCTTTTCACTGTTTCTGCAGTGTCTGAGGACATGGCTAGCTCTAGCAGATCCAGTAGTTTCTCATCTGAAACAACTCCGACCTATGGAAAAAAGTCAATGATTTTCCACATGTCAGATTAGATAAACCTCCGGTGCTGACCCAAATTATTACAGTCAAATCCTCATAATATATAGGATATTCCTAGCCATATAGGCACAAAGGGATTATAAAGGAAGAGGAAATAATTATAAGGAAGAGATCAGCTTATGATGCGTGTTTATCGCAGGTACTCACAAGTTCATTTACAAGCGAAGTAGTGATTCTTTTGCCCAGCAAGCTCAGTTGATCCAACATAGTTTCTGCATCTCGAAGAGAACCATCCGCATTTAAAGCAATCAAATCCAATGCATCTGACTCAACATCCAGATTCTCATCAGCAGAAATTTTCCTTAACCTGCCTACTATGTCACTGTCCTTAATTTTATTGAAGAAGTACTTTTGGCACCGTGATTGTACTGTTCGTGGCACATTGTCTGAATCAGTTGTGATGAAGATAAATACAACTCGCCGAGGGGGGTCCTCAACGAATTTGAGAAATGACAGCCATGTCTTGGAGGGCAAGAGATGACATTCATCAATTATGAAAACTCTGTACTGTGAAGAGGCCGATGGTGTTGGTGGTTTAACTGACAGTTTCTTGAGGAGGGCTCTGACTTTGTCAATTCCCCTTTTATTGGTACCATCCACTTCAAACAGATCCCTGCTCTTCCCTGAGCTCAATTCTGTACATTCCTTGCAGTATCCACAAGGCTTACTCTCCTCCATAGCCAGACAACGAAGAGCCGCTGCAAATATCCTGGCTGTAGATGTCTTTCCAGTACCTCGTGGACCTTGGAAAAGATATACAGAGGCAATCCTTCCCTTAGAAACAGCATTAGCAAGAGATTGGACCACAATATTCTGTCCAATCAATTCATCAAAGAACATGGGCTTATACTTCTGACTTAAACTTCTACTGTTTTCAGGCACGCTGTCCTCTTCTCCATCCACATTGAGAGCCAGAATCTCCAATGTATCTTGACTCTGACAATTTGACCACCTCCTACCATCCAATCTACTCAAGGCCTCCAACTCAAGCTCCCCAAAATTTGTGGAGAGCTCATCATCACTATCTCTGGTTCCAATGGAGGAAAGTGCCTTGCCGTCACCACTATTAGAGAGCAATGGCAGAACACCTTGATGACTTTTTGAGGCAATCCTGCTGCGCTTCTTTGACCTAGATAAAGATCTCCACCTATCAGTGCACATCGACTGGCTCCCGCAAAGTATGCTGCTTCCCTTTCTCCTCAGCGTGTCTGACAGGGAAGGAGAGCAACAGCTTCCACACATTGCTCTATGTTTTGGGGTTCTCTTTGACCAGTAGCAAGGAATTCCACATCCCTGCCCACCTGGGAGATCCAAAGGATCACCAATCTCATCATCTCCTTCGTTCAGGGAAGTTGCAGTCCCATCCCAAGACCCGATTGTGCTGGGGTAGCGGTTCCTGTACCTACTGTAAGAGCTGATGGACAATGCCGGGGTGCTGTAGGTATATGAAGAGTCCTCTCTCCTCGAGGTCCTCAAAAATTTGGAGGACGAGCGAGACCAATTATTATGCTTGGATTTTAGAAGCAAAGGAGATGCTCCAGAAACCCCCCTTGTTTCCTCCGAATTGGAGTATTCCTCCGTATCATCATCGGATTGCTCGACTGAGCTCAGGGTGAATGATGGATGACCGTTGCTGCTGAGCATTGCTCTTGCCCTCGTTGAGCTCCGAATCCGACCTAAGAACCTGTCTTCAGCTTTGGCTTTGTGAGCAGCATAATTAGTCAAAGCATCCAGATGCGGATTCAGCTTCTTGTTCCGCATCCTGATGCCTGAGGTCCTCCTCGAGGAGTGCATACCGAGAACCGCCAGATTCGCGTCTCTGCGCCTGGAGATCGAAGAAGCGGAGCTGTTGTTACAGTGGGCATCACTGAGGCTGTCAGGGAGGCTGCTTCCGGGGACCGAGGAGGAGGAGGGGGATTTATCAACGTCTTCAGGTTCAACTTTTGTGACAGTGTTGTAGGAAGGTCTCTGAACCTTCCAATTGTACAAGAAGACGGTCTTATCCTTATATTTACCCCCTCCATTCTCAGTCTCGATTCGCTCAGAGTCGGTGTTACAGCTCCCGTTAGTCACCCCTCTGCCCCTCTCGCCGCTGCAGCCCCTCCGGGCGGAAGTGGACGAAGGAAGAGGTAGAGCGAGTGATCTGGAAGAGTTGAGGGGCGACTTCCACGAAGAACTCGTGCCGGGATCCCGCAAAACTCTAGCCGCCTTGCGGATTTGAGTGAGCTCCCTCTTCAAGTGAAGTCTGCTGGGATCGGACATCCTCATCTCCGACGACATTTTCACCTCTCCTTCAGGCTCGCATCACAGCATCTCAAATCCCCACTCACTGGTCGCTGCAAGAAAAACCAAGAGAAGGCGAGAGAGAGAGAGAGAAAGAGCTCCTCGTGGATACAAAATGAGTGATTACAGCTCAATCAGCCGCTCCTAAACAGTGCAATGCTACAGATAAGGAGACGAATCACCACTACACATGAAGAGTGACGGACAGTAATGGTGGCGAGGGAGACGGGAGTAGATCTGACTCTGAAGGTTTTACAGCTATGGACACAGAGCGGGGTGGGGGGAGTGAGGTAATGAAGTTTCCCTCTTTTTGAAAAAAAAGTTTTTTTCTCTTTGGAGGGGAGAGGGGGGAGGGGAGGAGAGAGACAGACAGACGGGGCTAGGGTTTCTGATGGGGGCTGAAATGGAAAGTTGAATTCAATCGGGAAGAATTCGAATTTTCTTTCCATTCCGGACAGCACGACGCGCGAGCATCGGAGGAGTGAATACGGATTCCGGCCGAGGCCAGCGAGACCGGGGAGGGGTGGAGAGAGCACTTTTACTACGATTGATTGATTCGATTCTCCATCCGAATCGCGGGCTCGATTCCATTTCCATGTTTGGCTCGTCCCGAATCCGAATCCGGACTCCGCGGGCTTTTGGTTCACATCCAACTAAATTAATTTTTTAATTAAAATAATTTTATCTTATAATAACTCGAACACATTAGAAATTACTGAATATTATATTTATTTATTCGCTTTATTCTACATTACTGCTGCTTCTGGTCATTCATTCACGGGAAGCACTCCGTAGATTTGGAAACAGGATAGCTTTTCCAATTTTAAATATTTGATATGTTTCACGTATGGTTTGGTGGATAAAATATATATATAATTATTTTAATTTAAAATTAAGATCAAAATCATTGTATTAGATTATTTATTTATATGGGGGAGTAGCTTTGTCGCGTCCAAATCCAATGCAAAATCTCCCGCCCTTTCCATTTTTCTGTCTTCATCGATGCGTTCTCCAGACAAGCCTCCGATCAAGAAACTGGAGATTAGAGAAATGAGAAGGAAGGCATATAACAGACAGAAGACATCTCTCTCTCTCTCTCTCTCTCTCTGTGTCTCTCCATGTTTGTCTCCCTTACATGTGACCTTCGCTGTCGTTCATTCGATCGTGTCATATTATTAACATGAAGAGAGAAGAGAACGGACAGTGTTTTTTTTTTGTGGGATTATTGGATTAAGATAATTGAGTGAGACATGTTTTAGGTGGGTCTGGACATGACTGAGACGGCCCCGATCACATGGGAGTGGGGGAGGGAGCCCCTTCTGAGCTAGATTAGGAAACCCGAAATCCATCGAATATTTGCATTTACTGTACTGGATCTTACCCTTTTGAGCGCGGCTACAGATATGGAGCTCGTGGTTTTTGCATGATTTAGTGACATTTTAGGTCTGAATTTGAGACAGAGGAACATACGCCACAGCTCATTCGGGTCAACCTGTCGGGCTGTTGGTCTAGCGGGTTTGACGGAGCACCTGCAGAATCATGATTTGAGCTGTGGCATTCCCATGCTCAATCAATCCCACAGTGCATATTCACTCCGATCCGATGATTGAAAAAATGTCTTGTCAAGAAGAATAACTGGAGCGACTCATCAGCTCTGATACCGAATAGTCGATAGGATAAGTTGCTTGGCCCCCTTCTCGTTGCGTCAGCATTAAGTCCGAATCGGTCAAGAATTTTGGAAGATGATGGGAGGAGTTGACCCCGAAGATGACCCGTCTCTTAGTTACAATCCTCGAGAGAATGTGGCAGCCAAAACAGCTGGGATTCACCCTGGGAGAAAAGGGGAAAACTAATGTGGCAACTGGTGTATTATGGTCGGCTCTTCGAAGCATGATCAGGATGTTATTATGCCTTGCTGGTCAGTGAAGTAGTTAATTAGAAGAGGATCATGCATGCATGCATGACCCACCGTCGCTTCAACAACAGCCAACGTTCGCCGGTCTTTCTGCTGCACTCCATCCCTAGAAAAGCTTACACCCAAAGCAGGGCTCCGGAAGCTCAAGTCGAACCTAGCTCCTCCAAGTCCATGGAGAGATAAGCTCTCTTTCCCTGCAAATTAATATAGAACTCGAAACCTTCAGTCACATAGCTTCCCATGTTCCTCTTCAGTTAGAAACTCATGAAGAGTGAAAGCATCAGTAAAAAACGAGGTCATCGTATCGGCGACGAAGGTTGACACACAGAGACAGACCTTTCACGGGGAGAGGACCCCGAACATGGGCCGGGTCGGATTTGGATCCGACTTGATTTCGACCCGACCTTTTTATATAATTGCAATAATTAAAAATTCTCCAAACCGGACCCGAGGGTGTGAGACCCGGTTCGTGCCGGTTTTAAAAACGATGTCAGCACTCGGCTCCCTGAGCCGCAATCTTTGGCCTTCATCGCTGTCTCTTCGGCCGCTGCGCTCTCACCGTGCTCTGCTCAGCCTCCTTCTCTCGGTGCAGCGACTGTGCTGTATCCTCACCCTCTCTCCCAGTGCTGCTGTTACCCTCTTTCCATCGGCCGTTCATGTGCAGTCGAGCTGCTGCTGTTGCTCCCGTTTCATCGGCCTCTGCCAGCTTAGCCATGCTGCTACTGTTGCTTCCTCTGTGAGTTGTCTATCACTACTCGTAAGTCAAGGCTCCTATTAGATCATAATTGGCGGTATTTGATCTCTTGTTGACTGGGTCAGTCCAGGGGGTGAACTTGTGTCACATCTTTCGGTATAGAATTCTTCTCGGACATGTTTTTATGGTGTATTGAACACTTGTACAACCTCTGGACATTAGTCTTGCAGTCAATTAGGTTCTCCTTAGTCCTCTCTGTCTTTTTTAATGTTGACGTAATTGTTCTTGGTGCTGAATCAGCTGCCCACATAATTTGTTAACTTTCTTGCCAGCTGAATTCATGCCTTTTGGTTCTTGATCCTGTTACTATCCGTAGTTTCTTAAGAATGTTTCATTTAGCCATTTTTGCTATACAGGGAGATTTTAATGCTGTCATCTCTTTTAGCTGAAATCTTGTTATTCCATGGATGGACCGGGTTGAAGAACTGAAATGAAAGTCATGAAACTAGGGCATTTACTGCTAAGATGTATTCCACAGATCTTCTAAAATTGAGTGGTGCTGCAGTACTGTGACAGAGAGCCCACTGCACCCAGACCACAGAAATGATTGCTCTAGTTTGACAGTGGAAACACTTTTCTTGTTCCGGAGAACAGTACTGCACTTATTAGTAAAAGGAAAACCTAGTGCTTCTTTGGTAGAATAAACTCTGGTTTTAATGGGTGGATGTTTATCCAAAACAAAATCTACCGATTTTATGGATGGAGAGCAAAAGATAAGAGATAGTCAATATATTTTCTGCTTGGCTTAGATTTTCGTTTATTGTCTTCCTTTTGGTTTACAGTTAGTTTTCCTGCAAACCTTATTTTATTGTTGTATTGCTAATCATCATGGACCCTATTATATGATTAAAGTCAATCAGTTTCTATTTTGCCTAAAATATATTTTATCACTGAGTCAAAATGAGGTTGGACAGGTCAAGGCACAGGTCAGCTTAAACTGGCCTGTGGCCAGGTCATCTGGCCAGATGCAGGTCTAAATCTCCATATACCTGTCCTTCCCCCACCAATTGTCATCCCTACCATCTCCTGTTAAAACTTATCTGATTTTACATATGTATGTCAGCAGGATACACGTCTGTTAGCTTGTTCTGTAATCTTCTGGGATGTTGCGGCTATGTGAGGTTCGAGCACTTTCAGCTCGAAGTGCTCTACAGTCACTCTCTGTCAATAGCCCAGCTATCTATCTGCACAAAGTCAGTGGCAGTGATTCAGCTGCTACTCATACTTCATCTGGTAAGAATCTGTGAAGAAAACTCTCTTATCCGTCTCCTACATTCGTGTATACCATAAAAGCTGATAATTAATTTGTCTTTCAGGCCCTTTACTGAGGACAATTCTTGCAAATGGCATTTTGGGCTTACACATTCCTCCACGAGCTCAAGCCACTGGGAATAGGGGTAGGGGATTCTGCACCCTTGTGGAGAGTGAGCTATCTTCCTCAGGTTCTGCTTCTTATCCCAACGATGGCAGCAAAGTTGAAACCATTGACTTCACCAAAGTCAATATCAACCTTCTCCCAACTGTTATACTTGTTGGCCGTCCGAATGTGGGCAAGTCAGCCTTGTTCAACCGGTTGGTTCCATTTCATTTGATCTCCTTTGACAAGAAGCTGTATTTTGTTCATATCTTGTTGACAAGTTTGTGTGTTTTTGCATAAAATTGACTTGGGGGATGGCCTGTAGTCTGATTCGAAGGAGGGAGGCTCTTGTATACAACACACCTGATGATCATGTCACTCGGGATATAAGAGAAGGTGTCGCCAAGTTGAGCGATTTGCGGTTTAGAGTGCTTGACTCAGCTGGTCTTGAAATGGCCGCTTCATCTGGTTCAATACTCAACCGGACAGCAAATATGATTGCAAAAGTGCTTGCTAGGTCCCATTTCGCAATCTTCCTCATTGATGCAAGGTAGTCCATCCTAAGGAGTTGCAGAAGGAATTGTTTTGCTGCCCCAATCGCAAGCACTAAGTGTTTGATGCTTTAAACTTAATGTAACCTCAAAAGTCAGTCAAGGCAAAGGGTTGATAGGAACAAAAGAAAGTGGATGAGAATGGGGAGAGGAAACTTGTTTTAATCACCTTGATCATTGAGCAGCTTTAAATTCGAAAGTGATGTTGTCTTGGTTGATTCTCAAATCTCTTCTAAAATAAGTTTCCATCCCTCAATGAAATTGGACTCTTAACTAAGTTTTTAACACTTTATGCGCTTGGTTTTGTTGAATGGGCCCCTAGAAAGAATTAAATAACATCTAAAGAAAAGAAGGGACAGATTATCTGTACTTGAGAACCAGAGGCTCTTGCAATTCTTTTGATTGAATTGATAATGTCAGTGACATTGTTTATATGTATGATCTATGAATCTGTCATATCCATTCTCAATGGATTGGAACATTCTCCGGTGTCTGGTTACTAATATGCATGATATGACTAGTTTGCATAAAATATTTTGCCATAGACTCCCTTTGCAAATTGGTGATGAAATACCACATATCTGAGTATTTGATATCTTTTTAGCTGTTTTTTTGGGTTCTTTTAGATGGTGAAGTTATGATTAAGTTGTGATTTGATTTGATTTGTAGAGTTGGGTTGCACCCAATGGATGTGGAGGTTGGAAGTTGGTTAAGGAGACATGCCCCTAGAATCAAACCAGTAGTAGTAATGAATAAATCTGAGTCACTGGATGATGCTAGTGGCTCTCTTACTGCAGTAGCTATAGAAGCTGGTAGACTAGGCTTTGGTGATCCTATTGCAATCTCTGCAGAAACTGGGCTTGGAATGGCTGACCTTTATCAAGCCCTTAGGCCTCTACTTGAGGACTATATGCTTCACCTACCTAAAGGTAAGAGAAAAGAATTTCATCACCTTTTAGCTTGGTCTCCCCTTTCTGTTATTGGAGGGATCAACCCGATCTTCTAAGTGGCTATTGAGCAGTCATGGCAGTGGACAACTTTGAGTGGTAATTTGCCAGTGCCTTGCAAGTTTGAATTAACACGAAATCCAGGATCATGAACCATATCCACAAAACCAACCGCCTAATGAATTCCGAATTCACGGAAATTCTTCTTTTTTTTTTCTTCCATCAGTCTCTGTATAAGTGCTATCTCAGTTTTATATTCTCTCATTTCCTCTTCTTTAATATTTCTACCTGATCACACCCTCTTATTTCCCACGTTGGCTTCCAATTAAATCCCACATGTGTTGGACTTGGCATTTTTTTGAATAAAATAACACGGGACCTGGAAAAAAAAAAAGGGATATGTGTCTCCATGCCTTTTTTTAACCCACCTCATGCTAGCAAAGTCATTAAACTTAATGTAATTGTGGAAATGTAAATCCTCCTCTTCTGTGGTATATGAATAGTGTCTTCTCATAGTGGGTTCCAAATTCCTTGTGGCTTGCCATCTGCTTTATTTTTTGGCTGATAGTATGCTTTTTGCTGAGGAAGCTTTTACTACATTGGTCAAGTTCTCCATGGTTCAGATTTCATCTTAGATACAACATTAACTTCTCATGTGATCCCTTTTTGCTTATGATGGAATATTGTTGCATTTGAATCAAATTATTTATTGTGGGAGTGTCAGCTGGTTGAATATCTCTTGTCATATTAATCTTCTATCAACTTAGTATTGAATTATCTCCGTCCCAGATAAATGTTGTGAAGAAAATATCTCTCATCAGAACACCAGCTCCTCTGAGATTGATGACTCCAAGTTGCCATTGCAGTTGGCAATTGTAGGAAGGCCAAACGTTGGGAAGTCAACCCTGCTGAATACTTTGTTGGAGGAAGACCGTGTCATGGTTGGTCCTGAGGCTGGTCTGACGCGAGATTCAGTTAGAGTTCAATTTCAATATGAGGGGAGAACTGTCTACCTGGTGAGTATTTGCTTTTCAAATGGCCCTTTCTTATTCTATTGAAAACATTATTAGCTATTTCTCTGTTTTAAAAATGATCAAGAACGACTAGCAAATAAAAAAATTAATGACTGTTTATCTTAAAGTTAGTGAAATCTGTGATTTAGGTTGATACTGCTGGTTGGCTGCAAAGGACAAGAAAAGAGAAAGGGCCAGCCTCCTTGAGCATTGTGCAATCGAGAAAGCATCTCATGCGAGCCCATGTTGTTGCTCTAGTGCTCGATGCTCTAGAGGTATGTGCTGTACTAGGTGTTCCCTAATTATCATGTTTCATCTTGGCAGACATTTTTCTTTCCAGAAAAGATATTCCATTTTTAGTAACTTTATCAATCCATATTGTCTTCTCTCTGTTAGATCGCGGAAGAAAAACGAAGTATGAAGCATGCTGAAGTAGTCATAGCTAGGCAAGCAGTGGAAGAAGGTCGCGGTCTTGTGGTGATTGTGAACAAGATGGATCTCCTGAGAGGGAAGAACTCTGCACTGTATGAGAAGGTTATGCAAGCTGTTCCAGAGGAAATTCAGACAGTTATTCCCCAGGTTTCTTCCAACTGTTTCAACATGTGCAACAGCAGTCAGAAAGGGTGAAAATTCCACAAATGCTTAATATGATGGCTTTGGTGAATCAACGATTTGCAGGTTACTGAGATACCAGTTGTGTTCATCTCAGCATTGGAAGGGAGGGGTAAAATGGCGGTCATGCATCAGGTGATCGATACCTATGAGAAGTGGTGCTTGAGGTTGCCGACTGCCCGTCTTAACCGTTGGTTGCGTAAGGTTAGTTCAGCTTCCTTTTCTTATCCATAATTTTTGTCACAGCACAAGATTTACTATTGAGCCTTTTAATCCATTGTACATTCTATTAGATATATTAATCCTGTGGGCTCCACCAGATGCTTTCTTTTCCTTTTCTTGGAACCTCGATGACATGTCAATCCCGCCTCTGGGGAAGTCACTGACAACTATCACTATGTCGGGCATCAAGAAGTTGAAAACCCTGCAGAATGTAATAGGTCTTAGAGATCTGACTATGTTGCGGAAGGGATCAAGTTTCAGCTTGAAGTATTAACCTAGTTTTATCAAGAATGTTTCAACATTATAATACCAGCATTAATCGAACAACCATTTCAGAAGCCACTACCAATTTTAAGATTGGGATTCGTGTGCAAATATTCTGTTGGGCGTTCCTACATCTGCAGCTGTGGACCCAGAAGAGAACAGTTTTACCCCTCCCTCCAACTTCCCCTTCCATGTTTGTGTCTGCAGGTAATGAGCAGGCACTCGTGGAAGGACCAGGCTGCTCAGCCCAAGATCAAGTACTTCACACAAGTGAAGGCTCGTCCCCCAACATTTGTTGCCTTTGTGGGCGGGAAGACGCACCTCTCGGACGCTGACATCAGGTTCCTGACAAGATCGTTGAAGGAAGATTTCAATTTGGGTGGAATTCCTGTAAGGATCATGCAGCGATCTATGTCAAGAAAAGACGAGATCAATGGCAGTAGTCCCAAGCAATCTTCTAGCCGGCCAGTCTCCGCAAGGACCTTATCCGACAAAAGAACTGTAGCTGCTTGACTTAGTAAGTCATAGGGGGCTCTCCATGCATTCAGACACACATAACTAATTGATTTTTCTCGAGAGTTTGTACTGTTAGAGCTAATGATCAGCTGTTACTTATCTGTTAGTGGCTGCCATTCTTTTTCAATTTTGGTCGGTTGAAATTGGATGTGTCATTGTTTTGGATAGGCAAGTAGAGACACGCACAATTCTGGTGTGAGTGTGACTCTGACATGGACATACGTTTCTCTCTATAATATATCATCCTGTCTTTATCTATCATCATATCAAAGAAATTAAAAAAAAAAATCAATTGATTCTTTGTTGGTATTTATCTGATCTGAGCTTCGTTTGATGTGGAAATCGATCCCTTCTTGATTTGGTTCTCTCTCCCCCATTGAACAACTTTGATTTTTCGATTGGACGAGTGGACACTGGGTGTCAGTCAAGTTTGGCTTCTATGCTTCCACTGACCCATGTTTAATATGCTCTTTCTGCATGAGGTTCTCTAGCAGAAGTACCAAAAGATGAATCAGTCGGTCGGCATTATCGACATCATCTCGATTCTTTCGTTCCTCGTTTCTTAATTTCTTTCCCTTCCTCACTGGAAGAATGTGTTTTGGGTGATTTCCCTTTTCCGAGCAATGGTTCTTCGGAGGACTACAAGTCTGGTTTTCGTTGGTTGGTTGGGCCCATGTCGACCCAACCCATCATCCTGAAATTCTTCACTCTGATTCGAGACATTATAACATTTTTGTCGGCTTCTCCTGATTAATTAAATCATAATCCACTTTTTTTTAAGTGCCATACATGCATACATACATATATATACATATCTATCCTCGGGCTTAACAGTGAACACACACGTCTCGGTCTCCCTCGCTCACTGCATGGGGCAATGTGAAAAGAGATGAGAATTCCGGTTTCCAGCTTCCAACCAGAACCCATCTGAACTATGAATGTCCCGGTTTCCAATTCACGGTCTGTGGAACTGTGCTGAACCTAGCTAGCTAATTAGACCACCACTAATGGTGGTAGAGGCAGAAGAGATGGGATATAAAAAGGAGTACAAAACATCCCAACTTGACTTAAAATCTCTTTAAAATTCAGATGAAGGATAATGGCACCATATCGAATTTTCTTTATTTATGGTTGATGAATCTAGAAGGAGAGCAAAACGTGAAGATTATTAATTAGGCTGCAATTGGCATTGCTCAAACAACAGAACGGAAATCCAGAACCTCAAAACTGTGGTGATGGCACAGTTGCTCACATCATCATCACATTACACACCACATACACACTCATACATATATATATGTATATTTCCGACTGTTGTTTTGAAACAATTCAAAATCTAAACAAGACTTATATAGTGATCATGTAATTGTCAGGCGTCACGCAAACATATAAATATTATATGCACTGAGAGAACCCTCTCTTTGACCGGAATAGTTTTGCTTTACGTGCAAATGATTACGAGATGGAAACCTCCAAATGGGTGGCTACGACCACTAGTTAAGACAAGCTTAATTATTTGACGCTAATTCGCAATTAATTTTATGCATGCTACCCACCCCCTCTTTAAAGATCAGGATCACCAGGTGGCCACTGTAACAGCAGATACCCGAATGGATCCGGCTTCCCAGCTTGCATACCCTAAAATTATACAATCCAACAAGAACAGGAAGGGGCAGAGGGGGTGGCTTGATGGCTTGGTGTATTGGTACATGCCATGGATCTTGAATCAAGAGGGCTCGATATCTATGGTAAAATGGAAAAATCCACATGTATCGTTGAGTTGGGTCATATATCTTAACAAACAGAGAACAGAAATCCCTCAGTCGTCAGCAAGTATGCAGAAGAGAGGAAGGAATAAAGAATCCTAATAAGTGGAAGAGAGCAAAAGTGTTAACCCGGATAGAGGAAAGCAAAGGGTAAGCTAGCCTGCCTATGTAGATCAATTGTCCACCGATCAACAAAAATGGAATAACAACACATAGAAAGAAGTCATATGTTACTCGACTACCAATGTGACTAATAAAGCTGCGATCAATATTTTGTTGCAGCAACGTTCTTCAGTTAGTTACTCACAATAAAATGTGCTTGACAATAGATCTACTTAAGCTAATTAAGTCGGTCCATTCGATAATATATATGGCCAATCATTTGAAAGGATTGTTGTTGGGGTGGTGGCCGGGGTTGTAGTCTTGGCTTGGTGCTGCCGGATTCCAATCCCAGATCGCTCTTTCAGTAATTCCCAGTTGCTGTTGATTTGGCTGTGACTCTAGCTGCAGCTGTGGGGGCGTCAGCAATGCAGAAAGATGATGAGAAGAGGGATGGTGATGAGCAGTGTAGTAGTTCACCAGTCTGTGTAGATCATCTTGCAATACAGCTGAACTTGAAGCTGCAGTTGACGAAGAAAGCAAAGAGATTCCAGAAGCAGCAACAGCAGACGGTGGGACCAGCTGCTGGTAAGTAAAAGCTGCTGCTGGAGGTTCCTGGTGTTCTCGAGATGCCACCAGAGGTGGGACTCCAGCGGGGGCTATAAGCGTTACAGGATGATTATTGTAATTGTCATAATCACCACCGTCAGTGCTCTTATGGTTAGGATACAGCGGCTGATGTCTTGGGATCAAACCAAGAGCGACACTGGAGCTGCTGCCTCCTCCGTGATGATGGCCATGTACAGTTTCAAATTCATTCATCTGATTGATCATATTATGTTGGAGAGGTGGCGGCAATGGCGGTTGGAATCCCCTTGCAGTTCCTAAGTTACTGTTGAGTGCTGTGCGATGCTGCTGCTGTAATAGAGCGTCTTCCTCGCGATTCTTAATATCCCAATCCCGTGAAGAGGAGCTAGAAGAAGATGCCCTAGTCATCGGAAGCAACCGTGGCAGGTCGTGGGAATTACGATTTGAGTAGTCCTCCACACCAGCTCTCTTGTAAACTCGGCACAGCGATATCTCTGCCTGTGCACAACATAATCATATATTCGCTTATGTCACAAACAACGCATAATCACTGAACTAACTCAACAACAAAGCTAAATGCATACAGATCTGGTTATTATATGATGAACAGCAAATTCAGACTTCGTAGATCACATGTTTTTCAGTCGGAATTTCAGTCTGTTATTTAGACCTTAGCAGAAACTGGACATCGGCAGTAATACTAATAATCTACGGAAGGGAGTTCGGGAAGATCGAGCATTACTGATATCCGACCATCCAAAGATTTCCAGAAGCAACAGCAGTGAATTTCTCACCCCCCACTCCATACACCAAGCAGCGAAATCGCCCTTAAGTACTTTAGTACATATACTGGGGAGAACAGCACCATATAGAAATTAACTGCGAAAATTCTCCCCACACCACACCTTTAGTCTCCCTCAAATAATATGATATTGCTAAACACACACACCGACACACATCCATACAGTGTAAGAGTGCAATCAGGAAGCCTAAATTTCCTCAATTGGATTCAGAACTAGGGTTTGTTCAAGAAAAAAAAAAAGTGGCGACGAGTAATTAATAGAATGATAGAAGACGGGAGGATTTGAGTTGCCGTGAAGAAGGATGAGTTGCTTATAGGGGTTGTCAGGTTTAACCTTTTGGTAGCGTTCGGTCTCGTGATGTGGCAACCGGTACTCGTTCATTATCCAACTCGACCGGATACCTTTCGGGGCTTTACCAGAGTAAAAAACTAGGGTTTTCTTCAGCCCGATGGGTCTTGAATTTTCGCCCCGGATCATCCGATCAGCTCCGGTCGCCTTCCAATACCCAGAAGTCGTGACGCGGTTCGGCCGGTCCCCATTGCGATACTTCCGGTCTCTTGGCACATAGAAGTACCATTCCTTCTCTCCAATCGTTGCCAAAGCTGCAGTTATCGTCGAGACAAGCATGTAAAACCAAACACAGTAGATCAATTTTTATTTTTATTTTTTCGTCTAATTTGACTTGTGAAGCCCTCTCTCCTGCTGAAACAACGAATGAATAGCTTGATGATCTCCCAAAATTCGCTCCTAAAACGTTTGGAATTATTTGATTTTCTGAGTCGAATTTTCATCTTACTCGAAAAAGGAAGCACAACAAAAAATACTTACCTGGAAGCTCCCAGGGATCGTAGCGGTAAAGATCGAGGAAGGTGATGAGCTCAACATTGAAGCGCTTGCCCTCGACCTTGCGGCGAAGATAGAACTCCACGAGCTCTTCCTCGGTAGGGTGAAAGCGGAACCCGGGCATCACCATGTCATGTTCATGCTCGTCCTCGTCGCCGCCGCCGCCGCCGCCTCCGCCTCCGCCCTTATTGTTCGTCTCATCGTCGTTGTTCATGGTTGCTGGTATTGCCATAAACTAGAAGCGAAAACCCTAGCTAGCTTATCGACGGCTCAGCAAATAATTATACATGGAGAGATCAGGTTAGATAGATGCTGGCTGGTCACAGGACGAATCATCTCTCTCCCTCCCTACCTAGTTCGATATATCGCTCTCCTTACTAATAGACAGACCTCTGAAGGGAAGCGTACGAATCGATGCAAGTGGGCGAGAGAGGACACGACAAGATAGACATGTGTATACCGTCAAGACTGATGTGTTTCTACGAGAACCGGCCAAAAGGCGAGTGATTATATCCTCGTTTCGAGAGTGAGAAGGGAGAGGGAGAGTATGAGGATGAGGATGAAGACTAGAGAGAGGATGGAAATGGGAGGGGATGGGAAGAAGGTGGAGGGATCTATGTGTATTGAAAGAGTTGGGACCCAGGAGACAACTTAGAGATGAGAGAGTGAAGTTACAAAAAGATTAAGGGGACAGAGTGGCCACAGCTCTCTCTTCTCCTTCGGCGGTGGCCTCCTTTAATTCGGACCTTCCTTCTCCTTCACATAACATTTATCTATTTGTATTCAATTCTTATACACACACACACACACAGAGTTCTGTATATAAGATATTATGAATTTATTCATCTCCAACAAGACAAGTTAAGACATGAAATTTGAGCTGCCGCATCGGTTGTCTTGTGCTGGAGTCGTGTCTGTATGTGTATCAGATTAGTCAAAATGCTACTGTTATGTATATGTCATGGAGATTCTGTGATTGATTACGCACGTGAAAGTATAATGTCTGGAATTATAATATTTTATGCCCAAAACTTTTTGAATATTCATACTTGCGTTACTTTTGTTTTCATTATAAATGTAACTTGTACATTATATATATATACATATATACATATATCAATCGTGTGTATAATAGGAATAAAAACAGATAGTAGTAACCAAATCACGAAAAGGAATATATATATATATATATATATAAAAGAGAGAGAGAGAGAGAGAGAGAAGGAACAGCTTAATTAGGAGAATCACAAGTAAAGCAAAACTAGCTAGATGGAGATTGTATTTTTATTTTATTATATAAGAGTGGGTGATTTACGTATAAAATATTATAAGGCAATGGATATGGTAAGATGCATCACCGATAAGAATCGAATTTAGATTTTATCGATCAAATATCAAGGGTAACGATATTATGAATATATCTGCTCTTATTTCTCAGTGTTGTATATTAGGGAACACATAAGTTGCTACCCTCTGATCTATTCATCTTGCTTTTCTTTTGCCTCCTTTACCTTTTGATTATATATATATGTATGTATACACATGATGCACGTGCACACAAATACATATAACTGAGACCCATCAAAATCAATAAAGGAAAAAAAAAACACAAAACCGAGATTCTTGTTTCTTACATACCACAGATATGGCTATATATACATGTATGTAGTAAACAATCATCTTCAGGAAGAAGAAGAAGAAGAAGAAGAAACCCTATCTAGGGTTTGAGATTGTATGTATGTATGTATGTATGTATGTATAGGTTATGATGATAGAGAACACATGTATAAATGCATACACGTATGTGCGTGTCGTCATGAAGAGTCAGTCATCAATAAGACAGGTATATGTCCAGGGTGTATCACAGGTTTTTTTTTTTTTGTGTGGAGGTTTTAGTGCACTTCGTTCGTTAAAGCCGAAGGCTGGCTGAAGCCCGTGAATATATATATATACACACACATATACAAGACAAGGAGGAAGAGGTTGCTGCTATATGTATCTGTTTTCAAATCATGTGAATATACATAAAAGTATACATACACGTACAGGCACTTTTAGTTTCTTTTACGGTTTTATTAATCACGCTCACTCTCTTTTCTTTTTATTTTTTTATTACACATCTGATTCAGTGGTCTAGAATGGGATAACAGAAATGGAGAGGGAACAAAAGGGCACGGAAGTCCCACGATGAGAACCAAGCACGCAGCCTCTTAGTTGTTGGGCCGAGTACGATGCCGCTGCACGATGATCGGATTCTATATGTGGAAAGTGGATGTGAGCCTTCTTATGAGGTCAGATTAGGTTAGGGTAGGTTAGGTTAGGTTACAGAGTTGAAGTGGCCAAGAAATATTTGTGCATTCGTGCAAGTAAGCTCTCGAGGAGTGTCTCACTTTCGAGTTCGACTGATCACCACCATCGCATATTGCTATTACTACCATAAGCATTTTCCATGCATGAGAATGACTCTCTCTCTCTCTCTCTCTCTCTCTCTGTGTCCGCCATTGAAAAATTTTAGATGATATGATCGTGAAATTAATTATTCTAAGATTTTGAGTAATTAATAGACCATTATTCATTGGAATTTTTAAGAATAATTCACCTCCTCTAATTATAACCACGTAATTCTAATCGTGTATAGGAGGAATGCGATCGAGAGTATGATTATGGAAGGCATCCGAACGAACGAACGATCTCTAATGACCCTAAACATGGAAATCCCAATAATTAGGGTTTTCATGAACTGGGTTTGATTCTCGTTAAGATTCTAGGATCTTAATTAGTTCACGCTTTCTTTTAAAAATAAATAATAATATTATTAATCGGAAACTTTGCACGTGCGAATGGGAGAAGACGGACAAAGTCACCGCGGTTTGGGCACCCATATGCTGATACGATTGGGCGACAAATAAATAATTAATAAGACGTGCATATGGTGAGGCGGTATAATCAGCAAAGAATGATATAAGCCGTTTGAATAATTAGGGGATTACTATTTTCACCAAATTCATTAGAATAAAATCGATTGAATAATAAATAACTAAGATGGCAAAAGGACAATTTTGACTTTCCATAATCAAAATAAAAACAGAAACCTGAAATTTTTTTTTTCGATTACATATGAGGCCCTACTAGCTTATAAAGAGACAAGAGAAGATGGGAGTAAAAAGGGTCATAGTTTTTAAAACTGGATCGGACCGGGAACCGGTGTAAGCATGGGTTTATGGGTCGGACCAGGTGTTCAATGGATTGAACCGTATATTTAATAAATAATATTACCAATAAATTTACATAATATCATAATTTGAATATGATTTATAATAAAAATTATTAATATAACCATTACATTAAACAAAAGTTTAACATAAAATATAAATATAAATATAGTAAAATAAAATATGTACACTATAATAAGTTCTTATTTTAAGTCGGCCGGTTTTTTTACCGGTTTGATTGGGTTCACTAGCCAGTTCAACCGGAGTAGACCTATTTGAAAGTGTAATCGGGTCTTTTATAAGAACCGGACTGGCCGAGTGACTGGTTCCCTATCGAACCGGTCTAACTAGTTGGCCCGGTCCAGTTTTAAAAACTACGAAAGGGGTACAGGAAGTCATAAAAAGCACGTAAATTTAGACGTGGCTCCAACTCCCACGTGCCCCCACCCCCCAACCGATCCCATCTGGCCTCCTACTCCGATCCGAATCAATCCCCACTCCTAGCATTCTCGATTCCTCCGCGCACATTCACTCAGGGACGGCGGGTCCAGGAAACTTCTCCCAAGAGGGCGAAACTCTTGAACAGTGAGATATGAAGAAGAATCCAAGATGGTATAGGTTAATTAATTTAATCTAATAAAAACCAATTATACCTAATTTCATGTATAGATATATATTATTTATTTCGAATTCAAGAGGGTGATCGCTCTTCCTCCAAATCCATCCCTGCCCACACCCAACATCGATAAATTATTAGATTACATCTTGCCAGCAATTAAAGAGTGATAAGGCATGAACCCTATCATTATTGCAATATCTACTACTCCTAATCCTAGCCAAGCGATCTGCCATCTCCATTTTTTTTTCATCCTATACATGTATGTCACATGATATTCAAGAGTCTGAAGCTTCGCTTAATGCAAGTCTGAGCCACGTTTGGTCCACTGGGGAGTAAAGTTGATTTGAATCATAATTTTTCATCATTCATGTAAGATTCTAAGTACGAAAGCCTGTTTAAATGAAAAAAAAAAATGTGCCGAAATATCTGAACTAATCCATGCTCGTGGGTGATCGGTTCTTTCTCTCCATACAAGAGCGGGACACAATTACTTAAGATTTTATCGAAAGGAAACATAGATCTGGTACGAACGGCTCGAAACCTCTTTCCTTTAGTAAAATCCGATATCCATACATTGAAAATTTCACGCCTCATGCATCTCTGGGACACCCTATCCCTTTATGTGGGAGATACAATTCAAATCTAAATTAGTTAGAAGGACGTCACACGGTTTCTTTTTCTTTTAATATAACGTGATTTGCACCGGCATAGTTGGTATTTATACCCAAGGGTATGCACGTATAGTGTCTCCATTTTATTATTAGTAGGATAGCCCGTGTACGTATAATCGATACACAGAGGTTAATCTAGATTAAGGGAAAAAAATTAAGCTAATCAAACAGGACAAAGACATGAAAGGGGATGTTATATACCAACTTGGGGTTGAACCAGTGGTTCCCTCACTAGACTCTCAAATGGGTGATCAAACAATCGAATCTCGGATTGGGAGGGTCGACAATAATTTTCCCAGGGATCCCGACCCAACCACAGACTAGTTTCGAGGTGCGTTTCGGCTTGCCCGGAAATACTGCACTGTGCAAACAGAACAAGAAAGAAAGAAAGGGGATGTTGTATTATTATAAGCCCATTATAATCCTCTCGTCTGGATGGGTTCGATATGTTCGACACGTTAAATGACTATATATATATATGTGTGTGAATGTGTGCGTGTGTATTTGTGTGTGTGTGTGTGTGTAATTGAATTTGGAAATCTTTGACTCTTGGGGGCTCCCCACACGTTATCAATTTGGTAGACCCGACGATAATAATTAATCCCTTTTTGTAATAAGTATAGCCAAATGGATCGATACGAAAAGAAAAAACAACGTATTAATTGCGCCGAGCAGAGACGGATTATGAATTCGGAACGGTGCTGACGGTTCGATTCGAGCCTAAAGATTCTAACGGTGGATTCCATGCCGGAGGATCAGTTGGGCGAACATTCATTATTAGTTGCATCGCATCGCATCATTACGGCTCTGTGATTGCATGCAGGTGAACGCATAGAGATGTGTACGTGTATATATATATATATATGTGCACCTACGTATGCACGATGGCAGACGTCGTGATCTGTAAAAATTGAATGTATGGCTGATGTTTGATGATGATGATGAATATGTGGGAGATCGATTGTGATCTGTGAGAGAGGGACCCACACACACACACATATATATATGTATATATCTTAGCAAATGTCAGTCACCGACCATATTTGATGCACGACGTCGACGGTCGACTACTCCCACCTCTTACCTCTTTAATTTGGTCTCCCGACATCACAAAAAAAAAAAAGAACCCATACCAATAACCGGTAAGAAGAAGAAGAAGAAGTGGTTGGCATGAGATAGGATTTGTCATTTCCAAGTGGGGGAAAATGGTCTAATCCCATGCGACCATTTCTCCACTTGCTAAGGGCTGTGGCCTATATGGGGGCCCATAATCACCGCCAGATTTAATGATCCGTCAGTTTCCTGATAGGTACTTGTGTGTGTGAAAAGGGGTGGATATGTAATAATTGCAGAGATAAAATAAGTAGAGAACATATATATATATATATATATATGAATGCGAGTCAAAATGTTTGTAAGAGAGCAAAACGTTGTCTGACCGACCGGGCAGAAGAGACGACATGTACTGACCATCCCATTTGACCCCCACCACCGTCTGACTCGTCAACTCCCAATTATTTCTGTCTGGTCTCACCCTCACCTGCGGTACTATACATACATAATATTGCACAGATTCATGTATACTTACACCCGTGCGAATGCCAATACAATATTCGGTCTTGCCTCACCTCGCCTCTTTTCTTTTTCTTTTTTTTAAAGCAAAATCGGTTGAATGAGTATATTACCTCTCAGTATTCCAATCTTAATTGAATTTGTATCGATCGGAGCAATGATAGCACCGGATTTATCTTTCTACGAATCAATTGGAATTGAATATCTAGCGGTGAAGGGGTAAGGAGGCAAAATTCAATAGGCATGATTGTGTATTAGATGCATGGGGAGGAATTTATTTATTAAAAAATAATAATAAAGCAATTATTTTTCATAAGAAATAGAAATTGATTAAAAGGGACAGCGTGTAATGAGTACATGCGGTGCGGGCAGGTCGAGAAAGATTTGTGGGACTGTCAGTCTGTCAGTCAGAGACCGACTCTGACGGTCAATCCATCATTCATCATTCGTCGTTGTACTTAGCGGTGCGCATTTAATTGCGCTGGCCCCTCCTATCCTATCTCCTCCTCCCACCCTTTCTCTTTCCGTACATATATTTTTTCCCCTTCATCCAAGCCAAGATGAACTTACTAAAGAGTATTTCTTGGGCTAACTGTGTGTAGCAGCACTTCGAGTTTCAGTGTTGGGGGTTCTGGTACCCGTGGTTGAACCGGGAACTGAATCTAATTAGTTCCCTAATTTTACTAACTTACTACTCAGCAGGTTAGATAGAGCTACCTAACAGGCTTTTTTTTTTGTTTTTTTGGTGGGTGCTAAGTGTGAAGGAAATGGGCCCGACACTGAGGCCCAATGGTTCCCTAGCTCAGTTCTTGTGCATCTGATTGCTCGTGGACACCCGGCTATTGGCTCTAAGTAGGGACTCCGGGCCAATATGAGCGATTTGAGTACCTACTGATTCTAACAACTGACCGCATAATTGATAACTCAAACCTTTCCCGATTCATATAAGTGGATCTTGAATCCATGAGCCAGGAAATTCTTGAACGGACCTCTCAGAGAAAAAAGAGAAGCAAGAGCACAGTCTGTGCACACATCGTACATAAGCACATGAACACACACACACACACACACACACAGACAAGTAGCAACGACTGACTGCCTGTTCTACAAACAGTTTATTCTTCATATTGTTTTCGTGGAACATACCATGATCTGTTTGATGTGGTCCTTTTGCTAAATTTGATCTTAATCAGTACAGCACGGTGAGACTTCAAAGGAGAGATCGATTGAATCCCCACGACACTTTAGTCAACTAGTTTCCATGAGCACTGCCAGCTAAAGAGACATGCATTGATCAGCACAATGGAGAAGTTAAGAAAGTTGCAGCTTTCGAAAAAGCAAATAGGTTAAGAAAGTTAAGGATGCTGACTCTGTAACAGAGGAGGCACGAGATATACAAAGAGGGAATTCCCTATGTAATGTCAAGCCATCCATAGACTATCCTGAATGAAGGTAAAAGCAGCACACGGCCAGAAGCCTAAGGGTTGTAACAATTTCAGGATAACTCTAAGCAAAATGTCATCCGCAACAGTTGACACACATATTCACACATGATGCCTGTACAATGTGCAAAGTACAGTGGAACTATTATGTGAACAGAAACATGTAGCACGACTGCACTTTAGCCATACTATTCATAGATCGACCAAACACTGAGCTGGCTGAGTTGTGGGGATCATCGGTTCATGAGGTAGGGAATTAGATGGGCCAAAAGGGATTCTTTCTATCAAAATCAATGCAGAAAGATAAATTAAATATATTTTAGGTATATGGACCACTGTACATGATGTTAACGAATTTAAGCTGGTTTGAAGCAAGACCAGGAGCAACCAAGGTCTGGTTCAAGGTTGGACCGATCTGACCATAGCTTCACTCCATTGGACACACCACTGCTAAAGAAATCAAGTCAGAAAAGGCTACCTTGTGTACCCACCTGTTGCAGTTCCTCAGCAAGTCGAGGGAGTGTCTGGCTGGTTTTCAGGCAAAGCAGCTTGAAAAGCAGGATGTTCAGCATATGCCTTGTACAACTTGGTCAAAAGAGGATACTCAGACTGCAGAAATAGTTGAGAGGACCAAGAATCTGTTAGCGAAGTCATTAAAATAAAATCACATGCCACTCGAAGAAGATGATCAAAAAATACGTACCGACTAATTAAAGATAACTAATCAACTTGTTAATGCATTGCAGCTAATACATTGGCAGTTAAACCTCAGATAGTGTAAGGTCAGGTAATAAAGAAACTAATGTTCTGAAAGCAATGCATGCAAAGATCTGATACTCTTATATTCTCTGTCCTCTGCAAGTTGATATGTATAATTCTTTTCTCTGTGTTTACAAGGTGGAAAAGGTACTGTCTATCTCCTTTAGCTTTTATAGCTGAAGAACACAAACAGCGAATACAAGAAAATGCTCTACCAATCAACATATGCAGCTCAAATATTTTCAACAGATAATTAAGTTTCAACTGGGGAAATACCATATTGAGGTTGAACCTTTTCATTGCTGAACGAATCTGAGGTGCCAGAAAAAGATCAGCCTGCAAGGAAGTAGCAAGGCCACTTCGTCAGATCATCCCCCAATTCAACAACTCCATTAAAATTTTATACAGGTCCTAAAGTAGATATATGAATGTTATAGTGGAGCACTCCCATGAATATTTGTGACTAGCATAACCTTCATTGATGTATGTTAGTTTAGTTAATTTCATACTATCGGCTTCCAATAGCGCTAGAAAAACTATGTTGATTTATGTTGAATGAACAATTTTTGCTAGTGACACAAGATGGGAAGCAGAAACTCAAAATACAAAAGAGATGGAGGGAGTGTTTTCGGCAGAAACCCTGAGGAAATTTGATGTTGTAGATATCCATGATAACTATATGAACAGGAATTGGCAATGGAAAAGAAAAGAATGAAGAGACTGAACCAAGTAAACTTCATCCCCAGTGGCATACTTGCCAGCATAGTCCTTCAATAGCTTCTCGAGAGCTGTAACCATATAAGATTAATGAGGCCAGCCATATAATCCAAGTAAAATAATCCATCAAAGTCTTAATCCGAAGTGCAAAGTGAAAGAGAAAAATTACAAGAGATAACACGCAAAGAGTAGGAACTTTCATGCAATAATTCTCATATCAGATAATCAGCTTTCTTCCAAAGAAAGTAGAGGACAATCAAAGACTGTACGTGGTCTCACTTAAGGAGTTTATATTTATGATGGGATTCCATGAAGTATTTCACTGACAAAAGTTTCTCAGTTTCAGTCATTGACTTTCAACATTAGCCGTGATATCCTCCACGTGACAGAAGCAATATGAGATTCCAAAACTAGGCTGGATTGACATTTCTAATTTCCATTGATCTTACAAGACATGAATTTATAAAATGCCTGCATATTGAATTTGAAAACTCCCTTCTTCTTCCACAGGTACTGAAAGCTAATGTTTTTTCCTATTTCACTCAAGGTATTGTCTAAAATTTCCCATGAGAATTCACCTGGACTAATGGAGAAAAATGAATCTAAAAATGATGGCGAAAAGAAGCAAAAGAATGTGAAACCTCCTAGATTGAAAAAATATAGCATCTTCTGTAATTACCTCCAACAACTTTACTATATGTACCTCAACCAACCAATTGTTGAAATGGCTAACTATCTTTTGTAAAAATCTCCTGGATAAGCGAAGAAAAAGGCAGAAATCCTAGCATACCTGCAAAGCCTCTCCCAATATGATACTTGGGGAATTCAAGAGCCTCATCATGACTAGCTTTTTCCTCGATGTATTTCTGTTAAACCAGAAGAATAGATGAAGAGATTTACTAACTTTTGTAATGGGTAAATATGCTATGCAAGAAGCATTTATCTTCCGAGGTACTTACCACAACAGTAAGATTCTGAAGAGGCTGTATGCTCGATGAAACAATATTTGCAGCCTGTAAATCAGGTGAAGAAGAATTAACCCAATGAGTTGCGCAGCCAAATAAGTTGAAAGCAGTGGAAGAAGGTTGAGTTTTAGACGAGATCGTGGACTCCAAGAGCACATTGTTAGACTTTCTTGAAGTGCTATAATCATTGAGCCTGCTCTTTTTCTTTATACTTAAAATAATGAAATAGAATATCTGGCCAAATAAATATCGTGCAATTGTGCAATTGTGGGGCTAGGAACACCGAGAAGTGTCATCACTTCCGTACATTTTGTGGCACTTTATATTATTATAAAGATAGACCAGTACAAAGGAAAGGTTCTTTTTCAGTCAACATAACGGCTTTATGAAACCAACAAAAGAATGATGAGAAATAGCTTATAGATTAGTTGAATGCAAACAATTGTCACTGAGATGAAATAGTTTTCAGCAGGAAAACTCCATCACCTACAATGGTAATTGAATTAGACCGCAAAGAACATCTAAAATAATGAAGAATCAAATTGCACCTGATAGTTGATGGCCTTTTTCTGAAGGCCACTTGGCAACAATGGTTTTTGAGGATATTTCTCTTCCAAATACTGCAAGGTAAAAGAGCGAGTTTTGAGCTACGGTTACAAAGAGCTTGAAAAATCTAATGGAACGTTCACCACAATATAGACAGTTAGAGCTGGAGATGACTCACCATAAGGATGGCAAAGGAGTCTGAAATGACTTTGTCCCCATCCACCAGAACCGGCACATAACCAATTGGATTAAGCTCAGTGAACTCTACATCAGAAAACATGATAAAGGTTGGTTCCAATCATGAGTAGAAGAAGCCGTGGCAAACTGCCGCTACTCACGAAAATCATTTTTCTGTGTAATAAACAGAAACATCATGCTGTTATCACGGAAAAGAACTCGCTACTTCATATGAGTACGTTAGTATGACTTCCCTCCACATCCTTAGAAGCTTTGCAATTCCAGTAAAGGAGCAAACAACTTGCAAAAGCATAATTCGTGGAAATGGTGAGGATAAGAATGATTAACCAGGATTGAATTGCTCTCCTTTCAACAGGTTCACTGGTACGTACTCGTACTCGAGGCCTTCACATCCCAAAAGACAACCTCGTTAGCTAAGACGAAAAATTCAACACTCAAAGGCTTACATAATACACAGATTAACGGAGAAACCGGAGCTAGAGCAGGAAAGGAAGACGAAGGAGCAGCAAATCAGCGTTTACGAGCAGAGGTCAGATTGGAACAATTGGAAAAGGAGAGGACCTTTCAAGTTGAGAGCGATGCGAACGCGGAAGGAGCATGAGCTCCTGTAGTAGGAGTAGAGCTTCAGCGTGGTCTTCTGCGCTCCCTCGCAACTCATCGCAGCTCTGTAGCTTCAATTCCTCTCGATCTCCCAGGTGCCGTCTAAGTAGATGGATCGACTGAGGACGACGAAGAAGAGAGTGACACCTAAGGGAGACGGAAGGGGAGCCCAGCAGACGTAGCTAATTTGGACTCAAACCGTCTTTTATGCTGGCGACGAGCGGACCCCACGAAAGACTCTTAAAAATAAAATAAACTAATAAAAATTAGGAGGGATAAAATTTATTATGGGAATATTATTTTGAATTTAATAATTAAAATTAATGGATGATTATGGTTGCTGTGTAATCTCTCTTTCCCAATGAATACTAATCGCTACTTGAAAAATGTTATGACACGTGTAATTTATATATATGTGCGCATGTGTGTGAAGCTTCAACGGTTACAGTCAAAGCCTTCCGAAGACTAGCACACAGTGAATTCGTATACTCGGACCGATACTTAATGCTGACCTGGCCCGCTTCATCGGTTTAAAAAGAACCGTATAAATATGGGAGCCGTGGACGGCCATTTTTCGCGCCACGGAGAGAGAGAGAGAGAGAGAGAGGAGAGCGATGGGAGTTCTGTGCTTCGTGGTGGATCTCCCAACTCTGCCGCCTCCACTACTCGAAGACATAAAACAGGTGAAGATTCTCTTGCATGGAGCTTCCGCAACTCCATCTTCGTAGCTTTATTTGCTCGGTCATTTATGGCGATGATTGTTCGGGTTAATGAGTGAGTCACAGTTTGTTTGTTTTTTCTCTATCGGGGATCACTGGTCAGTGCTTGCTGCACCTCGCGAATTACTACGCCGTCTCCTCCTCGTCAGATTCTCTCGGAGACCAGATCGCTCTGTGCTATATCGCTTCTTCTTCTCGCTCAGAGGTGTACTTTCTTCTCTATCTCGCTCTCTCTGCTTCTCTCACCCTCCGTTTGATGGACGATTGATGAAATTCCGTCAATTCAGTTGAAAGTCGCATATAGACCAAGTAACGGTGGACATTTCAGTTTGTGCGACTTCCATCGCGCCGTCAAAGACCTTCCCATGGGCGCCTTCTTCCCTGATCCTACATATAGCTGCGGTTTTGCCCCTCGCTGTTCCAGTTTTCGCTCGTTAGGCTTGTTATAATGCTGCAAGGGACGATATCACTCACTCAATTTTTTTCTCGTTTGTCTGTTCGACATTATGCCATAGTTATGAAGCTCTCAAGCCTCCTGCAGAATGAGTTCATCCACTCGTGGGGTAAAGAAAGTGGTGCCATTGCTATGAAAGTAGTAGTTTTGACGTCCTCATTACCTCCAGTCTTAGACAGTGACCTTCATAAGTCTCTCCTGGTGCTTCTCCTCGTGTTTCTTGTTGCTCTTATCAATGAATCAAATTGAGATATTAAACGTATCATTTTCCTGTCAATCAGGAGGCAGCAGATAAGTGCATTTCCATGGAGTTCATGTTGTTCGAGACTAGATCAAACCATCTCTGTGACATTCAGGAAAATAATAATGCTTTCATCAAGTCTATATCTGATCTGGATAACTGCTCCATGAGAACTTTTCTCTCAGGTTTAAGCATCTATCAATTTGCAAATGATGGCATCCCACCCATACTGTTAAGTTTGCTGTCTTGATTTCTATCTTGAGTATATAAAGTTTGAAACTGTAACCCTGTCCCTTGATCAATTTCATTGTTAGAGAGGAGCCAGAGATTTCACTCTTACGGACAATTACAGCACTCCATTAAAGGGATAATGAACTTCTGTGTCACACAATCAATGTAATATAGGATGGGCCAGATAGTAATGGTATAGTCTGTATGCTCAATCAGGAATGTCCCTAATGGTTAAATGATAGGGTAATTATCTGTGAATATTCGAGTAATTAGCCTTATAAAGTCTCTTCAGCTTTACCTGTCATTTTCAGAAGCTAGAGGTTTGGATGGCATGACAAAAATGTGGCTGCGGGATTTAAAAGATGAAACAGAAGAACAAATTCAAGGATGCTTTATCTTCAAGAACAATCTGGTTGGGTCTTTCAACCATATATTCTGCAGTTTGTCCATCTACGCCAGTCCAATAATTGATGGTTTCAGTCCTTTTAAGGTAAAAGATATGTGTGCCACTTGGTTAGTATTATAGGAACTGTTAATAATGTTTTTTCATGTTAAATTATGTCATTCAGCCATTGGTATTCTAACTAGATATGACTGTACATTGAGAAAGCCCGAAACTTATCTAGAATCTTTATCATTTAGTAGTTTGCTGTAGCAGGAAGATGTCAAAAATGGCTTTGAATTATATGGTAGGCTCTTAGAGCTTGGTACAGTGCATGCATTCCTTGACAAGATAAATCCCAAGGAAAATGAAAGTTATTCCTTTCCCCATTTTTTAATTACATATAAGGTGGATCACTCTACGGTGCTTGGCTCTTATTACTGTTGAAGTGTAATACCTTATATAGTGGTACTGATAGACATGCAGGTGCCATGGAATTGTCTTAGATGAAAGAGCGGCAACTAAGATGGAAGAAATTTGTTGTCCAATCACAGGGCATGGTCTTCGAAGCATTGATGTGATTGAAAATGCTCTGAAGGTTGGGGAGAAAATGACCCTAGTTCTGCCTGATTCATCAAAATTTACAAATCATCAGAAAGCTTCTACTCCAATTGATTTCAATGTGATTGAAAGGACCAATTTGGGATCTCTGAATGAAGGTATATCCTCATCATGAGGCCAATGAAACTTAGACCTGTTTGTGACTTTCTGTGCTCCAGAGACATTTTACCTCAGAACTATGCTTCATGCTGTCTTTCACTTGTTCCATTGAAAATATTATTATCTTCTGAGGTGGTTTCTTCATTCAGTAGTCAAATTACTAGTTCGTTTTTATGTCAATTTAGGAGCAATGGTCGGAATTCCTTATGTGGTGACTCCAGCTGCTAGTCCTGAGATTGAAGAAGCTTCAGATGAAATGAATGAGTTGGATTTAAATACTCAATGTGCGTAAAGTGCTTCTTCTTGGACAGAGATTTATTTGAGGTTTACAGTACGATGTCTCTCTGTCTGAATATGTGTTTTTCACATCTTGAGTCAAGATCCTTTTGAATAATCAGTATTTCAGGGGGTATGCAGAGTTCTTCATTCACTGGACCAGGGTCTTGTGTGCACTTCAGACTACAATATGGAAGCCATGAGAACTGCCCTCTTTCCCTGTTACTATATTCTTCAGCCTTCGGACAACAGACTGATGCTTCTTAGGGTTTGAAACGTCCCACACATTCAATTTCCAAATACCCTAAGTTTTTCTAACATATCCTCTTCAGTTCCTGGTACCCACTATACTTCAGTAGCCATCTGAAAGTTACCGAAATTATTTGCAGAGGATCAGTGGACTAGAGGAAATTTTCCCTGTTCCTGATATGGATAAGTATTTCAGTGGTACAGTAACACAGGAAATTGAGAGCTCAATTAAGAAGTCAATTCTTATGGTTTGGCTTCTCTTTCAACCTCGTCATGCTTCTTCACTCATCTCATTCCTGAATGAAGTATTCTTTTCTTATTTGGCACAGATGGATTCAGTGGACTATGATCCATTCCAGCATGTCCGAGGGTTCCATCGAAATTTGAACCTGCTGGTGGAAGAAAGTATATTATTCGTGTACATCGTCAGGGGCACTGTACATGTATACATTTACGTCGTGGGAAAATGATATCTGTAGCTGACTAAAAATTGGCTGTGTATGCCGAACAATGTTGTAGATCGGCAGCTGCTCCACAAGAGAAGGTGCCTGGCTCTGGTCCCAACACTGTTGATGCAAGTAACGTGCAACTGATGGATGATGGGTTCGTGGACTTGACTGGAGGAGCAGGAGCAGGAGGAGGAGGATTAGAAGACGAATGGGAGCAGTTAGTTGTGACTGAAATCCCTTCCATCTCCGCAGCAACAGCCCGTAGTTCAACCTCAATTGCCGGAAAACACAACGGTGGCAAAGAAGAAGCAGCACCAATCAATAAGACATTGAGGATACTCGAGAGACTAGAGGCACCAAACCGCTTTCTCCATAAAGATATTGATGTTGCTGCTACCACCAACAAGCTCATAAGGCCCAATTTCCAGAGGTTGAAAAGGAAACATAAATGAACACCCGATGGTCTGTCTATGCTTTGGCTTTATCTCAAGAGAGGTCTTCCAGGTCCCTGACCGTGCTCCGTTGTAAGTGCAATCCTTCTGCCCTTGAGACCCAATCCAAGATGCCAGATTTTGATTTGATGGAAACAATTGAAAATTCTTTGTGTGTCCTTCATGTCTCGTGTGCGCTCAACCAGAGCGCTCTTAGCCCAATACTCCAATTATCCATCTGTGCCAGGAGAACCGTTCGTGCTCTATCCAAACGAGAACTGTTCCCACTCCTTTTTTCATGATCATCGTAGCGAGGTGCACACCAAGGAAACATGGAATGGAAGGGAATTTGATGATCCACCTACTCCTACTAGTACTACTGATACTAAACCGGATGAAAATTGATATCCGAATAATATACCCCCTAGGGGGCCTTCTTGGTTCACCGTTTTATCCAATATGAAAAATGGAAAAACTTCCATGACGGCATCTGAGACATTATCGTACTGGCCTGCCGATAACTGTTTCCTGCTTCTCCTCCTCCTCCTCCTCCTGGACGGTTCATCAATATCTCTACCCAAAAAAATAAATAAAAGGAAAAATACTCGTGAAATTTCTTCCGGTTAATTCATCCAAATAAAATGGTTCTTCATCTGTTATTTGTGTCAAAACTCCGAACATCCACAGGAATCGATTCCTCTGCTCAGCATGGGCTCGATATTCCTTCTATCTTCCTGCGTGCTGCAAGTTTGAGTTTTTGCGGTCTAGGAAACCTCAGGGCCAAATCCTCGCGTTTTATCCTATAACTATGAAGAAGATCGCAGCATGCTGTTTGATTCCGTGCAGCGCAGTCTTGTGGATGGTTTAATGCGCTCTGCCATGGCTCCTTCTCTAGTTTTTGATCTGCTCAGGTCATCGTATGGAATCTAAAGTTCGACTGTACCCGACGTTTCTGCTTCCAATCGCTGGAATGCCTTAGTCGATTCAATATTTCCTCTCCTTTAATCAATCGTCTTCAGGGAACGATAGATGTGCTTCCTGCTTAGTGTGCAGCTGGCCCCTCTTTGGGCAGGTTCATGGCTCTGATAGTCCGATTAATGTAATGGCAGCTCCCAGGTGATGAGAACGATGTCTTCTGTCCTAAAAGCGCAGACGTCGGATGGGTTCACCTTCAGTGTCGTGTTCTCCACCGAGGACTTGTTCATCCAGGAGCAGGTGCAGCTCCAGCTCAGTGATCGGCACCTTGCCCCTGCTGGCTCCAATGCACAGATCGCAGTTTTCATGCTGAAGGTGGACGAGCTCTCGCTTCTCACCGTCGGCAGCTCCATATTCAGTCCGGTGTACCCCTCCAGGGTGCTTGGACCTCACCGTTCTGCTCGGTTTTCAGTCGAGCCTCCTGGACTAAAAATATCCATTAGATCAATTATTTCACCAAAGGTTCACGGAATCACAGGCGATGTCGGTAGCATTTGCAGGCCGGGAGTACGCTGCCAGACCAGTGCCGATATTAGTCGCTGATGACACCCACACTACAACACATTCTCGTGTTGGTAGTTAAATCCTCACAAAACGATGAGATCAGTTCGTCTCGGTTCTTACGTCTCCTTCGTTTCATATGCACCGGATGGGAGAAGGTATCAACAGAGCTCGATTTCTGTCAGGTACTTGATTTCCAAACGGGTAACCGCAGAACCTGTTCTGAAAAGGAATGGGTGCAACTCGTGCTCGGGATCATCCGTTTGCCCCGGGGACCAATGCCGTGCTGTCGCAAAACTCCGAGTCACTCACGATCTCAGTGTCCAACGGAGCTGAAGCCGGTAAATAATGCTCAGTGCAGTACTTCGCAGTGACTCCACCCGATGGACACGGTCTAGCAGAAGTGAGCAAAGCGAAATTTCGAGCTTCCGACGCATGGAGCCTAGGATTTTGAGATGACGCCGCTGATCGTATCGACCCCATACGAGTCTAAGCTGTCCCCCCTGAAATTTGCGGTAAGTCGGCTGTGACATGTGACGAGCCCGAGATGCAGCAGATGCATTGAGTTGATCCAAATAAGTACAGTTCCCTATCAGATGCCCTGAACTTCATGGCCAACAATACCTCTGGCAACCAACCTCATCCGGGGCTACTCTCCGGTCTCGAATGCGGCCAAGCAACGGAATCGTGGTCCCGTCGGGTATCCCCGGAATCATTACCCAGGAAAACCACGATTCCAGTGGGCACTCAGAAAGACGCCCGGGAAAGTGAGGTCTCCACGGTGTAAAGAGATAGATATTATCCAAATAATAATTAATATAAATTCAAATCAGAAAGATAATAAGTCATAAATGACGAGAAACCATAGTTTTAAAAATTGGACTAGGTCGGCCGGTTTAATTAAGAACCGGTCACTCACCCAGTTCGATTCTCACAAACAATTCAATTATAATTTAAATGAGGTTAAATTTAATTGAACTGACTGGTTTCTCACTTGAACCAATAAATTCAATTGAACTTATGAGAAAATCGGTCAACTTAAAAATAAAAATAAAAACTATTATAATATACTTATATTTATATTTTATGTTAAATTTGACACTAATATTATAATTATATTAATAATTTTAATTATAAATTATAATATTATATCAATTTATTAAATATTATATTATTAATATTATTTATTAAACATACGGTTCAACCCATTAAATTTTCGGTCCGATCCATAAACTCATATCTTAATCGATTTCCAACCCGATCCAATTTTAAAAACTATAGATAAAACTCTCCTTTCACGTACCATAAATCTTAAATCCTATTCCGTAAATTTAAATCAGGAGAAAAATATTATTAATTAATCATTCTCATTCGCCCCCGTAATGATCTCCGACAGCCGAACTAACAAAAAGATGCCCAGAACCTACTGTGGGTCCCACATCTGAGCTTTTTGTCCAATCATTAATCATCGCGCTCCCAGAAAGTCGTCGTAAACGGACCCACGGGCACCCACTTGGACCGTGAGATCTCATCTCAGCCTATCTGGTGGCCCGTTTGACGGCTCTGATCCACCCGTCACCCGACACTCCCTCCCCCTCCAAGTAGTGATAAATTAATCTTCATCCTTATCCACTCCACTCACTGAACTCTAGGAGGATCAGATCGGAAGCACATCCGATTCTCCTGACCGGAGGTCGCCGTTGGAGGAGAGACAAGGAAGCAGAGCTCTGTAGCCGTGTCCGTGTAGTTCTTAAGCAATGGAGTCTGCCGTTCTTCGCCCCTGTGCTTCGCCTCTGCTCGTGGAAGCGAGGAGAAGGGATGTTCGTTCCTCCGCTTCTCTTGTGATCACTTGCTCTTCCCGGAGCCATGTGTACATCCCCAAGCTCGAGCCTTTCAGCCGGACCAAGTTCGAGCGTGGCGTCAAAGAGCCCCCCTTGATCCGAAAATGCGAGAACGAGCTCGCCGGTACGTATACTATTCTTGAAACTTATGAAGACTTGTGGATCCTGGAAAAGGATTTCGAAACCGTGTTCGAGGTTGACTTTTTAGAGTAGTGGGTGTAAGATTTTCTTGTTTCCTTCTCGTGTTCTGACTGATGTTGTTTAGATTACTGCTCGACGCTCGAAGGAGATCAATCATACAGCTGTTGGAGGGCCTATTTCGAGTTGAAGGATCTCGAAGTAAGTTTGCTTGATCCACTTCTCTTCTCGACTTTGTTGTTAGCTGCTTTGGCGTAACTGAAAGTACGACGATCGGAACGGCCAGAGTGCTTGAAACATGAAAACATGAACTTCTCCTCCATGCAGAAAGACTCCCCTAAAGAGGACTTAGAAAGGCTAATCCTACAAGCAGGAGGTATCAAGTCGCTGATCGGGTGTGTACATGGAGTCGCTGCGATTCACAAAGGGATGAACAACGGGCTCACCCTAGAGAAGTCGTGGAACTCTGAGGATCCCACCAGGAGGACTTGTCCGATCCCTGATGGTTTACCAAAGTCATCGGAGGAGTTGGAGGAGGAAGAGAGGTGCAGAATGCCTGACTCGCCCTTCACCAGGCTGCTCAGAAGCAAAGGAAGGTACCCTGCTTGGTATTCCCCTGCCCCGGATCACGAAACTGACTGAGGAGTAGGCAGCACATGTGCCTACTCTGTACATACAGATGGTCCTCATCAAAATACCGTTGTGAGTAGATGGTTCACAAGGTCAAGATTTTTCAGATTGCTTGTGCTGTATCAAACCTGAGTCTGTGATTTCAAGTGTTAGAGCATAATCCGACGAGCATTTGTCAGTCTTTTTATGGTTTGAACGTTCCTAATCTTTATCCACAATTGCTTCATCCTTTGTACCAAATCCCTGTACAATACGGTAGAGAGAGTGTGTTTGGAGGGGTTGGAGATCGACTTCCTAGTGAAGTGACTGTATAGGCCTCGAATTTCACGAGTTCACCCCCTCGCACGTATATGCAGCAATAAAATTGTGCTTTGCAAAAGGAAAGGGAATACTTGCAAGCTCCCAGATTGCAGATCTCAGACAATGTGTGGATGACTTGAGTGCCTGTATGAAGATACTAACTGCATAAACAACTGTACTTCCATATCTCTAGCAACAATAAGCTTACAAGTTTGATGAGCGGTGGACATGAAATCTCCGTACTTCAACTATCGGAACTTTTCGTTGGTATCTGCAAGGACGATGGATATCTTGTAATGAAAAGGTATATGCCGTGAATAAAAAGTAATAAACTCCGTAATGCATATGGTTGTTGGAGCAGGCCCTCACCCTCTCATTCTGATAGCAGGGGGATATTGCAGAAGATTGAAAAATGACCTAGACCAGTTAATCTGCAGTTTCTATTTCCGTAATCTTCATAGAACCACCTTTCTCCTCTCCGGGACCCTCATCCTGTATATCTGGTTTTAGTCCCGCATCACGAGTCCAAGCTCACCCTGCGTGCTCCTTTTAAGCCCGTCAGGGGGGTGGGGGTGGATTTAAGTTCCTTGTAATGAGAGGCCGTGGTGTTTATGAGCTAAAAACGGGAAAACCGATTCTTGTTCAGTTCCAATGAGACTGGAAATGAATCGATACTGTACTGTTTATGGACTCGGTCAAATTTCAGTTTTTTGTTTATCTCAATGCACGTCCGACTCCTGCCCAAATTTGGGATATGGAATTAGAGGTGGAAGCAGATTTCGTGGGCTACGGAAGGATTTCTCCCCATAATTTTAGGTACTAAAAGTGGAGCATTCCCTCTCCAAAGCCTCTCCTTATGTCCCTATAATGCCCTTTCAATGATCTCTCTTCCCTCTGATCCATTATAACTATCCCTTACCGTCTCCATATCCATCTGTCTCTCCCCGGAATGCAGCCTTGGGCCAGCCAAGGTCGTGGCTGGATGGCCAACCATTTCGATCCCAAGGCCTCGGGCTGCTTCCTCATCCTCTCTTTCCTCCTCATTTTATCCTCGTCCTCGACTTTCTCCTTCGCGCTTTCCGATGCCGAGGCATCCCTCATTGCCCATCGTCAGCTCTTGGCGCTCGAGGAGAACGATGACCTCCCTGACGATGTCGAGTACGAAGTGGACATCAAGGTGACTTTTGCCAACGAGCGGCTTCGGAGGGCCTATATCGCGCTCCAAGCCTGGAAGAAGGCAATCTACTCCGACCCCTTCAACACCACCAAGAACTGGGTTGGCGCCAATGTTTGTGCATACAATGGCGTCTTTTGCGCACCGGCGTTGGACGACCCAAGCTTGAGCGTTGTTGCCGGCATCGATCTCAACCATGCTGATATAGCTGGGTATCTACCTCCTGAGTTGGGGCTCTTGACGGATGCTGCGCTCTTCCACCTCAACTCCAACCGATTCTGTGGGATCATCCCGAAGAGCCTCTCCAAGCTCCAGCTCATGCACGAGTTTGATGTCAGCAATAATCGCTTTGTGGGTTCCTTCCCTTCTGTGGTCCTCTCGTGGCCGGCGGTGAAGTACATCGATCTCCGGTACAATGACTTCGAAGGGAAGCTGCCTTCGAAGCTCTTTGAGAAGGACCTGGATGCGCTGTTCTTGAACAACAATAGGTTCTCATCGGTCATCCCGGACACACTGGGCTATTCGACCGTGTCAGTGGTGACATTCGGGAACAACAACTTCAGCGGTTGCATCCCCCGTACCATCGGTAAAATGGCCAACTTGAATGAGATCATGTTCTTGAATAACCGTATGGGTGGTTGCTTCCCGGAAGAGCTCAGGTCACTTGGCAACTTGACCGTGTTCGATGCTAGCCACAATTCTTTCCTTGGTTCGCTGCCGAAGAGTATGGCTGAGTTGGAGAAAGTTGAGTTATTGAATGTTGCATCGAACCAGCTGACGGGATCGGTGCAGGAAAGCATATGCAAGTTGCCGAGCTTGTTGAACTTCACATTCTCGGACAACTACTTTGAAAGTGAGGACAATGCTTGCATACCCTCTTTGGGAATGACCGTTGTGCTCAATGACGTTGGCAACTGTGTGCCAGAAAGGCCGAAGCAAAAGCTGCCGAAAGTGTGCTCACCCCTCACAAGTGTATCGATCGATTGCAGCAAGATGTGTGGAGGAAGCCACTCTACACCCTCAACACCGGCAACTCCGATCAGGAACCCGAGTCCTGAAACTCCAGTTGAGGCTCCTCCAGTGGCAAAGACCCCGATAGCACCTCCTAAACACTCTCCGTCAACCCCGAAGACGCCGGTTTCAGAGCCTCCAACACCAACACCTCAGCCAGAATCTCCAGAGTTGCCTAAAAAGCCATCACCAAAGGCACCACAACCCTCAGCGGCAACCCCGATATCGAGACCTCCAAAGGCCTCACCTGCTCCAGATATCTCACCTCCATTGGCCTCAGAGACGCCACTGGCTCCTTCTTTGGCCCCAGAAGGATCGGCTCCCCAGTCACCATCTCTTTCACCCAAAAGCCCCGCGCAGACGCCTGCACCATCTCCGGAGCCAGAGGAATCTTCTCCACCACATTCTCCCGGTCAAGTGCAGTCGCCTGCATCACCACCAGAAGAGGAGGTGCCTCCTACTACTTCAATATCCCCATTGCCACCAGCATATTCTCCTCAAGCACCAGTCCAGCAGTCTTTGCCGCCACCATCACTGCCGCTGCCAGTATATTCTCCACCACCACCAACACCAGTCCCCTCTCCTTCCCCGTTGGTGCATTCCCCACCTCCGCCTGTCCGGTCTCCACCCCCACCAGTCCACTCCCCTCCACCACCAGTCCACTCTCCTCCTCCACCATCGCATTCCCCACCTCCTCCCGTCCAATCTCCACCACCACCAGTCTACTCCCCTCCACCGTCCGTCCACTCCCCTCCACCACCAGTCCACTCTCCACCACCACCTATCTATTCCCCTCCACCCCCAGCCTACTCTCCACCACCTCCAGTCTATTCTCCACCACCTCCACCACCGGTCTACTCTCCTCCACCACCACCACCGGTCTACTCTCCACCCCCACCAGTCGCTTCTCCACCTCCTCCCGTTGTCCATCCTCCTCCACCACCAAGCTTCGACAACTTGGTCTTGCCGCCAACTTTCGGGTCTCAGTACTCGTCGCCGCCACCACCTATGTTCCAAGGCTATTAAGCGTCATAAATATTTCACATCTTAGTTATTTATGCATTTTCTTTTGTAGCTTTAGAGTGAAATGAATACATTTTTTCCAGTGTTGAGACTGTATCCATTTGTCTAGTGTTTCTTATGCATGCTTTTATAGATTGTACGCTCAACCAAAAACCAAAAACCAAAAACAACTGGAAGACATTATTATGGTACTATTTAATTATCTGTCATTTAGTTTATGATTGCCTAAACATATATATATATATACATATATAAAATCTAAAATAAATAATCAAACCCAAACTCATGGTTCAACTTAAGTGCCTATTCAACCAATATATGCACTTGATCAATCGCTTATGAACCTACATGGAGACATGAGCAAGAAGCAAAGAGGTACAAAAAGCTTTATTTAGGAAAAATTATGCTAAAAATCTTAATTAAAAAAATGAATTCTTACAAGTTAAAAAAAATGGTAAACAAAACTCTAGAATTTAATTAAATAAGGAAAAATTATATTAAAAATTTTAAAATTTTACTTTTTTTTTCTTGTAAGTGAGTCATAATACTTTTAAAATATCATAATTAGTAATAAATGTTTAGTTTCATTATAATGTTAAATCTTGTGGTCAACCGTTGTTAAACATGTATAAATCGTCGTTTATTAATGTTGACACGACCTTACACCTCGGCAACTTGGTGCCTCATCATCATGCCAAGCAAACAAAAATTTTGCCATTTTATTCATTATACTTCTGCCAAATTAGCGTATCACATTAGCATAGAAACCGTAACATCATTGGATAACGACTATATCAACACGTTTGTTATGGAGATTAATGGATATAATTTAACGTCATAACAAAACTAAATATGGAACGTTTTGAATTTACTTATAAAAAATGGTAAGATTTTAGTATTTCTAATATAATTTTGTCATTTTATTTAATTTAAGGTGATCGAATTCGAACCCAACGGCATGGTTCCATTAAGTGCGTATTCAACCCATAGTATGCACTTCAATCGCATATGGACCTGTAGGGAGACAGGGAGAAGAAGGAAAAGCACGCAAAAGTTATATTCAAGAGAGAGTCAAAATTGAACCTGCCGGTTTTACGTTGAAGGCATAATAGCTGCATCAATTTCTTATTATTATTATTTTTTTCTGTTTATACCCATCAACGAGAGAAGGGCAAACCGTGGTTAAAAGATGTGAAGGCAAGGGTCATTTCAGGTATTTACGACTCCTATAATTGTCTATTCATAAATACTTATGAATTGATTAAATATCCATAATTAAGAACATAAGTATACTGAATTAATTAATACTTATTAATTTTCTGAATACTAAGCGTCCGTATCGAAGAATTAAGATGGAGGGAATGTTTTCTCGCTAAAATCCTATAGCTTGGAGGGCCATTTGGTAAGTAGTTGAAATCGAGCGGCGATTCATCAATGACTTGACAATTAGAGGATCTTCCTGCAATTATTCTACAAGACCGGTCGTGCCTCGGGCCAAAACGTCGCCGTGTCGGGGACGATTCCTTCAAGCACACGTCGCGACCACAAATCCCTATCGCTGGTTCACAACCTCTTCCGACTCATACTGACTTCTCTGAGATCGGATCTCGTCGGAGAAGGAGCTCGTTTATGGAAAACCGTTGACGTACGGGCAGTGTTTTGAGTGAAAATGGAAGACAGCAAGCAGCCGAAGACGAAGGAAGCGGAAGCCGGAGATGAGGCAGAGCCCAGAGTGGACGCCAATGCTGCTACGAGCGGCGGTGGAGGCGGAGGGGGTTGGGGGGGCGGCTGGGGATTCTCTCCGTTGTCTATTCTCTCGGATCTCCAGAAAGCCGCGGAGGAGATCTCTCGAAATGTACTCTCGATTTTCCTCTTTTTTATGCATCAGTCTCGTAACATCGCCATATCTTTCTGTGCAATTTCTATTTGGCTTGATTGGATAGGTTTTACGTCTCTGGAGGTTGATTGGAAAGGTTTGTTGTAGTACACTGAAATGTCATTTAGACCGATCTGGCATTCAGCTTGCGGCTGCTTTCCTCCTTTAGTTGATTTCGGTGGGATTCTATCAATCTTCATGTTTTCAGATTGAACATGTTTGAATATACTATGCGTGAACATATTTCGGAATGGATATAATGGGTGCAAACAGTGCTTTGGGAGTGAAATTTAATGAATTTTAATATTCCATGCTGTACTTCCATGTGAAACCACTGCATTAATGGCATGTTTGTCGTTCTAGGCCATCTTATTGGTCGAGATCCGTTTCTTGAATCTGACTTCTGATTCAAAATCATGGTGTAATGTGTATCCCCCCATTCCGGTCATGGAACAGATGAAATAATCAAAAAATGCAGCTGATGAACAGTGCACCATTTTAAAATTATTTGGGTTGCTTCTCATAGATACGTTTACTGCTATTGAACCTTCATGAATGGATGCATTTGATTTTTGAGAATGGTACTATTTTCCCACTGAAGGCAACGTGTTGTTTTCATTGGTGGAAAATATGGAAATTTACCTTTCCGTGCATCTTTTTTTGCTTTCTTTCTAACTGTTAATTTAGTGTATTAGTGCATCAGTCTGTTGGCTGTTGGTTCATTTCTTTAACGACTCTTGTGCTAGTCTCTGGTATGGTATTATTGTATGATGAATTGCCTGTGGCTTCAAGCATTCTTATCGAATGAGCACTGTGTATCTAGTTATTCCTAGACTGGAAATTCTGCTGATCTGCAAGTTCTGTATATAGGCTGCTGAAGTTACCAAAAGCACAGCTAAGAGCATTTCAGATGTCCCTGATGTGGATGAGAATTCAGAATCTTCTAAAGAAGAGGAAGGCCCAGAGAAATCAGATACTGATGATGAGAAAGATAAGCTGAGGAAATCTGCTTTGGATAGGTTAGAGAATGCAAGTGAAGATACATTCCTTGGCCAGGTAAACATATTTGTGTCATGGTCCTTTCTCTTATGGGTCTCTTTTAACATAGTTGTGATTTCTTGATCATATATCAGTTTTCAGTGCAATTTGGTTATCTGTTTTCATAGGCATATTTATTAATGTCACTGGCATCCAAGATGATTTCCTATGATCCGATGGTATTTTATTAGTTGATTGCATTATCTAACAATTGTGCTTGTCATCAGATAGGTTCAGGTGCATAGTGTTGGTGTGGTCACATCGACTGATTATGATACGTTTCCAGAATTCTCACTTATAGTTTATGTATCAGGCATTCCTAGACCTATCTGCATAATTTTGTGTTTCTCCCACTTTATTTTCTGACTAAATTGATATTTTCATCTCTCATTATGATGTAGTCTTTTCCCTACTTTTCTTTTGCGGGTGCCATGATCTTATCTTTTTTCTTTGTGATTTTGTATAGATCATTCATTACGATTCAGTATGCTAATTTTTCTTCTATATCTTCGATTTGATTTTTCTTTTGCTGAAAATTTTATAGTAGTTTGTTCCCCTTATAACTTAAAGCTAGGCTTTTTATAATCAATTAAACTATCATTAACATTTAGTAAACATGTGTCCAGCGTTTGAAGGTTCTTGATAGTTCTGTGGAGAGTTTTGCTTCAGGAGCATGGCAAGCTCTAGGAAGTGCTTGGAAGGGAGGAACTGATTTTGTCCACAAGTATGTATCACTTTATACTTTATTTATTTATTTATTTTTGTTTATGTGAGACATGAATTTGTTCTAACTGTTTAAAGAGGTTTCATTAAGTTGTTGCTGTAACAGATTTATATATTGTTTGAACATCACTTGATGGTGTGTTGTGGACAAGTTACAATGACTTTGTTATGCACTGCCTATTTAATATAGCTTTGATTTGCATCCTTTTCTCTTGTAAAGGCTTGAGGATTCCGCTGTCAATATTGCGGGTGGATTACCAACAACAGCTGGTTCTGTTGCACCTTCTCTACTTGAGGTTTGTTTAATCCTCACTATTTTTTTCTCTAATTCTATTGCAAGTTTATGTAGTTAAAACTAAACTTCAGAGATTTTTAACTGCAGACTGGAAAGGCTTTTACAGCAAAGGGACTTCAAGTGCTTGAATTTGTCGGGAAGGAGACCATGGATTTGCTAATTACTGAGGCTGGCATTGAAGTTGAGAAGAATTCCAAGAGCAGCAGTAACCTAACAGAGGATGATCAGTTATTCGAGGAAGTAACATTTGATCGTTGCTTTTACATATATGGAGGCCCTGAACAATTGGAGGTTGTTTAAAATGTTACTCATAATCGGATTATTTGAAGTTATGACTACATATTACTAATAACATGTGCTGTTTGATGGATTGCCATAGGAATTGGAGGCATTGTCTAATCATTATGCTTTACTATTCAACCGAAGGAAAGCAAAGTTACCATCAGAACAGAAATCTTTGTATGATGGAAAGCTTAAAGAAGTTCAGCAGATCTTTCATATGAACAGTGAAATAGATTTGAGTGGCTTAGAATCGGATAAAGGGAAGAAAATCAAGAATGCAGCTGGTGGAAATGACAATGAGATGAAAAATTTACGTGATTCCAGTGTCAAGCAAGCTGCTGATATGGCTACTGGGTAATTATGCTCCCTTTTTTCCCCTTCCGAACATCCAGTTTCTAGGTTGCTTTACTATTCCATGATAAAAAAAATCTCCAGGTCTTTCTGTAATGTCTAAAAGAGTGCTGGCTATGCTAGTTTTTCCCCCAGCTTTTAGAGAATAAGTGAATTCTGCCAGAAAAATGACATTATTTATTCCAACCTATTTCTTCCGTTTATTTTCATATTTTTCGCAAATTGAGGTAGAGCTGGCAGCATACTCCAGAGAGCCTTCTTATAGTTTAGCATGAAACATGTGTAGGAATCAGTTTCCATTATGTATGTCGTCACGTTTTTGGAATTGCCTCACCTTCGTGCTTCTGTGACTTTCATTCATGTTTGCATCTACCTTTGGTATATCATCACTCTCTGCATGATGTAATCAATTCATCGGAATGAGCTAATACTGCAGCCACAGACATGTCTTATGCTATTGGGTATACCACCAAGCAATTCACTGTGTACTCTTTCTTTCGTGCCAGTGGGAATACAGTAGGAGTAATTCTATGATTAGAGTTAAATGTAATTATGTGCAAATATAGCAGTGAGTCTAAAGAGGCACTGACAAGGTAAATGGCATCATATATCTTAATAATTTATGTGATATGAGAAATTACCTTTGTAGATTCGCGAATGGCATTACTGGACTTGCATCTGGTGAGATCATTCAGAAAACTGCTGGCAGACTTGAAACTCTGCACTCGGAAGGAGTTCATGTATGTGCAAGTGTCATTTCCTTTAGAAACATATGAACAGTTTTCTACTGTTAATGGAATTTCTTTTTATGGGATTTTATTGTGATAACTTTCACTTTACATCTTTTGCAGAGACTCTCAGAAATGTGCTGCTTTGCAGTGACACAGTTACTGATGCTTGGTAAATCCATCATGTCCAGCATTAACAAAGCAAAAGAAGATGTTGAAGATGATGATGGGGAGACCATGAAGATCAACTGGCCTGAAGATTCAGTTGAAAAGGCCAAGTTAATAAGAGCAAAGGCACATTTAATGTTGGATAATGTGGAGGCAATTTCTCGCAGCTTCCTTACTGGTTGGTCCTCTCCTAGTTCTCGGTGCCTTCAAATATATTTGGGTCTAAAGTTCCTTGATTTCATGCTAATTTCTTAACTGGTTCCCTCAGCCGATTATACTTTCGTCTACACATTTTCGTACATTGTTATTTTGACTGTCTTGATATCGATGCTTGGTATAGGGATATCGGATGTCATTGAAGCTTATTTAGCAGCGGTAAAGGGCTCTACTGCAGATTCCCCTGAGGCCTCCCACCGTGCTTCAATCCAGGAGAAAGCCAAGGCCTTCTCCGAACATCTGCAATCTGATGGGAATACAGCAGTGGGAAAGATTCAGGACGGACTGCAGTACTTATCTTACCTTGTCATTTCATCCTCTATGCCTTCTGCTTGAGGGTAAGTGCTCCTAGGATTCCACTCTCCCAACACCGATATTAACTTGTCCTCTGTATATAGTTATCTCCTCTTGAGATCGGGAAGAACGGCACTTACTACCCCGATCTGTTACCCTTCAATCGTGCTACGCTGAATTGGTCTTAATTTTTCTTATTTCCTTAAAAAATTATGTTGGTCAAGAATTTCTGTAGGGATTAGTTGACGAGTTTCTTTGCTGATGGGAATATACAACATTGGATTTTTTTTCAGTTGGTCACACAGTGACGACAGGTTGCCTGCCACCCTCAGCTCAAAGATATTATTTTTCGATTAAATACTATTTTTATCCATTTTTAGGTCTAATCAGCGTTGTGAATGCTTAATTTCCATCCTTATTAAGCGCAATATTTGAATTAGTAATTTTCATCGGATTCTGTACTGAACCGTCTTGTTGCCATGAAGATGCCAAAATAAGATAGATAATCAGTATAGGTATGAATCAATCTAGGAAATTTGTCCAAAATAAGAGAGGGTCTAATTGGAGTAAAATAATAGTGAACTAAGAAAAATTAGATATAAGGACTGTGCCCTGGTTGACACGGACCCGAGACGGGTGGGTGTCGATTGAGACCCAAGAGGTCGACCCTGCCCCAAGTTGGCTGGTTCCTTCGTCGAGGCCTAGGTGACCCTATTGATCGGCCTCACGGGCCTGAAGGACTGCCCCGGCAGCGATCACTGTGCCATAGAAGGCCTCATGGAGGGAAGTACGGAGCACAAGCAAGGAATGGGGGTTCCTCCAGGTGACCAGCCACGGGGTGCCGCTGGAGAAGCTGAGGAGGGTAGACGAGGTTGCGAGGAAGTCCTTCGGCCAGCCCCTGGACGAGAAGAGGAAGGTGAGGAGGGACGAGAGGCTGGCCCGCTCAGCTACTATCAGATCGAGCACACCAAGAACGTGAGGGACTGGAAGGAGGTCTTCGACTTTGCCGTCCAGGATCCCACCCCGATCCCCTCCTCGTACCAGCCTCTGACGACGAGGAGCTAACGCAGTGGAACAGTAAGTGGCCCGAGTACCCTCCTGAGATGAGGTAGAAAGTTCCATTTCTTTGCTGGGCCGATCAATTCCAAGATCAACTAATTCTCGAGATATGTGTTGGCCGCTGTGCCGAGGAGGTGGAGAAGCTAGCGTTCAGGCTGCTGGAGCTGATTGCGCTGAGCCCGGCCCTCCCGGGAGACAGGTTCCATGGCTTCTTCAAGGGCCACCACAAAATCACTGCCCTCCCTGCCCGGCTCCTCACCTGGCTCTCGGCGTCGGCCGCCAGAAGGACGCTGGCGTGTTGCGCAGGACGATGTTGGGGGGCTCAAGGTGAAGAGGAAGTCTGACGGGAATTATTGGATCAGGGTGAAGCCCACCCTGGATACGTACATCATCGACCTCCGTGACATTATTCAGGTGGATCAATGTCCGCAATTCCGATGATGATCTGATGGCGGTGTATGAAACTTAAAAAGTTGTGCAGGCCTATTAATTTTGCTGCAATCCAGATCATCAGGTGTGGAGCAATGAGGTGTACGAGATGATGGTGAACTCGGAGAAGGAGAGGTTCTCGGTGCCGTTCTTCTTCAACCTGGCTCACCATGTGATGGTAGAGCCAGTGGAGGAGCTCGTGATCAGGCGGAAGCCAGCCAAGTTGCAGGGCGCATAGCTGGGGGACGTTTCTGGTCACCAGGAAGAGCAGCAACTTCATGAAGCTCGATGTCGAGAACATCCAAATCCACCATTTCAGGGTTCCAACTTCCATCAAAGAATTAAGACAATATCTGATAGCTAATGCCGGCATATACGTACATATGATGACAGGACGCACATACGGTGTCGGATCGTGTGCTCCCTTTGCATAAGTTCTCAGCTGCTGGTTCCTTCGGGAGGATCAAATTCTTGAGGTTGGACATGTACTCCATTGAGCCTCAAAAAGGATCCGGTGTGCATCATGTCGACTGTTTTTGGGTTCAAGTCGGACACCCATTGAATCAAAGTCACCAATGAAATCCTATAATATTATGCACCGATCTTTCACCTGCGGAGCCCCATGATGCTTGGATAAGAAAGAGATAGATCGACACAACATCAATTAGGACTGAGATCCTGTGCCTGACCGGACGCTGGTGACCAAGCTGAATCGCTGACCGATCGACGGTTCAGCGACAGAGGCATGTCGAGGGGAGAACTGGTGCTGTCTGAGAGAGTGACAGTGCTCGACATCCAGATCAGTCCAATCTGAAAGGTCTTGTGCACTTATGACTCTCCAATCACTTCCCTGTGCACTTATGAATTGAAATGGATCGAAATCGATGGCCGGCCAGTTTCCATTTACGTACTGTGAACTGTCATTGCAAGTGAGATTCCGTACATCGTGAACGTCATTCCAAAGGTTTCCTAATAATGATTACCGAAGAGGTGCGTGGATTGCGCTAGTGGGCGGGCTTCATGGGACCAACCCGATCAAAGGGACGAGCGGAGCGAAACCCGACCCTTGACTACTCACATGTCGCAGATTCCTTTTGCCGGGAAGAATCTCCGCCGGTGATGCCGAGAGCTACTTCGGCAGCGACCATGAAGGACCAGCTGCACTGGCAGCTTCAGCGCTTCTCTGGATATCACCACCCCCTGATTCTAGATATACATATATGCATACAGTGCAGTGCGAGTAAGATGTACATCTGTAATGGATATAGTTGACAATGAATGGCCGCGTCTCTTAGTCTCTGTTTCTCCGCCACTCTCTTTCTCTCTCTCATTCACAGATGAGAGAGGAGGAAAGCGTCGATTGGGGGACGAGGAAGAAGAATAAGAAGAAGAAGACTGATTCTATTATTTTGTAGAAAATTGGCTTTTCGATATATATTTTATAATTAATGACTCGAAATTCAATAAAGCGATTAACCGATCAGCATTTGAAGTTTGATGGCCAAGCCGACAGTAATTGAAACTTTGGTGGCCAAATTACAAATTTCCTTAAATTATATACTGAGATGCATAAAACAGAAAAAAAGGGAAGGAGTACGGGAAGCGTTGTCCTCCTCCAGCCTTCTGGCTTCTGAAACTAAACCGACCCTAGTCTCTCCTTTACGGTGACGGTGACGGTGACCGTGTCTACAGCCAGCTTCGGCCCGTGCTCGAGCATCAGGTGCGCCGTCTATCTCTCTACCCCATGCGCCGTTGGGAACCGATAGCTCTTCTTATAATTTCTGTATCAGTCGGCATGTGATTCCAGTTTGCTTGAATTGATTGATTGGCTTAGAGCTGTCTAGAAAGAGAATAGATTAATGGAAGAACACGAGAATGGAGAGGAGTGAGGTAGAAGGAGAAGGAAGCCTAGAAAGGCGGCTAATCTATTGATATTTCTAGTTCAGTATTGCATTTTCTCAGTGACTTTATGTAGCTATTTATTGAACTACCTTAGGGTTATAGATCCTTCCATCACTTTCATCTCTTCCTGTATTGGAGCTAATTAAAGTTGACTGTTGAATGGGGATTTGATTTTCAGGCACACAGGTATTGCGCGGACCGGATGGAATTCATTGTTGAAGATGGCAAACAGGTTCATGAAGACTGCTCCAGGCTTGTACTGGTTGGTTCATCCTTCACTTCACTGTTCAATCAATGTGATGGTGTTTACCATTTTGTGTATCTGTTCTTATGTTGTGCCAAACATTTTTCTCTGATTCAGTGTTACGTTGGATTGTTAATCCTGTTTCTCTCCTTCCCCAGTTATCTTGACAAAATCTGCATTCAACTTTAAAGTCATTGTTCCCCTAATTTTTTGCTTGTCAAATGTGGGCCTATGCAATTGTCAAACATCTATTGATTTATCTATCCTTTTGTCTAAGCGTAGCCTGCATTATCCATTGGAAACGTGGGGCAGCTGGCAGTAGACCTACTAATATCCACATTAAGAGCTGAGAGAATTGGGTTCTTAGATGATCCATATGTTCTCCCTTGTGTTGGTAATGATGCATATGGGCCAATCCCCCAAGGGGAGCTTGCTCTCCCTCTTGAAGGTGCGCTTCTTTATCAGTACTATAATGATCAAATCTGATGTCAATGGATAATGTAGAGTGCTCGATTGATGTGATCCATATCTTCTTTGTGAGAACTTAAAATGGATTTGTGCAGGACTATTGTTGATATAAGCACTGTAGTAGTGACTAAGGGAATATACGATGATGACCATTTATTGGTTGCAGCTTATGATTCAACTTCAGATGGATTGACACTTGTTCAACAAAGATCCCCCGTTGCAAAGGTATTGGAATCTTATTCCCACACTCCATTGTATTAGTGACAATATTTTTCCTCATGCTTCCAAAATCATCAAACTCCCCTCTCTTGTACTTGGTGAAGCGGACATGCTGTTTTAATTGTTTTATTATTCTTGTGTTTTATTTTGAGAAATATTTGTATTATACTGATGCAGTATGCTTAAGGAGCATCCATAATTGTTTATGGTCATTCCACCAGGGTATGATGATTGAATTTGCAAAGAATCTGGCAGATTTTGCTGTTGCAAGTGGGAAGAAGCATGTTGTCGTTCTCTCTAGTTTGGATTTTGGGAGATGGCAAAAGATTGATATGTCAAGGTATTGGAAATGGAACCCTTTTCTTATACTTCAGCTAGAAGATTTTTAGGTTGATTTTGTTCCTCTTACCTACATCTATATTTAAAGTTGGAGCCTGAAGACCAAGTCATGTATCTGATTAGCACATATATTAATGGGAAAGATTGACATTGAAATAGGGTGAGCATAGAGTAGAGCAAATATGGAAGTTTATGCTTCATAAGTTCTTTGCCTTGATTTTCTTGGGAACAAGGATAAGCATGATCTGTTAGTCGTCTGAAAATAGCTGAGAACGTTAGTTCCAGAAAAATATGACATATTTAAAGGAAAGGCAATTACATAAAAATGAAATATCCTCGTTGCCCAACTTCCCATAGTCAATTCGGTTTCAAACCACCAAGGAAGTAAAATAGTCCATACAGCTGCTTAGCATAGTCTTAATCTCATGGTGCAAACTTTCATACTGCAAGAGTGCTTGTATTTTTCTGGCTTTAGTGCTTTATATTTGCATGAACTCTCTATTATATGGACTTATTCTTTTGACATTCTGTGTGTTTGGGATATTTAGTGGTTTGCAGACATATTATCTGTCCAGTGCCAACCCCGATGGAACAGACAATGTATGTGAACGGCTTGGATGGAAGAAACTGCCAGAGTACAACCCTGATCAGAGGTGTTGGAAGTATCTTAAAAGTGTAGCTGAAGGGGATTCTGCTGCAGCAGATACTATGCCTGCTGAAGATGACTTTGGTGAAGAAGATTATTACCCTAGCTTGCCTTTCTCCGCTCTTTTTTCGTGCTTCAAGGTGATTGCTACAAAATAGTCATTTTTAGCTGTGAATCATAATAGCGACCTTGAGAGAATTATCTTAGTTGATCCATCATTCACGATAATTTGCAATTTTCCATCATTTGGTTGGCTCAGTTATCAATTTTTAAATCTAGCAAATTTGACAGAACTTGGTACCCAAGTTCTATATGAAGTTGCTTTTATAGAATCCGGTGTCTATGAGTCTGGTATGTTGCTTCTCTCTGTCAAGTACCCAATGTAGTTCTATATCAAAATTTTCTCATTGCAATTTGAGTGTATAATGCTATTCCTTGAAAATTTTCCTTGCTTCTAGATTATTATCAGCCTTAGCCTTTATGTTTACCAATTTCATTGACTGAATTTTTTTAATTTGTTACCATCACTGGATACAAAAAAATGGATCTTGCATTAATTTTGAACAGGCAAAAGGTTTAGAAGTTACTTGCTTGTTATGTTACTGCTCTGAAGGGGACAACATTTCTGATGCTATCCATCTTGCTGAAGCCACATGTAAGCTTTTGGAAATCAGTTCATCTGAGTCTCGAGGTGAGTTGTGATCTGCTCATTTGTTTTCTAACTCTGCTTTACTACTCGGTCAGGATCTCTTAGAATGTGTCTTTTCTTTAGATGTTAGCAGGTGATGTTGGATTGAATAAAATGTTTAGGTCAAACAATGTTGCTCATCTAATAGCCAGCATGGATATTTGTACATCTGGGAGCTCTTTTTTTTTTTTAAAAAGGAAAACAAGTATTGACAAATTATTTATGGGCGTATTTTGATGTACATGTAAGTTGTGGAATTCATACCTGATTTGAATTAAATCTTGTGCAGTCTAATTTGTACTAAGATCATCATAGGATCGGCTGTAAAGTCATTCTCGAATTTTAGCCCCAATGCACATGGGTTCATATATCTCGGTTGACAATTACTGCACATCATGTCCAATTCATGCTAAATTCTCGAGATAATTCAAATGTCCCATATACTTTGACTGGTCATTTTGGTCTGCCTTTTCTGTGGTGCTGTCTGATCTCAAGGTGTGAGAGAGGGCTTAATTTGTTGTGTAATGGAGAAAATGAATTGCTGATGAATTTGTCAAAAATGCAAATTTGATCTTATCAGTTATCACCCAACTGAAGAATTCTTGTCGGAGTAGTCTGTAGCAATTGAAGCACTTTCTATTTGGAGTCTTATCAGTTTCAGGACACTGACAATCTAACGATAAACTGCGTACATGTTCTACCATCATATGAAATTTGGCCTTTCTGCGCAGGTGACTGTATCGACTGGGTTATCCCATTTTCTTGGAGGACTGTCTATGGACCCCCACCGGATATTTCAATGTTCTAGGTGACATGGGAAAGAGCCATGAAGAGGAGGACCGATGGAAGGTTTTCTGTAGCGAAGCTGGTTTCAGGAAGACCTACCGCCTACTTCGTAAGGTAGCAGGTTTTTCATGTAAGCTGAGGATTTGCTGAAACCTTGTCGACGAATCTGGATGCAAATCGACTCGAAATTTCAATTAGTAAGCCTCCTGTAATAGTACTAGCATTTCAATTTAATCAAGCCGAGTGTTCCAATGCTCCTGTATGGCTGGCTGTACGATACCCGGCAAGGAAAGCTCACGAGTGTATGCATGATGCTGAATGAGCTTTACGAGCAGCAGCAGCAGCTTTCAAGGAAAAATCAACTTCTTGGAGACGGTGAATCAGGCTGTAATGCATCCCAACCAGCTTGCAATGCCTACTTTAATCCAGCTCGGCGGAACATTTTGAATCATGAAAATTTCCAAATTGTAGGATTCGAATGCGATACTTTTCTTAAAACCATAGTGTTTTAGTTGCATCATCAGATAGGATGATGAATCATATATCATTATTATACTCAGCTGACCAACGTATTCTGAACCCCGACACGGGCTAAACTCGTAACATACTTGAGGTAAGTCGGACTATTTTCCTAATTTCATTGCCATATCTTCCCTTGTATAATTATTCCTCTTATACTCTACATGTAATGAAGAACAGTTCACGGCAACCAAAAGGAAAGAGATTCCAGCGAAGGCTTCTTCCGTTATCTTTCCATGAACCGAACAAGATGTTTCAATATGGAGGACACGAATCAGATGGCTCCAGAGCTAAGGCCCGCTTCTAAGATCCTGGAGGGGACCCTCATACTAGTCGTCCAAATAGAATGGACGTGTAGGGACCGTGAGCGAGGTCGACTTAGCGGTCGCCCTGGATGGGCCACTCGTGGAGGACCTTAGTGGGGGCTGTCTGAGGAGGACGACCTGTGGGGGCCCGACTGCCTGCTTGAGTCGGCCACCCCATATAGTCGGTTGTAGGGTACACATCAAGTCGAAATTTTAGAGTGCTGTTCATGAAGTGGCTCTGTTATCATGTTTAAAGTACAGTAGTGAGATTGAAATTACACTAGTACACGATCAAACGACACCTGTAGGCTGTAGATGAGCAAGAACTCGAGAAAATATAAAATAATTTAAATATAACATTGTAGAAATGAAGTTCACTGAACTTGTTTTCGCAATTATTGTCATGTCTCACACACTCTTGCTCATACATAAACACATAATTATGGCATCCTCTTTGTAGTATCTTCGAGTGCTGGCTAGCGTGGAAGCTAGACATTCCAGTACACGAGGATACGCTTATTTTGCACTACATTCCGAACTGGTAAGTCATGGCTGCTGCTGCTAGAGCTTGCTAGTGTTCACATGACGCGCTTTCCAGTGTGCACAAGGAGTAAAGGAGAGTACTTTCAGCATGTAATTATAACAGACGAGTAACCTTCTCCAGCTGGCTTTGAATATGGTGCTGCGGTGCATGTGCCGCAGCCAAGAAGACAGGCGGACAAGAAGAGAAAGGCCAACCACACATATCATTGCTGCCCATAAAGAGATTGAAACTAACTTCAACTTGTCGTATTTGTCAAGCAGATCCCCGGGCACCGTTAGCCACAAGGATTGGAGGAAGGTGAGGCCGAGGAAGGAGATGGTCATGCACATAAACAGCGACAAGAGCCACAAGGAGAACTTGTTGTTGAGGGGAAATCCGCTTATGAGCAAGAACAGTACCACAAGTGACGAGATGAATGAGATCATATTATACTTCATGAACACAGCATAGGGCTCAGGATAGTAGTAAGCAAGCACTGCATTCCCGGCGAGAAACGGCTCATTGCAGTCAACTTGGACAGCTGATTCTCTGGTATCTTGCTGCCAAACGCCACCAGGGGGTGCAATCCCTGCTGTAAAGGTGACAGTGGCTATTATGGTTGCCACCATCATCAGGGACCCCTTTGTCTCATTCATCCAATCCCCTCTATAGTCCATGAGCATATTCACAAGGTGCCATGGCCACGTAGTCCAAGTCCTAGACCCTTGGACCTGTTCTTGCACCTCTGTAGGCACTTCTATCGCTCCATCCACATCCCTCCTCTGATCAGCAGCTAGGGTTGAGCAACTCGGCCGGAAACTCTGAGCCCCAGTTCCTAGAGCAAGAGTTTCACGAATTTCTAGGATCTTGTAGTCTCTTGGGATGTAATTCAGTACATCAAGTGCAGTAAGCTCCATCTTGTTCTTGGCGCTGATGATTTCTGCCTTTACTCTTGGTAAGTCGAGCAAGAATCTCACTGTCTACATGTGCCAGAGACCCCGAGCCCAATCAATCATTGAAAGATGACTCCTTATTTAGAAGATAGAAAGATGCATGGGTTTTGAAATGCTTTAATTGTATGACGCGAATTATATGATCTTAAAATTTTACTATTTAACGTTAATTTTTTAAAATATTTTGAACTGTCTCAATCTATCATAACCCTTCTAATTCGTAATTTATATTGTGCTAAATATCACAGAACATTGAATAAATCATACCATCGTTAAATGTTATGGATTGAATTGAAGTAAAATTTTAATGATTTAATATCAATAAAAAAAGCAAAATTTTGAAGTCTCATAGTGTAGTTGAGTAATATGTATGCTTTGTATATGTAATTCATGTGTGTAGACAAAAAAAATTGTGTAAGATTTGTTTCATGGAGATACCTCTGTCTGCTTCTGCATGACTGCTAAATGTAAGACGGTGTTGCCAAGAGAATCGGTCATCTTGAGGACCTCCTCCTCATCATCGACCGCTGCTGCCAGTAAAACTTTCAACACATCTACATGGTTGTACTTCACACACAGATGGAGAACGCTATCTCCATCACCCGCCTTTTTCTTCAGGGAGTACTCTTGCGCTTGCTTTGAGTTCAATAGCTCCTTCACCACCGAAACTCGCCCTCTCATGGCTGCCAAGTGGAGTGGAACCCTCCCCTCTTGGTCTTCGACGAGACAGGCATTCTCATAAGCTTTTAGCAGTTCCCTCACGACTTGGTCATGACCATTTGCTGCAGCCAAGTGGAGAGGTGTGCATTTCTCAGAGTCCTGCTCGGAAGCGAGCTCCGGTTTGAGCTCTAGGAGCTGTTTCGAGAACTCAAGATGGCCCAGGAGAGCTGCCAAAAGCAGGGGAGTTTCTGAGAATGGCGTCAGAGAAAACCGGGAGAGGGCTGCCTTTCCATATTGTTTGAGCAATCTGTCGGGAGAGATGACAGACCCCGTGATGGCTGCATCATAGACAAGACCTGCTATCGACCCGGTGCTACTAGCTGCTACGTGTGAAATCTCCATCGTCATTTCGAATGCAGCTCGACACTCCCTATTTCTCTGGAGAGATGATGATACTTTATTAGCGAGCTCTGTGGTCAGCTGAGGGGGTATAATAGTCTGTCCACAAAGATTCTTTTTTCTAAAATGGCAGTTACTATACACTCTTATCTTATAAGCAAATACAAATCTTCACTCGGTTAAGATAATTACTTTAACTCTGGGTTTGGTACATGGTACCAGAACTTCGAGTTTGCCCTGGCTATACGGGGTGCGTCTAATGGGTCCGAACTTCACACTCTAGTGAGTAACAAAAATGAACCCAAGTTAGCTTAAGGTTTCGTCGACTGTGTCACACAAGTCCATGTTTACAAGACCGATATACCGCATATTTCATCCTCTGAAAAATTCAAAGAAGCGAAAGTTTGATACAGTATTTATCCTTCTTCAGGTTAGACCAAAAGAGACTCCCAGGGAAAATACTGAAACAAGAATGGCTTCTGTGATAACTAGAGTCAGAATGCTATGGACTTTGCAGCAGCTGAGAATAATGTACCGTAAATCATTGCTTGCTCCGTGACCAGCGGCAGCCCACCAACTCAAAGTGTTCGCAATGCGGTGCTGGTGCGAGACTTAGACGTGTCCCTGGCTAGCTAGCAATGGGACCAACCCTCGAGTCTTCTCAGTCAAGGAAAGCACATGCGGAGCTGCTGGAAGTGGAGCATCAGAATATATCCGACAATACCGGGATATAATTCCTTGTCGGCAAAGACGAATTGTCGAAGTCAGTTTGGAACAATCTATGCGTGGAAGTACGGGATTCATTGATTGCCACTGGGATTGTGCTTTAACAGGAAGGATCATATTCTTAAGGGAATTAGTTAGCTGGATTTTTCTCATGGAGCCTCCACTTAAATTATGGTTGCCTACTTTGCTCTCCCTCAGGCGCAAATTTTCACACTTACATGTGTCAACTCGATTGTGGATTGACTGCCAGGTATTTTCAACAAGAGCCGATTGGTCGAGATCGGTTCTATGTGCTCCTTCTCGACAAATTGGAAGTTCGGATTCCTCACTCTCCAACTCGGGGAAAGTACTCAAATTATGGCATGACCTTAGACGATTGACTCCAAGAGGCACCTTATACATTATGCCCCCAGTTATTCTCATCGCCTTTTCTAATAAATAAAATTTCAATAATTCATTAGTAATTCTTATATCTGAATTCCATTATTATTAATCCTTAATTGTAGAGTCAGTCCATTCCGATCAAACCCAAATCATAAACTTATTCATATGAATCATTTGAAATATTGTTCATCGTACCTTGAACTTTGGCATGTGCTTGCAACCAGGTTCGAATTTGATCAGGAGTTATAATCGGCCGCCGTCAATTCGAATTAGTACGGCCCTTTCCGCTTTCCTAAATAATGCAGAGGAAACGACAGAATGGGCCCTTTACCCGAGGCGAAAACCACCATTTTCCACCATGTGAATCGCGTGTTGTTGTTTTTTTTTTGGCTATTTATTTATTTATTATTATTTCTTTGGCCATACTTCTCTTGGCTTTTTCTATGCAGAGTCGACAATCGATCCCCCAAGGCCCCAACCAGGTTTTCTTGCTTGTGGGACAATTGCTTAAAGGGTTGTCAGAGCAAGATTGCGGAAGAAGGGAATTGCACAGAAACAGGATGCCTCCTTATATACCTTATTATACCATCCGAGATAACCTCAGTAACTTGTACCAGTAGAACGTTAGGTATCGGAATTCTTCCCTACAGTCACTTAATCGCAGTACAGTACAATCCCAACAAATCGGTACTTGCTTATTAAAGAGCAGCGGGCAAGGCCCAAGTCAGACTAATCCAACGATCGCGAAATTAACGCGGGGTGGAGAAGAGCTCGAGAAAATATATGGAATACTCCAAATATATCATCATTACATTGCAAGACAGTATAAACAGAACAGGACAGCTTCAAAGACCGCAACTTGTGGCATGCACAAGTCCACACCAGTAGGGGGCGTTGGAATTCTCCCCTAACATCTATTTAGGATACAATCCGACGAGGGCAAGAACTGGGTAGCATCGACTGACATTCCAGTACGTGAGGATTATTTATTTGTAGTAGTACATTCCAAACTAATAGGTCCTGGCTAGCACTATTTTTATTTTTATAAGTAAAAATATATTCATTATTAGTAAGGTCCTGGCAAGCACTTGGTAGTGTCTGCGCGACGTGCTTTCCCGTGTGCAGAGGGGTTTGCCGAGAGTAACTTCATCATGGAGGAACTGTAGCTGAGTACACTCTTGCAGCCGGCTCTGAACTGAGGCGAATGGTACACGCGCTGCAGCCAAGAAGATAGGCGAACAAGAAGAGTGATGCTGACGACGCATATCATTGTTGCCCATGTGGAGACTGAAGCAGATTTGAACCTGCTATATCGCTCTAGCAATCCACCGGGCGTCACCAGCCATAAAGCCTCGAGGAAGGTCAGGCCGAGGAAGGAGACGGTGATGCACATGAACAGTGACAAGAGCCAAAGGCAGAATTTGTTGCTGAGAGGAAACCCGCTTATGAGCAGGAAAACCACTGCAAGTGACGAGATGAATGAGATCATATTATACTTCATGAAACTAATGTACTTGGTAGGGTAGTAGTAACCAAGCACTGCATTCCCTGCCACACAAATAGTGTTATTGCTGCAGACATTAAGAGCTGATTCTTTAGTATCCTGTTGCCAAACGCCGCCAGGGGGCGTAATCGCTGCCGCAAAGGTGACGGTGGCGATTAAGGTTGACACCATCATCAACGACCCCCTTGTCTCATTCATCCATTCCCCTCTATAGTCCATGAGCATATTCACAAAATGCCATACCCTTTTCCACCAAGTCCAGGACTCCTCGACATGCTCTTGCGCCTTTGCATGTACTTTGATTGCCTTATCTTCATCCCTCCTCTGATGAACACCTAGGTTTCGATGGTTTGGTTGGACTATCTCAGCTCCAATTCCAGCAACCAGAATTTCACGAATCTTCAAACTCTTGAAGTCTTCTGGGGAGTGGTTTAGTACGTCCAGTGCAGTGTACCCCATCCCATTCCTAGCGTTGAACATTTCTTTCTTGAATCTTTGTAAGCTGAGCAGGAATCCCACCGTCTGTACATGTAAACGACCCAAATGAAAACGGTCACTGGAAGACGACTCTTCATTCAGCTGATAGAAAGACATTTGAGATTTGAAATCTCCTTACATATGCAACACTACTGTGTAGACATGTGTATGCAAGTAGGCGAGTAAAAACCTATGTAGGAATGGTATATGGAGATACCTCTCTCTGCTTCAGCATCACCGCTAAATGCAAGACGGTGTTGCCGGAAGAATCATTCATCATCAGGATCTCCTCCTCATCATCACCGGTAGCATTCAACACAAACTTTCAACACATCTGGATGGTTGTACTTCACACACAGGTGAAGAATGCTATCGCCATCAACCGTCTTCTTCTTCTGGCACTCCTGCGCCTGCGTCAGCCTCAGGAGATCCAGTATCACCGCAACACGCCCTCTCATGGCTGCCAAGTGGAGTGGGAGCCTCCCTTCCTGGTCTTGAACGAGACAGGCCTTCTTATCTGCTTCCAGCAGCACCCTCACGATCTGGTCATGGCCATTTGCCGCAGCCAAGTGGAGAGGTGTACATTGCTCAGAGTCTTGCTCGGAAGCAAGCTCCGGTCTAAGCTCTAAGAGCCGTTTCGAGAACGGGAGATGGCCCATGAGAGCCGCCAAGTGCAAGGGCGTTTCTGAGAAAGATGTTAGAGAAACTCGAGAGAGAATTACCTTTCCATGTTGTTGAACCAAACTGTCTAGGGAATCGACAGATCCCGAGTTGGCTGCTTCATAGAGTAGACTTGCTATCGATCCCGTGCTACCAGCTACTCCGTGCGAATTCCCCATAGCTATTTCTGGCACGGCTCGACAACTACTGAATCTCCGGTGATGAATCTTATGAAGGAGAGATACAAGGGGGAAGTGGATACACTTTTGTTGGCGAGAGGCTTGTTACTGGAATTCTTACTACGCCACTTAATTCCTATCTGTATTCCTGTAATCCTTTTTTATAGCAACAGGCGCCCTCCTAATCATCGAGGAAGAAAGCAAAAAGGAGGGGGAAATCAACATGCCCACTGTGCACGGCCTATTCTGGGCGGTATTTTCATTTACTAGCAAGTCCAGAGCTCGACTTGATTTCATCACTTTCAGCATCACTTCGTCGCAAATCCAGTCATTCTGTTGAACTTCTGTACTGTAATTTCGATAGTTACGGCATAATTCTTACTTCCATTCTCTTTTATTCCAATTGTGTTAGAGACTCGTGAGTTTATGATAAAACTGGATAAACGAAAAATAGAGGAATACGAGTAGTTCCACAATGAAACTTGAATCCATGACATATTGGTTGTTAGACTAAGGGTAATGTCACCGCACCAAGCCCATTTTCTCCTTTCATTTCAAGTTGCTCCCTCATTAGTTATCGAGCATATATTTAGAGCATATAATTGACCGCACCTTACCATATATACTGTTAAATTCGTTACGAGTTTATAAGGGATCAAATCCGTTTTCATTTAAAAGCTTAAACTTATAGGTGACGGTATCTAACATTCTTATAAATCCACAATATTTTCTTCATTTAATTAATATGGGATCGTATATCTCAACATCCGCCTTTATGTGATAAGGTGGTTCACTTTGTCAAATGCCACTAAACACCTACCCTTAACAACTGTTTACGAGCCAAGTATTCTTCTTTCGGTCTCGAATCAGAGGAACAACTGGCCATGAGTCGGGAAATTTTCTTCCGTACTCGGGCTCATATAACCACAAGCAGGTTTTTGGATTCAAGTCGGGCGAGGTGCGAGCCCACTGGCTCTGATAACATATTAAATTTGTTATGAGCTCATAAAAAATCGAACTCATATATACTTAAAAGTTTAAATTGACAGATTGCGGTACCCAACTTTCTTATAAGTTCACAACATTTTCTTCATTTAATCGATATGAGATCGTATTTCTCAAAATATGCTTTTCAACTCCAATATTATCTTACATAAAGTATGTGCGCACTACAAATAGTATTATAAGAGTTCTTGGAAAATAAACAAATATGTATTAAATGAATTTTTTTGTGTTTAGTTAGTGTAAAAGATTACAAATATTTTTTCCCGTTAATATAAACCATCAGAATTATGGTAACTTCGTTACAATATAAGATTAATTTCTCCAATGGTAAAAAATGTTTTAAAAATACGTGGTCTGCGGGATACATAGGGCACCCGGACAATATCAAGGACATGCACTTGAAACGCTCGGGTAGACCTCGAGTTGTAGAGCAGCAAGTGCACTGCGATTTCCTAGGTTGAACTTTCTACATTTCTAGAAATCAACCGGGAGGACTTTATGGATAGGATAGGAAAACAAGACACAGAGGTCTTTTATGGCTGGCCTAAACCAAAATCCGGACAAATTCCTAGGTTGAACTTTCTACATTTCTAAAAATCAAACAGGAGGGCATTATGGATAGGATAGGAAAAAAGACTCCGAGGTCTTTTATGTTTGGCATGAGCCAAAATCCGGACAAATTCCTATGTTGAACTTTCTACATGTCTAAAAATCAACCGGGAGGGCATTATGTACATGACAAGAAAACATGACTAGAGATATTTTATGGCTGGCCTGAGCCAAAATCCCGACAAAATAATATTCTAACATAACAATTGTCCCTCGGCTTCTGCCGTGTCCAAAGGGCATGAACAACTTGGGACAGCGATGGAGCTTGTTTATATGTTATACTATTCAAATAAAGCTGCCACAATTTTTTATGAGGAGTTTCCCAATGATCTAATCTTATAAGAAAGTATTAATTGAATTATAGCAGATAAATGAATTAGTATTACTTGAGTAGTCGGGTAAGGAGGCAATCGATTTGAAGTCTGATAGGAAGGGGAGCGAAAAATTAAGAGCCCAGTGGATATCATAAGGTCCAATGTGCTGCCCCGACAAGCGCAATAAGTCAGCTCGCAGCCTTGCTGCGAGATCTTGAGAGCTGGTCTATACCGGATTATATATATATATATCAGCTAGTGTCATCTACCATAATTGTTTCTCTAGTTTAGTTTGTTGAGTTTGACGGCATACCCACATGTCAATTCCATCTCACAGGATATCAGCATATTTCTCAATAAATATATATATTAGTATAAATCAGAATAATAAATGTGAAACCACCTCCCATACTCATAATGATAATGAGTGATTTGACTGTGATATTGTCATTATATTCTTCTTCCGTGGATTCTCCGTAAATATCTTCCGGGGATTAGGTTAGAATTCCCAACCTCTGCAAGTCAAACGACTCTCCTCGTACATTTTCCACTGTACCTCGTAATAATTAATTATACAAGTCTACGGGCAAGTTTCCATGATAATTCGTCGATGCCTCGTGCTATCAGCAGAGAACATCCATCTTGTCATTGCTCCGATTTCTGAGAGTATCTGCCTCTGCAACGTCACCTGTACGGTGCGGCGGTAGCTTACTCGCTCGAAATATCTGAGGTTCTGTCAAATGCTACCGCTGGAAATCTGGGAATTTTCGTGGGAAACTTCCATCGCAACAGTTCCTCGGAAATTGCCGAGAGAGAAATTCTCCCGGAGGACAAGCTCTCGTTAGTAGTTTCGGAGAGAATTCCGAGCCGTTTCAACCGCTGGCAGTTTTCCGATGACTGCTTCCTGGAAATATCTCTTGAAAATATTTCCGAGAGGGAGACTCCATCGCAAATCTCTGGGAAACATTTCCGAGAGACCAAGTTCTTATAAAATCTTGTTGGGAAGCTGCCCGAGAGATGTACCTCTCAGAAATAGGGTTGCTCATGGTTCGGTTCTATGTCCTAAAAAATCAAACCTTGCCAAATCGTTAAAGTAATTTGGTTCGGTTCGGTTCGGGCCCTATACCTCCAAATTATAATCATTATATAGTCATTAAATTGAATAATTTTGAACCAATTTTATGGTTTAATTAATTGGTTCAAATCATTTTAAATTTTTTTTATAAATTTATAAATTGAATATAAACTGAACAAAATCAAATAAAAATTACATTGAAATGCAAGAAAATAGAAAAAAATACCAACAAAAAATATTAAAATTATAAAACTTTTAATTAAAAATAAATTTAATATATATGTGTGAGCCCATGGACTTGGGGCCAAGTAGAGCCCGCCCACTCATTAAGTTAGGCCCATCTATTTTTATTCTATTTTATATTGTTTTTCCTTCTTTTCTTCGTTCTTTCTTTTCTCCCCCACCTGGCGGCGAGGGAGAAGAGTGAATTAGAGCTTTTAGTGTTTCTAACTCCCCCCATTTTCGTCTCCATTTCATCTGCCTAGTGTGGGAGCCAATTGAGCCCTAGAGGAGGGGATCCTCTGCGAACTAAAAACTCAGTTTCTAGGCTCCACCGTCCCGCTGTCAATTTCGGACGTTTGACGTGAGGATCTCGTTTACTCAAGCCACCCCTTAGGTTGCTTGTTGAGTTGTTTATCTGGAAACCGTTGTGGCTGCAAATGTCGTGTTATTACAGGGCATTTAAGCTTTCTTTAGCTTTTAAAGCTTTGATTTGAAGTCAGCTGAGAAAGGGATGTGTGCTACTAGTGCGGCTTGTTTTACTTTTGTTAAGGAGCTCGTTGTTTTCCTATTTTGTTAGGAGTAGGTGCTGGCAAGGGAAAGAGGGAAATCACTACAGTGTGAGATGCAAAAGGGTGACCCCTCTCTCTAGATCAATTAGTGGAACAACTCCCTATGCTCTTTCAATCCTTAGTTAATGTCCTAGTTTCTTTCCCTTCTCCTAAGTCCAAGGAATTTTCATGAAGCTAAGCGATACTCGTGTCACTTATGGGATTACTGATCTTGTGATTCATAGTATATTGTCTGATTTTCAGATTTGAATTCTTTCCTTTTGAAATTGTTGGGTTGCTTCCCCTGTGTTTGATTGTAGGAGTCCGAACAATTGGAACTTGAAAAGAGGAAAGTTATAGGTATAGGACGGTGGGATGGAAGGGATAAGAGTATGAGAATTTAGAAATTGGAGGAAATCAATTAAGTTAAATTGTTCATTATAATCACTTCCTTAATTCATAAGAAAATATTTTCTTTGAATATTAGAAGTATTGATAGTTTCCTGATGTATATATATATATATATATATATACATATTGATCTCATTGTGAACGAAATGATAGGTACTGAGGAGACCCGGGATAAACACCTAGAGGATCCTGCTTCGTGATTGGTCGACTAATGGATTCTGAGTACATTTTTCTATTGTGGAATACAATGTCTATGATTAGTACATAGTAAATATAAATTACGAAATAAGTATTTGTTATATATATATAAGAAATTGCCATTACTGACGAGTACGTATATTTCGATTAAGTAACGAATAAAGTGGAAGAAGGATAAGTAATACTAGTAGTTGGACATGCATACATTCATACATGATTTGCATACTGTCTGTGTTTGTGTATAACCATGGTGACCGCTAAGTCGGCAGAATAGAAATGGGCTTTACCGAATTATCGCGAGTTCCCGACAGGATATAAATATGGGACATGAGCGACGCTGGCTCTGTGACCCCAGCGGAATATGTGAGGTGACTCCCTTTTCGGACCCGATCGGAAAAACAAAGACCAGAGAGGAGAGGTAAGAAAAAGAGAGAGACTTGAGAGTGACGGGTCCACTCTTACCATCGGAGGATAATAGGCGGCCCCCCGCAATTGCATGCGAAGGGAAGGGCACGGGAAGGAGAACTTTATGAGATTGATTGAGGTGCGGGGTCACGGTACCGTTTGGGGAGAGGAGGAGTATCAGTACCGCCATAACTCTGTCGTAGAGATAGTGCGACCCCATGGTTATTGTTTGACATGAATAGTTACATGCATTGCATTATGAGGGTTGTATGGAGTTAGTTGGGTTGCTAATAATCATTCATTCTTGATATTTGACTAACCAGTAAAAATGGATACAATTATGTAAGAATCTATACTTAAACTAATGTTATTTCACTATGGAATTATGTATTCATTGAGTTGCAGTTTATACTCCTCTGCAAATGTTTTTGTCAGATATGGAAGACACTCAGTCAAGCGGAACTGCCAAATTTGACTCAGGGATTAATTAGGGCCCGTAGATAGAGTACGTGTAGAATTTGTGTATTGTTCTATATATAATGTTACGACCTGGAACGATTGGCAATAGTTATGGGTTGAAATATGTGTTGTTGTGTGATTGTGAAAAATTGTGGAAAATTATTACTAAATATGTTGAATATCATGTTATATAACAGGTTGGAAATTTTTGGTTTGTATGAAAATAAGGGGAAATTCTGCCAAAATTCCGGGTCATAATAATATGATTAAGATTAGTGGATTTATTTATAATAAAATTTAGTATGAAATTGTAGAAAATATACTATATTACTGTAAAATAACTTATATCTAATTATTTTTAATTTTTTGAAAAATATTTCTAATATATTTTTATTAAATTAAAAACATTTTAATTTTAAAAAAATATTATTCAATAATTTAAATCAGAAACCGTTTAAATTTAATAACTAATTATACCGTTTTATTTTAAAAAAATCTTATTATATGAGAACCGGTTAAGGACGAGCTAATTTTTTGGTTCGATTTGATTCACTGTTCTTGATGAGCAACCCAACTCGAAAATTTCTATCGGTAGTCTTTACCCAACAGATATCTTTTTCGGAAATCTATCGGTAAATCCACCCGCAATAACGAGCGGCATGACCGTCAGTAATTTGAAGCAAAATTTAAAGGTGAAAAAGAATATCTTCATTTTGAAATATTTAAAGTAAAAAAAAATACCCACTCTCATTTCGTCTCCACCTCATAAGCACTCTCATTTTTCTCTCGTTGGCTATGCTCACAATCTCAGCCACGATAGCGCATGGGGACTGGAGAGTGTGAAGTCGCATCGTCGACAGCGCAGCCAGCTTTCCGCAGCTCATCCATAGCCATCACCAGCCACTGAGAGCGTAGCCCTGCCCTGCCCTTCACAGCTCAGCCCGCCCGCCAAATTGCAACCCGGTCCTCCATAACGCCGGCGGATCACCCGGAGGTCGTCCCCATCCTGCTCAGCCAAACTTCAGTGAATGAAATGAAAGCATGAGGGAAGCTGACAAGTTGAGTTGTCAATGCTGTCGCCCACTCCATGGATTGTTGTAATTGATGAACCGTTGCTATTCTCCGCGTGAAATCCTCCACAATCTCTGGATGATGGTCGGTGACAGGACCTGTGTTGGGCTCGATGAAGGTAAAATTTGTGCAACTGCTTGACTTTTGTCTGCTGCATCATTCGCTGCTGCCACCAGCTCGTCTGGAGGAGAGGCGATAGAGCCGTTGAACGCTCACAATGAAGGTGCAAAATTTTCCGATCTTGGACAGCACGGTGAGAAGATACATACGTATGTCAACTGGTGGAATGCTAGACGATCGAGCGATGAGGATGTTGATAGTCTTGAATAGTTAGATCACAAGAACCGTCCGAGATATTGATTTTTATGGATTTTTTTTTGGCTTGATGAGGATTGGCGAAAGCATAGTCTGTTGAGATTCTCTCGGAATCTTCTGACAAGAGTGTCCCTCGGAATTCTCTCATAATTGGGTGAGATTTCCGACGCTACCCTATTTTCCGTCAATGTCCGTTCCGACAGACGTGTTTTCTAGGAACTCTCGATTTCCGCGAGGATTCCAACAGTTTTCCGTCCGAAGTGACCATCGGAGAATAGGCAACTTCTAGTAGTGTGTGTTATTGATTGAACTGTCGATGTTGAATCTTGTATTCTCCTATATGAACAGCAAATCCGAGGGTTTGTGATCTCAGCGGTTGTTATGATCACCAGCAGACAAACTCTCTCGACCTTTCCATGTCCGGGAATCAGCAGCGGATCTCTAAATTCGAAGAACTGTCCGAGCACTATAAAGTGCCCCGATGGTTTGGGCTCTATGGGAAAAACTGAAGGAACTTGTCGTCGATCTCGTCAAAATCTTCATTCGATTCCATCAGTTCCCAAGAAGATCTGCATCAGTTGTCTGCAAATGATTGCCGTGACTTAAGAGCACTTCCAGCTCCCAAGCTCAGTGGGGCAGCTCGGTTTGTTAGTTGGATTAAGCCCTTCAAACACGAGCACAAAAACTTTGCCAGATTCTGTCAGTGATCTGATCAAGAGGAGCTCAACTTCAATCCTCGTAGGACATCCCTTTTCTCCGAGAGATCTGCGGAAGTTAGGGAAGCTGAAACTTGTTGAATGCTTCATAGTGCGAAAACTAGAGAGGAGATATTCCGGCTGAGCTCGGGAGACTCTTGTTCTTCTAAAGACATGAGATTGGATGGGCACACGCATGAGTAGCATCCCAGAAACCATTCAGCCAATTCCCGATCATGGATTTTCTTTGCTTGCAGGACTTGAAATTAACAAACACTATACTTAGGGCAGTAAGGGATGCAGAAACCACCTCAATCAGCCCATGACGGTGATTACACGCAATCCTTCATGCGTATACAAGCCTGGCAGTGAGCTGAGAAGAGCAGAGCAGAATAAATAGGATAGGAATGGAGTGAAATGAGATAAAATAAAAGAAGTAGGACCCAAGTAGAAAATAGTAAAAGATACAGGATGGAAGTGAAGTTAGAAGAAAAAGGTTGGACCAAATTGAAATCGCCAAAAGCTAGACGAGGAGGGAGTGAAGTGAGACAAAATAAAATGATCTGGAATCATATTGAAAATTTTCCAGTTTTCTCCTTAAACCCTGAGCATGAACTAAATTCGGGTGCCAGTCTGAAGTAAGCCGAAGAAGAAGAGGGGGTGCGACCTTATCTTCTTCTCCTTCCCGTTGGGCTTACTACTATCACAGTTCCTTCCATGGCGCTCGGTCCTTAGTCGTGTTTCTCCCAATCTAGAACTACGAGAGCCTGATGATCTCACCATCAATGGCGATTCCGTCTTCCGCTCGTCTCCCATCTGCTTCACCGCCTCTCCGGTTTCTCCCTCACCAGCAATCGGTCGGGAACCTTCGTTTCCTCGGGGGCCTGAAGGTACAAGACGCTCAAGCTGAACGGCGGTTGATCCGCAATGCTGATGTGCCTATTAAGCGAGATTCTTATCCGGTTGTTCAGTTGTGCGTTAAATTAGTAAAAGATTTTACACATAATCGGACAAAGCCTCGGACTTTTTTTTGCTGGAAATGATTCTTTCTGTGTGTCGTATGGGTTTACTCGGAGAAGCTGCTCTTGATTTTGAGGTAACGGGTGTTGGAATTTTAGGAAAATGAGCTCGCTTGCAGCCTATGAAAAATGTCTGATTTGTTGGGTTTTGATTATTCTGCTGCATTTTCGTCAGTTCAGTGCCAATGCTACTATCTTTTGCGGCCTTCCAATTTAAAGACCATCCATTTGGAGTACAGTCAAACATGTGTCACCATTTTTCTTGGGCTTTTCAATGAAGGGAAAAGGAACTTGAAATGCATTACAGGATTGAGATCCCAACTTAAGCTCACATTACTGGCAAATGTTTTCTCTTTGTTATTGCAGGCATGGTCACAAGGAAATCACGGCTGCCGAGTATCTGACATTAAACCAAATCTTATATTTCAGACCGGCAGGCCTGATTTCTCCTGTGCAGTGAACATGGCTGCAGGGCGATCAGGTGATTCTGAGGATGCGAGATTTCGATGTCTGATAGATAAGGTGGGGGAATTGTGGGATGGTTCACCAGAACCAGTCAAGAGCTTCCCTTGGAACCGAGCACTAGAAAACTTCATTCAACTAGTTGTTGATCTTACACTGGCAGTTGTCAAGATCTTATGCGTACCTTTGCTTGGGATAACCTCCCTAAGCGAGATGTCATATTGCGCCCATGAAAGGAAGCTCTTTTTTGTCCCTCTTGCTCTAATCATTGGCTTTGCTGTTGCTGGGATCTTAAAAGACACGGCACTAGAAATATCTCCATTTATCAAGGTAACATTCGAAATTGCATATACATTTATAATCTGAAAAAAAAATTAGTATCATGAGCAAATCAAAATTGAAACCTTTTTCTGAAGCGCTCACAGCATGAGGATTTTCATGTCCTGCACTCTACCATGTTTCTGTGTGCATGAGTAGAGTCCGTGTTTGGTTTTTTCATTTATGTGAAACCCATTTATTTAGGGTTACTAGTCCAAGGCGTCCTTGCTGATTGGTACAATTAGATGATTAACTCTTAAGATTCTTTATGCACATAGTTTCCTCTAAATTAGAGAAAGATGGGTATCATGTTCTGTCTTTGGGTTTGACAGGAAGCAGAAATTCCGTGGCATCTTATCGCAATTGCAATTTTCTTCACTCTACTGAAATTGCCTGGACCATACTACCCTTACTGGGGTCGCATATTTGTACCACATGTGGCAAATGGAGCATTAGTTAGGACTCTGTGGTCTGTCTTTGCATGGTATAGAAGACCCAACAGGGCACCTCCACAAAAACCAAAGTGAGTAAAAACAGAAAGAACTCCTCAGTTATATCAGGTAACGAGCATGTAGCTCTCTCTGTGTTATTCATTTTTATGAGTGGTATCTGAAGATAAAGATTTTAGTGAAATTGGTATCCAAAAACCTATATGCACACAGTTCATAAGTTTTCTCGAGTTCCTTTTTTTAACAACATTCATTTGAAGAGGTGGCATTATGTTGGAAGGGAAGGGAAACGTGATTCCTAGATTTGAAAAATGTTTTGACATATGTAAATAGAATTGCAAGGTCTCTTTCCATGCATTTACCTTAGCGGTGTCTGCTGGTCGAGTACTATTCAGGAGGGACTCAGATTTCTAGACCCACCTACTGCTTAGTGCCATCGAGTAACAAGAAGATTAATCCTAATTTGTTATGCACAGGTGACAGGTTCCTTATTTTGCTGAAATCAGAGCTATTAAAAGGAAGTCTTTTCCTTACTCGTTAGTTTACAAGGACTTGTCTCCTGTAAATAGTCGACCATGTTGTCCTTTATAGCACTGTGACTAAGTCAGGCTCAAAATTCTGGATGACTCAGATTTTTTTTTTTTTTTGGGTACTAATTTTCTTCGTATGTTCAGCAAATTTTGTACGTCAGTTGTGAGCCCTTCTTAAACCAATGGCAGATATTACTATTACTTTGGTGTATTTTTGGTGTTATCTCATTTTGTCTTTCCCTGTGAACCATTGCAATCGGAGGCTGACCGAACTGGTGGATTCAGGGGGAAACCGATCAAAACCTTTTTTAAATGATAATAAAGAATTTTATTGTTCAGGCACCAATCAGGTGCCTACTATAATGTACAAAAGTTAGTGCACTCTTTTGAATTACAAACCCCGAATCATGCCATCAACTTCTGATCTAATGTTCCTGCCATTTACCCAGTTGGTTTCTGTAAGTCCCATTAGCACCCCGACCCAAAGGGCCGCTATGCGGGCCTCGACCGCATAGCAACGGAGGGCCCGAAGGGGAGGGAACTGCCCTAACGATCTTCCTGGAAGTCCATGTCCCTAAGGAGAGGGAGCGGCAAGGCGCGACTGCTCTCGCGAGCAGTGCTCAAGGGCGACGCACGGGAGCACACCAGACCCTCCTAGGGACCACGCTAAGTCAGGCTGGTATACCACGAACGCCCGAGAGCCCCCGCAACCTCGCCCCTGGAAGCGGGCGGCCTTACCGCTAGGAATGCCATAAGGAAAGGCCATAAGGCGAGCGGCCACAGCTGCGCGGCATTTCGGAAACCAGGAAGGAATTTGGGGGCAGGCGCATTGAACCACGGCCAGCAGAGTGTCGGTGGGACTTGGCCAAGCCAGACCGGGGGATGAGCTGGACAGCACTCCGCCCCAGTCGGCCTGACACATCCGGACTCTGCAGCCGCCCTCCGCCTACCCTAGAGACAGGGGAGGCGTAGCTAGCCAGTACTGGGCTACTGCCCCAGGAAAAGCTTAAAAAGGGGAGGCAGCCGAAGGAGGAGGAGGACAGAGAACACCAGCAGGAGAAGGGGAAGGAGAAGCTGAGGCTAGCAAGCAAGCGCAAGCAAGCAAGCAGTCCCGACGGAAGGCCAGAAGAGCTGATCCCAGTCCCTGCTGTCTAGGCGATCTTCCCGGGTGAAGATCACCAGTCCAGGCGAGGAGTGCAGGTGTGAGAGGCACCAGAGGCATATGCTTGGAGTGTACCGTGACCTCTTGTAAGGGTTTTGCTTATTCTTGTATGCCGGGTTGTGAATACGAGTGAGATTTCCCTTGTAAGTGCTTTGTTGTGTTCTGTTGGCTGTTGTGCTCGGTTGTGTTGAGCTGTGCTGTGTAGTTGGGTTGGCTGAGAGTGCGTGTTGCGCTGCTCAGCACCCTCGCAGGGAAGGAAAAATTTGGGTCAAGCCCGAGCCCTGTGACAGTTTCCACTGTCATGAATGCCGCAGTCCAAAACCTCTGCGTCCGTAAACCAGTCATAATATTAGTCCATTCTGCATCTGGATTATCCACATCCAGTAGAGTTTACTTTATCATTTCTTTCACTGAAGTGGAGATGAGCGCTGCGAGCTTTGTACGGTAAAGAGTTGTGTATGAAAACTACCATTATTAAGTAGAATTTCCTCGAGCGTGACTGGTACAGAGCTCTAAACAGATTACTTAAATGGTGAGAAAAATGTAAAGGACTATGACGGCCGAGGGACCAAATTGTAATGAATAAGAATGTAGAGGGTGGAATGTAATGGTCGGGATAAGTACGAGTCCTGTAGTGTCAATGATGAAAGTCAGTCAGTTGTAGCTGCCTTTTTGAAGGGCAGGCGGCAGAGCGGGCGGAAGAAACGCGGGCGGTGAGTGATCAGAAGTTGATTGATCTTTCTCGGTCTCTCTGCATTCTTCTTCCTTCTTCTTCTCATCATCTTCTTCGAGTTGCAGAATGGACAAAGATAAAGTCATCTCTGATGGATTAAGTAGGCACCTCCGACATCCTCTCACCAGAGACACTGGTGGATCTGGAAGCGGTCTTCAGAAATCACAGAAGGTAACATGTAGCTTTATCGAGTCAGTCAACGGATTGAAACTCTGCTTGATGTTGGTCTAGTTGTTGGGATGACAAAAATTTCGTTACTTTCAAAGATTTCTTCCTCACAAGACAAGAGTGAGTAAAATCTTAATTTTCACCAGATACTTCAATGTCCGTCCCCCTGAGAGCTGATTCTGCGTTTCAAATGAACAGGAGAGTGCATATTCCTTAAATACGAGGACAAAAGACAAGTTAGCCACATACAACAGAAGGAAACAATTTACAGGGCATGGAGTCCGTCTCAACACTATCCCCAAAAGAAGCAGAGCTACTATGGAAGAGTTTCATATATCCAATGGTACAGGGGGATCCGATCACAGTACAACAGGGGACCTATGCAAGTTACACGAGGATGTGACGACACAGAACGAGTTGCAATCACAACTCATAAGACAGATGTCGACAAACAAACAAACAAACACATTGTGCAACTCCACAACCAATCGAAGCGGAGGGATTCGGCAAGCAACCACTTCAAAACCACAGTGCCAGATTCTCTAACCGCCTTTCTTGAAATCTGAGACTCGACATGAGAATTGGCATGAAAAGCTATGGCTTCTTGTCTCCAAGTTCACATGGCATAGATTACTTCACCACTGCTATCGATATCTAGGTCGGGATCGCTATCGAGGTCTTCCTCCATGTAATCGTCTAGGTCGAGGCTTCCAGTCAGGTAATGGTTGAGGGTGCTGGCACCAACAGCAGGAATAGTGGCCTCAGAGATTATCCGCATGATATCTTCCATGCTCTGCATTGGCTGGTCAGGCTCTTGGAATTGGTTGTTCGTCATGTTCTCCTCCATTAGGTCAGCAGGCAGGTTCTTCAGAAACCACTCATGATTCCGTATCTCTGGGATGCTTATCCTCTGAGTCAAAAGGACAGTGACAGAAAAACACCACTCAGGGATCATGATTTTAGTAAATGACTGATGTAGCCGTCTAATTAAACAGTGCTTGCTCTGGTAGCTTCTCTAGTATAAAGAAGCCATCCAAGTGAGGTTGGTCACATTGGAAACTTGTTATACCATTAAAAATGTTAGATACATTGTCCTTTTCATAGACAACAAGTTCTCTGTATAACTACAACAAGCATGGACATGCAACTGGAAACACAAAACTGGCTTATAATTGATCAGATCAAAGAATGAGAAGAAAATGACTAGAAGGCATAACAAGAAGGTGAACTGTTACATTAGAAACAACAGGCACAGGTAACAAGAACTAGCCACTAGGTCAACTAACCGTTGCAGGGTCAGCTACAAAGATCCTTGAGATAAGATGGTGACACTCTGGAGATATGTGAACATTGTCAGGAATAGCATATTGGACCTTCAATATTCTCTGCAAGAAAAAAGAGAAGTCAGGAGATGACTGGTTAGGATAAGTGCTACACCAAATCTCAAGAATGGTTGACATAATACCTGTATTGTACGCAGAAAATTTTTGGGATCGTTTGGGTCCTCAAATGGGTAGGCACCAACCAACATGACATATAAAGTCACCCCACAAGACCAGACATCTGCAATCTGATTAGCCAAATGTGAAAGTAATTTTAGTGTTACACTCACAAACATAACATATTCATATTCACGTGAAAACCGTGAAAACCAAAATTTGATGACATACTTTAGAGAGGCCATAGATAATTTATATTAAATATTAATCATAAAGGAGCCAAAGGAGATTGTGTAGCATGAGAATAAAGCCCATTTAACAAAGCACATGGCATAAGTACTGACCAATAAGAAAGCTAAATTACCTTGCCATCATATTCTTTCTTGAGTAAGACTTCTGGAGCAATATATGCAGGCGTTCCCACAGTTGACTTCGGCTGTGAATGCAGCAAGGAGGACTAGGGAGCACATAGCACAGTCAATACTTATGCACTCATATCATAGTAATACAAAATCACAAAAATATGCAGAAAATGGAATTGATAAATAACTCTTGAGCATGTGAACTGTTCAAGAGAAGAAGGAAAATAGAGAAAAAGGTTCAGACAACTCCAAGGGTTAACTCAAGTAGATAGAGCATGCATATAACTTGTGAGTAGTCCATGAGATGTGGGTTCGATTATTCTCTGAAGTGCGTAGTCCTTCATGAGGCCACCCACACATCATGGGTGCAGGGCAAATAAACTTCTCATTATCAGGGAGAAATAAAAGGACAGAAATAAAAAGGTTCAGACCTTTGAGTATCCAAAGTCACAAATCTTCAGACGAGGTGCAGGGCTTCCATCCAACAATGTGTTCTCAAGTTTCAAATCTCGATGGCATATTTGCTACATCATAGAGAAATAGGATGTAACTGGTAGATTTTTTCTCAGACTGAAAATTCTCTTAGCAGATGTTAGGGAAATAGAGAGTCATCTCAGCTGAATACAAAAAGGTAAATAGAGAAGAGGGAAGACAGATTGAAGTACCATCGCATGACAGTAGCTGACACCAGATATAAGCTGTTGGAAGAAAAACCGCGCCTGGAGTTCCAAGTACAGATATATCACAGATGTATGTTATGCATACTAGATAACAAATTCTATATATAAACTAACCTCATCTTCATTGAACCGCTCTGCCCTACAGATGCGCTCAAACAACTCACCACCAGCTGCATATTCCATCACTATAGCTAGATGGGTAGGAGTTAGTATGACCTATAGAGATAGAGGAGTCAAGATAAGGTGTGACGTCCCAAAATAGAATAAACTTACAGATAAAAAATATCTGTAACTGGAAAGAAGTCTAGTATTGAACACACCTCATTAAACTGAATAATATTCGGATGTCTCAGTGATCTATGATTAATTATCTCCCTCTGTACATTTTCATCTATCTGCCAAAAGAAAAAGGGAAATTGATTAAAGGACAGGATAACAACTAAAAATTCTCATATATTGAATTGTTATGCATCACTCGGACATTCTTCTCTCCCATCAACAGGAGAACACTGGTGCCTCCCAGCCCTGAGAATGTACAACACCTCTCAGCCATTTAAAAAAAAACTGAGACATTGCTGGTACAATATGAAAGCAACGGAATTGTTAAACTAAAACTGAAAATCCATCTCTCCTTTGAAAGGATATGTCATGGGTCCCTGAGAAGTTAGAACATACTTTGGACTCTTCATCACAAGGCTATCTTCAAGAACAGCATTAAAAGACAATTAGTACAACAGCAAGTTCCACAAGCACTTCATAGGCCCAAAACTTTCAATAACCCCCAACTCTTATCAGTTACTGCTACACGACCTCTTAATTATCAATAAACCAGGGGGGGTGTTAGGCATTCTGAGCTCATAAGTATAGAAGCCATTCGTTTGCCTCCAATGAAGTCTAAATTGCCCACCTTTAGGCTTCACGAGGAACATTTCTTACTAAGCACGACTGACCCAATTTACCAAAGGTAAAAATATTACAAATTAAGAAAGAAATTAACGCCCCCAAGAGTCCCATAATAGAAAGTTATGCTCAAAGGTTCATTTAATTCAAATTCCTCAATCTAAAAATATAAGACCAGCCACTGTATCTAAAATAAAGCTTCAACTTTCCTATTCAAAAGCAAGTAAACAGACACCTTGTCGCCCCGCTCGATGTACTTAACCGCGACAAGCTCATCGGTTTGCCGGTCCCGCATCAACCTCGCGATCCCGAAGTTTCCCGATCCGATGTCCCTCACGAGCTCGTACCGATCGTTGTCGTGCATAATCGGCAAGTCCATCCCGGGGCCCACAGTGACCGCCGACCGATCCATCCGATTGCCCCCGTCAGACTCCATTAGAAACCCACAGAGAAAACCGCAGCAAAACCCTAGCACCTAGGCCGAAGTTCAGCGTCCCGGGGACTTCCCCTCGGGCATTGCTCTAGCAACTGGAGCTCGAACCAGAGTGAGGGGAGCTGATCCAATCGAGCTCAGAGGAGTGGGGGCGGTGGCCGACGTGTCGGGAGGATGGGGATTGGCGGTGGAGAGAGAGAGGGGGGTGCGGGTGGGGGGTGGGTGAGTAAGGACTAAGCCGTACTACCAATTTGGGGGTTTTCAGCCTGTGAATGCTGCGCCCATCTCCCTTCGTCCCGTCCTCTTTCTACTTTTTCTTTTCTTTTCTTTTCTTTTCCTTTTTATTTTCTCATATTTATCTATTTATTATCCATTTCACTTTTAAAAATATTTTTTCATTTTTTTCCTTTTTTTCCCTCTCCATTTGTGTATGATCATCCACTTGACATCCCATCTCCAATCTCACTGGCTCCACCCTCTTTGTTTATTGGTCACTTCAGGGCGGCAGAGGTTTTGAATTTGATCTACTTACTGTGTTGTGCATCGAGCTTCCACCGTCACACACGAAACCCCGCGTGTACGATTTCGACACGAAATCTAAGGTGCCAGCTGCTTGATCATGGCTGTGGCCAAGGAAAGCCTTTGTCGTGTCATCTCCCACTAATGCAAGGCCTGCACAATCTGCCCACAGATTAAGCCCATTGGAAAGAGAAGAAAAACTGGCCCTGTTGACGGAGGACGGGTGCCCTACGCAAGTTCCGGAAGACGAAGGATCGAATATATCGTCGAAAATCCGAACTCTGGGGATGGAAATTTTCGAGGGATAGACTTTCGAGATGCGAAGGAATCGTTTTCTCGATCGATCAGCTACGCTTTCGTGGGAACTTAGATCTCCCAGGCCGACTCGAAGGCGCTCGGGCCATCTTACTCGTAGCAAGATCAGAGGGAGTTACAGGAAGTAGAAAAAGAACAGAGTGGTTACATTATTCCCCTCGAGTACCCAGGAGCCTCCTCCTCTGTCGAGCTGTTCCTCACTTTCCTCTGCAGCTATCTTATCCCAGAAGCCTGGATTTCGACAGTCATCTTGGTACTGCTGATCACCATTGCTGCAGTTACAGGATTGAGAGAGACAGACGTAGGCAAATACAGATGTTCCAAAAGTTCGTCCGTCGAGTTTTCGTTGACAGCCAGCCGATCAGACAGGCTTAAACTGGGCCGACTCTTCCAAGTTGGCTCATCCCAAGTAAAGATAACGGACATCCGATCACGGGCTCGACCCGATGTGCCAGCTCCATGGCCCGATAATGGAAGTTCCGGTCCCGCACCGCACGAGTCAACCCGTCAACGTAATGCTGAATTAAACCCCCCGTCAGAACAACTTGCACCGGCACGACTCCGCTGGATCAACACCATCCGTGTCTTGGTCCCCATTATTTCCAGTCGCAGTGTTCCACATTCCTAATCCATTCAGGAATAACCCTAGATGACAGAGTGAAAGATCCTTAGAAGAAATCGGTAGAAAATCGATGATTTCTCTTGATAAATAAATTAAAAATTAATTTCTAAGGCGAATGAAAGATTGAAAAAAAAAAGATTAAACTCTATTACATATAAGTATTTTTTTTTAAAGAAGCAAATGTTAAATATTTGGAACTAGTATTAAAAATGAGAAGAAAAGGGAAAATTTCCCCTCAATAATGACCAATAAATAAAAATAATAATTATAAATAAATAACAATTATATGTGGATCGGGAGGTGCCGGAGCCCATAGAGGCATCAAAAGGACAGAGACGGGGAGCCCTTTGTGGCTTGGGTCGACAAGACTGTTTACGCGACGACCCGAAAATCCATTTTTTTAAATATATAAATTATAAAAATTCAGATTAAATATTACCCAAAAATTTCAGTGAAAATTTAATTAATTAAATTATAATTAGTTGTCATGCATATAATATATAATGTGTATATATATAAAGCTGTATATGCTGCTCATCATCCATGTTATTTCTGAAAAATAATTTCCCTAGGAAATTCACTTCCATTAGATCAGAAACTCCATATCCTTGGGAGGGCTCTCTCTCTCTCTCTCTCTCTCTGACCGTGCCCCCACCGTGGAATATCTTCCACCCACGCTAGCGTACGTGAGACGAGACCATTTTTCACCCGCCATCTGCTCCACAAAAGACCCACCAAGATTGATTCCTCTGCCCTCATGGAAGATAAAGAAATGCCAGAAAAAATAACGGGGGAGATGCCGAGCCTCCACAGCAGCCCCAAGTTCACGACCTGGGCGATCACCCACTTCATCGGGGAGCTCCCGTCGGTCCCCGACCAGGGTGATCGTGCCTTGAAGATGGATGCCTTCGTGAATAGGTTGCAGGAGGAAATGGGGAAGATCGAAGCTTCTAAGCACGAGCTCCCGCTCTGTATAACCCTGCTGAATGATGGTAACATTGACTTGTATGCCAATTGTGTTCTTTGTTTATTTCTCCTGAAAACAAGAAAGTCAAGAACAGGCTGGATGAGTTTGTTGGTCAATTTCTTGGTGTCGTGAAGGGAATTCAGAAAACTGTTCTTCACACTCTTATGTGTCGATGGAAAACTTAGAACTGGACAGTTCACATAGCTGTTGGAAGTAGGGATCACTCTCTTGTAATCTTGATGTTTTCTTTTTGGCAGCAATCGAAGCTCTGAAGGAAGAGGCACACCGCCTGAATTCATTGGCAGCAGGCATTACCGAACCGGTTTTAGTAGAATTCATTCCTTTGAGTGGATGCAGTGGAGAGGGTGAGGGGCAGATGCTTGAGACTCGCGGGGAAAATGACCTGGAAGACAAGAAGAACTGGATGAGTTCTGCTCAGCTGTGGAGTGCTGGTGACGATCACATTCACTCCTCTGCCCAGACTCCACTCCGGGAGCCTCAATGTGAGGTACAATGTCATCTGCTATAATGGTGCTTCATTTGATCTCGCGGGCATGATTGAAAGGGAGGAATGGATAAATGGGATGCCAAGTAACAGTTTTTTAAAGGCGGCGATTCACTTCAAAAGATTTCTGCTCCTTCCTAGCAAACGTCATGTTCTGTTACTGCGGAGGATCTGATAATGCAACTCATTGCAAGCAGAAACAAGAAGGGAGCAGCCAAAGACTGATTTCCAGTTCTTCGGACACTGCACCTGCAGATTTACGAAGTGAAGGGCAGCATCAACTTCCCAAGAAGCCGAGGAGATGCCGGGATGAAGAGTTGCATGGGCTCTTTCTTGACGCCTTGGAGAAACTTGGCGGTCCACATGGTAAGACCCGAGATTCCAGGTCAAATAACTTTCGACTCTAATCACAATAGCTGAGTCATGACTCCGGATAATATTTTTTATGTTCACTTTTGGCGTTCATCGTATCCTTTTTCTCTTTTTCTCTGCTTTCAATGCAAACAACATCTGATGGGTTTGATATCTCAATGTGTTGGCAGTGGCCACCCCGAAGCGGATCAGAGAGCTGATGCTGGTTGATCGACTGACGACTGATGCAGTTAAGAGCCATCTGCAAGTAAGTTTCAGCTTCAGAAATCTCCGACCTCCTCTTCGATCTAATATGCTTGCTTTGAATCATTTCCTATTCCTTTTTGTCCCGGAAGATGGTTAAATTTGGATGATCCCCTGCTGATGCTTAGCCTGTTTCATGTACTTGCCAAAGCACTGGCTTCAAAACCGCAGCCTTCCAAATAACAAAGACACGTCTCCTCCAAATCCATTGGCTGTTCTGGGATATCCGTTGACGAACCATGGAGACAAGTACGGCGAATCCTCAACAATGAGCTATTCAGAATCGGGATCTCCCCAGGACCATTTCCAGCTAGCCAGTAACAAGTCCCTGACCTCCTTAAGCGAAGGGGACAGCATCGAAGGGGATGATGAAAATGAGAGCCAGAGTAGGAGGAGCGGTACTCCAAAACAAGGAAAGGATGATGTATAGAGTTCTTTCATCCACTTCTCGAAGCTTCAGGGATTGGTCAGAAGAAGCACCGGAGAATTCCATGACATTAAGAACACCATAACAATGTTCTAATGGTTTGGTGATGAAAGAGGCTTTTGAATTACATTTTTTTCCCCTGAATGACTTGAGATTTTTGCTTCATTTTTTCATTGGGAATACTGAGAGAATCATCCATCAATACTGTTCTTTGCCATACTTCAACCACATAATGGGATCTCAAACTCGTAGAATAACTTGCAATGATATCGGCTTGTTCTTCCTAATCCCACCGCATACCATCAATCCACAACACGGTGGCCTTTTCCCTGGTCAATATAAATTAAACAATCCGTACATAGCAGTATGATTTGCGGCTGAAAGAGAACAGAGAAAGAAACTCCGTTTACAGTGGAAGTTTCAGATTTTGTGGACGTGTTCGGTCTATTGATCCCATAACACTTCTGTGCTTCGATGACACTCTCCTAATGAAAGCTGAACATGAATATATGTTCTTCCTTCTCTTTGCAGTGAAACAACTCATGGCTTGGGCGGCTTGTTTTGTTGTTCTGTTATCTGAAGTAAAACCTGTTGGATCTTCGACGTGGTATTCCCAGCCACAAACTTTGGTCTCGGTCTGATAAATATCACATCTCAGACCTAAGAAATGTACGGTGAGGAGATCAAAATGTGCCATGGATGTGCGCATCTATGGAGTTCATGCTGTTTCAAGTTCTACAGACTCGCAAGATTTCACTGAGAAGGCTAGAGCTGCGCTAGAATATGAATCCTACTATATGAGGAATTACAGCCAAACGGTACTCTTCTGCAGAAGAGCTCTCGAACAAGCTGAACACAAAGAGCCCAGTCAAAACTCAAGTGAGCTCAGCAGCGACCAGAACACATGGGCTCAGTGGCCCCAGCAAAGCTAGGCGTCACACTGGAATGCTCCTGGTAGCTGTGATCTCTTTCAGTAGCAGCAAGCGGGCAAGATGGATGCAATGTACCGCAGTGTCTCAATCGCCTTGCCATTTTTCATCAGGAGAAGACCTACTGTCCGTCTACGGATCCCTCAAAGAATGTAGACAGCCATCACAATCGAACCAACTTGCCAGGAAAGGCTGGCCTGTCTCCTTACCAAACCACGTCACTGCACAATTTGGAAAGTAATATCCTCCAAATTTGCAATATCCTCACGGTTACATTTTGCTACAGCGCCAACATCAGTCATCTTTGCCGGCAGCGCCACTTCCGGCAGGCTAGCAGTAACAGTATCTAGAGCGTGCTGGATCCGGTTCTTCAGATCTAGGACTTCCCATCAGTCATCGAGGCTAAGATTAACAGGCTGCAACCTTCATCTAAGCAGTGACTTGAAGTCGGACACCGTTAACCTGGATTCAAAATCGATTCTATCTATATAACAAGATGAGATTAATGACCATGCATGCATCCACCCATCAACATTCATCATCAAAAGCATGAACATGTACACATAGATGTTATTGTTAGTTTCTGTATAAAGCATTGTACTGCTGTCATCAGATTCATCATCCTGCGGCAGTAAATATCCTGCAGTAACGCAGTGGACAACATGAGGAATGGGGATGTTATTTTGTCGGCGAGCTCACAGAGAGAGACAAAAAAACTAAGCTGACCGCGTCACATGGAATTTCATTCCCATCCCCTAAAAAGGAAAACCAAAACTAAAGAATCAGTCCGACCCGTTGCTCCTCCGGCCTCTCCTTCCTTCTTCCAGTGTCTTTTTACCCTAAGCCACGTGAAGTGACAGCTGCTCTCAAATTTCTGTTGGCGAGTTACAGTCATTCCTCGCGTAATCGCATTGTTTATATATTAATTAATTCTGAACTGATGGAGAGGAAAGACACAGGGAAAAAATAAGATAACATTTCAAAACTTTTGACAGTGGGAGACAAAGAAGAAAAGCAAAAAAGCAATGGGAAAGAAACACCGCAGAGACGGCTGGCAAGACGAGCCCATGAGAAGAAAAATCATGACTCCTGGTGGCCCCCACGTGATGCTTTCTACTCCCGAGGCTGAGGCTGAGGCTGCTGCTGCTGCTCCTCTTCCTTAATCTCCACCGCGGCCTGGGCTGGGCCTTCCTCGGGCTGCGGCGGCGGAGGCGGCCTTGGTGGGGGGCCGACGCGGCCGTCGATGCAGGACGAGAACTTGCGCTCGACCCAGCCCTCGAAATCGTACTGCCCACGGCCCATGATTGTCCTGCCCGAGCACAGCCGCCCGATCATGCCGGCGATCACCCCGAGGATGGTGATCACCGCAAGGACGGCGATGACGGGGCCCACCGACCCGTGGCCCGAGTGAGCCGTGTAGTCCTGCTGGGTCACCTCAGTGGTAGGCGTAGAAGACATGTACAGTACTACAAGATCTCCGCCTGTCTCTCTCTCTCTCTCTCTCACCCTCTCTCTTCTCACAGAAGAAGACCATACATCATCTGATGTTAGCGGAGAACGAGGATCTTGAAGAGCTGGAGAGGGAAACAGACAGATATTGAAAAAGGGTTTTTTTTTTTTATGAGGAGGGAGAGGATGATGATGATGATGATTCTCTCAGGAAGTGGCCATGGGAGAGAGGAAACTCCGGGGAGGAGAAGATAGAGAACGCAGTGATGTAGAACTGCAATGGCTGCTGGTACATATAGTAACTATACGGCCACACTTGCCAAGCTTCCATTAGCCGTTGCACTTGCTCATGTGCCTTCACAGTATGCAGGCTGGGTGAGTTGCTTCCATAGATGGATTTAAACCTTTACTTTCTGATAATTAAAGGCCAAAAATGTCGATGGAATATGAAAAAAAAAAGAGGAGGACATTAAGAAAAGAAGAAAGATTATCATTCCTCATTTGAACCAAAGCTCAAAGAAAAGCAAAGCTACAAATCTTGCATGCCAACCAATTTGGTTCTAAATCAAAGAGCTATTAAATTTTTGAATATTACCTTTTTTTTTTACAAATATGTTTGTATATTTGGACAAATTTTATTAATAAATAATAACAATTTAAATTTGAGTATAATCATTTCATCATACAAAATTTAATATTGTAATTTCACTTCAAGCATCTGACAATGGGGGCAAAGGGACTTCAAACACAAGGGAAATTCTTTTTAGAAAAAGAGAGAGAGTATGTGTTTTGAAGCATGAAAGTATAATATATATATATATATATTTGCTAAGTATATAGAATATATATCATAATTCCATAAGGACACACACATATATATATATATTCTCCCTTGCTTGTATGCATGTGTAAATCACGAACCTGCAAGTTTGTCATTTGGCTGTCTCCCAATTATTATTAATATTTCTGGTGAACAGAAGTACAGTGCACCGCTGGATCTACGAACAGTTTGGTCCAACAGAGTGAAGGGTCCAGGAAGTACCAGTGAGAGTAGGAATTTGGACCTCACAAGGACGGTATCAGGGAACCGGAGAGTCAACCCAATAGTGAGAGTAGGGATGTTCATGGACCGATCTGGTTCGGGTGCAGGAATCCGTTACACCGGCATCCAGCAGTGCCCTTCCAGAATTCAAACACTCTAATTTAGCAGCTAGCTGATTCACCACCTTGTGGATTGGACCTCTGCAAAAGGGCCGTTGGTTATTATCTTCCAATGTTGAGGTCGGATCAGATGGATAGTGCTCGGATACTATTCAAATCCTTCGTATGTAAGTGACTCACGAATTCCAGGATTACTGAGAAACACGGATCCCAGTGATCAAAATATGGACGCCATCCATGCAAACGACAGAGGAATGACAGCATTGCCTGGTTATTCCTGCATCCTTAATGTCACCATCAATCCCAAGATGCAGAAACTCACAACCCTGAGTAAGTAAAAGTGAAATTGAATCGAATCTTGCAGCGACAACAGGTAAAAGTGATTGGCCTGCTTCAAAAATTTACGGTATCCATCTGGGCTCCAGTGAGTTTTTGTTTATGTTGTTGCTAACATTGAGCACATCAGATATGGACGCCAATGCTTCTCCAAGAGAGCCAAAGCTCCCACTAACACAGCAAGTATCATCCGAGGACCAAGATTTCGATTGCTAGACAACATTAACAAACTGAAACATCAGCTCATGGCCTTAAGACATTTATATTACAAACTAGATCCGGTCTCTTTCGATGCTTTCTGTGGGTGAATTGGAAGTGAACTGTGGGAGGTGAAGCGCTCCACTCTTAATGGCCTAAGCATATGTCATCTCTATATGGATTCAACCATCTCCATGCCATTATATTAATCCTGCAAAGTTGCTAGTTGAGGCCATTACAGTACCAACACAATCATCCAATCCACATCATCGACCGTCATCTCCCATGACCAACAAATTGACAGGTGAATCGCGTCCCGAGTGGATGTTTCCACTACATTCCCATGCCAATCATGATCCCATAAATTTCCTCACTGACGCACATTCTTCCAATAGATTTAAGTTTTAAAAGCTAGGATCCACGATGAGGTTGCAGATCGAAATTGCAACTAACAGTGGGGCTGATGGCTTTTCCAGCTGTGGGACAAAGAGTGCATCATTCTAACCAATAATCAACAATGCAATGTTTATTATATCTTAAAAAGAAAGACATCAATAGAAACCTCCAAAAGAGAATGTTCCAGAGATCAGGAAAACTGGAAACTGGTCTATTTCTGGATGATGATAGAAACATACAGAAGAAAAACAAGAAAAAGTCAATGGGGTGGACATATAGGATAATCCACCTAATGGAAGAAAAATGAAAATTTTACCGATAGGAAGAGCTGTTCTATTAGCACCATGGAGGAAGGAGAATGGAGATTGCATGGAATTTTCTACAAAAATCCGTTAAAGTCAATGTGCCAAAAGAGGTAATTGGACTAACTTTCCAGAGGAGAGTACACATTGGATACGACGGAAACAGACGTGGAATTTTGGGTTGCTTGCTCGGTGCCCACCTGACAGGACAAGCCACTTACAAGAATTCTGTCACCATTCAGAGTCTGGATCAATAGTCAGACAGAAGGGTGGCATTGGGGGTTGATAAAGCACCAACTAACATACATGTACTATTGAGAGAGGGAGAGGGATTGTCAGACTGAGTCAGCAGCAGAACAGGGGGCTCTATTCCTTCTTCTTAGCAGAAAGATCGATCAAGCAATCTCCGAGCCCGAGGTAGATAGATAGACAGAAGAAACAGGGACAGGTGATGGGGAGACCAAGGTGTTACTTGGATATCAGCATAGGAGGGGAGCTAGAGGGGAGGATAGTGGTGGAGCTCTATTCTGATATCGTCCCCAGGACCGCCGACAACTTCAGGGCTCTCTGCACTGGCAAGAAGGGCATTGGCCCCAACACCGGTGTCCCTCTCCACTACAAGGTGTCTTTCTTCTTCTTTTCCTTCTCCTTCTTATTGAGGTATGTCTAAAGTTGCCGTCTTTACAGATGAATATTATGGGAAGTATGATCCTGTGTCTGCAACAAATGGAGAAAATTGATTCTTAATTTCCTGGCTGTACCTTTTGTTTTCCTCAACTTCAATGCCATTTTTAGGATTGGAAAGACATTCTCAACTGCAACATCTGTTAGAAGTAATCTCTGTATAGGAGGTTTTCCCGTGAATTGGTTTCAGGGACACAGGAATTGATAGGATTATCTGCTTATATGAACTCCATTTGATTGCCTTCTGCTGCAGTTCTCGTTTGTGAACTTTTCTGTGAAGGGATACCTATGGATTGATTCATTATGGATGGTAGATCTTTCTTTTGCTTGAATCAACCAACTAAAGTATTATGCCATTTCAGGGGGTCCGCTTTCACCTAATCATCAAGAACTTCATGGTCCAAGGCGGAGACATATCAGCCAGTGATGGCACTGGAGGAGAATCAATCTACGGGTTGAAGTTTGAGGATGAGAACTTTGAGCTGAAGCATGAGAGGAAAGGGATGCTATCGATGGCCAACTCAGGCCCAAACACGAATGGTTCCCAGTTCTTCATCACGACCACTCGAACTTCTCATCTAGACGGGAAGCATGTCGTGTTTGGCAAGGTCATTAAAGGAATGGGAGTTGTCCGATCTATTGAGCACGTTTCTACTGATGCAGGTGACCATCCTACACTCGATGTTGTTATTGCTGATTGTGGGGAATTCCCCGAGGGAGCAGATTTAGGGATCTCCAATTTTTTCAAGGATGGGGATATGCATCCCGACTGGCCTGCTGACCTCGACCAGAGTCCTAGTGATCTCTTTTGGTGGATGGATGCCGTAGACAGTATCAAGAAGTTTGGAAATGAGTATTTTAAGGTGATTGAGAGAAGCACTTGATTCTTTCAGTAGCATTCAAAATTCCTCATCTCTTCTCTCGGCATGATACTCCTTGTGGCATTGAAACTAGATCCATCGCATGAATGGCTGCAAGCTCTCTAGCAATCCTTAGACTTCCATGGTCGTTGTTGTACTTTGACTTCATATGTGTGATGTGAAACATTATAATTCTTGTGGTGATGATGGATGTGATTTTTTGCAGAAGCAAAACTTTAAGATGGCCCTCAGAAAGTATCGAAAGGCTCTGTGTTATCTCGATATCTGCTGGGAGCAAGATGCAATTGATGAAGGTGGAGCTATGTAACTTCTTTTGATGAACACTCCCAAGTGATGAATAAATTTTTTATTTTTATATCATCTAATGGATCTTACAGGTAAGAGTTCAGCTTTGAGAAAGACAAAATCGCAGATTTTCACCAATTGCGCGGTAACAATTGTTCCACTTGTGATCGTAAATGGCACAACACACTGTTTGACAACCTTTTGCCTAAGCTTCTTCCTTCACTAAGAAAGGTCATGCTGTTGACCCAGGCCTGCAAATTAAAACTAGATGATCCAAGAGGAGCACTTTGGGACACTGAGTTTGCCATGCGAGACAGCGAAAGTGCAAAGGCATTATTCCGGCAGGGTCAGGTAGATATTTCTAACTTCTAGGAACTGCTGCTGTCAGCTGGCTTTCCTCTAACTCAGACATGCCCTTCAATGTTTCCATGGGACCTAGGCTATCTGACAGATTTGTCAATCCCACAAAACCTCTGCCTTGCAGAAGTCATTTAGACCGTGTTCATTACGGTGGAACCGAAGGGAGTGCAACTCCACAACCATATAATTTGTCTTCTGAACTTGTTCTGTTTCATTTCGTATTATACCAAACCGTCTCTTTATGACGTAGTTATTCTAACTCTAACCTCCCAGGCACACATGGCACTTAATGAAATAGATGCTGCAGCTGAGAGCTTCACAAAGGCATTAGCATTGGAGCCTAATGATGGTACTTTGATAATATTAAATATAGCTCGGTATATCCAAGATGAGGATTTCTGAGCAACAAAATCGACCCATGGGATTGCTGCAGTCGGCCATCTGTGATTTGACAGGCTGCATACTCCTGATCTGAATTATTTTTTAGGCTTGTGTTGATGGGGTTGGCTTGTCAACTGTGGCTTATGAGATCTTCCTTTCTGCTGCCTTCTGTTTCAGGTGGGATAAAGAAAGAGCTCACAGCTGCCAAGAAGAAGGTTTTGATAGCATTTACCAAGATTTTTGATTCCATGTATCAAGAGATTATTGATCCAAGAGGAATCTCTTTTTGCTCTAGCAGATTTTTGAGAGACGGGAACGGGAGAAGCAGGCATTCCGCAGGATGTTCCAATAGCATATTGGCCAAAGGTAAAGCGTAGATACCTTCCTCGTTATCAAAATTTCCTCCACTAGCCCTGTGATCGAAGTGCCATAGGACCATAGACCAGGGTGTTTTCTTACTTCAAGTTTTCCGTCTTCATGAGCGAACATCAAGTCATGGCTGTTTTGTATATGCTCATTGGAGCAATGTTCTCGATAGAGTTCTTATGAACTCGGGAAAACGTTTTATCCATGATTCTGCAGAACGCAAAGTTTGTGGAGCACTCCAGCTGATGAGCTAATGAGAACTGCAACTTATGAAGAATCCGAATACTTGGCAACCACAGTTTTACGCAAACTTCAGGGATGGGATAAAATCAGAGTGAAAACCATCGCCATTTATACGAGTTCCTGTGAACTTCTGCAATCTTGGAATCAAATTTGGCAACCGGTTTTATGCAAACAATCAGATTTCATGATCTAATCGTGCGTTTATGTCTCGTGTCTAGTTTTGGATTACAGGGCAACAATCAGGGGAACCAAAAATCGACAATGCCGGTAAATTTGAACAAGATCGACCAACTCGTTTATTGACGTCAAATATAGCACGAAACACCGGCCATGGCCAAATCTTATTGCATCTGAGATCATCCGGTACACCAGAAGAGTAAACCCAGAACCAGCTTCCCCGCACCTTAATCGCTCGAACCTTGAGTTATTGAGCATTCTCAATCAGGTCCAGCATAGTGCCAGGAGTACGGGGAGCTACTTACCCTCTACTGCTTGATGAAAGAGACGAACTTGTTCCTCAGCTCCACGGCCTTCTCGTACGTGGGGTCGTGGAGATGAAAGCAATGCTGCTCCCCGACGTTCTTCACGAGCTCCACGCTGCCTCCCCATCCGCACTTCTTCAGCTCCTCCACATAACCGATCCCCGGCTCCATCAGGTGGTCCTTCTCCGCCACGAACACCAGAACCCTCTCGCATCCGAGCCTCTCCATATCAGCCGCTGCTGGCTTCATCCTCGGGTCCTGCAGCCCGCCATTCTCAGGGCACATGTAGAGCCACATGTGGTCATCCTCCGTTCCCCCAAAGTACGGGTGCACCAGTATGGCCCCGACCACCTGCCGGAAACATATCCAAGAACCACTTGCATCATTGTCATCAAAATGTAAATTATCTATCCTTATTGATGCCGAGAATTCGAGTTGTGGAACATATCTAACTGAAGGAGCTTCTGTGGTGAACGAGCCATAATTTCAAGTCTAAGTGGTGGGCTCGGATCAATTCAATTGAGATACAGATGTCAAAATAACGCACCTTCGCACCCGGCAAGCCGATGGACCCCACCCGCGCCGCCAAATACTGCGAGATGTTGCCCCCGGCGCTGTCACCGGCAAGGAAGACCCTGTCGAGGTCTGCATGCTCCGCTATCCACGGGTCTTGTCGAGCAGCGACCCACTGGAGCGCGGTCCACGAGTCGTCGTAACACGCCGGAATGGGACGGTCGGGGAAGAGCCCGTACTCGACCGAGACGGCGACGCAGTTTGCCTCGGCGGCCACGGCGGCTACGAAGTTGTGATACTGGACGGAGAAGGCGGACTGCCAGGAGAAACCGCCACCGTGGATGTAGAGGAGGAGCGGGAGCTTGGGGGTGGAGCCCGGTGGTGCGGCGGCGGTCCTGGGGAGGAAGAGGCGGGCGGAGACGGGCGGGTCGGAGGATATAGTGACGTCCTTGGAGCGGACCCCGGCGGCAGGGTCCTCGGACGGCGGGGTCTTTTGGATGGGAGGGAAGAAGAATTTGAGGGTGCCATCCTTGTAGACGTGGAAGAAGCGGAACTTGCGGACGATCTCGCCGTCTGCGGAGGCCATAGTCGGAGAGCGAGCCGATCAGGGCAGATGGATAGAACCGGTGGGATATCGACCGACGATTGATGAGGGAAGTGGCTGACTGAGATCAATAAGAGGAATTATTGCCATGGCACCTGCCCTTCTCCTCCTCCTCACCTGCCAATTAGATTTCCAAGTCAAAAGAGTCAAGACTGGACCATGCTAGGTTACATCATGTTTTCCATAATTACATTTTCACCCTCCAACTTTCTCTCTCTCTCTCTCTTCTAATTCGGGGTTGCACCACAACAACACGTTGATAATAATAATAATAATAATAAATACGACCAATTCAACAAGTCGACTCACTATGAAAATGAAATCCTTCGGATCATAGGTTTTTTTCATTCATAAAATCTCCAATCCCAATGAACCTTACACTACGAAAAGCTGTGATTCCCTTGAGAAAGAGCTATATTAGGTGCATCTAAAAGTTTTAGGAGCCATGATTTGAAAGTCGGATAAAACTAAGGAAGAGAGAATATGGAAAGAACATGACAGATCACAGTCATTTAGGTATCTTTCCCGTGTGGGGGAGATTCATGCCTTTCCAATTTTAGGAAAAGAAATCGGAGGAGGGGGAAACGTACAAAAATTCTTACGATAAATATCGAGACCACAATGTCTCAATTGTTTGATCGATAGGTCGTCTACCAATGGCCCACATTGAAGGGAATTATCAATCATTTAAAGCAAAGATCTGGCCCAATAACAGAATTCCAGAATGAGTGCAATATCCACCGGACCAACTGGCCCAAATAGTTTTTAAAAACAAAAGGGCATGGGCAAAGGCAAATATAGAAAGTAGAAAGTCGGTGCGCACGGTCCGCCCCCAACTAGAGATGTTAAATGGGTATTATGGGCCGGTTTAAAATTGGTGTAAAATCATTTGACTCGGTTGTGATTCGGCCTGTTAAAGTATAATGGATCGGTTCAATTACGGATTACAGTTCAAGAAAATATGAATCGACCTAGAACCGCTCCTAAGGAGCCGGTTTGAACCATAAACCGTGATCCTTCATCTTTTTTTAAAAAAAATTGAAATTATTTAAAATAAATATTTTTCTTTTTAAATTAAAACCGACAAAATTTAAGCGTTGATTTGCATGGTTGTTGGTGGTCCGGGCTGGTCTAGGGTAGTTTTGCAACAATTTCAGGCCATTACAATTCTCGACCGGTTCCCAAGCAGTTCTAGGCTTGTTCAAACAGAAAATCGTACCAGGCCAGTGCCGATTCAATAGGTTTATTTCTTAGACTCGATCTAATACCCCTCTCAATCTAATAAGAGTGGTTACGCATTGGTTTTGGGGTGGTCCGAGCAGGTTACTAGTTTTGATAGGCTAATTCAGGCCAAACCGATCGACTCTTTTAACGTCTCTACCCTAACGTCAAAACGGATAAAAAGGCACGATGAATCTTACAGATAAGAACCAAATTTAAAGTAACTTGCAGGTGAAATCGAAAGCGATGCTGATGTATCTTTTGGATCGAAATCTGTACTTATCGAGTCAGGAGCGGCTACTGTCATCCACACATTGGCCAGACAAGATCGACGCAAGATCTCTGGCGAGAGACAACCTCGACAGACTTTTCTCGTTGTCCTTTGCTCCGCGTAGCCGGTGCGGGGGGTGGCGTGCAGGGGGAACATCCTCCCGCCCGTCTCCATCTCTCCACCTTATGAATGAAAGGCGGTATAAATCCGAGCTGGTCCACGCACATTCTTGTCTCCTTCATCCAGCCTCGCCTCCTCGCCTGAATATTCCTGTCATCGACGTGGTACTGGGTGAACCGATTCGACAATTGCTACCCGAATTACGGTAAATTGGTAAATAACTTCATTGGCACGTGGGTATCAAAGGATGGATTATTCGAAGCAAATAAAAAAAAATTAAAAAGAAAAAGAAAAAAAGGGCATAGGGGTGGTGGTGATGATGATGATGTCACGATGATCAATGGAGGATGAAGAAGAAGAAGAGTAGAAGCAACAAAAGGCGAAGTGAGCGTGCAACGGTGGACGGTCGATCTTGGTATATGCAAACCCCAGCCATCGTCATCATCAATCATACACCTCCCCACTAACGAGAACAGCCTCCCTCTCTCTCTCTCTCTCTCTCTCTCTCTGTGATTTCAATTTTCTGGGGAGAATGGCGAGACAAGGATGATCCTGAGCTGCTAGATGCACTTGCCGATCCCCTTACCACCGCCTCCGAGCTCCCCCCGCCTCCACCGGAACATGGCGGACGATTTCTTTTCCTTCACCAAGGTAACTCCTGCTCTTCATACTTTTGAGCCATTGTAGAGAGGAATCAGCTTGCGCGATGAGGAGCTCGAGCATGTGACGCACGGTTGCCCGGTTCTGCAACTGTTTATAGATTAGCTGGTAATCTTGTCTCGAATTTCAGCTCCCTGCGATTATATTCCCTCTCGGTCAATGTTCAAGATCTTGCGTGCTGAATATTTTAACATATCTGTTCCTGCATTTACGCGATCAGTAATCTCGCTTCATTTAAAATACAAGGGAAAAGAAAAATCTGAGATTCCTGACCCTAATTAACTAAACTAAGCTTGATTACTGTGCCTGATCCCAAGTCGCGTCGAATGGTGGATAATGCCTCCTTCTGATGCCTCCGTGTAGGGATGCCTTAGGACGCGAGCTCATTGAAATTTTTGGTATCAGCAACTTGATTGCTCTCAGTGCAGAAACTTTTCACATAATGTCAGATCCTGTTAGCCCCATTCCCTTTTTTCACTCATAGACTTCTGAGGAATGGAGAACTCTGTGCTGCTTCCATTTCGTGCGTCTATTTGATGATTAGTGTAATTTTTATATCAGCATCTTCTCAGTAATGACTTATTGGTGCATGGTATTTGATTGTGTTTCTTCTCATGAATGAATTTGCATTGTTTGTTGATAAATATATATATATATATATATATATATACGTTGGTGCATGATACAATCATCGCATTATGCTTGAAATACAGGATTCTTTTAACATAAAATCTGTCAAGAAATCGCCATTGGTACTCCGGATGATTCTTTTGGTGTTTGCCATGGTTTGTGGCATTTACATTTGCTCCATTTGTCTCAAGCAAATCGGCACCCAAACCACAGCTGGCTTTTTGAATGTGAAAGTAGTTGATAGGCCATGTCCTGAACCTGCCGTAGAACCATGGGAAATTCCTTTTCTGCACTACCCAAAGCCGAAAACTTTTAGCAGGTATGAGATTGTGTATTACACTTTGAAGGTTAAGCTCTTAAATTATTCTACTGAATGGTTTCCTCTGATGTCCGCGTTTAGGGCTGAATGTGCATGCAATCCTGTCCGTTACTTTGCCATCCTATCGATGCAGAGGTCTGGTAGTGGATGGTTTGAGACACTGCTCAACAATCATACCAACATTAGCTCTAATGGGGAAATCTTCTCAGTAAAGATCAGGAGGAGTAATATCTCTACAATTTTCAAGACATTGGATAAAATTTATCACCTGGACTGGCTCAGCAGTGCATCAAAGAATGAGTGCACAGCTGCTGTTGGGTTGAAGTGGATGCTCAATCAAGTGAGTGCACCTCAGTTGTCCTAATGTTCTTCTTTGTTTCTTAATTTATGATTTGATTTGTGTACCTCCAACAGGTTCATGCAACCATCGTCTTATCTAATTACTATGATACTGGCTATGACATTAAGCCATCTAATAGATGAATACAAAGCAGTACCAAGGATGTATTTTTCCATATAGGATTTGGAGGTATAATACCCAAATCAATTTTGTAATGTCATGAGTAATGCTTGTGAACTTTTTATGCGTCTATCTCTAATCACCTCTTGATAATTAAGAGACCAATTTTGCATCCATGGTGGTATGCTTTATGCATATCAGAAGTCGGAGTTGCTTTTTGTTTTTACTTCTTTTTCTTTTTACAAAGCAAAACATAATCTTATAACTATGATTTACTACATCTGAATAGATAACCTAATTGTTTTGTTCTTCAATGTCTTCTCATCAACTTATCTATAAAAGTGTTTGGGATTGTACAATTTTCTATCAGAAAACTGCTGCATTATACAAAGCAAAGCTGTCAAATTTCCATTATTCAAACTGGATATAAAATTTTGGAGAAAAATGTCTTCTGGTATCTTCATCAATTTGATCACAATTTGTTTTGAACAAATGCTGCATACACTACTTTATGGAGAGTTTGAGGTTGTGGCAAAGGTTAAAATCTTGTCACATGGACAAAACCATAGAAATAATTTCACTTTTAGCTATATATATATATATATTTTATCCATCTATATTTTGGGGCAGAATAACTTTGTTTTGGAAAAGGATCCAATGGTTACCTGAGTCTCTGTACTTTAACACTCTTGAGCTGTTGAACAGCAATGTATCTAAAACTGCTGTTGGATCTGAATGGTTTCCGTTTATGATTTTTTAAATTTAATGATGAATAAACTGTCATGCTGCATCAATTCTATGTAGATTTTATCATAGCTCTTGTTTTAGCTAAGTAATTGTAACCTAGCTTGATTAATAGCTGGGTGTTAAACATTATTGCTTTGTGTTTGTGGATTTAACAGTAGTAACAACCTTTGTTACTGGGACTATTTGCCTAGGATTTCAAGTTGATGTTGTATAAGAGACCTGTGGATAAGTTCCAATTGTTCTGCCTAATCTAGTTGTTGTTTCATTTTTTTTGGTTACTGTAGGGGCTGATGCAGCACCATGCAGAGATGGTGGATTACTTTAAGACGCATGGTGTCTCGGCAATATTCCTCTTCAGAAGAAATCTTTTGCGGAGGATGATATCAGTTCTTGCCAATTCCTATGATCGAGATAAGAAGCTACTGAATGGAACTCACAAGTCTCATGTGCATTCACCACATGAGGTCTTCCTTCTCTCCCCTCTTCTTATCTGTGTTGTCCTGATTTTATCTAATACACTGCTGAATATCTCCCTATTTAATTGATCACTAACTTATTGATGTTTCCAGGCAGAGATCCTTGCTAGCTACAAGCCTTCTATAAATACCACTTTTCTGATAAAAGATCTGAAGCAAGTACAAGACACAACTACTAAAGCTCTGGAGTCATTCAAGAGCATTAGGCACATTGTGCTCTACTACGAGGACATGGTGAAAAACCGGACAGTAAGACACACGCCCTGGACTGACTGCTGATTCTCCCTGTTCATCAAATTCCACACTAAGTTTATCATCTTTATTTTATGTGCAGAAATTGGTAGATGTGCTAGAGTTTCTCAAGGTTCCATACCTGGAACTGAATAGTCGCCAGGTGAAGATACATAAAGGTTCCTTGTCTAGTCAGATCGAGAATTGGGATGATGTCCAGAAGACCTTGAATGGAACAGAGTATGAGAGTTTTCTCCATGTGGACTATCGGAAGTGAAGCTCCGGGTATTCTGTACATAGTGCTCTTCTTTTAAATTATTCCAACCCTGCCAATTTTCTGCCATTATTTTTTATCATTTAGTTCGGAAAGCAGTGGCAAACTGAGGTTGTCAACCCTCTCAAAAATTTTGGCCATGGCAACTGCTATTCTTGCTTCCACCTCAATTTGTTGCCTGATTTTGACTTCTCCTATACTATTCAATTGATTCTTTTTAACTGCTGACTGACAGTTCAGTCAAGAGGAAAGTCTCAGCTATTACTGTCGATCCAGTGCAAATTTATGGGTTTGAAATGTTTTCCAGACGTTCTCTCTTTCCATTGTTGTCCATCTGTCTCTGATGGCTCCCGGAAAATAGTCATGACCTTCTTAGGTTGGGATTCTGTTTTGGAGAGATTCAGGGACAAATTTTTTCTCTTGCAACTGCTTGCCGGGGAAGGCACCGACATCATATCTATGTTAACTGTCGATTTCAGCTCAAGTTGTATTGGTCAGTGGGTGGGACAATCTGCAACATTTGAGTTTGTAATGTTAGTGGATGAAATATCAGCTGCATGTTTTGGAACCTCATTTGATAACTCCAGCTTCGTAGTTTCAGGTTGGTTCATATTCTGCTCTTGGGCATTAAAGGGTGTTTCTGTTATCACTAGAGACCATCTAGTGATGATATTCTTCCTTCATGAACTAAGAAACATTCTAGCAGTGACGTTCTCTGTTCCAGACAGACTTATCAACCGGTTCACCGACAAGAGCTCCGTGCGCTCTTTAATGGAAGGCTGGGTGAAAGATAAATGATGACATTGATCGGACGGAGATATACCTAGATAAACAACAGCTGATTCGAGGCAGCTACGGTGTAAGATCCTGCTGTCACTGAATTTCAATCCCTCAAGTGTACTGGCTTACAAGCTGTGATACCCTTTGATGTGACAACTGCAGCCTTACGTAAAACCCATGAGGCCAGGGAATCATTGATGGGTCGGTCAGGAACAGACGGAAACTTATTCCTTGAATTGCTCGACGATGAACCGCCAGCTACCCTATCTTGCCAAGAGAGCCGATGGATCTGGTCATCTGCCAATGCCTGTCGCAGGCTTCACCCGTGATAGTAGAAGGACTGAACACCCTCAATGACTCGGCAGTGGGGGCACTCTCTTCAGGCTTCCTCCACAGTTCAGGCTCGGGATCTCTCGCGATCTGGCACAGTTATGCAGAACGCAGCATGTGATGATCGTCCAGGGCGTATGATTTTGACCCAAGCTCAAGTCCCGAAGGACCTTCCACCTCCCTTTGAGGAGTCTGGTAGCTACCACTGCCACAGACCTGGCCCTCGTTAGCATCCCGTCGGAGAGGTTATGGGAAGAAGCCCCTGTCCACTTCCAAGTAGAAGGTGTCATCAAGAAGGGCATTAGGGGATAGTACCAATCCCCTCGGCCGAACCTGCTGACTTGTGATGGTTCAGATGGTGCGCGGGCAGGCCGCACCCAGCCTCAGCTTACTTTCAATACCACAATACCACCACCGGCAAATTTAGTTAATCTTGAACCTGGTTTATTATAAATTGAACAGAAACGCGTATCAATGGTCAAGAAGATCAGGGATCTCGAATGAGAGGCCAAGATCGGCAACAGAAAATTTTATTATTCATCAGTCAGCACTGAATTCTGCCATATTGAACATTAAAAGCTCAGAGTACTGAATGGAATATATCCAACAGTCGAAAATGAAATAAAACCACAAAAGAATCCTCTACCCAACAGACTACACTTTCCAGCTACCTGAATGGAATTCTTAAGCGAGACCAAATCTTTTTTTCTTCATCAGTAAATGTTCAAACATGAGTCCCAATCCCTCTTTCAGAAGATCTGGGATTGGGACCCTCGAGTTAAGCAGCCAAAAAGCGTTTAGTAGAGAGCAAAATTGGACAAACTTCCTGGTGCGATGCAGAGTACAACAAGGTCAGACTGAGCTTGCTGTTACTTTCTTTCGAACTATCCTCTTCCTTTTTGCCTTCGGGGCTGGTGCTTCAGTGTCGCTGTTTCCCTGTTTGATGCCAAGCAGCCCCAGTCCAGAAACAATGGGGTTCTTAGATATAAACCACTTCGAAGTTGAAGGACCCGTACCGATCTCAGATTCCGGTCTATTGTAGGCCTTTAGGATGTCATCAGAATGGACGAGTGGGTCTGCCTCAATTCCAAGCCAAGCCCGTCTTAGTTTCTCTCCCATATTCACGTTCATAACCCTGCAATAATTTTATGATCAAATTTAAAATGATAGAACGTGGCTTCTATTGAGAAATATAGCAAGTGGATATCTAACAGAATAAAGGAGAACTACCAACAAAGATCAATTTTCATTTTGTCATACAACTCCAAATCAATTTTCCATTATCATGAAAAGTTTACACAGGCTTGGTATTTAACAAGTGACGGACCTCAAAGCTGTGCCAAAGAAGAGCGCCACTCCAATGACATCAAAGTGGTTTGTCATGAGTCGATCAGATCCGCATAACAGCTGATAGCTCATGTTCGCATATATCCCAAGAAAAGCACCATAGCCAAGTGCACTTGTGCTCGTGCTTGGTATAGTCACAGATAACCTAACAGAGAATTAATAACAACTTGAAAAATTTTGCAGGCCATCCATGTACTGATATAGTAAATTACTATAATCAGGATATAACAAACCTGTAATCCTTCTTACTGGCCAAGAAATTAGACAGAGAACCCTGAACTGCTCCAGCAGTTAATCCAACCATGCAAAGCTCTGCAGCCTTGTAACATAATGACTGGATTCTCTTTTGCAGATCAAATTCTCTCATTGGATAGCTCTTTTCGAATACATTGTTTGGTAATTTCTGCAAAGTATTTTGCAAATCGAACTGGAAGGTATCACCATATGAACGACAAGGAGCAAGTGACCAAACAACTACTGCATTGCAAGCAGAAGCAGTGAGCACATTGATAAGTGCAAGATCCCACTCTTTCTTTATTCTGTAACAGAAAAAAAATATTGAAGATCCATGTCATTTACTTTAACTCAATCTATTAAAGGAGAATCAAGTAAACCCTAGGCACCATATAAATGATGTTTATTATTCACCTATCCTTGCGATTCTTCAACTCCCACGATAAAGCAAAACAAATTGTTGCAGCTTGCTCTAGAAGAAGCCGATACATGAAGGCAGGATCTGCTATCATCCTGCAGAGCAGAAGACATGCCATCAAAACTTGCAATCAAGTACTTTTAATTGAATGGTCATCAGTTATCCCACTGGATACAAATAGGATTATCATCAGACTGCTAATTTTTACGAAGCATTTACCTGCCAATGAATGCCCTAGACATTGCTTCAGGAAGAGATCTGGAAATAATCCTTGCAGTCGTAGGTCTTGCATTGATAGCTAAAAACTTTACCATTTGGGCTGAGCTCACCAGGCCCTACAGGACAACAAATAACCCCTATAGAATGAGAAAATAGAATGACCCATAAGAAAGGTAAAAGAGGTACAAATCCAACCATTTCGCAGGCTTGTCGAAACCCAGCAGGCAAATCTATCATGGTCCTTTGCCACTCATTCAGAACAGCATCTACAAACTTCCGGTCAAAAAGCTGGAAATTCCCAAAATGAACGAATATGAATTGATACTGCTACCACTAAATATAAAAACACTGGATTTCGAATCTAGCAATAACCATTCATCTCCGTACCTCTTCAAGGAACATCCTCCTCCTAAATAGTCCACCCTCATCTCCTTCATCCCCATCATCAAAGTCATCGAAATAATCATCATCGTCACCGTCATCATCACCTCCATCACCTCCACCATGATTGATCTTCTTTCCGATGTCACCACCACCTCCACCAGTAGCAAGCTGTACATGAGGAAGTGAATCACCTACTTCAACTAGAATCATGAATTACTTTAAAGCAACTGCATTTAAATCCACAAGTTTGGTCGATGCGAGCAAAGGAGGCTACATCGTTCAATTTTTCCTCTACAATCAACTTGCTGAACATCAACTTCTTGCAATGAATCGCAAATCTTAACATCACTACCAAGTTTCAATTTTTTCAATCTTCCTAGAGAAAAGGGAAGATCTGAGCATCAGTACTTCCGTTTCAAATTTCAATTTTATCAATCTCCACCATGCCACTTCAATCACCAACCTCGGGACTGGACTTCGCTTGCTTCTGAGACAAATCTAGCTTCGACTTCTCCAGCGTGACGGCACCAAACGCGCCGTACTGCCCTTTCATGACAGGTCCGAGCTCACCAGAGCCGGACGAACTGCAGGGAGCTTGGAAGCACCTCTCCAGCGCCGCCCTCACGCAGTCGCCTCCCCCTCCGGCGCCGTCATCCACAAACGGGGCGGGAGCAGACGGGGAAGCGGAGCACCTCACGGCGGCCGCGTAGCCTCTGCGATGCAGCTTCACGGGAACAGGAAGCTGAGTTTTGAGGGACGACGGCGATGGCGGCGGCGAAATCGGGATATTGGCCCGGGAGTTAATGGGCATGATTTGAGCCGTTAGGAAGACGGCGTGGACCATTTCTTGGTCAGTTCCTGGGAGAAGAGGACAGCTTGCCGAATTTAGCTGGTTTTCATGGCGATGAGGATTGTAGAGAGAGAGACGCAGAGGAGGGTTTCAGAGGCAGAGACGAAGGAGGCGGAGGAGGATAGCCGGCCGCCGCAGGTAATCCAATCCTATCGCAAGAGGGGAAAGTGAGAGAGAAAGGGCCCTACTGTTTACATGCTTCTCATAGGATCAGACGAAAGTGGTGGCGAATGTGAAAATTGACGTATTTGCCGTGAAGCTCACATACTTTATGTTATTTTCATATTTGTCCCTGATTGTTCATCCCTTTCCCCTCGTAGGAAGATTCATGAGTCTCGAAGATTACTAGTGCATATACCATCCAGGCTAGTGGTAGCCGGATACCCATCAAGTCCGGTTCCATCCGGCTTGCAAAAGAAGATCGAGAAGTTAAAGCAATAAAGGAGAAGGTGAAACGGGGAAGAGGAGCGAGGGTGGCCGCCATCGGCCTCCGCCTCGCAAGAATCCTTAAGTGGTCGGTGCACCGGAGACCCCATCAAGCTCATCAGCCCAGACCGTACCCTTGTCCAAGCCCGATCCGACCCGTGGGCACATCAGTCTGTGTCCGATTTGATCGTTATTCATGGGCTTGAAACTATTGCCCCGATTCTTTCCCCTGATTCGGGCCGACATCAATCGCCCCAAATGGACTAAGTTGAGCACGATTGTCTCTGAGCATGAAAGCCGAACAAAATCCGACCACGTGTGGTCGTAATAGAAAGAAAAGGATGCCCGGATTCCCGACGAAAGCAATCGAAATACTACCATGGGGATGCATATTTGGAGGGGTTAACGATTACCGGTGCTCGGGATGGTCCTGTCAGCGTTAGACGTGGAGAAAAGACACACGACGGCCAAGCTTCAAATCGAAGTAGTGATCGACATGGGCTTTGTTGGAGAGAGTGCGTAATACGCCTTATGCAATCTCCTCATGGATGGGAGGGAGTCCATAGTTCGGTTTAGTTGGTGAACCGTTAAAATGGTTTGATTTGATTTTGGCACTATACTCTCGAATCATAACAATTAGATAGTCATAAACCAAATTATTTCGAACCGGTTATATGATTCGACTAACTAATCCGGACTGCTTTTTAAAAAATAATTAAATTTTAATAAATTGAATATAAATTGTGCTAAAACCAAATAAAAACAGTATCGAAACACCAAAAAATAAAAAAATATATAAATAAATTATTTGAATTATAAAAACATACATAATTAATATTAGTGATCTATCAAAAATGAAATTTAGTATAAAATTATAAAAAAAATATGTTATATAATATTAAAATAACAAATTTTTAACTAATTTTTAATTTATAAAAATTATTTCTAATACACTTATATTTTATTTTTATTATCTCCACATTATTTTAAATATTTATATGTATATATATATATATACTTTGTCATTGCAAGCAGTTAATAAAACTGTTTAAATTTAATAATTTATTTTATTATTTTTATTTTAAAAAAATACTATATAAAAAATTTACCGTCCTTAAATCAATTTTTAAATTTTAATTTAGTATATTCACAATTTGATCTAATTATCTGGTGCCCCATATGAAATCCTGCTTATGGATGTCTCTGCTTCGCTACAGTCTGAACACGAGACCAGAAATGTCGTCCCCCATCGTGCACCGTGACCCGGTCCGTCCAGTTGACCACGAAAGTCAGAGATGACGGCCGTGACAGACAGACGGACGGACGGACGGCCGGCCGGCCATGTGTGGACAGCATCTTTCACGGATGCCACGTGGTCAACGCTGGTAGGTCCTTCGCTTGTGGATTTTCGCTATGGTGATTACTTTTAGAGGGGCCCTCTCCTCTCACTCCTGTCCTGTCCCCGTTGCTCGTTGCCGCCCGATGCCGCAGAGGAATAATCACACGCTTCAGTTCGCCCGGTGCTAAAAATCAATAATTAGTCGGATTTGACATGCTGCAGGTGGGATACGAGCGAGTCATCATCGTGGTGGCGTGCTGTGAACACCCTCACGCCCACCTCCGCCGCATCGAGGCACAGCGACGGGATGCTTAACGGGCTGATCACTTGTGACATGGGTGGAAACCAAGAGCTTTCCGAAATGAAATGCGTAGTTACTTTCTGTGAAACTCGTAAGTGCTGTCTGCGAGACAAAGTGTGTAATCACGGTCACTTTGGTGTTTGGTCTTTAAGGAGACAGCACGTGCGACACAGCTCATTGGGACTTCTGTAATTAGTAGAGAGAGAGAGAGAGAGTTAACTTTGGAAATCTTCCACACCAGCAGCCATCATGCATTCTGCAGTGTCGGCGAATGTCCCTCAGCCTCGCCGGATGAAGACGGGCTGAGGAGAGTTGGGATCTGATTTTGTGTGGTAGGTTGAATGAAGTCTTGGCATCCTTTCAATTATTCCTTCAATCTTGCCCCTTTTTTCCGTGCATCATAAGAGAACCAATCTGAATCCTGTTGATTCATGAAGATGATCTAGGTACTCGAGCATGCATGTTATCCAAAGAACATTCCAACCTAAGTGAGTTGAAGTTCACTCTATATTTAGATACAATGTAATATGTATAGAATGAAATATACTCTCTTCTTATATTTAAATTTTTGCGGTTAACCGATACGGCCAATCATAAGAAAAGGGTCACTCTCATGTAACCATCATCTCGACTTATCCAGATCCACTTGCCATTGCTACTTCACATAAGTAAGTGCTCGATCCAACTGGGTACATGGATCTCACTCGCTTCACACGCGTGTGGGGGCAGGGCCTTCTTCCTCCTTTTCCAATCGTATGATCATTGTGCTGTGTGTCAGGTCAGAGTGTCTGCTATAATGCCATCGACCTCCCAACATCCGCCAATCCAGAAACTCTAGTTGTTACTCCAAATCGTCACAGCTTAATGCCATAAAAGTCAATAAAACGCATAGAATCTAAAGTAAAGCAAACTCGAATTTGAACCTATTTGTTCTTGGAAATACCAAGTACATAGCCTGCCATACAAACTACCAAGCAAATGAATCACTGAGTAGGAACCTAGACTCCGAAACGTGAGACATATCTCCGATGGATTCGTAACTTGCAGTTGCAGGCATGACTGACGGATGTGCGACTGGTTGCGTCTCTGAGGCTGCATATTTCACCGGTTATGCGGGTGTGCGGAGTTCGTTGATCGTGGTGAATCTTTCTGTATTCGTTATCTGCCATTCAGCAGCGTGATCGACTCCGTCTGAGCAGAGACTGGTATCTCTCGAATGGCTCAACCGCGATTGGTCAGAGACCCGAAGCCCCTGGCCAGTTCGTTCATGCCAGGATTGAACCCCAAGCAACCCAATAGCCCCTGCTTGTAAGGCAAGAAGGTCTTCTTCCTCATCTCCTCCGACGCCGCTCTCTTCGTCGTGTAGTGAATCTCGTGTGCCGACAAGTTCGGCCTTGATCTCCTCCTCGAGCTCGAGACTGAGGACCCTGCACTGTCCGTCGACCGGAAGCTGCAGCTCTTGGTGTCCTCAGCCACGATGGCCGTCTTCCTCGACAAGGCGGAGTACCTCCTCAGCGGGCCCCGGCTCGTTCCTCTGCCCTCTGATGCGCTTCTGAAGAGAAGAAAGTCCTTGAAGCTCCATTTTCGGTATCCTTTTGAGAAGGAGATCGATGACAGGAGGGTTGAGAAGTAGGACGCCGATGTCGAGTCGGGTTTGCGGCTGATGGCGTTGGTTGCCTGCGTCGATGATGTGGAAGAATAGGGGACTTTGTTGGCTCCCTCATCAAAGACAATATCCGACACTCTTAAGGGTGACAAAGATCTTGTTCCTCGGCGAGGAAAGTTCGATGACGATGAAGATGACGAAGGACCGATGTTCCGTTCTCTTCCCCTGATCGGCTGTTGTTCCTGCAACTGGGAAATATGATCAGAACTATGTAATAGCATATTACCAGGGAAAATAATAGCTCAAGGGTAATACTCATCCAATTATGGATTTCTTCCAACAGAGAACTTGCCAGAAAAAGGGGAATTTTTACTGGTTTTCTTGAAAATCAGTATCGATAGGGAAGAGTTGGGGACAGAAAAGGGAGAACATACTCTGTGCTGGAATGGTGGCTCTGACTTCCGGGTCTCTTCCAACGCCTTAGCAAATGGATCGAAATCTTTGCGTTGAACAAATTTGTTCTTCGGAGAAAAACGAGACCTGGGTGTCCTTGGGGATGTGCTCGATGACACCGAGCCGCTATCTCCGGATCCAACCTGTAATCGGGGCGGCAGCTTCAGGGGCCGGATTTTGCCCCCATCAAACAGCTCTTCCGCAGAAGCCGACGCTCTAACATCCAGTTGCCCGCTGAAGTCGAACTCGAAATCATCCTCCACTGCAAGACCATCCTGGGTGCCTTCTGACAGGGGAAAAACATGTCGAGCAAGAAATACACGATCCAGTATGATACCTTTTCGAGTAAAGCCATGTAGAGTGATATCACGGTACTGGATTTACCTGATGTATCTAGGTGTTTAGGGACTCCTGGCGAAGCCTCCCAACCGAACGGAATCGCGGAGAGCGACTTCCTGGACCGGTTGATCTCGCGGAAGAAACTGTTAAGCGGGGGGGACTGGGTGGGGCTGGTGGGAGCACTGAGGTTGTAGAAGTGGTGGCTCTGGCCAAACGGCTGAGGGCTAGCAGGGGCTGTGGCGTAAGGAGAAGAGGCTGCGCTGTGGAAGTCGAAGTCCAGCGGAGTGGCCGAGAGCATCTCCATGGCTATGGAGTCTGGAGATTTGAGAGGTATCTCCCAGCCTCTGCTTGTTGGCTGAATGGTCAACACCGGGGGACATTGATATAGAGGATCTTATAGGAGGGCAGATAGGGGATCAAAAAAGAAGACAGGTGGGAAAAAGTTAAGCTAAAATTTTAATTTTTAGCTGTCTGATTGGACTCGAGCATGCGTACATTGAAAGAGAGAGAAGGTGAGCCAACAAATTGGGGTAGTTTGAAAAAAGGAAGAAGTTTATAGGCAGAACTGAAGAGGGTTAATTTCATGGTGCCCTCAGGTAGAGGTGGCAAATCATGCCGGCCCAGTCTTATCGGACCGTGCCGGCACGACACAATAAAGGGGAGGACACGATGAGGGCTGGCCCAAGTACGGCCCTTTGGGAAATCGTGCCGGGCTGGCACGACACAATAACACAATGGCAGCCCTAGCGTGGTCCGATAGCACGATAATATCACTTGATCGTGACTTATCTACAACTACAAATGAACTTACAAATAAAGTTTTTTTCTATCCTTTAATGGTGTGTAATAGTCTATTAGATTTTTTTTAATTTCCTTAATCGGGCTATTGTGCTTGCTCAACCGGGGGATTATCGAGCCTAGCACTTTCAATAAAATTATCAAGCCATGCCGGCACGGCACAATAAGTTTCTGGCATGATAAGCCTCAGCCCAGCACAGTGTTATCGTGCCGGGCCAGATTTTGCGAGGTCTAGCCTCAGGTGCTTCATGTCCCATGTCAATATGTCCAACGCCTCCTCATACTTTTTAAGTTGGGAAGTCGTTTCGAGTGATACAGGTCAAATGGGCAACCCTACACTGTACAAATTACCAAATTCATTAATCACTTATATAGAAGGTAAAGATAGGAAATTAGTACACTTTATATATGTATATATGTATAGTCAAATCTTATAAATTGTATAAATAAAAAAATACAAAGTGATTAGATCGACCGTCATTCCTCTATCGTTCCAGTCACTAGATCAACACCCTTAAAACTCGTTCGGTTTTTCACAATTTAGAGGAAGACTAATAATTGGGGAAGGCTCGATGGAATCTATGCACTGCGGACAAAGTTCAGGGAGCGAGTTGCAATTAACGCAGAAAGAGGGGGCTGAAAAAGGGAACACGTGAGGGTGGACTGTGGGGAAGAGATGGGAAGGAGGAGGATAGGGAGTTGAAAACTTTGACCCAAAATGGGTCAACAACAGGAACATTAATTATTCTGGAAATGGGACCGGTCTTCCTCTGCTGATCAGAGCCGCCTTTGTCTACCTAAACCCACCAGCAATAGAATTTTTTCGATTTTACTGCTGAATTATGGTGCCTTATAAAAAAATGAAAATCAGAAAATATATGCATTATCTTATTTTCCTCATCATTTTAAAAAAAAATTTCCCCACAATTCAGATATGGGCTCTGTGGGGCGCGCAAGCGATCCAGGTTGGAATCATGATGATGACCTGTGAATTCAGGCTATAATTTCACGCCTCGCTAACATGGAATGATTCTATCACACCGGCACCATGTTGATCGATCCGAAAATCTCGGCCTAAACATGAATTTTTGTACTTCGGACTACTCATTATCAATCCAAATCAAACATAAATAATTTTTTAAAACTAAATTTAAATAACTTAATATTTTAATATAAATTTTTACAGTTGATTGATTAATCTAAAATATAATTATTTATATATAATTAATTAAAATTTAAAAAATTTCTTATAATTTTCTTTTTATGATAAATATTTTTTTATATTTCGTGCCGACATGGCACTATATTCTCTTACAACTTGAAAATTCCAACTCATGTATAGTTTTTTTTTTTTTGTGTCGTGCCATTTTTTACTGGTCTTAATGCCCATAGATAAGCCAATCCAAGAAAAGGCTAATTTTGAGGAGCAAAAACAGCGTTAGTATCTCTTAGGAGGTGTTTGGATGGATGCAATCTATTCGCTCTGCATAGAAACCGAAGGAATCACATCCTTATACGAGTGTTTGGAAGCGACTTTGGATGCATTCCCACTATCCTGGCTTCAAAAAAATTTTACCGGGCTCGGTACTCTACAGGTGAAGTGATTTTACCAACTTAGGGTTGGACTAGTGGTTCTTTTACTAAACCATAAAATGAGTGATTTAATGATTGAATTTCAAATTGGGAGGATCGACAAGAATTTTCTTAAGGATTCCAGCTCGACCACAAATTAATCTCGAGAAACGTTTCGACTAATATGAAAATATTGTGTGGTACAAAAAAAAATCACCTTAGAAGGGTGGAATTATTGGGTTCTATGTGAGCTCAACTCACATGTAATAAATGATAAAACTCCATTCTCGCGCTTTCTCTTCTCTCACGTGCAACACTAATTTTTTTTTACAAAAGGCTATTCTTGTAATTTTGTACCTTTCTCATGTCACTTAAAAAATCATTTTATCGTATTTCTACCTACTCTCCTAATAATTTAAAAGATTTACAAAATATAATAATTTTAAATTATAATTTTACTTTACACCATAATCTAATTATACGACAATGGAACCTTTCTTCCTTGGTGGGGAGGTGGTGGGTTTTACTTGGGCCGTAATTTCATTATTAAATTACATTTACGGTAATAGTCTATTAATAAATTAATAATATGTAGTAATCTAATTTTAAAATTTAAAAACTCTCAAGAGTCGATATCTGGATTTAATTTGTGAGTTCTAGTTTATACAATATATCGTCTGATAGATTAGTCAATTATTATGACGTTGGATACCACTTATAAATAAAAAAAAAACTTAATTATCATTTTTTTTCTTTTCCTCGTTTCCCTTCATGGATGAATCAGGACATAGCATAGAGTGTAGTATGGGCGACTATTCTAGCAAAAAATGAAAATTGAAGGACGTAAACGTAAATTTATTTATTTGTCATTGTCAACCGGCCCGGCCCGATCACGAGTGAGGGCAGGACGATGGCTCTCTATGGTAAGGAATCCCAACCCTCCAATATTTCTACTTCCTACACTGTAGCAACAGCCAACCGTTATACGGAATTCTGAACTCACCGAGCCAACAACAATAGAAGAAAGAACGACTTCTTATATGGATGTTAAGTGTCGTGTCTTGTCTTGTCTTCTTTCGGAACCCCCCCAGCTAGAGCTGGCAAATGTTCTGGCTCGGCCGGATAAGACCGTGCCTGCCTCAAGGCTCATCGGGCCAGTCACTTATGGTGCTAGCCCTGCATGCCCAAATAATTTTATGGGCGTGCCATGCGAAAAATTACTGGACCATACCAACCCAATACGAGCACTAGCATGCATAGGCTTTCATGCCTTAGCCACACTTGATGCGCAATCTATCAAACTCAGAGTATTCTTCAGCCAAAGACTTAGCGATCATGTCATCCATATTGCCCTCCACGTTCTTGTGAATCACATATCTTGTATTTTTTAAAATCTATCTACATTAGAGCAAAAGTAAGACTCTTAAACTATATTTAATGTTTTTTTACTATATTAATCATATTTAGGGGATAACAAGAGAAAAAAATGTACTAATTAACTTAACGTAAATTTCTAATAATTACTTTAAATTATTTTTAAAAAGTTTTATTATTGAAAAAAATATCTTATTATATGAAATTGTGAGAAATAGACGGGCCGCCCCGATGGGACATTGATTTAAGATTCCCTTGTGTGTTTTGGTGGGCACGAGGAGGGAAAAAAGTGTTGAGTAATTGAAACGACCAGGATTTCCCGACCACTAAATCTGACCTCAATAGGATAGGGAAAGATAGATCTTGACCTTGTGAAAACAATGTGTAGTTTTTTTAATTTTTTATTCTAATGTTACACGTGGTATTTATTGGATTAATTCAGCACCATGCCAGATTCTTCCTCAGGTAATTAAAATTTCCCGAAATATATATATATATATATATAATGAGGAAAGGGACAAGACTCTTGTCTGCGTATGCTGTGTAACCTTATCGGTGCCATTGATCACTAAATAATATTTAATGACGTCATGATTTTGGACCGTCCAGCTTGAGGCTCTTCGATTCAGTTGGATTTAGCTGGGCGAGGCAGAGGGAGGGAGAATCACTGATTTTTTCTGTTAAGTGGCGGCTCTTAGTTAATTCATCGATTAATCTATGCTTTCAGTTAATCTGAGGCGTCAAGACAGGTTCAACGGATTCAGTAGGATTCGTATATTTTACCTTTGATCCTAATCGTTCCAGAGGTTGATTTGGATTGTCCTGACAAGTACATAGCCTCGATGGGCGGATACAGTGTAGAATTCGGCAGGTACACACCATTATCAATCAGATCAATCGCAGTTCAAAGTAATATTGGAGAGGTGGCGGATTTTTATGGAAGAAGTGGTAATCATCTCGAGTCAATCGGAGTGTAGTTCAGGCCGGTTTCTCATCTGCACCCGCCGAAGACTGTGATGCCCTTCAGAGATGATGCCGGACACTCCTTGGATGTGTCGTGCGAGAACTGAAAATCTGTAGGAGCATCAAATCGTGGCAGAGATGGTAGAGAAAGTAGAAACTCCTCCGGCTTGGTTGTTGCTCGGAGGTTTCTGCTGCTCACCTTTCCTCGATGCATGGGATATCTAAAACCAGCGTAGCAGACTTCTGCAGTAGTAGTCTTTTTAGAGTAAAACTTTCTAAAGCCATTCATGGACTGCAGATATCATCCGAACGATTAACTCCTGTCAGCAGTGGCTGTCAAGTATCCCGAACCATTTGGCAAGAAAGCACTCGATTTGGCACCATCGACTACATGAACTTTTAACTGCAACGCAACTGCAGCAGGGTAGCCGTGCTGATCTACTATTATTTTGTCAGCTTATGCCAAGTCGTACGATAAACAAAATGATCTTGAAAAAAGAGGCAACTTCTTTTTGTTGATGGGATTGTAATACATAGGCTATGTAATATGTGAAATGACATTTGAGGTATGCAAATGCAAAGAATGAAATCAAAATTTTGAGGAAGATATGCGGTACTCCATTTCTCTTTCACGAATTTGCAGACTGTGCAGGATTATCTATATGAATACTTGACTTCGATATGCCGGGTCATGTTGGAAACTCAGTCATGAGATTACTAACAGATTGTTCCCATTTATTTCAAAGCAAGAAGAGGACATATGGAAATTTTGGCATCGGGGGAGTGAAAAACTTTTCGTTCTCCTCCAGTGTCGGGATCAGATTCCATGGAAGCAGTTGTAGATAGATATCTCGGTTTAATTGAAGTCCAAGTTGAGCTCTTCTCCTCCAGGCTCCAACAATCCTTCCATCAAATTGGTTTAATTGGACTAGAATAAAACAGGGCAAATCTAAGAAAGAAAGTGTATTACTTTCTCCATCGCCTTCTTCAAGCTATTTACAACACGACAAGGTTAACCCAGCAGGCAGATTTAGCCCTGCTTTCCCATTCAATGGGACAGCCATCTGCATTTTCAGTTTGCCGAGTGTTTTTTGCCACTTCGAGTCTGGCACTTCTCATGCATGAAACTGAACCTTGGGGTTGCGGGTGGCTTTGTTGAAGTAGAGGGATGAAACCTTCAGGAGAGTCCGTCAAAAGCAGGAGGAGCTGGAAGATTCTGGCCCCGTAGCTGTGCCTCCGGGATAGTTTCAAAGGATCCAAGTAGCGTGTTTATAAAAACTTGAATATTTAGTGACTTGGGGACTCTGTAGATCTCTAATCTCATTAGTTCATTTCGCAAGAACAAGTCTTGCGAATGCCTGATATCCTTGAAGTGTATTAAATGCCTGATGCACTCTTGTGGCTTAAAATTCTGGAATTACATTCTGCAGGCAAACATTGGAAATGGTGCTTAGCAGGAACGAAGAAGCTTGCTTTCAAAAATAAGCACTCAAATTACCAATGACAGTAAAATGCCCATTTGCTATGATATATAGAAAATTGAGGAACTCACTGTCATACTATATATATATATATATATTTAAACCAATTCTAGCCAGTAGAAAAAAGTCATGCCAGTTATTCTAGTGCTGTCTCTTCAGCCATGAAATACAGGGAGCTAGTCAAAGCTTCACCCTGACATTCGACAAGCTGCTAAAATATACTGCAGTTTGAGCTTCTAGGTAACAATACCTTTTTTGTGCATCCAGGAGACGATGCTGTCTATCGAGGAAGTCCTACACATAGTAGGTAATTACGCAAATCGAACTTGGCCTGCACCTGTTCCTAATACTTATGCAAGTCCAAGTTGGAATTTCTTTAACTGTGTTCACATCATACTCTTCTTCCAGTTGTCTAGAACGTTTAAACATTTCTACAAAAATAAATTTGGATCAGTATAGAAAGGTGGCAACTCTCTCTCTCTCTCTCTCTCTCTCTCAAATTAAAAAAAAAGTTTATTGCGATTAATGATGCACGTAGAGAGTGAATCGGGACAAGATACAAATGTTTTCATTTTTAACAAGTGCTATCTTTTAAGTTTAGTTCATTGTCTGCTAAACCACCACTAATTTGGAAGATTTATCCAAGTGACCTTTGCATGATTTGGTGCTTGCTGCTTTGTGAATGCATTCATGTGGAAAATGGAACTGCCCGGGTCAATAAAGATTCAGTTTCTTCAGCTGTTCAGACTTCACTCTCTTTACTTAGGACTGTGAGCCAGGTTTAGGAAATCCGGGTATGATCACTGCTGGTTGCAGGAGTTCCGAAAAGGAAAAAGCTCTGTTCTGATGGGACATATGTAGAGTTGATTGCCATTCAGTTCCAAGATTTCTGCGAAATTGAACCACAGCGTCCATTTTCTGGGCTAGAATTCAATTCTAGAAATGAGAATGGGGATAAAAAGGTTAGATGAAGCTCCTTGAATATGTGGCTTGTGGCTGAAAATTCAACTATAAAACTTGTGTTCACCTAAAGTTCATCCTTGTCCAGGCCAACGGATAGTAGCTGAGTCTCAAACCGTCAAAAGTAGCTGATCCTGTATGGGCGGCATTAGGAATGCTCAATATTAAGGTGTCCTGAGTGGCCTGATCCAGGTAAAGTTTACTCATGGAATTAACAGCTTCAAGAAATGGCATTGATAGGCGTTCTATTCAATCTGGAATTCCAATCTGTTTTCCCTTTTCAGCTTTGGATTGCTTCAAGTAGTTATACCTCTTGCATATCAGCTGCCTAGGAAGATCCTTGATTTTAGTTTCAGGCTTGACAGCAATCATCAGACTGAGAAACATTCCTCTGCTAGGATTTGACATGTAGAATTCCACAAGTGAACTGACTTGGCATTCTTTATGATAATATTTAGTATTAGGATAGGACTTATGAGCAGTCGGCTTCAACCTTTTTTTTCTCAAATAATTCAGAATTGTCCTTTCTAGATCTAGATATATCTACTGCAGTACTGAGAAACTAGTGTAGAAAGAACACCATTCAGCTAGGGGCTTTCCATGTTTGATCAGCCAAAGAATTTGTTCTTTGTGCTGCAAATGTTGCTATAAGCTTTGCTCATGCAAAGTTGTTAAATACACAACTTCTGAGCAGCTGTAACCTTTGACCTCAGATGATATAAGGTCCCTCAGCAAGATTAAATTCTTTTGTTGCAATTTATCACCTGATCATGTCAATACTAATGTCAGTGCCCTCTGGCTATAACTTACTCGCAAGGACAACTTATGGTCAATCAATTGTATTATCACAGCTCTGTCGTGTTCCAAATTACAGTCATGGAGAGAGGAGAAAAGTTCCAAGCAAGTCTGTCATCAGACTTCCCTCATTTTCTGAACACTATGGTGCAGTCTAATGTCAAATCTGCATCTCTACATACCTGACATTTGCTCTGAACCCTGTGAAACCACTTTAAACCCATTTTATTTCGGGCCCTAGGAAAGACCTTTGATGAGTCCATTGATGAAACAGGGTCATCCAATGCCTTTTCTGTGCACTCAACATGCCTGCACCTGTTCCTTGGGAAGATGGGTATGGGGATTCAATCGAGCTGACAGGTCTCGATGTTGATTTCAAATCATATCACAGTCTCAACTTTTCAGCAAATGTTTTCTTTTCCCTTTTCTAATATCACCAACCAGACAAAGTGATCCACTCTTATTTGAGTTCTTGAAGTGTTTTAGCTGAGGAAACAAGTCAATGCCATGAGAAAAATGTCGATAAAGGTTATTGAAATGGACAGAAGGTCAGTGAGGGTAGATCCAACTGAAGGAAGTAGACTTTCAGCAAGTTCCAGCATTGATTTCGAAGTAGTAAATACTACTGACAACTTCACCACTCTTGTGAAGAGGGAATATCGTGAACCTGATTAGAGATCCATGCGCCAGAAGACTTTGGAAGTGAGTATGGTTTCTGAAATCCTGCCTGGGCCATCTCATAAGTCTTGCTTCAGAATATGAGAGTTGTAAGGGCACCTGAAACTCACTGGGCTAATGTGGAAGAGGAGATTGATGATTGCCATTTAGGTGGTGACTTTGAAGCTGAAGAGCCATAGGAGAAGACTCGTTCCAACATTGAGGCTCTGTCATAGTGTGTCAAAAGGCACAGACATCTGTTCCAAGTAGAACCTAGTGCTCCACCGTGAATAGGAAATTCTGTGGCACCTTTTCAAACCGCAGCTGTGGATGACTGTTTAAAAGAGCTAGCACTGTCCGGTTAAAGACAATATTATTTAGTATTATGCAATCTCATGAAAGTGAAAACATCCAACGAACTTTCAGACCTGTTGTTCAACATGTGTGAGTGATAACAACCAATTCCAAAACCTCATCACATTCCCTTTCTGGATGACTGACATTGACAATACATGTATGTGGATTCTCAAAGGGATTGATTTGTGATCCTTCTAAATGCATCTGCTCTACTGGAGTTCTGCCTCATCCGATGAGGTTAACTGTTCTACCCCCATGACTTAGCTCACGAGATAACACTCTCCCTAGATGCTCGTAGTGGAGCAGTGGTGGACTGAACATCTAACAGCTGAGAAAAGTTAGCAGTATGAAGCACCACAGAGGAGATGGGAAGCCGCATTTTTTTCTCCACTTTTGGAGGGGCGTGTAGGGTCCTGTCCTACATCATTCAACCAGAATAAGCTGTCCCAGAGTCCCGACCACAAGATATCTAAATTCCCATTGGCTCGTCACTGGTAGCCTCGAACAGTAGAATGCCAGATCCTGGAGAAGGCAGTGGTTGAGAAGGAAAAGGGAGAAGCCATGGACTGAGAGTAGAAAAAGTTTGAGCCACCGTGCTATGGTACCACCTCGATAGAGCAGAATTTCTATTTTCCCTGAATCACAATGACTCCTCCTCATGGTCATCTAGTCTTCGGCTTACACACACAAAATTAACGTGCCATCATGATATTATTGGCTTCTTCCTTTGGTGGGCAAGGACTCTGATATCTAAGATCTATTGCTTATGAGTCACCCAAACTGAAAGCTAAGGGAAAACAGTAGAAAATACGTTTAAGTTCCCCCCGACTTTTTCTGATGCAATAAAAGCAGACTCGATATCTTGACTGGGACAATATCAGTGATTGTGTCCACAGATGATAAAAACCAACAGGATTAGGTAATCAAGCAAAACATCATGCACACGACAACTTGTCCGTGTAATATCCCCTCTTGTTATAATTTCATTAGTATTCGGTCGTGTTATAAACAAAGTGGAATCACCTATGAGTTCATCCGTCGCCACATACCCCATGGAATGCAGTTCAAGAACCCTTCTATTGGAAGAAAAAAAACATTTAAGCTTAAAATTGAGGTTTATTATTATTATTATTATTACCCAGGCGGAAGAATATCGATGTCTTCTAGGAAAGCTATGAAAATGGGAGTCACAAAGCGCAAGCTTTTATTGAGTTACTGGCTTAACTAGGATTGACCGAGCTCTTCAGGAGTATTCTTCACGCGGAACACTAGAACCACCAGAGACCAACTAGGATTCTTCCATTCTTCTCCTCTTCTCTTCAGGGGTTTTGCAGGATTGGTTGTTTCCCCAGGTGGGTCGATCAATGGAGCCCCCTATGGGACCAGACATGATAGCAGTCCCCAAGGAGAACCCAGGACCTCTCCAGGCTGAACAGGTGAGCCGCTATCTATCCTCCTCTCCTCTGCTCCTTCATCCCTCCTCATGCCTCCTGCGACCTGACGATCAAGCTCTAATCTAATGCTCTGGGTCTTGCTTCCGGATTCTAGCCCACTGAGAACTCCCTAGGACTAATCGAATTTGTCGGCTGTTGAGCCCCCTTATGCCATTTAGGAGTTACAGGAACGGGGAGCTAGGTTTGGTACCAGCATTTTGCATTCTGAATGTGCGACAGCTTCTAGGTTGCTCCTCGAAGCCCTACTTGTCTGTTCAGGAAAGCTCTTTTTTTTCCTAAGCAGCTGTCCCGGGAAGGCTCTTACTTCAGCAACTTCAATCCAGGAATTTTCCCTTTTGGGGGTTGAACTGATCGAATCTGCAGTTCAACCCAGAAATTGCCTGACTACTACCTCCTTGAATTCAGGAGACTGGTCTCCTATCAGTTTAATCCTCTACTGCTTCATTATGCACCAGAGTAACCGCAATGTTCCCATTTTTCCTTATTAAGCCATAAGCACGCCTACCTGGTAATAGAACTTTAATGTGCTCTCTGAAATCGGAGGTTGACACCATTGCCATCTGGTTCTGCTCCTCAAGGATGGATTAGATTCTTTCTTTGTCCGCTTGTCATAGGATCATGATGGAGAAGATGCTAGACATGCAGTTGAAAAAAGGTCATCTACTGTCATATGAAATCAAAATAAATTCCAAACTTTTTGTTGATTCATCTAGAAAGTGATCAGGCTCTAATGTTGGACAGCAATAAACTGCCATTGGATTCTGGTCTTTCAAGCCCTAAAGGAATTCTTTCTTTGGTTGTTGCATCTGGTTCGTCTAACTTTGATCTGTAATAGTTTCTTGTGTTTCAACGATTGATAAGGACTTCTCTTCAATTCTTGGGCAGGTATCATCTTCTACTCCACGGGAGTCTAAAAGGTCAGCCAGTCATTTCATTTTCTTTTGATGTAATGCATTGTGACAATCAGTTGCATTTTGTCTCATTGGCCTTGCATTGCCTTTTATCTCCAGACAGAAGAGACTCATGGTTGATGATGTATATCACTATGACCGCATTGGAGTAAAATCTTCAGCCATGGAACGAGCAGAGGCATTCACAAGTAGTCTAACTCCTCCTGGTTTACCGACTTTTCTGAAGACTATGGTTCGGTCTAATGTTGCGACTGGATTTTGGCTGGTAATTAAATAGCTCCTGGTGGTTCAAAAAGCACTTCAAAACTCAGGTATCTCTAATTGCTAACGAATGCCCTTTGATAAGATATATTTTTTGTTGGTGGAGCAGCATCTTCCCATGGGTTTCTGTAAAAGTCACATGCCTCGACATAACTTGACTGTCATTTTGGAAGATGAGGATGGGGAAAAATATGACGTTAATTATATTGTGGAGAAGACAGCATTAAGTGCTGGATGGAAACTGTTTACGACTGCTCAGAACTTGGTGGAGGGCGACGTAGTTATCTTCCAGCTTGTTGAACCTTCCAGGTTTAAGGTGATCTTCCCCTTCCTCTGTCACCGAGAGATAATCAGTCTTTTTGGGCTTGATTTATAGAACAATGTCCCCTCTCAAATCGTTCTTATTTCTTAGGAAATATACGAGGGATTGGGGTTCAGTATGTTCAGTTCAATCATCCTTTTTCATAGTGTAGTTCAGACAGTTCTCTTTTCAATATAAATAACTGAATGGAGGGAATCAACTTTTTAATGTCAGTAACGTAATAATTCAAGTGATTTCTAGTTATTTCTGGTAAATGATTAGCCAGACAGAATAGTCAAAGCTACAAGACATATAAGGATTGCTGATGCTGGCATAATTCACAGATTACTAACATGTCATGAATGCATTTCTGATGCTAGAGAGCGAAAGCCAAGAGTGACAGATGCTTGGTTACTGTTTTGATAAAAGCATCGTCACATAGCTGTCAATTTTATAAGCCAATTGTTTGGTTGCTCTTTCTCTGTCTCATCTCTCTTTTGATCAATTGCTCTGTTTTGTCTCATTAGGGAAACAACATAATACCACAAATTAAAACTTATGTCAAATGTGAGATTGAGGAACCAAAAGACCAGCCACTTTACTCCCCAAAAAACATATTTTTCTAATACTTGAGTATTTCTTCATTACCTACTGAAATATTGCCCTGCCTCACTTTCTTATATAGGTGTATGTTATTAGGGCGAATGATCCATTGTCAGATCTAGATGCAGGCACTGAACAAATAGCTTCTGGTATGTTGTTCAGGTTTCCTGTTACTTTTGTGTTTTTACCTTGTTACCTGTCTTACAGTTATACCATTGAACTTTCCAAATTAATCAATTAAACGGTTCCTGAATATTCCTACAGGAAAGGATATTGATAATAAAGTTGTACATCGTAAAAATCCAAGGAAGAGATCAAAACCTGTCAGAAACACAAGTGTGGTCATGGCAGAAGCACAGGTTACTCCTGCACAAGATGGGTCTAAAGAGGTCATTATGGACCCCAGTCAAAACAGTATGGAGGGGACTAGGTCTTTGGTAAATTTTAGCTACGATTTTGAAGAAGCAAAATCAACAGGCAACTTCATGATTCTTGCAAATGGTAAAGCTATTGACTCTGAGCTTTCTGAGACCCAGAGAATGAAGTATTACAAGCTGTGCATGACTCAGAACTCATATCTCCATTGCAATATTCTCAAGAGCATTAGCCCTATATTGGCAGCAGAAATGATCTCTGAGACAGTGAATATTGCGGCCACAATCAGGGCTTGTGAGATTTCCACCTCACAGGAAGAATATTTAGTGTGGGACAAGACCCTGGAAGGGTTCGAGCTTTTAGGCATGAGGGTTGGGTTCCTGAGAACCCGTCTAGGCAGGCTAAGGGAACTGGCTTCAGAGTTTCAGAAGTGTAGAAGTGCTGAAACCCAAAAAGATACTGCAGAACAAGAGATGAGGACTATCAGTCAGGAGCTTTCAGAACTAAAGGAGCTGAGGAGCAAACTGGATTCCGAGATTGAGGCTTTGAAGGCGAGCATTGGGAGACATGAACGTGTGTTCCAACAGGAGGCTAGTGCACCATGGTGATTCCAGAATTTCTGCCAGTGCCATCCCAAAGAATAGGCTTCTATCTATCTCTTTTTTCTTTTTCTTTTTCTTCCTGTCAATAGTAAAAGTTCTTCCTGGAACGGTTGATTGTATGATATTGCATTGCGACTTGGGATAAATAGACACTGTCTTTATATGTGCTGAGCTATGGATTGCCTCCAAACCCTGAGAAATGTCGAGTGCATCAGCATGCTTCTTGCTGCATTTTCTTTTTTCCTGGAATGACAAGATGCTAGAATTGAATGACTGCTCTAAAATTTCAGTTCTAAGTTATGCTAGAACTCGTCGGACAGATTTGATTGTATTATTCCCATTGATGCATAAAAAACTATCTACCAAGCATGGCATGCCGACATCCTCGTCTTCTGAATTGCATGAAACTCAGTCTGTCATTCTCTCCCAAACCAAACCGGTCCTGGTTTGTAGGTTGTTCCCCTAAATAATCCTTCGATGACTAACCATTACCTTGTGCACATCCACTGAGAAACAAGTTCCACCAATTTCATTCACTATTTGGACTGGCCATTCTACTCGGTTTGAAATTCACTTTGTGTCTCTAGAGATGGCGTCGAGTTTCACCAACATAAATGCTGGCATTTGTAACTTGGCATCCCAAATTCGCAGACGGAGCAGTTTGATAGAGATGGAAGTCAGTCAATAATACTATAACAACTTGTCTCTATATCCGTGTCTTTACCTTGTATCTTGGCCTCAACTCATTTCATCACCTGAGAAAATTCAGCTTCGAGTGACTCTTCCACTATGCTAAGGACAGAAGAAAGAGATCTTAAGCAGCTGGAACGTTTCGTTATGGTAGAACATTCCGGTTGAAATTTCTCAGGTAGGGTTTTCCAACTTCTTGACAGCAAAAGATTAATTCCTGCTAGTTTGCTAGTGTGTGCAAGTCTCGGTTGGGGATTTCTGGCTCTTAGCTTAGAACTGACCAAGTTATTTTTCACTTGTATCATTCTAGTGCCAAGTCCAGATGAGACAATTGGAATCCCAAATAAAAGCTGATAATAGGACATGGATATTTATTTAGATTTCTTAGTTAAAGAACCTTTGATTTGAGTTGCTACCAAGAGACAATTGCCTCCTAACTTCATGATCTTGTTCTAGAATGCTTGGATATCCATCTCATGTGCAGGAAGAAATTCGGATTAGTTAATCTATCTTGTTGCTACCTCAGATTCTATTCAATGCCATTTCATAGCCCATAGAGCGAAGGGCTCAGTCCTTGTTAACCAGGATGGTAGTGACGAGTCTTTGCTAAGCAATCACAAGGGATATTACTATGTTTCCCTTTTCACACAGAAGATAATCTCTCGAGCTAAGATCCTGCTATGAGTTTGTTGCTCTCGATTTGTATTCCCTTTTGATAAGAAGCAATGGCAAAATTATTAGCCCATTTCTGGAAGAGAATACGGAGAATAGAATATCTCTTGCAGTGACAAGGTTTTTGTATAGAAAGATTGGAAACTTGACATATATATAATCAGTACAAGCAACTGAAGATTTTGATGTTGGAAACAGCTCCACTGATACGCTGGGAAGAAACCTTTCTCTGAGAGCATTATCTGTGCTGCATGTCATTCTTTGATTCTTATCATCTTATTTTATTGAGTTGGAAGAGTTACTTTGTCCAATACTTTTCTCCTGGGCAGAGGATCAGAAGATCAAGTCTCTTTGGACAGGATGGAGCTCCTTGCATAGGTAAAATCTTGTATTATGTCATTACTCTATGACATGGAATGCCATAATAGGCTATAGCTGCGAGAATGACTAATACGTGCTCTCTTTTTTGGCTGCAGATGTAACGTTGATGAACTCTCTTTACTGCATTCTTTCTCTGTGAGGACAGGCAGAGACCCAGTTTGAGGGTCAATTATAAATGTTCTCATTTCTGTCCACTTCAGGAAAGTTGTAAATATCAGTTGGCTTGCCCTAGTTTTATACGCATGTCATGGCCATGTTATTATAATGCTTCAGGTTAACCCCATTCCTTCAGAACTCGAAGAAAACCATGTTTCCATGGTTATAAGCTGCATTCAGATCAATCAGTTCCCTAGTAAGGATCTATCCATGTATTTTAATAAGTCCCAAAGATTCGAAATTTTCTATTCGGTGATCGATAAATCAAACCAGTACTGTTTTGCTAAAAAAAAAACCTCGAATAGATCAAATGAATTGGGCAAAATTACACTAGAGGAATTGTTGAATGATCAATTTGAACATGATGAGCTGACAGGTCCATAACATCACCAGGTAGAAGACAATCACTCTGCACATTGGAAGTAGTAGCAATCGATCACACCTCCACATCAGTTTGCAAACAGTACGCATTTACCTGCTAGGCATGAGGGCGTTGTCACAGCGATTGATCATAGATCCTGGAGAAACAATTGGGAAACTTATCAACGATCTGCCTTGAATTATGGTGGAATAACAATTTTAGAACAATTTCTGATGTGCTTATGCTTGCATTTTATATGGTTGATTCCATCTTATTCCTTCGACTTAAGAATAAAACGTTCTGTGTGAACCTTTTGTACCTTGCAAGTGATGAAAACGTCACCATTGACAAATTCAGAAGCCTTCTCCTCTAACACTGTCTCCAGCAGAACTCCATCGATACTGCCACTTCTCTTCCCACCAAACTTTGATCCAGACTGCAGCAGATGGCTAATCTTCTTCAATCCCTGTCGCTCAGTCCACCGCCCTGAGCTGCCACTGGAACCTGACAAGGTAACCTGATCAGACCTGTCTTCCTCATCCTCATCCACGAGTAGTTCATCCTTCAGGGATCTCTTCCTCAACCAGAACTCATGGACCATGGTCCCCTCTTGAAGGCACCAGCATTCCCTTGAAGAAGATCTCATCAGCCGGGATCACTGCATAGTTCTTGATGACACAGGGGCCTCATATATAGCAAACGGGCTCGTGGTGAACCATGTCAATGAAATCAAAGAAGAATGAGCTACTAGTGCTAGTGAAGGTGGAGCCAGTGAAGAAACTTCCATCACCTCCACCTTCATGCTCACTTACCCTGAACATGTCCGATGAGCATGCCATGAGAGCATCCAAAATACCCAGTACGTAGGACTAGTTGGAGTGTGCCTCAACAAATCCTATTTCTTCTCTCTCTCTTTGTTTGGTGTTGTTCTGAGAATAAATTAACTGATGACTGAGTACATGTAAATAGGTGGATGGAATAGTGAGAGATCATAACTTGGGCTTGTTTTGTGGGGCATCTATTAGACAGATTTGTCACCTTGTGATTATACATAACTGAGAATAAGAATATTAATATATGTTTACTCACAAATATATATATGTATATATTATATACTTTTCCACCTACTCACTTGAGATGATCAGGCATTACATGATCTGAGTTGAAAAAAGCAATCTAGTTGATGGGATAAATAAAATTAAGAATCATACTGCAGTAAAATCTACAGACCAAAGTGTTAATTTTACTGGAAGAATATTTTATTTATTTCCCCCCAAATCTTGTATATGTATGCATTCAAGGCTAACTTCTGAATTATGGAATCCATGCTTCTCTTCATCCTGTTTTGAATGGCGAGCAGAATCTCATCCCCCCAATCACGTATCTGCCTATGCCGCAGAGGTTCTGCTTGGACTTTTCCTCCATGTCTGGTTGGTGACGGAGCGGGTCAGGAACAAGTGTTATTTGGTTTCCGTTCCCGAGGTGCAGAAGACAGGGCTGCATGCAATAAGGGCAATCTCCCCCAAGCAAAAGTCTGACCCTAGTGTTTAATCTGTCTAAACCAACCTATATATGAATTCCTGTGACCAAACCAACCGGTGCCAATTACCTTTCGGTTTCTGTGGCCTTGGGACTCCTCCATCCTCTTGATATAGTAGGATAGTCGGCCGGGTTTGTCGCATCCCAACAAAGGGTGTCATCATTTGGGCATATTATCTTGTTTAGGGTGATTAGATATCATCGGTATGTTTAGAACAACTGAAAAAAGAAGAGGGATCAAAGGAGGAAGGAGACAAGAGATCCTCTACAGAAAGAACCCTTTTTAGTAAGCCTATGATCTACAGGAATATAATAGACCCATGTGGAGAATAGGGGCTCACTGGACAGTTAAGATTAATTGTCAATCTACCCAAATTTGCCAGTTTGCCGGTTCATAAAGAAGATGACCTCTGGACATGATATAGTGATAAGGCACTTAGAGAGGTAATCGATTATTTTATTAACAATTTTGAACTCTTGATCTTAACCGATTTTATTATCCAGTGACACCATGAAAGATCCGATCCCCGGAAGTAATCCTTCATTGGTCACTGGTCTCGGAAACTTGAATTACACATCAAATAGGGATCACTCTTTTTACTCCTAGTTGATGGGTTCCTACAGAGGCAAGTGATTCAACCGTAATCAATTTATTCAATATATATATATATATATATATATCTGTAAGCGCCATCAAAATTGGTAATAAGTGCTGTCTATCTAGAACAAGTTGATCATTGTCTCTCTGATCTCCCCCTTTCCGAGTCAATTTTAACTTCATAAACGCGCATGCAACTTAATTCACATGGTCTAATCCTCGTCTAATTATAATGAAAGTGCCATGTTCTTAATCAAAATAAATAAATAACCACAGAAAGAAAAGTTCCCTGCATTGTCGGACAAGTGGCTGATGCTGAGCCCTCCATGAGAGCTGTGGAGGAATAGCAACGCTTATTGGAACAGAGAGTTTTGACCAGGGCGTGGCGCCGTCCCCTTCCCCTATCCTCAATCCTGACAGCAGTTCTCCTTTAATTTTATCATCAGACCCTAAAACGACAAGTTCAATCCAAAGTGCTCGGTTGACAATGTCAGATCATACATATGGAACCTGCAAGTTCCTACTGTTTTAGTTTCGGGTTCACTGATTGTTGTTGCTATTCCCTTCACTTTTTCAGTTCAAATCGAGGATCCATGCAATTTCCATGCCGTGATGTCGATTGTCTTAACTTATTTGTTAGGTTCAATCGTCTATGTAGCGCAAGGATCGGGCCAGAGACCTATCCCGGGAATCATAAATTACAATCACAAATTAGATGCATAATCCGACCCAATGGGAAAACAGTTTCCCATTTATTTACATTACCAACATTTTCCCAACACAACTTGCACCAAAAATTATAATTTAGTTGACTTAATCCGTCAAGTTAATCACCTATTCAACCTCATCATCTGTCCTTCCATTAAAAAAAATCAATCAAATGACGAATCGAGCTTGTTTAAATTGTCATTATTCAGAATCCGAGATCAATTAGTCCTAAGTCTAATTTTTAGTTGGATATTTTGTACCCTTGCTTCTCCTTTGCCTTCACATCCCTTTGAAAATTACGAAACATCTTTTATGACCCAAGAAGTGAAATTAATCGAATTGAGATTTCGCATGCGAAGACAATACATTGGTCTCCTACATTTGACAGTACCAAGGAACAGTTTGTCAGCATGTCGGAATCATTCTGTACTAACCACATGGAGAAAGCAAGTTGTCGAGGTTGTCGACGTGTCGACCTATTTATTGATTACCATCGTTGTGCTATGGTCAAGTCTCCGGCAATTTTAATTTGATGATAAATAATCAGAGAAACTGCGTGGATCCCCCCAAAGTAGACTCATATGCCAGGAAATCTCCCTGTTTTCTGCTCACAGAGAAAGAAGAAGTTATCAGGGAGCTAGGGAAAATTAAAGACGGTAAAAATTGATGGAGGGTCCCGACAGCAAGAGGCCCTAACTCGATTCTCATGAGTTCATCTCACAACGTACCCCAACTTTATTTTATTTCATCGTACCGTGTTCTCCCTTCTGAATTCATGTCTTCTTTAATTTTTGTGATCAAGAAAATGCAGATGTCAAAAACTAAGGACCGGGAGTATCAAAAAGAAGAAGCTAGCAATAGATGGAAAGGAACACTTAGAATCAACTTCGATTAATTTAGACTGTTCGAATTTTTTCCCCGATTCGAGTCATTCTCCACCGGAAAAACCCATGATAGAGAGATGCCTATCATTAGTGGACCTATTATACTCCAAATGGATTAGTCGAGATTTGATGATTTTCGAGCTTCAAAAATGAAAAACAATCATGTTGCATATCAAATTGCAAGAACAGCTCCTATGTGGAGGAAAATTTGCTGCCCCTCTTAAAATTTAAGTCAAATTGGAAGTAAACAATACTGTGCACATCTTCTAGAGATCGGTATATTCATTTTTTTCTTTATAATATATATATACATATATATTATTGGACTCACTTTCATTAAAAAGACTTCGGAGCTTCATCTTTAATAACTTGTGGGTGGACCTTGACCTTTATCTGTGGCAGCTTCCACCAAGCAGTGACACTCGCAAATGGTTCCTACGATATATATATATATATATATATCTATAAATGTGTGCTTGGTTTCCATGCAGTTCTCATCCATAATCGATTGTGAGCACAGGGAAAAGAAAAGCTAGGAAAATGTATCCCGAGGTAGCTCCAGCTCAGGTTCCTGCTTCTGGGTACCCGAATCCATTGGCGGGTCAACCAGCAGGTGCCCCGTACATTTCCCCTAGGGGCAGACATGTTCGAACGGGGGAATGGTCGACCAATCTTTGCCACTGCTGTGATGATCCTGCAAACTGTAAGCACATCCATATATGCGAAGGAATTAGGATCCCAACTCTTGCTTTATAAATTCGCTTATATGCCTAGCATATAGCTTCATATATACTACGTCAACGTGGAAATGATTTCAATTTGCGGTTAATTTGAGTGCCTGCCGATTCCTTCAAGCTGTTGACTACATGATCGATCAGGTCTGATCACTTGCTGCTGCCCATGCGTCACTTTCGGGCAGATTGCTGAGATAGTGGACAGAGGTCCCTCAAGTAAGCCAACTCACTTCAATGTCTAGCCAACTCAACTTTTTCTACTTTCCAAGAAATTTTTTTATGTACATATGATCTTGATCTGATGAGATTCTCTCTATTTTATGCTCCCTACCTGTAACTCTAAACTGTTCAAATTCGATCCTCTCTTAGTTTGGACAATATGATTCTTGTTGGTTCATATCATGAGCCCATTCCTGGTTACATAGAAAGTGTTATCGATACTGTTGCTGTTGTTATTTTCTCTCTCGCGGTGTGGTGGATGAATCTTTGGCCCTATTATGTGAAACCCATATGTTCCAGCAGGTAACGAGTGCTCCGGTTGTGCCGCAAGAGGAACGACATATGGGTTTTTGGGACTGACAGGATTTGCGTGCCTCTATTCGTGCTTTTACCGGTCAAAGCTGAGGGGTCAATACGACCTGGAGGAGGCTCCTTGTGCTGACTGCCTCGTTCACTTCTTCTGCGAGACCTGTGCCCTCTGCCAGGAGTACCGTGAGCTCAAGAATCGTGGCTACGACATGGGAATCGGTATGCACTATCTCATCTTTCTCTCCACGATCTAGAAGTCTTCTTAACATGCTATAGCTCATAAACTGTTGCTAGTTGATAGTTTCTTGTCCACGTGGATAACCATGCTTCGAACCGAAGGATGGCGCGATGAGTAAATTTACATGTAAGTGAAGGAAAAGATATCCGAGTTAAACAAATAGAATGATACAACAAGTGCAGATAAGTGATAATGTAAAGTATTTCGGTAGTAGATAATGACTGAGTCGAACTTTGAGGCCTTGCCGTCAGTCGTCGGGTATAAACAGTCAATTTCACTATATTGTTCTGACTATTGCAAATGGTTTGGATTACTCCAAATCGAGTCAAGTAAGCAAAGAGCCAGACGCTGCACTGAATGCACGGTACACTTGCATAAGTGATTGTGACTCCTCATCTGCCTCATTGTAACACAGCGAAACACAAGTCAACTTGCAGGCTAAATTCAATTAATTTCTTCCTCCATTCCATTGGCTAATTAACTGCCAACCCAGTTGACGAGCTAGCGGTTTATGTATGCGTCGTCGTCCTTGTTGATGCAGATGGAAAACAACAATTACTCCCTTTTTATAATTGTGTGCTGCTCATGGTTTTGTGAGTTTTGCTCGCACTGACTCCATTAAAAGATTAATCTGGTCTTTACACAGAGAGTATTCCATTCCACAAGAATACTTTAAAGAAACTGAAATTAGGTTTTGTTGGGGTCCGGTACAGATTCGGGCTTTTAAAAGTCTAGTCCTTCTGGTCTAACTGGACAGATGCAATTCTTCCAAGCATATACATTTGAATATGCTTGAATAAGTTCGTTGATCATGCTCTAATATCGGTTTGCTTCATTGTTTATAAACCGCAATGATGGTACGAAGGTTGGGAGGCTAACATGGAGAGGCAGAAGAGGGGGGTCACTATGGCCCCAGTGATGGGACCTGGCATGACCAGATAAACAAAAATTGAATGCGCCTCAAGATTGTCATCTGTTGCTGCGATGCATAATCCCGTGTCCTGCTTCTTTGCCGTTGATTCTATTTCTCCTGTCAAAAGTGATCTCTCTCTTGTTTTCATGTCATTTCGCTTCATTGTTCCAAGGAGATCCATTTGTGGATTCTACTGTGTTCTTCATCCGTGTAACGTTGTATATGGATTAGTGTTTGTGCATGTTCCTGTGAATGAGACCCATATTGATGATTGAAGAATAAATTGCCATATTTCCGGAAAAATATACTCGTCACCATCAAAGTAATTTTTTTCCTGGATCGTTGTCTTCTGAACAGCCCGCCCCACTTCAAAATGGAACTCGGAACTTTTCCGTAACAAAGACTTTTTAAGTTTTCTGTGATCTAAGTACCACTCTTTTCCAGGCTATATATGCATCCAATTTATCGAACATATGAAATTGCCGGAGCTTGAGGACAGCTGCAGAGTTTCATTTTCATTCAGAACCAAAAACAAAGTGTAACTTTCGGTCTCACATCAAGAGATGAGTAAAAGCAGCAGAGAAAGTTGAGTAGTTCCTGCTGAATGTATAGACCATTCCTGGTTCCAAAGGTCCTTAGGGATGCAGCCTGTCAACTTACTGCTCTGGAGAAGTCTGCAGAAGTCAAAGGAAGCCCCAAAGACGAGTTAAGTAGTCCGATGAAATAAGTTTGCCACATGAAAACCTTCATTCCATGATAACATGGAGATATCGAAATTCGTAGGGGTCAAACTGAAAAGGATTTTTAATCTGGAGGAGTCCAATAGTAATAAATCAAAATGTGCTGGGGAGCTTGAGGACAAATAGAAACTTTTGAGGCGCAAAGTGAAATTACCCTGCAAAAGGTAAACCCTAGAAAAATCATCTTCATTTCTAGTTGGGCCTTTGACCATCAGTTGTCGTCCAATTATCGTGGAGAAGAACGCAGCACGGCAGCGGCACGGAGCAGCTATGAAGGTCTTCGAAATCTCTACCGGGAACACTATATCCTTTGCCCTTTTCACTAATGTCACCAATTCCAAGTTCGTCTATCTCTTCCTCCTGGTCTCTCTGTTTCTCTCTTTGCTAGGCTGTTGTTCTAATTTTTCAGGAAGGATTAGTAGACTGATTTCTTGGGGAAATTTTGAGCAGATTTGGTGCTGAGTATCAGTTTCCCCTGTGCGAAAACAATGCAAAAATGGAATTTTTTTCTCTCTCTGAAGTGTCTTCAAACGCAAGAGAATATGTCAGTTTAGTTGGCCTTCTGTTGAAACTGCAATTCTTTTTTCTACTTAAGGCGTTTCATTTGAGTGTTGTTTGATTAGGATGAAAATTTTAGCAAAATTAAAACTTTTCTGCTGAGTTTATGAGACATGATTTTTCCCTTGTTTTTCTATCTTTCCTGTATCGTACTTTTTGCACTGCCATCACCGTCTCAAAATGGGTTTGAGGCATTGATACTGCATTCTCTTGCAGGGAACTTTTAGATTCTATGCAGTCCGCTACAATGGAACCAGAATGCGCTCTTCTGAATGCCTCACTCGTATGAATCCTCATAAATATGACAAGTTACTTGTATCTTGTTTAAGTGCTCCGACAAGCTATTTTCCTTATGTTCTTCTAATCCCACCTATTGGTCACAGATCCCGGATACTTTTCCTGTTCTAGCTGCTGCACATAAGACTCTTTTGTCAAAGTCAAGAGGTTCTATCACAACACGCACTCTCCACTCTGAGCTTGTTTATAATTACTCTGGATCCAAGCATGTGAGCATTTAACCTTGCTATGACTTACACTTGTTGCAGCCATCAATTTATTTGTGTTAAACCTAGTCAATCAATGATTCCAGATCACAGAATCACTGAAGAGATGCGGCATCTCTGAGAGCTCAAGCTATATTCTTGTTGCCCGTTTTAATACTTCACCAGAGGAGGTGATTTATTTTCAAGTTTACATGAATCTATTGCATAATATTTTTATGTGCATAATTAACATTAAAAGAACAGCATTAGTCATAATTTCTTTTCAAGGATGTGCTTACAGATGGAAGCTATCAGGAATATGATAAAAGGAACTGAAATTGAATTGGAAGAATTGGAAGAAAAAGCAGACAATGCACAGATACAGAAGGTTTGTGACTGCGCATATTTCATTTTTTATTAATTGATGCAGGTCAAGGTCACGGTTCAATGATAGATAAGTTCGTACTCGTAGAAAGTGGACAATATCATACCATGAGAAAAATGTGAATCTGATTAAAGCGAGAAAGGTAAGAGTGAGATGTAGGTAATGGCAGACAAACAGCCAAGAGTTAATATGATGTTCTTGAGTTAATCTTGTGAAAAGCTATAATGGTAAAGGGTGTGTGAAAGGTTGTAAAGATACTTGAACTGGTGAAGCCAATTTGTTTGTAATTTGACAATTCGGTTTTCATTTTTCCATGTCCTCCTGCATTGCTGATGCAGTTTTTGACCTTGAAGTGAGTGCTATTATTACATATCATATATTGTTGTTAATAGACTATAATAGCCTTGGATGGAGGAGAAAAGGCTTCATTATCATAAATAGCTTATTACTTTTGTCTATGCTATGATATAATCCAGCATTACAAGATATCGGCCTTGGAACTAGGAAGATCTTCACTTTCCGATGCAATCACTTGCCGGATTGCTGCTAGGGATGCCCTCTGATGAGGTTCATTATCCGTCTTACAGTTCTTGTATTTCAATTTTCTTCCCCCTCCAAGATTTCTTCTTTTGTATCAAGAATCATGATATGTGCATTGGATGGTCTCATTCACAGGTCATGCCCCTGCAAGATGACCAAGTTAAGAATGTTATGGATAACAAAGATGATATGTTGTTGGGACGTGTCATTTCTGTCAGCTCTTCTCCAAGACAGCTGCTGAATAGCCATGGAAGACTTTGTTGTACTTCTGTCAGGATTTGGTAAATGACTGAATTTTCAATTTTGTTATTGTAAGACAATTTCCCTACAATATTCCAAGCTGAATGTAGCATAAATGTACATGATCTTGGTACTTTCTTAAATTATATTAGACGGAAAATTTTCCAAGTTTCTACGAGTACAAATTTGTCTTTCATCAGTTTGCTAATTTGAGTTTGTCTCAATCGGTTCAAATGGAACACCCAGTACATTTTTGGAATTGACCCATCTATACCCAGTTCATGTTCAGACCCATGAAGTGTTGATTTTTTTCCCTTCCATCTGTGGTCCATGTGGATGAATGGAATCAGTGTCTCACCGTGGGGTGATCCACTGTGCTGGACTGTCTCTGTGGGATCCATGATACAGACGTGAATTGGGATCTGAACTTCTGAAGTTCACATCTTATAGCCATTGAAGCCTTTCAGTTTTGAGGACTTCTTGCAGTATCCATTCCATTGTCTAGATGTTAGATTAATCTAAATTCATGATAGAATTTCAGAACTTGCATATGACAGATCTGTGAAAATCTCAGGGCCTTGTATTGAACAACCTGAAAGTCTCAAGTTTATTATAATGGGATAGATTATCGCGTAGTTAATTGGGGCCAGGCGAAGGCAAAACAAAGAACACCCAATTTTACACTTTAGATCGAAGGCAAAGGCAGTAGAGTCAACTAGATATACTTAGGGTACGTATTGGAATCAGAATCGGAATAATCGATTCCTTTCTGGTGTTTGTTAAGGGGGAAATCTCATTCCCTTTCCCTTATACGAGGGGAAATCTCAGTCCCTTGATACATCAAGGTAATCAATACTCGAAATAAAAATTAACCATAGTTTAGACCGATTTTTATTATCATAATTATATTTTAATATAACTTATTATTCTAGTGACAAATATGTATTAAACTTTGAAATATTTTTAATAATCTAATCATTACCACATTGATAATATTATCACAATCTTATAAACTTTTGCTTATTTTTTACTATACTAAATCGGGAAAGATTATTTTTATATATTATTTTATATATAGAGTAAGTATTAGAATTTCCAATATAGCAATTGAGGCAAAAAAATAGTAATTAAAATTTTTTAATAAGAATTAATGTCATGGCATTAAAAAATATATAATAATTTAATTAAATTTATTTATGCTTTAACAATGATAGAATTTATAATAGTATATCAACTAGTAATTTTATTTTTAACTCCTTTTATTAAAAAAATAATTGTTTGACGTTATAAAAGGGGATTGGATTCCAATTTTGGGTTAAACCAAATAGAAATCGAAATTTGTCATTCCATTTCCGATTCCACCCTCTTCTATTTCCAATCCCAGACTGCAAACTAAACAATCCTTAGAATCAATAGAATAATGAAGTGAGAAGGTAGGAAAGTCAAGCACATTCTTCACAGGAAGAGTAGAATCACTATAATAACACTCTCTATTAAAAAAAAAAAAGATAAGTAATCCCATAGCCAATAACCAGATTAGAGCTTCATGCGAAAATCGACTAACATGGTAGTACTATTATTAATTTAATAATTAAGAAGCGCACTTTCAGTTTTTATCATAAAATTTTTCATACTATTTTATTTTTTTTTCTTATAATTTATTATATTTATGTCATTTTATGTAACTGAAAAGATCACAACTTTCTTAATCCATAGTCGATAATGGTACAACTGTTTCAATATTCCTCTTCACGTAGGTAGAATTGTATTTTTCCCGCGTATACTGGACGACCGACAGTGCTGCTGTGTCTGGGACAAACGGGTGTCTCCAGCTGGACCCATCCCACGGCCAGGAACTTGCCAAGGGGGACGGTGTGAACCCCGAGCGGGTGGGCCCTACCATGTGTTGACGTGGATATCCGCCATGTCAGCTCCCTTACTCTTAAGCTTACGTCATCCTCGCAGCCCGGAGGAAATGGATAAGGCCGCACTGCCCCAGGGACCGAACTTCAGCGCGTGCAGCCAGGAAGATGGCCCAGTCAAACCCCGTGTTTGACCGGTGTTTGCTTCCCTGGCACATGCGCCACGTGTGAGCACATCCCGTCCATATATAAACCAGTTGACACTCACTCTCTTTCAGAACTCAAAACTTTATACATCCGAAGAAAGCAGGCAAAGGAGATCATTACCGTTTCGCTCAGCCGCAACCGCCACCAGCTACCAACAGCCACGATGCAACAGTCGAAGATTCCGATGTTCAACGCCCAACCGTCACCGGCCCGGTTTGCCTACGACAATTTCGATGAGCTCTCCGTCATCTTCTCCAGCAAGAGCACCGACCCTCTGCGAGAACGCTACTTGCCCCCACTCGAGTGCGTTCCGGATGTTGTCGCCGGGCCGTCCGAAACGTGTCCAGCATGCAGAATCGAGGGCTGCCTCGGGTGCGAGTTCTTCCCGCTGCCGGTTGCTGGAGAGAAGGAGCAGGAGGAGAGCGGCTCGAAGAAGAGGAAGAGGAGGCCGAGGAAGAACCACTACAGGGGAGTGAGGCAAAGGCCCTGGGGGAAGTGGGCGGCAGAGATACGGGATCCCAAGAGGGCCGTCCGGGTCTGGCTCGGGACGTTCACAACAGCCGAGGAGGCCGCCCGTGCGTACGACCGCGCAGCAATCGAGTTCCGCGGGCCCCGTGCCAAGCTCAACTTCCCCAACGCCGACTGCCGCTCGCCCGAGCCCAGATCGGCCGACGAGGTGGGGAGCTCGGGAGATGACAACGGAGCAGAGTTGAAACCCGTGCTGGATAGAGGTCTGGCGATGGACTTGGAAGGGCAGGGGATGAAGAGCTTCTGGGAGATTCTTGGGGATGATGATGATGATGATGACGACCAGGAGATGAAGCAGTTAATGAAGTTACTTTGGAGCAATTAGTCAGTTGATTGATTCACTAATTTAGTATTTGAACTCAATTTAGATTAAAAAGAATACCAGGATGTCAATCAGACTGCAAGGACGGTCATTTAGATTTAGGTTGGGCACTTCATTTTTTGGGGGGGCCCCAATTCGTATGAATATTTACAAAAATGTGCTCTTTCTGTAAAACTCTGAGCTTTTTGAGCGATCCTTTTTCTGGGGGTTTGATACTTTCCTTCCTTGTTCTCTTTCTTCCTCGCGCTGATGGTGATAGCTGACATGACAAAGGAAAGTACATATTCTTTCCCCTTCTTAGCAATAAACAAGCAGAATTCAATCACAATCCATTGTCCATTCATTCCCTATTGGAGATCGACTCACTTAGTCTTGCTGCTTCCTAAACCGAAATCAAAAAGTTTTTAATTTGATTTATTAATAAAATTTACTAATTTTTATTCTAGATGATTACTTCCATTGGACTTCGAAAAGTAGAAAGACAATCCCTTATTGGTTAAAAGCAACTGGGATTAAGTTTAACAACACCCCAACTTGACTTTTTTGATTTGAGGTGGATCCAACTAATGTAAGGTTAATGGAAATTTAAGAGTTTAAAAAGATTTTATCTTAGATAATATAGTTTAAAATACCAAAAATACTAACAAATGAATAATTATTTGAGTATAATTTATTTGACCTAAGAAATCGACTATAAATAAGTATAATCAATCACTCTGTCAGATGAGAATTAGGGGGGTGTAAAGATGGCAGACAGCACTGGAGAGTGCAATGCGCTGGAAACGTCAAATCATGGGGGATGACGTGGAATTAATATTCGGAGGGTTGTCGGGATCGACTGAGCTGGCGGGCGCACGTCACTTCTGCTCTGGCGGCAGAGTCAGTGAAGCTTCTTACATGGTTCGATGGCAGTTCCACTCGCAGGCTGACAGCTGTTAGGTTCCGTGGATGACATCGTTGATGATGTAGCACGCGCCGCTGCTGCTAGAAAACTTCGGCGCGTCGTTCAAAACTTCAACTATATCCTATCCCCGTTGCTTGCCTTGTACACTGTCAATGTCATCACCCTGTTTATGTAATTTTTTTTATTAATAATTTTAACTAAAATATTTTCCCTCAAGAGAATATCCCCCGAATTAAGTTATAATCATTCAGGATTTGTCGGATTTTAAGACATTAGAAGGTAATATAATATTCTATGCTTCTCTATGCTTAGTGACCAGTGTCTTCAAGCTCGCCAGGCACAGCCAACGGGGCCGGGAAACCTCTGCATGCATATTCTTCCAGTAACCAATCGATCTTTTTCTGTCTGAGGTCATCAACTAACTATTCGAAACGTTCATTCTCTCTAATAAAACAATAAAAGAATGAACAAATTCCATACACTAGAAGTCTCAACTGCCTCCGAGATTCATCTGCATCAACAGCTGTTTCATCTCCTCATCATAAATCTCGAAGCGATCACCAAATTCCCTGCCCGGGTGCTGCTCCGCTTGCTGCAGCCGGTGGTTGTGCTGAAGCCCCCGCTCCAGAGCCGTCCGTTGCCGGACGTTCCTCGTGGCCCTCCGACCAGTAGTCGAAGTTCGGGAAGTTGAGCTTCGCACGTGCGCCGCGGAACTCGATGGCCGCCCTGTCGTACGCGCGAGCCGCATCCTCTGCGGTGTCGAAGGTGCCGAGCCAGACCCGAGCCGCCCTCCTCGGGTCTCGTATCTCCGCCGCCCACTTCCCCCACGGGCGCTGCCTCACGCCCCGGTAGTTCTTCTTCTCCCTCTTCCTCTTCCTCGGCCCGGATGCTGCAGCCTCCTCCCGAGCCGCCGGCGGCAGCTGGGCGAAGAGCTCGCACCCGAGGCAGCCCTCGATGTTGCATATCTGGCATGTGGCGGGACCCAGTGAGACCGTGACCCCGGGGAAGTGGTTGGTCCGATGGAAATCATGTTCGTACGTGGAACTAGAGCTCGTCGTGGTTCCGCGGACGACTTCAGTGAGTGCTGACACGATGATGGAGAGCTCCTGCTCGTGGGTGAGTCTGCCCGAAGGCAGCAGACGCCCACGACTCTGAGTGGCGTTGTCTGCTCCGCCGGAGGCGGTGAGGAACTGTTCCATTCTTGTCAGCTGCGGCGATCCCGAAGCGCTTCTTCTGTGTGTTGCCGAAGGAATGAACTGACAGTCAACTGGTTTATATACGGTTCGGTCCGGAGCAAACACTGTTCACACGCGGGTTTTGACTCGTTCCCTTTTTATTTTGCACCGGCACGTGCCAGTGATTTACTCGCTGGCTCCAGATATTTTCTAAGGTCAAAGCTTAACTTCTATTACGTCAGCGTTGAGGTCAGCTCTTCAGGTGGCGCGGATGTTGCAAAGCCAAGTAAGGGGTCATGTATGGGTCCCACTGGAGACCGGACGATAAAGAGAAATTGGAAAGTATCTCGTGTAATGCACAAGATTATGACTGTCATATACATTATATGAATGGTGTTTATTATATATATATGTGTGTATCATATATAATTTCTGCAAACACATTCAATACAAATTTGTCATATATTATAATTTTCCCACGTTATTTAACTTTAACATTCTTTTTTATGCTTAATAATCAACTTTATGAGGTAGATTAAAGTTCTTGGTAGACTTATTTAAGATTCTTTTTGGTCTTTAACAAAAATAAAAATATTATATCCAATCAATTTTTATTGATCGATATTATCACACATGATCACTTTGTGAAAAGATGGACTTACTCATCAATTAAGTAGTCATTCCAATGATCTTCAATGATAACAATACGTTGGTAAATTAATAATATATAGTAAATCAGATGTAGGGTTTAAAACTTTCAAAAGTTGGTATCTGATATTTAATTAACATATTACAAACTACATAATATACTATTTAATAAATTAATAAATTATTATAATATCGGACGATCTTAAAAAAAAGAGTAACGAATGGAAACTAAAGGAGGCCGAGAGCCTGTAGTCTCAATCAAGATCGGACAGTGATCTTGATCAGTCCTGGTAGGTGTCATGCCGTTTCTCATGTCGTAGCACATGTTAACCTCTCGATAGGTGAACACGTGGGTGAGTTTTCGACTGACAAGTCGGCAATTGGTTGGCTGGGTCCCGAGAATAGGGGATTTGAAGGACCCGAAAATAATAATTTTAAAAAATGTACAGTGCCTTTGGTACGATAAATGGGAAAATCTATACGTAAGGGGAACCAGTTGGTTTCTCTTTTCTGCTAAGGCCGCCGACAAATTTCTGATGAAGAATTCCGACAAGTGATCGCAAGCAGCTTCACTTACTTTCCCTGAAATAATCCCGGAGGATGCACTTGAGCATTTCCGTTGACCTAAGCAACAATCCACAAGGAGACAACACGATCGAGATGCGGGTGCAAACCAGAGATCGGGTGAATCTAAAGACTCCAGCAAGATTCGGAAGCACAGCTTCTGCGGTATGGGAAGATAGGGACCGCATGCCTCAGCAGATAATGCTGAAATTTTGCCAGCCGCACAGTCAGCAGATCTGACGCTACCCGGAAAATGGTTCCCATCCCACTGGCAAGCAATTTTCTTCTCATTTTGGGACACTAAAATGAAGCGATTACTGACGTAGGATCACAGCCTAGGCATCACCGGCACTTTTTCAAGATTTGGCACATTCAACTGGGGTTCGCCGGTGCGGTCATGAATAAATTGGATTCCTGGATGGCTCGAGTGCAATTAGATCAGCATACAACTGTAGGAACAAGAAGAATACCACCTTCTTTTCCTCTCTCAAAAGAGTCACAGCTTCAACGGTAACAACAAAGTGAATCCTTTCCATTTATTTCTTATACAAACCTCCAGACAAGTCCTGAATAGTCCAGTTTACAGAGCAAGGTCACCCGACATCTTCTGAGGCGTCTAACCCGAGCATTACGGTTCTAGCGTATGAAGGATGGCGCTTAATCCACCAGGGTGCTGATCAGCCAACTGGAGGGAGTCGTGGGCTATCGATCAATCCTCGGACTCTTCCCTCTCTCTCGGGATGGCTCCAAAGTGTTTAACCAGAATGTCCACTACTAAGGGCACCAAGTCCTTGCAGGGGACACCCTTCTTGTAGATCTCCCCCAAGTGAGAGTCACTACCTATCCTTCCTCCCAAGAAAACATCAGCTCCCTCGCAAGTCTTCCCGTTCTCATCCCGAGTCATGCATCCCATGAACCCGATATCGGCCACCTGCACCTGCCCGCAGCTGTTCGGGCACCCGGTCCAGTGCATCCTCACGGGCCGGTCGACAGAAACAAGCCGCCCAACCTCCTCAGTCACTTTGAGTGCACGGGCCTTCGTCTCGATGATCGCCTGCCCACAGAACTGGTTCCCCGTGCACGATACAAGCCCCTTCATTAGCAGGGGTGGCTCGGGGGAGAACCTGTCGCGCAACAGGGGCTCCTTGAGCAAGGCCTCGATCCTCGAATTCTTGACATTTGGGATTATGATGTTTTGCTCCACTGTGAGGCGGAGCTCCCCGGAGCCGTACTCTTCAGCCAACCGGGCCAGCTCGTCCATGTCGTCCGCCTGGACCCGGCCCACAGGGATGTGGAGGCCGACAAAGCTGAGGCCCTCTTGCTTCTGGGCATGGACTCCCAGGTAGTCTCTCCTCTCCCATTTTTTGTCAACTAGGTCCTCGGGAGAAGCCCTCTCCAGCTCTTGGTTGGGCATCCTCTTAACAACATCTGCCCTGAATCCTTCAACCCCCTGCATTTCAGCATTCATCGGCAACTTGAGCATGATGAAGTCGTTGAATCAACTTAAAAGGAAATTGGAAGTAACGAAAAACAACTGAAATTAGAATCACTCACGAGTTCATCGATCAACCACATCATCCTCGTCTTCTGCCTGTTCCCTCTAGTTCCAAGGTCCCGGTAGGCCTCGAGGACGGCTTTGCACACCGGGATCACATCTTCAGCCGGCACCCAGGCATCAAGAGGGATCGCTTCCTCACACCGCTTAGGGCTAAAGAAGCCCCCGACTAAGAGATTGAATCCAAACCGTCTGTCTTTGGTTGCAGGCATGTATGCAAGGTCATTGATGTGAGGGTGCTCATAGAGATCGTGCGAGCCGATCACACACACGTTCCATTTCCTCGGTCTGCGGGTTAAGAAACTTCTGCCATGAGTTCATCCATGTAACAGGGCCATACAAACCATCCATTGCCAAGAGAAATAAGAGGGGCTCACAAGTTGGTCATGGCGGGATTCCCACTGAAATTCCCCGTAATGAACTGTGACAACAAGTTAGTGTAAGGTCGGGTATCAACAATCTCTTCTGGATCGATCCCTGCCAGAGGATTCCCGACGGGGTTCCTCACGTTGTCCATGCCGCTCTGCAGGCTCGTAAGCCCGACTTCTTCCAGGCCATTGAGTATCTCCGGAACATCAGGCAGGGTCAATCCCCGGATTTGCCAGTTCTGCCTTGTGGTCACATCTGCGCACCCGTCCTTCCCATACTTCCGGATGACACTCGCAAGGTACCGCGTCTGCGCGCTAGTGGTCACCCCATTGGGTAGCTTGAGCCTCATCATGAATCTTCCATCTACATAACCGTAAGGTTTGAGCAAATCAATAATAACTAGGAGAAGATTTCCATTAGATCATCGTATCCACTCCGATCCGATCAAATGTGATACAGAACAGAGCTCATAATGATCGAAGCTATATATAAGTGCAGTGATACTCACACTGGTGCTTTCTCCGGTGGAAGAGGCCGAGCCACTTGAGCCGGACGTCGACATCATCCTTGGTAACCTTATTCTTGTCGATCTCCTCCATCGAGAGCTTCGCGAGCTCCTCAATCCCATTCTCCATGAATAGCTTCATCGGCTCCCTCTCGATCTTCACCTTCTCCTGCGGGTTGATCCCTTGCCTGAACTTCTCCTTGAGCACCCAGTACCCTCCCCGTTCCTCCACCCTCGGCTCCAGCCTCGCCGCGTCCACGGGAGGCGGCTCTTCCGCGGCTGTGGATGGAGCGGACGGGGCGGTGGTGGGGGTGGCCCCGAGCCGCACCGCCACCGACTTTGGCCGGATGGAGGACGCGGTGCTGCTGCAGCTGCTGCTGCTATGGCAGGGCATGGGAGAGGAGAGGAACCTAACTGAGAGGGAAGACATGACGGCAGAATTTGACGGTTTCCGCTGGCAGTTCCAGGAGGCGGTGACAGTGAGTAGGGAGAGAGGAATCTGGCTGGGGACATTATGTAGGGGGAGGGCAAGGGGAATGCTTTGCAACTGGACCTTTGGACGACGTACAGGGGCGAGAGGACAATGGAAGGGGGACTCTTCGAGGATGCCGAGGGTCATTTGCTGTTCATAAGTTTTTTCCCCTCAATTACACCCTCCGTATCGACATTTTGTGAAACCATCCATTGTGACATTAATCTAGAATATGTCATCAGTTTCCCCTTTTTACGATTTATAATAATAGTTGCCGTGTTGTCTTCTAGGTAAAGATGTTTTTACAATTCTTCTAGGTAAGAATGTCGCCGGGTCAAGAACAGAGAGCTGTGCAAGTCAGTGCGGGCATTGAACGGCCTTTGTGATTGGTTGAGGGACGGTGACCCTCTGGCCTCGTCTCATCATCATCGTAGAAGAGGGCTTGAGAAGGGAACCCCTATGAAGCTGCTCGTTTCGTCTCGTGCATATATGACTTTTCGTTGTAGATAATTGTAGGATAACATTCTGCTGTGGATGGATAAAGTCGGAAGTAATCGATGTGTGTCAGAGGCCAGCCTGGGGGACCCTCCGAGGCTGCCAAGAGTCGCCTGACTTCGCCGCCGTCGCAAGCTCCAGGGCAGAGACGTGTGGCTGCCAGCACAGAGTCCTTCCCTCCACACAAACGAAATTGTCAACTTACCAGACGACACCTTCCCACGTGCTGAAAAGGTAAAGTTGCATGTATCACCCTTCCAGACATGAACAGTGGGAACGCGACTTGGTCCACTGATAAAAGAGGTCGAGTGACTTTATTCGAAGTTTAAAAAAATATAATTAAAAGGGCCTTATGCAGATATTATTTTTAATATTATATCCTTTTACATGAATATATAAAATAGTTTATTGGGCTTTCGATTTTACCACCAATAAGCAAGAACTATAATATTCGAGAGTAATAACTTATTAGTAAGTTGATAACACGCAATAGGTTAGATTTAAAATTTGAAATTTTTGAAAGCTGATATCTGAAATTTAATTGATAAATTCCAGACTATATAATATATTGTTCGGTAAATTAGTCAATTACTTCACATTTTGAGTGACTGGCCGACATGCAAAGTGTGAGCGCTAGCAGGAGGAGCAGGATGCGAAAAATTCAAGCCCTAAATTGGTCATGTGAAAATGGTAAACCAACAGGAGGCAAGCTCGACAATGGTAGCTTCAGCCAACTGGACTCGCCTCACGAACGTGTTTGAGCTGAAAAGGTGCCCTTGTCCTGTACAGTTTAGATGCTGTTAGGCCAGTACGAACTACATTTTCTTCAGACGAAGATGACTTCGAACTTTGGACAGGGGTTGCTCTCGATATGCGTCCTAAGATCGGAATCAGAGCTGAATCTGAAAGTGTACAAAGCCTGCCTCTGGGTCCGCCCGACCGGGTATATTCTGTAAACCTTGAGGTCGTCCCCTCCTCTGATGCTCGCAGGTCTTTCTTCCTTCCAAATGGGCACATGTTTCAGAGAGTTGAACTTCTTCAGCACAGCGGATTCTAAGCCATCAAGCGTCGGGCTCCTGGGATTACCTCAAACAACAGTTTTTCTTTAGCTTCCCACTAAGACAAGATGAATGGCGAAATTTCATGAAACTTCTAAGAAAAAATTGCCAGGGAAGGAAAGATATGTGTGAGCAACTCTCAATATTTTTCATTTTTGTTTGTTGGACTGATGGGAATCAATTTCATTACCTCAGGAAAATGGATTCCATTTCAAATCTTCCCCTTTCCCTCACATATAAATGGTAGACGGTCTCTGGACCTCGGGTACACTTGCAGGGCCTTGTCTTAAAGCTCCAGCTATTCTCTTCTCTCTCACGAATCGCTGTGGCGAGATGAATGCACAGACGGCACGATGAGTGCACAGCTGCCATATCCATGAGGGCCTTGAAAGAATCAGATGGTCCCTCGTACTTCCACCTGGTATACAAAGATCCATCATTAGATTTTCACCAGTCGAGAAAGAATGAGCACTTGTTCAAGGTGACAGATTCTAAATTCAGATAAAGATTATCCAAGTATAACCTGACTACAACACACAACAAGATCATCAAGCCTTGCGGTTTATGTGATTCGAGCAAGTTCTGATTAGGCTGGCAATTTCATGTGCCAAGAGAGACACTCGAGATTTTATTACTGCCAATGAAGAAATCGGGGCTTTGAAACACATAAGCTGAGGTTACCTCAAAGTTTCATTATACGCTCTGTGATTCTCTGAGAGATACTTCATGGTATTCACAACCCCAGCCACATTGCTCAAGTGCTTAATGTGCAAGAATGACCCAGGAGAGGGAGCAAAGTCCTGAATATTTGGAGCCCCAATCACAACGGGAACGGAACCTACAAAGAGAATCAAAGCAAAAAAACCCATATCGAGAGTAAAATTTCCTTCAGAACTAGCCTTTCAAGTTCAACAGCTTTCAGCATGACTTATTCAAATCATTGAGTTTCACTGAAGGTAAGCACATAGGAACATACCAGCAACGAGTGACTGGAAGAACTTTTCAGTCACATAATCTTCTTCATTTGAATTTTCGAAAGCCAAGCTAAATTTGTAGCGCTTGAGAGTTTCAACCTTGTTTACTGCACAAGTGAATAACTTAGAGATACTAATTCACCCATTAACAGCAGTCATAGAATTTCTGCCTCCAAGACAGCTGGACAGATTAAACTGAGATTTTTCGCACTTCATGATTCTATAAAAACTATTACATTTGCTCTTCTTTAAGTAAAATACACATTCACTACCTCATTTCACCTCCTCCAATAAAAAGAACAATGAATTGAGTTTCTAATGATTTGTGGTCAGCCTCTAGAGACCAATAAATGCATATAAGTATGTATCTGAGCCTTCTGCAAAGAACCCCTAATACTTAGATAACAGATGACCTACCTGTCCCGTCATGGTTTCGGTGGCAATGACCATAAGAGTCTATCTTGATTTTTGACTTCTGAAGGGCCTTGAGAGCTTGCAACCTGAAGTTTAGAGCATGACAATTGGAAATAAAGGCAGCTGCAAGGGCTTTCTCTGTCTTCGACTGAACCGGGGCCATTATATCATATTCGGCCCACGAGAAATATCCAACTGGAACATCTGAGGAGAGACTGGTCGTCATCACAACATCAAAACCCCTCCTATAATATGAGGAAAAAAAATGGAAACTTGCAGTAAGAAACAATAACTGGCCAGTCCTCCAAAAAAATTCACTTCAATCACCAATTTGTCTAACCCATAAAGGTTAATGCACCAATTGAGAGCACACAGCATTGGTTGATTTGAGCAAAATGCTTTGAAACCGAGAGGTAGTAGACAATCCACAAATTAAGTACAGGAAAGATGCACCTTATTGTAGGCAATAGGTGAAATTTTCAAACGCTTTTGAAGAGTTTTCTTCCTTGTACACTGAAGAGGGAGTAGAGGAGTGTCAGGTGGAGGTATGGATGGGAGGCCGGCCAGAGCAACACAATTTTGGAGTGCAAAGTGCTGCTCTGATATCAATATAGGCAGATGCGGCTTGGGACAACAATGGAAGCAGCATAGCTGGGATTGCTGTCAGGGAAGGAACTCCTCTGTTAGCCTGGTTCCAGAGCTGCCACTCTTCATCACTAGAACAGGCAGAGACCAAAGCCGTACTTGCAGCAACCAAAGTTGCCCAGAGAAAGAACGGGACCTCCATAATTATACTTTCTGATGCTCAAACTAATGTTTCCTCAATCTGATCCTCTACTTGGGCAACACAACCCCACCCCCCAACCCCGGGACTGTATATTTTTGTTATCTGACTTATCCTTGCTTGCTGGCTCTTTTGAAACTTGGTCTTGTAAATGGATCCCACGTAGGGTAACATGCTAGCTCATTATCTGTGCACTTTTGGTAGGACTGTAAATGCTACTGTCATGTATTTTTTAGAGGGTGATATCTTTATCTCCTCAGGTGAATGTGAATGAAACCAGAAGTCTTATCAATGGAAAAAAAAATGGTGAAAATTTCAACGCCTGTGCCTTGACTCACCCTAAGCATTCATGAGAGCATACTTACATAATGAAATGCTCTGTGCAATTCTAAGTTCCAAGACTTCTAACAAGAAAAAAGGCTCTCTTAGGAATTTGACACAACACATCAAACCATCCAGCTAAGTCAACTAAGATCATGCTTACCCACCGTCGTGCCTGAGCAATATTGTTGTCCTTGTAATACTGTGCTGACTCCATTGAGCGATGCACACTTGCTGTTCCTTCTGGTTGAGGAATCCCAAATACAGCATCTACCTTCCTCTCTAATCTGTCCCCAAAACTGCAACCCACAGAGCAAGATTTCCACCCCTATACAGTAGTAAGCACGATAGGAAGTATAAGGAAGTACAGTAACGATTACAAGAGGCATATTCCACCAAATTCTACATAGCATTCACAGCAGAATTTCTGAAAGTCACCGATTTGCAAGGAACTAATAACATTTGATGAAATGCCTTCAACTAAAGAAATCAAAATACATTATTCATTCAAAAATCTTCAACACAGATCTCATCAATCACTTCCCCCAATACAAAATTCAGTACGATCAGAGAGACGAACAAACCTCCTCAGCACCAGAAACCAAGATAGGATCCTTGTTGAAATCCCTAGAATAGACCACCCTGTCCTCTCTCTCCAACCACTCCTCACAGCTCCCTGGCTCCGACTCCGAGCCCCCATCCCCCGTCTCAATCCCAAGGGGAGAATCCTCAGCGCCACCCATGGCCACTTCCGTGGATGCCTGAGACCGGTGGAACAAATCAACCCACGAATCGGCGACACCCATGTCTTTGGCCATGTCAAGGCGGCCAAGGAACGCAATCTCCGCAACAACCACGAGCAGCACGAACAGAGGCATGAGGTTAGACCACTTCCTCGCCTGCAGGGGTGTTTCATTAGCGACCGGCAGGGATTCTCTGGGGCCCCTCGGGTTCGACCCGACGCGCATCAATTTCTCCATGAATCTACACAAGTGCACTATGCGGATTTCACGGATAAATTTTCAAACTTGGGAGCGTATTAGTACTGGGGGTCTCTCAGAGGTCCCATCTGATCGATTAAACGAAGCGACAGACTCCCCAGCGGAGAAGAGGATGATACAGATGGAGGAGTTGCGAGGTCAACAAAGAGCAGAGATTTTTCACAATCAGGAGTCAACAGAGAGCTACTCTTCTTTATGGAATATGCAATTAATTTGTCTCCGTTTTGGAGGCTCCAAGGCTGTCCTTCGCAGCACAAATCACGGCGAGGCGACAGCCAGTACCAGTTGGATGGATTCGTTCGCGGGCATATCAAACTCTTTCATGATAATTTTTCTCTACCCGAACAAGATTATCTTTATGCTTTAACAACAAAACTATTTTTTGGATCTTCTTGGTTCTTGCTGGACATGACCAATGGCTTATGGGCATAGTTGAAGTACACGACCGTACTGTCTAAAGTTTCGATCTTCGGTAAACAAGCCGGTTGCTTGTCTGTTATTATGACAAACTGGTACAACCCCGAAACTCGAACTTCGGAGGTCAGAAACAAATTGGAAAGCAATAGAACTTCGTCTTCGATCATATGACAGAGTAAAATATAGAACCAGAGGACAGATCTTTGATACAGCAAAAAATGTCTGAGAAGCTGTACAAAATGCAGTAAGTTTGCATGTTATCTGCTATATGTATATACAGACTGAAATTTTCATGTTCTGCCGAACATTCAATGCATCGAACTGACGAGCAAGGGACGCTAAACTAATCAACCTTCAAGTTGTAAAAACTTGCGCCATTGTCTCTCATTCCGCACAATTCTCGGCGAAAAAAATCAGCAGAATTCATATATATATATATATAGAACTCCATGCGACTTCTCTGCGGCATGGATTTCTTCCCAGCTGCAGGAATCAATAAAAGGAATGCTTCACCGAACATGCGACTATCTGTGCCCATTGCCTCAGCCTCGTCTTCACCATCTCCGGATCGTCGCCTATTTTCTCACGTTCACGGGAGTGACAAAGAATTACATCCATAATTCAGTTCAATTCGATAATTATGCATATGAAACAGTATAGAAGAGTCATTACCAGGATCATATATGGAGTTAACAGGGCTCTGATCGGAATCGTTGTCTGAGGCCATCGACGCCAAAGAGGAGATGGAAGAGGTCCTCGAAAGGCTCCGCTGGTACTGCATATTCACAGCATGGTAGAACCCCAGAGCCGGGAAGGTGTCCGAGAGCTTCGGGTCGATCTCCCGGCGAAGTTTGAACCCAAAGCCTAGCTGCCATGCAACCCTTGAAGCTCCTCCAGTCCTCGTTGCTGACGCTCTTGCTCCGCCCAAGGCCACTTCCAGCCGCCGCGCCCTTGTCTTTCCTCCTCTCCCACGCCTCCGTCCCGGAGCAGGTCAGGGGACAAGAGTTCTGCGTGTGAAGCCGCCTGCTCCTGTGAGGCAGTGCTGGGGCAGGCGGCGGTGCCACGCCGCGCTCCGCCATGGTCTCTCGCGGCCACGTCCCAGGATAACGGTGGCAGCTACTTCTGAATTTGGTGCTCACGGGGTCACCCTCCTCCTTACTAAGGGAAGAAATGACGGGAATTGGTCCAAGACCGTGGCAAGAAATGCATACGCCTTAAATAGTGGTAACTGCCAAGCTCAGCAGATTCAAGTGGAAATAGAGTACGAGCCGCGTGGCAATACATTGCCCAATTGTTTGGTTTGGGGGCATATATTTAAGACTAATATTCAGGTAATTAATAAAATTTTCAATATAATATAAATGGTAGGTAAAAAAAATTAATTTTGTAGGGGTGTGGAAAAATGCGTGGTTACTTATTCCATGCGTGGCATTGTTGAGGTAACTAGCTTGTGGTAATAGATGTGAGACGGCATATTCTGGTTAGAATTGACTCAAACTGCCTTGAAACGGAACATTTAACATTCTTATTGGCAGTTAATAATAGTGATTATAGAGACAATACAAAAGAAATAAAGACTTTCCCGTTTAATCGGAATTTGCTCGCACAGCACCGTTTTTTCTCCATTTTAAAAACTTATCTCGCAAAACATGTAAAAGATTAGTAATTATATCACTTGAATTTTTTAAATGATTTCTTATTTAAATTTTTCTTTAAATAAAAAGAAGAAAAAGACTGTGGTTTTTTTCATTATTTACTGAATTAAACGCGGCTTGCTTAAGCCTAGTTTTCGTATTTATGATTTCTGAATCATTGACCTGTAACCAATTCATCTCTATGCAATACATAAAATCGTAATCGATTATCAAATGGTTTTCATACAAAAAAATTCCTCCCCGCATATAAACTGCTGCTTGCCTTGTTACACTGTTCATAGTGGATATATTGGATAAGTTTGCCAAAAATCAGGATGAATGTGTAAAATTTTCCAAAATATAGAATGTGATGTACTTTGGACTCTCGTGGGTAAGCTTCGTCTCGGTTCTCTTTTTAATTACTTACCAAAGCAGCGTGAATTTGACCTTCGCTATCCATTTTACATTTTCACGAGCGATACCACACACACACACACACACATACTATTTACTTTTTAAAATCATTTATCGGACTCGTGGTGCTGATTCTAACAAGGACGCGTGCGCACGTCGACTTCACAAAACCGAAGCAATCCATCGCGAGCGGAGCAACGTGGCAGGCGTAGGTGGCCAAGAATAGCTCGGGCTGAACATGTCGCTAGGAGAAGATTCGTATATTTCCTCAATCATTCCGGCGTGTACTTTACGTCCTCACTAAGCCCCAAGTCAAAAGCTAAGCATACGCAGCGTCTTCACTTCCCGAGAACTGTTTTACCCCATGAAGGGACCCAAAGCGCGCTGCACGGCTCCGACCAACGCAAGTGCCCGCCGGTGGGCTGGCGCTGCAGGGGTATAGTTTTTGTGATATGCATTTCCTAGAGTCTCAGCACACCACGCCACTTCCCGTCTCCGGCACTAGATCACCAATCCAACGAGTAGTGTCGGAAAAGCCAGCCCCGGCTCAGATGCTCCCCAGGTATGCACTTTCCCCATTGGAATGGCACGTCCCGTGATCAGCCAATTTCAACCGCTTCCTGAATGCCCCACGGTTGCACGACGCCAGTGGTTCATCTCCCAAAAAAATGGAATTTTTAAAAATAATAATTTAATTAAATGGGGAAATTTTTTTTGTCGCTCTCCTTAAATTTGCGACTCGTAGTCCAAGGCTTCACAGACACTTGTCCGCTCGACACGCCAAAAAAGCAGCCTTCGACCTATTTCGTGAATCGAACTGGGATCCGGGGGTAGTCGTTGTCCGCAGGCCCTCCTGTTAAATTTTATGCGCATAAATATATCTCAAAATGGCAAAGGTAAAAATATGTGATTTTTTTGCACCTTTTCCTTCCACTCCTAGTCTCTTTCTCTCTCTCTTCCTTGGTCCTATGGGGAGTTATTATTACATTTAAGTTTGTGATTTTTTTACTAATTTTATCTGATGCCATTTTAGAGCTTCATTCCATTTCTTCATTTGATATTCTTTTTTGCTTATTTGATGTCCCTGGTAATGGAGTTTAGCTATAATTTTGTGCTGAAGCAGTAGTTTTCTGCATAAATTTTTTTTTCCTGATATTTGTAATTTGAAAGATCACAGCGAAATTGAACTGAAGTATATAGGCTTCCCTAGTGCTGTTTTCTAGATAATATTTCAGGTTTTTTCTTACTGAGTTGAAACTGTCGCCCGATGATTTCTCCTAATTTTTTTGTTGGGGCGTGGTGTACGGGTCGGTGTTTGGGGGAAGTGAGATTTGTTGGGATATGTTTGTGCTTCCTTTCATTTGGAACAGAGGATTCAAGATTGACCCCTTCAAATGTTTTGCTGTCCGGTTCTTGATGTTGCCTTTTAAACGTTTTTTGCTCTAGCTCTTTTCCGGTTGCCATCTGTTGGGTTATTGATCGTAAGAGTTTATCTGATGTGACAATTGGATCGAAAAGATTATTGGATTATATTTTTTTTTTGGGTTTCCAAGTTTTGATCTTGTGGAACTCTTTCTGGGTTTCACTTTCTTTTTGGAGATTTATTATTCAAGACACATTGATCCAGTTTCGGCCTCTCAGACATGCGGAAGCCATGGTTTCTGATCTCTTGAAGCTTTTGGTTCAGTCTTGATATCTCTCTTGTTTTTTTTTCTGCTTAGATCATATTGACTGATCTGAACCCCCAAATGGGTTTTAAAAAATTGAATTGTTTTTTATTATTTGTACCCTTACTGCCTCATATTCTCACGGACAGCTTATGTGAAACTTTTAATTTGGATATGTTTTCTCCCAGGAGATTCTCTGCAAGTTTCTCTACTTGCTGTTTATCTTCTAAAGAGAAGCGTAGTGGAAGCCGAGTGATATACATTATGTTTCTCAATTTCTGGGTTGATTTACCTTTTACTTTCAATCTAACTGGAATGGAGCTTTTGGCTCTTTGATTAGTGGACCAGAGATGGTAAGAGAAAAGCGGATAAAGAAGTAGTTATTAGTCAATTTGATCTGCTTCACTTTGATGGGAATAAAGATCATTGTCACTTCCACCATTTTGCAGAGATGGGATCCAATATGAACTTCAGAAACTTTGTCAACACCCCGCCGGCTGAGGCAAATGCTGCCAGTTTCAGTGGGACAAATCCATTGATTCGACAGCCGTCGATCTATTCCCTTACCTTTGATGAGTTCCAAAACACATGGGGTGGGCTTGGGAAGGATTTTGGGTCGATGAACATGGACGAGCTGTTGAAGAGCATAGGGAACGCTGAGGGAACTCAGGCAATGACTTCTACTGGAGGAGGAGCTGGAGAAGGAGTGAATGGTGCGCCTGGGAATCTTCAGAAGCAGGGGTCGCTTACTCTGCCTCGAACGCTTAGTCAGAAGACTGTCGATGAAGTGTGGAGAGATCTGTTCAAGGAGAATGAGGGAGCAGGAGGTGGGATTGGTGCGGAAGCTATTTCGAGTTTGCCTCAGCGGCAGAGGACTTTAGGTGAGATGACATTGGAGGAGTTCTTGTTGAGAGCTGGAGTTGTGAGAGAAGAGATCCAACCTCAACATATTGGAAGAGCTGCTGATGGAGGGTTTTATGGTGACTTATCGAGGATCAATAATAACGTTAATAACAGTAATGCCAGTTTAGCTTTCAAGCTTCAACAGCAGACACAGAATAGTCTTGTGGCCACTGCACAGAATCCAAATTTGGCACTGAATGTTCCAAGAATTCAATCTCCTCAATCTCAGCAGCAGCTCTTCCCAAACCCAACAACTATGGCTTTTGCTTCTCAAGTGACTCTACCAAACACCTCTCAGCTGGCAAGCACCCAAGTGAAGGGCATGATGGGGATGAATTGAGCACCCACCGGCAACTCTGTAATTCAAGTCAGTGGAATTACAAATGGGGGAATCTGTGTTGCAGTTCCAATGGGATTGGGATCTCCTGCTACAAGCAAACTATCTCCTGCAGTTTCTAAGAACACTCTGGATTCATCATCACCAGTACCTTATGCTTTTGGCCGTGGGCGGAAACCAAATAGTGCATTGGAGAAAGTAGTTGAGAGAAGACAGAGGAGGATGATAAAGAATAGGGAGTCAGCCGCTCGGTCGAGGGCTCGCAAGCAGGTAATGACTAATGCTTTGCTTGGTGCAAAGAAGTAAAGACATTGAGATGGGACTTGCTTTCAAACCGCGCTTATTTTGTTTCACATTGATTTTATTTCACGCTTTACATTCCCTCAGACCAAACATGACATACAAAGCCCCTGAATCCTTTGTATTTTGTGCCAACATGCTAGAATCAGATTCCAGATTAGTTTGATATTCACAATAAGTGATCGGCTGTTATAGAATATTCCCAAAATTGGAGTTTGAGTGATTTGATGATTTCTCTCAGGCTTATACGTTGGAGCTGGAAGCAGAAGTCGCTAAACTCAAAGAACTCAATCAGGAGCTGCAGAGAAAGCAGGTGAGCTAATGATCCGAGTGTTGCTTAAGTATATGATTGGAATTCAGCCAAGAGCCATCTGTGATTGCTTACGTTTCTTTCCCTTTACTTTTTTGCAGGATGAATTCATGGAAATGCAAAAGAATCAGGTACATATGTGCGGCTTTCTTTCTTGCAGCAAACACCTTTTGTTATTGCTTACGTAGAGATGCGAACGTTCTATTAAATTGCAGTTTCAGAAGAAGGGTCTTATGGTACTGACCGAAGAAACTGAATAAGAAGGGGGTTGTAGATGATCATGCTATATACTCAACGCGAAAACTGTCGGAATACTGAAGCTAATGGACACTGTTTGACTTGTTCTTGACAGGTCTTACAAAGAGTCAGTGGGAACTTGGGGAACAAGAGGCTGTGCCTGAGGAGGACTCTGACCGGCCCTTGGTAGGTCCAACAAGTTCAGACATGAACGTTCGGGTTCGGCGAGGTCCGATCGTAGAGGGAAAGGGTAGATGTGTAGATGTAGCTCTGTCAGCATTCCCCGTGGGGGGCTGTAAATATTGAGATGCAGTTAGCTTTTGTCCCTTAGGTTGATCAGGTTCTCAGTAGGAGTAGGATATGTTGTGGTGGTCCATCTTTCGCCATATTTGTATGCATAGAAAGTGAGGAGAAAGTTCAATGCTCCCATCTGTGTTGGGTGACCAAGTACGATGCGCTGTTGATGCCACCACGTGTACTGTAGACTCTCTGCTGGTCCAGCCTTTGTTCGAAAATAATCTCTCTACCGAAGATCCTCTCCCTCCTTTCCTCTTCCCATGCGACTCTGTCTTAGCCTTCTGTGGCGCCTCGCCCGTAATTCCGATTGTAGTATCCGTTAACTTTGGTTATGCGCACTTGAGAAGCAGTACACGAGTGGAACATGCAGCTTAAAATCGAAGGACTGCGAGCTATGTTCAGTATGTAATGAACACGCACGCGATTTGTTCGAACACTGCTACATCCATCTGGTGAAAGCTCTTTCTATATAGGGCCGTCTACGGTTGCTCGGTTGGATCAGTATTTTAGACCCGCGACTCGCTTAGAGTTTTTGAGTCGAATCTCGAGCTCAATGTGATTTTCCTACCATCATCATCACGGTAATCGCGATGGCGCCCGTGGCCTAATGGATAAGGCGTCTGACTTCTAATCAGACGATTGTGGGTTCGAGTCCCACCGGGCGTGTTTACTTCTGCTTTTCCTGTTTTGCCCCCCTGCCATACATATCGCATATTTTCCTTTTGGCCAAAATACATATCGCATACCTCTCCATATTTTCCTCCTAATTCCCATATTTCATGAGCAAAACATAACATTTCACATGAAATTTCATAATAAGAATTAAATATATAATGTCTCAGTTATTAGGTCGATAATGATACCACTATATTAAATCTTATTTATCAACAAAAATATCCTTACCTTTTTTTCATATATTATTATTATTATAAATAAGACCAAAAGGAATTGAATGAAAATGGATCCACCTTCTGTTTGATCTCTCATATAAGCAAGAAGGCTCCTGTACAATCGTGTTATGAAAAGATCCTATTATAAACTAGTTCTCTTGTAATTTAACAATAATTTTAGAGTTATAAACTATTTCAAAATTGTGCCATCGAGTTTGTAAGAGCAATCCTCCTTATCTCGACAATTTTGATATCATCTAAAAGCTAGACAAGAGCCGGTCATTGTACTTGGTTACGAGTTTTTGAATAAAAATATACACAAGGTTTTTATGTGAATTGACACGGATTAAGATTCATTTTATGAAATAACACTGCAAATGGGCAGATCAACTTTTATTGTATTTTGCCTATAATTTTGATTTTGTGATTCATCAAGAAGTGCACTGCTAAATCAAAAGATGAGTGCTGTATGAGTTCTTCATCCCTCTCCACCAAAGAGATGGGGGGAAACTGGAGTGGCACATCGGGTTTTACCCTTCTACATTTTGATGCCGTCACTGCTCCGCGATGACTGACCAAAGAGGTTTCCAGAACTTTAGGGAAATTTCTGGAAGTACTTAAACTATAGGGAAAATTGCGCCTAGTCTCAAACTACAGGGAGCAAATGTGAAATAATCCCCAATGGAAAATGGGATGAAAAAAGGAGAATAATCCTTAATTTCCGGTTTTACCCTTCACTGGCCAGATGGCCGCCTCTTGCTACACGTCTCCTGCTAAAGGGCCTTGGGTTGCTTGTCACTGTTCTCTGAAAGCCACAGACCTGCTTCCAATTAATACGTTGTTAGGAGGTTTCTTTGCTCGCGGGATTCCTCTTCCTCTGGCCCTGCCCCTTCATTTATCCTTTCCCCGTTGCCGTTTCCTGCTTCGGGGATCAAAGTCACGTCCTTTATCCTGATTCGAGGGCACGGTAATGAATTGAACCTCGATTGCACTTCTTGTTCCGGGTCGGTTGTTTCTCTGTCGGTAGCTCGTTGGAACGGGGAAAATCTGTCAAATCATGCGCCTCCCCTTTTTTCTCTGCTTGAAAGTTTGCATCTTGATTTTTACTGCTGTTTTATTTTCTGTCGAAATGTTTAATTCATGCTTTAGCTCTGATGTTTGAGTGCGGATCCGTTTGTTTCAAGTTGATTTGGCTTTGTTGATTGCGGAAATGGCGCGGATGGTGGGTGAGTATTTTACCTCTGATGTTTTTATATACGATTGGCTCTATCCATGCTGAAGACGCAGGTTTTCTTTCAAGGATGTTGACCGAAAACAGTGATTTTGCCGATTTCGGTGATCAAACAGTTAAATAGTTACTGCAGGATCAGAATACTGGCAGGGCACTGTTGATTCTGGGAAATGATGGAGAAAACTGAAAAACATCCAATTTAGCTTTGCAATCACGGCTTTGTTCCTGAAGAATGTCCATCGCCTTCTAGATGTTCTTTAGACCAGTTGTCACATTTCTATTTGGTGAAGCTTAATTTGTGAGCAATTGGAATTTGAGATGTCGTTTTCACTTTTCTCTTTGCCACATGGACTACTCAGGTGGTAGAATTGGCACTTTAGTGATGAATAAGATCAAAACACCTTATTAGCGTAGATGTCAGGGGGAAGGATTAAGTCACTAGAAGGATCTAAAGCCCTGCATAAGAGTCCTAGGAACACAGAGACTTGATTTTCTCGTGGCTACTTCATGATTTTCTGGAGAATCAGTTTTTGCTGTCTTTCTTCATGATATAATGCATTCTTGGCGCATTTATAAGAACTGGAGACTTGTTCTGCTTGACATACACATGCATTTTGTTCTGGTAGTTGCAATTTTGTGATTGGCAATTCATTGTTTTTATTTGATTGTGTAGGAGAACTCTGACTTTCACAGAAAAGCATCAATGGTAAATCCCAGTCCATCAGCATCATTAGTTGCTCTCAACTCTTCAGAACAGAGGGAGACTTACACGGTTGATTCTATGTTGAACCCTGTTCTACAGAGCCGGACATCTTTGGATGGTCCAGTTGCTATCCTCTGGGACATTGAGAACTGTCCTGTTCCAAGAGATGTCCGCCCTGAAGATGTAGCAGGCAATATCAGAATGGCCTTACAGGTCCACCCCGTGATAAATGGAGCTGTTTTATCATTTTCTGCTTTTGGTGACTTCAATGGCTTCCCCAGGCGCCTAAGGGAAGGTTGTCAGAGAACTGGTGTGAAGCTTTTTGATGTTCCCAATGGGAGAAAGGATGCTGCAGATAAGGCCATTTTAGTTGAAATGTTCCTCTTTGCCCTAGACAACCCTCCACCCTCATCAATAATGTTGATTTCTGGGGATGTTGACTTTGCCCCTGCGCTACACATCCTTGGTCAACGTGGTTACATTTTAATTCTTGTTATTCCCTCTGGGATTGGAGTGTCATCAGTTCTTTGTAATGCTGGTATGTTCGTGTGGGATTGGCCTAGTGTGGCTCGTGGAGAAGGCTTCCTGCCTCGTGGTAAATCATCAATTCCTCCTTGCCATGGTGGGCCTGTTGATATCTCAGGGTATCTTGCAGGTTGCTATATAAATGAGACACAGAGTGGGCAGAACGAGGAGGAGGCAATGGTGTACCAAGGAATATCACAGAACTATTGCAACTCGGGACATTATTCAGTAATCTCTCATTCTTTGACTGAATATAATAGTGGAGCCATCTCGATGCCCTGTTTATCTGCTGCGGCAAGATCACATAGTCTCCCATCTGGGTTAAATGAAGTGAATGATGAATTTGCCTCCTTTTCCAATCGAAATGATCTGACCTCATGGATCCAGCCAGGGGATCTAAATGGTCTGAAGGGGCAATTGGTAAAGCTCTTGAAGTTCTCAGGTGGATGCCTGCCCTTGATCCAAATCCCAGCTGAGTACCAGAAACTCTTTGGGCGGCCGCTCTATGTCTCAGAGTATGGGGCACTGAAGCTTGTCAATCTCTTCAGGAAAATGAGTGATGCCATTACCGTAGATGGGAAAGGCCAAAAGAAGTTTGTCTACCTCCGGAACTGGAAAGCAAGCCCAACCCAGAGTAAGCGCCAGTCAGTACCACTGAGGAAGGAGAAAAAATGTAAATGGTCTGTGGGGGAGAACGGAGATCTCATAACAGGCTGTTGTGTGTCATCGGATGACTTGTCAGACAAGGATCATGTGCTGATGGAGGAGCAGAGGGATAAGAGTGATTATCAGTGCCTGCATGATTTCAAGTATGAGCTGCAGGAGATTCTTGTGAGCTATTCCTGTCGGATCTTCTTGGGATGCTTCGAGACTGTCTATGAACAGCGGTACAAGAGGCCGTTGGATTACCAGAAGCTTGGAGTTGAGGGGCTTGAGGAGCTTTTTGAGAAGATGAGAGATGTTGTGAAATTGCATGAGGATCCTGTCAGCAAGAGAAAGTTTATATCTGCTCTCTGTTGGTAAAAGGAAGTCTGGCTCCTTTTATTCTCTCATGTAATCCTCGATGCTTTTGAGTTACGTTCAGGTCTGGCAATTGATGCACGCTCTTTCATTATGAGCTCATGTAGACATGTATCCAATGCTGCTGCTGGATTTGCGGGATTGTACGATCTTTAGGGCTCTCATTTTATAGTCCGACAGGCTGGTTCTGCCATAGTAGGGGCTTGTAAAAGTCGCATGGATAGATGACAGCTTAGGAGCTCTGGAGCACTGAATTTTTTGGCTAGAAGTGCATCCTACACATGGATTTGGAGGTTGCTTTCTTTTTTTTCTAATGTGACGAACAATTCCATGTAAAAGAAGCCCAAGCCTGACAATGTCATCTTATCGATGATAGAGCATCTTCTATCTTCACTCTAATTTAAGGTATCACTATTGGTGGTGTAGAGCTTATTGCTCTTCCTGCTTTACTGTAATATGCTTGGTAGCTGCATCACCGTTGATATACATTTGCTGCGTCGCCAGTTTTACCTCCATCCTGTTACTAGCGCTCCTTATTTGGACGAGGACAGGTGCTCTGCTTTGATGGATCTGTTGGTAGTTAATCGAAACTACGTTGTTCTGCTCCCGTGCCGCTGGCAATCATGTCTGCTGTTACCTTCGGTTGCGTGAAGAAGAAGAATCTTTGTGAGTTTATGGGATTTCTGATACCGCTCCCTAGGTCAACTTTGGATTGTGGGATCCATATTATCTATGGCTGAAGGTCATGGAAAGGACAGATAAATGCATCGGGGATTTCTGACACCATTTCTAATGGATCGGATCGATGATCGAGATCAGGAGAGGAGAAACATTTGTTGGCATAATCCACGTAATAAATTTCAATTACAATCTGTCACTCCACCGGGTCCGACTGTACGTACGCACGTGCGGATAAAGAAGCTTCCATAACAGCCGACAGTGTGCGCTCAAATACTTTGTCTACTGAGATTCCTCCGCAGACAAAATCCTCCAACCAATTCCCGAGACAGCAAATCCATTTTTTCAGCCAAGAAAAATCTGAAAATCGAAAGTGAAAAGTGGGGGAAAAAAAAAAGAGGAAACCCGCAAGATTTTTCTTGAATGGAATCGAGAAAAATGGCAGCTTTGCTCTCTTCTCTGATCGCTGAGCTCCTCCTCGCCCTTGTCCTCCTCTACCCTTCATCTTCGCTACTCTCCCTCCCCTCCGGCGACTCGAGCCCCGACGATCTGTTCACCGCCCTTCTCCCCATAATCCAGCAATTCGCCTCTCTCCATGAAATCTCTGCCTCTCTCTTGCCGGGTTCAAGAAAACGGAAGAGAGCCCAATTGCCCGATCCCGATCCCGCCCGGGAAGAGTTCCCCGACCCCATTAGGAGCCTTGATTCGTACGTCAACTCGTTCAACATGACGGCCTCCAGCTTCGAGTGGCTGTCCGGCCTGCTCGACCCCCTTCTTGACTGCCGGGACCCAGCTGGGTCCCCACTGAACCTGTCCACGGAGCTCCGCTTGGGAATTGGGCTCTTCCGGCTGGCTACAGGCAGTAATTACCGCGAGATTTCCCACCGGTTTGGAGTTTCCGAGGCCGCAGCTCGGTTCTGCTCCAAGCAGCTGTGCCGAGTGCTATGCACCAATTTCCGATTCTGGGTCATGTTCCCGGGACCCGACGAGCTCGGGCCTGTGTCAAGGGGTTTTGAGTCAGTCAGCGACCTGCCTAATTGCTGTGGCGCGGTCGGTTGTGCTCGGTTTGGGCTCTCCAGGTGTGGTGGACTGGAAGAGAACATAGCTGCTCAGCTGGTGGTGGACTCCTCTAATCGGATCTTGAGCATTATTGCTGGGTTTCGCGGTGACAAGACCGACTCAAGAGTTCTCAAGCTGTCAAGTTTGTACGAAGATGTTGAAGCTCAGAAATTATTGAGCACCTCCGCCATCAGTGTCAGTGGGGTTACTGTGAATCAGTACCTGGTCGGGGGTGAAGGCTATCCACTGCTCCCTTGGCTTATGGTACCTTTCGCCAATCCTGAGCCCAGGTCGATTGAAGAAAGTTTCAATTCTGTGCATAAATCAATGCTCTTTCCGGTGTTCCGGGCCATCTCAAGCCTCAAGAACTGGGGGGTCCTGAGCAGGCCGATTGAGGAGGATTTCAAGACAGCGGTGGCTTATATAGGCACATGCTCGATTCTTCATAATGCTCTTCTCATGAGGGAGGATAGCTCCGCCCTGTCTGATAGGCTGGTAGAATATCGCAGTCACGGTCAGGAGTTTTGTGATTATTCTGTCTCTGAGAAGGCAATGGAGACTCGAAATGCATTGGCAGGGCTGGTGAAGGGGTCCCATGGCTCAGGCCGCTCTTCGAGTTCTGGTGCTTGAATTCATTGGCTCTCTAGTGGTGTAGGTAATGCAGGACTCAATTCTTTTTAGATGGATTGCTCACAGAATTTCTGATGGTAGATTCACCACGAATTGTTCTTTCATTGGGGACTCATAGTTCGATTGCTACTGGGGCGTTTCTTCCATTGTCAAGCTGTAATTATCTTCAGATACAGATTTCTGACCACTCTCAAACAGGGGGAAATGTGTTCATGTTGAATTGAAGCTTCTGTTCATTGTCATTTGAACTTCGAGCAAGCTTGCGAAGCAAAGCAATAGCTTATCAAAATGGTACCAACTGGAATCGCCTGTATAAACTTGAGAATTCTGCAGTATTCTGCTTGCCAGCTTGATGCATGGCATCACGTGTCCAAGATCCTCCTCGGTGGCAGGTGACATTTTGCTCATCAGTGGTGTCATTCTTTTCTGGATTTGGAAGTTAAGGAAAAAGAAGGCTGCATGCATTTGGCCAGTACATCCAGGGATTAATTATGATAAGATAACATCATGCTGAATATGGCAGCAGAATCGGTGAGTGAATGCAGAATGTGAAAGGAAAGCTGATACATTGATGAGCATCCACTTGCGAAAATCCAGCATAAAAGGTAAAAATCAGCAGGAGCTTAACATCAATACAACGAATATTCGCTTTCCTCACATGTTTCCTTCTTCTAGACTAATCAGATTGCAGAGTATCCTCTCTGGTAATTTTCTGATTGCTGACATTGCGGAACTGGAACCGTTTATGAAGAGTGGCAGCGGCATCGTGTGTTTCTAAGATCAGTAAATTGCACTTCCATTTCCATCCTTCTCCATACCATAGCTTCTTGTACCATCGAGCTTGCCTTGATTGGTTCACTAGGGGAGTTCTCAGCCTCTGTTAGTCCCTTGCCACTCCCTTAGTCCCTTTTGTGTCCATCCATGAACTATAACTATCACGGATGCCTCTTCAGGAAAGAACCCAGCCCAACCTAGGATGGCTGCAAAATGCAAACAACTGCAGCATCTATTTATAGTCTTAAGATGAGCATTGGTAACTTAATTTATCTTCCCTGAATAATCTAGATTCCTGCACGGCCTTTAACAAAAGTGTACCTGTATCTGGAAGCAACATAGATAGGTATGTAAAGGATACCTAGTTGCAAAAGAAACTCTTAAGGCAATCGACAAAAATAGCCCCATAACTATGGGGGAAGAGCGCCTCCTCACAAAAGAGGGGGTCAAAATGACCAGGCCAAGAATGCATCCACAAGTCACACCACAACTTCAAATCACCCTCGCTTGCCTACAGCTTATCACTGGCAGTCTGTTCAGAGTTCCAAACTCAATGACAGTAACCACCACTTCTACCAACAATGTGAGAAACTCACTTGCCCACACCGTTCCATACAAGAATAATAAACAGCCAAGACCTACCCGTGTCTCGACAAGAATAGCAGCAGAACTCCACCTCAACGCAAGTTGCAAATAAACAGCCAACAATCTCATAAGAGATTATTTCATGCAGATGATAAGAAACCTTTGGTACTAAAGCCTATCGCAAATAAATTGATGATATGCTTTGAGCAAAATAACAGGCCGTCAAAGATGCAAGAATGCACATATAACTTCGTAAGGCAGGAGATCATAAGATTGGAGAGTGAGTTGACGCCAAAAAACACTAAATCAAGTCCCTGAGAACTAACACAAATATACGGTCTATTGAGAAGCGTCTTACTAACTCAAATGGCAGCAGCTCTCTAGAATTCATATCCATGTCATCAACTTCAGAATATAGTACTGGAGACAAATAAAAAAGCAAAACAGAGTGAAAGTTGTCCAGTATGCGTCCGTTTTCTCCTTCAACGGTAACTCTTCTGGAACCTTGCACGAGCACCACGGCCGCCAAACTTCTTTGGCTCACACCTCCTTGGGTCTGCAACAAGCAGGGTCCTATCGTACCTGGCCAAAAATACCAAACCAACTCCATCAAGCTTTGCACTTTTTCCGCATTATATCACCCCCAAGGATAGCATACTAGTGTACCTAGATACTCCATTTCAAATGGATCATAACCCATAATTTCCTCACCGTACCAGTTGAGATTATAGGCATTTCTAGCTTCGCAGTTTGAAACAATGAAATGTGATTGCATTTCAGTTCTGTTGCAATATTTAGCTATTCCCCCTAGTACGAACATTACTGGTGATGGAGGATATTACTGTGAAGATGATGGGCACAATCATGGCAACCTTAGGTGGCAGACTAACCTATAAGAAATAAAATTAGAGCTTGCGTGGAGTAGCGCAATTACAGCTGGATGTTTGCGTCATTGAACAGAAAAAGACCAACTACATGATTTTCAGGTAAAAGAAACCATTTGAATTACCTGACCAAAATGTCCTTGATCTCCTTCTTGCTCTGCTCATCGACATACTTTTGGTAGAAGGCAACCAGAGCCTTGGCAATGCTCTGACGAATGGCGTAGATCTGCGACGTGTGACCGCCTCCCTTAACGCGTATCCTCATGTCGACGCCGGCGAAACGGCTACGCCCGAGGAGGACGATCGGCTCGTACGCCTTGAACCGGAGGATCTCCGGCTCCACGAGCTCGATGGGGACGCCATTGATCTTGATCAACCCGCGGCCGCGCTTGCAGTGGGTCACCGCCACCGCCGTCTTCTTCCTGCCGAAGCACTGCACGGACTCCACACCAGCGGCCATGATTTCGAGGTTCAACCTGTTCGGTCGAGGCTGCGAAGAGAGGCTCTTCGCCGGTGTTCGCCTGGGAGGCGCAAGGGGAGGCTTAATTATGCCAGGGTGCGGCTAGGGCTTCTCCACTGCAAAAATGCCCACAAAGCCTTGAATTAATAACGGATATACCAGAATTGGCAATTGGGCCTGGCTATCGGCGAGCAGGGTAAAGAGACAATTGGGCCGTGACTGGTCGATGCCCATTTTGGGCCAGTGTTCCTCTCTCTGTTTACTGACGAGTGAAACCCGTACGGCTAGCTGACCGGTGAGGGGTTCGAGGCAGAGAGGAAATCAAAATCACGCAGCAGTTCGGATGTCGCTCGATCCTATCGATTTTGTTAGCTCGTGCGCGTAGACAACAGAGACGTGGATGGCCGACGACGAGGATGATTTCTGTGGGGCGTACGGTGTGTACCTTCACTGGGCGACTTGAGCCATGACTCCCAAACGAGTGTGAGTCACCCTCTCCTTGTCACGGGTTCCAGCATAGTTCGGGCCCTGTTAATTCGGGTCATCTCAATACGAAAGAGCTTCGGTCGCCACCCACACAAATAGCAAGAACTTGTAACTTAGACAAGCAACAAATATCTTTCAAGAGCTAAAAAAAAAAAAAAAAAACCAATCCTCAGTCAATCCAAATAAACTCCTGGAAGAAAAAAAGAAGTCTGAAGAAGCAAGCAGTTACTCCATCCCTATTGTATAGACCTACGGAATAGAATTGTCTCCACACCACATGAACACAAATGAAATTGTGTCTTTAAGAGTATAATGCTACTACTACTTCCGAGTCCCTTCCATCACTCTCAGAATATCAGTCTGACCAATGCTTTTCAAGACTCAGAGAAATTGCGGCCGTCATCACTCAAGGGACAGCGAACCAAGCTGGTCGGCAGCAGCAGCACCAGCCTGCTGCTGCGCAACATTCCTCAGGACCTCCATGGCCTCGGCCACCTTGGCTTTGAGGGCTTCCGGAGATTCAAGCAAGTGCAGGACCTCAGTCTGATCCATCTCAAGGAGCATACCTGTGACCTTAGCAGCTGCATCAGGCTCAAGCTGTTCAACAAGCGGGTAGAGATTCTCACCCAGCATCTGCAGGAGTTGCAAGAGAGGAAAATCCAGATCATTTTTTACATAAAACAGATAACAGTGTGAAAAAGGACCCCGGACTACAGCTCTAAACCCCATGACCTATTCTTTCAATGCAGACACTGGAAGACACAGGAAAACATACCGTCCGCTGCTGATCTGGAGAAGCATTTGCCAGGGCACTAGCCAGAGCCCCAATTGGGACAGGCTGAGACAGAGATGACTCACGCATTGGCATCACACCCATATCATAAGGCATGGACATCATCCCACCAGCTACACCAGCCATTGGAAGATCAGGCATTCCACGCCCCGGAGGATAACGATAAACCCGACTCCTTGGAGCCATCTGAAAATCAAAGGGGGAAAGAGGTGAACAGAATTGTAACAATTAAGGATCTAAGTCCATTTGTAACAATATATGGGACAATAAAACGAACAAATTCTGAAATAACCTGCTGCGGCATCACCGTGAGAGGCTGCTGGTTCTGCTGAACCCCACCACGTCTTCCACCTGGACGATGACCTTGCTGCCCCTGCTGGACCATTGGCACCATGAAGTTCGGCATGGGAGCTGCACCAGGCCTCATGCCAGGAACAAGTTGTTGCTGATAACCAAACCCAGGCTGGAAAAGTATATGCTTCAGTAATACACTAAACATCGTTACTAAGTCAACGTTCCATTGGAGGTCAGTCTGCCTAGTTGGCAGCTCAGAGTGAACACTACCTTGGATTCCTCTGTACGAGATTGTTTAGTACTATCTATCCAAGGACTTTCAGTATCAAACAGGAGATGCAATTGCAAAAAACTTTAAAAAAATCACAAAGGAAAGATTACCTGGGGTGGAAGCACAGGAGGACCCTGACCATATATCAGCTGGTGTCCAAGGCCTGGAGCTCCAGGAGGATACATTGGAAAGCGAGGACCAACAGAAGGTGCAAGAGCAACTGGACGCATCTGAGAAAACTGAGCCTGCACATAGAAGGGGGATATTGTATGGTTGGAAAAACAACACAGTTCCCAATAGTGGTAACCTTTTGCACTTTATCCACTGGTCACAAAAGGAATTTCTCGAGAATGTGTGAAGGCAAACACACCTAGTAAAAAGCTGAAAATTCTGAATTGGGAAAATGCATACCTGTAATCTGGCTATTCTGTCTTCCTTTCGCTGCGCATGAGCAACATATATTGGCTTGCTCACTACCATCTTACCCAGCATTTCAGTGAGCTATTGAAAAAAAAAAAGCGACAATTATTGTAATAAAATCTGAAAATCAATCTTTATATTTGAATGCCAACAATATTCTTGATCTCCTGAAATTTAAATGCACTATTTGCTTACAGCTTTGGAGGCCTCCTCAGGAGTCGAGAATGCAACAAAACCTGATCCTCTGCTTATCCCATTAAGATCTCGCATGACCTACATAGCAATGCAATTGGAAACATCTCAGAAAGCCTCCAAGAATAACATCTAATCCTAAAAGGACAAGAAAAGAAGATCCATGCATGTCTGATAAGGAGAAGGGGCTTTCTGATACTCAAGATGTCAGATGGAATAATTCCAGAAAGCATAAAGATGACAAAATAGATTGAGTACAGGTAATTGTGAAGTAGAACTCTAGAGAAAAATATAAGACCTTGCATGAAGTGATGGTACCAAAAGGAGAGAAGAGCTCCTTAAGTTTCTCATCATCTATGCTATCATCTAAATTCTTGATATACAAGTTAGCTCCTTGAGATTTCTCAGCTGCCTCCTTCATACTCTGCTCAAATTTATGTTTCAGTTCAATCTCCCTTTCAGATTTCTTCTGCGCTTTCCCAACATACCACTCTTTCTCATCAAACTTGCTTCCATTTAGAGCCTCCACAGCCCTAGCAGCATCGTCTGCATTCTCAAAGTTGATGAATCCAAAACACTTTGATTTCCCATCAGCATCTCTCATCACAACAGCACTAGTAATTGTTCCAAACTCCCTGAAAATCTTTTTCAGGTCATCCTCTGTTGTTGACTCAGAAAGATTCTTCACATAGACATTGTTGAATTTTGTATTTTGTGAAGTAGATTCTCTTTCCTGCTTACGAAGGAAAGGTCCCACAAAGACTTGCTTATCATTCATCAGCATACCATTCAGCCTCTCTATGGCCCTCTCAGCTGATTCTTCATTATCATACTGTACAAAGCCATAGCCTTTAGACTGACCAGAAGGTTCTGTGGCAACTTTGCAAGAGAGAATAGTTCCAAAAGCAGAAAATGTCTCGTGCAATGATTTGTTGTCAATTGACTTGTCAAGATTCTGCAAAAATCAATATATAAAATTAAATATTCAGTATCGTAAAGTACATGATCACCGCAAACGAGTAACAACAAGATACAAATCCAAGTCCAAAAAAGTTAATACTAGACAGGCTTACCTTAATAAATATGTTGCCAGTACCACTCTTGCGGATGCTTGGGTCACGATGAGAATACATAATCCTGATCGGATTTTCATTGAGAGGAGTGAAGTTCAGCATCTCCAGTGCCCTAGCAGCTGCCATCAACTATCAGTAAGTACATGGAACATCAAGAATGTTGAGAGAAAATAAATAAAAACAGAACAGCAGCACAATTTTCCATTAAAAAAAAATCAGGGAACAGAATGTTATTCCAAACAAAGAATTCGTGTTTTCAAGTTTCCATCCTCCAGCTGGAAACAAGGACATTGAACTAGAGCATCCGGGTGAGTTTCAACAAAGAGATCAGACAATGAGCGATCGTCAATATTAGACATTGCTCCTATAACACATGACATGGGGGGAAAAAAGTAAGAGCATACAATAGCATCAACCTGTTAAAAGAAAAGAAAATTCGATCTTCTTGGGAAAGCAATAATTAGAAGGAGAATAAACATGCAAACGTGGGGGAAATCCCCTGCCACCAAGCATGAAAGTCCAATATTCCAAAAGTCGACAGGAAAATATCAGCAACAATGAGTGTTCAACTGCATAGATTATATTGCCTCCTGAAAAGGGGCAACTTTAGCCTACCATCAGTAGGGTTGCTGTAGTTAACATAGCCATAGCCGAGCGAGCGGCGACTGGTCAAATCCCGACAGACCCGAACAGATACCACCTGACCGACCTGATTGAACAGATCGTACAGCTGCGAGTCGGTGACATTGACATCGAGGTCCCCAACGTAGAGCGAAGTGGTCACAAACTGATTGGCACCGCCATTAACACCCTGAGGGGGAGCCTGAGCTGGAGCTGGGACCTGAGCCATTCTTCAGACGGGAGAACCCTAGCAGCAAACAGATGCTCCTCTTTTCTTGTACTTTTGAGGGTTTTTTCGATTTTTTTTGGTTTTTCGCTAAAGGACTCCCTCTTCCCTCTCCTCTGATAGCAAAATCCTAGATAACGATAGAAGATCTAAGACAGCAAAAAGAGTAGCCAGCAGCGGAACGATCGGGTGAAAGGAAACAAATTTTTTGGTGTTTTTGGTGTGTGGATAGGTAGAGGAGAGGGTAGGGGCGGAGATGGGGGAGAAGCGGCGAGGATAGGGCGGCTCCGGCGGCGGGAGAAGGCTTCCCCGGTCGCGCGAGTGCTTTGCTGAAGGAGAGAGAGGGCGGCGGTTACGGCGCCTAAAAAGAGCGACGCTTACTTTCTGCCACGAATATATAGTGGCGATAGGAATTTAGGGTTCGGTTCGGTTCGCACAGGCAGTCCTTCCGTAGAATCGCTTGCGTCTTGACGTTTTGGTCCCTCTACTTTATATTCGTATCGTTCGAGTCATCCAAAGTTTCTGAAATTTCACCCCTTTTCGGCCATATGTCACAGCGTTTTACCAAATTCACAGACCCTTGCAGTGTATTAATTCAAAAACTTTCCACATATTGTCGAAGGGGAATCGACTTAGAAGTCGAGGTGAAATTACAAGAGCAATTTTTGGAACGATAATCGCAGGGATCAGGGAGCATTCATTGTCAAAGTTCGGGGACTTAAGTGTAGACGTCCTTTTCATTCTCTACTCTCCTCCGCTTTCTCCTTCTTGGGCCTATGGGCCTCGAACCCCTCAATACCACGGAGATTCCCGGATGACCACCATATATTGCACCAGGTCCCAAGGCCTGGGACTGTAACCGCGATGTCCCGAGCTCGAGCGTTCCTCTGATCCGCTTGTGACTTTGCAGATCGTCACATAGCACATTATGAAGATTAGGAGGCAATTCTACTTACCTAATCCTATTCAAAAGGCTAGATGATTGTCACGACCCGAAAATCCGGCAGAGTTTCCCCTGTATTTGGGACTAACCAGAAACGCAAAACCTGTTATAACTCAGCTCAACACACCATATCCAGCCACATCCATCCACAACCATTTCCAAATCAACAGTTTTCAACCACCAGATATTCAGGTCGTGATATGAAATCACACTATACAGGACTTCTATACATACCCCATCAAAATAAACTTATCCTAGTTGATCCCCGGGTCTATTTGGGCGGCTCCACACGGCTGAGTGTCCTCCCTATCTGTAGAAAAACAATTTGCAGAGAGTGTGAGCTGCAACTCAGTGAATACAAAATTCCATAGTGAAATAACAAATGGCTCACCTATATCCTTACACGACCGTATCAACTCATACGATTTATCTACTATGGACATGGGGTCGTTGGCAACTTGGCCAACTTCACACGACCCACCTAATGCAATGCATGTAACAAGCATGTCAAACAATAACCATGGGGTCGCATTACCTCTGCGATAGAGTTATGGCGGTACCGTTACTACAGCTCTCCCCAAAACAGTACCGCGACCCCGCACCTCAATCATTTCCTAGCATTCTACTTCCCGTGCCCCTTCCCTTCACACGCACGCGGGGGCCGCCTATTAACTTCTGGCGGTAAGAGTGGACCCGTCGCACTCAAGTCTTTCTCTTTTTCTTACCTCTCCTCTCTGGTCTTTGTTTTTCCCGACAGGGTCCGTGGGGAGTCAACTCACATTTTCCACCGGGGTCATAGAGCCAGTGTCACTCATGTCCCATGCTTATATCCCGCCGGGAACCCGCGGCAGATCAGTAAGGCCCATTTCTATTCCGCCGGCTTAGCGGTCACCATGGTTATACACAAGCACAAGCAATATGCACAATGAATGAATGAATGCATGTCCACTACCGGTATCACATAGCTATCTCACAGCTACTCAATTCTCGATCATATATGCTATAAACCAAAACACGAACAGATCATTCCACAATGGAAGAATGTACTCACAACCCTCTTAGTCGATCAAATTCACGAAGCAGGGTCCTCAAGGTGTTGATCCCGGTTCTCCTCAGCACCTATCATATCACTCGCAAGGAGATCAATATATATAAACCACGTCAGTAATCTATCTTCACCCACCATATTCAGGTCAAAAGGTATTCTAGCAAGTTAAGGAAAACTTCTAAGGATTTGAGAGGGTTTAGGGCTGTTCCACCGACTGATCTAAGGAGATGAGTCCCTCCTCGGCATCCCTCACTGCCGTTATTCCTTTTTCTCTTCTCCAGCTATTACTCTCGGCCACACAGAGGAACAGAAAACCCTTCAGCAAAACCGAACGACCACACCAGCAGTACACACTGCACTTTTCAGCCGGCCTCAACTCGAACCCTAACAGTTATAAAAACGTAACTCCCAGCAGCAATAACACCTAGATCTCAGCCATAGCGATTCCCGGACACCAAATCAGCAATAACCCAAGGAGGGTTCGGGTATCCGAGAGCCTTACCTCTATGCCCGAAGTCGTCAGTAGAGCAATGGAGTCTAGAAACCGAGGCTTGTCCGCAGAAGGCCCTCTCCTCTAGGCTCGATTGCCTCCTGCAATGGCGGATGGAATGGAAACGGGGACGGATCGGAGGAAATCGAACCCTAGCAAAACCCTAATTTCTCTCTTCTCTCTCTCGGCAAGGGGGAAAGTCGGGGGAAAGGAAAACGCGACTGAGGGAGGAAGGAAGGAGGGAGGAGGAAAATAGGGCCGGGGGACATACGGGCCAGCTAAATGGGCGGGCTCTCCTCGGGCCCAAGCCCGTGGGCTCACAATTCCTCCCCACTAATTCAGAATTTCGTCCCCGAAATTCAGTCACCTATGCCAGGGAAAAGGTCGGGATAGTTGCTCCTCATGGCTTCCTCCGGCTCCCAAGTTGCTGTCTCCCTTGACTGGTTCCTCCACCGGACCTTCACTACCGGTACTCGTCTGGTCCGTAGAACCTGTTCCTTCCGATCTAAGATCTCCATCGGTTCTTCCTCATACTTCAATTGCTCATCCAATCCCACTGGTTGATAAGTAAGGACATGGGAAGGATCGTGAACATACTTGCGCAGCATGGAGACATGGAACACATTGTGTATGCGGGATAGGTCCGGAGGTAGTGCCAATCGGTATGCCACCTTGCCCACTCGCTCTAGGATCTCATATGGTCCAATGTACCGGGGGCTGAGCTTGCCTTTCCTACCAAATCGCATGATACCTTTCCAAGGAGATACCTTCAAGAAAACAAAATCACCTACTTGGAATTCTAAATCCTTCCTCCGCTTGTCTGCATAACTCTTCTGTCGATCTTGGGCGGTCCTTAATCTTTCCCTTATAACCTTCACCTTGTCCGTGGTCACATCCACAATCTCTGGCCCAATCAATTTTCGTTCCCCAACCTCATTCCAGCACACCGGAGTTCGACAGGCCCTTCCATACAGTGATTCATACGGTGCCATTCCAATACTGGAGTGATAACTATTGTTGTAGGTAAACTCTATGAGTGGTAAGTGTTCTTCCCAGCTACCTGAAACGTCTATAACGCAAGCCCTCAACATGTCCTCTAGTGTCTGTATAGTCCGTTCTGATTGCCCATCAGTCTTTGGGTGAAATGCAGTAGAAAAATTCAATCTCACACCCATTGTTCTCATGAAACTATCCCAATATTTGGATGTGAAGTAGGAACCTCTATCTGATACAATGGATACCGGGACTCCGTGCAACCTGACGATTTCGTTAATAAACAATCTTGCCAACCTATCCGCTCCAAATGTGGACTTTGCAAGTAAGAAATGGGCAGACTTTGTCAATCTATCCACTATCACCCAAATAGAATCATACCCTTTCTGAGTTCGAGGAAGTCCAGACACGAAATCCATGGTAATCTTTTCCCATTTCCACTCAGGAATGGGCAACGGCTGTAATAAACCTAAGGGGCGTTGGTGCTCTGCTTTAACCTGTTGGCAAGTTAGGCATTTAGCCACAAATTCAACTACATCTTTCTTCATACCATTCCACCAATAGTTCCCTTTCAGGTCGTGATACATCTTCGTGCTGCCTGGATGCATGGCATAGGGTGAGTTATGCGCCTCTGTGAGAATCTCCTTCTTGAGCTCATCACTGTCTGGAATGCAGGTTCGGTTCTTAAACATCACTATGCCATCCTCGTTCACCTCAAACTCAGCTCTCTTCCCTTCCATCACTTCCTGTCTCACCGTTGTCAAGAACGAATCCACTTGTTGGGCATCTCGAATCTGATCCATAAGAATTGGTTTCACCTCATACATTGCCATTAACGATCCAGTAGTGGTTACCTGCAGGTTGGCTCTCATGGACCTCAACTCATTGAACAATGTATCTTGAATACTGTAAAGACTTGCTGGGGCCGAGGAGGACTTTCGACTCAAAGCATCTGCCACTACATTCGCCTTCCCTGGATGATAATGGATCGTACAATCATAGTCCTTGATCAACTCTAACCATCGCCTTTGTCTCAGATTAAGCTCCTTCTGCGAAAATAGGTACTTCAAACTCTTGTGGTCTGTGTAGATTTCGCACTTCACTCCATACAAGTAGTGTCTCCATAACTTCAAAGCAAATACCACCGTAGCTAACTCTAAGTCATGGGTAGGATAGTTTTTCTCATGAGTGCGGAGTTGACGAGAAGCATACGCCACCACCTTGCCCTGTTGCATTAACACGCAGCCTAACCCCTGGTGAGATGCATCACTGTAAATCACGAACCCTTCATTTGGGGAGGGAATGACAAGGACTGGGGCAGTAGTCAATCTGTGTTTCAACTCCTGGAAGCTCTGTTCACAAGCGTCTGTCCATTCAAACTTCTGGTTCTTCCGTGTCAGCTTGGTTAGAGATGTGGCAATGAGAGAAAATTCTGCAACAAATCTCCGATAATAACCCGCTAAGCCCAAGAAACTTCATACCTCTGTTGCATTCTTCGGTTGTTCCCAGCTTAAAACAGCTTCAATTTTCGACTGGTCTACTGACACACCTTCACCTGTGATCACATGTCCAAGAAATTCTACTTGGTCTAACCAAAACCGACATTTGCTGAACTTTGCATAAAGTTGCTTCTCCCTCAATGTCTGCAATATTACCCTTAAATGTTGTTCATGCTCGCTCTTATCCCTCGAATATACCAGGATATCATCGATAAAAACTACCACAAACTTGTCAAGATAAGGTTGAAATATCCTGTTCATCAAATCCATAAAGATTGCAGGGGCGTTTGTTAATCCAAAAGGCATGACAAGGAACTCATAATGTCCATACCGAGTACGGAAAGCAGTCTTCAACACGTCTGACTCCCTTATCTTCAGCTGATGATACCCTGAACGAAGATCAATCTTTGAAAATACACTAGCACCCTGGAGCTGGTCAAACAAATCATCTATTCGAGGTAATGGATACTTGTTGCGCACTGTGGCCCGATTCAACTGTCGATAGTCCACACACAATCGTAAGGTACCATCTTTCTTTTTCACAAATAGCACTGGAGCACCCCAAGGTGATACACTAGGCCTGATGAATCCCTTCTCCAGGAGTTCTTGTAACTGATCCTTCAATTCCCTGAGCTCTAGTGGAGCCATACGGTAGGGTGCAATAGAGATCGGCGCGGTGCCAGGTTCCAACTCTATAGTAAACTCAATCTCCCTGTCTGGTGGCAACCCGGGCAGATCTCCTGGAAAAACATCTTGGAATTCGCAGACCACTGGAACTTCATTGACACTTGGGGACTCTACCCTGGTGGCTACCACATAGGCCATATACCCTTCGCATCCCTTCCTCAACAGTTTGGAGGCCTTAAGGTATGATATGAAACTAAATGGAACACTCTTCTGATCCCCGCACCATTTAAACTCAGGCTCATCCGGTATTCTAAATATCACTTCCTTTCTATGGCAATCGACTGTGGCATAATAAGAGGAAAGCCAGTCCATACCTAGTATCACATCAAAATCTTGAATACCCATAGGTATCAAGTCAGCTATCATCTCTCTATCTCCCAACTGTATAAGGCACCCTCTATATACGGTATAGACTGCGACACTCTCCCCCGTAGGTATGGCTATGGACATTGGGTGAGCTAAAAATTCTTGAGGCACAGTAGCATGTCTAGCATATGTTAATGATATGAATGAATGAGTAGACCCTGGATCTATAAGCACTTGTGCGGGTCTATCAAATAAGGTTAAAGTACCTGTTACTACCGCATGAGTGGCGTTGGCATCCCGTCTCGTTAAGGTGAAGACCCTCCCTTGTGTCATGGGTCTATCTGCCTGCCTCATTTGAGAATTTGGCTGACCGGCCAGGCTTGCACCCGATTCAGCTCCTCGACTCTGGTAACTTCTAGCTCCACTGGTCGGTCCTCGCCCTCGGTTCATGAATTGTCTCCCTCTAATCCCACTGCCTCTAGGGATGCTCCCAATCGACGAGTCTCCTTGCTTGCAATGTCGTTGCAAGTGCCCCTTTACTCCACAACGGTAGCAAGTCGCTTCTTTTGCACTTAGCAAGGGATAGTTTCTCCTTATGTGACCCACTTGACCGCAATGGAAGCACCCCATGGATCTTGCTCGGCATTCACCCATGTGTGGTCGACCACATTCCCGACAAGGCACTGTCCTGGGAATGTCAGTTGATGCTGAACTTGATGAATAAACGGATTTGCCCTTAGCCGAACTTGAAGTAAATCCACCTCTCTTGGATGTCCTGGAAGATCCTTCCGGACTAGAAGCATATCGGGTCTTCTTGTGCTGCCCCCTTTCCATAGCCTCATCTTGCAAGCCTTGTTCAGCTATGAGAGCCTTGTTGTACAGCTCAGAAAATCTTGAGAGTTCAAGGATGGAGAGTCGAGATCTCAAATTAGTGTTGAGTCCTTCCAGGAAACGGTTGCATCTAGAGACTTCATCGTTGACCAATGTTGAGGCAAATCGCGACAAGGAAGTGAATCTCATCTCATACTCAGCAACGGACATATCTCCTTGCTTCAGACTCAGAAATTCCCTCTCCTTTGCCCGTCGGTATGAGATTGGGAAGTACTTGTCGAAGAACACTTGTGTGAACTGGGGCCAAGTAACATCAGCTATCGGGGCTGGGTCAAGTCGTCTTTGAGTGGCCTCCCACCAGTATCGAGCATCCCCAGTCAGCATGAAGGTGGCAAGAATAACTTGTTGTGTGTCGGTGACATCCATCACTGAAAAGATCTTCTCCATATCAGCAACCCAATTCTCTGCCTCTATAGGGTCCACAGTCCTTGAGAAAGATGGGGGTCCCAACTTCTTAAATGCTTCATATGGTACACGGTGCTGCTGCTCGGTAGAGTGAGCTTGTACTGTCATCTGTTGCTGAACCAGAATCGCCTGTTGCTCCATAAGCCGTGTCTGTTGTTCCATCATGCGTGCAATTGTATCTAGAGTATCTCGGATGTGAGTGTCTCTCTCAGCATGCTCTCTAGGAGTTTCTTGAGGAATTGTGTAAGAATGTTGCCCTTCATCTGGGGCCTGAGGTGTCTCCTGACCAACTACATTCTCAGTTTGATACCTTCGTGGCACACGATGGGTGTGTCTGGACCTCATATCTAATTCGTACCCTATCAACATGAGCAACTTAAGCATATAAATCACTAAGTAGTTAGTAATAACTCAGCCGTGGGATTCCTACCTATCCTAAAAGTCATGTGGGGATCAACCAGCTATTTAGAGTCTACAGAATCTCATAACCTAGGCTCTGATACCAAAAATTGTCACGACCCGAAAATCCGGCAGAGTTTCCCCTGTATTTGGGACTAACCAGAAACGCAAAACCTGTTATAACTCAGCTCAACACACCATATCCAGCCACATCCATCCACAACCATTTCCAAATCAACAGTTTTCAACCACCAGATATTCAGGTCGTGATATGAAATCACACTATACAGGACTTCTATACATACCCCATCAAAATAAACTTATCCTAGTTGATCCCCGGGTCTATTTGGGCGGCTCCACACGGCTGAGTGTCCTCCCTATCTGTAGAAAAATAATTTGCAGAGAGTGTGAGCTGCAACTCAGTGAATACAAAATTCCATAGTGGAATAACAAGTGGCTCACCTATATCCTTACACGACCGTATCAACTCATACGATTTATCTACTATGGACATGGGGTCATTGGCAACTTGGCCAACTTCACACGACCCACCTAATGCAATGCATGTAACAAGCATGTCAAACAATAACCATGGGGTCGCATTACCTCTGCGACAGAGTTATGGCGGTACCGTTACTCCAGCTCTCCCCAAAACAGTACCGCGACCCCGCACCTCAATCATTTCCTAGCATTCTACTTCCCGTGCCCCTTCCCTTCGCACGCACGCGGGGGCCGCCTATTAACCTCTGGCGGTAAGAGTGGACCCGTCATCCTCAAGTCTTTCTCTTTTTCTTTCCTCTCCTCTCTGGTCTTTGTTTTTCATGACAGGGTCCGTGGGGAGTCAACTCACATTTTCCACTGGGGTCACAGAGCCAGTGTCACTCATGTCCCATGCTTATATCCCGTCGGGAACCTGCGGCAGATCAGTAAGGCCCATTTCTATTCCGCCGGCTTAGCGGTCACCATGGTTATACACAAGCACAAGCAATATGCACAATGAATGAATGAATGCATGTCCACTACCGGTATCACATAGCTATCTCACAGCTACTCAATTCTCGATCATATATGCCATAAACCAAAACACGAACAGATCATTCCACAATGGAAGAATGTACTCACAACCCTCTTAGTCGATCAAATTCACGAAGCAGGGTCCTCAAGGTGTTGATCCCGGTTCTCCTCAGCACCTATCATATCACTCGCAAGGAGATCAATATATATAACCACGTCAGTAATCTATCTTCACCCACCATATTCAGGTCAAAAGGTATTCTAGCAAGTTAAGGAAAACTTCTAAGGATTTGAGAGGGTTTAGGGCTGTTCCACCGACTGATCTAAGGAGATGAGTCCCTCCTCGGCATCCCTCACTGCCGTTATTCCTTTTTCTCTTCTCCAGCTGTTACTCCCGGCCACACAGAGGAACAGAAAACCCTTCAGCAGAACCGAACGACCACATCAGCAGTACACACTGCACTTTTCAGCCGGCCTCAACTCGAACCCTAACAGTTATAAAAACGTAACTCCCAGCAGCAATAACACCTAGATCTCAGCCATAGCGATTCCCGGACACCAAATCAGCAATAACCCAAGGAGGGTTCGGGTATCCGAGAGCCTTACCTCTATGCCCGAAGTCGTCAGTAGAGCAATGGAGTCTAGAAACCGAGGCTTGTCCACAGAAGGCCCTCTCCTCTAGGCTCGATTGCCTCCTGCAATGGCGGATGGAATGGAAACGGGGACGGATCGGAGGAAATCGAACCCTAGCAAAACCCTATTTTCCTCCTCCCTCCTTCCTTCCTCCCTTAGTCGCGTTTTCCTTTCCCCCGACTTTCCCCCTTGCCGAGAGAGAGAAGAGAGAAATTAGGGTTTTGCTAGGGTTCGATTTCCTCCGATCCGTCCCCGTTTCCATTCCATCCGCCATTGCAGGAGGCAATCGAGCCTAGAGGAGAGGGCCTTCTGCGGACAAGCCTCGGTTTCTAGACTCCATTGCTCTACTGACGACTTCGGGCATAGAGGTAAGGCTCTCGGATACCCGAACCCTCCTTGGGTTATTGCTGATTTGGTGTCCGGGAATCGCTATGGCTGAGATCTAGGTGTTATTGCTGCTGGGAGTTACGTTTTTATAACTGTTAGGGTTCGAGTTGAGGCCGGCTGAAAAGTGCAGTGTGTACTGCTGGTGTGGTCGTTCGGTTCTGCTGAAGGGTTTTCTGTTCCTCTGTGTGGCCGGGAGTAACAGCTGGAGAAGAGAAAAAGGAATAACGGCAGTGAGGGATGCCGAGGAGGGACTCATCTCCTTAGATCAGTCGGTGGAACAGCCCTAAACCCTCTCAAATCCTTAGAAGTTTTCCTTAACTTGCTAGAATACCTTTTGACCTGAATATGGTGGGTGAAGATAGATTACTGACGTGGTTATATATATTGATCTCCTTGCGAGTGATATGATAGGTGCTGAGGAGAACCGGGATCAACACCTTGAGGACCCTGCTTCGTGAATTTGATCGACTAAGAGGGTTGTGAGTACATTCTTCCATTGTGGAATGATCTGTTCGTGTTTTGGTTTATGGCATATATGATCGAGAATTGAGTAGCTGTGAGATAGCTATGTGATACCGGTAGTGGACATGCATTCATTCATTCATTGTGCATATTACTTGTGCTTGTGTATAACCATGGTGACCGCTAAGCCGGCGGAATAGAAATGGGCCTTACTGATCTGCCGCAGGTTCCCGACGGGATATAAGCATGGGACATGAGTGACACTGGCTCTGTGACCCCAGTGGAAAATGTGAGTTGACTCCCCACGGACCCTGTCATGAAAAACAAAGACCAGAGAGGAGAGGAAAGAAAAAGAGAAAGACTTGAGGATGACGGGTCCACTCTTACCGCCAGAGGTTAATAGGCGGCCCCCGCGTGCGTGCGAAGGGAAGGGGCACGGGAAGTAGAATGCTAGGAAATGATTGAGGTGCGGGGTCGCGGTACTGTTTTGGGGAGAGCTGGAGTAACGGTACCGCCATAACTCTGTCGCAGAGGTAATGCGACCCCATGGTTATTGTTTGACATGCTTGTTACATGCATTGCATTAGGTGGGTCGTGTGAAGTTGGCCAAGTTGCCAACGACCCCATGTCCATAGTAGATAAATCGTATGAGTTGATACGGTCGTGTAAGGATATAGGTGAGCCACTTGTTATTCCACTATGGAATTTTGTATTCACTGAGTTGCAGCTCACACTCTTTGCAAATTGTTTTTCTACAGATAGGGAGGACACTCAGCCGTGTGGAGCCGCCCAAATAGACCCGGGGATCAACTAGGATAAGTTTATTTTGATGGGGTATGTATAGAAGTCCTGTATAGTGTGATTTCATATCACGACCTGAATATCTGGTGGTTGAAAACTGTTGATTTGGAAATGGTTGTGGATGGATGTGGCTGGATATGGTGTGTTGAGCTGAGTTATAACAGGTTTTGCGTTTCTGGTTAGTCCCAAATACAGAGGAAACTCTGCCGGATTTTCGGGTCGTGACAATGATGTAATCGGGATTTAGATAATTTGATGTTTTCATGGCATGCCCTGATCTCCGGGAATGTTGATTTGGCTCTTTGATGACAATTGTGTGCATCAGGTATAATGGTATATCAAGTAGATAAAACCAAAGATGTATATACTTCACCGCCCTTGAAGTGATCTCTCTTCCTGTCGGGCTCTTCTTCGAAGGCGATTTCCGAATTTAAGGTTCTTCTAGAAAAGTAAGGAAAAGGAAAACAAAATCCTCGTTGATTGTCTGCCTTTTTCTCCTTGTGGGAAGAAAGTTCTCGTCGTTTTCCGTGGATACAATGGACACCACATGTTCTGCCCGCCACCACCCCCACCACCACCGGAATTGAATTCAGAGAGCTCAACGTCACAATCATGTTGATTGATGTGGGAGTAGGTCGACAATCGGCATGATCCATTTGCTTTGGCAGGTCAAAGTTGCGATTTTTCACCGCCATTTCTCCTCCCTGTCACATCGTTCATTCAACCCAGAAATCCTCTCCGACCTCCTCAGTTCCCACTCTTTGAATTGAAACCGAACCCTGAGAAGTTTCCTCCCTATTCCAGGAGTTCCCCCTTCAAGTACGCTTCTTGGCCTATAAAGAAGATCTCGGAACAGGCATTTGTTTCCGAACAGAGGGGGGAGAGAGAGGGAGAGAGCATACAAGCACTGACAAATGGGTTCCTTTTCCTTCCCGAATTCCCTCAGCTCAATGCAACTTTCTGGGGTTTGCTCTTTCTCTTCTACTAATCTTCACCACAACCAGCATCTGTTACTGCTCCCCTGCGCTCTCCTCTCCAGCCAGAGGAGACTGTCTAGGGGCTCTGCATCTGCTGATCTTGGTCCCAGACAGCGCCGTTGTGGCGGTTTGTCAGCTCTCTCTGCCGCGGGTGCTGACGTCCCCAATTCCGTGCCGGTGAGTCCTTCCTATCACTCCTCTATTTTGGGAAGCAAATTCAAGTCCTCCTTCGGTGAAAACTCGTGTCTTTTTGGGTTGATCTGAAATCAGTGGTCCTATTAAATGATCACTTGCCGGGTCCTTTTATCTTCTTTGTTTATTGATTTTTTAATTGATTCATCTGCTCTCTCTTTATACCATATGAAAGTGCGTCTCCATGCGGCAAAAAGGAAATAGGAGAACTTAACAGCGGTCACAACTGCTACAACTGGTGAACATGGGAACGTAGACCGGTAAAGCGTAAATAAAAGGAAATAGGATGAGTTACTGTGTCGTGGTACTACACTAATGTGGATCTTCGCCACGTCAAAGTCAGCTCATTTGGCTTATTTTGAGATCACGTGTCTGCAGTCATTTTGTGAATGGAATCACTGAATGATGGCGTTCATGACCACGTTTGATCGATTCTAGATTGACAAGGTATTCTAAATAGAGAAGACTTGTGTGTATTTTGATACTACGAGCAACAGTACTGCATTTTAAAAATATCTGCACAGTACTGGGTTCTTCAATCCAACAGTTAGTAAAGGATCAAAGTCAATGGATCACAAGGATTGATTGTTAGGACAGTGTTAGAAAAGGACAGTTTCTATCATTAGGGCATTAGCAATAACAAATTTTCTTCTGAGACATCTCGGGGAATCATCATGGCGCTACTCTGGATGAATGTTGGAAATTGGAAGGCACTAGGCAGGCATTTATTACTCTTGCTGGTATTGGTACCTCCAGGGGAAGGTTTTTGGGTTTCTCTCTGCTTATTTTTTGGTGGGTAGATCAAAAGAAAAAGTGTAATCCTTATGGTTTAACTCTGCTCTTAATTTGTGCATGTTAGTCCAATCGACTCGTGTTAGATGATAGAGTGATTTATCACATGCTGTATGTTCACAAGTCGCAACCTTTCGGACTATATATAAAATTTAGTTCAATTTATTTTGTTTCAATGGTTGATAGAGCTGCCTGATTGGATTAAAGTGAGTAGTTTCTTACTATACAATCAGTAGTAAATAGGAATTAACATTTTTTCTGTGTTATCTGTCATGCACTTCAGCAACATAATGAAGCGTATATGGTAGGTGATTTCATGACCAAAAAGGAAGCCTTGTATGTTGTAAAGACTACAACAAGTGTTGATGAAGGTACTTCCATCACTTGCACCTCTGTATGACGGCTTTACAATCAGTTCACATGTTCCTTATTAATTTTTGTTGGTACAGCTTTGGAGACCCTGGTGGAGAAGAGAATAACTGGCTTTCCTGTGATCGATGATGACTGGAATTTGGTAATTTCCATACTCGCTCTTTCCTGACATGAACATCTTATATCTGGCAGCTTCATTTCATCTGAAAACTGTGAACTTTAGTTGTATCAGCATTATAGATTACACAGTTAACTATTACCTTGTCTCCTGGGAAAAAATAATATCTCAATTCTTCTCATAAATTGTTGAAAATTATGCAAAGCCAGTGCTATAAAGGAGACCTCCAACAATTTCCTTGGTGAATATTGGAGAACTGCGATTTCTTTCCATTTTTTCCTGTGTCCAGTGCTTTTCAGATTTACTTAATAGTTACTCGAATAATTGTTTCTCGAGAGAGGAATATGTTCAGTTATTTCACCGAGACCAAGGGAATGAAGATGTGTGTGCATGTGTGCATGCATGAGCCTTTGCTTGCGGATAGCTTGAAGGAATGCAATAGTTCATGATGTAGGAAGATTTTATGTGTTTTTTCCCTTTTTGTATGAAACCTAGGAAGATCTTATCAGTCTGGAGATATATTTCCAGCTTTCAATGGTGATTGTGGATGACTTGCAGATGTACCGTCCTGGGACTGTGAAGCTAATAAAAAGTTTACTATAAATTATGAGATGAAACTTTGGGATATTATTATTATTATTATTATGTTACATATATTTGTTTTGTCATAATCTGCAATTTACCTGCTTCCGAGTTGACCATCAATGCTATACTGAACTACAAGATAGGCTTTAAGTTATTCCCTTCTAACATTTTTCTGCTGTGCTGGCTTTGTTTCTATGAAGGTTGGTGTTGTCTCGGATTATGACCTATTGGCTCTGGATTCTATATCAGGTAATTGTGAGGATTAAGCTCGAATTTGTGCTAATTTTCTTAAAGGCAATTACTCTTTTTGCTTAAAAAAAGAACAGATTTTGTTTTTTTCTTTTACCGACAAAGAATAGATTTTGTTTGTTAAGCAGAAAAATGCCATCAGCTTACCGGTCATATTTTACAAAAGAGTCAACAGGGATGTGCAGGTTCTCTGTCATCTTTACAGGCAATCCTCTGGGCAATTTGATGAGTGACAGAAGGAAATTGCATGGTTTTGAAAATTTTAGTTAGAAGGCTAAGGTACAGCCTCTTTTAGATCTAACATTGCACACCACTTTGGCATCTGATACTCCAATTCAGTTGAGAGCTGGTCAGTGTTTTGCAATGAGTGTCATAACTCATAACTCTGGTAATTGAATCCCAATTCTGATAAAGAAGAATTTATATCCTTTACTATACAGATAGGATTCAATTTGTAGTTTTATTCTCTAATGTCTTTATTTAGCTGAAACTCTGTGATGTAGTACGAGATTTATAGTTACCCTATCCTCAGCATTTATAAAAAAGCATGCTTGCGACTCCATATTTACCATATGGAGCTTTATCTGGAAGTATCTGCACTGTCATATTCTTATTCTTTTGTCAACACAGGTTCTGGTCATAATGATGTAGACATCTTTCCAGATGTTGATAGCTCATGGAAGGTACATTAAGTGGTCCTGTCAATTTCATGGCATATTTGTGTTTATATTGTTGATGATCTGTTTGTGTTTCGAGAAGTCAATTACAGCATCACTCTTATTATACTGCAATAAAGTTGAACTGTTCAGTGCGGGGATGGTGAATGTCTCTTTCAGCTAAATTATACTGGAAGTGGTCTAGTTAAGGGCTTAGTTCTTCATTCTTAGGATCTCTCAACATCATAGTCATTCAGCATCAGTTTAAAAATTATACGATGGGGAAGGTATGTAAATTTCTGATTAAGCCATCAAATTAGATCCGCACATACTGGATTGAAAATAGAATAGTGGAATTAGAATGTGTCTACCAACTGAGCTTTCCAAATAGATTCCCAGAATCAAGTTTTTACGTGCTCATTCTCTTCAAATGAAGAGCAACTATGTCACTTTCTCGTGTTTTATACTGTTTTATCGACATTGATAATTTGGCAATTTTCCCTTGCATGTACTAAATCTTTTGGATTTGTTATGCAGGCATTTAATAGGATACAGAGGCTCCTAAGTAAGACTCACGGGAAAGTGGTTGGCGACCTGATGACACCTGCACCTCTTGTTGTCCATGAAACCGCAAACATCGAAGATGCAGCACGGTACAAACATATTGAAACTCCTCCAAGGATCATGTTTCATCTCCCTCTTTAATGTCGTAGCTTCCTGTCAATGGATGTTCCAAGTCACTGCTTGAGCTGAATTTCAGTTCACTTAAAATCTTTTCTCATGCAATCAGGCTGCTGCTGGAAACGAAATTCCGCCGACTGCCTGTAGTAGATAGTAATGGGAAGCTGGTATGGGTATCATCTCTCTCCTCATCTTCTATTATATCCTCTCAAGTGCTAATATTAGGCTGTTTTTGTCTGAGTTGGCATGTTGATGTTCTTCCATCACAGATTGGAATCATCACGAGGGGAAACGTGGTTAGCGCTGCACTGCAGATAAAACGAGCTATGGAACGAGAGCACTCTTCTTGATTGTCGATATGTGAGTGAGAGTGTATGTGGAAACGTAGAACCCGATATTTTGTTCCCTACGTAAAGCATTTTGAGGCGAGATTCGTGTCCGTTACTTTTCCACTAGGAGTCATTTGTAGGATCCTTCTGAGTGCATTATATATATGGTATATCTAGAACTGAGGTCAGGGGGAAATGTCTTATGCCGAAATTTTGTATTGCAGAGGGAAGTTCCTGGAAATGCCATGTGAAATGTAATCGGAGATGTTGAATGCCATTTAAGTTATATTTATTGTTTGATTATAATATCAGACTGTGTCAACCCAGATGAACAGTGATAATCCTTGAACTCAGGGCATCGATAATGTATAAATTCCTTCTCCAAACAGCCTTTTCTTTCCCTCTCTCTGTCAACGGATGATTGGTTCAGCGGTGGAGATGCTCTTCTCCGTCATGGGGGCCAGCCACCAGATCCCAGTGATCGACATGGCCTGCATCTTTGCCACACATGGTGCCATCCTGGCCGTTCCGTACTCCTCCCAGGACTCCGTTGGCGGTGGCCAAGTACCTGTCCGTCCAGTCGAGGTGCACGTTTTCCAGTTGCGGGGATGTTGCCTCTCCCAATTCAGAGATGTACACCGTCCCCTCCCCTTCACGGGCGTCTCAGCTCCAGGAGATGCTCAGGGAGCTTTCTGGCTGAGAAGAAGCCAGATTGATTTGTCATCAACATGTTTCACCATTGGTCATCGGAGGTACAGCCGCAAGGAGGCTGATGGGTGGAGGTGCAGAGGCCACACAAGCGAGGAGAAGGGCCATAAGAGCTCTTGGAGGAGGTCCCGGAGGGCGATTTAGATGGGAGGTCATCCCATGCTGAAGCGGATTCTCTAATTTGGGAGCTCCAACATTGAAAGGGAATTGAATTTCGAACTTCGGATCTATCAGTGGAAAAGTTGTTGGACCGACTCGGATCTGCTGCATCTTTGGAACTGATGGCCCTTGTGCTGAAGCAAGTCTGATGTAGCTTGGAACTCGTATCCTGTTTCCCTCGGGCAGCTGCATCGGATGTAGACTTGATATGCTACCTGATCAAGGATATCCAGCCACCAAGATGAAAGCGGGGGGCCTCGAACAACATTGGTTGCTTGTCACTGTGTTGGTGCTCAACTCCATACACTGTCAAGAATTCATCATAGTCCAATGTCTTTCCTGTGGGATCAAAAGTGCATAAAAAAATGGCCCTATCGTTCGTCCAGGAATCCATGTGATCTCTTGTTACTTAATTGGATCAAATTGTAAATTCCGTTCCATTATAATATTTCGATTTGTTAGAGCCCAGGAAGGCTCTCCGAGTCAAACCATCGCATGACCTTTTTCCCTCCATATCTAATACTCTGTTTGTAATTATGTTCCATGCACTGGATTTTGACGAAGGAATCAGACCGCGATGTTTTCCCTGGGCCACACATTTCGCGGATCTTAATCAGCAAAAGCATTTCCTTGGAAGGCGCCGATAAAAGATCGATGCCTCACTGCTTACGGGCAGAGCTAGGCAGTTGGTCTTGGCGACAGGCAGGAGTACAGGTGACAGATTCGGTTCCTTAGAGCGGCCGGCTTTCTTAGTCCAATCCGCACATGCGCTCCAAACACAAGGCCACGCACATCCCAGCAAACGATACACCTATTTCTAGTGAAGAAGAGGCCGGAAATTTCTCCGGCGGTGCAGCCTTGAGCTCGAAGGATGGACGCTGAAAAAACTTTGCTCCGTGTTCTGTCCCTTCCATTCATGGGCTCGCAGGCATATGATCCCGACGGTGGACATGGCCAGAATATTTGCTGCGCGAGGACTGAGTTCCACTATCATCACCGCTCATCTCAAGGCAGCCTACCTTGCCGGAGCTGTAGAACGATCCAGAACCTGGGGTCTCGAGATCAAGATCCAGACCGTGAAGTTCCCAGTTGCGGAAGCGGGATTGCCGGAGGGGTGCGAGAACTTCGACTTTCTCACTTCCACGGAGACCGGGCAGGAAGAATTGATGGACAAGTTCTTCGACGCCCTAGGAACGCTCCGAGACTCAGTGTGCAATCTCCTTGAAGCGTCCCAGCCCAATCGCCTTGTGGCGGACATGTTCTTCCCTCGGGCCACCAATGTTGCCTCCGAGTTCGGGATTCGCAGGATCGTCTTTTACAGCACGTGCTACTTCTCCATGTGCGTATCTACCCTCCTCCGACTCCATAACCCGCACAAGGAGGTTTCTTCCGATACGGAGCCGTTGACTGCTCCTGAACTTCCCAGTAACATGCAGCTGACAAGGCAACAACTGCCTGTATCCGTGAGACAAGAAGTGTAAGCCACCTTGACGAGGCTACTGAAGCAAGCACCTGAGTCCGAGGTCAAGAGCTACGGGGTCATAGTCAACGGCTTCTACAACTGTCACGACCCGAAAATCCAGCAGAATTTCCCCTGTACTTAGGACTAACTAGAAAATGCAAAACCTGTTATAAATCAGTTCAACACCCCAAATCTAGCCACAGCCATCCACGACCATTTCCCAAACAACAGTTTTCAACTACTAGATATTCAGGTCGTGATATGTGATCACACTATACAGGACTTCTATACATACCCTATCAAATACACTTATCCTAGTTGATCCCCGAGTCTACTTGGGCGGCTCCACACGGCCGAGTGTCTCCCGTATCTGTAGAAAACAAATTTGCAGAGAGTGTGAGCTGCAACTCAGTGAATACAAAATTCCAGAGTGGAATAACATGTGGCTCACCTATATCCTTACACAACCGTATCAACTCATACGATTTATCTACCATGGACATGGGGTCGTTGGCAACTTGGCCAACTTCACACGACCCTCCTAATGCAATGCATGTAACAAGCATGTCAAACAATAACCATGAGGTCGCATTACCTCTGCGACAGAGTTATGGCGGTACCGTTACTACAGCTCTCCCCAAAACAGTACCGCGACCCCGCACCTCAATCATTTCCTAGCATTCTACTTCCCGTGCCTCTTCCCTTCGCACGCACGCGGGGGCCGCCTATTAACCTCTGGCGGTAAGAGTGGACCCGTCGCACTCAAGTCTTTCTCTTTTTCTTACCTCTCCTCTCTGGTTTTTGTTTTTTCCCGACAGGGTCCGTGGGGAGTCAACTCACATTTTCCACTGAGGTCACAGAGCCAGTGTCACTCATGTCCCATGCTTATATCCCGTCGGGAACCCGCGGCAGATCAGTAAGGCCCATTTCTATTCCGCCGGCTTAGCGGTCACCATGGTTATACACAAGCACAAGCAATATGCAAGATGAATGAATGAATGCATGCCCACTACCGGTATCACACAGATATCTACCAGCTACTCAATTCTCGATCAATACTACTATAAACCAAAACATGAACAGATCATTCCACAATGGAAGAATGTACTCACAACCCCTGAGTCGATCAATCACAAGGCAGGATCCTCTAGGTGTTGATCCCAGTTCTCTTCAGCACCTATCATATCACCCACAAGGAGGTCAATATACACAAACGCATCAGTGATTTATCCTCACCTTCCATACTCAAAAAAAGGTATTCTAGAGAGTTAAGGAAAAACTTCTAAGGATCTGAGAGGGCTTAGGGCTATTCCACCGACTGATCTAAAAAGAGGAGTCCCTCCTCGGCATCTCACACGGCTGTTATTTCTTTTCCCCCTCACCGGCGTTTACTTCCAGTCACACAGAGGAACAGAAAACCCTCAGCAGAACGAACAACCATACTAGCAGCACACACTACGCCTCTCAGCCGGCCTCAACTCGAACCCTAACAGTTATAGAACCGCAACTCCCAGCAACAATACATAGATCTCAGCCATAGCGATTCCCGGACACCAAATCAGCAATAACCTAAGGAGGGTTCGGGTATCCGAGGTTCTCACCTCAACGCCCGAAGTCGACAATAGGACAGTGGAGCCTAGGACCAAACTCTGGCCTGCAGCAGGTCCTCTCTTCCGAGCTCAATTTGCTCCCACAGCAGGCAGATGGAGTGGAGACGGATTGGGAAGTCACAAACCCTAATCAGCCCTAAATCGCTCTTCTCTCTCTCTCGGCAGGGAAAAATGGGAATGAAGACAACAAAGGCAACGCAAGGGAGGGGGAGGAGAAGGAAAAGTGGACGGGCTGATGGGCCAGCTGATTGGGCGGGCTCTCCTCGGGCCCACGCCCGTGGGCTCACAACAACCTGGAACGGGCCTACGCCAATTATTACCGGAATGTCACGGGGAGAAAGACTTGGCATTTGGTCCACTCGCCCTCTGCAACAGAGGCACTGAAGAAAAAGCTGAGAGGGGAAAGGAAGCTTCCATAGACGCCAATCAGTTCCTCGAGCGGCTTGATTTGAGGAGACCGAATTCAGTTGCCTACGTGTGCTTCAGCAGCATATCGATATTCCATGATTCACAGCTGATGGAGATCACAGAGGGGGGCCTCGAGGCTTCGGGGCAGCAGTTCATTTGGGTTGTCCGGAAAGCAAAACTTGAAGGTATTACAAATTTACAACCCTTACGACTTCCCTAACGAGGTCCACTGGCTCATTATCTCACATTTTTTGCCTCATCATAGAAACCCATGTAGGACAAAGGGAAGAGTGGTTACCTCAAATCTGTAGGAACCGAAGCCGAGGCCTGATCATAGGAGGGTGGTCGCCCCAGGTGCTCATCCTCGACCACAAATCTGTAGGAGCCTTCCTGACTCATTGCGGTTGGAACTCTGCACTGGAAGGAGTATCCGCCAGGGTGCCACTCGTGGTGGCCAGTCTCGGACAGGCAGTTCTACAACGAGAAGCTGGTGACCCAGGTGCTTGAGATCGGGATCGGAGGTCAGGGTGAAAAAAGTGGGACAAGACGGCAGGGGATAGAGTGAGCAAGGATGATGTGGAGAAGGCGGTGAGGAGGGTCATGGTGGGGACTGGGGAGGAAACAATGGACATGAGGAGAAGGGCGTGTGAGCTTTCCAGCATGGCCAAGAAGGCCGTTGAAGAAGGTGGGTCGTCATTTTCGGATCTGAACTCGTTGATTCAAGCGCTAAGGATGCTCCGGATGACTGAAGACATGGGAGGGTCAATCTACAGGAATGATGATTCAGCTGATGGCACACTGTAACTCGTTTCGTCTCTACAAGTTCTTCGTCTTCTTCTTCTTCCTCCTCCTCTGGACAATGTTGGGATTGTGAAATGTTTTTTTCCATGAATTCTTCGACACTGAATATAACATCATCAAAGCTTTTGGGAAGTGCATTGGGAGTGATGGAGTTAATAAAATGCATCCTATCTGGATTTGCAGAAATTAGACCCCTTGCCGACCACTGAAGTTATCAGATAAACTCTTCAATAATTGTACCTCATAAAGACATATGGTAGGAAACAATAATGAGATTGCTTTGAAATTTATAATAATAGCATGTATTTCCAAATTTGACATATGAACTCGTATTCAAAAGTCAATTGATCCGACTAATTTATATTTGAATTCATCACCTTATTAAAAAATAAAACTCACTTATTTTCTCAATTCATTTCACTTTGATTCAAAAGTTTGTTTAAAAAAAAAGATATAAAATTATATCCCAGAAGTATTTAAGGCAGCATGGTCATGTCTGACTTCTATTTCCCACGAAATGAACTTCTCCATCTCCACTTTATAACCAAGAAAACACCACAAAGAGATCTTTGCCATTGAGACAGACACACTGACAACTGACCATCTCAAACAAAGAGCTCATCCGCTTTCACTCCTCACTTCCCAAGCGACGGACCCATGCCTCGGTCCCCCTTCGCCTATGGCTCCTCTTCTTCCTCACCTTCTCCGCCTTAGCCTTCACTCCCACCAACCCCACCACCACCACCCCCCCTGGCGCCACTGTTCCCACCATACCCGCCACCCTCCTACATTACGCCTCTGCAGCCCATGCAGCAGTCCCCAACTCCACCAGCCATCGTGTCATGACCTCCATCGACCTCGCTGCCATCTCTGCAGCCCTCTTCTGCCACCCCGCTTCCCAACTCAACCTCCTTGTATTCGGGATCGCCCACGAGACCCATCCTCTTTCACGCCCTCAACCTTCACGGCCGCACTGTGGTCCTTGATGAGAACGAGTACGCGGCCTCCAAGCTCGAGCGGCAGCTGAAGGGGATCAAGGCATACGGTGTCTTGTATGTGGACCCTCATCGAGAAGGCCAAGGGCCTGACCGAGGCTGATTGCAGGCCCGTCCAGAATCTGCTGTACTCAGGAGTGCCGGCTGGCTCTCAATAGGCTGCCGAACCACCATTACGGGGCCGACTGGGACATTATCATAGTGACAGTGAGCACTTGTCGCAGTATATTGTTCATCTTTATCACCGGACGATTTCTTATCAATGAGGCAAATAGAGTTTTTTTTAATGTCATCCATGGGCTCGGTTAATAAGTGTTTCACATCTAATAACCATAATAACCTTTTCCTCATCAGTCCTAACGCTGATCTAATCAATCATCAATGGCGTCTGTCCGATCTGAGTCATTTCGTCCTTGGAGTCAGTGGGCAATGTTATAATCTCGGCTAAGATTATGAAAATTTCAGATAGTCACCTACCATTTTTCTCAGTTGCATTCACTGCCTTTTTTCGCCTGATCTGTATACTTTTCTAACCGGACCAGAAGGGGACTCCGCGAGCTCACCGGGGAGGATGTCCGGGATCTTCATGGCAACGGTGCTAGCTTGGAGCAAGAAGGCCGGCGGCAAGACGGACGTGTTTGTTCACGATTTCGATCAGGAGGCACAGGGGGAGCAGCTTGCCGTTTCTGTGCGAAGAGAATCCGGTCAAAACCGTCGATGGGTTGGCCCATTCTGTGGTGGAGGCACTGCAGGAGAACAGCTCCGAGTTCTGCAAAAACACCGAGTAGCCATTGTCGTCGGCATTCTCGGTCTCCAAGATGTCTCACGGCGGCTATGATGAGGAAGACGTTTGAGGCAGTGTGCCATTCATAAATCAGTGCAGCCATGGTGTCTCTTACTGTAGTTCTTGACACTATCGATGCTATAATTCTGCCGTTGGCATAATTTACCATCTCTCCTGTCATATAAGACAGATATATATATATATATATAGTAAAATCATTAATTGAAGTCAAACTCAAAGGCCGTCGTTGACCCGCACAAAAGTAAGATTTAATATAAAATTGGAGCTGTTGACCATTCCGCGGAAAAAGGGGATTTAGTATAATGGGGTTATGGTTTTAATTTTTTTTATTACTTTATTCTTCTACCCTATTCTAGATTCATGATATCATGTGATAAAAAAATTGATTGAATTAAAATAATAATTTTTAAAATTTGACCAGACTGGAAACAAATGTAGACATTTGTTTGTGGGTCGGACCAGAGATTCAATAAGTTAAACTGTATATTTAATAAATAATATTACTAATAAATTTGTATAATATTATAATTTGAATATGATATATAATAAAAAATTATAAATATAACTATTATATTAAACAAATATTTAACATAAAATATAAATATAATAAATTATAATATTATTTTTTTTTTAATTCGACTGATTTTTTCATCGGCTTAATTGAGTTCACTGGTCGAACTGAAAATCGGTCAATTTAACCGGAATTGACATTTTTAAAAGTATAATTTGGTATTTTATAGGAATCGGATCGGATAAATGGTCGATTCCCAGTAACCCACCTACTCGGTCCAATTTTTAAAATTATGATTAAAACCCATCGCTGAATTAGTTATAATGAAACCCATGTGTAAGTCATGTTAGAGAACTTAGGAGGTTTCACCTTCAGTTGCGGCACACGGGTGTGGGCCCAATTAACTCCAACCCTCTGCAGCTTATCCGGTCAAAACCCTAATTGTTGTGCCGGTTGTATCATTAATCTCCTAATTCGATGAATTCTCGTTTGGCATAACTGCACAATTAACTCGTGTAATTTTTGTTGATGCTAATCTCTATTTCGCACGTGTGGCGAGGAAATCAATCTGACTTTGCGTGTCTCTCTGAACAAGACTAAGGAGCAAAACGCGTCATATGGCTATAAATGATATAATGACCTTTTCCTGTCTGGCCTGTGAATACGTAAGCCTTGCTGATTCACACAGCCTCGCGGGCTCGAGACGGATATTCACGGCCGAGTCTTCTCCTTCTTCTTCTTCTTCTTCTTCGTCTCTCTCTGTCTCTACCTCCCCCCCTCCCCTCTTCCATGTCGACGGTTTCTGGTATTCAAGGCCAGCTCCTCGAGGTCACAGGTCTGTAGTGTCTCTTATTTGCCCTCTTGCCCTCCTCCCCATACTCCGGCTGTAAAAAAAAAAAAAGGGGGTCTTCTTGAAATCTCCTTCTCTTGTTTCCGGCTCTTCATTTGGGGTTGGTCCTTTATTGCAGTTGTGGGCTGCAACAAACTGAAGGACACCGAGTGGATTTCGCGGCAGGATCCCTACGTCTGCCTAGAGTATGGCAGCACCAAGTTCCGCACGAGAACCTGCACAGGTACTCTTTATTGGTGTCTATGAGAGCTCCTCCGTTTTCCACCCCGTGCATTTTCAGATCTAAGTCTGACAGGCTCTGTCTTGCATGCGATCTCCTCGAGAGTTTGGGACGTGGAGGTTCTTCGCCTCTTTCCTTTAAAATTCTTCATCTGTTTCCTGTTCTACTGCACAAATTATTCGGTGTTCATGCCATGGTGATGGCTTCACAAGTTTAAAACTTGAATTGCTCTCGGTCAATTCGATGAGACTTTTATGGTTGTCGATTTGGTTGAAAGTCTTGAACGGTCAAAATACCCAATCATTGTTGAATTGATGTAGATGGTGGAAAGAACCCGAGTTTCCAAGAGAAATTTGTGTTTAACCTCATTGAAGGCCTGAGGGAGATTAACATTGCAGTGTGGAACAGCAACACCCTCTCCTTCAATGACTTCATCGGCAGCGGAAAGTAGTCATTCCCGTTCCCATTCTCCGCAATTTCTTTGCTTGATTGTGTGTGATAGTACTGTTCATTGTTTTGGTCGTTGATTTTCTACGTTTTCTTTCCCCTCTCTAACTGTGCAGGGCTCAGCTCCAGAAGGTTCTTTCACAGGGCTATGACGACAGCCCATGGCCTCTCCAAACTAAAACTGGAAGGTAAAGTTCGATTGTTCTGTTCCTTGTTGGTTGAAACATGTAGAAATCGAGTCCATGAAGGAATTCCTAGTGTAATTGTTTCAAGGATGAATACATGTGAAGCCATTTGGACTAGTACTTGGAGTTGCTTGTTTCTATTTCCTAGTTCCTAATGTAACGACTTGCGTCCCGTGTTTGCGCTGCAAGGTTATGAGAGTCATATTCATGCAGTTTCAGTGGTTATCCTACGGATTGAGAAACTTGATGCTGGTAGTTTGTTTTTCATGCTATAGATTTGTTCTGAAAAATGCTTTTGTAAAATGTTTTTGACATAATTCACATCTATAAGCTATGCTACTATACTAATTGCAGGAACATTTACCAAGTGTTGTATTATACCGACCAATGAAGGACTATTAAAGCCAAACAGGCTAGCTTTTACTGCTAGCTGCTTTCGTACTTGTCTCTTTACATGCTAATGTTTATTCGCTTCATTTAGTTGAAAATGAGTGAGACAGCAACAGATGAGAGACAGAGAGGAATAGGCCTATGGATTTCAGCAAATCTTTCTTTTATATGTCTCAGTGGTACTTTTTCCGTGTTGCAGATATGCTGGAGAGGCGCGACTCATATTACATTATGCAAACGCAAATGTAAGTCTAAGTTCCATGTTATCACCATAGCAGTGGTGCCTTGCAAATGCAGATAAATGGTAACTGTTCGTTGATGAATTTGCTTTGTTTGTTCATCTGCAGAAATCAGTGACTAGCAGTGCTCCATCAGCCCCACCATGCTTCCCACAGGCCACACTGCCTTATTCTGGACCACCACCTCCTGCAGCATCCCTTTTTGCCCCGCCACCACCCTCAGCTTATCCAGCTCCATCGCTGTACTCTGCATACCCTCCAAATCCAGCTGCATATCCTCCACCACCATATATTCCTGCTCAGCCCTCGGCTTATCCTCCTCCTGCTTACCCTCTGCCCTCAGCCTACATGCCGCCTCCGTATATGCCACCTCCGGGTGCTCCTTATACCCCTCCAGGTACATTAGGACTTGTACTGACATGGTATTGGAAACTTTCTACCAGTTTATGCGAGCTTAAGAAAGAACTAGGGTGCATTAGAACTTAAGGACCCCATGTTTAAAAACATTCCTCGACAGTGTAAAATGTTATCTGGAATATTTCTTAGAACAAGTTTCAGCAACACAAGTTTAAGACTAGTCTTGGACATTGCCCGCTGTATTCTCTGGGTTTCTTTCCACATTCTTATCTACTGATGATGAAGACAATCGTTTTGGGTGTCTCATAATTCATATGAAGATGCTTTATTTACTGATCAGGTCGTTTTCCTGGAATGTATCCGCCACCACCCTACTGAGGAAGGAGCTGATCGAGCAAAGAAGAGAGATCACACTCTCCATGGACGGAGTCACTTGCAAGTAGATTCTGTAGATGAATACTTTGGTGATTCGTGCCATCTGACGATGGAAAGGATTCTTTTGTCCAGCGTCTCTACTCGTGTGCTTGCTAGCTGTTCGCCAGAAATTGTTGATATGGGAAATTCTCTGTTCTTGATAGCAGCTCTCACAAGATTCCAGCATAAGCAAGAACGGTTTTACTGTGCAAGTACATTCTAGTATCGTGTTGCCTCAGAAATGTGCTTTCTATGACTATGAACACCGACGAGGAATCGTTTTTTCTCGTACTGTCTGTGCTGTGAGATTGGTCCATCTCCTGTATATTTCCTGCTCGAAACTCCGCTTTAACTTTCCTACCTGCAACAACAGCATCGAGCTGCCCCGGAAGCTGTAGAGAGCGTGCTCAGCACTTCAGAAGAAAATCGAACTTGGGTCTTTGCTCGTACAATTGGGAAACACACCTTGAGCACCATTTGATGAGAATGCATCATCACACTGGTGCCCGAGTCGACCGTTTCTCCAGACGACTGAATCGTCGCGGAAACAGTCCTCTCTTGGGAGGATGTGAAAGAAATCAGAATAAATTTGTAGGTTGTGCGATAATTCTAGTTTTGTAATTAAATGCAACGATGAGTCTTTTTTTGTAGACTTATTACCGGCAATTGTTTTTCACATTCTTATTAAAATTATTAAATTCTATACGCAACGATCGTGCTCCCCGCGGCCCATTTCTCTGCACTAAAACACAATTATGCAGGCTCTGCTGCTGCCGGCGGCGACCTCCGCCTTACTGCCACCATCGCCGGTGGTGAGTGGTCTACTGCAGCTGACTAAGCTCCGCCGGTTGCAGCCACTGCCATTTAAACAAGGCAACTCACTCCCTTCTCTCTCTGACCTTGAGCCCTACCAGTCTAGTACATTCTCTCCTCGGTTTCTTTCGTCGGCTTATCATGGTATCAGGGTCAGAGAATCGAAGTCGTTCTTCGCATCGTCAGCTTCCCCGGTTGCTCCCGCAAATGACGAGTCAGACAAGGCTAAGCTTGCTCAGGTGAATTTTTCCGACCCCTCGATCTCATTCAAATTGATGGGCTAGGAAATGCAAGAAATTGAAGGAGCATCCGGCGTCACACCAGATTTCGAGCGGAAGGATGTCTTTCCGCTTATGTAAAGTTAGCTACTTTGGAGCTAGTCGCACTCTAAGAGGATGAAGATTTTAGGGTAACTTCTTGTAAGAAAGCTAATTAGGAATTAGTGTTACAATCACTTGGGAAATAGACGATGATGGCATTAGAGGTTTTGATTCTTGCCAAGTTCATGTCTGCTGAAAATCTCTCAAATTTCTGGGGAAAATCTTGTGAAACTGATTTGTTCCGGCAATGGTTAGCATTGCTTGATTTGCAACTTTAGCTTCTGCTATTCGGTCCTTTCAAATTGGGAAGCCCTTGAGTCAGAGATGAAATTGGGGTGTTGAAATGAAAGAGAACTTGAATGGGTAGTAAGGGGAGGATAAATGAAATCTAGAGCTGTGGATCCAAGAGAAGATTCATCACCAATAAAAGAAGGAAAATGTTTTGCATCTCCCACACCAGTCCTGCTCTTTTTCTTCCCCCTTGCAGAAAAATTACATGACTTGCTAATTAAAGGGTTTTGATGCCCATTGTATTTAGTCTCGGAGAAGCCTGTGATACACCTTTTTGCTACAATATTACTAGTGAAGCATGTTTGGGTTGATAAGAATGTCTAGCTTGTTTGATGCGTTGTCCAGGTAGCGAAAAGGTTAGAGAGCACTTCAAGGTATTTCAAGAGGTTGGGAAATTTGGGGTTCTGGGGACAGCTAGTATGCACCGTTGTGGCAGCTGTTATTCTGTCATTTTCTGTCGTAATTTCTGGGAAGATCGCATCACCAGCCACTTTCTATGCTACTGCCGGTGGAATTGCTGCTGCTTTCATTTCCATCTTCTGGTCATTTGGTTATATCCGGCTATCTGAGAAACTTCGCAGAACTGCAAATGATCCTTCAAAGGTAAAGTAATCAGTCATGTTGTAATTTTAGTTTGAGTAGGGACTTTTTCTTTATCCATCTGTTGTTTTCTTGCATCCACTAGGCAAATTTTTCTGCTTGCTGGTATAAACCACAATTATGAAGAAAATCCAAATATAACCATTGTGCAGTTCACTAAATGTTTTGTGCATTGCATGGTTTAAGAACAAGATTCCGCAATTAGCTTCCTTCATTTGATCTACTTACTTTTCTCCTCTCAACTTTTGGAGGCCCTCAAACACATTCTATTTTTGTTTGTGGAAGTTGTCCTGCAGCTAGTGCATTAGAAGACTGTACTTCACCATCTTCCTTTTCCAGTAAGATGTGTTTCATTGTTTCTGTCATGATGAATGTCGAGTGCACAATTTCATGTGACTTTTTTTTTTGGGTTGACGTGATGATTCATATTCCTTCACCATTGCAGGCCCCTCCCCGTGCTGATGTGGTGAAGAGCTTGAAAAATGGGATAGTATTGAATCTTCTCGGAATGGGTGCTACCATCCTTGGCATGCAAGCCACAGTTGGGTTGTTGGTAGCAAAAGCTCTCACTTCCTCAGCAAACCCTTACTATCAAGGAATTTCTCCCGGTTACAGCCCTGTTCTCGCGTTGGATGTATTCCTTGTGCAGGTACCTACTGCAATGCCCCATGTTTTTCCCTTTCTAAGATTGTGGGCTCATAATGTGATTTCCATTTCTTTAACCTACTTTGTAATGTTAAGGGATCCTCAAATTTTTAGAGCTATTGTGATGCTAGCTGTCTGGTTTTAATTTGTAATAATCTAGCCCACAAGAACCACTAAATTTTCAATGTCACCCTTCATAAAAAATTCTGGAAATTCCACCTGGAGATAGCATGTTATCTGGTAAAAAGGTGATGAAGAGATCACATCGAAAAATTTTAAGAGTTTGAGTTGCCTTTCATACTGAATCCTTTTTGTTCTAGACGGATTTGCTGATAACCTAATATTCATCTATATTATCTCAGGCTTCAGCAAACACTATCCTTTCTCATTTCTTGGGCCTTGTTTCCTCATTGGAGCTTCTACGATCTGTCACTGTACCTCCAACAGAAGCCATTCCAATACCAAGAGCTGCGTAAGATGCACTTTTGTGTAGTCTTAAGTATTTCATACTTTGCTGTCAGCGAGGATTTTGTAGCCATAATATGTAAGCGGATGGTGAACCATCTGAGTTTCTAGTCATGTATTTCGAATGAGACACGGTGCTCAAGCCCTTACTTGTCTGAAGAATGAAGGATCGATGATTCAAAGGACATCTTTTGAAATAATTCCTGTTACGTGCAATGAGGATCAACAGAATTGGCTTCCTGAGATCCGCCCTCAATCTTCTCTTATGAGGTAGAGAATAAGGCATTATCTTTGCTGAAGATGAATATGATTCTATCCCCACGCATTCACATGATTCTGATGATTTCTGCAGACAAAAATGCCGTGGTCAGTGTATCTACTTTTATTTTTCCCCTCAATAATCAGTGCATCTAATTACTAAAAGTAGTTGGGCAATGAGAATTGAAAGTGGCAACTTGTGGGAAAACCAGTAAAAAACTAGTATCATGGTTGAACAGTGATGCATGCCTCTTTGTGTTTACAAAAGATGCTCATGTCCATGAAGAGAATGGAACGACCAAAGCTAGGTCTATGAAACGTGTAATCTTATGGGGGTCGTCATAGCTCCAGCTGGAAACCGAGGCCAGAGTATAGCCAGCCAGAAGCAAATAATCTTTACGACTCTGATCTCTGAAAAGACCCAGTTCCTGTAGGAAAATCAAGTAACGTTTCATTATAGCACGTGAACAGCACTTTTGATTCCCGAGGGAAATAATGATAAGGGCAACCGGAGTCCAGACGGCGGCGGCGGCGGCAGCGGCTGGGATGTGTTTGTTCTTCTTCGTCATGTTTCACTACTGTCACGTCCTCACAAGGGGCAATCAGAAGAAATGCTCTTCGAAAAAGACCATGAGGACTCACCCATAGAGAGCCTCCAGCAAATTATGGGGATTTTGGCAGGTGACAACCGGGCGGTTACCAGAGAGTGATCCTAACTTGTAAAAGGATGAAATGCAATTTGCATCTTAAAGAGGTCCCCTCAGCCGATATTTTCTGGAAAAAAATCCTAGACCAGCAAGTTTGCTACTCAAAGGTTAATAGTATGCAGTTGCTTCTAAAGAAACCTCTCTTGGAGTTGTCCGAAATTTGAATCAATTATACTTGACAACTAAATTCTGGCAGAAGGAATATAGACAGATGAGAACTTCTAGTAACTAGTAAGAAACCCACTTAACGAAAGACAAGTTCTAGGTTGACAAATTTGAAAACAATCCCCATGCTTAAAATTATACTCTCTCAAGAAGAGAAACATGGAGAACAGCAGGAAAAAAAAAATGCATGCCTATTGAGTCTTCTTCTCCTTGCTTGAAGGCAGCGGGATCTTCTTCAAGATGATGTCCTCAATTTTTACGTATTTTGTCTGTACAAATCTATGTATCACAAACAGCTTGTCATCGACACGGTCTTGATACCTGTCGTAGAAGAAAGGAACAGACAATGAAAGGATTATCCCTGCAGGAAGCAAAGTACAGAATATTAATTACATTGGGATCATATGAACTATTGCAGTGCATGTCAAAGAAACCGAAGCTCACGTATCACCTATATAACCAAAAGTGAGGAAACTGAAGAGGCTACCCACGTAGGATAGCGCGCATAAACCACACGAGACCTGAAGACATGGAGCCGCATAAAAGAAGACTGAATCTTTTCATAGCAACAGCCACAGAAAATATAATGGACACTTGGAGAGATATCTAGACCCCATGCCTCACCTGAAGAAAGAGTTTCAAGTTGTGATTGATTGTAATATCTTGTGCAATGGACAGTGCAAAGTTAATCCATGGAAGCAGCAAACTGGCAGCCTTGGTGATTGACTTCTCTGAGATCTCCAGATTAGGAATGGGAGGCAATGGCCTGCATTTGAATTCATATATTCAATTAAAAAAATAGTGAGGAAAAAATGTATTTGCAGGAGATAGTGCAGGCACGTTTCATCATAAACATCTCCGATCAAAGTATTGAACGATAGTAGGATTGAAGGAGAAACCGCAATTACCTGTTGAGAAGGGAAGCAGATTTAGCCCAGAAGAAGAGGATCACTACAAGAACCAAGAGAACATTGGCCACGAACGTTAAGAGATTGTAACCATCTCTCTCGAACATAACCCAAACAATCGTTGCCAAGACCAGCAACACGGACCCTCGAAACCATCTCCTCCAGAGCAAGACATCAGCAACTACCAAGATCAATGAAACCAATCAAATGCTAGTCAAAAAGGAAAAAGAACGATCACATGAAGCTTCCAGAAATAATGCAAAATGAAGATCAAACGGATAGTTGGAACATATCCAAAAGCTTATTTATTGCTGGGACGGAAAGAGCTAATGAAAAATATTCGAAGCACATTCACGGCAACAACGAATATCACCATAATCAGGGCGGGTACAAGACCCATCTGATCAAATCAGTGTCATGACACTAAATTAGATGTAAATGGGCAAAAGAGATGCAAATGCAATCAACATTCGGAGAAAGAAACGCGATCACTATTTCACCATCTTTATAAGACTCGGTGATCGCGATATAAGTGAGTCGCTTCCTAGACAGGGGAAAGAAAGAGAACCTGAGCCACCACCAAGAGCTTGATGGACAGATATCCGGCGTGGCGGATGAGATTCTCCCATGGCGGATCTCCCCCCGAAAAGCTCTTTCTTTCAATGAGAAACTGCAAAATCGGCTCAACTGTTGCAGAGCGAGAGCGAGAGCGAGAGAGAGAGAGAGAGAGAGAGAGGGGAGAACTGAACTGACAATAGCTCGAGAAAATTAATAATAAGAGATTGCCCCTAACGTCACCATAATTTCTCCAATACCTCTATACTGGATGAATACACTGAGTAGTACCTAATTAGAATTCAGTTAGTGGATAGAGTCAATTATAATTTGGCAATTACTCATCCATTAGAAATGATAATACTCATTCAATGAGCTTCACTTCAATCACTGACCCTGCCATCAGCATGCATCCCTCCCTGGAGTTGATTGGAAATGTTATGTTTTCCCCATCTTCGATTTATTTTCAGTTCAGTCCTCCCTTTGTTCATTCCATTTTCCTTGTAAGGAAGAAATCAGAAACCGGAGGTCAGTTTGAAATTGTGAACTGACAACTTCCTTCTGTACTAAATAATTACAGAGCACAAAATTGAAGTGGAGAGGGAGTTTGATTCAATAAGTGCTACCCCATGAGATGATCTGATGCTTTTCATCTATCGAATTAAAAGGTTATACTTAGTTTGCAGCTACACTGCCATCATCAGATTCAGCTCCATCATCATCTGATGATTCTTCTTCTCCTCCTCCTCCTTTCGGGTTTTCGCCTCCTCCAGAGCTCATAACCTTGCTCTTCTTCTCCTTCTTCCTCTGCTTCTTCTTCTGGCGCTTCAGTCGTTTCTTTGCAGTCCGATCCTCTGCTGCTTTAATCCTCTCCTCCCTTCTCTGGATAAATTCAACCATCTCTTTCCTTTTCTGGTAGTCGGTGTCCATCCTTACGAGCCTGTCTTGTTCTCTTCTTCTCATCTGCCGATACTGTTTCAAGCAAGGGAGATCACATTACTAGCGATAAAGAAAAGGAAGTGAGAGCAACTACTACCATGAAAGATCATAAACTGATCTTATAAAACATGAGCATGCACAAAAAAACATCAAAAGAATCAGTCCAAGCCCACTATCCCTCAAAGCAGCAGCAAGTTTTTTCCACATAGATAAGTCTGTGATCTGGAGACACCTCTAGCAATATGAAAATCAAGCACAATCAACAGAATGGTACACAAATCCATTTACACCCAATCCAACACACGTCAGTTCAATGCGTATTTATACCGATTGATTTGTGTTTCCCAGGGCCCTAACAACAGCAGAAGCATATCTATCCCTTAGCAGGATACTTAATGAAAATGAGCTCCAACACTCCACTTGCATTACCCAACATGATTCTTCCATCAAACTGATTGGCAATTTGAACATAACCCAGTAGCATCTTATAGTGAATAAACTGAGTTGATGCAAACCTTGTGAATCACCAAAATCTTCTACAAAAAACTCCTAAATCTTCTAGGCATCATCGCATCTTTGCCAACCATGACATGGAGCGTTAAAACAAGTGACCAAGCTTTTCTTGGCACATATACCATTAAATCTTAGTACTGAAAGTCTTTTTCTTTTTCAACTTCTCAACTGAAAATTTTTAGCAGCTTCCTCAAAGTCTTATGCTTCCGCAAGAAACACATTGTCTCCAACAACAAATCTAGTTCCTCCATTAGAAGTTTCTCCTAAGGGTCTTCTTTACTCCTCAATCGATGAAGAAATCGCCGAGGAGAAATTAACCCATCAATGGAAGAATCAAAGAGTGCCGGGAAATGCACTCACAACCGAACTCAAAGAGCAGTCAGTGGATTATTACGAGTAATGCACCAATTTGATCGACAGAAGGCAAAGTCCAGACCAAATGAAGAATCAAGAACGCGCGAAGCTTGCATCTATCCTGCATATCAAAATTACCTGGTGAAAGTCGCCGGAACCGGAACCCGCAGAGCTGCCGGAGGTGTTACTGACGCGCACAGGAACGTTTTCTATTATACGGCGCAGCTTAATCTCCAAGTCCTCCTCCTCTTCCGGCAACGTAGGAGCAGTGTATTGGACGATCGCATTGGATCCACCCTCGCCGCCTGTTGGGGGCCGCGGAGGCAGCGCCGACCTGGTCGTCTCCGGTCCTGCCACGAGCTGCAAGTCCCCATCCTTAGGATTGCCCATCGACATCACTGGCCAATACCCTATTCCCAAATTAACTAATTCTCGAAGAAATCCCTGATTTAGTTGAACATCTCACTGAAGCAGAATTAGGGTTTGGTAGAATATCAATCCGGAGCTATTTTCCATAGCACATACGCCTATGAAAAAAATACGTCACTGACTTACATGGAGCAAATTGACAGAATGAAGATTGTTGTGGGGGTAATCTTAGCCGACAATGGGACTTCAGGTGCCAAATTGGAATTAATGCAAATATAACCTAATATGGGCCGGTCGGCCCGACCAATTTCCCCGGTCCATCTTGTAGGGAGAGGAGAGCGTCTGAGGGATAGAGGGAGGAGGGGAGAGAGGTTGGAAAGTCTCTCAGATCTTCAACTGAGGAGAAGTAACCTGAATCGGAGGGAGATTTTTGGGAAGAGGAGACGACGAGATGCTGCCAACGGCCTCCAGAGGACGTGCTTCGTCCTCAACCTCTCGAGCTAACCCGATGTTCCTCCAGTACCTTCGCCGGATCGTCAAGGTTCTCCCTTTCTCCACCTCACTCGCCTTCTATCTCGGTCTGTTGCGTCTTTCCCGGTTTGATCTGAGAATCGAGGTTCTGTAATCGCTCCAATCAAACTCGACGGGTCGGATTCTGCTGCCCAATTTTAGTCCGTGCATTCTTCATTTTGCAGTTCTCGGACTTTGATGAGCTTGTCTGTGATGTTTTTTCTTTGTGGATATGGATTATTAGCTCATTTTTATTAGATTTTCTATGAGATATTGAGGTGATTGATCTCTCGGTCAGCTCACTGATCGTAATAATGGAATGTCCTGGGTTGGTATTCGTTGAGATCTAAAAACTACTTCCAGCAACGTTAGTCCACCTTGGCACGGTTTTGACGTTTCACAACTCTGTTCAGGACTATCAACTGCGTGACTCATGGATATGATTTATTCGCAATTTAATCAGGCACAGCTTGACAACCTGGAGGAAGCTTTTTTTTTTCTCCCTCTTGGTCAATGCATCACTGACAAGCTCTTGGTTGAGATTGGATCTCATGGCAATCTTAAGAATGCTAACTTCTGCAATCGCTCCACTTGGATTACCTTGGGATTTTATTTTATTTTTCTTACAGGCTTCAAATCTGACCTATGAAATAGTTTTCACTCCAATGGATAGATAGTAGCAACACTCGATCATCAAAATGCAAATAGATTTGATCTGAAGTTTTGATGAGTTGATCGCACATATCTTCTGTAAATGTGATAGATTTAGACAAGAAATGTAAATGAAGGACGCAAAAGTGGATGGTAAAGGTTTGCCCTTGTGGAGCTTTTTTGACCTCCAGAGAAATTTCTGTTTCTAGTAATGGTTTTATTGACAATCAATTATTAATTTTAGACATCAGTGAGGCACATGAAGCATTTAACTCATGCTGTTAAGTATGCATACTGGGCTTACCAAGTGTAAAAACAGCATTTGATTACTGGGGATATCCATCATTTACCGTTTGATTTGCTATACCCAGCTTGCTAACTCCATTTGGAAATCTAATGCATAGATATTGGAACTTGATATTTATATTCTTCATGCATGATCGGGAATTGACCTTTTGCAGCTGAATTTGTGCTCTAGCTTTAATTGCTGTATGATTTGTATTAGATATTGTTCTTTATGTACATTTCTTGTTTGATTTTCTGCTCTATTTGCAGTGGCAACAAATGGATATCGAATATTCATTCTGGCAGATGCTTCATCTTTGCACTTCTCCAAAAGTTGTGTAAGCATATACTTCATCTTCTCATTGTGGTGCTGAAGTGGTTTTGGTTCTCCTCATCAGTTATGCCCGTTTCAGCTCTGTTTACTGTAATTTTTGCATCAAAGTTAATGGATCAGGAGCAATTTATAGCTTTTGTGACTGAAAGGTGGTTGGATTCTTCTGTTGATTCAACTAATTAGTTTACTTCCTAATTATGCATGTGGAATTGGGCAATTGGTGCAGCTACCAGCATACTAAGTATCATAAGCGTAAGTGCAGCTCCCTATATTTTTCAGTTGGTTTCATCAGCTTTAATTAATAATACCATGTTTTCTGTTGTAACATTGACTGCCCTGCAATTAGTTTGATTTTGTGATTATGTGATTAATGTACTCTTCTACCATTATTACAAGTTGTCTATGATTTCTTCTGCTCGATCGTAATAATGTACATTCTGTGAATTATAAAAGAGGAAATTTTATGGGGGTAAAACGTGTATGTGGCTTGCAATGGAGCCCATTTACTAGGAATTGAATCAGCTCTGTTAGCAAGTGCATTTTTTGGGTTTATTTGATGATCGAGAAATTGGCCATTCGGGCACGTTGACTAAGTTGCTAATGATTTCCCCTGCATCTTTCTCTAATCTCAGAAACTAAGAATCAGTGGGCACGTGATGATCCTGCATTTGTGGTGATCTGCAGCTTCTCTTTGGCAGTTGCAACACTAGCTTATTGTGCCGCGTAAATATCTTATTGCCTACTGTTATCCTTCTTTTAGTTCTTCATAAACATTAGGAGGGCTGAGAGATCATTGTCCTCTATGTTTTGCCTCTATTTTGAGGTTACGAAATCCAATCAGGATATAGACATTGATGCATCCTTATGTGCTGGTATTTACTATCTTTTCTTTCTTTCAGCTATGACCACAGTGCTGCTCATGCTGTTTATGTGACCTTTTCAGTATTATTTTTCCATTTTCTACTAGTAGCGATACTACTGGCCACTTTATGTTGGTAAGTGTCTTTTTCCTCCCTGGTGCCTTTATATATCTTGTTTAGTATCTGTTTTTCCTGATGATGGCAATGTTTTTAGATAAAATGCTTTTCCCCGCAATCAATGACTATAAGTTTGGGGTCCACAACAGTCCTTCACATCTACTTGTATATTGGAACTCTTACATTACTGATTGATATAAGTGACATACTCTTCATAATGAAATTATGCATGCTATGCTCATATTGCAGTTTTCCTTTTTATCATATCATATGGATATTATACTTCGACTTGGTTTGATATGTGAAAGCAATTCAGGTAGTCACTCAGGGCTGTGTCCTTACTCTGTTAATTCTATTCTTAAAATGTTATTTCAGGTTTCTGACAAATAGTTACCTCCGAGAAGAGGCTCCAAGTAGTTATGCTGTTGAGCAACGGGTTGAATGGCAAGTGTTGATGTTTCCTTCTTTCATACTCACATGTTCCCCTCCTTTCCTAGGATCAGAATTGCTGATATGAGGTTACTTTCATGGACCGGTTTCTAATCTTCTTATATTGTTCTGTAGGCTATATGCATTTGATGTGCATTGCAACTCTTTCTTCCCAGTGTTTGTTTTGCTTTATGGTAATTTCTTAATTCATGCACGCTGAATTCCTAAGCTTCAACCTAACTTGCATGTGCTTTCCTGCTGATGCTCTGCTTATGTGTTGGCAGTGATTCATTATTTTGTCTCCCCTCTTCTGATAGCCCATGGCTTTATTCCTGTGCTGCTGTCAAATTTGCTGTTCATGGTGGCTGCATCTTACTATCACTATCTCAACTTTTTAGGCTATGACGGTAAGATTCAGCATTAAAATGTCCATCTTTCCCTTCCTCCTCTAGACTATGCTGAGAACCTTTTCTACGCTGTGCAGTTCTTCCCTTTCTGGAGAGGACAACTTTCTTTCTCTACCCAATCGGCATTGCTATTGTTCTGTCTCCTATTTGTAAGTCGTTCTGGAGCTGCCCGCATAACTATGGATTGATACATGTTCCTTCTGTGCTCCGAGCTGAAAAACTCTCTTCTCAAACTGTTATGCAGTAATTCTGAGCGGTTTCAACCCATCGAGATATTTCATGAACATGTACTTTAGCCAACGACTATAATTTGCCGAGGCTAACACTTGGAACCCCCCATATTTTTGGCTCACTGCTGCTCCAGACTCAAAGAGACCATCCTCCAGATATGTGAAAGATGCTCAGAGTTCTTGCTGGTATATTGAACAGGAAAATTTTGGACCGTTAATGTTAAAGCGGCCAGGTGTAGTTCGTCTTTGGTAGGCTTTCTTCTTTTTTCTTCTTCAGTCCAGAGTTTGAGACACGAATTCAGTTTCTGGGTGGCTAAACAGAGACGCGCGCCGTCCGTAGCTAAACAACCGTTTCTCTCCGAGCTTTGTAGAATTACATCTCTTTGTGGAAAAATGTATAGTGAGCCTACAATTGGTATGTCCCTTTGTAATCCTTCTGGGACAGTCGAGACGGATTGATGCTGCCTTGTGAACCTCGCCATGGCCAATGGTTGTGTTACCCCATTTGAGAATATCATATCTGTACTAGCTTCGCCACGACACTTGTTTGTTTACGCTTCCTTCCCACCACTTCTGTAGCCCAATATTTCCTTGAGCACTAAGGGACCGGACCAAGCTGAGTCTCCTTGACTTCTCGACAACAACGGTAACAGATGTGAAAGTCCACTCGAGATCTATACATGAAGAACATCTCTAAGTTTAGAGGATTCTATTCTTTGTTAGATTGGCTCGGCCTAAAATTTGACTGAAAATGAAATCTCCGACGGAGAGAGGATGGTAGGTGGTAGGCACTAAAATTTGGGTCGAATGTAAGTGGTGAATGACACGTTTGTATATTCATTTGTTTTTTTGTCAAGGCTCAAACAGCTTTGTCTCTTGGACCATAATTGTGGATCGGCCAGCACAAACTCAGACCCCAACACAGATGCAATCATCCTTCACTTACAATGCCCAGCAAACAAATTAAATCCAAGGAAGGTGGACATCCCTTCCGACACAATCATCCTTCGAGCTTGCTCGGCGACATCGACGAACAACCTGTACCTGACGTCATTCTTCTCGAGCCTCTCCAAGCCTTGTTGATGTAGTCCATCTTAACCACTCGATCTCGGATGTCAGTCCTTGTCTTTGCAGAAGTCCAGCATCTCCTCTGTTTCCTTATAACCGCTCCCCTATGAAGCTCCCGTGATTGTCTTCCTCCCTGGACAAAAAAAATGCACACTGACAACGTAAGGCCAGACATCGTCTAATTGCATTTACAGATGAAAACGCCCATAGTTATGAAGATATCGAGTGCAGCACGATCGTTTAAGGATACTAGAGCTCACCGAGCATAACAATTGGAGTGACGAACTGGAGAGGAAGTGTTGATGACACCCATCAAGATCAACTTCCCCGTCGAGCCTCAGCAGAGACAGGTAGGGCTCGAGAGGGTGAAACACGGGCACGGTGTCGATATATAGTCGAGGGAGTCGGCTGCCCTTCATGGCCTCCTCATCCGAGCTGACGAGGTACTCGTCAGCCCCCAGGTGTCGAGAGCCTCCTCTTCTTCCGGTGGGAGGAGCTTATAACCGTCACGGTGTGGCCATGGCCTTGGCGATCTTCACCCCATGTGGCCTACTCCACCGAGCCCCAGGATCCCTCCTCTAAGACCGGGCTTGCAAGGCCGAAGTGAGTCAGGGGGCTGTAGACCGTCACACCGGCGCAGAGGGAGCGGCCGCACCTGCTCGGCTGCCATCCCGTCCGGGATCTTCACCACAAACCTGTGCAGCAGCGAAAATAGTAACTAACCATGTTCCATTTTAAGACTGTCTTGCTTCAATGGAATTGATCAACTTACTTGGAATTGACGACCATTTCCACGAGCAAATCCACCTGAGTAGGCTTCCCGTCCGTGTACACATCATTGTAATTCAATCTTCTTGTTGGCAGTACTGCTCCATCTCCGACTTGCATGTCCTGCAGTTCTGGCAACTCCCGACCACGATCCCAACTCCGACAACGGGTCCCCGACCGGAACTTGGTCACATCTGATTCCCGCTTCCAGCAACCCTCTCCCACACCTCATGGCTGTTGCAGAGGAACCAAAGGCAAACCAACAAGTCAGTTCTGCATCACAGACTCTCAAAGCGGTAGAAAACACTGTCGCATCTTGACAAGATTGATTAATTACCCAGGACATGGGTATGAGACATGCAAGGTCATTCTTTGTCTGGTGGAGATCAGTGTGGCATATCCCACAGTATACCACTTTGATGTACACATCTTCTGGCCCTGTGTTCCTGTCCGAAAATGCGGCATCAAGAGCATTTCAGAAATCGTTTCACAGGGAACGCTCACATAGTCATCTTCGATCACTGTTCGATTGATAAATAGGTGGGTCATAGACGGCCTCGATTACCTGAGGGTGTAAGTGTGAGGAGAGAGGACCCAGAAGGGGTCAGTTGCAGCCAGCCAACTGTTGTCCTTTCAACTTCGAGCTTCCATTGTTTCGGGCCTCAACACCCCTCCAAACGCGCACACAAACACAGGGGGGGGGGGGGGGGGCAGAGAGGTCTGTGATGGGTGGGTGGGACATGGATGGATAATCGGAGGGGCTGAATGAAGGGCTCTCTATATATATGAGGCCAGAGGGGCGGGTCCGTGATATACAGAATGGCAGCTAACAGAGCTGACTTTGATTAATCAAGTGCAGTCCCAAGGATAACCCCCAGATTCCTACGCAGAAGAGACTAACCCAAGATTATGACGGCTTTTCCGGAATGCAATGAACTACAAGGTCCGATGCTGTTTTTACAACTGTTTTTTTAACATATATGCTCCGCCGGACATAAGTCTTACTACTACAACGTTGAATTGAAGGGTTGGTCGTGCTCCCCAACCCGGAGTGCATCTAGAAGAATCTTCGAGGAAGAAATGGTCCAAATGAATTTTGAAACTCATGGCTCCTGCTATGTTTCTTCTAAAATCTGTTCCGTGACTGGAGGACAATGAACTCATCACGTGCGCTTGGAAATGCACCCGGGGGGGCGCGGGGGTTGGTGGGGTGGCGGTTAAGTGGTTGGTGAGTTGGGGATACGAATGGTCTCTGATCATCTGGCGGACTGACTCGCTCCCTTCTCATTACGCAAATCATATAATTTAAATGGCTATGCTGACAATCCCTAAAATCTGTCCTTAACACCCAGTCCAATAATTAAAATGATTCCACGTTCTTCTCTTATTTAACTGGAATCTTCATAACAAAATAAATCTACAATAGTCCGGAATGTCATTGTGTGTAGCTGCCGTAGTACGCTATTAAGTAGCGTATCCATCGTAAATTACTATCCTAACCATTAGCTGCCTACAGACAAGTATATCTCTACTATACAAGAAGATCATCCGATCGGATAGATAGCAAGAAAGAGAATTTCTAACGATCACGAGGAATCAATAAATAAAAGGACGTTTAACAAATTCTACAATATCACTCTCTACGGTATCGGGAAGCGGTAGGTGGGACGCGTTTGGACAAAAGGAACGTCAGATGTGTTGTTCATGATAACATGTTAACAATCGGTGCTTTTATTTATTTATTTTATTTTCCAAATCAAATGCAAAGATTGTTCGATAATATTTTAGCCAGTGAACGAATAATTGAAGACCTGCAGCAGACCATCAAATTCCACGGGGGTGGGGGGAGAGATTCGGTCAACTCTGACTTTACATTGGGGGCTTACTTGTTATTTTGGGATAATTTTGAAGCATTGAGGACCCATTCGACATCGACCATGGGTCAGTCAACCGACTCAACGATGCTCACCTCGGTAAATTATTTGGTTCGAGTTTTACGGATGAAAGATAATTCACATCGGAAGAATCCGTGCTTAAACAGGGGGCTGCGCTTGAAATGTAACGGTGGGGTTCAACGGACTATCATGGAAGGAAAAAAAAAATAAAGCAATACATGTAATGCGATTAATCAACCGATGCCTTTTCGAGGTGCATCCACGAGCGCCGAGATGAACAAGCAAGGCTTGAGAGCAGTTGATCGATAACACACCGGTGTTTGAACAGTCTTGCGTTGGCCAAGGTAGAGGTTTGTTGATGCTTTCATGTAAGAACTTCTTCCCTCTCCCAAACGCGTAGTCTTATTTTGGGCCTAGTTACGAGCTTGTGTGAACAGTATGAGGCCCAAAAGTCAGGGCCAAATACGAACGAGCCCATTAACATTTAAGCCAAATGGGCGCAGTTTTACGCTGGCCCAATTCATGGGGAGGAACATTTCACTCCAGAATCGCAATTGCCTTCGTAGTTCCGTCGCTCGATGCGAAAGGGACGCGACGGTGAGATTCCCCGTGCCGTTCGTGCTACACCGATCCGAACGCGCTGAATCGGATCTATCTCATGGCTCGAGAGTGGCGGATGCAAAACATTTTTTTGAGATTTTTTTTTAATTTTCTTAGTGGTCGAATGATGATACCTACGATCAATGGCCATCGAATAATGTTATTAAAAGGTGCAATCCGGGCCGGTTCAGGGCCGGTTCAAAATGGGTCTTGGAACGTTAGACTCGGTTACAGGTCCAGTTACTATCACAGTTCACGCGATATGAATGAGCCGGGAACAGTTTATGAACGGGTCGGTTAACAGTCACCGATTTGACCCGTGAACCGTTCGATTTTTTTAATTTTTTTTAAAATTTTAAATTGACGTCCAAACAAAATTTGACTGTTGATCTTGCATGAATTTTCTTCATACTGTCCAACGGTCTTCAACAGTTTAGGCCAACTACGGTTCCAACGAGTCATATTTTCATGAATCGATTCGTAAAGTTCAATCTAAATAAGGATGATTGCGGGATCGGTTCTGGATTTGGACGGTCGTATTGACCGGCAGCCGGCCTTTTACTGTCTCTAACACCGCCATAAACGACAGCAGCAACTGATGCGTAAGGTAAATCTTAATTCATTCCATTTTGAACGACAGTTGCCTCAGCACTGAGTGGGGTTTCCCCGGGATTTGAACAACAGCCGCGCTACTTTCAACACCGCCGCCCACCACGTACTCGCGTTTCCTTTCAAAATCCATTGGCAGTGCCACGCTGTTTTGTCGATTTATAAATCTTTCATTTCGTTCCTCTTATCTAGTTGTTAATTGCGAGCATTAGGGCGGCGATTTTCTAAACACGACTCACCGGAGCCTGGCGGTCGGGTTGAGCCCATGGATGGACACGTGCAACTCTTATGGGACACGGTTAACTGTGTCTATATTCGGGTGCATTTAAATGGTTTAACCGTGCTACTTATTATTTAATTTATCATCATGAATACAGTATGTGATAATCTCAGTTATTATAATATTTTGATCGTATTTTCATCAATTATGTGTTATATTAAATGTGTATCATGCACATACATGATGTACGATTCAATTTAAAATGGAATATCATTCTCGTAACACAATTATCCTCCTTATAGCAATCTCTATTCATTTTGCGCACTAATTTTGTTGCTGGCTCAGAGACTCAACTGGGATTTAATGCAGCAAGTGAATATTATTACTTTTTTTTATTTTTAGCTTTAGTATATTATTGGCTGGCACATAGTTCGAAGAACTTTCTCTTTACACATGGTGATCGAGGGTGGATAATTATATATTTTTTTTCCCTCCTTTTTTTTTCCTTGAAATTGTTATTTTTCCCGGATTCTTGGAGCTCTAGTTTTGACAGATGCACTTGAATCATAAAATAAGTTTTTTTTTTTAAAACTATAGAGCAGAGTATCGCCGAGCCACTTAAGAATAGATCGGTACGAATTTCAAGACTTTCTTTCGCTCGAAAAACTTCCCGGCGCTAAGTGATTGGCGCGAGGCGGTGCGGATGTTAGACCGGGTCCTAGAGAGCGATTTCGAGGCTTATCCGGGCGATCCTCACGAGAGGTGCCTGAGCTTCTCCCCGTCGACTGTAGCGTCGTCTTGCTCATGGTCCGGCGTCCAATGGCCGATTGTACGTACCAGATTCCAAGTGTTGCCTCGACCCGATTGAGCGCACGCAAAAGACCTTCGTTCCAGCGTTAAAGACCACCCCCAAACCTCCCAATTCCAAAGTCCTGGACTTGCGTTGCATTGTAATAAAAAATTTCGAATTATTTCGGACCAAGAGAATAATACCATGAGGAGGTGATTTAGTTCAATCATCTATCCACTAGATTTTCACCGGTGAAATGGGCTGATTTATTGTGACTTACAAATGAATTATAACAGTATCAGAGTCAGTCGACTTGCATCCACTCTCAACTCGAATCAATAGCTTAGCTCGTCGATCTTCGAACATATAAGTTCGAGTATTGAAAAAATGCTGCTCAGCCATTGACAAACTATCCAAGACCGAAAGAATAATCATTCGGCTCGTAAGAGTGGTTGAGGACAAGTTTCAATTGGCACGTGACCACGGGTGTGTAGATATATAAAAATTATTGGGTAATTAACTCATCAGAACATTTTAGGAGGGGAATTCATCTGATTCGCTTACTGTTTATAAATTAACTCAATTACTAATAACAAAATTTTCGCTGCAAAATCCAAGAAGAGCAGTGAAAATCACAATACAAATCATTGATTTTAGAGGGGTAACATGACAAAAATATTTATATTGAATGGGATCAAAGTAAACTAAAGCCCCTTTTTCTTCTATTGTGTATTTAGCGTTTTTTTTTTCTGCTTGTTTTGAATGTTTGTCTGGTGTACGCATTGATTGTCGCCAGTCACAGAGAGCTGCTCTGATGTCATTGCCCATCACTGCGGTAAATTCCAATACGAAAAAAACTGGCAAATTCTTTATATATATATATACATACATACACACACATGCATACACATGATGAGTTGTACCATACAGAGAGACAACATCCTAAATTCTCTCTTTGTGTAGGCAAGTTGATATTTGAAGATTCACTGTACTTATTTATAATCAACGTCCAAGTTGAAATCATCTTCTCAAGTGGGGTAAAAAAGTTAATAAGTTTCCCATGCCATCCTAGTTTCGTTCGTTCAGTTAGAGTAAGGGGCTGACTACTGGCTCTGTACTGTCCAGTCAGCTCGTAAGCATATGGATGAGGGCGAGGGTGAGGAGGAAATCTTGATGTGCATGCATGAAACCTTCAACCGACTTTCTCCTGACGAAGGCCAGAAAGAACAACGGGAAATCAAATTACTAACTATCAACTTGGAACTTAAGCCTGATTCCTCTAGCCGCTCGTAACGGAAAATGCTGCATGACTACAGATGGGAAAGCAGCAGCTGCAAACTGAAAGTCCCATAATCTTTCGTTCTTACTCGATCACCATCATTCATCGTAACAACCCCACCCCCAGTTGACGCTGACCGAACCTTCAAATTTCCCCTTTTGTCGGTCGCTCTTCTGCGATCAATATGAAGGTAAGTAAACAATAAACCGATGAATAGAATGAATAAATAAATCCTCCTCCTTCTAGTCCCCTTTTGCCCGGAAGCACACCTAACGGTCGTCTGTCTATGTCTATGTGGAACTGCCGTCAGGTCCCATTGAAAGTGAGCCACTGCCGATGGGATATATATTGCAGAGACTCATCCTCATCCCACACATCAGCAACCAAAACACACTCAAAACAACTGATAATCTCCGCCACCCCCTCTTCTCGAGTTAGGATAAGTTCGAGAGGGAAAGATCAGGCGAGAGTGATTATGGGTTCGGAGGCGTCGCTCGTCCACGTTTTTCCTGGTCTCCTTCCCGGGGCAAGGCCACGTGAACCCACTCCTGAGGCTCGGGAAGAGGATCGCCTCCAAGGGCTTGCTCGTGACCTTCACCACTCCTGAGAGCATCGGTAAGCAGATGAGGAAGGCCAGCAACATCAGCGACGAACCGGCACCCATCGGTGATGGCTTCATCAGGTCAGTTAATATTCGACCCAGTGAAAGGGTTCTTACAATGATCATCCACACGTACGAGTCATCATCTCTCCGGTGTACGTATATACAACTAACGTTTCGATTCATCAGGTTTGAGTTCTTCGAGGATGGGTGGGATGAAGACGAGCCGAGGAGGCAGGACTTGGATCAATATCTGCCGCAGCTCGAGAAGGTCGGCAAGGTTCTGATCCCCCAGATGATCCAGAAGAACGCTGAGCAGGGCCGCCCGGTTTCGTGCCTCATCAACAACCCCTTCATTCCTTGGGTCTCCGATGTCGCCGAGTCCCTTGGCCTCCCCTCGGCTATGCTGTGGGTCCAGTCGTGTGCCTGCTTCGCCGCTTACTACCACTACTTCCACGGCCTGGTCCCTTTCCCGTCCGAAACCGCCATGGAGATCGACATTCAGCTGCCTTGTATGCCATTGCTGAAGCATGACGAGGTGCCCAGCTTCCTGTACCCAACGACTCCTTACCCTTTCCTCAGGAGGGCGATCATGGGGCAGTACAAGAACTTGGAGAAGCCTTTCTGCATACTGATGGACACTTTCCAGGAGCTCGAGCACGAGATCATCGAATACATGTCGAAGATCTGCCCCATCAAGACGGTTGGCCCGCTGTTCAAGAACCCGAAGGCCCCGAACGCGGCTGTTAAGGGGGACTTCATGACGGCGGACGACTGCATCGGGTGGCTGGACTCGAAGCCTCCCTCCTCGGTGGTGTACGTCTCATTCGGGAGCGTGGTGTACCTGAAGCAGGACCAGTGGGACGAGATCGCATATGGGCTACTGAACTCCGGGGTGAACTTCCTGTGGGTGATGAAGCCACCACACAAGGACTCCGGCTACACGCTGCTCACCCTGCCGGAAGGGTTCCTCGAGGCGGCGGGGGACCGGGGCAAGGTGGTGCAGTGGAGCCCCCAGGAGCAGGTCCTGGCCCACCCGGCCACCGCCTGCTTCGTGACACACTGTGGCTGGAACTCGTCCATGGAGGACCTCACTTCCGGGATGCCGGTGGTTGCCTTCCCTCAGTGGGGTGACCAGGTCACCGACGCCAAGTACCTCGTCGATGTGTTCCAGGTAGGGGTCAGGATGTGCAGGGGCGAGGCCGAGGACAAGCTCATCACCCGCGACGTGGTGGAGCAGTGCCTCCGTGAGGCCACGCAGGGGCCCAAGGCCGCCGAGATGAAGCAAAACGTGCTGAAGTGGAAGGCGGCGGCCGAGGCAGCCTTCACCGAGGGCGGATCATCCGACCGGAACATCCAGGCCTTCGTGGATGAAGTCAAGAGAAGGAGCTTGGAGATCACAGCCAGCAAGCCAGCAGTGAAGGCAGCTGCCAACGGAGTGGCGGAAGGGCCGGTGGAGACAAAGGCCAATGGCAAGGTAGAGTTGGTCGTGTGAACCAGATCCGGGTCCCATGTTTTCCTGCATACGTGGCGAGTTCCCATTGCCAGAGAATGAAATAAATAACTTGTGGAATTAATTACAACTTGAATGGGACGCTACGTGGGAAGGGATGGATCCAGTTTTCTTGTGAATCTTCGCCACCCCCGCCCCCCCCCCCCCCCCCGGTTTTTCTCTCTCTTTTCTTTTTTTTTTCCTGTAATAATTCTTATCAGTTTCGTGTTTGCTCATCTGCAGCAACTGGTTGTCCTATATATTTCACCATGCCTTGCAGCTTGTTTCTTGTCCACCTAAATTGAGTTTCTCCATGGAAAAAGGCAAGACCAACTTGGATCGTATAGGGGCACTTGCCACACCATTTCCATAAGAAATTCCTAGGCTCGAGTCTAATAATGGAGAATTTATGACGATGAGCGTTTTGCTTTTACTTCAAGAGAGTTTGAGAATATCGAATTGCATGCATAGAGAAAGAGAAAATTAAAAGAGGGAAAGGAAAATGAGAGTCAGGTGGGTAGATGGTGAAGACTCCGCGTTCGATGGTAATTCTCACCCGTTTAAGGGTCAGTGGTCATCCGAAATTCCACCGATGTCAAACCTCGTGAGTCAAAGGTGCATGGCAACTGTACACCAAACTGGAAGCACACACACCCGCCACCCAGGACAGGAATTAAGAGAATTGATACAGTGATATTATATTTAATTTTAGGTATTTGAGAATTGATACAGTAATATTATATTTAATTTTAGGTATTTGAGATTAATCAGTTATTTTGATTATATATTTAATTAGGAGATTGTATTCCTGCATATCTTACTATTTACAGTTAATTAATTTTGTAGTATAATATCATTAATTTATCCAAAGTCGAAAATACTTACTAATGAATTACATCACCATAAAAAAAAAATGGAGGGAAAAAAGAAAGAAAGAAAGAAACAAAAGCGTTGCATTCATCCAGAAATCCCAAAATGATGACTCGAGGATGGGATTTTTTGACTTTTTTGTCAAGTGCATTGCCTTCTGAAGAGTCGGAAGGTGAATTTCAAAGCTAAAGTTCGATGTAGTCTACTGTGCATAGACATTTTAGCCATACATACGATAGGTCGCACGAAAGGACAAATCGCCGGGCACGTTCAACTTCCACGTCTCTGATATGACCTTAGCTTAACGCCGAGTTAGGTCGGATACAAGCACGATGCCATCGAGGACGGCTCGGACGGTGAGCAGCACCTCGCTCGTGCCGAGCAGATAGACGTCACCGTCGAGTTCCGATCGTAACGGTCTTTAGAAGTAGGGCTCCGCATCCATCATCGCTGCTGGTTAGTTACACGGATGCATGCAGTTAGGTGCCTAAACTAAAGCCGAGATGGACAGATTCACCTAACCATTTTTTGGAGAGGGAATTCAGCTAACCCCTCCTCGAAAGGGGGCAAGTTGGCTCTTGCAGGCATTTTCGCTAGTTCGAGAAGGTCTCGTTAGACTACTTCCGAGTATGGCAAATGTGTGAAACCCGGGGCTAACGTTCCCCGTGTCGCATCGGCCACCTGCCGATTCCACGGAACGCTGGACTGTGAAGGTGCCTCCTGGAGAGGTCAAACCTATATCGGTCTAAGTCAAACTTCGGGACTAGCTGACCGGCGAGGTATGGGCCGGGCCCCGATAGGAAGCACAGGTTTCCAGCGAGGCCCAACCACGAAGCCCACGTCTCCACGAGAGTCCAGATTACTACGCCGCCCTCCAGTCCCTGGCGGGAGGAGGGGAGGGAAATGGAGAAGGCGCTGAGGGTGTACGGAGGGGTGCTGCGGCTGGTGAGGAGGCTCCCCAAGGACACGAGGCCGTACTACGCCAAGTACGCCCGGGAGAACTTTGTCAATTACCGGGACGTCGATGCTGGCGACTCCAGAGCCTTAGAGGAGCTCTTCCACCGCGCCTATAACCACTCCATCTGGGTCCTCAGCAAGGTCTAGCCCCGCCAAGCCCTTTTCTCAGTTATAATTGCCTCTGCAAATTTGAGCTTTCATGAAGTTTGTGCTTTTATGAGTTATGAATCTGTGATCGTGATGGTCTATTGGGCGGCTAGAAATTTGCACTCTTGACGTTACTGATAAAATGTAGCGGATTCTTGCTTTGCGTCTGCCTAGGAATATCTTCGTAATTTGATCGATTAGCTATCACCTCCTTTCATGTGCAATTCAACTGGTGTTATCTTAATATTCATGTCAATTCAAACATTTAGTGGTTTTAGATTGGATCTGCTGCCAAAAAAAAAAAAAAAGAAAGAAGGAAAAAGCACAACCGGTAGCTACGATAGACACTTAGATTTGGTGAACCAACGCAGAAGGGTGGGGATCTAATTGCATTATCCTGGAGTAACCGTGTGAATGCTCGTTATTTAAGGGCCTATTTGGCTCTTTTTTTTTTTCTTTTTGGTGCAATGCAGTATTCGGTGGATCAATCCACAGCTGATAAGCTCAAGGAGATCTGCTTCAATTGATGAACAAGTAAATGCCTGCTAGACCGTGCGTCCATTGCAAGTGAATAAAGTTCTTGATGGAAATGCAGTAACATCGGGGGATCGCGTCAGGGTGAGGGGAATGCAACAGGATCTTTTGCTATTGGAGGTATTGTGTCTTGTATGTAGTCAGAGAACACCGTGTATCTATGAGAGATCGATTTCGTTATGACACTGTACCCTGATGTTCACTCTTCTAACGTTGGAAAGTTTCCATTTTGTCTGAGCAAGTTTTGATTGGGGTAGCTGTTTGTTTGAGAATTGACAGGACCATGAATTCACAGCTGCAGGATATGAACTAACTGCAAGCATTATTATTCTGTATCATCTAATAAGCTTACATTGTTCAAAAGTTTGATCCTTTTGGACTTCAATCTTCCTACTTGACCTCTTGGTGCATGATTTCCAATAGTGATGCTTATATTTAGCGAGAATTGCTTTCCTCTGAAAATTCATGCCTAAATGCCCTTTATCCCCTCAGTGTTATATACTTATTCTGCATTTCTAATTTGAGGCATTTGGCAATGTCAATTTCATCACATGCTGCATCAGTTCAGGTTACATATTAAGGTCTCCGAGGGGACAGAAGAAATGAAAGAAGCCTTTCCTTTTATATAAGGTACAATGGGGAGTTATTTTTGTCATTGGAAGAATACGTTTCCGCATCGATACTTGGAAATTTTACAACAAAGCTATTGTGGAATGAATACTCAAATGATAGTTGTAATCAAGCTGGTGAGACATTTTGAGACTTAGTTGTCTGCTGGCCTCACAGAATCTCTGTCCCATGTTTCAGACATAGCAAGTCGACTTTGTTGTGCAAGGGTTAGAGTTTGATTGTTTGGCAGAAGAGCTTAGGACATCCATCACTGAGCTGCAACTTGCAGATTTTTTTCACAAGGACCTTGGGCAAGTAGCAATGCACTCTCTCTCTCTCTCTCTCTCTCTCTCTCTCTTTCCAAGTAGGCAAGCATATTACTCAATTGATGGTAGAGGGTACAGAATGCAGAGCGGGCCGCTAAATATCCATCTCCCTGGTAAAGAGAGTTGTGGGGGAGGAAGAGATGTCAACTGGATCAGAATAAGAACAAAAACGAGCCTGATTAGCAATGTTATGTGCAACGAAGTTTTCTTCTCTCGGTATATAACTCAATTGACAATAGTTAAAACTATCTAAAATGCTCAAAAGTAGATCTATTTGAACTGTTGTTAGGGTAAAGAATAGAAAGAATTTGATTGGATGGAGCAATGCACTTTTATGCAAAGCAAGTTAAACACTCACGTCATTGGTACTCTGAGAGACTCCGTCAGTCTATCAAAGAATTATTACGGAAATTTTCAGAATATTCTTCAAGAAAAAAAGCATGAATGCCCTTTGAAGTTTTGAATAGGAGATGTCTACATCTTTGAAAAAATTGAAGATGGCCACTGTACCCTTCAGATAGATCTCGTCCTCACGCACTGCAATCTTGTATTGAATGTGTAGATTTTCCCAGGATATATATTCGCTGTGGCTGTGGCTCCTCTGTAGTTTAACGTTCGAACATTGGGAGATCTCTGACCATTAGACCAAAGACCGAGTTCGTGAAGGTCACCTTTTCTCCAGCAAATGCTGATGGTCAGCCCTCCGCGGACCTTCAATCCTTTAGCGCATCCATTGGGCCATTTATCCTGGGGCAGAGCCGGAAGCAGGTAGATATCCTTCATCGTGCTCTGGACGATCATCTCTGCCACCGCTGCTGGAAAACTAATCAGGAAAGAGATAGAAACTCAGTTTGACAGAAGGATCCAAGCATAAAACCACAGAAAAGACCCTCTTCGAGGAGGATAAGCTGACCGTTTGGACTGTACCACGTACCCAAGATTTGCATCGATCTGAAAGGGAGGGTGTGCTGTGAACAGATTGCTGTATAGGCCTCCTTCATAGTTACCTTCATGATTGGGATCGACCAAGTCGAACAAGTGCTTGATCATCCGATATGCGTTCTCGCTGTTGTGCAGCCGTGCCCATAAAGCTATTTTCCACACAGTTGACCACCCGGGACCCTCCTCTCCTGTACGATTCCATAAATATGGTCTTACGCTAAAGAGATTTCGACGAAAAATTCTTCAGAATATTGAACAAAGTAATGTCGCAGCAGGAGGATGACCTCGTTTGTAGAGGGTGTAGTTTGCCGCTGTAGAGAGATTGGGTGTTTTCTCGACAGTGATCGTGTGTCCTGGAAATAGACCAAACAAATGTGATAGATGTCGATGGTGTATCTCCGGGTCATTGAAATCTTGTGCCTATCACAAAAGATTAACAATTCAAATGTCAAGAAGCACGTCAGAAAGGAAGTTCTGGGAGGACGTAAGCAATGAGATCTCGGAGTCCACACACACCCATTCCATGATCGATCCATCTCTCGAAATCCTATAAGGTGGAAGCCTCGACTGAGCCGCAACGACCCTTTTAATGAGTGCATCCTCTTGCTTTCCCAGGATCTGTATATTAAAAACTTTCAGGCATATAAGCAGGGCATAGATAGCTCGTAATAGAATCATCATCTATGGCTTTAACAACCTGACAGGACATGCAAACTGCAGGACCAGGTTCATGTTTTAGGCGTTCCAGTACATGCAAAGATTCATGAAAATTTGTAAATTTAGAGAACTAAATGAAGGGGTTTTGGCTATTAGGCCAGCCGGGGCAGACTGATCTGAGTGAAAAAATATTCAGTCGACAGGTTAGTCTGCAGGTTCAATATTTTTCCATGAACTGCACCGTTGATGGATCCCCTTCCTGATCAGACTGGTTGCCAACAGAGGAGTCCTACCTCAGCAGCAGATACGATGGCGGAGAAGACCTCTTTTATAATGGCCATGTCCATGGTGGTAGAGTAGCTAACACTGGCTGGCTTTCCATCTGGCGCCGTAAAGGTATGCTCTGGAGAAGTCGAAGGATTGGTCTGCAGATATCCTCCACGACCTTCTATCAACCAATCCAACAGAAACGATGTGCATCCTTCCAGCAGAGGGTACGCCTTAACTTTTAGAAAATCCTAGTATTTTAGGAGAGAGCATTAGCAAGTTCCTTGTTTGCGACATGCTGGAGGCAGTCGTAACAAGGAATCACGTGGCTCGAAAAGGATCCAAACTAGCCATTTCACCATAAATTAAATGCATCTGAAAATACAAGCCTTACATGAAACTAAACCACTCGAGAAATATTGAAACTTACGGCGTCCATGGTGTAGGCATAATGCTCCCACAAATGTGTGCAGAGCCATGCCCCACCCATCGGCCAAAGAGCCCAAACCGCTTCACCCCGATCAGGTGATGTTTTAGCCCATATATCTGATACCTGATGAGCGACCCATCCATTTGTTCCATAGTTCACCTGCACATCAAGAAAGTAGATTAGATGAATAAATGATATCCTAGTTTGGAGTTCATCTGTCAGAACAAGATTGCCATATTATTGTGCTGAAGGGATAAAAACGAGTATGGGCATCACATAAAGATGTCTCCACAACCCTCCAAAAGAAAAAATTATATATTTTGGATCTTCGTGAAATTGTTCGCTGTGTTGGATACATTGAGACCATAGAATACATCTCTTGCAGGGTTTGAGAGTGAAGAAATGTAGTCGAAAGACCCCTTGACGTACTTCTGCAGTTTTATGTCCATTGACTGAAAGTGAAGCAATGTAGTCAAACAGGGGCTCCTGGCACTCCTTCAGGTTGCACGAAAGTGATGACCAATAATTCATTTGCAGATTAATGTTCAAGTGAGGTGCGCCACTGTGTACAGAATACAAGATGTCAGCATCAATAGCTTGAATATGGCATCGGGATCAACGCAAGTTTAAGACAAAGAGAAGGAGCAATTCGACAGACATAGAGAGATCAGTAGCCATCATGAAAAGCATAGCAAGGCAGAACAACCACATCATAGACTCACTGTCAAGAATATATTTGTATGCAGAAAGTTGTAGCACTTACTCCCACGGTGGATAGATATCTTTGCTCCAGATACCCTGCAGGTTCGCCACCTGAGTCCCAGGCCTCGACGAAGAGATCAGCAAATATCTTCCATACTGGAACAGAAGTTCAACCAGTGAAGGATCCTCGTTATCTCGAAATGATTTCACTCTCTCTGCAGTGGTCACATTACCCACATCTTCACCAGGTGCGCTCTTGGAGAGCTGAACCGAGGTACGATAAAACAGAGCCTGGTAATCATCCAAGTGACGGGCTAACAGCTCAGAGTATGATAATCTCCTGACCAACCCTATATTCTTGACTGACTCCGAGGTCGGATCTTTTCGCGATTCAGAAGGCTTGGTGAATGGATTGTTGAATGAAGAAGATGCAACAAGAATTAACACAGCCCAGTCGGAGTTCTTAATGGAGAGTTTCTTGTCGTCCAAGGTAGTTATGGCTGCATCCCTGCCACCAACCTGTACGTTCAGAACCGCAGCAAACTGAATCCCCTCCGAACTCTGAGCAGTCCGACTCCCGGAGCACCTTCCTTGCAGCACGATTTGGTTGCTTATGTTATTCACGTACGAGTTAACGTAGAGTTTGCTGTCAAGGGAGACGGTGAATGAGATGGAACCCGCTTTGCTAGCAGAGAACCTCAGGACGATGGCCTGATCGGGATAAGAGGCAAAGTATTCCCTCGTGAACTCGACTGCATTGACGGAGTATTTCACCGTCACAGTAGCTGTGTCGAGGTCAAGCTCTCTGCGGTACAATCCGCTGTCGCTCGAGAGATGGGAGTCATTGAATTCTATGTTCAGGTCTCCAAGAATTTGATAAGCCTTCAGCAGAACAAAAAAGAAAAGAACAAAATTTTAGTTGGAAGTGACCAGCAAGTTTGCATCAGCGAATAGCTTGGAGCAAAACCCTTGATCAATGGTTCTCGAAAGAAAGCAATACAGACTCATACATCGGAGATAACGCCTGAAAGTTGGGCCGCTTCTTTGGTTGCTTCGGCGAACTGGTCATTGTCGACGAGTTTTCGAACAGCCGATAACACTCGCGGCGCGTCAGGGTTGGTATAGTTTCCCGGAGTTCCCGTCCAGAGTGTATCCTCTGCGAGACAGGCAGAGTGACAGAGACTAAGGCCATATTTGTTTATTGAAGACAACCCCAACTTGTCATTTTTTTTTATTTTTTAGGGAAAATTTCTTTAATGTGAAAGCATGAGTTTTTCGTTTTCAAGTTTTCCGGAAAACAATTGCAAACTGAAAGAACCAAACTTCTCCACGTTTCAGTAAGATCTGATTTTCGCTTCAGTGTCAAGCGTCTCCAGCCATTTTCAGTTTTCCCCTGTTTTCAAGGAAACCGGAAATTTTGGAAGATTATGTCTGAACTGACAGATGGAAAATTTCCCCTCGAATCCTAAAGAAGGCGATATTTCTTTAATAAAATATCAATAATTTCAAAAGCTTTTGTTTTTTTTTTTTTTGGTGGTAATCATGAGCCCAGCTGAGATTAGTCGAACATACAGCTTCAGTCCCATGGTCCAGGCACACAGTTCAGCAGGAAAAATGCTCCGGAAAACAAGTTTCCATTTTCAGTATGTTCCGGAAAACAAGATGGGAATCTTAAAAGGCATGTATGATGATTTTTCAGAAAAAAACGTAAGGCTGACGAAAACGATTTTCAATTCAGAGAAGACAGTCTTCCTCGTCAGCAAATGGAAAAGGGAATTCTACTTTGCGGTCGTTAGCTATGCTTCACAACGGAGCAGAGATTTTCCACGGGCCTGAGTTTTTTTTTTCCTTTCTTTACCGTTAAGCTGGAGAGTCTCGTTGGCCACGCCGCCCCACACCATTGCCCCGAGGCGTCCATTGCCGATGGGGAGAGCGTCGGTCCAGTGCCTGGCGGGCTCGTGGAACGTCACCCTCAGCGGCTGCTTGGAGCCATGTGTCTCGAGCTCTGCTCCGGTTGTTGGGCCCCAGTAGTCCGCCTCGGCGACCCTCTGGCCCTCCGCCGGAGCTGCCGGGAGCCCTCCAGTGAATCTAGCCCCGAGCCCTGGCTTCCGCTGCTGGGTCTGAAGCGAGAGGGAGGGAGATGGCAGGCTCCGGTGAGATGAGAGGGACAAGTAGAGTGAGTCGGAGAGGGAAACAGAGAGAATCAGAGTAATGGCTACAACTGGCGGTGACAGAGCTGTCATCTTCGGATATTTTCCTGGAGCCTGTCATTGGTTCGTTCATCGCAGGTCCATGCGTCTCCCACTTATACTACACGTAAACGCGTTGGAAAAACCAAGGCTAGCACGCACTTGCACCTTGATGTGATTATTTTAATAAAAAATAATAATAAATGTTAAAATTTTAATTATTAAAAAATAAAAATAAATTGTAAGAAGTACTAATTATCCTTAGTTCATAATTATCCTTTTCTCTCTCTCCTTTTTTTTAACCATATATAACTCTTTTTTAGGGGTGTTAAAAAGGATTATTTTCTCCTCTGTTCTAAATTAATTACTTTCCTTTTTTTAAAAAAATCATTACCATACACTTAATTCTCTCGTATAAGGCATTGAAGCAGAGACATTCTCAGCTTTCACACATAAATTACCAAAAATTGAATCCCTAGAAGAGAAGAAAACCAGGAAATGGTTGTCGAAATTAAGCGGGAGGCATGCTCTCTACTCACCCCCTTCCATGGAGACTCGGGAACCGGATCTGCAGCAGCACCGCCCCGGCCTCTAAGAATCATCATAAAACATGTCCGAAGCATGAATGCATGGTTTTTAAAACCGAACCGAATCAGAAACCAATCAAGGTATGGGCAAAGGTTCGATGGGTCAAACTACGTATTTAATGAATAATATTAATACTATAATATTACTAACAAATTAACATAATACCATAATTTGACGATGATTTATAACAAAAATTCATAATATAGCCATTAGATTAACCTTAAGTTCCACATCAAATATAAATATAAGTATGGTAAAATAAAATAAGCACATCATAATATATTTTTATTTTTTTTTGTAATTTTAAATCGGTCATTTTTTTCACCGATTCAATTGGGTTCGTCAGTTCGACTAGGAATCAGCCGGTTTAATCGGAGCTTACTGCATTTTAAACGCAATTGGGTTAATTCTAAAAACCTATCCGGATGAGTGGTCGATTCCTAACAAACCACTAGCCCGGTTCGGTTTTTTAAGCTATGCATGAATGAATTGAATTTACTTAGGAATTAAATTGGGCTGATATGCGTCGAAATCTCCCAATGTACGTTTATCGTGAAGCTGACACGGGGTCATCGATATTTTGGTATGGGATTACGTGGACGGTGACGTACACTTTTTGCCTATTTGATGCACACACCTCGTTCTGAGATCTTGCAAACCGTGCTTTGCCAGTGGAGTACGATGTATAATTTTCAGTATTATAACAACCAACTAATCCTTAACGGTATATTATACAGTTTAAAACTTACCAATTAAATTTTAAATACTAACTTTAAAATCTATACTCCCATACAGTGTGAGCTTAGAGTAGGTGTCATTACTAATTAATAAATCATTGCCCTCTTTATTTTATTTTTACTTTTATTTTTCCCAGCCGGATGGATCGCCGGGCCGACAGGGTAATGAAGGGAACTTTAAAGTGGAAGTTAGAAGCGACGAAAATCCAGTGAGGAGTCGGTAGACTTCTCATAGAGTCCGACTCGAAAGTACATCGCACGGCATTAAAAACTTTTTATTTCGTCTGAGCTTTTTGGCTATCAGACATAGTTTTTAAAACCGGATCGGGCCGGGAACCGATGTAGGCATGGGTTCATGGGTCGGACCGGGGTTCAATGAGTTGAACCGCATGTTTAATAAATAATATTAATAATATAATATTACTAATAAACTTACATAATATCATAATTTGAATATAATTTATAACAAAAATTATTAATATAACCATTATATTAAACAAAAGTTTAATATAAGTTTAGTAAAATAAAATGGGTACATTACAATAGGTTTTTGTTTTTGTTTTTAAATTTTAAGTCTGCCGGTTTTCTCATTGGTTCAATTGGGTTCACCGGTCGGACCGGAAACTGGCCGGTTCAATCGGATTTTTTTATCTTTTAATGTGCAATTGGATTTTTTGAAGGAACCGGACCGGGTGAGTGGGCAATTTCCGGTTGAACCGGTCGAACCGGCCAGCCCGGTCCGGTTTTTAAAACTATGCTATCAGGTGTAAGTTTAAAATATATATAATTAATTATATATAAATAATTTTTATTTTAATAATTATTTTTAATTTAATAATTAATTAATTATATCGACTATCATTTTACTTTAAAATATTAAAGTATTTGAATTCATTTTTTTAAAACTATTTTTATTTGATTTGGGTTGAGACCACAGCTTGAAGAATGAAATTTTTGTGTTCGCGAGATGACAGCACAGCTTGAAATCTTCGTACTGGCATAAATTGACAGGTCTACGGGGCAAGTCGTCTCCCCCAATTGCACAAGTGGGGGGGGGCCCGTAGATAGGATCCCGATCGCGCAAGAGGATGATAGATACTACGGGCCCCCTCAGCCGGGACCGACCATCCCATCGCAATATGCCCACCCACCAGTACCGTCTTCATGCATCACGGATGAGCATTTTATAGAGCCATCTGACTACTGGAAAACTCCCGGTGCCCAGTGCACGTCGGAAGAAGAAAAAGGTGGGTGCTCACGCGACGTCGAGAGTACTACTGTACTTGCCTCTGTAGAAGAAGTGGGGGCAGACCCAGTAGTGCACGATGCAATCGGATCTCGCGACCACGTGATGCTTTATGTGTTCTCGATGCAGTGGTCTTATTGTCAATTCGAGGAGAGTGCCAGAACCGATCCTCCTTAATCCCCGCATGATAAAAGTGTTTTGAAGAATTGTGGCTTGCTTGCGTTAGGCAATGCCAGATTCGGCACATGGATCATTGTTCATAATTCACATATATATATAACATATACATATATATGATGTACGTTAGAAATTTACGGAAGACCGACCGTGGGGACGGACGACGGAGAAGAATTCTCAAAAGCACTTGTGTGTGTATATATATATATATATTTGTAATCATGCGTGTGGGTGGGACAAGTATAAGATTTTTTGGTGTCAGCTAGTTAGATAGTATTGTTAATAGTACGGTTTGATAGTTTAAAATGAGCTTAAAATTATTTGACCCGATTATGGTTTGGCTTGTTTATTAGTTACGATTTAGGCAAATATGAACCGGTGCGAAACTGTTTATAAATGGTCCTGGCCGGTTTGGTCCTGAACCGTCTATCTTTTTAATTTTTTTTATTTTAAATTGACCCGACAAATTTCAACTGTTGATTTGTATGATTTTTGGCTATCCGGGCAGGTTTTCAATGGTTCCGTACCGCTTTCTAAACAATTTTGGGCTGGTTATGCTTCAACGAGTTCGTATTTTGGAACCAGTTCATAACTGTCCCAAACCCACTAAGAACGGTTATGCGCTGGGTTAGGAACGGTCCGGATCGGATCCGAATTTAAACGGTCCAATTTCGGTCCGATTACGTGTCAGCCCGACCTATTTAACATCTCTTTCTGGTGGGCTGGCTGGCTTTGACAAGCAGGGCAGGCTTCCCACAGTGAATCTGTCTCGTTGAGGAACCATTAATGCCCCCTCTATCATAGCCGTTTTCGGCCGGGCATTGACGCCGGCGCATCAACCCCCTACGAGCTCGGAGTCTGAAAGTCAGCGGAAAGACTGCAACAGCTTTCACTTTTCACTTTCTGTTACATTTAAGGGTTTGATTTCGAGAGAGGAATTCGTTTCGATGTTTGTGAGCCATGATGGCATGTAAACTCTTTATGTATTATTATTATTATTATATAGTTCATGGAGAGGGTTTTGGAGGAAATTCAACGCCGTAACAGTGATGTGTCTTGTTGTGTTAATAGTCATCACATACATAATTTTATGACTATAATATATGAATATTAAATTATCCCCAGAGAATATTGTTATATATATATATGTGTGTGTGTGTGGGCATTCTAAAACGTGCATATATAGAATATACATGTCTCGGATTCCCAATGTCGAATCCGATCATTTGTCAGGAACGTTTTGATTTCCCCAAACAATCTAATAATCTTTCTCCTATTCATAATGAAGGTTCAATTCCGAATCCAAATTTTCTGATCACTCCAATTGGTGAGGCGCCCCGGCCCCTCTACTACACACACGACTTATGGATACCTTCCTAAATAGAGAGTTGTAATCGAACACAGATGGTTCGAGTTGTCATGCCTTTGGGATCCAATAAACCCTAGAAATTGCGAGCAGGGCGAGCACATGGATGGAGAGAAGAAGACAAGACACCATCCACATGGATACTGTTCTCTTTTAAGCAACAATTCGTCAACCATGATCGGGTGAAGAAGAAAATCATGAAGCAGTGCCTCATACATGCACGCCACTCATTAGAAACACGGTGATGCATTTACTGGCTCGTTCTAGCTAGAGGGAGTTCACGAAGAAGAAGAAGAAGAAGAAGAAGAATACTATATATATATACATGAGGTCAACTTGCACATACATGATTATTATGATTTAGACCCACGCGAGGAAATGACTGAAACCCCGCTGATATCTATCAAGATTATTGGTATCTATCAATGATCAAGTGATTGTAATTTAATTGTCATCATAAAACTTTTTGTGGAAGAGTATCTTCAATTGTTCTTTGCTTAATTGGGCCTTCTGGAGATGAAGGGGAAATTGGGCCTTCTGGAGATGTATGCTTTGCTGTGCCGATAACGGGCCGGCCCGACATACACCCAACAATAAAAAGACACTGTCGCCGGGCCGACATACACCCAACAAGGGAAAGTGGGTACCATAGGATGGTGAATCCAACCCATCCGAATATGAATAAATTAGGTATGATTTATTGAGTGAGTTTCCACGTATCATTGATGTAATCATATATCCCCGGCTTTCATCTATGATCGTCAAATGCAATGGATTTAGGACCAAGTCCAAGATGAACAAGAAATCGACTTAGGAGTGAAGATATCTCAGTCAAAAAGGCAATAATGATCAAAGGCACAAAATTTTCCGGACGAATGTACGTATGCTCTTAAGGAAATAATGAATATAAATATATATATGAAGTGGCATCTTGATCTTGTCGAGCTATCCTGTCCCCGTGATCATCTCCGCAGGGCCGTGCGCCGCGCCGAAGAATCCCTGAACTTCATTCCGACCCTTGTCCGGGGAGCAGTGGATGATGCCCCGACTCCGAAAGGCGAACGAACAGAATCTGCCGGACAAGCTTTGCTGTAATTTTCAAAAAGATAATCCGATTTATTTTTTAAAATGTCGCAGGGAATAATGCACAAGTTTCATCTACCACAATCAATGTGGGAACACGCAATTACGAAGTCATCGATCTCCACTCCACTCTCTCTCACTCACTGGCTCACTCTCTCTCTCTGCTTCCAGCCTTCCATTTCTTCGTAGTTCGCTCTCTTACCTCACCTGCCCTGTCCCCTTGTCTGTGTAGTCTGTACTGTACCTACTGACCCAGAAGCAGAATTCCCCATTTCGGGCTCAGTTGCTCACTGCCGATAGAGATCTCCAAGCCCCAGCCGAAATGGAAGACGGAGAGTGGGTCGTCGTGAGCCCACCAGCCGAGAAGGATCTCTGGGACCCAGCTGGCGTACAAGATGGTAAAGAGGGCCCGAACCCGCCGCTGAAGGTGACGTTCCGCGATCCCGCCAAGCACTGGACCGACGCTCTCCCCATCGGCAATGGCCGCCTCGGGGCCATGGTGTGGGGTGGCGTGGCCGCCGACACTCTCCAGCTCAACGGTAAAGTACTCCCCCCAACAAAAAAATGGTTTAGACTTGTGCAAAATCGTGAGCTCGTCTGTAAGCTCAGCCGGAAATTGAGTTCCTTTTCTAGCTGACGCTGACATGAAGTTCCATCCACCCAATTGAGGGAGGAAAAAAAGACATTGATAAACTTATGCTTATCTAAACTATTAGATTTCACGGCCTTCTAAGATTCACGCGCTCTTTTCTCCTAAGGGAAACACACTGAACACGAGAAACCACTCTCAAGCAAAATCTTTTCTTTCTCTCATATGTTCGCCTGAAGTTTAGAATTATGAAATTTGTAGCCCTTTATCGGCTGTTTCCTTGTTAAACAGTCACGAAAATGTCGCTAACTTACTGATGTTTTGTGAAAGGGGAATGTTCTCCATTTGGGTCCAAGGAACGTTCCGTAGTTATATTCATCTCCCACATTATTTGTTGATCCAAGCGCATTTGCGTTTAATTTCAATATTTTCCGTTTTACTTGGAAAACAAAGGAGGAGTACTTTTTGGTTCTTCTTTCAGTTTATTCTTTTTCCTTATGAAAACTTGGAGAAATGTTTCTACATAAATGTTAAATCTGGAAAAAAAAAAGGTGGAATTGTTTTCCATGATCGAGTACAGCCTTAATCTCTCTCTGCGTGGCAGAGGATACACTGTGGACTGGAATTCCAGGAAACTATACCAACCCTTCTGCACCGGGAGCGTTATCAGTTGTCAGAAAACTAGTTGACAATGGGCAATATGCTGAAGCAACGGAAGCAGCTGTTCAACTTTCGGACAACCCTTCCGATGTATAATTCTCTCTTTCTATTTAAGTGACACTCATCTGTTTTGCCCTGGAAGACAAAGTCCTGCGGCACCATTGTGAAATTTGCTCCAACTGACAATTTCCTTCCTTGGTGCTGCTGAAGGTTTATCAGCTTCTCGGTGACATCAACTTAAAGTTTGATGACTCCCATCTCTCATACAATGAAGAATCATATCTTAGAGAGCTTGATCTCGACACAGCTACAGTCTTGGTGAAATACTCTGTTGGTGATGTCGAGTTCAAAAGAGAACACTTCTCTTCTTTCCCAGATCAGGCCATTGTCCTAAAACTCTCTTCTAGCAAGTCGGGTTCCCTCTCATTCACTGTCTCCCTGGACAGCAAACTCCATCACCACTCCTATATAAGTGACACAAATAATCAAATCGTCATGCAAGGAAGTTGCCCTGGGAGAAGGATTCCTCCAAAGTCAAATGATAATCCGAAGGGGATCCAATTTGCTGCAGCTCTGAACTTACGGGTTGGGGGCGAAAATGCAGTTATAACTACCTTGGATGACAAGAAACTGTCTGTTAAGGACTCTGATTGGGCTGTTTTAGTCCTTGTTGCTTCCTCTTCATTTGATGGTCCATTCACAAAGCCTTCTGAGTCACCAAAAGATCCGATCTTGGAGTCAATCAAGAATATCGGACTAATTAGGAAATTGTCATACTCCAATCTTTTAGCCCGTCACTTGGATGATTATCAGGGTCTGTTTCACCGTGCTTCAATTCAGCTTTCCAAGAGTGCACCCAGTGAAGATGTTGGTAAGATGACTACAGCAGAGAGAGTGAAGTTATTTCGAGATGTTGAGGACCCTTCAATGGTGGAACTTTTATTTCAGTATGGAAGATATTTGCTTATCTCTTCATCGAGGCCTGGGACTCAGGTGGCAAATCTGCAGGGTATTTGGAATAAGGATATCGAGCCACCATGGGAGTGAGTTCTAACACTCTCTGCATGCTAATGTCTTCTGGAAAGTAGAAGAACAACTTTCACCTAGTGAGATGATACTTTATTTCCTGGATGGCCAGCTATGCCATACTTTTGGATATGCCTACTGATGTCTCTCTTATTCGACCCCCACCACACCCCCCACCCAAAAAAAAAAAAAAACTGATATCTCTGTCTTTCCTTGTTATATTTGAGAAATTGCATCATTTTACTTTCCTGAAAAAAATCTGCTCACCTTAAATTGTTGTCTATCTGATCTAACCATGTCTGTTGAAATGCCTGTTCTGTTTGGCTTATATGTGCCTTGATGTTGATGCTATACTTTGAGCTGCTAATATAATCTCTTTTATTCTGTATACAGTGGTGCACCTCATTTGAACATTAATCTGCAAATGAACTATTGGCCTTCACTTCCATGCAACCTGAGGGAGTGCCAGGAACCTTTATTCGACTACATTTCTTTACTTTCAGTGAATGGAAGTAAAACTGCAAAAGTATGTGGAGGCTCTTGTCTTTCTTCCCCATATATACTGGCTTCAAATCTATGAGGAAATTGAACAAAATATTGTTATAGCATTCAATACAGTAAGCTTTTGGACAAAGATCTGATTTCTATATGATTTTTCTATTAGTGGGTCATGAAAAATCACTACATGATTTCCATACTGTTTTGTCTTTTCAATATGTTAACTATGATAATCTCTCTGACAAAACCTCGAAACCAGGACATTTGCATCCCCCATGCCTTGTTTGGTTGAAGCTCAACTTTTACTTATTTGATGTTTTAGATAAACTATGGAGCAAGTGGTTGGGTCGCTCATCAGGTGACAGATATATGGGCTAAAACATCACCTGATCGGGGTCAGGCAGTTTGGGCTCTTTGGCCGATGGGTGGAGCATGGCTCTGTACGCATTTATGGGAGCATTATACATACACAATGGACATAGTAAGTTTCTATATTTTGCACAGTGGTTTCAGTTTAGTGCAGATTCATTTTTTTAATCACACTTGGGTTTACCACTATTAGGAATGCTTTCTTGAGTGATGCTTAAAGCATTTTTACCCAGAAGAGCTTAATTCTTTTGAGGGACCAATTTTCTGAACTCTTAAGACTGCTATGAGCTTATAAATACTTGGTATTGTAAGTCATGTCAAACTTTAATTAGTTGATAGTGTGAAATATTCGGTGACCAAGTTTAAGGACTTATGATTGTAAATAGAACTATAACGTTGCCTTGGTTCCGATGAAGTGGTGAATGTAATTTGTATCTTGCATGCCTTGGAAATTTTGTTATGTGCAAGTAGTTTGGATTAAAGAGATCCACCCTTTCTGGGGTTCAACTATACTAAAAACACCCATTCAAAGAGAGTAATCTCTTGTCCATGATTCTTTCTATCAAGCACTTGAGCTCCCATTTTACTGCTTCCTCTCGCAAGTTGAGAATTAAGGAACTTGCTAATGCTCTGCTAAAAAAACTAGGATTTTCTGAAAGTTAAGGCATACCCTTTGTTGGAAGGATGCACATCATTTCTGTTGGATTGGTTAATAGAAGGTCGTGGAGGATATCTAGAGACCAACCCCTCGACTTCTCCTGAACACACCTTCATAGCACCAGATGGAAAGCCTGCTAGTGTGAGCTACTCAACCACCATGGACATTGCCATCATAAAAGAAGTTTTCTCCGCTGTGGTCTCGGCTGCTGAGGTGAGGCTGCTATGCCATAAAATAGACTCTTAAAAGTAGGACCAGTCCGATATGGAGGTGGTTCCCTAAGTGATCTAGTTCTTGGAAAATTGGATTTGATGGACTAGTTTTTACTTGGAACTGTCTGGCTTTGGCTGGTTTCACCTTCAGTTTTTCAAATTTATTCATCTGCATGAACTTTTCCTGTATAGGACCTATTGGTCCCTGGAGGACCATGAGCACGTGGTGCAGCCAGTGTCTTGTCCAGTTCTTGAGCTTGTTTATGCTCTCGCTATGTTCTTGCAAGTTTCCGTTGATATGCAGATCTTGGGAAAGGATGATGATGCACTTGTTAAAAGAGTTGTTGAGGCTCTGCCAAGGCTTCCACCCACCAAAGTTGCCAGAGACGGTTCCATCATGGAATGGGTGTGTGAAGCTCTTAAATTTCATTCCTTAGGTCTTCCAATAACTTATTTTTCACATTCTCCTTGACCTAAAAGTTATTACTGTTTTATGGTAGGCACAAGATTTTGAAGATCCGGAGATACACCATCGACATCTGTCACATCTGTTTGGTCTATTTCCAGGACATACTATTACTGTTGAGAAAACACCCGATCTTTGCAAAGCTGCGGATTACACCCTTTATAAAAGAGGTCTGCCTGCTTCAAGATTAATGTGTTCAGTGTGCTGAAGAAATTTGCATCAAGAGTATTTCCTTAGAAATGTCCCCTTACATCACTAACCAAGGGATAATCTTCATTGAATGGTGTAGGAGAGGAGGGTCCTGGATGGTCGACTGTGTGGAAGATAGCTTTGTGGGCACGGCTCCACAACAGCGAGCATGCATATCGAATGGTCAAGCATTTATTCGACTTGGTTGATCCTGATCATGAAGGTAATTATGAGGGAGGCCTATATAGCAATTTGTTCACAGCACACCCTCCCTTTCAAATCGATGCAAACTTCGGGTACGTGATGTTCTTGCTTATCCACCTCAAAGAGGAGCTTAGAGCTATAGGTTTTAGATATCCACATCATTTTTTTCCTTCAGATCATTCAACTAATTCTCTGTTTGCCTTCATGATTAGATTTTCGGCAGCAGTGGCAGAGATGCTTGTTCAGAGCACAGCAAAGGATCTGTACCTGCTTCCGGCTCTGCCCCAGGATAAATGGCCCAACGGGTGCATCAAAGGGTTGAAGGCCCGCGGAAGGGTGACCATCAACATTTGCTGGAGAGAAGGCGACCTCCACGAACTCGGTCTTTGGTCAGATGATCGGAAGTCCATCAGTGTTCGAAGGTTACACTACAGAGGAGCTGTAGCCACAGCGAAGATATATCCAGGAAAAGTCCAAACATTCAATAAGCGGTTGAAGTGCGTGAAGATGAACTCTCTTTAGGAGCAAAGCGGCTGTGCTCTCTTTCATATATGTGCACACTTCTCATTGAACATTACATTTCTACTGTTCTTTTTACCTTTTTTCCTCAAGAATGTCCGAGTGAGTCCCGTGAGGGAGTTTGTCGGGGTCCATGCTATATATGGAGCAAGCTACTAAGCCATTTGACGAGCAACCGAACCTATGTTTTCCAATCATGTGATTGAGCAATGTCCTTGGATCATTCCTGTCGAATGGTTCAACTCACTTCCGAGACAAACTCATGAACTTCTCGCAGCTCTGTCAACTTGATTTTACATCCAGTTACCGAAAAGAGGCTTGGGGCATAGTCAAAGGAGGAACTTTTTACGCAGCGTCATCTTTGACTTGGGAACATGGAGTAGACCTCGTTGACCGATTCTAATGCGGATTTGGTGACCGATTCTACGCATATTCTTATAATGGACCGGGTTCTGGGCCACGACCCACTGCCCGAGGCCCGGCCCATCTGCATGCCTTCGTTGATCCTGAAGCTCTCGCTGCCTAAAACCCCTGCTGAGCCCTTGCATCATTTCGAGTCTCAGTCCCGTCTTTCGTTCACACTTGGCACTAAGCCGCTTCAACTCGGCTTTCAGATGGCATGGCGCTGTGGATCGCTTCCTCGCACTCTGGCGTCAACGACCGCCAGGGCTTCCTCTTCGCCGTTCCGCTCGTCGCCTGCGCTTTCGCGCCCGCTCCGGCCGCCCCCTCTCTCCGGCACGCGTGTGCAGTCCCGTCGCTTCTCCTTCGCTTCCTCGAGGTCACGTTCTGCCCTTGGGACTCTCGCTTCTTATTGATTTTTGGTCGAAATGCAATATAAATTTTTTGTGCTTTCTGTTGCTGAGCCGTTGGCTGATTTCTTTACTGCTATCTTAGCGTTTCATATATTGAGCTGTGAGTGATGAAAAAGTAGAGAACTGGAAAGACAATAATAGAGCGATTGTTGGGAAAATTTTCCAACTTTCTTCTATTTTAAGATTCTGCCTTCTCGAAATTGTGCTTGGCGGCATCATTTTTCTATTTGGTACTCTGAGTATTCAATTTTTCCTTATTCGCATTCTCTTAGCAATGGATGTGGTTTACACAATGAATTGGATTGCGATTTCTTGAAGGTATTCAGATTGATTTGTATCCAATTGCTATCAGTTAAAAAATTCTAGATTGTGCTAGAATTAACTCCCACTATTCAGTCATCTGCTAAGTTTACTTTTGTATTCACTGTCCATCCGTCTAAAGATCTCTGTTATTAACTACTTTTGAGGTCAGTGAAGTTGCTATATCAGCATTTTTTTTATTTTTTGGATTTATTAGGACAATTGCTGCATCTTCCACGATCATGGGTTACTTCTGTTTTAAAGAATATGCATTTACAGAGATGTATAAAATATCACGGATAGAACCCTGTTGTCATCTGAAGGTACTTCAATATGAAAATGGCAATATATGTGCACATGGGTGATATATTGGCAAGTTGTTGGAGTTGTTACTTGTCTGATATTAAACCTCGAGGGTTTAAATTAGATGTTCCTGGCCCCATCTTGAGCTTGGTAAATTTTCATTTTTCAATTTTGATGTGAGCATATTGTGGATACATCCTTCTTTGTGCTAACTGTTCTTTGTTCCTTATAGAAGCATGGGCGAACTGGGGTGCACCATGTCACTTCTTCCTCTGCATAGTGTGGTATCTGTTCCGCGCTTCACATCGCACCTCACAGTAGCTGCTCGAGCTTGTTGCGAGCTGTCTCATGGTACCTTCTGCCGAACTTGTCAGGATCGCTAGTATTTTCTTTGTGAGTCTTACTGTTTATGAGACTCAATTCATGCCACTGGTAAAATGAATTAATTTAAAATCTTATAGATGACACAGTGCAGTAAGAGGCACAACTCAATACCCTAGTTCCTAGAAATTCTTTGTAATTTCAATTTAAATATCACTTCCACATCAGTTCATTGTCTTTCTTATGCGAAATGTTCATTGGCTTGCTTTTGTCAGCTTACTTGACCATATAGGATAGGTTGGCAGGAATGAGATGGTCCAATAAGACTTTGTGATGCTATTCACAGTACATTAGTTTAAACAGATTGCTCTCTGACACTCACCATTCTCTCAAGGAGTTCTCACAAACAATAGCGAACAAAATGAGTTCAAAGTGTGAATAATATTGCACTTGTATGTTTGAAAGAGCTGCTGGAATTTTTCTTCATTTTGCATTTGCAACTATGACCAAGGTGATAACTAGAATGTTTCACTGAGGTTGCTTGTGGTCATTTTGCTTTGCTGGAGAAGTTTTTTCTTTTTTATTGTATGCTTAATAAGAAGGAATTTGGGATTGGGATTGGTAGGAAGAAATGGAAAAGATGGGTGATGCGCAAGGAGTTTCAATCATCCAAAGGCACAATAATGATGCTGCATTATAGGTTGTTCTTGTCTTTCTTTATTGCTGTCTCGTTATACAATTAACTCCTTATGACCGTATGCCAAATTTAATCCTCTGTTTAGCTGTTGAGTTAGTACATACAAGACATTTGTCTTGCTAAATGTTGGAAGTACTGGATCCAAGGGTTAGCTTGTTTGGCATATCGCATCTGCTGGGCTCCCTTCTCGCACATCCAATTCCTGCCATCGGCAATGTCCCCTCATAATTTTCTCACCACGGACTTTGACCTGTGAAGCTCCCTGGGCCTGCACAAGTAAACAGGCTATAGACGATTCTACCTGGGTTGTAGAAAAAACATTGAAAGTACTGTGTCGGTTTTTCTTTTCCTTACAACATATCGTTGTTAATAAGAAGCAGAAATTGCTATGCTTCAAAAAGAGAGACCATGGATGAACATGATATTATGAATATATTGAAGGCACCAGTGCTTACCTTTTCTGTTAATTCCGTCATTACTACTGAGTTTTCGGCTTCATGGCTTATGAGTGTTTGAAGCAATAATTTTACTTATAAGAGGTTTGGGGCCATTGAAGTATAGAGAATCCACCTCCTGGGAAGGTAGAATGTCGGTCCTTGAACCTGTGAAACGAAATCAATATCTGTGGATGGGGCATCTTACATAGAGCATCGCAACAACTGTTGGCATTACACACTGAGATAAAATTTTATTTTATGATAATGTATCTTGGTTATTCTTGTTGAGGTGATTTGTCACTTGTTGCTCTGTCACAGGTACTTGACGGGGCCGTTTGATGGGCACAATCAGGTGCACGAGTTGTATTGGAGAGGTTACAGGAAGAGGCATGCTTTGGGAAGACTTCTGGCTCTGTACCAGGGGAGAGTTAGAATAAGTTTCTTCTCTTGTTCTGGATTCTAAGATTGGTTCTTCATAGTTGAACCTCCATGATGTTTTTTTTTTTTTTTTTATGTTAGATCGGGTTGGGATGGTACGGTAGTACATGTGATTGCTTGGATTTGATCGAACTTATTTGAAATGCTTCTTGTCAATCCTAAACCTATGCAGGAATCTCAGTCTACTGGATCGAAATATCAAGTTGCCGTCCACCATAGTTATTGCTCGCTATCATATGAGCATCTCCGGAACCACCATCAACTGGATGTCCAGTCTTGACCCTGTGAGGATCGTTCGTTGTGATTTACGGTGCCTCAATCCTACTGCATCTTCCATCAAATTTAAGGGCATGGTCGAAGCTTTGAGATGTATGGTCGTGGGGGCCTATGGGACAAATTGTCGATTTGATTGTCATCAAGTTCCCGGTAGGAATAGGCTTCATTGCACGATATGAAGAGTTGATTCCCATACGGTCCAGTAAAGGTGACTGGATAAAAGCAGAAGAAACCAGGGCAATTCGGCGGACAACTCTATCTGACATCAAGACAACAATCGATCACTTCTCTGTAACGATAGACAAAAATGACAGCAAGAAAACTACCAGAGGTATCCGATACAATATATTAGTAACTGTCAATAATAAGGTTCATAGAATTTTGAAGCAATTACTATATACAAAATATTCTCCTGCAGCAAGAAGACAATTTCCCATCCTATGAGTTACCGGGCAAGATGAGCTTCTGGGTCTTGTGCACGGAAATTGGGAGCCTCTGGCCAACAATGCTCGGATCATTATAGGATGCAGCATCAGAAGGATGTCCTTTCTGTAACATTTCGATAAGCCAATTCAGATGCATTAAGAACCAATTCCCAGAGATCACATATGAGAAAAAGAAAATAAAAGAAATGATAAGACACTAGACCATCAACGGTGATCGTTATTATCCAAAACAACAAAAGAAGAGCATCGAACTATTGACTAACATGGCCTGCATACTAGAAGATGATTGACACCACATTTCCCAGCAAAGTACAAATGAGAAACAGGGCAGGCAGTTGAAACATTTTGACAGCTGCATAATTCAAAGTACATCCTATATTATACTGGTTTTCATCAAAATTAGTATATAACCCAAGGGTTCAGTTCAGATCTGCCGTCAAATGCACAGAAATGAACATAAAACACTGCCAAAGTTAATTCCCACACCTCACCAGCACAACCATTTTGCTTTTGGCCAGACACACCATGACTATTAAAAAGGATTTACATAGACACAATATGAAAATAGAAAGAGACTCACTGAAGATAAAGCTTCAAATCTGCCTTCTCTCCAGCAGATTTCTCTAAGGACAAAAGGCTTCTCATTATCTCGGAAAATACAATGCATGCGGGTATCTCTTAATCTCATTAGAACCCCGTCCACTCTAAGCTGTAAGTATGCCAAATGAGTGGAAGAAAACAACTATTGATCAAGTGAATACCAAGAAAGTCAACTAACATAACAATTTTACCATAATGCCTACTAAAGCTGTAATATGAACGTTAAAAGAAAACAATATAGAGGTATAGAAATTACTTGGAAAAAAACTTTATAGGGGTTGTTTTCAAGAAAGAACACTTTGACAAAAAAAAACCAGAGACCTATGATATTGCCCACAAGATTAATAAAATTCCCAGGTAAAACAACTTCAAGCACTACTACGGTGAAAGAAGTGACATCAAGCAAAATAATGTAAGAAACCGTCAAAACTGAGTTTGATGCAGAATATATACATCATATTATGTCAGATAGAAACCAACTCACCCAGAACCGCAGGAGAAGAAACCAACAACTTGGCATGACCCTCTAGAAAATTAACAGAGAATAGAGGTTAGTCCTCAAACATATGGGTTAATTCAGTACCAGACTGAGTGCCAAAGAAAGAGCAAGCAGTTAAAAGGAAAAGGTAAAAGGAGAAGAAAGATACCACTTTGACCGTTAAAAGGGATACACCATTATCAGCAAGCTCATCTTCATACAAGATCACCTGCATTGCTTCATGAGAAAAAATGCTGGTTATCCAAAAAGAAATATGATAAAACTAACAAAATATGAGTATTTACATGACCACCTCATCATAAAAGAGTATGGGCTCTTTTACAGCCAGAGCAACCAGGTCAATTTGTTCCTTGCAATCCTCCCAGTGTAGGTTGTCTGTTACCTTTGGAATTCCCCCAACCTCAGGCAGATCATAAAGGAGAATAACGATAAAAAGGGAAAAGGAACTACAAGTTAGATGAAATCATGAACTGTCATGATGAATCCACTGTCTCGGTGAGTACACTAAGAATATAAAAAAACTAGCCACATCACACCATTTGTGACATAGAAGAATGGAACCCTAGGAAAGTGAATTTGGAGAAAGAGTTTTCTCAGTTATAAGAGACAGTGAGGGGGCATACCTCTGCCTGGATTTCTTCAGTTCCGCTTCCAGAATAAGGTGTTGTGAAAGTGTAGTCATAGTTAAGTATCACCTGCTGGAAAGGCTTGCTGCAGAGATAACGATAAAGGAGTCAGAATAGAAACAAAATGCAAAACTACCTAACTAACATGATCTTTTCACTCAAACTGAATTGCTTGAACCTCCTGCATGGAGGTCATCCTAGCAAAAATTTCAATTTTTTCTAGGTCTGGTCTAGCAAGTTCATAGGGTATATCAAATGTACTTGAGAAACTAGAATGGGTAAAGCATGATAAAATTTTTCTGAGAGATTCCCAAATTCCTCTCCAGCTTATAACTGTAAGGGAGAAGACCTACAACGGCAAACAACTGAAGGGAGAGACTTTAACCTTCTAAATTTCCATTTTGACGCAGCAGGTACTTCAACCGGAGGTAAAGCCTCCTTTTTCCATCCAGCTAGCGCGTCAAATGCATTGAAATGAATAACAGTACCAGTGCTCAAGTGTTTGAGTACAAGTGAATTGTCACCAAATACCATCTCAGGCATGTGTGATGTTCCGAGTCTTTGCTCCCACCTGCAGACATTTATCAATTCTTACCGCTGCCAAAAAGAAATGCATCTCATACTGCCGAAATCCATGGATATATAGTATCTTCAAGCAAATAAGACATGGAGACAACGCCATGTCAGTAAATAGTTGTCTCTCATATTCAGGATACGACTTCATCTACACATGCACGAGGGTAAAATAACAGCTTTACAATAAATTGCAGTATCTTCAACTCAGTTTGCTTAAATTCCCATGCTCTAGTTTCTAAATACCCGATTTTCAGATTCATGTCAGATTAATATAGGACAGACACGTACTTCAACAAATTGAACAAAATAACAGAGGAACCAGCTAACTAGATCTTTCAGTTTTCCGTAGATTCATCCTACGAATTCTGGAAAACTCGAGCAGAAGAACACCACGGACTATCTGTCAACAAGAACTGGAGAATTTATCAGCAGCCACTGAGCCGTGAAAGGCGGACGTAAGGAGCGAAGGAAAGTACTCTAGGAGAGAGGAGGAGTTGAGGATGGAGCGCTTGCGAGATTCAATCTCCCAGCCGCGAATGCGGAGTCCACACCGGCCCTCCTCCAGCGGCTGAGCTCCGGCGGCTTTCATGTCGTTCTCGTCAACCGTTACCTCCATCACCTCGCCTCGCCTTGCCTCGACTACTTCTGGCTGGTCCTCCCTCTTCGTCTTCGGCCTTCGTACGATCGTCTCCTGCTGATCGGCGCGAATAAACAACGACCACTCCGCCGCCGGGCATAACTGGGTGGTGCCTTTATGGGCCTATGGGCTTTAGGCGGATATGGGCCTGACCCTTGGCCCAAAAATAAATCGAATAAATTGTCTCCGTGGGCCAAGCCCCTAACTACCTGTTGGGTGAACCGGCTTCGAATTTGGTTGTGAATGGACCACCCGAGCCTTGAAATAGGACAAGTCAGAACCCATTTCAATGTTTTTTATTCACTTCAATTATATATTACTGCAAATATGCGTCATCTATTTATTTATTTGGTATACGTACGTATTTGCTATTTTGTGTATTGTACACAGACAACGACTATGTTCTCTGGGTCTCGGATCTGTATTATGGTAATGAAAATCCACAGCAAAATACCGAAAATTGGCAGATCAAAGAAACCTTATCCCGCCACACGACGACAGGACGTGGAAGGTTCAATTGTGAACGATTATTTGACCCTCTCTCGCCACCCTAGCTACTGGGTTTCTCTTCCGAGACCCCCCCACGATAACTTGCTGAAATCCGGGGACATACAACAGTACACATGTGGTCGAGGGTGCTAATACATATGGGCACGATATGTCGGGGCTAGGTCGTCATGGGCACTTGGGCTGGCCCTTGGAGTTCCTCTTGTCGCGGTAGCAAGGGCACTCGTGCTTGTTGCCGTAGGTGCCGGAGGGGACGCACTTGCACTGGGCGCAGCAGATGTAGCAGTACTTGAGGCACCTGTCCCTCAACCCCGCCTTGGCGCACCTCGCCTTGCAACTCTTATTACAGTACACTACGCAGGCATCCCAGCGTGAATCAATCCATCCCAGTACACATAATATATAAAATATTATATATGTACATGTATGCATACGACCAGGTCTAAATTAGTCGTGTCCTAGCTACGAATGAAACAGCAAGTTGCACCTAGAGGTCGACTCCTACCTGAGCGGGCAATGACGGGCTCCACGAGGGTGGAGCTGAGGAGGAGGGAGCACAGGAGAATTGCAAACGGCAGCGTGTTCATCCTCTTTCAACCTAAAGAAGAAGAAGGAGAAGGAGAAGAAGAAGAATGAGGGTTTTCTCAGAGAGATGGAAGAGGACAGAGTTAATGGGAGGCTGGAGGGGTGGGTGTGGAAACTTATACTGTCAGAACCAACTCAACTCAGGTCAGAGGCAGTAAATATGGAAATTGAAGTCATGGACATGGCAGATGGAGCTACATTACAGGAGACAGTTGTCGAGAGAAGTAAATTGCCAATGCCACGAGGAGTCGGGCCCAACTCCAATTAAGTTAGAGTCAGGACGACCCTCTTCTGAGCTAGTCCTCGGGACATCTACGGCTCTGTCATGCCCTGACGAGGTGATCATATACCTCGAAAGACAAGCCTCATATGGTACTGCGATGTAGAAATTGTCATGACATTACTATATTAGGATAAAGACTATTACAGGGAACAGGCATTCCCATGTAAGCATCCGCTCGTGATGCCCGAAAATTGTGTACAGACCATCATTAACTTGGTGGACCTTCTCAGCTCTTCCTCTCTTCGGTGGAAGCTTGGTGGACCTTCATGCGCCAAGACGAAGGATTCATTCGCACGTGCGAATGATCAAATTCCTTTCTGGTCCATTTTCACGTGTCGTGTTTATCTTCTTTACCCCTCCTGCTGGGCTAGGTGGCAATTGCATTTATCGATGGAGATAGAGTGAGCGAGGGGCAGTGGTACTGTGGCAGCGGTGGGTGGAGACAGAGAGTTGGCGCTGGGACAGGACAGGACTGAGAGGCAGGCCCAGCATCACGTGGTCTTTTGCAGTGTGCTTTTTTTTTTCCCTGTGGTTTGACCTTTTTTATTTTATTAGGTGGATAGATTTAAAATAAAATAATCAAAAATTAAAATCTTACCCTAAATTTTAAATTTATAATATTTTAATTATTACTTCGAACAAAATATTATTATACAAAATTTATCTTTTTTTAAGTCTAAAAAGCCGTGAGAACATGCCCTTTTTAATTTTCATTTAAAAAAATAATTGTAAGCCTTATTTACTTTTTTTTGGGGTTTTCAAGGTTCGTCGATATGGATTAATTGCATCTTCCTATTTATTTTCTGCTGTTTTTTTTCTCGTGTATTTTTATATTATATTTCTTTTCTTGAATTCATTGAATGGAGACTTGAGCGTAACGAACCCAGTCGAGCAATCGAGTGAACAGTAGAGGAGGCCCAGAGGCCCATGAATTCCATGGGCTTCTATCATCCGTTTCATGATCCATATCAAATTCAAGGCCCATCAGGCCACGTCACAAAATGATCTCCTTCTTCCTCCTATCCTGTTACTCACCAGAAATTGGGACACTCTCCCCTGTTTCTGGATGAACCATCGCGATCTGTTCGAAACTCTACGACCGGATTCAGCTCGGGTCTAATTCGAATATCAGTAAGTGAACTTTGAGGCACACGGTGTTTGGGTTTCATAAATTGGAACGTGTCCGAGCTTATACCGTGAGCATAGAAACTCCACTGGCCCCTAACCTGGCCCCGGATGATATATCCAGGGGTACGATTGGACAATATCTTAAGGAATATAGCTTTGAAAGGGAACAATTTTCACTACATAAACATAAGCAATCCTAATGGGAATACTTGCAAGAAGTATGATCCCTTTACAAGTCGATGGAAACGCTTGAATTCAACAAGGCAAAAAAGAAAGACCAAACAATCTCAGTCAATTTAGGATTTTAATTGGAAGCGACGATGGATAAAGGAGAGAAAAAGAAGCTCCTTTTATGATGTTAATGGTGATGATGACTGATGAATGCCTTTGTCTCGAAAGGAACGCTAAATCCTCTTCACTGTGCGTGCCCTGTTTCTGAAGTCACTGAAGCATCACCATCACCATCAGTTGAGCTGAGCCCGCTCACAGAGACATCAAAAGCAAATCGTACATCAGCTTGTTCGTGGCCTACAAATGGGACTCGTTGACCATAATGTTGCCTCTGTGTCTCCTATGGTTTGTCTGCCTGCTCGCGGTTCTTCCACATTTGGTACACTGTGGTCCTTCTCCCTCCATTTTCTCTTCTACAGGGGATCCTCTTTTATATATATGTATATATATATATATATATACACTTAACAGACAGCATGAGTCAAGCCTGAAGGCCCTGTCCCCCTCAGCCAGTCTTCAAGATCACGAACAGCTTCCATTCTGCTTCTTCCTGCAATCTCCGTCGCTCTGTGAAGAACACTGAACCCCTTCTACATGCTCTCTCTTTTTACTCCCGAAACCACTCTCTGACTCTCAACATTCCAAGCAAGCAGGCCTACTGTCACTGCTTCCCTGCGTCCGTGACTCTGTGTCGTCTTGACTGCTTTTTGTAGTCTTCTTGGTTTCCTTCCGGCTGCCATAAATGGAGAAAAAGCAGGGCTTCTTCTCGGCCCTCAGGGAGGAGGTCATCCGGACCCTCTCCCCAGCTCGCTCCCGGAGCGCCAGCCCGGGCCGATCCGGCTGCGCCCGTAAGAAAAAGCATCACGTCGAGGGCTGCGCAACGGACCCGGAGCAGCTCATTTGGACGTCCGAGAGTCTCAGGCCGGTGATGGAGGGCCCCGATCCAGACGAACAGGGGGTGGAGTATCCAGCGAGGCGCCGGGCTAGCTCGTCGGGCCTGGGGAGCTGGGTCAAGGGACAGCTCTACAGCAGCGGCGGCGGTGGCAGTGGAAGCTCGAAGGCTGATCTGAGGTTGTTGCTCGGCGTGATGGGCACGCCGCTTGCTCCGGTGCACGTCAGCTCGCTGGATCCACTTCCTCACCTCTGCATCAAGGACACTCCAATTGTCAGTATCTCTCTCTTCCCCTATTTCCATTGGATTTTGCGTAATTAATGCTCTCCTATTCCTGACTGATCTTCATGGACACTCCATTGACTGTTTCCACAGTTCTTTTGCCAGAGCATTCATTTCAAGCTCTTATTTTAGCAGAAATGTTTGGTGGCTTATGTTAAGCAGAAAGAAAAGCTGGGTATATTGAGAGAAATTATGGAGCTACTGATCTCTTTGCTAAGTCCCTTGGTGATCCATTGGTAGATAGCTATTCATTGATAGCTTATTTAATTTGCCTTACTTTGTGGCCGTTTGTTTATTGTTGTCTGTGGACTTACAGATGGTTTCTTCTCCTCTCTTTCCTCATTTTATCATGTCTTTGGTTCAGTTTGTGTATCTAAATTTCTGCTTATATTTTAAGGATGCAAGTGTTAAATTCCTTACCAGTTGAAGATTCGTATAGCTGTATTCTGTGTCAAGTTGAAAGTCCGATTGGCTGATTAATGTTTGGTCGGCCATATTGGCAGCAGAACTAAACAATCGATGAGTCTGTGTGCTAAAAAGATCTGCCAGAAATGATCTCTTGTTCCAAAGAAGAAAGTCCTTTGACAGCTTAAATAATCGGCTGGTCTGGTCATTTTGCAGGAAACTTTGTCCGCACAGTACATTCTTCAGCAGTATACAGCAGCTTCTGGTGGGCAGAAGCTCCAAAACTCCATCAGGAATGCCTATGCACTGGGGAAGTTAAAGATGACCACCTCCGAGTTTGAGACAGCCACAAAGGTGATCAAGAACAGGAATTCACCTGAGACTGGCAGCTTCCTCCTGTGGCAGATGAATTGCGACATGTGGTACGTTGAGCTCTCTATCAGGGAAAGTAAGGTTTATGCTGGTTGCAATGGAAAGCTTGTGTGGAGGCACACTCCGTGGCTCGGTGCTCACACTGCAAAAGGTCCAGTTAGACCACTCCGTCGAGCACTTCAGGTTCCTAGTCCTTACTGAAAGTTTTCATGATCCATTAATGTATCCACCAGTAAAGATATGGAAAGTTATTCAATCTTATGTTTTTCCCTTGATTTCCCGCTTCTGGTTCTCAAAATCCTCTCCTCGTGGATAAACTCATTATCAGTCATTTTCATTAGTCAGGACGTTGTTAAATTCCATAACTTTGATTTGATTTCAGGGTCTCGATCCAAGAGCTACAGCGAGTCTATTTGCAGATGCAAAATTCGTTGGCGAGAGGAAGCTCAATGGAGAGGACTGCTTCATCTTGAAGCTCTGTGCAGACCCTCACACACTGAAGGCACGGAGTGAGGGGTCCGCAGAAATTATAAGGCATGTCCTCTTCGGCTTCTTCAGCCAGAAAACAGCCCTCCTCGTCTATTTAGAGGACTCCCACTTGGCCCGGATCCAGTCCAGTGGAGGAGACGCTGTCTATTGGGAAACCACAATAAATTCCTTCCTCAATGACTACAGGCCCGTCGAGGGGGTCATGGTCGCCCATTCAGGCCATTCAATAGTGACCCTCTTCCGCTTTGGTGAGATGGCAATGAGCCACACGAAGACCAGAATGGAGGAGAGCTGGGCCATCGAGGAGGTTGCCTTCAACATTCCAGGCCTTTCAGAAGAATGCTTCATCCCACCTGATGACCTGAAGTCGGGATCAATCAGCGAGGCACGTGAGCTCTCCCAGGAAGAGTGGGCCAAGAACAGCTCTATCTCGGCCCTCCAGGTCAAAGTTGCGACCTTGGAGAAATCCCACGAACTACAGCTCAATAAGTAGCCTGAGGTTGATTGTTCATAGTTTTTAGTCAGCCAACTAACCAAGGAGAATCTCAATTCTCTTGACTAAGATCCTAGCACCCAAGTTAAGTTTGTGAATTTTCTTCTCTGGTTATTATGCCTCTATTGGTCTGTAAATAGAGCATAGGCGTCTGCCTCGACTGGCCTAGAGGGTTATTTTAGGGCATAACCCTGACTAAGGAGAGTTGGGGAAGCTCGATGTTCCAGATAGGAAGTAGAGCAATGGAGGTCAATATATATATATATATATACACTTCCATTCTAGAACAGAAAGATTGTGTAACACCCAGAGTAGCCGAGCCATTGACCTTCGATTAGATGTGCTTTGTTATACCGATGGTGATGTTCGTTCTCGATTTGCTTGCAACAGAACTGTGTTTAACAGAGCTGCTGGTGGTAGCAGTAACAAGGGAAGCTGCTTACCTACTTTCCTACATTGTTTGTCAGGTCTCTTCGTGGAAGTCTTTGTTGCTCCGGATTTTAAGATTCTTTGCCCGTAGAGTTCTTGAGGTTTGGGGTAAGGGACACTTGTATGTCGATATTAGCACCGAAAAGTCAAAGATGCTTCTTATGGAAATTACGGGTTTGAGTCTGGTCCGAAGAGTCTCTGGGTCAAGGGCCCACATACTTATTGAATTGTCACAGTCAAATCCCTCCATCATTTTCTTTGAAAGTATTATAACAAAGCATTATCACTCTTCTTGATCGATGGTGCTGCCGGAACTCAAGGGTGAAAGTTCCTCATCAAGAATTTATTATGAGCAGTCGTCTCTTACCAGATAAGTAGCTGAATCAGGTTGGAGAGCTAAGAGCAATGCTGGCTGTGAGTTGAGGCTAGTGACAGACCACGAAGGATAAATCACGGCCAAAAATTGAACTGATCGCCTTATTTCACCAATTTAATACCGTCATGTAACGCAGAGGCACGAAAGTGAACTCAGAAGTAAAGGAGAGGCCCGTGGCTTATCAAACTGAATGTTTCATCCTCCATAAGCCAAAAATTTGAAAGTATTTACTCCCATCCTTTCTTTTGCTGTCGCTCATCGCTTTGTTTCCCTTTTTATATTTCTATAAACATCAAAGTAATACTGATCCCTAAGAAACAAAAATTCAGAACACAGAAAAAGCCGGTCCCTCGAGTAAGTCTTGGAACCTATACTATACATGCTCAGATAAAAGAGTTAAGCAGGTCTCCTCTCCAGTTATTCGAGTTCAGCAAGAAGATGTCTGTTGGTGCGTTGGTGCACCCAACTTTAGCGGGCTTCAGCCGATTTCCTGAAGCAACTCTGTGGTGATCGAGGTAGACTACGATCACGGTGATATCATCGTGAAAATGGCGCCTTACCCCTCTATCAAGCTTGGAAATGTCATTATACCGCATTTCCCTTTTCCTGGCTGCTTCCTGAAGGGCCACCCTCACTAGCCTCTGTGCTATCCCCTGCAATAGATTTCAAGATATTTCAGTTTTGATAGGATACTGATATGCATCACGTACTTTACATAACTTTTCAGTTATTTGCTTTATCATTTTTCCAAGATGAGATTTCACGAACTTAATTGTGGTTTCACTCTAATGCTAATTATCACACAATGCAGAATCATTTCATGTGAAACTCACAGCTCTTGGGCTTTTGGAGACAATCTCTATGGCAGCTTCATCGGTCAACTGTTCCCAGAGGCCATCAGATGCAAAAACAATGAACATGTCGTCATCTTTGAGTTTTCTTTTGAGAATGGATGGTTCTGCTGTTATCACTGGCCTCTTCAACGGGATTGGACTCGCAAATTGATGAAACGTTGGATCTCTGTTGATCTCAGGTTTTTTCAGATAGGCATCGCCAATTGATCTTGACACCTAGTCATATAAACAAAAAGAATTTTCAGAATACAGTGGGAGCAAGCAAAATTCTTTCGATTTAAGATCACCAACTATACTATTGGAAGCAGAACATCATGGGAACAAAGAAGGAAAAATGACATCACAACTTCCAAAATAACGTTCTACTCTCCATAAGGCTTCAGTGGCACTTCCTCATGGACATCTCATGCTTTCAGGACCTCTTACTACCACAACTGACTTATAAGCTGATCAGCAAGAGGACACACAGCATGCCGATCCTGGAATAGTGGAGAATATACAAGCTGTTCTGAGAACATATTGAATCAAATACATGATACTCATGATACTGTGAATCTTTGGCAACTACAGGCAAGTCTGGAGGTAATAGGGTATGGATGGCAAGAGACTCTAAAACATCTCCCATCAAATTTGCGATTCTAGAGATAATCTGCACTGAGATTCTTTCTCTGAGATCTATCTTTTATATGTAATTTGATATAAGATGGATCCAAGAAGACAGTCCTCAATGTGATTCTTCCAGTGACGACATTTTGCAGACTGAGAACAACTTCCTCAAATCAAAAGGTAAGTGTATCCTTTTTTTTTGGATGCAATAAGAAAAGAAACAGAGCGAGAGCAAGATGCTCATTGTACCTGTATTATGCCCTTGATTCTCCAAACTCCACGGCAGTACATCACAATATGAGTATCATCAGGATGAAGAGCCTCAACTTCCTTTCTGACCTCCTCATCGCATACATTGTGATCAGTTGACAGTCTCTCTGCAACAACCACAGGACCATTCCTTCCATCTGAAACTCTTCGTCCAAGCACTGCTCTCGAGTCCCCAACGTTGGCCACGTAGAGAACATCGTCTGTGATTGCACCAACCAAACAGCAGGAACCCACTGAAGCAATCTGAGGCTGTGCAGGAAACGACCTCTGCACGAGATGTAAGAAGTCTTCCTCAGTCGCGTCAAAGGCTTTCTTTATCACGTCCGAGGATAATCCACCCTGCTCCCTCGCAAATTCTATGAAGAAAAATGGCCAAGAATAGTTCAGTTCTGGAACACAAGGCTCATCAGCAAGGACCAATATGACCATTATGCAGGTTCACCAAGTATAAATCTTCATCGTTCTTCACGCATCAATGCAGACATTAAACAAATGTTCATAATATAACCTAAACAAAGTAGCTTTAAAATTCATTACAAGTCTAAGACCGCAAATTCAATTCCCACATGATATTACTATTCAGCTGTCTATGTCAGTCAAGCTACATGTAAAACTCCTTAAACTGTGTCATTCAGCGAATTCCAATTTCGATGCATCATAGTAAGATTGTTGTCTCTCACAACCTGTACCAAACCCTCAATCTGTAAGTCCAATTATATAAAAAAATCTGAAAAACTATTGATGCAGACGATCTAGACAAGTTTAAACTCAGAAAAACAAAACAATCAACAGATAAAAGGGTGGCCATGGTATGCCTAAAATGGGAGAATTCTGCTCACTGTTGATGTGAGGGAAGAGGTTTTGGTTGACGAATCTTGAAGCTTCAGGTCCACCGTGACCATCATAGACCCCAACAAAGGTTGCAGAAGGGGAAGTCAAGACCTGGCCCTGATCTTCAAGACAGGAGTTTGCTTGAACCACCGCTATGGAGTAGTCCCCCAGAGCATGAGGCTTCAAATCCATGTGCCACAGCAGCCCATCTCCGCCTCCACCAAACCTCCCAAAGCACTTCTCCAGTGGCCTGCAACATGACCTGAGGGCCATCATCGTCCTCCAACCGATCAATCAACACCCAAGAATCCTCCTGTCGAATGAAGGACCCCGGTAGATTGATGGGTGTCCGACAGAACGCCGAGTTATTGGGCTGGTGGGATTTTAAGAGATTCTCTCATTGTGTGGAGACGGCAAAGCGAAAGGGTTAAAAAAGCAAAAGAGGGTGGCGTCGGGCGGAAGAGACGCGTTATGGAGAAAGATGACGAAAAAGAAGAAGAAAAGCATCAAGAATGGTGGGATTTCACTATTACAAATTTCCTCTCTTTTCTTAATCAAGCAGTGGAGACAGACATTGCGTATGCATACGTACAGACCGCGTATACGGATAACGCTGCGGTTATTTTGGCATCCTTAGTAACAGCAACTGCACAATTCTTATGTTTCCTTTTATTCTTGCTACTTACAGCCTTGCCGGCAGTCACCGTCAAAAAGATGCAAATACATGAGTCCATTTGACGCTCCTTCACCTCGAGAAAAATTTTGAGTGAAATAGACTTCTACTGGGTGAGTTTTTGGTTTGAATCTTGGACTGAGTCTTCCAGTGGTTTGTTTGAGAAGAGCACGAGGTTGGCCGGAGAATATCTTCCCCATACAGAAATGGTAATTTCGAGTTGACACCTAAAGTTTGACTTCTGTCTCAGTTTGCCCCCCTCATTCTGCCTGTAGGTAGAGTTGTTAATCGGGGGCGGGCTGGCCCGGACCGGAACGAACCGCCCCTAACCCGGCCCGTAATCGCTCTTATTGGGTTGAGGGGCGGTTACTAGCCGAGTCAGTAATATAGGCTTGTTGAACCGTAAATGGCCTGAACTGTTAATCTACTACACCGGCCAGGAATTGTTACGGAACCGGACTGCATCGGCCCGGATCGTGAACTATAACCCTCTACTTGCCAAGTGTCACAATCTCATATAATTTGTTGAAAAATCAACGGTCACAAATGGATGAAGTATCCGATCAAAGTACTGTTCATCAAATCAAATCAAAATACTATTAATCAAATCAAAATATTATTCATTCAATCAAATTCGAAAGCAACGACATTAAAAAAACCCAACTGGCTTATAAAATATTTATTTAAAATAATTTTTTTGAAAAACATTAAAAAAATGGATAGTTTACGGGTCAAATCGACGCAGACCATTAACCTGATTATTTATAAACGATTTATAACCGGTTCATATTTACCTTAACCGTGGCATGTAAATGAACCGAACCGTAACCAAATCTAACAGTTCTATACCTATTTTGAACAAGCCCAAACTGTACTTTTAACAACACTACCCATAGGCTGCTGCTCTGAGTTTGGCGGAGGGCTCCAAAGGGAAAACTAAAACAGCATTGGACTTGACAGGCCAAAAATGAAAGTACGAGGGCCACATCAGGAAGAGATAAAAGTTTGACGTGGGAGATGATGGAAAACTCACGAGGATTTTTTGGAGGCGGTCTACGTTGGTCAATGTAGTTTACCGCAAAACGTTTGAGAGTCAAACACGTTTGGTGACCTAAACGTACAAAATGGGCTATCAATCGAAGACCAAAAGCTTTCAAATTTGACTATATAAACTGCGTTTGATTGCAATTTTAGCCCCAAACCAGACCAAAAGCTTTAAAATTTGACTATATAGACTGCGTTTGATTGCAATTTCAGCCCCAAACACCACCCCCCGCCCACACTTGTCATTGCAAGAAAGAGACCAGAACACAGAATCTGTTACAACAACACCGCCATTAATTTCGATCTGAAGTTCCTAACTCCTAAGTTCAATTTTTGACGGTGAAACAGTACCCCCTTCATTTCCGTGTTGACTACAGATAAATCAGAGAGAAGACCTACCATCAGACCAACAGATGTCATAAACTCGAGAGGATTTGGGTTCACCATATTATCAGTCAATCTGAAACTTGACATGTTATAACACAAGATACAACTTTCCAGACATTCCACAAGGCTCTATACCTATTTGTCAATTCCAAACCGAATCCAGTGTACAACGACTGATGAGAAGAAAAGAGATACATGATCGTCGAGATACCACATGAAAACAAAACCAAGACACTCTGCCTTGCACAGGAACCAATCGGACAGGTGACACCAGTTCATGACGGCAGTTCAAGAGTTATGTATAGTTTCTGTCAGCCGGAACTGTAATGCATTTACGACAATATGGGCAGTCTCCACAGGTTTGAACCCACGGATCCAAACAGTCCGAGTGGAACGTATGCTCGCACGGCAAACAGATCAGTTTATCTCCTTCCATGAAACCCTCCAGACAGATGCTGCAGTCCTGAGATTTACTCTCTGTCGAGTGTTCCCTGCTCTTCTCTGAGAAGCTAAAGATTTCAACATGTAATTGGTTCAGTGCTTCCTTGGAGAGACCAGGTGGCCTTTTCACAACTGAGGAAATTGTTCTCTCTGATAGTAAGGTCGAGCTAACTAAGTGAGACCCAGCAGGAGGAAATTGGATTGACATCACCGAACCCCAGTCACTTGCATCAGCTAGCCTCCACTGATCATCAAACATATGATCATTTCGGATCATGCTTGACAGGTCTCTGCTGCTTTGCCTATCTCCAAATAACAAAGTGGAGGGGTTAGAACTTGTATTTAGTTCCTTTAACTTCTGTGCACAAGAGAGGCATATCGCACAGATTTTGCATCAAAGGAACCAACCAAGAATTCGAATGATGCCCTTACAAAGTAGAGGAACAAGTAGGCAGAATACTAGAACAAAGGGGACCATTTTTCTGAATTCATGTACAAGATCTACAAGCATAACCTCTTAATCATCATACAGTATAAGCTTCTATGCAGTTTTCAATATGAAATTGCAATACTGTAAACCCTTAATTTCAGATCACTATTTTCGGGTGAAGACTAGCCAAAACAAATTGTAGGGTGACTGAACTAGCTTGAAAATTTTGTCTCCAAGTTCAGTATCAGACATGAGTTATAGGGTGCATGGAGCAATTTAGATGGTCAGACTCCAGGAAATCCTGCCACCTCATGATTGTATGAACTGATGGATTAGATCCTTAGAGAATGCAATTGTAATTACCAATCTTCAGTATGATATAGCAGCAAATCTCTATGTAATATCTATTCAATTCAGAACTAATTCCTATGACCATGTCAGATGTACCAAAAGGATCTGTCTTCCTCAGTCATAGCAGAAGAACTATTATGACACCAAGCAGCTGTAGACAGTTTTTATGGATACAGCACTCTGCAGATATTCGCATAGAATTGAGGACAGCAGGTCCTCATTCAAACAAAATTTACAAATACACATAAGAATACAAGAGAGAAACCTAACAACTCGATCCTCTAGATTTTCTTGTAGATATATAATTCATAAGTGATGGTAAAGGGTAATCAATTGAACTGAAAAGGCATCGCAGAAACAAAAGAAAATCCCCTAAAAGATCTGTACATGGTTTAATTAATTACAAACAAACTGGTTAATGAAAACAGATAGATGGCAATGCTGCATTTCCCTGATTTTTATTTGTCTAGAAAGGTAATATTTAAACTATACGCCTCATCCAAAACGAGTCTAATAACAAAGTTAGCTTTCAGTTCTTACAACAAAAACCTTCCTCTAATTGATTAAAAGCATCAAGGCATTTAGACACACATAGAGCCAAATGACAGACCTGCTTCCAGAAAGAGATACCCCTCTAAGCCTTTCAAGAAGCCTTTCCCTTGCGAGCAGCACAGAACCAGGAAGCCTCTCAGTTACAGAGAACCCAGGTCGCCTTATGCTTCTTTGAGGTTCCGCATTTGTGCTATTCCTCGGACCAGGCTGCCTGTTGCTTTGATCAAGTGGCAGTGGTGGACGCTCCTAAAAATATCATGGAGGTCATGGAAGGGCAATTAGAGAAAGGGAAAATTCCAGCAATATAAGCGCTAAAATTGCATTACTCAATTAGTAAATCTCCAATTAGCCAGTAAAAAATGTAAAGGGGCATAATTGCAGGAAAAAGAGCAGCAACGAGTAGATAATATAGAGGATACTAGAGATGCAAAAGTTGCAATATCTTAATCCACGTTGCATATTATAGAGATTAATTCCTGTTTTCGGAAGTACAATTAAGTACCATCCAGCAAAATCTTCTGCTGAAGGGCAATTAAGATTTAATCTACATCAGAAATTCAACGCTACACTGAGTGTGGGAGTTGATGAGTGGTGCTTGGCAGATCGATTTAGCTCCTTAGACGGTCCCATGGGAAAACGGTTCAACTATAAATTAAATCAAAGCAAAATAGTCAATATCCACTCTCTCACAGATCTGAGCAAGATTCAGCCATAACTGTCCCATGTATTGAACACGGTATATTTGCTCAGTTGCAAACTCTACAGAAAGCATATAACCCGAAAGTACTCTGATTAATGTGCATTAGCTATTAGCTAGTGTATTTGACGATGATTTTGATTTTTCCAACTCATTCTAGATCAAGTAAATCCCCATGGAAACAACCCAGCCATGGGGAGAAAAAATGGTAAAAAAAGTGAACACTCACTATATCGTCTGTGCCCTTTCTTTATAATCTCAAGGAGCACAACACGGAAGATCCCATTCACATATTCATAGAAGAGCAAATAACAGTCGCAACAAAACCGTCTGGAATTACAAGTTTCGAACTTCACTATTTCTTAAGCTTGCCGGCGGAGAACAGATCAGTAAACCCAAAACTTTCACCGGAAGAAAGATACCCAAGAAAAATGGTTTTGATTTGGTCCTCATCCCACTTTGGGATGGAGCAAAAGGCTTCTCTTTAACCTAAGATGTGGAAGAACAGACAAAAGGAGTTCAAAATCATTTAGGCTTACGGAGTGGAAGAAACGGTGGTGGTGGTGGCGGAGATGCGGGGACCGTCGAAGAGGATCGCAGCCGTCCAAGTCATGGCGGTGACTCTGGTAACGGCGGTGGTAGTTCGGGAAGTGGGGGCTTCTATCGTCCGGGTACTCAAATCCCATCCCAAGATCGCCTATCGTTGAAGCTGAGGCGGCGGTCCGGTTGAGACGGGACCTCCTGTTGTAGAAAAGCTCCGAGGAAGTAGGCATGCAAGTGAAAGTAGAATCTGAATACACCTAGCTATATATGATATGATAGGAAGGAAAATAGATGGAGATTGTTTAAGCTTGATTGTAGGGTTGAGCTGAGATTTCTTAAGTAACTGTGGGATCAGGCTCTTCGGAAGAAGAAGAAGAAGAAGAAATGGGAAAGTGAAGAGAGAGTGGAGAAGGAAGAAGTAGAAGAAGGAAGGAGGCAACGATAATTAGATTCTAAAAACCGAAAAAAAAGGAAGGCTTTTTTCAGATACATTTGAAATATGTATCAAAATTTGAGGGTATCATCTAGATAAAAGAAATGACGGGGGTCATTTCTGCAAATAAAGTAGCGGTCCGGAACACGGACGAAACGTGTTTTACTCGGGCGGACACGTGGCTCAATCAGGGTGGCGGGATTGGACAGGTGTCACGATACAGCTGGCAGCCAAAAGCTGCGAGTGCATTCGAGTCTTACTTGCCATAGAACTCACCATAATCAACTTCTTGCGCGATTACAGCAAACGACGTACTCGCTACCCCGCTGCGAAATGTATGTGCTAGCTTTTATGGGCTGTGATTTAATACTAATTAAATTTCCAAATATTATACTTTATAAAATATCTGAATTATATTAAATAAAAAAATTAAAATATCGGAGGCTACAGAGAGCGAGTAGCCGTCCCCTCCATACTCGCGAGTCGCGATTTGCAACATCCACATCTTCTAGTTCTTCCTTCGCGCAGGACACGAGAGAGAGAGAGAGAGAGAGAGAGAGAGGCGGGGAGGGACATACCAAATATATAGGAGTGGAGACGAATGGATGTTCTCTCTCTTTCTCTACAAGAACCCTTTTTCTCTCTCTGCAAAACCCTGAGAGACACAGTCGGCCTCCATAGCCGCATAGCTATTACAATCGTCCGGTCTCTTGATACCGCTGAGTAGGTCGGGGGATCGCGGCGAAGATGAGCGGTGGTGTGCTTAGGAGGAGCTCTGGCCTGTTACGCACGTTACAGAAGCAAGAATCCAATTTTACCCACCAACAACCAATTTATCAAACTCGCCTATTTCCCGGGAGACGAACTCAAAGCAGGCCCTACCTCGGTAGGCTCCCTATCTTCCCCAGGAAAATCAGAGAATGCAGTGACCTGTCCTCAGCGACGTTTTGCTCCTCGGCTGGGACTACCTCGTCCAAGGTAGGGCTTGTCGGGTGGTACTTGGAAATGGTCAAGTCAAGGCCCATCGTCACGAAGAGCGTGACCTGTGCTCTTATTTACACGGCTGCTGACCTGTCGTCTCAGGTAATGAAAAGAAAAAAAAATAATTTCTTGAACTTATGGGTACTCAATTTCATTGTTAGAAATTTGATTTCACATTTTGGGCTTTTGAAAGCAATGCTTTGTGGTAATGAAAGATTTACATTTTTTATCTTTATTCTACAGAGACATGGATCATGATACAAAATCTGGCTGTAATATATCTAGGAAAACTCCTGGGACATCCATGTTTACTTCGGAAAAGGATGAATTTGTTTGACACTATATGAGCTGTGACTTTGTTTTCTTCGTTTTCTGATTTGCCGTGTCCGAAATATGTCCCTCGCACACCTAGTAGTTCCACCCCTCCCTCTGAATTCGGGCATTCTTTCAACGTCCAGAGTTTTGAGTGAATCGTAAGGCTTTGATTAATTCCTGGCTATGGATGCCCACCAACACTCTCTGGAAATATACATTAGATGGCCTTCCTTGTCACAGTCTAATGATCCGAATCCCTATATCTACGTAATCTTTTAATGTCTAATTCTATCAATTGATGCCGAAATGGATCAAAGTCTTCATGATTCCAGGGGTTTAATAATGGTTTATCTTGGCATGGTTCTATGTGGCCTTTTTTGGATGGAATTTATGTTAGTGCAATGCAGAATACTTTATTGTTGTGCAATTCAATAAAATAGCTACCTTGTTTAGTGTTCCTTATGCCCACAATTCCAATTTTGTGGAGGAACACTCTATATATAGTTTGGTATAACTGATGTATTGATTTTGTAGTTGTGTTTCTTACTCTAGTTTGATACCTAGGACTGATACCTTTCAACTTGTTACTGGAATTTTTGGCAGGCAATTGCGATGGCACGATCAGATTCATATGACCTTCAGAGGACATTGAGAATGGCTGGGTATGGGATGGCTATACTAGGACCTACTCTTCATTTCTGGTTCAATCAAGTCTCGAGGCTCTTTCCAAAGCGAGATCTTGTTTCCACACTGAAGAAGATGCTCATGGGTCAGGCTATTTATGGGCCTATTATGACTGCTGTTTTCTTCTCTGTGAATGCATGTCTACAAGGTAATGCATTTTATTTACATGTTTTGCGACACTCAATTCTTCAAGCACCGGATCCTATAGCGTTGCTTAATCGATATGCAAAAATGTAATTTGTAGTAGTCTTACATTTTATTGAATTTCCAGCTCTGATATTCAAGATCATTAGACGAGGAAAAATTAAAAGTTTCCTGCTATTTTTCATGCCGATGTACTTGAGAAATTACAGTTGTAACTACTTTCAAAAGCTCAAAATTATTATAAAAATGCTTTGATTCTCTCAGCAATAGGGATACGTGGAAACTTAAGGAGAAAACCAAGTTTCCTTCTGCTTGCCAAATTTTAGTATTTTAATTTGATAGAGTATGTGCTGCCTGACTGAAAATATCTACTGCTAAAATCGTCCAAACAACAATTTTAAGGTATCTCATATCATGCTTGTGCTCAGGTGAAAGTGGTGAGCAGATCGTTGCACGATTGAAGCGAGACTTGGTCCCGACACTACTTAGTGGCATCATGTACTGGCCCATGTGTGATTTCATCACGTTTAAATTCATTCCTGTCCATCTACAGGTATGGAATCCTCATTGCTTCACTTGTATGATTTCTCTGCTTTTCTTCGTCTCCTTTCATATCTTCATCTTGTTTGGTCTCTGTCTGTTAACGATGCACTCACTTAATTTGCATTCCTTTACCATAGAGTGGAAAACATATTAACATTCGTATTAGCTATGAAGGAGAACGTTTTTTTTTATTTTTGGGTGGCTGAGCTTGGCTCCTTCACTGCAGTTGTTCAGGGACTTGCATCCTATTTGACAACTTTAGCTACATCACTCTTTAGTAATATTTGTGCTTCAATGGATGGATGGTTTTTGACAGACTAAATTTTCAGCTACTACTCAGTGGCTTCTCTTACCAAGTGATTTCTCTCTTTATCTGAATACAATATTAAATTGGTGTCTCTTGTTCGGGATTTTGCAGCCATTGATGAGCAATTCATTCTCGTACCTGTGGACCATTTACCTCACATACATGGCTAGCTTAGAGAAAGTTGAGACTGCTTCTTGCTGAACACAAACTTCTTGGCAGATATTCAGACTCCAGGCGCAAAAGAAGCCGTGCCCAGTATATGGTACAGTCAGAGCCATCGATAGAGGATTCCGATGAATAGTGTTACTGCAGGCAGTCACCTTCTTGATTGCAAATTGTTCCTGTGCAATTTTTTGAATTAATTTTCATTATAGTATCTGGGGCATTGTTGGTGTAATGTAGAAAGTGCAAGAACTCTTGCCATGACGATACTCGATGGATATACAACCATTCTTGCTCATATTCTTGTTACTGAATTCTCCTTTTCCATTAGTTTCTCGGTTTCCTTCAGGCTCTTGGGAAGAAGTTAAAACAGTTTCCTAAACAAATTGAGTTAGAGGGCTTCAAAAGGCGCATAAGAGAAGTTGGGTGACTAAAATGTAATTACTCACTCTTCACCGGTAGGTAGGGTTTTCACTTTCTGGTGGCCCAAACAGATAGCGCTCTAAACAATCTCTCTTTTCCCTCTACCGCCCTCGACGCCGTCTGTTGAAGCAGCCTGCGTCTGCGTTCTCTCTGCGTCGAGCCGAAAGCAATGGGTCACGCCAACGTCTGGAACTCCCACCCCAAGAACTACGGCCCTGGTTCTCGCGCATGGTATAGCTCTCTCTACATCTCGGAATCGCGACGTAATGAGCTGAAATTTTTGCTTTTCTTTCTTGGTTCAGTATGACGCATGGTATAGCTTTTGATATTGATACTCGGGAGTTCGAATTTAATGGCGGCGGAGATTATCTAATCTTCCATAGTATTTGCTTTTCCTGTTTCTCCGGAGATCGCTGAATAAGGATGTGGCAGTTATCTGTTTAGTACTCCCTGATTGTAATGCTCTTCATTCCATACGATCACGGCAGTTCAGTGTTCTTGTCAGTTCTGCCATCTGTCGAGTTGAGGACTACAGTACTGTGCGGGTTTTGGGACATGTTAGAGGTTTTTTTATTTTGGCTTGAAAAGAGACGCCGAACTTAGAAACATGGCTGCCCGGGAATTCATTTTATCATCGAACAATATTAACTTCCCAAGAACCCTTCTTTTATATGATGAGGATTACTTAGATTTTGTTGGCAATGCTTTCAAGGGTCAGTAAATTTGATGTGCTCATGAAATAGACCTTTACATATGATGGGAGACATGTACGAGGTTGATCCCAGCTGATCCCTTAAGCTCAACATTAGTTACAATACTGAGTTGCATACGAATGAGAGGGAAGATGATTGTGGTGTGTCGACGGGGAACTGCCTTCATATCAAAAAGTAAGCTTTTTGAGGCCGGTGCCTTACTAATATATCCTCATCGTACTGGTGACTCTGATCTTAACTAAATTCTGTTGAAAAGGATCAGGTTTGATAGATTGTATTTTCTGCTTGGCATCACTGTTGTCGCATTCTCTGAAATAGCCAATGCAGCTCATTGGCACTTTCTGTGGAATCTTTGGCTGTGGTTTTCTGCTAGTACTCGATCATGGTGTTGCCTATAACTGAAGCTTATTCTCTTGCACTGGCTTTTGGTGTTAACTTACAGTATAGGTCTTAATTAATTTATGTTTCCATCCAAGTAACTCCCTAAAGTCAAGAACCTAAACATTTCTTTCACCTATTGGAGGGTCATAACTTTTCCTTGCTTTGGATGATATAGTCATGTTTGCGGCAACCCCCATGGGTTGATCAGGAAATATGGACTTATGTGCTGCAGACAGTGTTTCCGCAGCAATGCTAAGGAGATTGGCTTCATTAAGGTATGGCTTGAGTTTTCCATTTCATCATCTTGTTAGAAGAAAAAAATAAAAGCAAGTTCTAGGTTATTGGTGGAAGTTCCATTTTTTTTGCTAATTTTTTAGATCTAAATATGCAATTAGAAGTTACTTTGTATCCTTTTGCTAGAAATGTAAAAAAAGGAAGTTGGCTTGTATCCAAATGTTTATGGAAAGATTGCTGAAGCCAAGATCACCATGCATGTATGAACTTTGAATAGCATAACTTATCACCTGATTCTTATGTTTCATGACTTTGCAGTATCGCTGAAGAGAGCGTGGACTTTCCTGGGCCTCTAAATCTAGGAAATCAAGAACTGTGATAGTGTTCCAAGAACTTGATAACATATTTTCTCTGGTCTTGCAAGTATTTGAAATTGAGTGAGATTGTCTGTCTTTATGCATTTGGATCATTATGGATGGATTCTAAGATATTTAATACCGTGATTCTGACTCATTCCTTCTTATTGTCCTGGACTTTTGTCGGCCAGATCAAATATGATGTGTTAGATGGTCAGTCGAACCGTCAGAACTGATCATCCTAATGGATTGGAAGGCTATGTAGACAAAAATATGCAGTGGTCTCCCAGAATGAGAGAGCATACTTTTACCTTTGTTGGGATTTCATCTGATAAACATTATATGATCCCCTGCAGTTTCCGTCATTTGCATGGAATCTGTGATCTTTATTATACAACTGCTGCTTTGAACAGTAAAATTTAATGCTGAGATTTCTCGTGAAATCTAGTTTCCAACTGTTAGGTAATGTAAGCAGGAGAATTAACGCGATTGCAATAGAACATTTTTTATACAAACAGTACAGTCAATCTGAACGGGCAGCCTGATTTACCACTAGTAACTCCAAATATCCTTACTTTCTCGACAACACTCCCTAATTCCTGCGCTCTCTCTGCGACTTCTCCGACTCAGAATAATTCAGGTAAAGAGATCGATGCAAATATGCAGTGCCACGTGAGCTATTAAGGATGAGCAAAGAGAAGCCCAAGGAAGAAATGCTATGCATCAAGCCGTACAAAGTACTCCCGAGCACGACATGCCACCGACTGGGATTGCTATAAAGATTGTTGACTCGTGTGATGCTGCCTCCAAGGGGCACTGTTACCATTGCTCAGTGTTACTTGTATTGAACCCATTAAGGTGGACTGGGAGTTTCGTGGCTCTTGCCCAATTATAATACCTTTTGCCCCCCCATGATTGTCTTGAGCATCAACTTCAGCTAGAGTTGTGTACCCACATTCAGAAAGAAGTTAAGTTTTGGTCACTGTGTTCAACGGTACCGATTCTCAACTTCTGTTTCCAATTTGATTATAGAGAGTTGAGAAATGGAATGAATGAAGCATGCGTCAGCAGAGAACCATAAGTATGTTCCACAATCAGGCACTGTAGCTAGCGGATGATCAAGATTTCCTGTTCATTTTGTGCAAAGGAAATAGAGGGAGAAGTGAAAGCAGAAAGAGTTCCGCACATCGCATCTGAGTAAAAACTCGAACAAAGTGTGTAAAGCTATAATAGGAAGACAAAGCCTTGCAAAAGGGTCTTAACAGGGTATTACATATATGCACCAGAATCACGGTAGAGAAACCTCTTCATATATGTTTTAAATTCTATGCTGGAGGATTAGGGTAGACCTTTGGCTTAGGCTTGACTTCTATTTCGTTTACGCTCCGGATGAAGATTGCATCAGGTTCATGGCTGCAAAATGAACAGATCAGTACATGACATAGCATAGCATAGTGAAGGCTATTGACGTCTGTATAAAAACACAAAGTTACTTTTTTATGAATAAATACAAAGTTACTAAATAACATGAGAGTATAATAATGTGTGCGTGTGTGTGAGAGAGAGAGAGACAGAGAGATAGAGAAGAGGATGTACGGTTTATCTCCTTCCTCAAATGTATAACTTGATGCCACAGCCAAGAGGCGGCCATCTCTACTGAATGAGAGAGCTGCTATGCTCGTTGGGTATTTTGAATACTGGACAGCCAAAACAATAAGTGAGAACCGTACTCATGAGATAGTTTTATAATTCATTATATACCAACGATAACTTACCTGGTAGAGCCGCTTCTTATTGTTCCCATCCCAAACATTGACAAAACCATCACAACCTCCAGTAGCAAATGTTCCATAGCTGCAGGTTTGCAACAAGTTAATCACCCAAAAGAGAGATATGCAGTTAATTGATGGATAATCTATTTATGGACAAGGACCACGGTTTTCCAGTTCAGTGCATGCAAACACTTACATTGGGTGGAAAGCAATGGCATTAACAGGGTACACAATGTCCCTTCCTGCCTCTGATTTTCGATGACACTTAAATGCATATCTGAAAGAGCATTGAATTGATTAATGATTGATTAAAAAAAATTGAAGACAACATCACAGGATAAAAGTTCACAATCTTTCCATCACAAAGCATAACCATAAGAGCAACCTGAATTTGAGTGGGAAATGAGTATAACACAATAGAGAGACAAGTTGACTTTGAGTGATAAATAACAACATAACATGAGACCTGTAAGACACTTTTAAGTAACTTATTCTGCGTGTGCAATAGATGCTTACTTTTTAGCTTGACTAGCCTCAGAGAGATCAAAGAACTCCATGGCAACCCTTCCTTCAACAGAACTAAGGGCATATCCTGCACTTATAACAGAAAAAAATTAAGAACAGCACAAAATTGTGCACCTAAGTGGAAGGGGTGTAACTGCACTAGCATGATGACTTGTGCCATACTTTAACGACCAGAATTCTCTCTCTTAGCAAGGCCCTAGGATATCTAAGTTCCAGAGTCCTGGACCAGTGGGAGCAACCCAAAAGAATCTCATGCAAGATAATTTGTTAAATGAAGGTTACTAGAAGTGTATGATGAAAAACATACCTGTCCCATTTGGATAACAGCGTACACATCTGGTCTGGTACTTCAGTGAAGATTCCCTACGCTGCTCTGGCTGAGACATATTTCGAAGATCATAGATATTCACATGTCTTCCTGCAGTCGCTACTACCAGACGATTTCCAACAAGAGACAGTGAGTAGACACGTTCAGGCTGTGCATATGTCCCAACAAGAGTGTGCTCCTGCCCACTAGCACCTCTAGGATCCCAACATTTTAGTGTTTTATCCCAGCTACCAGTGATAACTTGCCCTGTATAACAGATGGACGAAGAGTACTAAGCATGTGATGTTGGTGCATGATAATACTTAGGGTGAAGTTTAGCACTCTCTGTCCTTCTAGAAAGTAGAGCTGCTGCTCACAATAACAAACTCAAGTACAAGAAACAGTATGACCTAACTTGTAAAATGTCAACAGTATCACTGACACCTCACAGAATGAAATAGTATATGAACTAACTCGATAAAAGGCCGATTCAATTATTCACTTCCTTTTTATTGTAGATAAGATGATTTGATTGGTGTCAGACAAACATCTCTCACACAAAAAGGTAGGAGCTTCTTATAATAGCAAGACCAACCTGCAGCATAAGAGTACTCAACACATCGAACAGGTGCATCATGCCGTCCCAAAATATCCTCTTTACCATGGTTGAAAACAAGCCTGAAACATCAACACTTTAGGCACTAATGAGGCTGGTAACCATGAATATAAGTGCAGAATGCAAATAAGAAACAAACAATATCAGGTAAAAAATTCATTTAACGGGCAATCTACTGCTTGATAGAACTTAGTAGGAAAATAGTCAAAAGTTGCCAAATAAGGTCAAGCGAGCCACGGCAACGGACAAGATAGTGGATAAACATCTAAGAGAAATAGCGTTTGACTTTAAAATAAAGTGAAAAAGGAAAAAAAAAACTAATGACTTCACTGAGTAGATTTCTATATAGTTACAATTGACCAACTAAAAGTACAAGTTAAACCTTGACCGCACCCTAGTTATCTATCCAGAAATAGGAGAAATAAGATACAAACCGGCGCACAGTATTATCAGCACTGGCACTGAAACCAGAAGAGTCATCGTGGAAGCAGCAGTCAAGCACTGGACCACCGTGCATGAACTCTCCTCGGAGAACATTAGCACTTGCATCGTACAATCTGACCGTCTGCGCACTCAAAATCCGATTTTTAAGCTCAGTTCAGAACAAATGAATGAAATGCTCTCAAAATATGATTTTTAAGCTCGGGTACCATTACATTCCCGTAAGTGATTGAGAGAGCTCACAGGGCAGGGTGAGCCAGTGTTCTGAGGAGGAAGGCGAAATGAGAGAACGTACCTTGTCCCATGAGGAGACGAGGAGATGGTCGCTATGGTTGGAGAATCGTAGGTTGGATATACCGTCGGACGGCGGGTTTGAGAGCTCCCGGGACGGCGCCGACGTCGGGACGGAGGTCATTTGGAAGGATTGAACGACGAGAAGAGATTCCGGGAGTAGGGTTCCGCCGCGAAGAGCGGAGATGATGCAGTGGGAACAAGGTTCGATTTTGAAAATGAGGACCGGGTCGAATTGATTTGAAGCCCATCTGATTTTTGAATTTGAAAGGGCAAATGGAGGGCCAATATGCAAATTTCTCGATAGATGTGGGGTAATAGTAAAACAATTAAAATAAATTAAAATAAATGATGACAAACTACCCCTGCATGCATAAAGACTACAGGAGCATCCCATAGTTTGCACTTAATTTTGCTTTTGGCCCATCCAGTCTAGTCCTTGTACTTCTGTCATGCCCAACTTAGTCCCCTTCATTTTTACCTTTTTTAAGCATTATGTTACTTTAACATGGAAACTTGAATGCGCATTCCTGCCCTGTCTGCAGGAAACTAAGCCGTGCTGTTTCGAGCACGAGCTCCTGGTCTGCCTACAGGTGAAGTCTTCATGAAGATAATGTAATGACCGACGACGCAGGCATAAGAAAGACAGATAACTCTAATTATGCATAATATTATTCTACAGAAAATGACAGATCACACCAGTATTTTGCCTCACGCTTTACATTACGTGACTTCAATCCACCACGCTTCAAACTCAGTTAATTGACCACCCAACAACTTAAAACGGGACCGAATAGATAACACGTTTGAGAGAGAAAAAAAATTAAGAGGCAGGACCAACTCGTCTCGGGAAGAATCCCATAACAAACAAGGAAGAGAGAGAGGAAAATGAATCGGTAGATCGGCTATTTGAGCTTGAAGTACAATACTAGTATGATGGCAATAATAAGGACAGCGATGATAGAGCCAATAATCCATTTGTTTCGGTTCATTCTCCTCGACATGGAGGTCAGGATTCTCTTGCTCCTTCCCATGTTATCGTCCACACCATGAAGCTGCAAGAAAAACAAACACTATCGGAAACAGTTCTGCCCACAGCCACACTGGTCTCAAGAGGTCGTCAGAAAATTTTGGGATGGGCTCAGGGAAAAGAATGCACTATACATGATCATAACATCCCATCAGTTTCTCAAAGGAGAAGTGTAGCTTTTGCTAACCGTGTTATGGGCATGAAGAAGAGACTGTCTTTGCTGATGTAAATCCTGAAGAATCGAGACACCAAGCTCTTCAGTTTCTATCATTGTCCTCCTACTCTCCTGAATCCGACCCCCAGTATGATTTAATCTTTCAGTGGACATCATTAGCCTTGCTCTTTGATCAGCTGATGCCTATATCAACAACATCACTAGTTCGTGTCAGTAGGAGAATGTGTAGAGGTGGAAAGGACGGTGCCAATAAAAAATCAACATGTGGCAGAGAAAAGAAGCATTTGATTTAGACATTCTACTATCAAAGATCTAGAGCAGACTGTGAATCGACTAAGAACAGCAACAATTGGTCAATCCTTAGGAAGCTTCAGAGGTGCAGACTTACAGTCAGAGTATCAGCCATCCCTGATTCCAACAAATCATCTCTGGCTGACAGATAGTTGCCACCAGATGAGAGCCTTTTAACTTCAGTTTTGACGTTGTTAAGGTCTGATTTGTACTCCCTGAGCTTAGCAAGAAGGACTGCCTTCACGTTTGGCTGCAGACTTCTAGCCTCAACGTCCATTTTCCGAATCTAACAAAAATACTCCAGGGATCATATTTCATGAAAATGGAAACGAAAATATCAAAGAAAAGGTTCTTCATAGATGTCAGATAACTAAGTTACCAGCGTTTCTGCTTCATCAATTCCTGCTTTCACATTCGAAATCATTTGCTTCTTCTGCTCTGTTGATTATATAAACAAGTCAGCTCCTTTAACAACAACACATACCCTACTGAAGTTCGAACTCACAATATGGATATGTATATAATATATAAGTGCTGTCAAACTAGCATTCTCTATCATCAACCAATTTATACTAACACAGCAAACATTTTAAGTTGTCCAACTTTCCAAGGGGTAAAGCAATCATACTATGAACAATCAAGAACAACCAAATGTTCCCAAAAGAATAACAGTCCATCATAGGTACATCCTCCTCCCTAAACATTAGGGCAAACAATGGTGAGACAAGTTAAGATGGATCCGTCACTATTTCAGACCACGGAACATAACTTCAAATTAGTAAAAGTCACCAGAAAGATGAATATCAAACTATAGTGAAATTTTATACCATTTGGGTAAAGATCCAAAAGATAACGTGCAATCTGTAGAGAATTCCAACCAAAAATTGGCAATAAATCGACGAAAGTGCATCAACCAATCTAAAATGCTCATAGTCATCACATAGCGAGCAGGAAAGAATAATTCGATCAACAGATCACCTCCATCAAGAGCAGCAGAAGCGGTGCACTTCCTCGACAGGTTGGCCGATAGCTCGCAATACTGCCGTTCATATCTCTCGAACACCTCACTCATCTTCCCTTCCTGCGCACGATAATCGACAAGCCAAGATTCACCTCATCAAACCTACACGATAATCATTTCGTTTCCCTCCAACTGAGACCAGCGGGCAAACCAATCCACGAAACTAAAGGCAAAGGCATCTACAATTACAAAAATTTTCACCTTCTTCAATGCCCACCGGAGCCTCTGGGCAACCAACACGTCGGGTTCAGGGGCGGGAGAACTGCCGTTGCAGATCGGAGAGGATGACAGCGAGGGAGAGGGAGGGAGGGAGGGAGGGATGAAGAAGACGAGTCTAGCCTCCACGGTAGGGGGCGGACAAATGGGCCGGGCCTTGAATGCTGGAAGAAAACTTGGCCAGGCCCATATCGATTCAGGCCCAGGCGACCAAGATTGAGATGAGGACCATCTTTCGACCGAAATCTTCATGGTCGTGAAATCAGCCAATCACATCTGACAGGACAAGAAAGTCGCATAGGATCACATATAGTCCCCTGGATCGAGATGTTAAGTCCGGCTCTCTAAACCAATTTAAAATTGTTATGAAACTATTTGATTTGATTATAATTCGACAAATTACCAATTTGTTTAATGTAATCTTGTTATGGGTTATTATTCAAATATATATAAATCAGTTCAGAATCATTTATAAATAAATTGATTTATGTTTTAGGTTTATGTAGTTTAAACTATGAATTGTTTTTTTTTTAATTTTTTAAAATTATTTAAAATAAATCTTTTTAATTTTTAAATTAATTTGATAAAATATTACGGTTAATTTTTGCATGTTTTGGTAGTTTGAACCAGTTTTACAACGGTTTCAAATTGATTCAACAAGAAAATGTGTCATACTAGTTCTAGTTCAAATGGTCTATTTTTTGAACTTGACCCACAACTACCCCTCAATCTAGTAAAGGCGGTTATGGGCTGATTTCAAGATAGTTTGGCATATTCTGACTCAAACTAGACATTCAACATCTCTACCCATATATGAAGAAAAGAAATTCTTATGAACCGTGCTTTTTTTGGAGAAATAAATAAATAATCTCTCTCACATTAATGTTCTCTAATTTCTAGAGAAAAATAAACTATGATTTCTTTTATATTTGTGACCTTCTCTGATTAACTCCCCCAGATGACATGAACATCATATATTATATGACTTCAGATTGATCAACTTGAATTTTTCTTAGCCACCCCACAAAAAAATAAAAATAAATAAGAAAGGAAATTTTCTTTTGGGATCAGTATAATATATGGACAAAATATAGCTTGTTGACATTATAATATTAAATTTTGATTTTTTTTGGGCCCCTTACCTTTTGATTTAATTTATATATTATATAATCCAACGCATATATATATATATATAATATCATTCAGTCAAAAGCATTTATAATAATTTTCCTTTAGCTAGTGCATTTTTTAAATCTACTAAATGCCATTTTTATCTTTAAAATTTCTGTTTTTCACACATGTATTTTTAAAATTTTTTATCGTAGACCGCATTATTATTATACCCAGAAATTTATTTGTTTTTCTATTATGTTTTTTGAGATTACTCTAAAACATTAATATTTTAAGGATGAAGAAATATTTTATTGTTTATCATTTAGTAGTATCGTTAATGATAATGGAGGACTCGACCGTTCGGGGTGAAATTAAAAAATTAAAAAAGAAAGAAAGAAAAGATCGATAGAACTCAACCCTATCGATCTCGAGGGGGCAAACCGAGTCGATCCAGCAGTTTGTGTATATCATCTGGATGGCCAGAGAGCATTTTAGGTAGCCATTCTTGACTATATTAATCTATTATTAAGAAGATTCCAAGAGACAATTTCAATGGAGGAAGATTCCGATCGATCGATCGATCGATGCCTCACCTTGAAGACAGTTAATTGGTTCATGGCATATAAAGAAGTTTGTGGTCAGACATAGTTGCCACCATGTTTAGTTACTTAGGATCAAATTCCTCTCTTTTTTTTATTTTTTATCTTACCCTCTTTTCTCTATTAGATGATAAGGAATTAATCATAATCTCGAAAATATAACAATGGCCCAAGTGTTTGAAATGATCGAACGCATCGCAGGGAACCCAATTCCCTGATGTGGTCTAATAAGTCCGAGATCACATGATCAAATCACATCTAACACCAATGTGTTGTTTATGGCTCATTGGGAACATACTGAAACGAGCCTGGTCGAACTGAAAATCGTAATTCCTTTTTCCCCTGCATGCACGACATAATTGCTGTGGTTGAGACTAAATTATAGATAAACGACGGTTAATTTAAAATAAATGAGAATTACATATACTTGAATTTCCGAAGGTCATCATTTTTCCAATCTGAATCCAAATTGAGAGTGAGGGAAGGCATTTTATCATACGAAAATAACATATTAAATAATTAATTAGTAGAGAAATTAATGTTAATATATAATATTGGGAGAGAGAGAGAGAGGTGTCGTTTATTGACCAGAATCAACCATACGTGCAAAATTAAATGCTCATGTCTGGATTGGATTCTTCCCCTCCTTCTACATTTATGGAGCCCTTCCACACGTCTTCAAAATATATTATCCATTTTTAGAAGAAAATAAATAAATAAATAAATAAGGGTTTTATAAAATGTTAAGTGAATTTAATGCTGCATGGACCATGCTGTCCACATATGTCATTAGCACACAATCGTTAAGTAGCTGGCAATATCTTTAAACAGTTTATATAAAAAATGTTAATTTGTAATATATCTATTTGATGGTATAAATTAAATGTGTTTAAATGTCTAAAGATGTTAATTATGCATTATACAATTAACATGTTTAATATTATAATAATAAGTTTTTTATTAAAATATTTACCATATTAGTATAATAACGAGATTATTATAATAAAATATTATAAATAAAATTTTTCATATTTTATATGATAAAATAAATAAATAAAATTATTAATATATTTAATTAGATATAATTAATTACATTTTATTATTTTATTAAGATACACATATTTATTATAATTCAATTCAAACTCATTTATCTTTATATCATATCATGTCTCATTATAGTATCATGTAAAATATTACCATACTTACCTAATTATGATATCAATAAAATTTTAATTTTCTTGAATTACTTCACGGCACAGCTTAAAATTCAAAAATTCAATAAATTTAACTAATTTATATTTAAATTAATTGAATTCATTCTAAAATAAAAAAATCAATCCAACTGTAAACCTCCTTTATTTAAAGGCTTAAAATCGACCCTTTCTTCCCCCCAAAAAAGTATTTGACCAACTATTAAGGAGGGATGTATAGACTATAATCAGTCACGTCACATCCTATTGATTGGCAAGGAGATAATTTATATTAGGGGGAATAATCACATTATTAATGAGATCCCAAGGTTTGGTCACCAGCTGGTGATCTAGGGCTAGGGTTTTTGACTCCAGATTCATATGTCAAACTACTTGACAATTAATATCGTTGCTTGAAATAAATAAATAAATAAAATCAACCAGGAATATCCAATTTTTGGGTCTCGGTTGGATGCACTGAGATGAGATAGACAACCCATTTTGAAATAAGAGAAACTGGTTCATGTAATGGAAACTATGATAATTCTCTGATCAACGAAGATTAATTCCTATTTAAATACTTAATATTTATCACAAAACAATTACTCTTAAGAAATTAAAAAAAATTGTAAGTGTCAATTACTTCCATATTCTTCCCTCATGATTGCAAACGAGCTAATCACCCAGTAAATGCTTAAAATTGTCGAGTTTGTATGATAGGATGACTTATAGCTCTTAATCGCATAAACCGAGTAACATTCTACGTAACGAACGTGCAAGATCTCACCAATATCGACCGTACATAAATGTGACAAATGAATTGGATTTGGATTAAGTAAGGACTCCAAAAACATATAGAGATCAATTCAGTAGATCTAAGTACTTGAATTAAGTACATCTGTTTGATATTAATAATATCTTTATTATGGTTTGATATTAGCCTAGTTTTATGTATCTCATAAGCGGGCATTCATACAAAATTTTGAATAAACACGACACAAGTTACCATATTATATATATATATAAATAGTTAATTTATGTGTAATGACATCATTCTCGATTTGAAATTAAAAAATTACAAATGGTTTAATTTTTATATAACTCAGTCATATATGTTTATCTCTTCCTCCTATCATCTTTTAGGTTCATGAGTTTTCTTTCAAACAATATATCTTGTCTACTATGCACGTAATATTATGTACTTAATGCAGAAATTGTTTTGGGCAATAATGGAGATTATGTGTAGGTATGTGTCGACATCTGTGAGTGTTAGATCCGATCCATTGAGACTTCCACATCGAAGCCAATTCTTTTTATTGCAAGACATAGTGAGGCGAACATGAACTAATTATTATTATTATTATTGTCAAGAATACTATTTATTTTTATTTTTTAAAGCCGGGATCCACATCAAGCAATCGAAAATTACTAAAAAAAGGGAAAAAAGGGGAGAAAGTATTCTGGCCCAAAGAGAAAGTATAATTTATGTCTTGAATTGTTTTCCAAGTTGGGGCACCGATGATTAATTTCCTCGTGTATATTTTATAAAATGGCTCAATAATGAGGTATTACTGTATGTACATTCGATAACACTTGCATTATATATATATATATATATAATGCCATTAATATGCATGATATCAATATATTCACCTAGAAGTAGGGTTACATGAATGTGGACCACAACCCTATTCATTATTCAAGATAGAATTAGCATTATCAATATATAACGTGGATTTATTGATGAGGGCCATCTGATTTTTTTAAGTAATATATTATATTTGAGTATTTTAAATTAAAAAATTCATGAAAATTCATTAAGAATGAATCATGATTGCCACTGGTTTCTCCGCTCATCTAATCATTTGACAGGAACCAGGGGAATGGCCCTTTTCTCAGGAATCATCGTCAAGGGTATGCAATTAGAATTAACTAATATTAATAATTTCTACCTTATATAATCTATTATATATTTTTGTTGATATGGGGTTGTCAACAGCGTTACTGTAACCCCGTATTCATCATGGATCAGTTAATTGTCATCAGAAAGGCAATCCGAAATTGATCAGCTCACATTCTATGCAACAACACGTTGCATGCACCATGCAGATCCTGATCTGTTATCACGCTGGGGAGATTGTGAAGTCGTACGTAGCTCCAGCCTCCGGACAGAAAACAACCCATCGAAACATCTTGAAGATCCAAATGGGTGCAAGGAACCCTCAATGTCGATGCAGTTGCAGCATTCAATCAATGAACACGAGACTTGCTGGCGCTCGGGGATAAGGGGGGGAAAATGATGATATACCAGTCGTTTAACATACTCTTATGATGGCATAATTCGCTTTGCAAAGAACCAATTGGTTCTTGGGACTCGGGAGGGAGTCGTGTTCTCGGCATTCATGCATCATCTCGCGCTGTTCTACCTCTGTCCCCCTGCACATTGAGGGACAACGCCAGCATACATATCCTACCGATCTTATAAAAGTTTTAAATCCCGATATAGTCCTTCATATATACCTGTCATCCAATGTATATATATATATATATTTATATATGGAGATAAGAAGATTCAATCTGTCTGAAAATCATTCCCCCCACCCCCGAGAAAAGAAAAAACGTGCAAAAAAATTTATAATTATTTTTGTAACCCTAGTTCTCTCCTCAAACCGACAAACAGTACATTGTATTTAATGAATGACGGCAAACGGTTTATGCGAATGGCAGCCATTTGGGACCTGTTGATTAATGTAATCCTCGCGGGCACCTCCCTTGTCTCTGGGCTATTGAACTTCATTATACATGTGGATTCGGTAAAATAAATAAGTCACATCACCTTTAATTTGAATTGAGAAATTTTGATTATTTGTGATTACTTATAATCATTTCTTCATATCCTTATTTAAATTTGAGGTTTTTTTAACTAGAAAAATGATTGTTTTTTCACTTATAATCAGTTCGCCATATGTATCTCCTGAGGCATACTTGCACATATATATCTCCCACGTACGTGCACAAAGTGCTTGCATATGAATAAACAAGAGAGGGAGGGGGGGTGGCCAAGCTAGTTCAAGATTCCACCAAAATGAGATAATTCATACCGTTAGTACACGTGGCGGCGTTTGAGAGCATCGACGTTGCTCTTCAGGCGACCAATAATATTCGAGAACGATAACTATAATGTGTCAATTGATCATATATATATATATATATATTCGAGGGATGAAACCCTAGTGATTTATTTGGAATACATATAGCTGTACGAATATTTTACTGTAACTGAAAATATGACATTTGTTTCCATTTGCAATATTCTACAAGTGTCTATATATATAAGCATATTATATACATATCGCATCTATAATAGTGTAATTCTAATATTTTCGTGTTCGTTTGACAATATAAACTATCGAAAATCGTTCTTTTGAGCAATATATATATATATATATATATATACATACTAATGTGATAGAACACTCTTCCAAACCCTAGAGTCCTTATCTTGCTACTGATAGGATGAAAGGTGATGTGGAGGCATCATCGGATGAGGAATAAAAGTTGTGTACCATTTGCCTTTATGGTTCCAAAACAGGGGATGGGAAAGGGCACACTGTGACGAATGAATCGGCTTAAAATGAGGTTTTACAACACACATCATCATGAGCTTGTCATCCTTGAATCCAATAACTAATTGTGTTCGAGATTAGTTATTAGACATTTTAGTATATTACAATCTCCCTCTGTCATCTATAATATCAGTTATAATTTGAATATACATTGATGGTATTGGATCATTGCCCTTTCTTGATAAATATTGGTATTAGAATACCAAAACATGAGATTTCCATCCATGATCATAGATATCTCTGCAAGATCGTGCAAAGGCCAGTGCTAATTCTTGCCACTAAAAATATAACTGAAGCCCTAAGCTAGTGAAGTCTCGCGTATGTGTGTGTGTGTGTGTGTGTGTATACATGTTTGCTTGTATATATGGTGATGTGAAGCTTCCTTGCTATGTCTGAACCTGCCTGATTCTCGCCTAATACAACGCAAAAACGTCGGCGGAATCTGTGGTTATGTAAAAAAAAAAAAGAAAGAAAGAAAGAAAGAAAGTCTTGGGGGGAAGGGCTTTACCTGGGAGAGGCGGCTGGCCGGCTTCTTCTTCTTCTTCTTCTTCTTTCTGCAAAACGAAAACTAGGGTTTGCTGTCAAAATTATATTATTAAATTAATAAAAGGAAAGGGAAGCCGAGGCGCAGGTATTGCATAAGTAGCTCATGAGGTCGTGAGCATGAATCCTCTCTCTCTCTCTCTCTCTCTCTCTCTTGAGTGTGCAATCTCATCTACCACCATCTGAAATATATTTACACATAAACTTACTTGAATCCACAAATTTACAGTGGGAATAGAAAAAAAAATACTCTAAGTACATTAAAGCTTTGCTTATCAGAATTTGCTTCTAAGGCCTCTCGATCATCGCAACCCAATTACAATATTAAACACCCTTTTCTGCCTGGTATATATAATTTATTAATTGTTTTTGCGCCAGAGAGTGAAATCAACATGCCGTGATAATCCGTAATTAAGCACGACAGCCACTGTTAGGGCATTAAAAGCTTCGAGACAGACATTAATTTTCCTCCAGTATGATGATGATGATGATGGTGATGATGGTCAGAGAGCATCTCCCCCGCATTAATTGCTGAGTCATTGGGTACGGTGGGGAAAAGAAGGAGAAGTTAGGGTTCCATTTCCATTGACTTTGTCATACTTACACGGTCGCTTCTTGTTAATTAAACGATTATGCGCACCCCAATGCTTAATTAGCGCCCAGATATTGTGCTTAATTTAGCATTATTATATATTTTAATCCTCCACTTAATTACATTCGTCAAATCGAGTATTTTCCGGGCAATATCTCGGCCGCTAATCCAACAGACGTAAACATGAACATATGTATATATAAAACTCGTGAAATGGCACCAAGGACCCAACTTCTTTGTGTTCGGATCTTCGGTCCGAATTGAATTGGATTAATTAGATCACTATCAGTTAATTCGATTTCCCGCTTGCGTAAGCGAAAGCAAAAATCTCTTTAGAGCAGTGATTAATAATACTTCACCTCTAGTTGCAGTAATCTATTACCACTGAATTTAACTGAGCTTAGCATCAGAACCATTAATGTTTCGTATCCCTATAACTATGAGCACTGTTGATATAAAATAGGCGATTGAATGGCCAGTGATTGGATAACATTAACTGCAGGGCTCGAAATTAATATGGAGTCCAGAGACATGTGGAGTATAGTCGTCATTAATGGAAACTATGTGTACCGGGCAACGTGCAAATCTCTGATGCATTAAACGTCTGATTCTCCGGACGAGGTAAAAGAATGTCCAGATTCGTCGCTCTCGTGCTCATTCCCTTCCCGATTAACACACTTACGTAAGGCAGTTCTTAATCCGAGATCCGAACTGTACTCGATGAGGCGAAGGTGGCCCATGTCTTTCGCGATAATCCTGCCGGGCAGTTGTGATGATTAATTCTACACTTGTCACTGATCGGGCGGCGATGACCCATTTTTTGCGATCCCTAATCGCCGCCCGATCTCTCCCCAAATGATTGTCTCAAAATCGATGATCTCCCACAATCTGTCCTGCTAATTATAATTTGCCGGAGCGATTAGCACTGCCAAAGTGCTGCAAATTGCGGTAATTTAATCCTAATCATTCTCTCTGGGTTGTTCATATTGGGCATCCTGAAGTTAGTGGGAATACTAATATAGATCAGTAGGAATGATCCCTAATGCAGTTAACTGATAAAATTTATAATTGTGAAAGTTTTATATTTTAGTAAATTAATTTACAAGTTTTGTTTTGGCATTAGTCATGAGTTATTGTTATTTTTTAATATTAAATGTTGTATATAAAAGGAAATTATAATGGGAGATATTGAATGATATCATAAGGTTAAATTAGCGAAAGTCAAATAGTTTGAGACATTCCCATGGCAGTATATATATGCACATATATGAATGTCTCGTATACCTTGTTTGCCTTCGAAACACCAAAGCTCGTAGCGATCTTCCCCGTTAAGAGCTTATTCTGTGTATCGTATCCTTCCAGAGGTAAATATGGAGGCTTTAGAAGCCATTTCCGAGGGAGCATGGAACTCTCTTGGCGGAATGTACATCTCCGATGAGGCCGACTTCATGTCTGAATTGATAGGGACATGTACATTCCCGCCAGGGGTCGAACGAGGTGCAGTTGATGAGGTTCAACCTGGTTCCTGGCCTAGCTATAGGTCAAGCCTCAACCTCCCGATCACGAGCGTAAGTGCAAGTTTTCCTTCGCAAATTTCATCAGGTCCATACTTAAGTAGCAATGAGAGTGGGACCGATGTCCTGTTCTCGGGCACGTTGGATCAGGAGAACTACTACTTGGACGATCCTAGTCCGGTTTTGGCGAGGAATAGTTGCTCCGTGCCAATGGATTACTGCTCAAGCCTGTGTCCAAGCGAATGGATCATGGAGTCCAGCGAGAGCCCGAAGGAGACAACTTTCCAGGAAACTGACTCCCAGCTTGAGTTGCAAAATTCTCATGAAGTGGAGTTCTCGCCTATGGGGGATGAGGTTTTGAGTTCCGGCATACTTGGGAAGCGATCTCAGAGTTCCAAAGATGTAAGTATTGATACGAATCGATTTTCCTTCTCTTTGTTGAGATGAAATGCAAGCACTTCGTTCTCAGCTGTGATTGTTTTTGCGCTACAGCTTCACAAAAGAATGAGGACTGGAAGATCAGAGGTGGCCCGTAAACTTGACTTCTCGAACAATAATGAGGAAGAGGCTAATGCTGCTCGCCCTAGAGGACCAAGCTCAAGCCCTTGTGACTCTAATGGAGGAGCAACTTGCTCGAGTTTGAGCCCAAAAGGAAGTGCCCTTTGCAATAACAATCTTACATCCAGTCCCAACAGTAAGACAAGAGCAAGCCGAGGCTCGGCTACAGAGCCACAGAGTCTCTATGCAAGGGTCAGTGTCTTAGTAATTCTGACGTACATAAGATGTGTAATGATACATCATATGTTTAGATCAAAGTGTCCACCTCCGATCTCCGGTTGAATGATCCATTTTATCTTCATACGTTACAGAAGAGAAGAGAGAAGATAAATGCACGACTGAGAATCCTACAGAACCTCGTCCCGAACGGAACCAAGGTAAGATACAAGCACAAAATACATCGGTTAACTGCTGTTTTCCATTGAATCTGAAGTAAACGGTTCAAGAGAATGAAGACTTCACATTAGGATTTTTCCTACTTCAACAGGTTGATATAAGTACGATGCTGGAAGAAGCCGTCCACTATGTCAAGTTCTTGCAATTACAGATCAAGGTATAGAGCAGAAGTATCCTTGTGCATATATATATATATATGTATATGGAGGATTAAGATCAACCATATGTATTGGATGTTTAGCTCGATCTGTTATTGATCTATAGCCTTTTATGTTATTCTTCTAAATGAACCTGAGCAGATGCTGAGCTCGGATGAGCTGTGGATGTACGCTCCCATAGCTTACAATGGAATGGACGTCGGACTCAATAAGATTGCCAGAGGGAGACAATTCTAGATGGTGACCCCATTCCTCTGTCAGTTCGATCTGCCTCGTTTGACCTGATAAAAGAAGTGAACATATCATATCAAGGGAAGAGGTCGGATCCAGGTCCATTATCCTTATGAAATAAAAGTCGTAACTTTTCATAGATTTCCAGAGGACCAGAAGGTTTTCTTCCTCTTCTGATGTTAATGCTATCTGCAGAGATTCATTGGATTTCAGAAATAAAGAGAGTTCCATGGAGAGTACTATCACCTCGGGAAAATTGCTAACAGTCTCTTAACTGTAATGTTGTGTTATATATCGTGTACATTTTGATCTGTATCATCAGAAAATAAAGTTCCGTTCGATCCACCAGCTGAGACTCGAATTAATTGTTTATCAAGTGCAAGTACAGCAGTAATAACACTTGTGGATCTGTTTGGAGTCAAAGATATGTATATGGAAGGGAAAAACATGAATCAACAATCTGGATTTCCTATCTCTATTGCAATGGCATCTTCACCAGCTCATAAAAATTTCTATGGAGGCATGGCCTGGTCCTAGTTTATGTGTTCACTTAAGGTGATCCTCATTTGCATACATGTTGATCTTTAGATCAGCCAAAAATGGTCATAGCCCTTGGAATATATATAGTATGAGTGATTATGACCGTGGATGATCAATTCAAAAGTTGAATGGGCAAAGAACTGTGGGACGGAAAAGAATCCCGAAAGGACTTGTTTATAGCAATGACAGTGCCATTTAAACTTGTTTTCCAGTCCCCTTCAATCAGTAGCTCTGCTTTTCTTTACCCCGGTTCAGGGCCCAAGTGTGATATTCTGACCTTTTTGAAACTTAAAAAGTGATGAATTTCAGAGCTTGTACAAATTCTTAATGGATTATTGATCTTCTCATGGCTTGTTTTTGACGTGTTATGTTGGGAGAAAGCTAAAACTTCCGGCCTAACTAATCAACTAAGGCGAAGTTAGCTGAGAATGACACCTCAGACGGCATCTTTTTATGAATGATGCTAAGAAGTGGAAAAAGATGAGCTTGCAAAAGATCATGAAACTGCTGATTCAAGATCGAGTGACAGTGCCCGAGCATGATTGCTTTTTGTTTATTGCCTCTGGCCGAACTCCTGTATATATATATATATATATATATATATTCTGAAATGAAGATTACTTGACAGGGACCCAGACAAGGAATGTTTTCACTTGTCGATTTATGGAAGTTTTCCAGGAAAGTAGTTAAGCAAGAGAAGCCTCGTTCATATTTTCCCATACCACAGCAGTTTTCTCTATGTGCATCAGAAGAATCCTATATATCTTACTCTTGATCCTCCCATAGGGGTTGAACTCGGAATCTTCTTGGTCGCATCTGACACTTGAGCAGATTGCTTCCTTTTTGGCCATCATATCAATCCAATCACTCACTCTCTTGATCTGAAGCAATGTTGCCACAATCTCATCATTTGTTTCCCGAGAAAACCTGCGTCGGATGCCATTTAAGTACAGCTCCAACAAGCCTAGAAACATGTCCCTGCTCTCACTCTGCAACGAGCTTGCCAGATCACCGGTTGCACAAAGGGAGCTACCCCTCGACCAGTCAAGCTTTATATTGGAGCTTCCAGACTTGACCTTTGGCTCGTAATTGCTCAGATTCCGAGAAATGCACGTGCCTGTCGTGACATCATTGTAATCACTTGTCTGTTTGGTGGATGCCGGTGGGGTGAGATCGGATGCAAGAGCAGCTTTTATCCATAACTGCGCATTTTCCTTCCTTTCAGATGCTAATCTTGATACGTCTCCGTCTGGTTCCTGTTCAGTTTCAGGAGATTTCGGTTGAGTAGTGCTTGTAAGGGACTGAACGACAAGTCGACTCTGGGAGAGTTCATCTTGGAGGTTGAAGAATTGATCTACTAATGTCTTGGTTTCACGATCTTCTGAATTTGCTGCTTGAAGCTCTGAATAGGTGCTGAAAAACACATGGAAGAAGGAAAACAAATCAAAAACCACAGAGCAAAATAAACTAGTAAGCAAAGAAATTAGATTTGATGATCATTGAATTTAGTAAAATAAGAAGTGTCGATCATGTTTGGTATGACGGGCAGAATAACCTAAGAGAAATATTTTTCCCGAAGTTCTTTTTGTATTTCACGAGCCAACCTGAGTAACCACTTGCATAAGGTTGCCTTTGGTATGGCGGCAATGGAGATATAAGAATTGAATAGAATGCTGAATCAACGGTTGGTTTTCTTCCATTCAGTTCCGTTTCATTTCCTATATAATCCACACTAATCCTCAAAGCTGAATCAGGTTTAACTGACCTTAGACATTTGAGCAATTTCTCTGCAGCTGAGGCTTCCTGTAGAGCCTCCACAGAAGCAAGCAGTGCTGCATCTCTTTGCTTCAAGACCTCCTGCAAATTATCAAATATTAGTGCCTAGATTTTAGTTTCGTCAGGATAATTGCAGCTCCATTTGATCAACTTTGCTCAAGCTTTTGGATATGGCACAGGCAGGATCTTTGGTTTTTCACTTCTTCAAAGAAGAAATACCTTGCCAAGCATGAGTAAACTCGAAGGCAGAGACGCCCACAGGATGGTGTCTTCTGTCCTTGGCCTGTTATTCAAGGAACTGAAAATTGCAGTATAGTCCATGGAAACCTCACTACTAGCCTTCCTTGCTGTTGCAGAGATACTACTGCTCTTTAAACTCCTTGTTGCCTTTGCTGAGACCAGACTCTTTCCCTTCTTCGTTGTCTTGGGAATAGGTAGCTCAAATGGGCTATCATGCTTCAGTTGTACTGTCGAACCCTGTCCATACGAGTAAATAGTTCATTAAACAAAGAACCAACTAAAAGGCCTTCTGTTGACATGTTTATCCAGGAAAACTGTACTTACACTCGCACTTGGGCTATAATGGATGGGCTTCAGTTTGCGCCTGATTGCCGAGATTTCCACGATATCATCTAATCTAGGATTATCTGCACCATTCCAGCTCCTCCTCTTCGAGATCCGAGAAACCGTAGAACATGTCGATATTGTGCTCTCTGTATCGCTGTCCCTATCAATCTTCCTCGAGCAGTCGGGGGATGGATCCCTCACCGAAGAATGCCTCCGGGCCATTTTCCCGACAGTTCTGCCAGCGGTCCTGGCTTCAGGGCTTCTCCTGGAAGCACTTGAACGGCCCTTCTGCCTTGATTTTTCTTCCGTCTCCTTTATCACTTCCTTCACCATTTCTGGGTCAGAAGCACCACTGATCTCCACCAGATCATCCATTGAAACGAGATCCTTCTGTGCGCCGATGCATGAGTTCCGGCCAGGAAAAGGCCTGACGCCAACAAGCAATGGGACTGGATAGGAGGATTCCAATCTATCAGCATAAATGAATTGTCCGAGATGTAACTTGTTGCAAAGGACAAACTCATCCTGCTCATGGGGCAGAGAAACGTACATCGCATGGGAGGCATCAGAGACCTTGAGGTAGAATCCCCGGTTTGGCCAGAGATCCCCTTCAGACAGGACCGGGACTATGCTTCTGATCTGTAAGAGGGCAGGCTTCCGATCATCCGAGGCTGGATCTTCCGCGTTCATATCGTTGAGAAGCTTAACAAGGACTCCAGGATTTAAACAAGCCATGATGTTCTTGGAATATCAAAACAAAGTACCTTCAATATGCCTGCAGAATGTTGGCTAATTTCAATTTATTCAAAGAATCATAATCTTCTTATTTTTCTTCCTTCCTCCGGAGAGGATTAAAATGGGTTGAAAGGAGAAATGGTTCCTCGAGAAATGGAGTATTTTTAGTTAGAAAACATGTCAAGGTCGAGCTGTTTTCTACCTGTCAACAGCAAAGAAAGATGAAAGAGATAAGTCTTGGCATCTAGTTTTCTTCGTTCACTCTGAAAACCCTCTGGTTTCCGAAAATATTTTGGTAGATTATCGTTTCATGTTTTTGTCTATTAATCCTGTAATTCGGAGAGAGATAGACGATGAACAAGGTAAGGGAATAGTTAAAGACCGTTGACAGCTATCCAAATGGGCAGGCCATTTGGGGGACACAAACATCGCATCAGAATGCAGTCTTTGGGCAGTCACCTTGTCGGTCCGAGCCTTATAAGTATGACCTTAATAACTACACATTTGATATAGGCATGGATAAACTAAGATCAAACATTTTGTTATATGTTCACGCATAACAGATACGGCCTGACAGAGTCTCAGGTCCAATCAGATCCTCCATCGAGCAGCAATCCGCATGTAGGACGCAAACGAGGACCTACTGGGATATGGTAAACATCCCCTGTAAACAGGTGTAACAGATCATTATTCCCTGTTCTATTTAGTTTGGGAGACTACATGTTCCAGTTTTCGGCTGAAAATTTGTCTTCTCATATAAAATCCGATGTTTCATGATATGATACTACTTCTTGATCAATAGAATCCAATAATTTTCTTCTCGCACTTTGCAAAAGAATGCTCAAGCTGATGAATACTTCCAGGGTTATCTCTGTCTCGATTTGTTTAACCTCACTGAAGTCATGTATCATAAATCTAAACACAAAATATGGAGATTTCCTTGGCAAGTACAACGCAAATGCTGCTAAAATGAAGATGGTGAATGAGTCGGATGTCGATGAGGCATTGGTGTACATTTATATTGTCCAGATGAGACACAGGTCTGTTCGTTAGGTACCTGCTATAGCTCGAGTTCTAAAATCTGTCTGTGCCCAGGTGATGCGTGTATGCACTTACAGGAACCAGCCCCTGGCCACGGAAGCAGCAGAGCGAGGAATAGGATCGCTAAAGAATATAGGAGCTTTTCCTCATTCCAAAGACACGACCAAGAGCTTGGCAGTTATTGGACCAAATGCCCCATTGCTACACCACGATGACAAGTGACCGTGCAGGAAAACCTTCTTCCTCCACTAGCCCGATAAAAGGATACAAGGCTGGATGTTACAGCATGAGGTGTGTTCACGAGTAACTGGTAGGGGCTGCAGGAGAGGCCGATATGGTAGACATGGTAGTAAGTTTCAACCAGTCGGTCGAGACGGAAGGGTTATACTATAGTAATAATAAGTTATGAGTCTTGTCACAAGTAAAACGCAGCTGAGAACCTTTGCTCTACAGGATGAATCTCTCACGAGCCTACTCTGATCAGTTAAAAGCTTTGCCTACATTAATACACTCCTTATCCGGGGACAAAGTGCCCCTGAAAGGCAGCAAGCAGACTGTTCCACGGAGTAGCTTCCCCATTCGACGAGATTTGTGCCGTTACAGAAGTTACATGTCAACTATTTCTACTGGAGGCACTTTCCTTAAGAAAAAGTTGCGCTCTTCTCCCGTTTGGGATGCTGAGCGTTTGTAGCAACAGAGCTATTCAGTGCAGATAGCTTTAGTTTCATTGCATATTCAATCGACAAAGTGTTTGTAGACTGAATCACAGTGATCAATTGCAGACAGGCAGATGTACCTTGGAATGAAATGAGCTACAAAAATAACTAAAGCTGCTCATTGATGAACAAAGACGTTTCAAGTTATAAAGATAATTGATTGGATGCATATAGCTTCACGAGTTACTTCGCGAACTAATAAACTGTGTAATCGAGCGACACTCCCCCCATCTTCTTCAGTTTCTTTAGCTGTCTTTAAGTTTATTATACAGTATATTTAGCATTGTCTTCTAGGATTTTGGACACGCAACGCGCACACACACATATATATCTTCACTAGTGCAGGAAAATATATGACTAGTCATTATTTCGGTCAAATTAATGTACTTTGAGAACAAGAACTCCATATGAAGCTTGCAACATGAAGATCGGATTATTGAGTTTAATAGCTCAAGACACGGGAGAACCGACTTAGGGAGGACAGCCCCACCCGCCACCTCCTGGAGTAACAATCTGAAGAACTTCTCCAGCTAGAACTCTAGCGGTGTTCTTACCTCCAAGGTAGACTCTCCTACCGCCACTTGTGATCAGAAAATTTGCTCCACGGGCACCATGGCTCCCTCCATTCAGCCCTCTCGGTGCATGCACACGCCTTTCTGAAAGGATACTCACCACCACGGGCCGCTTGAACTCAATCTCTCTGACCAGCCCATCTCCTCCCCTGTGAATCCCTGGTCCCCCACTGTTCTCCCTGATTCCAAACCTGTGGAGAAGCACTGGGTATCTTTGCTCAAAGATCTCCGGGTCAGTCATTCGTGTGTTGGTCATGTGGCACTGGACCCCACTAGTCCCATCCCAGGTGGGCCCTGCACCACTTCCGCCTCCAATGGTTTCATAGTAGCCAAAAGTTTCATCTCCAAAGGTTAAGTTATTCATGCAACCTTGAGAGCATGCACAGGCCCGGAAAGCTGTGAGAACGACATCTGTAACCCGCTGTGAGGTCAGAACATTGCCTCCCACGACTGCAGCCTTATCACTAGGGGAGAGGAATGAGCCCTCAGGAATGATAATTCTCACCGGGGCTAGACAGCCCTGGTTGAGTGGAATCTCGACATCAACTAGACATCGGAGACAATATATCACTGCAGCGGCTGTGACTGCCTCTGGTGCATTCCAGTTCCCATACACCTCCGGGCTTGTCCCACCAAAGTCAAAGACTGCCTCACCTTTGATAGGATCAATTGTAAGTGCCAATTTTATGCTTGACCCATCATCCATGTAATCCTCTTCCTCAATAGTGACTAATTTTTTCTCTGGTGTGACTTTGCCTGCTACAGACTTGAGCATCTCTCTCACAGCTTGCTCTGCATTGCTCTGAACATGCCTCATGTACGCTTGGACAGTCTCCAACCCATACTGCCCGATCAGCTCTTTGATCAATGAGATACCTCTCTGGTTTGCTGCTACTTGTGCATGAAGATCAGACAAATTATCTTGTATTCTCCTTGTTCCTGGAATCTTATCCCCTGGAGACTCATCAGAGCATGGAAACTTAAGTAGCTTCACAATGCCTTCTTCCTGGAACACCCCCTTCTCAACAAGCTTGAATGCCTTGATTGCCGCACCTTCTTCCCATATGAACTTTGAGAAGGGCGGCATGCTCCCTGGTGTAATCCCACCGATCTCTGCATGGTGGCCCCGGCTAGCAACAAAAAACACAAGCTTACCATTGTCAAAAACAGGAGTAACAACAGTTATATCTGGGAGATGGCTCCCTCCACTACAGGGGTGATTTGTCACAAGGACATCTCCTTCAACCAGATTGCCAACCCAGTAATTGAGTTGCCACTTTACAGTGCTTGACATAGCACCAAGGTGGACAGGGACATGTGGGGCATTTGCCACAAGCCCACCATCTGGATCGAAAAGTGCACATGAGAAGTCTAACCGTTCTTTTATATTAGTTGATATTGAAGTTCTCTGTAGGGTCCGCCCCATTTGCTCTGCAATCCCCATAAAGCGATGATTGAAGATTGACAACTGCACCACATCTGCAACTTTGTTATCATCCATCGCTTTGGAAGCAATACTAGTGGCATCAAGCCCAATCTCAATCTTAATGTTGCCGTAGTTTGTTATGACTGCCCTACACAGGGGCTCCACAATGACCGTGCTATTCCCATTCATGATGATGGCAGGACCAAGCATAGTGTGGCCAGGACCCATGTCCTCGAGCTTATATAGAGGCGTCTCATGCCACCCGTTCCCAAAGTATATTTTATAAAAGCCATCGACTTTGGGGGTAGTACTCAGAGCAGGCTGCTGGACATGTGGCTTTAAAATATTTGTGACCCCTACCCCACGAACTCTAACATCACAAATTAACACATTCCTGTTTTGCAATTTAAAGCCATATTCTCGCTGAAAGACCTTCACAAACTCTCCAGCATAGTCAAAGCTGGAGCCTCCTTGCCTTTTTACCATAATCGAAGTATCAGTGCCTTCATATCTCAGATTCAAGTAAGTCTCTGTTGTAATATTTTCTTCTTTGAATCCTTGCTCGAGCAACTTCCTCTTCACCTGTTCTGACAAGATTGCTTCTCTACGAGAGGCCTCAAGAACTGAATTTTTGCTGTAAATAGATGAATAGGGTTCCTGGGCCTCTTCAATGACATCCGCTAGTCCCATTCCATATGCACTTAAAATGCCACAATACCGATGAACTAGCACTACTGTCATTCCCAATGACCGAGCAATAGCACAGGCATGCTGTGGACCTGCACCTCCGAAGCAAGCTAGGGCATGATTGCCTGTCTCATAGCCCTTCATCTCTGTTAATTGCCTTATTGGGCGGCACATGGTTTCATTCGCCACATTCACAAACCCGAGAGCAATCTCCTCCAAAGACATGTCCTTTGCATTAGGGTCCTGGTTTTTGCGATAAGAATTGATTTCCCTGGCGAGCTTCTCAAACTCTCTCCTCGTAGTTTCAATATCTAACGGCTGGTCCTCCTTTGGACCAAAGATGGATGGGAAATAGTCGGGAATGACATACCCTAGGATCAGATTTGCATCAGTAACTGCCAATTTACCACCCTTGCGATAGCACACAGGCCCAGGATGCGCTCCAACTGACTCGGGCCCCACACGGAAGGCACCAAACTGGAACTTCAGCTTTGACCCACCACCAGCAGCCACAGTGTTGATGTCCAACTGAGGGGCTTGAATTATTGCTCCAGCAATTTGGGTCTCAAGGACCTGCTCATACGACCCATCATAACGGCTTACGTCTGTAGATGTGCCTCCCATGTCAAACCCAATAAGAGGCTTCTCAGTCTCAAGCTTAAAGAGGGTCTGAGAGTAACCAACAACTCCTCCTGCTGGACCTGATAATATGGCCTTGTGACCTGAGAATCGGCTCTCTGGAGCAAGCCCACCATCCGACTGCATGAATAAAACATTCACATTCTCTAGTCCTTCATCAAATCGGGACATAAATCCAGAGAGGTATTCCTTGATAACTGGAGTTAAATATGCATCCACTGTGGCAGTTAAACCCCGAGGAACAGCCCGAACCATTGGAGTCAGGGCTGAGGACAAGGATACATGGCGGAAGCCCACTGCCCGAGCCAACTTGTCCACAGTGATCTCATGCTCTGGATAGGTATAGGAATGCATCAAAACTACAGCCAAACAACTTATGCCTTTGTCAAGCAAGTATTGCAGTGACTGGGTAAGAGATTTCTCATCAATTGGCTTTTTAATCCTGATAAGCTCACCAGAGACCCCACTAACAACTGGTGAAGAAGAAGAGGAGTATTCATTAGATGAAACAAGCTCAACCCTCTCATCAACCTCGATAACCTCCTCGTATAAATTAGAGGGTTTCGTCACTGTGAGATCAAATATATTAGGGCGGGCCTGATTTCCTATCTGCAGCAGATCCCTGAAGCCCCTAGTCACACATAGAGCAATCCTCTCACCCTTCCTCTCGAGAAGGGCATTTGTTGCCACAGTTGTTCCCATCCTTATCCATTCAATTTTATCAGTAGGAACCTTTGAGGTTCGTGGGATCTTCTCTCCTGTATATTCCTCGAGGATCCTCCTGATGCCCTCCACAGGGGCATCTTCATAATTTGCAGGATCTACAGATAAGAGCTTCAGAACACATCCGTCAGGCTTTCCAGGGATTTCTGCATAGACATCAGTGAAAGTCCCACCTCTGTCAATGCAAAACCTGAGCTTTTCCAGATTAGCGCTCCCCATGAAAGAATCGGCAAACCTGAAATTGAACCAAGAGATGTAAAGTGAATCAATATCAGCGGCATTGGAAGTACAAAAGGTCTCAATTTCCACTGATAACTTCAATCTTTAAGTTCCAAGTTTATGGGCTTCAAGAAAAGGACATGCACTTTAACTTGATTTGGGGTTCTATCTGTTAACCGGAATTTTCAGCTTCCACAGGAGTAACTGTTCAAAGATGAAAAATTCCCAACTCTCCATCATCATATATATTCTCACAGTATTTGAGTTCATCGTTTTCAACTGGGGAAAGAGTAGGATCATGGAGAACTCGTCTCACGCTGTTCAAACAAAAATCAGATGGAAAGAAATGGATCAGAAGGTCGAAAAAAATTCACCTCTCTCTTGTTTCCAGTACACTGTGTAATCACTCAGAGATTCAGCTGCACAGATTCTAAACAAAACGAATTAGACTATCTAAAGGACTTAAAGCGATGGATCAAACGAAATTGAACTTTGCCAAGAGTTTTCAATAAATTAGAGAGAACTGGTCCAAGACAAGATCACCAAACAAATAGGGTCATCGGATATCTATGGAATTAAGCAAGCAACACCAAGATGGAGTCAAAATCAATTAAAAGAAAAAAAGAAGAAGAAAAAGCCCGCATAAATTCATTCAGGCTTGATAACACAACCAAAAAGAAACGAAATTTACAGAGACCCGGATGGAACAAGATGAGAAACGTTAGCCGTTCTACGAGGCAATCAAAATGTTGACATAAAAAAACAAAACTTTGCGCGATTGATGATAAGAAATCGGCACGAAAGCTTACTGCGTGAGATTGAAAAGAAGAACAGGAAGAAGAAGCTGGAAGCTCTGGGTAGATGATGATAGCACTGATGATGAGGCCAATAGATAATCCAGCCTCAACACCACCCCCCCCCCCCCGGTTCTCTCTCTCTCTGTCACTGTCCCTCAAGATTTCATTTTTATTTCATTTTTAGCCTTTAAATATCCAGAAAATCATGCACTAATCACGATCCAGTCTCTTCCACGCAAAAAAAAAAAACTTGAATCAAGATGACATTAAATAACTCTAGTCAACTGACATATTGATATTATTCTTCCGAGAAATTTGCTTATTTATGTTTATGCTCTTAATAGATTTATTCTTTATTGCAAAGAATTCTGTATTTTTTCCCCTAACTTTTATAATTTATTATATTATATTTCAAAGCGTGGTTTTTTTTTAATGTATTTCCAGGTGGAATCACGGTGACTGATAACTTGGACAAGGGGGATCAGAGCTGACTTGGCACCAGTGTCGGGTAGCATAATTAATTTGCTCGAATTTCCATTTTTAATCCAATCGCGACAATTTTTTTCGGGAAAAGAAAACCTGAATCCGGTGGCACAAATTAAGTTATTATAGTCGGGCTGCATGCTAGAATAGGGCTCGGGCACTCTGATGAGAGGAGAGGCCCTTGGCTGTCCGAGGACAAGAAAGGCTGAGAAGTGGAGCAAGAAGTTGCAGGAACTGAACTTGATCCTGCAACATATTCTCCTTGCACTGTCATACAACTCGGCTCACAATCTGAGTAATGGTGCTCTTTCGTGTGTGTGTGTGTGTGTTTGTGTGTTTTAGTTGAGGTAGTATGAGAAACCAAGTGAGCTGCTGCAAAGGGCAGCCTTGTGGGGGCTGTCCTTGGTGTCTGCATATGTATGATATGTTCCTGTCTTTACGGTATCTCTCTGGAAATGCACCTAATCTACTCATAAGATCTGTCGATGTCATTTTTTAGACCGAGGAAACAGGCGACTGAATCCAACACCTTCTAATAGATTTCTCCTTTCTTCTAAGTCAGTCCCAATCGAAGCAAAATGGTGCAGACGTTTGACGGAAATGTTAATCTCCGCGGACAGACCATGACAAAGAGAAATTACTCGAGGAGACGAAAATGCATATCATTGCAGTCCAACCATACATGTGCAAATCAACTGCAACTTTGCTGGCACCTATCCCGTTTCAGGAACTCGTTTCACACGGGCCATACACAGATAACAGCGAGACGCGACATTGATGTTGAGTACATCCAACCCGGGCGAAACTAAAATCCTGTTCAATATCCCTTCAGAGTCCCTGAATAGCTGGAAAACACGACGCTGTGACTACGGCAGAGCTCACGCCGTTGAAGACGTTTGAAAGCCTCAGTTCCTGCAGGTGCCATAATGTCGTGATGAGGAGACGCATCCCATTGAAAATCCCTGGTAAGATGGCCATTTGTAATGCGTCTATGTGTATGTTTTTATCTGCAGGCACGAGAAAGAGGATTAGGAATGCATTCTTACGGTAGGAACCATAAGATACAATTAGTGAGACAGCAAGACACAGGAAAAACGGGGATTGTAAGCTTTAGCAACGGAGGTTCCGAAGTCCGAAAAGTTGGCGTGGGAGATTCAGCATTGCTGGAGAGATCGAAGCAATGAGAAAGAGCGGCTTCCATGTGAGAGAGTTTGGGTAACAATCAAGCTGAAGGAGAAGAGCCTGGAGGGGTTGGTGTGCTCTTGGAGTATCGCATGCATACCTCTGCAGCTCAGTGGTGGAGGAGGATGTGAGCATTTTTCTGGGATGCTTCCTTCTTTTGAATAGGTATATGTCGATTATCATGGCTCCATCTATCCACGGGCGGATTCCATGAATGCTCCTTCGTTAATTTCCTAAGCATGTCGAAAAGATAATGTTAACTGGTAATTCAAAAGAAAGTTCGATACAGTAATATCATTTTTAATATGAATCATCCAATAGATATTAGTTTAAAAAGTCTAAATTCGATCATCACTAGTGGGATTTTCTACATCCATTCTACTTCTCCCTTCACCCAATGTTGATCGAGGGTTGATCCAACCTCAATGATCAACGAATTCCCTACGATTGGACTTAATTCAAGTAACTTGTCAAAATCGAGGCACTTGACTAGACCAAGTACAAAAAATGGGGAGTTAAATAAAAGGTTTCCATAATTGAGGGGCCAATGCTTATAATTTATTTTTTGGATGTGTGTCTCCCATCATTGGAAGGGTTTATCCAACCTTTTAATTATTATACATTATTTCAAATTATTATTAATAAATTCAGTTATAATTACCTTGTCCTTTAACTTTAAATATAATTTCCTATGGCACTAATTGTACAAAGCAAATATGACAAATTCAATTTTAAAAATAATATATAAACATGATGACAAAGTTTTCGTTAGTGTCATTAACTCCAATTAATAGACAAAATAATAAATAAATAAATTATTTTCGTTTGGATAAGTATAAATAAATAAATATATCTTAGTAGACCACATTTTGACTAATCGGAAGGACGCATGCTGGAGGAAGAATGGGAGGAAGCGAAGCCGACAAAATCCTCAAGTTCCCCTCTTGTGGGTTAGATATTGCTTCCTCAGTTGGGCATACAGTTGTTCTGGAATGCACTGTCTTTTGGGTCGGCGGCCGCCGTGAAAACCGAAAGCAGAGCGCCTGGAGAGCCACCAGAGACGAGCATCAATGGCGTCATAATAAGGTAGGATAAAAATATGACTTGTGCAGCGCTTTTTTGCGTGGTATTTTCTTGCCATCAGCTTCCTTGCAGTGGTTGATTTGTCAATATCCTTGTCTTCGCGATTCTTTTTTCTGTCTGCCGTGATTGCGATTTTTCACTAAATTTGCGATTTCCCAGTTATCTGAACGGAAGAAGACTATTGTTTTCCTCTGCTTTTTGGGTTAACCTTTTATCAGAAGCTCCTGAATCTGCTCAAAAGGTCTGTCATTTTCAGCTGCTATGGGTTTACTTTGCTGCCACTAACACTTCGAAAGCTTATCTTTTTGTTGTGTTTACCGTGTTTATTTTTATTTTAGGAGTGTGTTTGATGCTTGCGTAAAGAGCTGTGAAATTGCTTTTATTCTGGCATTACATAATTTGTGCTGGTGAAATTTGTTGCATTTGAAGTAGGAACTGTATGACAACACTTTGTTAGTAAACTGCTCGTATTGTTTTAAAACATTGTTTGGCCATGTTCAAAAGTGGAATCATTTGTGTTACTATTAAACAAAATGATATCTTCTAGTACTTAAACAAACCTTAAAGCTTGCGATGGCATTTGATTCCAGCTCCTGAAGATTGCGAGCTTAGGAAAATCGGAGCTGCGGTCTATATGTCAGGACTTTGCCTGACTGCTGGTTGAGAACATCCATATTTGCTTTCAGATATATCAAATGGAAACTGGGTCTCAGCAGTTCTCTTTGAAAAAAAAATGTCTGTTTTTAGTTCATTTTAATTGTATGGCACAATGTAGTGGATAATTAATCATTTTGCACTGGAAAGCCCTTTGAAACTGATGTGTCCATGGGGGTGGACTGGGCTTAGACTGGTCTGGTGGGCTTGGGGAGGTCTCTGGTGTGCCTTGGATCCTACAAAGAAGCCACACCAGGCGCGGTTTGCCCGGAACGGCCCTCCGACCCTTAAGTCAGTGAGTGTACAGGAGAGGGTAAGAGAGGATATATGTATGGAGGGAAAGAGGGGTTATGAGTGTCTTACCTTCCCCCACAAGGTGGAGGGTATTTATAGGTGCTTACCAAGGGTGGCATACGGTCAGGTGGGTCTGTTTTTTACCCAGAAAGCCACATCCATAAACTGGCCACCCCAGACATTTTTTCCCTCTTTTCCCAAGTTCAAAATATAGAGACACATAAAGGGATATCAAAGCCTCTGACCGATGTTTTGGTGTTGGGTTGGCTGTGTAAAGTTTTGGTCATCAGTTTGGATTATCTCCTTAGGTAGCTTAAATCTTCAATTCAAAACCTCAGTCACTCAGCCATAATAAGCTGTGTTTGTATTCCTTTTTTCTCTAAACTGGGAAAGGATGATAGCAAGCACCTTTTTGAATGCATCATATGGAGGAAGCTAGAATGTTTTCAATCCAGAGTCACCCTACATTGCAAGTGGAGTTTAATATTCAGCAGTTAATTTGAATCTTCATCCACTAAATGCAAACTGAGATTCATGTTCTTTCCTGAAAGACTTCACTGGGCCAGCTGCTAGGCTGTTATTAACTGCGGGTTTAGACTGTTGTCTATGAGACCACAATTTGTATCTGATGCATATATGCTGAAAGAAAAAGCAGATACATGAATAATGGCAAACAGATTATGCAGCTGCTTAGTTGAACTGCAGTCAAATGAATTTGCTTGACTATTGGTAAAAGGAAAGGAGAAGGATATGGGGGCATTCCGAGAATCGAACTCGAGACCTCTCGCACCCAAAGCGAGAATCATACCACTAGACCAAATGCCCAATCTGTAGTCGGTTATGCGGAATCTGTAGCTGATGGCTGCAGATATTTCCATTCAGTGTTTCTTTCTTTCTTGCCATTCCCATTACAGTGTATATTGAGACAATTCAAGTGTTTTCCAGTTGCTTGCTATGCTTGCAATTGGTGCACTGTTGTAGTATAGAATTACAGAAAAAGTATGCTGTTGATAGGAGTTTCTTTATCTGAGAAAATCCATTTATGAGCGTGAAAGATGGGAAATTGAAGATTGCTCTCAGAGTAACCATTGGCTACATAGTGAAAACAAATAATTTATATCAAGTGGGCATTTGGTCCCTACTACCTTGCATTTTTATACATATGTAACTGCTGTCTCCTTAATATTATTCTTTAATTTCAAACTATGTACTTGTTAATGTTGTGGAATTTCTTTTGTGTATATGCTGGTCATGACAGGAACACAATCAAAATGTCACTAACAAAAATAGAGAGACCAGGAATTTGGGATATTACTATTAGTACCTGTGAAGCTGCTTTTGATTTTCTTTCCTCCTTTTCCTTCTTGCCATGCAATCATCTTTCTAGCCATTGATACTCAAGTAATGTGTTCCTGTTTGAGTTAATTTCAGGCTCAAATGCTCTGGATTCATCAGGCTGAAGAATATGGAAATGTTACATTAACAAGCAATCATCCCAGGGGAGCCTCCATTGGCAACCTAAGCAATAAACTCACACCTCTAGACCAAATAGCGGGCAGCCATCTCCTATACCATGCATTTGCTGTCCATGTTGGTTGTTCTTCTCTGTTCCAGTTGATAGTTTCCTTTCCAAGAAGGTATGTGCTCCAGTTCATAATATCTGAGTTCTATGTCATGTTACTCTGCAGAGTCAGATTCGAAGCATGGATTGAAACTGTTTTCATGAGCTCTTCTGTGTGTGTATATATATATATATGTATATTTGTTTGATAAGAGTTGACTCTGCTTTTATATGTAATATTAATTGTATGTTTTTCTTATCTTGCCTAAAGCTTGTCTCTATTCAATCACATCTTTTCTGCAATTAAATATTTCAATTTCTTGACTGATGACAGCTGAATATGTTTTGTTTAGGAAACACTTGACAACTACGCCTTAAGCAACAAATTAGAAGAAAACCAAAAAGGATTTTGGGGGCATTCCGAGAATCGAACTCGGGACCTCTCGCACCCAAAGCGAGAATCATACCACTAGACCAAATGCCCAATCTGTTGAGATTAGTTAGTACAATCTCACTGGTCAATGTTTAGGTCACAAGTCATTCTCAAGGAGAACAAATGCGGCCAAATCTCAGCAGCTGCTGTGCCAAGTCAACTCCAAAAAAAGGTCCTGTTTTCTTGCCACCAAAATCATTTCTTTAAGCTTAAGTTGATGTTTTTGATCGATGAATGATGATTATTTCAACAATTGATTGCCACATCCTTTTCTTTTTCTAAGGGTTTCTCTACATGGGTAAATCCCTGTAAGAGCTGCTTTTCTTTGCTTACCGAACTACAAGCATCCAGAGATATATTGCAACTGTGTTTGCTGAAATTTCAGCAGCTGGCGGTCTTCTATCTGCATTCTGTTTAGACTAGAGAAAAGATTAAGTTGGGGGTGGAAAGGGATTGGGGGAAAAAGGAAAAAATAGAATTGGGGGGCATTCCGAGAATTGAACTCGGGACCTCTCGCACCCTAAGCGAGAATCATACCACTAGACCAAATGCCCAAGTTGGTGCAATTCTAATTCAGAATATATGGTCGTCCATCTCCCGTGGAAGTTTGTAGACCATACACATTTCCATTCATGTAAATCGGATTTCTCTTTACGTAACTCAGGTTGGACTCTGGGACAAAAACTGTGCGCTACCAATCGGCATCTGTCAATCTTCTTTCTTCTCAGTCATATTCTTTTCTGTTTGTTTTGTTGTTTTCTGATTAACAATCAGTTGTAATTTGAATTATCAATCTGCAGGTATGAATTGAACAGCAGAAATATAAGTTATCTCTTGGACGTTTGGTGTAATCTATTCAACCATTGATCTGAAGGTAAATGTATGCATATAGATTCCTCCCTGTACTTGCTACTTTTGATATAGTCTTTCTTGATTTGTCCGTACGTACGTTGTCGAGTTCTTGGCCCCTTTAGGGAAAATACATGAAACTTGCAAGGAATGCAAAAGTACAAGCCGGGATTAGCAGCCACACGCGGTGTCTGAGTTCTTTGGCCTCTTGAGGAAACTACTTGAAACTTGCAAGGGATGCAAAAGCATAAGCCAGGATTTGCTACACACACTGTCGGAGTTCTTTTGCCCTTTGAGGAAAATACTTGAAACTTGCGAGCAATGCAAAAGCATAAGCCGGTTGTTTACCCCACTAAGGAAAAAAGAAAAAAAACATAGAGAGAGATGAGGCATTCCGAGATTCGAACTCGGGACCTCTCACGCTCCAAGCGAGAGTAATACCACTGGACTGGATATAAGAATAATGAGAATGCTTTGGCCCTGAACCTTATCTTCTCTTCAGCATGAACCCTGCGCAAATTTACTGCCCCCAGATTAGCATTTATCTATTTACAATGCAATATATATATATATAAAGACTGTATGTTCGTGATGATACATGTGTCGGATGATTATATATATATATATGTGTAGGATTTTGTTCATATTTAAAATCGGTCAATGATTTCTGGTTATGGATCCAATGCTGTCTGTGGATATTGTCAGAGAATCCGATGAACACTTTTTTTTTCCACTAGTTATACCATAGCGATGGCAAGTAGGTCTAGTTTATTGAGCGGATTAACAGATCTGAGAGTCCCAGGATCCGATTACACCGTGCTTGAAGGATCCGTATTCGTGGCTAGTGAGATGTAGCAAAGCTGAAAGGCCAGCTATTGTGGTGGCCCAGCTTCTTGTGCTCGGCTCACAACGGCCTACCAAATGAATCACAGATTCAATGCCCCACAGGCATGCCATAGTCTCTACTCCAAGATGTCTCGTATGATGCGGCAACGAAGCAATCTGCATGCAAACATACTCTATTTAGTGGAATGTTTTCTGTGATCGAAGACAAAAGTCCCACATTTCTCTCACATCCTCCCCATGCCTCTCTTCGCGAGCCATTGATTATTGAGGAAGGTGACAGGAGAGAAGATCCAGGCAAACAGCAAGTTTCCAGATTTCGTTGACTCAGATTTATCCGCCCAAGAAAACCAGTTAACCGTTATCGCAATATAAAATCTGGACTAAATCATCCCTGAATCCTCTCCCTCTATCTGTGTCTCCCTGCTATCTCTCTTTTTCCACGCGGTAATTAGCACGATGGCTTTTGCTGCTACTACCCAGAAGTGCAATGCCTGTGACAGGACGGTTTACCTGGTCGATAAACTGACTGCCGACAACAGGGTCTACCATAAGGCACATGCTTCCGATGCCACCACTGCAAGGGGACCCTCAAGGTATTCACTTTCACGGTGCTGTTAAATCCAAGCTTGTCCCGACACGGACATGCTTCCTCACAGCAAGTCATGCTTGCGAGGAGGCCTTCCCGCATCTGTTTCATGAATACTCTCTCTCAACATTTTCAGCTCAGCAACTTCAATGCTTTTGAGGGGGTTCTGTACTGCAGACCGCACTTTGATCAGCTCTTCAAACGCACAGGCAGTTTGGCCAAGAGTTTTGAAGGTGAGCGTGATGATCTCTGCCTCTTCCCTCCCACTAAATTTCAAGGAGATATGAGATTTAGAACAAGAGAGAACCACAAGATAATCGCAAACATCATGTCCAGTTTTCTGTTTAACATGTGGGAAAGTGTCACGGGCTCAGGGTCTAAGCCTGTGCAGGCGCCTGTGGCAGCCGGTGTAATGAGGCTCCCCAAGCCAACCCTCTCCTCAATTGGGAGGCTAAGCATGTGTTTTATATGAATATTGGAGCAACACTCGGAGTACGTACCTGTGGATCTCGTCTAGGATCAGTCCACATACAAAGGGTCTAGTGCACCATATATAGGAAATCCCTTATTGCCTCCCAAGGAAGGGTAAGGGTAGATAATTTGGTCCGTGACATTCTCCCCCACCCAATCTGCAAACACCCTCATTGTGGGATGTCCATGTAGTGTTCCAAAACTTTCCCACATTGCATTCACCCTGCACCACGCCCCTCACAAGCGTTGTCTAGCATTGTTTACCCTGACTTGCCAAAACTCAAGATCTTTTTCAGTGGGACACCACAACTAGTACCGTGCTGAGCGATACCAATGACTGTAGGCACTTTAGTTTGAAGTCCTCTCGCCTTCTCCTTCCCTAAGAAAGTGCTCCCTTGCTTAAGCCATTGAATCTTCTAACAGCGCATGGTTGCCATGGATTCCCCTTTTCGCTACAAGCCTGCTCTGATACCACTTCTCACAAGCTCATGATCTGAGGTCTCTGCTGGCACCTATGTACAGAGGCTCCCCAGGCTAGCCCTTCCCTCAGTTGGCAAGCTAAACGTGTGTTTTATATGGATATTGGAGCAACATTCGGAGCACATACCTGTATATCATGTCCAGAGTCAGTTCATGTCCAAAGGGTCTAGTGCACAATACATAGAAAATCCCTAATTACCATCTGAGGGTATGGGTGGAGAATTCGGTCCGTGACAAAAGGATATTGGTATGACAGTGGCACATTTTTCACAAGTGGGAATATAAAATCATAAAAGCATGGAATACCTAGTGTTCTATGAAACTCATGAATTTCGAGGAAAGCAGTGGATTAATGTTGTTTCCAACTTCAGAGTGAAGTGTAATCTCTACTTTTCTTCATTTTCCGTTGCTTGGCTCACTTTCAGGTGTGCCAAATACAGTGAAACCTGAAAGAACAACTGACAATATGGTCTGACAATATGGTAAGTATCTCATGAGTTTGTTCTGCGTGCAATTGCACAATAAGATATAATGATGGATGTTTGGACTTAACTTGTTAGCAATGCCTTGTTTTCCACTCGCCTTCTTATGGATTATCATCTCATATCTAACTGCAAGAGACAAAAATGCAGATTCCTCCCACAAAGAATGTCTCCAACTTGTTTGCTAGAACAAAAGACAAGTACACAGACTGTAACAAGACTGTTTACCCGATTGAGAAGGTAACATGGCCTTGCTTGGACAGAAACACAGCCACCTATTTTTGTTGTCAGAAACAGAGAGAGGATGCCGATGATAGCAGAAATGATGCATTTGCTAATCATGAAATGGATGGGAAATTCTTGAACAACGACAGTAAGCCACAAGTCCTGACGTCACTTATATTCTAGCATGGTAGAATCTGAATTATTCTTTTGCAACTTTGCAAGGTTACGGTGAATGGAACTGCATACCACAGGAACTGCTTCAAATGCACCTATGGCAGCTGCACTATTAGCCCATCGAGCTACATAGCACACGGGGGGAAACTCTACTGCAAGCATCACCACATTCAGCTGTTCAAGGAGAAAGGAAACTACAGTCAGCTTGAGAATGAGAAGACCTTGGAGGTTGCAAAAGCTATAATCCCCATGGAAGTTGTTGCTGAGTCATGATAGAACTCACCTGCAAGTGGTACACAATATACTTAAAATCAGATTCCTCTGTTTCTTTAGTTGTTGATGCGATGGAAACTTGAATTGCTCTAAAGTGACTTGTCTGAGCATCATGTTGTTGGCTCCTGCTCTTTCTTTCATTCAAACCAACCAAAGAATAAATTCATCATAAATTCAAAAACAAAAAGCTGAGGCCACCTAAAGTGAATGTGGCATAACAGAGAAAAATGCTATTATAGGTTAGTACCTTCAATGCAACCAAACAAAGGCAGTTGAGATCATTCAAATAAACCAATTCCCAACACAGGTCTATCCGGGATTCATTTGCCAAGCTAAGTGAACAATTTAGTTGAAATTAAAGAGATTGAAGTATCAGATGTGGTTTTACTCAATACCAGTGAAGCAGAAAACCAAATTTAGTGAACAAAAGACTGCTGCAGCTTCATAAGCTTCAATCATTTCCTTGACAACTAAAGTGCGACAATTGCCAGTTAATGTATATAACATGGAAGTGACCTTGGCTTATATACACTACGGAAAAGACTCTAACTTCTGAGTTCTATTGTTTTGTGGTCATTATGCAAACAACAATTGAGTGGGCACCAGTATCAGCATGGCACGGGATTTTCATCGAGCTTCAAATTTCAACCTCACCAGGGAAGATCTTCATAATTCCCTGAAATTAGAGAAAATGGAATCAATATATTCAGTCACCAGTTGTCATCAAATTTACCTTTCCACTGAATACTCCAAAACCTCAGCTGCAATTATCTGCAGCTCCACTGTTTCGAATCCCATAGGAGAAACACAATCTAACTTTTCATTGGTAGAAACACCATGAACATCTCAAGATTCATAATCAACATTGCCACCAAAAGTTTCCACATCTGCCCCAGTAGACCAATACGGTAATACAATGATTGATGCATAACAAAGAGGGAGCGAGGATCTCTGCCTTGCCTGCAAGGATTTTCCTGTTCACAGGAAGTCCATCCTCCTCAGTTACTTTGGGATGATCGATTTTGTACCCCAAGCTTATGATTCAATCTACTTTCATCCAATAGCTCTACAATCTTGCATTATTGAACCACAATTTTTACTCATCTCTAACTTGCCCCATGAAGTTCTAGTCTTGATTCCACGTTGCACCTAAGCTTTGCAATCATCTAAAACTCAAGACAATCCCCTAATGGTGCACCTTCTTCCGAAGGATTTGTTCCATATGATATTCACTTACAGAACAAGTGCAAAAGATTATTGCTTTAAATGACAAATAAGATCGACATGGATATATGCACCAAGAGGGTGAAGCCTCTTGAATTTTCAATTTTAAAAACAAAGGTACAGGAGTGCATGATGGGAACATTCAGCCAAAGATCTAATAGAGCCATAAAGTTCAAAACAGATGAAACTGATCAAACCCTGAGACATAGCTCTGCAACTCAGTGACATGAACAACGTGAGGGAAATAAATGTCCTAGGATTATTCTATGCCATGGATCTTGAGAAAGGTTGGCCTACACAGACGAAATATTCACAGTCTCATGAATCCTGCAAGCTTCAGGCTCTCATTCAGCTGCAATTTGAGCACTAACATTATCCTGTGATGCACATGACTCACGAGCAAGAAGTTCAGCAAACTAAAACTGCACAGGAGTTTAACAAAAAAGCCCGGATGTATCAAAACCCGACAAAGATAAGACTAATTCGACTATATAAATGATGTCCCTTATTATTATGCTATAGTTGCATCTGTCTTTGCTAAGTCATCAAACTCCTCAGAGGCACTAAGTCCTGAAATCTTCCCATCAAGAGCCTACCTCAGAACCAACTGCAACAGAAATGAGAAGGCAGGATGAATGTTTACTCAGTCCCTAGCATATCTACAGAGAGACACTGGAGCTGGACCATCAAACAGGTGGTTCGAAGACAAGATGCTCACGGCTTATACTCAAAATATATGCTCTCTCCTCAGGTTAGTCAAGCTCGAATCATCTGCAAAGGTTTCAGAAATGGAAAAACACATCAAAATCATGACTGAAACAATATTTAAATAAATGTGACATGATTAGGATGCAAGATTGTGAAACTGAAGGAATATGGATGGGATAAGAAAAGCTCATGAAATTTATTTTAGCCTCACCATCATTACATCATAAATCCGTTCATTAGACAATGATTTTTTAAGTTATTTTAAAGTAGCTGCTTAAATATGGATCCCCAGCCTGTGTAATTTGTATGGTTAAATGAAAATGAGGGAAAAACCTACATATTTGCTGCCAACCAGAGACAACAAAATAACACAAGCGCCAACAAAGCGAACTTTTGCCTTTTAACTGAGTCAGGATATGCTTATTATCTGCTTATCATCTGCATGTGACTACATGCACCTTTGGTGCTTAACTGATGAAATTTTCTTATTGATAAAAAAAAAGTTTTATTCTCTCCTTTATCCAATTCAGAGAGCAACTCTGAAACCTGCAAACCAAGCAGAGGAGGTGAAGACTTGACCACCTCATACTTCTGTTATCACAAGATCAATGTAGGGATAATAATTCTATACCATCTTTGCCATGTTCTTTCCTTTCTGTTTTTTAGCTTCTGCTTCTGCAAAAGCTTCTGCTGCTGCTACCTCAGCTTCAGCAGCTTCGGCCTCTCTTGCTGCCTCCTCAGCCGCTGCTATGGCAGCTTCTGCTTGAGCCACAGCCCGTGCAGCTGCAGCAGCTGCCTCCTTTGGAGTCATTGTCCTCATCTTTGCCAACTCTAAGTCGACCTGCTCCCTTGTGAGCATTTCAAAATCCTCTTTCTCAACTTTCAGAGGATGCTTCTGCAGTCTGTCTGATGATGACATCATTGGTGCAGCTCTTCTTCTATCAAATAATTCTGGAGCAGGAATCCTATATTTGCGTTTTACCTATAAAAGGAGAAACAAAGCTTGCATCTTTTTCTTGTAAACATTTTATTCAATTTCTTTTGTTATAATGATAGCACCAAGAAGATGCAAACCACCCGACAGACAAAAGAATTTAGAAAAGGAGAAATAGAAGGGGAAAATGGATCACAAAGAGTCAATTAGGCCTAGAAAGAAACCAAAAACTCAATACCAATAACAGCTGGTCCATAGCAACAAACTAAACCGTTAATTGTACAATGTTAGATCGCAACTCCATTTCCTAAAAAGCTCTATATGCTGCTTCCGTACTTAATGAAAAACCAAGAAATTAAAAATCTCATCTCCTAAACATGAGACACAACTAGATCCTTCTTCCACATCCACTGTTCGTCATAAAATTTTCCAAGAAATGCCAAGCATATTTTCTAACATGATAATCTTCAGAAATGCCAAGTATGAAATAATCAGTTTGAAACCAGAGCAGCTCTGGATGGAGAGTATCATTACCTTAACCAGTTTCCCAATAGCAGTTAAATGCTTTAGCTTGGCTGACAATAGCCTCTCAAAGTTTGGTGGTGCCCAGTATTGTTCCTATTTCAATAGCAACACTGTCAGCTTATTATAAGGGAAAAAAATGATAAATATAAGACCAACACCAGTCTTCAGCTAACATTTTTGGAGAAAACTCATCAGAGAATAGAGAAACAAAGAAAGAAAGGAAACTGACTTTGTTTTTACTTGGAAGCTATCAATATGTCCTCTTGTCAGTACATCCTCCTCTCTTGTAAGAGGATTGCACGGCTTACAATTCTCACACCCATGATGATTGATATATTATAAGCATCAAACTAAAAAATTGAAGTGGAGATAATCGTTCAAGCAAACTCAATGCTAAGTAGAGCTATAACAAATCCCTGAAAAGAAGAAAACATGAATATGCTTCCCATTATAAGTCAGTTAAATGAATCCTTCAATGCTTGGGGTCTACCTGATATCAGATACTGTAACTCATCCACTTTTTATGACAACATGCCTTTTATGCAAATATCACCTACTTTTAAAAGCAACCAGTTGATTAAACTTATTTCCAAAAATTCAAATTAAATGTGAGAGTGAGTTGTAAAAGAGTAGAAATTACATAGGCACTAGATTAGGCACAGTGGTAAATTAAATCCAACCAATTAATGTAATATCACTGACAAGAAGTTAGCAAAATAAGTTATGATTTAGTAGAAGAAACACCAGCAACTACCACTTTAGAGGGGAAATTTTCCATCTCCCATACAATATATTCAAATAAGACAAGTTAGTACTTTATACACCATTATAACAGGCACGCCACAGATGACAATAACTCCATAACTCTTGTCCTTAAAATGCCCATCTAAATAAAGTACAAGTGTGGATAGTTATTCCATAGAACTATCACAAAAAGTCGATTCAGAACCTAATCAGTGCAGAGCCGAAAAAATTCCTTCAGGCACTAGGTCCAATCTGATTCGTGAAATTAGACCTCTCAGATGAGGCAAAGTGTGATAAAACAGACATTCAGAGTGAAGGTCAAGATAGAATTCCTGCACAAAGATATTAAACTAACAATCTGCCAGTAATTATTTAGCTTGTTGATCATATAGCCCACAAAAGGATGAAATAAGAAGACACAGATTTCCACGGATTTACATTTAATGAGTGCGGTCAACTTGAGAAGGAAATAACCTCTATAAAAGTAGCAATTGCTGTCCTATTTGAACCACCAGTCTCCTTCAAAGTTGTAATTGCCTCCAAAATAAGGTTGTCCAACCTGTGGAAAGGGAAAAGATAAACTTACTGCAGTGAAGATTATGTAATATATATATATATATATCAAGGAAAAATAGATATGACAATGTACTAATAAAATATAAAATATAAAATATAAAATAATCGGATTACATGGTACTGAACCATCCAATAGGAAGAAAAAAACTGCCATAGGCCAGTGAAGATTGTCATGCGACGATTGACACTTCTAGAACTCTTTAAACTTTGACAGCATAGTGAGGAACGGATCATACTCCACCTTAGTTTCATCTAATAAATGAAATACCCCAGAGCACGAATTTAAAAAAAAATCACAAACAGGTGCATGTGCTATCCACACGTGCCACCAAATCCAGCCCAGAAAAGAGCAAAACATGGTGGCAGATTACAATAAAAGAGATAACACTAGATACTGAAACCATCTAAAACTAAATATCAGAGGGATATAGATCATTAGTGAATAAAGTAGAAGAAGAGAATATGCTATTAGGATTGGAAAACACCACCTGAGACCAGAACCAAAATGGGACAGAATGCAGCTGAAATAACTTGGAGCCATATATTCACATATATATGTATATATGGTAACGCTTACACAATACTACAATTTTGGTCCTCGTTTACTAACTAGCCAATCTAAGCCAAGTTAACTCACTAAAGACCATGTGCTAATCACGTGAACCCTGATAATTAGACAGTGACCTAGCTCGGAAGTAGAGTTTACACAATACTACAATTGTTTACTAACAAGCCAATTTAAGCCACCTTAACTCAGAGATATATCTACTTGGTAGGGTTTCTGTGACACAACAATTTCAGTCCTTGTTTTCTAACTAGCCAATTTAGCCAACTTAACTTATTAAATATCATGTACTAATCATACATGAACTTTAATGAGTTAAATTTGAGGCATACATACATGATAAGGTTTCTGTGGTACTACAATTTTGGTTCTTGTTTACTAACAAGCCATTTTAAAATAACTTATTAAAGATCACATGCTATTGTGTGATCCTTAATGAAAAGAATGGAGTGCATGATTAGCACGGTAATCTTTAACGAGTTTAATGTTGCAGAAACTCAGCTATATATATCTCAAAGTTAATTCATTAAATATTGCCTCATGTGATCCCCTTTTTTGGATAATGAGAAGTTTATTCTCCACAAACTCATTAATACTCTATTCATGTGATTCCTCATGAAAGAAAACCTTCAATTGTGATAGGGGAAAAAAATCAAGAGGAATTGACCAAGGACACAAGAAAGATAGTGAAGGGAAATATATAGTAAATATATATCAGATAAAAGAAAAACATGTTCAGGTTATTGATTAATCAAGCTTCTGAAGATATAGGCCATGTCAACAAACAAGATAGATATATTCCTTGTTATGAGCAGACCACCAATCTGATGAAATCTAAAGCAAGGAAATCCTTAAGGGTATCAATGAGGTTGCATACGCTTAAGCTTTCTACCATATGCCTTCAAGCTCATACATTACAAGCAGGACGACTTTCCAAACCTGTAAGTAAATAAATTTCTCCAATCCTCCAGCACCATCTTCAAAAATCAATTCCCCTTGTAATGACCATAAAGAGGCTCGACAAAATTCATCTCTAAGTATTTATATCATCAGGTATGTGCTTAAATAGGATGACGTACATGATACAATTAATTAAGCATCCAATAAAAGGGACAATTTCTGTTTATGAGAACAGCTTCAAACCGGAAATGAAATACTTCATATAATCTGCATTACACAATTGGAAGTTTTCCACAAGCAAAAGTTCTATAGTATTGCCTGACCTCACAATTGATCTTTTTGGACCATCAATCTGTACTACATGAGCAGAAACTGCAAGATCTTTGGCATCAGCATTTTCCTCATCACTCTGGGCAAGAGTCCTGAGAGCAGCAGAGCTCTCTTCCTGTCTGGTGACATGTGACACCCTTTTGACAGGTAACCTAGTTTTCTCTCGTGAATTCCAACCATTTGCCATAACGCTCATGTTTCTCCATTTATCCTACACAGCATAAAAAAAATTAAGCTTCATCACCAGGGCACAATACTCTTGATATGCAGTTGATGTGGCAAGGCAGACTAAGTCCAGATGAATACCTTAAGGTCTACATTTGAGCGCATAAATAAGACACCACTAAATTCAGGGTCCTTGAGTATGGTCCGCCATTTGCCTGCGCCATGCTTAAGAACTCCAGCCTTAAGTGCAGCTTCTTCTTCTGCCGTCCACTTCTGCTTAGGAGCACCCATGAAGCAAAGGCAAGGAACTTCTCAAAATGCTTATCTGCATGTTAATGATCAGTAAATTCACAAGTGAGATGAGAGACCAGTCTAAAAGAGTTTGTTGTAGGAACATAAGATTTGACAATAAGAAAATGTCAAAATAATCCACCAGGATAGTTGCTACACAGTTCAAGATCATAAAATACATAAAGAACAATGAAAATAGCATGCTATATCATCAAACTCAACCAGCTCTGCTGACTAATTTATTTGGGCAGTATTTCAGACTGACAAAAGAACAAAATACATTTTCCCCAAATTGAAAAACAACCCTAAAACTCAAAATTGGCAGAGAGATTGACAACTCATATTCATTAACTGCAAAATATAAGCCAATATAGTGATCTACAGCAAAACCATCTCCCCTCCACAGATGAAGTGAAGCTTTGTCCATATCAAAGCTGTACTTCTCTTTCTTGCATTCATAACTGATATACGATTGCCAGAAATAAAATTGCAGGACACTGGAAGCAATGACAATTGAATAACTGCAGAGTGGGAAAGATATGCGAACTCATAATTCTTCTTTTGAGAGCTATAGTATCAGCCAAGCAACCAACGAAATTCCTGCCGCTGTTTCAAGTTGCGGCAAATGCTCTAAAAAAAATTCTATCAAATGCTCACTCATCGGAAAGGTTCCAATTGTGAATTATATGGAAATTCGGATAACTAGCACGCTCAGGAGTTGACGAGCCACAAATGCAGGGTAAAAAATGCAATCTAGGAAGATCCTTCTAGCATGGCACAAATTTCTCATCTCAAAAAGCTACAATAATTCCCATCTCCAAATTGACCTGAGAAAAAGCAATAGAGGGGGCAAACACCAATTCTCAAACCTGAAAGCAGTATCAAACCCTAATAACGCCCAAACGAAAGAATTGAGCCTGGAGACAAGAATCAGTTATAAGCAGAATCTAACCAAGGCCTATAACTAATTTACCAGCTCAATGGACATCAAATCACGACACGTAGATGCATCAATTACCCACGAGAGGGATGATGATTTACTCACAGTTAAGACTTCCACCGGAGGAAAAAAAAACTCGAGATTTTTCGTTCAATTACAGGACATATGGGTCTTCAAAGAGATTGTCTGCCTGATTGATTGAAGCAGATTTCTCTTTTGTTATGGAATTTCGAATTTCAGGCTCAAAATTGTATGACACAAGCGGACGATGCCCAGCAATTGAAAATACGACAGTTAACGTCCCGCGCCTCCCCGCTTCGATCGTGAACGGGCGTGACCCGAAAGTTCTCTGGGGCGACCCGAACTTCTTCCTGGCAAGTTATTCCACTTTTTTTCCACTTATTATTATTATTATTATTATTAGTTTGGAATGTACAGATGACAGCTACCAATTTTTATCAGTAATTAGTACTTACCAAATTAACCAGAAAATATTATTACTGACAAAAAATAATATATATATAATAATAATAAAATTCAACACCTACACTGGGAGGGAAGCTATGTTCAATATTTATTTCCTCTTTACAACATATGAGAAGTTTAAATTAGTCAGATTTCGGATAATATCTATTGACATTATAATTTTCTTTTCGATTATATAAGATACTTATTACATAAAATAATATAGAAAAAGCACTAAATGAATAAAGAGGTACAGAGAGTCATAAATCGAATGTATAACATCCTAATTATTGGGTCAAAAATAATGCTATTACACCAAATTCTATTTCTGGTGCGCACCATAATTAAAAGGGATATATTCCGAGCCTGGGTGACTTATTTTTCCGAGTATCGACGTCGAAAATCAGTCATGGACTCTCCTAAAATCAATGACTCTGGCAACGCACACGGTTCGGTCGCACATTGCGGTGGGTCGTTAAATTCGGTGATCCAGCTGCCTCGACCATACATGTCTGCTATCGGTCGTGGCTGGGATTCGGCCTCGAAAACGGGAATTCACCTGCATATGTGGGGTCAATCAGGACCATCGGTTTCCCCGGCCGGAGCACAGGATGGACTCACACGGGACGGGTTGCGATTACCATCCCCGTCGACCGGCTGTACCGACATTTACAAAGCCGGATACATATTTCCTCTCAAACTAAACAGTGCGCGAGGCAGACTGGTCGAGCAAGCGTTGATTATGACGTGACAATGGCGGCCAGTAGCGACAGCAGTGGACGAACGAAGTCCCTTATCCCCAACAATATCTGATTTTTTAGTCTCAGTCTATCTCACTTACCTTAGTCCTCGCGAGGAAATTAAATTCAAAGATCGTCACGGCGGTAGATTGGCGCTTGGGTTGGGCTAATTCCTGTGTTATGGGTTAGCTGCTTGACACGCTACTAATAGAGATGTTACACGGATAGTTTTGGCCAAGAACCGGGTCAAACTACTCCTAAAACTGCACGTAACCGGTCTTATTGAATTGATGGATGGTTATGAGACGAGTTAAAGAAATGGATTCGTTAAACTGTAACTAGTCTGACACATTCTCTCATTGAACCGGCTTAAAACCATATGAAAATGAGTCCGAAATCATTATGAAGCTAGACGAGACTAGACCGTTCCACCAAAATCCTTGGTCAAATTTTAATATCTATTAAAAATATAATATTTAATTTACATAAATAAAAATGAATAGTTTATTTATTATTTAGAGTTAGATGTAAGATATAGAAATATAACTTAATTTTAAAAATTATTGAGTTTAAAAAACTTGAAATTAAAGAAAAAGAAGAAAATTTAGGGTTGGCTCATGATTTTATGAGCCGTGGCCCATAACAAATTAGTCGATTAAGTTTAACTGGTCGAATCATAATAGGTCAAATGATTTTAGACTCATTTAAACATCTAGAATCAGACCGAATTGTCCATAACTAATCGAGTGTTCAATCCATTAATTTTTCAGCATTAATTTATTTAACAAAATAATTAACCAGAGAGATTCACCGACAAGAGAAAAAAGAGAGAGAGAAGAAAGGAAAAACTAGAGGGGGTAATAAGCCAGCCATCTATCGATCATCGCGAGGCACTGCTCCGGCTTGTACTCTGGAGCCGTATGGCCCCCTCCCTGCGCCAAATCGTACCACATCAACCGATTAATTTCATCCTTAGTCTTGAAAGAGCTCGTCATATCCTAGTCAAACTGAACCTAGTGAGCGTCGTACTAAGGTGATGGAATTAGGGGATGTCGGACTTGCCTTGATGGTCGTGTATGTCAGGTCGTACGTCGTATTCCCATACAAGGTCGAGTACCTACACGAGCAAGCCCGTAAAAATCACAAATTATCGCCCGTAAAAACGCTTGGAATCGTGGGAGTAACTTGTTAAGAAGAGAAGAAGTACGCTAGATATGGAAAAGGTCGAGGCAGAGGGAATTATTACTGACCCGGCGATCTGGCCCTCGACAAACCACGGCGCCCAGCTGCCGAGCACGGTTAGGTTGAGCGATTTTATCCATTCCATGGTGCCAATATATGGAACAGCCATATCGTGGTCGCCACTGCATCGACAGGGTACGGATTTAACTCAGCATTCGATCTGTATAGTATGTCTTTATCTGTTCGTATATATATAATGAAAGAACCGAACCTGTAAATAAGGACACGTAGGGATTTCTGGGTTAGGTTGTAATGGTAAGGCACAGCGCTCAGCACATCCGTCGTGTAAGACAAGGACTTATTGCATCTCCGCCACGCCCCCTTTGTGCCCTACTGATACTTATCTAATTATTTACAAAATATATAGCTAATAATTAAAGATGAATTATTCAGGAATGAATAAGTAATTTTTTTTTTTTTACCTCTCTTACGTGGATTGCCCTCCGGGCATTGTCATCGTTTGCCCAGATGTAAGAGTAGAGATAGTTATAATTCTGCAAAGATGAAACAACCGATTTAGACCTAGCTACTGGAAGCACCCCCGTGGTCGGGATGATGAGCCGGCGGTCAGAGAGGGAGTACCCGACACCATTGCTTCGAGAGAGAATGGGGAGTGGGTGAAACGACTCTGATTCTATCCTCATCGATCATGCTCCTTCTGTTCCATGTAGAAGAGTCGTTGGATTTTGGAGATAGGAAGTTGCAGATGGGTTCGAGTATGTGAGCTATGTATATCTTTTCAGTGCACTGCAAATTGATTGACATAAGATGGGTCAATTTCGGTCCGAATGAAAAGCATACACACACGGTCCAGATTCGGGAAACTTACGGAAAGGACAGTAGTGCAATTAACGAACAACTCACGATCGATATGTTCTGGAGGGCATTGAGACAGGCGTAATTACTTGGATCCACGTTCATGTAGTCTCCCCTGCAGTCTCTCTTGGCCGACTGAATTCAATTGAACAGCGCCAAAACGCCACAGAAAGAAGTACCATTAGTAATAGCTCGATAAATATCTTCGAGTGGAGTACTACACGTCAGAGTCAATGTTACTTCACCTGATAGAGTTCATCTGAGATCAGTCCCACGAGATGAGCGTATGGAACTCTCGTGCTGATGTCTTTTGCTTCGTAGGTTACCGGGTTCCCCATCACATAACCCTGTTTTCCAAAATACAAAAGAAAAAGACACGGCCATATGATTAACGGAACGTGGAAGGAGGCTAAAAACGCTCGACGGGTTCGACAGGAGTGTGACTACATAACACGTACTCTCAGGTTCATTGCCGGCTCAAGTCCAGCTTCATTTCCTGCAGCAGCCACAGAGAACGGTAGGGAAAGTAAAGAAAACCTCATCGATGAGAAGAACTCCAATTGAATTTTCTAGCCACTGAGATCTAGTCGAGCAGTAACTTACCGTCGTATACCTCCTCAACTACGATCGGAATGATCTTCCCCGAATACGAATCGCCGGTGATGTAGAGTGGATTATCGAGAAATTGTCGGTGAGACGAGAGCCACTGTACAAATTTGGCTAGAGAAAATAAATCAAACAGGTACTTAAAATTCATTTCACCCCGTAGAATTTCAAGGGTCGGGCTCTGCCCCCCCTGATAAATCCACCTGCTAGCCCTAATTTTCGTGCATTTATGGATACGTGATAGGAAATCGAATGATCTGACATAATTCTTTGTGGGGGGTGATTGATATCGATGCTCTGAGAACACATGTAGGAGCAGAATGAGACAGATGGTAAACATCGGGGACTCCACCGAAAATGTCGTATGATCGGACCCGGCAGTTTTCCTCTTACCTTTCGCAAGAATTCATAGAGCAGAGCTGACTGCGAAGTGTCGGTGTTCTTAAGTCCTGTCCAGCTCGTCGCGTACGAGAACCCGGTCCCAACAGGTGAGTCCACGAAAATAATGTTTGCCACCTGATAAATTAAATAAAGAACATTATTAAAAAAAAACTCACAGGAAAATTATTAATTGGGAGTGGAAATCGGGGGAGGGAGACGTGTTCTGGTTTGCACCTTTGTCCATGAGTAAGGGTTTAGCTTAAACACAGCTCTCTTCCCGCTTGATTTTGAGTAGTCAAACTGTAGTGGACCTGCCATCGCCAACACATCCGGTCGGATACGGGTTGCGCACATGCTCGGGAATGGCATCAAAGAATAATATAATGAAAAATTGACACGTATAACTCAGATCTAGAGTTCTTAAACGGGGCGGGCTGGCCTGGAAAAGGCTCATAACCGAATTGTCCAAACCTAGAATCGGCCTGGACTGCCCCTAACCCGGCCCATAACCGCACTTATTGGGTTGAGGGACGGTTACGAGCCGAGTCAGCAATATAGGTCCGTTGAAAGGTAATCGGTCTGAACCGTTAACCTACTGAACTGGTCCGGGACCGTTAAGAAATCGGACCACACCGGGCCGGACCGTGAACTATAGCCCTCCGCCTGCCAAGTGTCACAATCTCCTACAATTTGTTGAAAAACTAATGGCCACAAATGGGTGAGGCATCCAATCAAAATACGGTTCATCCAATGCAATTAAAACATTGTTCACCAATCAAATTATTGTCCACCCAACGGTATTTAAAAAAAACCGGCTTATTTATAAAATATTTATTTAAAATAATTTTTTTAAAAATTAAAAAATAGAGTATTCACGGACCAAATCGGTCCGTTTATAAATGATTTCGAGCCAATTCATATTCGTCTGAACTCTAACTAATAATCAAACCGGCCCATTACCGTAACCTCATCTAACGGTTCTACACCCGTTTTAAACCAGCTAAGACTACATTTTTAACAACATCACTCATACCCACAAATCAGTAAATACGTACCTGTTGGGAGAGAGCACGATGTAAATAAATATACATATTATATATTGTGAATTCAGTAAGGAGTTGACGCAGCCACTGCTAATTACTAACCCACTTGATCGACCAACTTTACTGTGACCCAACGAAGTAAAGGACGACCCACTTGATTGAACCAACGATTAAAACACAACAACGGAGATTCTGACGGTGATATCAATGTACAGGCAGCATCGTGGCAGGAATAGGGGATAACACCATATCGCCAAGCGTACGTACCATTAACTCTATAAATTAATAGAAATGTCACCTCACCAAGTCAGTGAGGCTTATCGGACTTCGGGCGTCACTTTCCCTGCTTCGATCGGTACGTATATGTGAGGGGAAGTCAGCTTGTGCAAGAGAGAAAAATCGGTCTCAACTCTAGCAGTCTTCCAATCACTTGAGCAAGTAATGGAAATGTCCGATTCTATATTGATTAACATGTGAAAGGAATATGTCGCGGTTATAATCCCTCGTCGGGAAAAACACAAATAAGATCCCGAGAATATTCTATGCGGCCTGTGGAGTAGTTGACCCTTCAATATGCCTCCACGTCTGATTCGAAGCGAATACTTTTATACGGAAAAAAATGCAAGATTAATTCAGGAAGTCAAAAGGGGGAAAGAAAAAAAAAAGAGTTCAACTAAGATAATGGATTCGAGGTAAAGTTACCGATTTCGTAGACGAGCCCGGAGAAAGCGGAGCAGCCGGGGCCACCGGTGAGCCAGAGGAAGAGCGCATCGTCTTTCGGACTCCTCTCTGATTCGATGAAGTAGTAGAACAGCTGCACCTGTTCCAAGTCTCCAACTCCGATGTACCTGTGTATTGGGCAGACGATGAAGCTAAACGAGAAAGCAGAACTAACTATATTGGCCGGTAATGCTTTCGTTGAATATAAAAGCAAAGTTCGAGGCTGAAATATTAGGAAGCTCGAAACCCTGAGGATTTTTTTTTTTTTTTATCGAAAAAGAAGATCAGTTAGCTCTGCAACTGCATGAGATCACACACACACATATATATGTATGTGTGTATGTGTATACCCCGTTTCGAGATAGAAGGGAAGATCTCCTGAAAACCCAGGCAGGGTCTTTATGATGGACTGAGCCTGAGACGGGACAATGTTGCTGGAGAGACACGACAGCAGCAGCAGCAGCAGCGGGGAAGTTGTCGATGACGGAGTCATGGGAGACAGAGAGAGGCTTCATTCAGTTCAGTGCGCCCTCTCTCTCTTCTTTGCCTAGCTAGCTCGTCTGCGTCTGATCGTAATTTAAATAGATCACGAGAAACATCCCCCAGAAAAAGAAATCTAATCCACCAAACGAAACAGAAAAGAGAAAAGTCAATTAGTAAATTTTTTTTTTAAAGTAAGAGACGATGTTGATTGGATTTAAAGAAATAATATTCTTTAAATTACGTGTTTTATTCGATAAATTGAAAATGATCAATAATCCCAACTATAACTGATTTACTCCTGTCAATCTTGCTGTCCAAGAGTGACCCCCATGTGAAACTAATGACAGGAGAATTGCTTCTGCCACGGAAGAACCACTACATGTAAATCACCTTCCTTTGTCGCGAGGGACATCCCGCATGGTCGCAAGGAGAGTTTTACGACGTCGGTCTAAGCTTCGTTCTGAGCTCCGAATCCCCCCCCTCGGGCAAAGCTAAAAGACCAGCCACCTACCTCTTAGGCTCATCTTGGCTCGCCGCAAAACCAAATCCTTCCGATATCCGTCTAATCCGTCTTGGCTGATTTTTCTAGCTAGACAGTGACACGCATCACATCCAGAATCGGACTTATTTTTTTGCAAGTTTCGACGCGACACCGGAATCAACTCGGCGGGTGTCCTGAAGATCAACGACTTTGGCAGCGTAAAAGGTTTGGGGCCGGTTGTGCAACGCGACCGGAGGACACACTCGAGCCAACACAAATTAGAATCCCTAAACGTTTGGCGTAATATTATGGAGCTCGCTCGCTCTTGGTGTACATGTATTCATTCAGCCCCGTCGTGTCCTTCCAAGGTTTCATCCCAATGGCCGCCCAAACGCTGAATGGTAATTTGCCATCGCTTTCCGCTAAACTCATCATTGCATGCCAATTGCACTCGCGACTCTACCTGATCCAACGGTTGATGGGGAGTTTTACCATTATAATGATGGAACGGAGCATCTCCTTATCATAAAATTGAGAGCGATAGTACAGCGTTAAATCCCGTTATCTGTTCTCCGGTATAGCTCTTGCGTATAAGCATCATATAAGGAAAGACCCACAAAAAGAAAAAAGAAAAAAGAAAGAATCCCAGAAACCGTGATATCCACCACACGAGGCTCCATATTCGATTACCCTCCCCAAGAGACAACCGCAAACACTGAGGCACGGGAAGAAAGAACTCGCGGAGTTGCCGACATTCAACTATACGACAGCATGCATATGCATACGACGAGGTACCACTGCGCGATGGAAAGGCAACCACAAAAGCTTTATCCAGTTTATCGATCGGTATCCGCGCGCTGCAGGCCAAAAATGAGAAGACAGTCCTCGACGAAACCTTGGAAGACTGTTTGGAATAATAATAAGAAGAAGAAGAAGAAGACTGGTAGGTCGAGAACGTTAGTGCGCCTTTTTAGTTTGAGCGGTGGATGGAATGTATCTTTCTCTCTAGTGTACACTGATATCCGCATGACAGCATTGTCTTCTTGTCTACGCCATCAGCGTGGCAACGTTTTCACATGAAATGAAAAATGTGGGAATAGGAGGAGTTCAGAGGCTAATGCAAAGTCTACTCAGCTTTCAATTTATAGTTCCACCCCACTGTTAAAAATAATGCGAGAGACAATTTCTTTTTCTTTTTCCCCCTTCAATACCAACAAGACATTTTTGTCGAACTGAAGAACTACCAGCAGCCTTGACGGACGAGCAAAGTCTGGTGGCTATGACAATAGCGGACAACAGCGACAGCAGTGGCAACAATGAAGTCGCTTATCTATTTTTCCCCACCCTTTATCTCCTTCGATTTCTGATTCTCGACTCTCATCTTGTCTTTAACTATTGCTTTAATCCTCGAGGAAATTAAATTCAACGACGGTCACGGACAATCGAGGCAAAGGAATTATTACTGACCCGGCGATCTGGCCTTCCACAAACCTCGGCGCCCAGCTGTGGAGCACGGTTAGATTTAGCGATTTTATCCATTCTATGTTGCCAACGTACAGACCAACCATACCGTGATCACCACTGCACCGACAGGGTATGTATTCGACTCAACATACGATCCGTATGTAGTATATGTTAGGGATTTTTTCTATGACTCGATGTTACTTCACCTGATAAAGCTAATCTGATATTATAATAGTCCCATGCGATGCGCGTTATGGAACGAACACTCATGCTGATGATGTCTTTTGCTAGGTCTGCAAGCGGGTTCCCCATCGCGTAACCCTGCATCCAAACTATACGAAACAAAAGACAGACAATCATATGGGTAACAGAATGTCGAAGGAGGCGAAAACCCTCGATGGCTCCCAAGTTCGCTCGGTTCCCATGTCGAATTCGAACAGGAGTACGAATATATATAACGTGCCATCCGGCCGATTCATTATAGGCTCAAGTCCAGCTTTATTTCCCGCAGCCACAGAGAATGATAAGCAAATTTCAGAAAACCTCATGATCAGTGAAATATTGCGCTGCACTTGAATTTTTCTAGGCACGGATCGATACCTAGTCAAGTAGTAATTTACCATTGTATACCTCCTCGATGATGACCGGAATAATCTTCCCGGAATGCGAATCGCTGGTGATATAGAGTGGATCGTCGAGAAATTGCGGGTGAGATTGAGACGAGAGCCGCCGTACAAATTTGGCAAGGAAAAATAAATAAATAAATAGATAGATAGATAGATATATAGCACAGGTACTTCAAATTCATTCACCCACCCCGTAACTTCGGCGAAATTACGCATTCCCCCCCTCCCAAGTAGAATTTCGAGAGTCGGGTTCCTCCTCTGATAAGTCCACCTGCCAGCCCTTATAACAGTGCATTTATGCATTTGTGAAAGGGACTCAAATGATCTCGATACAATTTTTCTTGGGTGATATCGATGCTCTGAGAGCGTATGAGGGAGCCAAATGAGACAGAAGGTAAAATTCAGGGACTATACTGAAACTTTTATATGATTGGACTCATACTCTTACTCTACCTTGAGTCCGGTCCAGCTGGGAGCGTACGAGATCCGGTCCCAACGGGCGAGCCCACGAAAATAATGTTTGCCACCTGATAAATAAATTAATAATAAACAACATTATTAAAAGATATAGAAATATATATAATAAACAACATTATTACTTTCGAGCATAATTTTTAAAACCGGACCAGTCCGAGAACCGGTATAGGTATGAGTTCATGGGTCGGACTGGAGGTTCGATGAGTTGAACCCCATATTTAATAAATAATATTAATAATAAATTTACATAATATCATAATTTGAATATGATTTATAACAAAAATTATTAATATAACCATTACATTAAACAAAAAGTTTAACATAAAATATAAATATAAATATAGTAAAATAAAATATTTATATTATAATATATTTTTATTTTTTTTTAAATTTTAAGTCGGCCGGTTTTTTCACTGGTTCAATTAGGTTTAACGGTCAGATTGGGAACCGGTTGGTTCAATCAGAGTTTTTCTCTTTGAATGTGCAATTTGATTTTTTATAGGAACCAGACCGGGTGAGTGGCCGGTTCCTGGTTGAACCGGTTGAACCAACTAGCCCGGTCGTATTTTTAAAACTATGCTTTTGAGTCATGTTAGCACAATCCATCATCCCAACTGACCTGAAAATCCCGATTCAAGCATGAATATTTCATACTTCAAGTTGCCAACCCAGGCCAGATCAAACGGAAAAAATAATTTTGAAACATAAATTCAAATAATTTAATATTTTAAAATAATTTTTATATGATATAATTATTCGATTAATTTAAATAAAATATTCAGATAATTATTAACATATAATTAATTTTTAAAAAAATTCTTTTCATAATTTTTTGCCCCTTCGACTCAACACCATGTCTGTCAACAAAAACATTCCTGAAAAACCCGCAGTCGTGGAAGAGATCAGGGTTGCACAGTCCTTTCGTGCCTCGGTTGGGGCCCGGACCTGTGCCCGACCCAGAAGTTTCGAGAAGAAACGCGAGGTTATGTCCGCTGCGCACAGCCGTGTCATAGTGCATCGCTCTTCTACGAGGTCCATCGACTTAGTCGTAGGAAACCCGAGACGTAATACGACCCAGGCTGTCGGCCATGTATAGCGGAACCAGGTTGGGTCCGATGCTCTGTTTCCTGCTGACGAAGCGGTGGAGAAAACTCGACAGCTGCAGTGCTACTAGCCGGTCGGCGTCCTTCCCGGTGAACTCCTTCCCAGTAGATTCTTATTTATTTTGCCGGGTCGAACTGTGGCTACCTGACATTGGAAGGGGTCTCAGTTGGTGGTGAAATCTACGAAGCGGGCCCAGCTCTCGAGTCAAGATAACACGAAAACCATCCAACTCGGAGTCCGCCATTGATCCCACGTCATACCTGCGTCATGCTGTCGACTATGGAAATTCCCAGTCAGTCATGAAATCAGTGAAAACCTGCTGGTTTGTCACATTATCACCGAAAAATCTCTGGTATTTCAAATGGGTATACTACGAACCAAACCGGGTCAAATCGATTTTCATGTGATTTGAACTGCCCGCGGTTGATTTCTATTCCTTTGACTCCTCGGGCAATTGACGTCCTTTCCTTGTCATAAATGAAAGTGGAGAGTCGAAATAAACATATATGTGTGTCATCTTCGATTGGCAAAATATTGTTAAATTGGCATGAGATTGAGCTCTTGAATGTGGAAAACGAAAAATAATACCAAAATTGATTACATTACTTTGTATGAAATTTTGTGTTCGAATATTATAAATAAATAAAATTTATAATATAAATTAGGTTAAATCAATAACTTTTCCGGTCAACCAGATATCCCAAAATTATATTTGATAATTTCTTCGAGCAATTTTGGACCGTATTGATTCAATCAATTACCTGTTAACATAATAAATACTTCATTCAATTTGAACACCCACGGGAAATTCGATTAATTCCGCAGTGTGAGTTTTGCGATATCATCCTAGCTACGGCGGATCACAAACCCGGGAGAGGGGAAGTGGATCAAGAGAAGCTAAGCTCGCCGGGGCGATCGGCGGCCTGGAGGGTCTTGTCGATGAGCTTGCGGGCCTGGCGGCTGCGGATCTCGACCTTCACGTACGGCTTACTGCCACCCTTGGCCGCCTTCTTCAACGCTCTCACCTTCAACTTTTTTATCGACTTCACCGAGCTCTGTATGGCCGCATTTGCCGTTTCCGGACTACGCAGATCGATCGAACCTGATCTCAGAATGAAGAAAGGGCAGTAGAGAAGATGTCATATATAATTAGGGTTTCTCTCGCTATCTCCTTCCTTGTCTTCTGTCTCACACCAAGCGTTGGAGTGGCAGCGCCATATGTGCGAGTCCTTAGGAGCTTAGTTTTACAGAGAAAACCCTGTTGCTAATCGTTTTATCTCCCCTTTGTGCATTCAGAGTGCCCCCCTTATAGGAAGGGCTCGGGCGCTTTCAATAATACCCCTTAAGGTTATAGTGTGGAGACCGTTGTTTATATAGTGTGGAGTCAGACAAAGAGGGGGCAAAAGGGTACACAATTTTCATTGGCAGGAGCTTAACTTTAGATCCCTTAACATGGGATCGAGAGTGATATACTGACGGCACCAGAACATCGAGTCCTATCCAGCTACCTCCACCGTGCCAAGAGTCTCGAGATTGAGGGCTCATTAGTAATTTACTTCGTGGGAGTGTGGATTGGTTAATTATTGAATGGGTCAAACTTGTCAAGGTCGTGAGTTGTGCAATGCGATTGAGGGCTCTAAATTAATTAATTAATTGGTCATTTGTCTCCGTTGGTGTAATCTTATTGATTATAACTCAAACCAAACCTAATTAATTAAGATTCGAATTCGCAAAAAAATCCAAATATGGTCATTATTTTTAGAAAGGCCTAATGTAGGGGTTTCAGCCTTTGGCTAAGCCTGGAGCACGTGCGAGGTGGCCCATAATTAATCACCTGTCAAATACATATATATATATATGTCTTGGTTACCTGTCTATATCAGATCCAGCTGAAAGTCCGTGAAGTGATAGAGCTATCCATTTCTTTCAATGGAAGCGTGCAAGTTAGGACTTGCACAATCCACTCATTGGTCATCTATCGGCCCCGTTCAGTTCGGCAATCACGACTAAGACGAGAGAAGAGAGCAGGTATTAGTCGAGGTTTATCTCGTGCGTTGCAGGTTGGGCAAGAGAAGAGAACATGGACATGCAAATGAAACCTCCGAGAGACTAAACCCTGCTATAAAGTTCCGTGAAAAGAAGGATTCTGCATGTGAACGAGGGAAATTCATAATTACAAGAATTCTAACTCTTAACGGACTGACCTAATGCGAATATAGATTAGTCTGCCTTGTTGTGTTTCTGATCATACATACCGGACAAAAGCAGGGTTCCGTGTGGTGTGGTCTCAGGAAGCCGTATGATCCTAACTCTTGACCCCGTTTTGTTAATTACGCCAGCCCACTGGTAACTGCTTGCACCTTCTCTTCCGTCTTCAAATTTGTGTGTTGTACTCTGACATGGTACTTTCGATCAATCCCCCAGACCACGAGCTAGTCTCGGTTGGAGGATTGTTTCTCGTGGACTGTCCAATTCTATTACTGATCGGTAGCTGACTTCGCTATAGCAACGTCCTCGAAGTTATCTTCCTCTCAATGAGATTATCACTCAACAAAGAGGAAGAGCCGTAGCGCAGCAAGCGAGTTAACGTCTCATTTGACAATGGCACCGAAAGTCAAGACAGACACGTGCGCACGGCAGAGATTGACTGATAGGAGGGGCTCCTGCAACTGCCAAAGATCAAAGCTTTGACTGGGAAACCTATGAAATGAATGAAAGGTATGATGTTCAGCTCACTGTGTAAGCAACGGAATTAATGGAAAAAAAGACCAACCCGATTACAAACGTTCATGAATCACAAACATGGGCCGAAATTCGTCATTCATACCGCATTTAGATTCTGAGAATATTGCTCTCGAGTTACCAAACTAATTGACTTCTGCGAGTATTGCTACTTAACTCAATTAGAGATGGGTTGACACGCGATCAACGGCAAATAAGCAGCAGTCAATCGTTTCATACTTCCCAGATTAATGAAGATTAACGAATTAGATGGGTAGTGCGTGGTTCCCTCTTCTGTGGAGGAGTGACCAATCTCGATTTCAAATACCACACGACCCTTGGACTCATATTACCAAAGTACATTAGGTTGGACGACTACAGATTTGAAAGCCAAGAGCAAGAGCGAAGCCGCAATGTCCTCCCGTGAAGTAAAGATAGAGGTGCACATACACATATATAGACCGATTTAACAGTCCTCCTCATAAGGGGACTCTCTCCGTTGTCGAATGCGTAATGTTGCAGAGATTTCCCTTTAAAGTAATGGAGATGTTGATTGACGGAGTCTGTATACGTACATACATAAATTATAAACAGACTCGGTTAAAAATTTTAATAAGGGGCACTCCTTCGATGAATGCGCAAGAAATTTCTGACAATAACATTGCGAGATCGATCTCATTAGCTTCACAAGAAGAAGAAGAAGAAGAAGAAGAAAAGGTGCTCTGTGTGCTTGTTTAGGTTTGGTGGTGTCTCAATTAATGCTTCTGTTTCTGGGTGTAGAGGTAGTCAACGTGAGCTGCAAGAGTCCTCCTCATCAAGCACCCATCTTCTCCAATTCCCTCGCAAGATGAGTCATCGACCTCCATAGCCTTCTCTTCTCCTTCTTGGACAACCTGCAGAATTCCCAGTACCACATACAAAGATCATCAATAATTTGATCTAGCAGAAAAAGAACTTCACAGCATATATATATGCATCAGTAAAGAAGGAAAAAAGAATAGAATATAACAAACCACGTGTCCGGAGTCGACTTCATGGAAAGCAGGTTCAGGCCGGGCATCTGCACGGTAGATGGCAGAGAATATGACGAGAGCAACCACGAAGAAGGCGACGAGCTTGGAAGACATTATCCAGCTAGTCTGCTCTCTCTGGAATGCCATTGCCAGGGTGAGTGAGCGCAGATATATACAAGTTGAGGGAGAGAGGAATCTCCTTGGAGAGGGAGCAAGGAGCAAAGGGCAAGTGTGGAAATCTCATGTCCTATCGGAAAAAGGCTAATTACGTCCCCCGCCATTCTATCCGGAAGAAATCAGATGGTCAACTACTAACGGAATCATTAAAGTGAAAAGGGAAATAAAAGAGTAAAATGGCCCAATAAAATTATATTATTCTCGATCTAAAAATATCTCAAATTTTATTATTATAAGTAGATTTTATATAATTAAAATAAAAGGTACTGATTGTTGCCGTCGAGTTCGTGCCACGTCTCAAGGAGCGTGAATATGTGGCCATCAATGGTATCGGTGAGACAACACAAACCCCCCTAATTATGATGGCTTAGGTTCCCTTGCTACTCGGGTAAGTTATAGCACTATCTATAATTTATATCTCCATGTAGAGATATTAAACGAGCCAGGCTCGAAATGGGACTATCCCATACCCAATATTACCACGAAACCGCTCTTATTAGATTGAGAGATGGTTATGAGCCGAGTTATAAATATATGCTTGTTAAACCGTAATCAACTTGGAGTATTATCCAACTGAACCGATCTAAACTATCAAAATAGTACAAATCAACCGTTAGATTTTGTTGTGCCATACTGTAATTGGATCAAACGGTCTTAGATTTATTTTAAACAAGTTCGAACCGTCCATTTTATTAACTCTATCTCCATGCTTGATGGCTTCTAGGGGTACATATAATGAACATCCCCGGCTATTGGTTCGAGAGTAATTCTATCGAAAAATGGGATGAGAATGCCAAGTAATTCCATCAAGAAATCAACGTCGCCAGATATTGGTTCAAGAGTAATTTGGGAGTCGGCACGACACTTACCATTAATCTTATTCGATTAAATTAATACGTAATTACCATATCACCCTCTCTCTCTCTCTCTCATTATTCTTTCATCTCCCCCCACCCCCACCCCGGCCCACGGAGCGCGTGAAATCCTCTGTTACGTTTACACCAGATGCTGCTGTTTCGCAGTTATGCAGCAGCAGTGCAGCTCGGAAACGTACGGGACACAGATGCCGGGGAGCGGACTGCACTGAGCGGTGCAATCCGCCTTGGTCTTGCATTTCCCACCCTTGACGCAGTCCTCCTGATTGATTCCTGCATCGTCCACCGGTGCCAAATGGGGATACCTCGTTACTTCTCAACTGCATTCAAATTAGCTCGTCGACAAATCTCGAAAGATTGAAACGTTGAGGGAGAGGTCGTTTACCTGCAGAATGAGCCAAGAGGACAAGAGACAGGACGAGGAGGGCTGCAAGTTGAACCTTAGACGATGCCATTTGATGTTCTGCTTCTCACTGCAACGACGACCGATGTTCTCCTCAGGCCTACTGCAAGTTGCAAACCTCTGCTTAGTTATGGCCGATAAATAGGGAACGCGGAAGGCTTCTCGTGTAGATTTGTTGATGCCTAACAAGGCAGCATATCATGTAGATATATCACAAAATGCGGCTATATCCTATTTGCCAGGATAGAGAGGAGGAGGAGATGTCACGTACGAGTAAATGGGGTAATAATCACCCCGATAATTGTCATAGTATTCACTAATTAGAGTAATTTTATTGATGATTTCTCTCACTGTAGCATTATCAAATATTTCAACTCAAGATTTCATTCATGTTTACCACTTAAGGTCTTCTCTAATCCTCTCCGAGAATCCTCATCTTCTTTCCTTTTTCCTTTTTCCCGTGATTTTGAATCCTCATCTTCCTTGGAATGGAGATCTTGTCGAACTAGAAGAGAGAGAAGAGAACGATCCCCTTCATGGGCCGAACTTTTCATACTCTTCTTGTATTTTCTCCTCCACGCTCCTCCAAGGCTTATGGGGTTAAGTATTTTCTCTGCAGCCCGCCCCCGTGCCAGAGGAAGTATTGTACATTTTCAGTTTTAATATGCATTATTACAGCAAGAACACACACAAGGAAAGCTTCCCTTGGCTTGGGAAGTTATCATTGCGACTTAGGGATCTGATGGATGCATCTAAGTCGCACTTGTTCCCCTCCTTCAAGTTTCCCTGGTATCGAAACACAGGATGCATCTAAGCCATAGAAGTATGCCCACTGATGACCGACAAGCAGAAGTTATCAAACATCTAAAGCCATAGAAATATGTGTAACTTCAAAAGGCAAACGTGGAGATCTGTCAATTAGGAAGCAAAAGAGCAGCACTCTGACAATCCCAAATACAAAGTTGTTCGGATCGCAATCATCCGCATATTGTAAACTACAGCATGTGTGTCAGCGAATAGATCCTGACATATGAAACTCTCTGATTCATACACTAAGAAAATGATGGAAAATATGGGGATGTTTTCCATCCATCATGAAGATATGGCCTGCTTCCTCAGCCTGCTCGATTTGTCTGTACGCACGTTGTCGAGTTCTTGGCCCCTTTAGGGAAAATACATGAAACTTGCAAGGAATGCAAAAGTACAAGCTGGGATTAACAGCCACACGCAGTGTCTGAGTTCTTTGGCCTCTCGAGGAAACTACTTGAAACTTGCAAGGGATGCAAAAGCATAAGCCAGGATTTGCTACACACACTGTCGGAGTTCTTTTGCCCCTTGAGGAAAATACTTGAAACTTGCGAGCAATGCAAAAGCATAAGACGGTTGTTTCCCCCACTAAGAAAAAAAAAAAACAGAGAGAGAGATGAGGCATTCCGAGATTCGAACTGGGGACCTCTGACGCTGCAAGCGAGAGTAATACCACCGGGCTGGATATAAGAATAAAGATAAGGCTTTGGCCCTACATATATATAGCTAGGAGTTTGTTGATATTTACAATCAGTCAATGATTTCTGCTTATGGATCCAATGCTGTCTGTGGGTATTGTCAGAGAATCCGATTAACACATTTTTTTTTCCAGGTAGCAATGGCAAGTAGGTCTAGTTTATTGAGCGGATTAACAGATCCGAGAGTCCCAAGATCCGATTACACCATGCTTGAAGGATCCGTATTCGTGGCTAGTGAGATGTAGCAAAGGTGAAAGGCCCGCTATTGTGGTGGCCCAGCTTCTTGTGCTCGGCTCACAACGGCCTACCAAAGGAATCACAGATTCAATGCCCCACAGGCATGCCATAGTCTCTACTCCGGCCGACATGTATCTAGTCTTCAAGATGTCTCGTATGATGCGGCAACGAAGCAATCTGCATGCAAACATACTCTATTTAGTGGAATGTTTTCTGTGATCGAAGACAAAAGTCCCACATTTCTCTCACATCCTCCTCATGCCTCTCTTCGCGAGCCATTGATTATTGAGGAAGGCGACAGGAGAGAAGATCCAGGCAAACAGCAAATTTCCAGATTTCGTTGACTCAGATTTATCAGCCCAAGAAAACCAGTTAAATATAACAAATAATTATTTCGTAATTTATATTTACTAATTACTAATCATAGACATTGCATTTCATAATAGAAAAATGTGCTTACTGCCCCTGAACTGATTAATCACAATGCAGGATCTTCAGGGTGGGTATTTCGGGTCTCTTCGGTACCTATCATTTGATTTATAGTAAAATTAATACATATCATATAATAATTTATAACTTAACCAAATAAATAATTTTATCACTAATTTAAATGGTTCCCAAACTCATTATGTATACATATATATATATATACATTATTTTATTTATTTATTTATTATTATATTTTTATTTTCTTTCTCTTTTTTTTTCTTTCGTCTTCGTCCCCTTCCCTTCAATTCTTTTTCTTTTTCTTTTTCTTTTTTTTTTTCTATATTCTTCCACTCCCATGATCAATTTCCTCCTAAACCCTTTCCTTTCCCTTCTCTTCCCTTCTTCGTTCCCGTGGCTTTCTTTCTTTCTTTTCCTTTCTATTTTTCCACTGCCAAAAATCAGTTTCCTCCTACACCCTTTTCTTTCCCTACTCTTGTCTTCTTCGTTCTGGTTGCTTTCTTTCTTCCTTTTCCTCCCATTTTCCACCGCCAAAATCAAATGATGAAATCAACATATACATATATACCAAACTAAATATTTAACTATTTCAAACTTACCGTTGTTTCCCTTTTTGTTTAACTCCTCTCTTCGACCTCACCTTCTCTTCATGCAAAAATTTTCTCCCTCTCTCGCTCTCTCTCGCGCGCGCTTGTGTTCGGCGATTGGTCTTATCAATACACAAATGTATAACTCCCCAGGAATTTCAATTGCGCTTATATTCATCACTGTAGGAATTGGGTTCAAGCTTTCCCCAGCCCCTTCTCATCAATGGACTCCTGACGTATACGAAGGAGTGCGGTTTGTTCGATAAATTCCTACCTCTCTATCTATCTCTGAGATGTTTGGAATTTTCAAAACTCCATGGACATGCAGAAGAGAAATGCTATCCCCACTCGGACCAAGACATAACTTTTACTTGTTCAAATAACAATTAAGGTACAGCAGAAGGATGGAGAGAAAAAGAGAAAAAGTTGATTGACGGGGGAAAAGAGGCGTAAGGCGGTGGGGAAGAGAAAAGAAAGAAAAGGAAAAGAAAAAGAAAATAGATGGGCCAACTTAAAAGGTTGGGCTCTCCTTGGGCCCAAGTCCATGGGCTCACAAGGCGCCTGTGGCAGCTGATGTAATGAGGCTCCCCAGGCCAGCCCTCTCCTCAATTGGGAGGCTAAGCATGGGTTTTATATGAATATTGGAGCAACACTCAGAGTACGCACCTGTGGATCTTGTCTAGGATCAGTCCACATACAAAGGGTCTAGTGCACCATATATAGGAAATCCCTTATTGCCTCCCAAGGAAGGGTAAGGGTAGATAATTTGGTCCGTGACATTCTCCCCCACCCAATCTACAAACACCCTCATTGTGGGATGTCCATGTAGTGTTCCAACACTTTCCCAAATTGCATTCACCCCGCACCACGCCCCTCACGGTGTCAATCCCTCCGCAACAAGCAACACTGTACCTAGAATTGCATTTCCAATGAGACCTTGGAAAACATTTTGGGTTCCTGTAACTATGCACTCCTATCACAAGCGTTGTCTAGCATTGTTTACCTTGACTTGCCAAAACTCAAGATCTTTGTCAGTGGGACACCACAACTAGTACCGTGCTGAGCGATACCAATGACTGTAGGCACTTTAGTTTGAAGTCCTCTCGCCTTCTCCTTCCCTAAGAAAGTGCTCCCTTGCTTAAGCCATTGAATCTTCTAACAGCGCATGGTTGCCATGGATTCCCCTTTTCGCTACAAGCCTACTCTGATACCACTTCTCACAAGCTCATGATCTGAGGTCTCTGCTGGCACCTATGTACAGAGGCTCCCCAGGCTAGCCCTTCCCTCAGTTGGCAGGCTAAACGTGTGTTTTATATGGATATTGGAGCAACATTCGGAGCACATACCTGTATATCATGTCCAGAGTCAGTTCATGTCCAAAGGGTCTAGTGCACAATACATAGAAAATCCCTAATTACCATCTGAGGGTATGGGTGGAGAATTCGGTCCGTGACAAAAGGATATTGGTATGACAGTGGCACATTTTTCACAAGTGGGAATATAAAATCATAAAAGCATGGAATACCTAGTGTTCTATGAAACTCATGAATTTCGAGGAAAGCAGTGGATTAATGTTGTTTCCAACTTCAGAGTGAAGTGTAATCTCTGCTTTTCTTCATTTTCCATTGCTTGGCTCACTTTCAAGTATGCCAAATACAGTGAAACCTGAAAGAACAGCTGACAATATGGTAAGTATCTCATGAGTTTGTTCTGCGTGCAATTGCACAATAAGATATAATGATGGATGTTTGGACTTAACTTGTTAGCAATGCCTTGTTTTCCACTCGCCTTCTTATGGATTATCATCTCGTATCTAACTGTGAGAGACAAAAATACAGATTCCTCCCACAAAGAATGTCTCCAACTTGTTTGCTGGAACAAAAGACAAGTGCACAGACTCTAACAACTATTTACTCGATTGAGAAGGTAACACGGCCTTGCTTGGACAGAAACACAGCCACTTGTTTTTGTTGTCAGAAACAGAGAGAGGACGCCGATGATAGCAGAAATGATGCATTTGCTAATCATGAAATGGATGGGAAATTCTTGAACAACGACAATAAGCCACGAGTCCTAACGTCACTTATGTTCTAGCATGGTAGAATCTGAATTATTCTTTTGCAACTTTGCAAGGTTATGGTGAATGGAACTGCATACCACAGGAACTGCTTCAAATGCACCTATGGCGGTTGCACTATTAGCCCATTGAGCTACATAGCACTCGGGGGGAAACTCTACTGCAAGCATCACCACATTCAGCTGTTCAAGGAGAAAGGAAACTACAGTCAGCTTGAGAATGAGAAGACCTTGGAGCTTGCAAAAGCTATAATCCCCATGGAAGTTGTTGCTGAGTCATGATAGAACTCACCTGCAAGTGGTACACAATATACTTAAAATCAGATTCCTCTGTTTCTTTAGCTGTTGATGCGATGGAAACTTGAATTGCTCTAAAGTGACTTGTCTGAGCATCATTTTGTTGGCTCCTGCTCTTTCTTTCATTCAAACCAACCGAAGAATAAATTCATCATAAATTCAAAAACAAAAAGCTGAGGCCACCTAAAGTGAATGTGGTATAACAGAGAAAAATGCTATTATAGGTTAGTACCTTCAATGCAACCAAACAAAGGCAGTTGAGATCATTCAAATAAACCAATTCCCAAGATAGGTTTATCTCGGATTCATTTGCCAATTTAGTTGAAATTAAAGAGATTGAAGTATTAGATGTGGTTTTACTCAATACCAGTGAAGCAGAAAACTAAATTTAGTGAACAAAAGACTGCTGTAGCTTCATAAGCTTGAATCATTTCCTTGACAACTAAAGTGCGACAATTGCCAGTTAATGTATATAACATCGAAGTGACTTTGGCTTATATACACTACGGAAAAGACTCTATGTCACGACCCAGAATTTTGGCAGAGTTTCCCCTTATTTTCATACAAACCCAAAATTTCAAACATGTTAAATAACATTATAATTAACATATTTAGTAACAGTTTTCCACAATCTATATGTTTTTCACCATTACGCAGCAACACACATTTCAACCCATAACTATTGCCAACCGTTCCAGGTCGTAACATTTTATATAGAACTAAGCACAATTTCTACACATACCCTAACTACGATTTCCCTAGTTGATCCCCGAATCAAATTTGACAGTTCCGCTTGGCTAAGTATCTTCCCTATCTGAAAAAAAACATTTGCAGAGGAGTATGAGCTGCAACTCAGTGAATACATAATTGCATGGTGAAATAACATTTGTTTAAGTATAGGTTCTTACATAATTGTATCCATTTTACTAATTAGTCGAATATCGAGGATAGATGGTTATTGGCAACCTAACCAACTCCATACGACCCACATGATGCAATGCATATAAACATTCATGTCAAACAATAACCATGGGGTCGCACTACCTCTGCGACAGAGTTATGGTGGTACCGATACTCCTCTCTCCCCAAACGATACCGTGACACCGCACGTCAATCAATCTCATAATGTTCTCCTTCCCGTGCCCTTCCCTTCGCACGCAATCGCGGGGGCCGCCTATTATCCTTCGGCGGTAAGAGTGGACCCGTCGCTCTCAAGTCTCTCTCTTTTTTTTACTTCTCCTCTCTGATCTTTGTTTTTTCCGACCGGGTCCGAAAAGGGAGTCACCTCACATATTCCGCTGGGGTCACAGAGCCAGCATCGCTCATGTCCCATGCTTATATCCCGCCGAAAACCCGCGGTAAATCAGTAAGGCCCATTTCTATTCCACCGGCTTAGCGGTTACCATGGTTATACACAAACACAGACAGTATGCAAATCATGTATGTATGTATGCATGTCTAACTACTAGTATTACTTATTCTTCTTCTATTCTCTTCGTCATTTAACCAAAATATACGTACTCGTCAGAAATGGTAATTACTTAGATATAACAAATAATTATTTTGTAATTTATATTTACTAATTACTAATCATAAACATTGCATTCCACAATAGAAAAATGTACTCACTGCCCCTGAACTGACTAATCACGATACGGGATCTTCGGGGTGGGTATCTCGGGTCTCTTCGGTACCTATAATTTGATTCATAGTAAAATTAATACATATCATATAATAATTTATATCTTAACCAAATAAATAATCTTATAACTAATATAAAGTATTTACACCCTACATAAACCTAACTCTTGCACTAACTTCCATAGATATATGTATACATATATATAAGACTAAAATGGTTCCCAACATCATTATGTATATATATATGTACATTATTTTATTTATTTATTTATTATTATATTTTATTTTTTTCTTTTTTTTTCTTCTTCGTCCCCGTTCCTTCAATTCTTTTTCTTTTTTTCTTTTTTTCTTTTTCTCTTCCCTTCTTCTTGCCGTTTCTTTCTTTTCCTTCTGTCTTCCACTGCCCGAATCATTTTTCCTCCAGATCAAGTGTGTACACACATATATATATATATGCATATTTTCTTTTATTTTATTTACCACACATTCATTACTACCTATTTAAGCAAAAATCATACATATACATACACTATTTAATAAACCTATAAGTCCTAATATCTATATTACTATCATAATTTAAATTAATTAAAATAAATATTAAATTATTTCATCGTTCTCTTTTTGTTTAACCCTTCCTTTTCAACTCCCCCTCCCACCTCACTTCCTCTTCGTGCAAAAATTTCTCCCCCCGCGCGCTGGAGTTCGGCGATGTCTCCAGAAGAATGGAGAGAAGAAGAGAAAAAGTTGATTGACAGGGAAAAAGAGGCGTAAGGCGGTGGGGGAGAGAAAAGAAAGAAAAGGAAAAGAAAAAGAAAATAGATGGGCCAACTTAATTGGTTGGGCTCTCCTTGGGCCCAAGTCCATGGGCTCACACTCTAACTTCTGAGTTCTATTGTTTTGTGGTCATTATGCAAACAACAATTGAGTGGGCACCAGTATCAGCATGGCATGGGATTTTCATGGGATTTTCATCGAGCTTCAAATTTCAACCTCACCAGGGAAGATCTTCATAATTCCCTGAAATTAGAGAAAATGGAATCAATGTATTCAGTCATCAGTTGTCATCAAATTTACCTTTCGACTGAATACTCCAAAACCTCAGCTGCAAGTATCTGTAGCTCCACCGTTTCGAATCCCATAGGAGAAACACAATCTAACTTTTCATTGATAGAAACACCATGAACATCTCAAGATTCATCATCACCATTGCCACCAAAAGTTTTCACATCTGCCCCAGTAGACCAATACGGTAATACAATGACTGATGCATAACAAAGAGGGAGCGAGGATCTCTGCCTTGCCTGCAGGGATTTTCCTGTTCACAGGAAGTCCATCCTCCTCAGTAACTTTGGGATGATCGATTTTGTACCCCAAGCTTATGATTCAATCTACTTTCATCCAATAGCTCTACAATCTTGCATTATTGAACCACAATTTTTACTCATCTCTAACTTGCCCCATGAAGTTCTAGTCTTGATTCCACGTTGCACCTAAGCTTTGCAATCATCTAAAACTCAAGACAATCCCCTAATGGTGCACCTTCTTCCGAAGGATTTGTTCCATATGATATTCACTTACAAAACAAGTGCAAAAGATTATTGCTTTAAATGACAAATAAGATCGACATGGATATATGCACCAAGAGGGTGAAGCCTCTTGAATTTTCAATTTTAAAAACAAAGGTACAGGAGTGCATGATGGGAACATTCAGCCAAAGATCTAATAGAGCCATAAAGTTCAAAACAGATGAAACTGATCAAACCCTGAGACATAGCTCTGCAACTCAGTGACATGAACAACGTGAGGGAAATAAATGTCCTAGGATTATTCTATGCCATGTATCTTGAGAAAGGTTGGCCTACACAGACGAAATATTCCCAGTCTCATGAATCCTGCAAGCTTCAGGCTCTCATTCAGCTTCAATTTGAGCGCTAACATTATCCTATGATGCACATGACTCACGAGCAAGAAGTTCAGCAAACTAAAACTGCACAGGAGTTTAACAAAAAAGCCTGGATGTATCAAAACCCGACAAAGATAAGACTAATCCAACTACGTAAATGATGTCCCTTATTATTACGCTATAGTTGCATCTGTCTTTGCTAAGAAATCAAACCCCTCAGAGGCACTAAGTCCTGAAATCTTCCCATCAAGAGCCTACCTCAGAACCAATTGCAACATAAATGAGAAGTCAGGATGAATGTTTACTCAGTCCCTAGCATATCTACAGAGAGACACTGGAGCTGGAACATCAAACAGGAGGTTTGAAGACAAGTTGCTCTCGGCTTATACTCAAAATATGCTCTCTCCTCAGGTTAGTCAAGCTCGAATCATCTGCAAAGGTTTCAGAAATGGAAAAACACATCAAAATCATGACTGAAACAATATTTAAATCAATGTGGCATGATTAGGAAGCAAGATTGTGAAACTGAAGGAATATGGATGGGGTAAGAAAAGCTCATGAAATTTATTTTAGCCTCACCATCATTACATCATAAATCCGTTCATTAAACAATGATCTTTTAGGTTATTTTAAAGTAACTGCTTAAATATGGATCTCCAGCCTGTGTAATTTGTATGGTTAAATGAAAATGAGGGAAAAACCTACATATTTGCTGCCAACCAGAGACAACAAAATAACACAAGCGCCAACAAAGCAAACTTTTGTCTTTTAACTGAGTCAGGGTATGCTTATTATCTTCTTATCATCTGCATGTGAATACATGCACCTTTGGTGCTTAACTGATGAAATTTTCTTATTGATAAAAAAAAAAAAAGTTTTATTCTCTCCTTTATCCAATTCAGAGAGCAACTCTGAAACCTGCAAACCAAGCAGAGGAGGTGAAGACTTGACCACCTCATACTTCTGTTATCACAAGATCAATGTAGGGATAATAATTCTATACCGTCTTAGCCATGTTCTTTCCTTTCTGCTTTTTAGCTTCTGCTCCTGCAAAAGCTTCTGCTGCTGCTACCTCAGCTTCAGCAGCTTCGGCCTCTCTTGCTGCCTCCTCAGCCGCTGCTATGGCAGCTTCTGTTTAGGTTTGGTGGTGTCTCAATTAATGCTTCTGTTTCTGGGTGTAGAGGTAGTCAACGTGAGCTGCAAGAGTCCTCCTCATCAAGCACCCATCTTCTCCAATTCCCTCGCACGATGAGTCATCGACCTCCATAGCCTTCTCTTCTCCTTCTTGGACAACCTGCAGAATTCCCAGTACCGCATACAAAAATCATCAATAATTTGATCTAGCAGAAAAGAACAACGCAGCATATATATATACATACATCAGTAAAGGAGGAAAAAAGAATAGAACATAACAAACCACGTGTCCGGAGTCGACTTCATGGAAAGCAGGTTCGGGCCGGGCATCTGCACGGTAGATGGCAGAGAATATGACGAGAGCAACCACGAAGAAGGTGACGAGCTTGGAAGACATTATCCAGCTAGTCTGCTCTCTCTGGAATGCCATTGCCAGGGTGAGTGAGCGCAGATATATACAAGTTGAGGGAGAGAGGAATCTCCTTGGAGCAAGGAGCAAGGAGCAAGGGGCAAGTGTGGAAATCTCATGTCCTATCGGAAAAAGGCTAATTACGTCCCCCGCCATTCTATCCGGAAGAAATCAGATGGTCAACTACTAACGGAATCATTAAAGTGCAAAGGGAAATAAAAGAGTAAAATGGCCCAATAAAATAAAATCATTCTCATCTAAAAATATCTCAAATTTTATTATTATAAGTGGATTTTATATAATTAAAATAAAAGGTACTGATTGTTGCCGTCAAGTTCGTGCCACGTCTCAAGGAGCGTGAATATGCGGCCATCAATGGTATCGGTGAGACAACACAAACCTCCCTAATTATGATGGCTTAGGTTCCCTTGCTACTCGGGTAAGGTATAGCACTATCTATAATTTATATCTCCATGTGGAGATATTAAACGAGCCAGGCTGGCTCGAAATGGGACTATCCCATACCCAATTCTGTCTCAGGACTGCTCTTATTAGATTGGGAGGCGGTTATGAGCCGAGTTATAAATATATGCTCGTTAAACCGTAATCAACTTAGAGCATCATCCAGCTGAACTGATCTAAACTATCAAAATACTATAAATCAACAGTTAGATTTTGTTGTGTCACATTGTAATTGGATCAAACGGTCTTAGATTTATTTTGAACAAGTTCGAACTGTCCATTTTAATAACTCTATCTCCATGTTTGATGGCTTCTAGGGGTACATATAATGAACATCCCCGGATATTGGTTCGAGAGTAATTCCATCAAAAAATGGGATGAGAATGCCATGTAATTCCATGAAAAAATGAACGTCGCCAGATATTGGTTCAAGAGTAATTCAGGAGTCGGCACTACACTTACCATTAATCTTATTCGATTAAATTAATACGTAATTACCATATTACCCTCTCTCTCTCTCTCTCTCTCTCATTATTCTGATCATCTCCCCCCACCCACGGAGCGCGTGAAATCCTCTGTTACATTTACACCAGATGCTGCTGTTTCGCAGTTATGCAGCAGCAGTGCAGCTCGGAAACGTACGGGACACAGATGCCGGGGAGCGGACTGCACTGAGCGGTGCAGTCCGCCTTGGTCTTGCATTTCCCACCCTTGACGCAGTCCTCCTGATTGATTCCTGCATCGTCCACCGGTGCCAAATGGGGATAAATCGTTACTTCTCAACTGCATTCAAATTAGCTCGTCGACAAATCTCGAAAGATTGAAACGTTGAGGGAGAGGTCGTTTACCTGCAGAATGAGCCAAGAGGACAAGAGACAGGACGAGGAGGGCTGCAAGTTGAACCTTAGACGATGCCATTTGATGTTCTGCTTCTCACTGCAACGACGACAGATGTTCTCCTCAGGCCTACTGCAAGTTGCAAACCTCTGCTTAGTTATGGCCGATAAATAGGGAACGCGGAAGGCTTCTCGTGTAGATTTGTTGATGCCTAACAAGGCAGCTTATCATGTAGATATATCAGTAAATGTGGCTATATCCATCCTATTTGCACGGATAGAGAGGAGGAGGAGATCTCACGTACGAGTAAATGGGGTAATAATCACCCCGATAATTGTCATAGTACTCACTAATTAGAGTAATTCTATTGATGATTTCTCTCACTGTAGCATTATCAAATATTTCAACTCAAGATTTCATTCATGCTTACCGCTTAAGGTCTTCTCTAATCCTCTCCGAGAATCCTCATCTTCTTTCCTTTTTCCTTTTTCCCGTGATTTTGAATCCTCATTTTCCTTGGAATGGAGATCTTGTCGAACTAGCAGAGAGAGAAGAGAACGATCCCCTTCATGGGCCGAACTTTTCATGCTCTTCTTGTATTTTCTCCTCCAGTACGCTCCTCCAAGGCTCATGGGGGTAAGTATTTTCTCTGCAGCCCGCCCCTGTGCCCGAGAAAGTATTGTACATTTTCCGTTTTAATATGCATTATTACAGCAAGAACACACACAAGGAAAGCTTCCCTTGGCTTGGGAAGCTATCATTGCGACTTAGGGATCTGATGGATGCATCTAAGTCGCACTTGTTCCCCTCCTTCAAGTTTCCCTTTCCCTGGTATCGAAACACAAGATGCATCTAAGCCATGGAAGCATGCCCTCTGATGACCGACAAGCAGAAGTTATCAAACATCTAAAGCCATAGAAATATGTTACATTCATGATGACTAAGAAATTTAAACTAGTTGGTGTAACTTCAAAAGGCAAACGTGGAGATCTGTCAATTAGGAAGCAAAAGAGCAGCACTCTGACAATCCCAAATACAAAGTTGTTCAGATCGCAAACCATCTCATCCGCATATTGTAAACTACAGCATGTATGTCAGCGAATAGATCCTGACATATGAAACTCTCTGCTTCATACTAGGAAAATGATGGAAAACATGGGGGTGTTTTCCTTCCATCATGAAGATATGGCCTGCTTCCTCAGCCTGCTCGATCGCCTTGTTGGAGTAATCACCAGCTCTTTGTCTCCATCTCTGTAAGATGATAAAATTTCATTAATAAGCCTAGCCTATAGCTCATCAAAGCCTAGCTCATTTAGAAAATTTGATTTTTTTTCCACCGCCTTGGAACCCCACGAGTAAATCCACTTACCTCTTGTTTTGGCAAAAAGAAACTTTCTACCTTGTTGCGGGCTTAGAGCAATGAAAGAGAGAGAGAGACGTGGAGGGGAAGGAAAGAGGCCAACAGTGACACTCTGAGGAGTGGTGTGTAAGAAATAGAAGAGGAAACCTGGAGAAGAGACGGCAAGCAGAGAAGAGAAGAGGGAAGGTCGAGAGACGGGACAAGATGAGGAAAGAAAGAAAGAAAAAAACAAACAGAGAGAAAGGGAGGACGGCCACCGAGAGAGAGAGAGAGATCTTGGGACAAAGGACAAAAAGAAAAAAATTTCTTGGAAGGCATGAATGGATGGAAGGGAAGGAGCTAAGTTAAGCGGCTTACAGGGGGAGAGTTGCATTCAAACAGGGAGAGCGAAAGGAGGAAGAAACTGGGTGAATAGGAGGTGCTAAGCAAGGAAATGGAGAAAACGTTAGGGAGGAGGATTTAAGTTCAGGTATATCGATCACATTGGCTAGAGTTATTTTGTTTGCATGTCTTGTATTAATTGATCAAGTATATTACTTATATCATGCATCTTGATTGAATTGACTCTTTATTGTGCTAATTAGTTGGTAATTACAATGGATTAGAGACTATTAGGTTGATATCTTGTTTTGAGTAAATGAGTATGAACGATTGGGAGCTTTATCATGGAGGTGCTAAACTTTGGAATTTTGCGGAACTAAAGAAGTAACTTGGGAAAATAAGTTGGATTAACACGAATAGTGTAATTGAGAAATTAAATTAATATTTGCATGTTAACATCGTTAAAGAGTGGGGAATATGAGAGTCTAGTGTACATTGTCGTGTAGATTTTACTCGATGAATTATATGATAGGGATTGAGAAAGCTATGGGGAATCATTTGAAGGCTATGCTCGGTGAATGATTTCTAGGAGTGTGGTGACTACTATTTTCCATTGTAAAATAACGCGAATAGATAAATACGTTTTATTATTTGAAAAATAAATTGATTAAGGTAAAGTATTAAGGGATAGATTATTGGATTAGATGATATGCTAATTTCTCCTACATCAGTGGATATTATATATTTATATGTGGATGAGGCTCTTGCTTTATATGTAAATGTAAATGCGATATTATATCATATTTACGAATACCTAATTAACAAGCGGTATCGTATATATATATATATATGCTTATATGTATTCATGAATTGGTATTATTGGTAGTCTTGCATCATTCATCCAGTTTCCCCGCATTATTGTTTGTGTTTGATTATAGCCATGGTGACCCCTAAGTTAGCAGAATGGAAATAGTCCTAATTGATTTCCCGCTGGCTCCCGATAGGATATAAATAAGGGACATGAGTGATAATGAACCTATTATCATAATGGGATATGTGAGATGACACATTTTCAGAGGGTACGGGAAGGAGAATATTATGAGATTGATTGATGTGCAGGCTCACGGTACCGTTTGAGGAGAGAGGAGTATCGGTATCGCCTTAACTTTGTCACATAAATAATGCGACTCCATAATTATTGTTTGTACTTAATGGTTTTCATGCATTATAGGTAGTTCATTTGTTGGATGTTTATGTATATTGCTATAGAAATAGATAATGCATATATATATATAATATTTGTATCAACAGTATTGTTGGATGTTATGTATATTGATATATAAATACATAATGTAGTTATATATATATATATATAAAGAAAAATAATTATATTGACATCATTACATGGTTATAATAGAAGGTATGTAAAGTTCTGATCTATCATGGCCAGGTAAGTTAGAGAGATGAAATTGGTAGTGATAGCGGAGACTTGGGTTATGCAATGGTTGCATATGCAAGTATTGGTAGTAAGAGAATTTAAATTAAAAAGTTGTTTGTATTATTTTATCAAGTGAGCTATGTTATTATATAAGATTAATAATGTGAATTAAGTAAGTGGTTTAATATGTTAAACTATTATTTTTACTTTGAAATTTTGTACTTGATGAGATGCAACTCACATCTTCTACATATATTTTTTTAAATAAGTTTGATGCATGAAAGAACACATAGAACGTGCAAGGTAGTTTTTTTGTTTTTTTATATAGTGGGTATCAATAGAAGAATGATAGTTGGATTTTATTTTTTCTAATTTCGTTTAGTTTAATTAAGTTATGTTAATTACATTACGAATCGAAAAATCTTTATAAAGTTTTATATTAATTTATTATTTTAAGAAATAGTGTTGTAATTTTTATTATAAAATATTTAAATTATAGGCAAAATTCTATCGAATTTTTAAGTCATGACAATCACAAACTCCGATTTTCCACCAGAAACTATACCATTTTTATTGAAAGTCTGACTTTAGATCATTAAATTGAAATTCCACAAGCCTAGTTCTCTATATCAAACCTCAGTGTCAAATGTCAGGATTCATGAAATTAGAAGAAGATTAAGAGAATCCTGTTTGCCATAAGCTATGATAAAATTCTATGAAGGATTAAGGTACAAAGAATGAAAACATGAACAATTTCCTAGTGAACATTTCTCTATTAAGTACCAAGAAATATGTTCTCCTGGTAAAATCTAGCTCAACACAACAGCTCGGCACAGGCCCAGTCCAATAACACTGTGCTGGGCTGGAGCTTATTGTGCCATGTCGGCATGGCCCAGTAATTTTATAGGCAATACTGGGCCCGACAATCCTCGGGCCGTGTCGGCACGATAACCGATTAGGAAAATTAAAAAAAACCTAATAAATTATCAATTGAATGATAGAAAAAACTCTTTTGTGGGCTCACTTATAGTTGTAAACAAGTCATAATCAAGGGATTATCCTATTATTGGGCTAGGCCGGAGCTGCCCCTATCTTATAGTGCCATGTCGTGCCGACCCTATATCCTAAATGGCTATACTTGAGCTAACTCTTATTGCGCCCTCCCCTTTATTGTGCCGTGCCAACACGGCCCAATGAGACTGGGCCAGCATGATTTGCCAACCCTATTCTCCTGGGAACGAAGTAGAGAGAGACAATAGGAAGTAACCACATTTCTTTTAGCTAAAAAGAGTCGGAGTCCACAAGCGTCCATTGTAACTCGAAAAAGAGCACTTATCCCCAAGCTCGTTAGCATATTCAAAATCCAAAATTTGCCCATAGCTTTCCCATAATTTGATCAAACGGTTTCAAACCCGTTTTGAACCGGTTTAGAATGCCCGTTTTAATAATTCTATCTCCATGCTTGATGGCTTCTAGGAGCACATATAATGAACATCCCCGAATATTGATTTAAGAGTAATTTCATCGAAAAATGGGATGAGAATATCATGTAATTACATGGAAAAAATGGACGTAGCCAGATATTGGTTCAAGAGTAATTCGGGAGACGGCACGACACTTACGATTAATCTTATTCGATTAAATTAATACGTAATTACCATATTACCCTCTCTCTCTCTCTCTCTCTCTCTCCCCTCTCATTATTCTGATCATCTCCCCCCACCCACGGAGCGCGTGAAATCCTCTGTTACGTTTACACCAGATGCTGCTGTTTCGCAGTTATGCAGCAGCAGTGCAGCTCGGAAACGTACGGGACACAGATGCCGGGGAGCGGACTACACTGAGCGGTGCAGTCCGCCTTGGTCTTGCATTTCCCACCCTTGACGCAGTCCTCCTGATTGATTCCTGCATCGTCCACCGGTGCCAAATGGGGATAACTCGTTACTTCTCAACTGCATTCAAATTAGCTCGTCGACAAATCTCGAAAGATGGAAACGTTGAGGGAGAGGTCGTTTACCTGCAGAATGAGCCAAGAGGACAAGAGACAGGACGAGGAGGGCTGCAAGTTGAACCTTAGACGATGCCATTTGATGTTCTGCTTCTCACTGCAACGACGACCGATCTTCTCCTCAGGCCTACTGCAAGTTGCAAACCTCTGCTTAGTTATGGCCGATAAATAGGGAACGCGGAAGGCTTCTCGTGTAGATTTGTTGATGCCTAACAAGGCAGCATATCATGTAGATATATCACAAAATGCGGCTATATCCTATTTGCAAGGATAGAGAGGAGGAGGAGATGTCACGTACGAGTAAATGGGGTAATAATCACCCCGATAATTGTCATAGTACTCAATAATTAGAGTAATTTTACTGATGATTTCTCTCACTGTAGCATTATCAAATATGTCAGCTCAAGATTTCATGTTTACCGCTTAAGTTTTTCTCTAATCCTCTCCGAGAATCCTCATCTCCTTTCCTTTTTCCCGTGATTTTGAATCCTCATTTTCCTTGGAATGGAGATCTTGTCGAACTAGAAGAGAGAGAACGATCGATTTCATGTTTACCGCTTAAGTTTTTCTCTGATCCTCTCCGAGAATCCTCATCTCCTTTCCTTTTTCCCGTGATTTTGAATCCTCATCTTCCTTGGAATGGAGATCTTGTCGAACTAGAAGAGAGAGAAGAGAACGATCCCCTTCATGGGCCGAACTTTTCATACTCTTCTTGTATTTTCTCCTCCACGCTCCTCCAAGGCTTATGGGGTTAAGTATTTTCTCTGCAGCCCGCCCCCGTGCCAGAGGAAGTATTGTACATTTTCAGTTTTAATATGCATTATTACAGCAAGAACACACACAAGGAAAGCTTCCCTTGGCTTGGGAAGTTATCATTGCGACTTAGGGATCTGATGGATGCATCTAAGTCGCACTTGTTCCCCTCCTTCAAGTTTCCCTGGTATCGAAACACAGGATGCATCTAAGCCATAGAAGTATGCCCACTGATGACCGACAAGCAGAAGTTATCAAACATCTAAAGCCACAGAAATATGTGTAACTTCAAAAGGCAAACGTGGAGATCTGTCAATTAGGAAGCAAAAGAGCAGCACTCTGACAATCCCAAATACAAAGTTGTTCGGATCGCAATCATCCACATATTGTAAACTACAGCATGTGTGTCAGCGAATAGATCCTGACATATGAAACTCTCTGAGTCATACACTAAGAAAATGATGGAAAATATGGGGATGTTTTCCATCCATCATGAAGATATGGCCTGCTTCCTCAGCCTGCTCGATCGCCTTATTGGAGTAATCACCAGCTCTTTGTCTCCTTCTCTCTGCAACCAAAACACATACAGAAGATGAACCATGTCCACCCATTATACTATAATAGAAAAAAGGGAGTTAAGTAGTTTTTAGTTAACATACATGCTTGTTGGGGATCATCTCGTAAGTGGTGAAGCTGCCATAGGAGGGAGAGGAGTCCAGTGAAAGATCTGAGAAGGAAGAAGCTGTGGACTCACTCCTGAGACTCTTCAGAGAAGCAGTCTTTCTCTCACAGCTCTGAGCCTCATTGCTCTTTCCAAGTCCAGTCTTCATCCCTTCACTGCAAGAAGCAGCCACATTCTTCTGGAAACTAGTCATCTCCGAAGGGCATGAATCGACTCCTGTGACACCAAATTCTGTCACACAGTTTGCAGTAACTGGGCTGATATCACACTTCTTTGCCACCAGAGGTTTTTGGACTGGAGTGTGATCCTGCCCGGGAACACCAGCAGAAGTTTTCTTTTCCCTTGCATAGACATGGCAGGCAAAAGCAGCGAATAGAGCAACGAAAACTCCCGCCATATGCATCATTCCAGACGAGTTGGCAATTTCTGAACTTTCAGAGTTCACAGAGAAGGCAGCAGTGTGGTGATCCTTCAGAATGATGCTTCCTTGCTCTTGACTGGGATCATAAACCCCAACTTCAACCTGAACTTCAACCCTTGGAAGATCTGGCTGACTTGTGACTTCTGCATACGGGGCCATGGGCTGGTTTTTAACTTTGACTTCCAATAGCCCATGCTTAATGCATTCAGTTTTGGCAGCTTGTGGGGCTTCATGGTTCTCTGCAGCAAATTCCATCTCTAATTTCACCTTAGTGTCAGTGATTAGTTCTTCCATGTCAGCATGTAAGATCTCAAGTTCTTTGTCGGGCTCAGTGTTAAGGGATCTGTCCATGATTTGATGATTCTCCTCCTGCCCCTTGGGTTCAATCCCTGGAATCTCAGCTCCTTCATCAACTTCATTCTCAGCTGCAGCTTCTTCCTCCTTCGGTTCATCCCCTGGAACCTCAGCTCCTTCATCAGCTGCATTCTCAGCAACAACATCTTCCTCTGTCTCTGAATATTCGATCTTCTCATCTTCCTCATTTCCAATTTCAAGATTTCCAAAGCCATCAACATGTATTGGACTACCAAATATACCGTTCTTTCCAAGCCATGGGTTCTCATCCAAATCTGTCAAGTTATAATATTGCAGCTCATACCACTCGTGCTCTTTGCCTCTAAAATCTAACACCAGAGAAGAAAGATAATATGATGAATTTGCATACCAGAGCTTCATATTTTCAGCAACACTGTCCCTCAGATGTTGAGCCTCTAAAGGAAAACTTGGACCTTTAATTGTAAGGTCGCCTCCAATTGGAAAATAATGAGTTCCAACCATTGCTGAAGAAGTGACTATGGTAATGAAAATTGAGATGATGAACATCGATCTCGTGAAGAAGCTTCGCTTGGAGAGCTCCTGTGCTCCAACTGATTCCTCCATGTCAACTGCATCATCCATTTCAACTGCTGGCTCCTCAGATATCTTGGGATCATCTGGTTTTGATTCTGGACCTTCTTCTTGTTTTGCTGCCTCATTGGAAGAGGCATCACCTGACTCCTCCTCGGACAGGGAAGTCTCATCTGTAGTCACATCAGTGTACGATAGTCCCTCAAGGTCAGACCCATCCTCGAGGGGTCCAAAGCTGACTCTTCCTTCCTCTCCAACGTAACATTTGAGTCTCTGACTTGGTCTGTAGTGAAGAAACTGCGGCCTTGGGGAGAGATAATTCATCTTCGGATCATAAGGCGGTAAAGGCACGAGTGGATCTGCATCTAGAGGGGCCAGTAGAGAAGAACAAGGTGATTTCTGGTTCACAAATTCTTCGTTAACATTGACCAAATCAGCTTCTGCTCCCACATAAGTAGTCTCCACTGGAGGAATTTCGTGAACTACTGAGTCAAAAGCAACTTTCTTCCTTGACCCTTTCGAACTAAGAAAAGAATCCTCAGGACCGACCTCCGAATCAGTAACTAAGCAGTCACGAGAAGCTTCCTTTTTCATTTTTGCTTCAGGCTCTTCTGAATGTTCCAGGATATTCACTGAAGTGCATGAGCTTCTTGGATCAGATAGTGAAGTAGATGAAGAGTGGATCATGTCACCGTTCCTCTCAGACAGTAGCTTCTTCCTCGGAGAGGCATTAAACTTTGAGGCAGCAGATATTGTTGGGGACATAAAGTTCTTTGTCCCCTTCGAGATGCCCGGGGACCTGAGTTGGGCTTTCCTTGTTTTCCAATTTGGGTCCTTCCCATTCTCTTTCTCCTCCTGCTCTCGTGGGCAGCACGATATGCTCTCTCTTCTTCGTGGCATCTCTGCAATCCAGATTTGCAAATGAAGATTGGAGAAGAAACATGAAAATCAAAACCAAGGAACAGAAATTGGACAATGTTTCCCAAGCATACACTTATCAAATCAAAGGTGTTGTGGCAGCGTTATTTAAATTGCCATCACAGACTCTGATTTCCCACCAGAAACTGTACCATTTTATTGAAAGTCTGACTTTAGATCAGTAAATTGAAATTCCGCAAGCCTAATTCTCTATATCAAACCTCAGTGTCAAATGTCAGGATTCATGAAATCAGAAGATTAGGAGAATCTTGTTTGCCATAAGCTATGATAAAAGTCTACGAAGGATTAAGGCATGAAGAATGAAAACATGAACAATTTCCTAGTGAACATTTCTCTATTAAGTACCAAGAAATATGTTCTCATGGGAACGAAGTAGAGAGAAAGATAATAGCAAGTAACCACATTTTTTTTAGCTAAAAAGCGTCGAAGTCCACAAGCGTCCGTTGTAACTCGAAAAAGAGCACTTATCCCCAAGCTCGTTAGCATATTCAAAATTGATGGCAAGAAATGGAACCTGAAGGGCTATTGGCAGGAGTGACTGGGTTAAACCCTCTTGGGTTCGCGACGATAGAGGGCTTCGTGAAGGGGTTGCCACTGAAACTCCTCCTCATTGGATTCGTGACCTCTGAAGACCTAGGACTGGGGTTCAGGGGACGAGCCGAGTTCGGGTTTGCCATGACGGAGGAGGTTGCGGAGGAAGACTTGCTCCAAGGAAGAGCCGAGTTACTATGGAAATGATTAGCGCGATCAGGTTGGTGATTCTTGATGACAGAGATGAAAGAAGAAGAGAGGAATGAATAAAGGGATTAAGAGTGGGGAGGAAGAGCGATTCCTGCTGCAAGAGGATTTCGATTTTTCATCTGTAACGGCTAGTTACTGGAAGTAAATGGAAGGGGTTTGAAAATCTTTTGAACGAAAGAGCTTAGTTTTTTCGACCGTTGGAAGAGAAACAATCCGGAAGTTTGTATCCTACCGTGGAAAAGAAGAGGAATCATCACAGGAACCGTTTAGATTGTGTGCCTTTTTTTTTTCCCATTGATCAACGGCCACGGAGCCACGTTGCCAATTAGTCTCAATGATCTATCTATGGTACCTTAGGCAAAATGGCATTATCGATCGATCGATCGATATAGTATAAAAAGTTGTGACTTACAAGCTGTAGAAGCACAATGATGCTGACAAAAATATTAAACGGGACGGTTTTGACTCGGAACTAATTCGGACTACCTCAAAATTGGCACGTAATTGATCTTATTGAATTGAGAGGGGGTTCTGAGCCAAGTCTAAGAAATGGGTCTGTTAAACCAGAACTGTATCAGCCCATTTTCTCATCGAACCCGGCCATATTACATGGCATTATGCTGGTGCTTTAAGATTTGTAGTCAATGGGCTACATTTCAGGGTCCAACAAGCGGCCCGAAGAAAGAAAAAGGGGGCCATCAACTGTCCAACCTTTTTTGTCGATCGAGACGAAGCCGATAGCAGCTCGGATCGAGGACGAGACACCCAATCCCCATTCCTCATTAGCGGCAAAAGTGGGTTCCCTGTTTCGTACTTTTTACCCATCAATTTCATTTTTTTTCTTCCCATCGAGACATCGTTGTCGAACACTTGATTTAGTCCAAATCATTAGCCAAATTGACGTGGAGAGCTTCTCTGATAACCCAATTGAAATGCATGCAGTAATGGCGGTGGCAGCAGAGGACCAGTTCCAACCACAGAGTTCCACCTCACCTTCCTGCTGTCTGGTATAAAATTGGAAGGAAAAAAAATGGATATAGAGACAAGAATCTATGAAACCAAAGACAGCCTTACAGAGAGAGAGAGAGAGAGAGAGAGAGAGAGAGAGAGAGAGAGATGACTCAGACTACACGTGGGTAGCCGCAGGCATGGATCGCTTGCAGCATGTCATTGGGAGACTCAGTGAGATGCACGTGGATAGATTCAAGCTGCAGATCGTACATTGAATCGAGACTGGAGAGTCTCGTCCTAGGTGCATTCCGACCTCCACGGACACTGATTGGTCGACAGACTAATAAATTCTCGGTTGTATTGATTTAAATGGAACTCTACATCGTCACTTGTTGTGCTGTATTTTATGTCTCTTTTTTTTAACCGCATAATATCCCTGAACAAGATAAAATATAACTCGAAACTAGTATATGGTCAGGTCAGAATCCTTGAAAAAATTCATGTCGACCCTCCCAACCTGAAATTTTATCATTGAATCACAAATTTGGGGATCTAGTAAGAGAACCACCAATCTAATCATAAATTAGTTATGTCTAAATACATTAATTCTAAGACTTTCATTCTCTCTATTAGTGACTACCGATCATCTACCACCATCTATCCAATGGTATATGGGTTCAAGAAGCGACAACCAGTCTTCCATTTACCTCGTCAAAGCAATCGTTGGAGATGTTAAATGAATCAGTTTGGCTTGGAACCTACACGTCAAAACTTGAAACCAATCCGAGCTATTCCAAAACCGGCATATAACTAGTCTTATTGAGCTAATGAGTGATTACAAGCCGAATCCTACAAATAGACACGTTGAACTTGAACAAATCGGCATGTTTTTTCATTAAACCGGCTGAAATTGTCACGAAACTATCCTAGACAGGTTGAATTGCCAAAAACCCTCTGTCAAATTTTAATATTTTTTCAAAAAATATTATATTTCATTTATGTAAATAAAATAAATAGTGAATTTACGATTTAAAGTTATAAGTACAATATATAAATATAAATTAATTAAAAAATCATTCATAGTATATAATGTGAAAAAAAATAAAATAAAAGGGGTTCACCTTAGGCCAAATTTGTTATCAATTCACGATTTTTTAAAATTTGACCTATAATCGGACTGATTTATGAAACTCTGTGGACTAAATCGTAACCAAGTCAAAATGGTATCAACCCCATTTTAAATTGATATGAAATCACCTACACTATCCTCTTAAATAACTATCATGAATTATTCTAAGATTATATATACAACCATTCTTCTTGAACTTAAAAATATTGGATAAACTTTTAAATTTTACTGATTTATTTGTATTACTGATTAAATTAAAAAATTTCCCATACCTTCAAACTTTGTTTTTATTTTTTACTATTTTATTTTTTCGGTAAAATTTACTACTTTAATTTTATTTAAGTAATATTTTCGATAAATAGTTTCGTGTGAGACGAGGCAGCGGAACGGCTGTCTCGAGGGATGTGATCTCAGGTCGTTGGTGGGGTCCGATCCTAGATGATCAGTAGTGGTGGCCCACCGGCTGTTTCCATTTTCGGCTGGGAGCCTCGGCCAGCCAGTCGTCGCTCAACAAAAAAAACAAAAAAAAAAGAAACTAAATGGGGAAGGCTGATGATGGCAACTTGGCAGGATAAGATCATCCGTACATGGGCCTCATTCAGTCGCAGCTCGCAAGATTAATAATGAGGTGAAAGACAAAAGAGTTTGGGCCATAAATTATTCATTTATTTATAAAAATATTTATTAAAAAAGATAAATTTTAATAATTTCTTAGTGGCTCTAAATTAATTCAATTTACTTATTTGCCCTCCCGTGAGTTTTCATATTGAAAATGACGTCCCCCTCCTCGACCACTAATCATGGATTACCCCCATCCCACTCCACGCACTGTGAAATGTGATTGAATGTCACGGGAGGTGGAAGTCAAAATTGAAACTAACCACAGTCCACTATTAACAAATCCAGACACACGAGAATTCGTAACATCAATATAAGTCCAACGTTAAAATTAAACTCACCTGGGGTGTGTCCGTTTGATTAAGGTCGCCCTTTAGGGGCCAGGGGAGACTTGCGGGGTTGATGTTCCGAGACCCAAATGATGATCTATTTAATTGGTCGTTACCCGAAAGGGTAGAAATGGAAAGCATCATGGCCATTTTTCTCATAATAGATAGAGGATTATACCATTTTTCAAAAGTAAATAATTTCAAAATCCACATTCCCGATTATATCCTATCAGCCAAATGATAACAATTATATACATGGAAGCCATTCTCTTATGCTATTATGGAAGTACTAGACAAAATTTTCATAAATAGTAACATTGGGAATTTTAGTGTGACGTGATGGTAAATCAATCCGTCGATCAAATCTCCATCATTGTAACGGAAAGGGGAGGTCGAGAGTTATGGAATTTCCAAGTGGGTATGCCATGCCCAAGTCTCTCTCTCCTCTCAACGTGGGTTGCCGTACTGTCGTGCTGTCAGGGAAACAGGACAACTACAATGGACAGACAAGACCTACCTACGATAAATCCATCCATTTTGCCTTCCGTGAGTGCTCTCAAGGGAAAATGGAAATTATGATGAACTTAACCCCGAAAGTTCGAGGAAAATCCATGGCATTTTCCTTGGACTTGGAGTGGAATCAACAGGGAGGAGGGAAAATAAGCCAGTTGAAAAAACAAAGTCCAGTATCTAGACTGGAATGTTTCGAGTCAAGGGGTGGATCGTTCTCCATTTGATTGGAAAATCAACTTGCTAAGGTATGATATGTGCTCATCAGATCATGAAAAACAAGACTATTGGGTGGAATCAAATGAGAGGGATGGCGAACCCCAGGTGGGGTCAAAGAGACTTGTTATTGTATCATTGCTCATTCCTCCATCAACCCCAGCTGGATTCCAGCCTGTGTTCCTCCCCCTCTTTCCCTCATTATTCCTTTCCCCATTTGTTCCTATTCCCTAACCCATTCCCCCTTCTTATTCCCTTCCCTCCTTCCTACCTCACTGCTCCCATAGCTCCAAGTTGCACAGTGAGCGCAGGGAGAACTCTCCAATTCAGGTTGCAGGGCTGCCATCCATCTTTATCAATCTTCCTGGGATCAACGAAATGGATCCATGCCCGTTTGTGCGGATCCTCGTCAGCAGCTTTTCCCTTAGGCTTCCCAACCGACAGTCCTCCAGCTCCAGTTCCTCGTTCTCCTGCAATATAAAGCTTGTTGCGATGTCGTCCTCTTTCCCTGTGCAGACTGCCCCGATCCCTCTCGTCATCTCAAAGGACTCCCCTGCACCCGACACATGTTCATCCCAGTCCCTCGCCGCTTGCTTTGAGCTCGACAAGGCCCAGATCGATAAGCTCCTCCTCGAGAAGCGGCCTAAGGGCAACCCCTGCCTCGAGATCTCAATCTACCAAGACAGCCACCGAGCAAAGGCTGGCAGCGGCATGTGTGGGTTGTTGGGCAGCGGCACAGGTGGGCGGCGCGGGAAGTTCCTAGGGAAGGCCACGGTTCCAGTCCCTGTTCCGATGCTTGAGTTGATGGACTATCTGAGGAGGGGTGAGCCAAGGGGCTCGTGATCCACAACGGGTGGGTGAAGATCGGGGCAGATGACCAGTCGGAAGAGGTCTTCGTGACTGCGAGGGTGGAGTCGGACCCTCGGTTCATGTTCGAGTTCGAGAAGGAGCCTGAGTGCAGCCCTCAGGTGTTCCAGGCCCAGGGCAATGTAAAACAGCCTGTCTTCACCTGCAAGTTCAGCTGCAGGAACTTTGCCACTGAGAGGAACTTGAGATCTATGTGAGTAATCGATCAATTTCCAACCTTTACAGCATTCCTTTGACAAATCTAATTAGAATGACTTGATTATTGTCCACTAAATCAGTTTTTGGACGGACTTTTTTGTTTTTGGACTGGAGTCAAAAAAGGGTTGGTAGTTTGATGGATCTGTCTTTCCAAAACTGGAAAGCCAGTGAGATTCGGACCGAGTCAAGCAGTTAAAAAGGTTGAAGAAAGAATCAAAGATTGGATCGATCAAGATGTTGGAGAACTTGCCATTCAATTTATGTCTAATTTTTGCTATTCCAGTATACTATTTCTGGTCTAATCCTATGTACCGTGTTTATGTTGAGCAGATCGGGTCTATCAGAACCTGGCACTTCACAAAGTTGCTTGTTGTCCCTCCGGAGCCGCGACAGAGATCAGCAATTGAAGGAGCGGAAGGGCTGGTCGATTACCATCCATGACCTCTCTGGCTCTCCCGTGGCGGCTGCCTCCATGGTGACCCCTTTTGTCCAATCCCCAGGAACTGACCGAGTCAGCCGATGGAACCCTGGTGCTTGGCTCATCTTGCGGCCCGGCCACAACACATGGAATCCCTGGGGTCGCCTGGAGGCCTGGAGGGAGAGGGCCGGCTCTGGCATCCTCTCCTACCGCTTTGAGCTGCTCTCTGACACTGCTGCCAGCCCCAGCACTGCCACCCCTGTAGCTGTGGGTTCCAGCATCAGCATTAGGAATGGAGGGAAGTTTGTTATTGACACTACTGCAAACCTGTCCCCTGTGGCAAGCCCTAGTAGCAGCATGGATTTCGGATCAGGGAGCTGGTCCTGTTCTGGATCTAGTGCCACCGGGTCGGGTTTTGGGTCGCCGTGGCCTAACTTCCACCCTAAAGGATTTGTGATGTCCTCCACCATGCAGGGTGTGGACAAGGCCAGCAGGCCAAAGGTTGAAGTTGGTGTGCAGCATGTAAAGTGCACGGAGGATGCTGCTGTATTTGTAGCGCTCGCAGCGGCGATGGATCTCAGCATGGACGCCTGCAGATTGTTTTCCCAGAAGCTGAGGAAAGAGCTGAGACAGTCGAGCCAGGAGTTCGTACTCTGAATCTGGATCACCATTCTTGAGGCCTCCTGAACGGCTGGCTTGCAAATCCAATGGATGTAGCGGATAATACACACATGGAAGAATCCGGTGTTGATCTGATGCCTTCAATGCAAGAAGGCGGTGGGCAAGGAAAACGATCAAGGTGTCTGTTCATCTGTTTTCATTGAGACTGACTGCAAATTTTGGGTGCATTTTTTTGGACAGGTAGATCGCAGAATTGCACAGATAGGGATGAGTTTGGGACATGCATTTTCATTAATTTGTTTGATGTTATGTACATATCTTGTGATTATTAAGTACATTGTCGATTAAGCAATTAAAATACGGGTTGTTCGTTTATTGACGCGCTCTCTTCTGAGTTTTCCCAAGATTGGAGTTGGGAGATGCCTTGGAATCCTATGTTTCAGTGCTGGATCTCTATAATTAATAATAAAAGAAATCTTCAAGGGAAAGAATCCTAAGCGTGAGAGTTGTACTCCTGATTATTTGTGAATATAATATGCATAAACGATATTTTAGTTCACTAAGTTTGGAAGAATTTATAATCCTCAAGACGCATGTAAAGAAAGGTCTCCCCTTTGTCCTCGTCTCCTTCCATTCCATGCTTCTGCTGTAACGGAGCATTTACCGATCTGCATGAATTCTGCCATGAAAGCAGAGATCATGTCGTTTCTGAATTCAGGTAGATATATAGGCAGCAAGCTTCCGTTAGGAGCAGGGCAGGATTGTCTGTGCATTGCCGAATCTGAGTGTTCATTCCAAGGAGCTTATTTACTATGCGAAAATCCCAAATACTTCGAGGTGTGACATCTTTACCACTTTCAGTCTAAATCCAAATGGCTTCTCATGTGCTACTGGCGTGTAAGTATCAGAAAGTCCCGCTCTTCTCCTCAGTAACTCCAGCCATGTAGCCATCTGCAAGTTCTGGCTTGCTTGACTTCTGGATTCAATCTTACCGAGCAAACGAGATGCGGCCTACAAGCAATAAACTTCAGCAACTAGAGGAAAATGATTCTACGTTATCAATGGGTACAACTTTATATATCTCCTGTCCATACTGATACCTAGTCGACTCATTCGTATACCTATGGGTACCCATCTCTACTTTGGACTCAACTTTTCTACTGTGATCATTCGTATGCAGAATTGTCATTGCTTATGTGCGATAAAAATACTTCAACCTCTCAAAAAATGAAGCTCTGATGAAGTTCCCAAAAGCCAAGGCAGCATTTCTTTTACCATTTCAGCACAACAAGGATCCGACTCTGCAATGCATCTCTTGCTATGACAATCGTTTGGCCAGACCCACGAACAATCATGCCGGATATTCGATATGAAGAGCCAATTCTTATTTACTGATGGCACTGTGTAGCGAGATCTAATTCTCTTTATAACACGCATGTTTTATTGCCTCTAGAATAGGGAAATCCTGAAGAGGTTCAGGCAGAAGTACTCCCCCAAGGCAACTGCAGAAACTGCAGTCTCGGGCTATTGGCCCCCCTGCTCCTCTGTTTGGCAATGACAGTGGATCTGACCCATGATAGATATAGCGATGAAGATGAAGAAAGCAATGGTTTTAATAAAATGAATTTGGCATTGCAACCCAAACAGACCAAAGTTGGGCGAAGATTTGGACTTTTGAGTACGAGTTTGCACGCAACATTTTGGCCCTCTAGCTAACATTCCTCTGTGAGTCTTCCGGAAAATGTGCCCTGAATATCATATTGCTTCAACATAGCATCGAGTAAAATGATACAGCAACACAAGAGAGCGAGAATTTTCTTCTGACAAGGGACCTTTGGACTTGGAGCAAATTATTCTTCCGGTATTACAGAACGTATAGTTTCCAGAAGTGCATAGGATGCAACTTATTTAGCTTATTTAGTTTATGGAAGGGCGATCGCGTACTTAAGGTTCAAGGCTTTGAGCCTATCTTTAGTATGGTCTTTGTCCGACATAATTGCCCGGGGGGTCGTAGCTGCAGATGATGAACGTCCCTGCTCCTTGGCTACATCTCACCTTGGCACAGCCCAGCCGGACCGAACTGCGCCACACCACCTGCGTGTAGTGCCCACAGACCTTCCCTGGTGCACATGTGTTGGAGCTGTAGTTATAGTAAGCTTTCTCGCTCACCCAGAGCTGCACGGCGGCCGTGCCCGACAGATCGGCGCTGCTCCATGCGAGATTCTCGCCGTAGGGTCCACCGGAGTGGACCAGCCGGCAGTCTCCAGCACGTTTGGCAGCGTAGTCCCGGGCGTACTTCGCCACCTTCTCGTCCCAAACCATTGGACCGACCCCGACTTCCCTCCGTGCAGCATTGTGGGCATTGAGGTAGTCTTGCTGTGAGTCTTGAGCATGGGAGGGTCTCATCATGGCCAGACATATCACAGAAACAACAGCCAGAGATAGAAAACTTAGAGACCCCATATCGGATGCTCAGATGGGAAGTGGCTCATCTCTTGCGTTGGGTTTTTATACTGTTTGGGGAAGTAGAAATCCTTCATTGACACGGATGGTAACTAATCCAAATTCAAAGAGTTCTTTAATGTGAATTGATTATTTTAGCTTAGCTTCGCCAAACCCTAGTTTTGCTTTCCATTCTCTAATTTTTAGAGACTAAAATCGTACTTTGATTTGAATCTTCTGCCGAAAATTTAGACCATGTGAGCGAAAATAACAAGCACAAAATATCATCCCATGGGAAAGGACCAAAATTAGTCAAACCCAGATGTACCCGCATTCCTCCCCGACTTCCTCCGTGTTCGGTTTATGCATGCTTACGGTTGGCACAATTCATGATGGCTACGGTTGAGTACGCCAGAAACCAATCCGAGCGCATCCCTGCTCACCGTATCGCAAGATTCATCGCGATCATAAAATTCACAGATGAATCTTGCTCTTTGTTCTTAAAGAATGGAACATGCGCGGTATCCCTTCTCTTTCGTAATTAGGAATGGCTATCTGTTTTTGCAGGTTTAGGTCGCACGTACGTGCTAATTAAGCTGATCAACAAGAGAGGTTGGGATTATCGTTGAGTGGATCGATCATAACCTAGACTTCGAAAATGGAACACTTGAACAACAACTACTGTCAATAGCAGATTAATGGTACCCAGTTATTCCTTGTTTTTTTTCCTTTCTTGGGCAGCTCTTTTCCCAAAGAAAAATTCAAACTTTGTTGTCGGGTAATTTATCATCCAAGTCAGTACAGTTTCATCAAATTATTTTTTGCGTTATAAAATGATATTTACTTATTCTGATTTCGGTTTCGAAATCATCACTTATCCTCCCGTTGGACGAGCATCTCATCTATATCAACGGTCCGGATCTTGAACCGCTCCATCCTTGGCTGCGCTTCCTCATCCGCGGGTCCGTGTCCAATGCCTCGCGTCTTGTGGTTGTAGGCATCAACTGACTCCACCGTGGTTGGCCACCACCCGTGGTCCCCATCCTCCTCAACCACTAGCGTCCGTCGCGTTGCTGGGACCAGCCCGAAATGCCTGCCAATGTTCAGTTGGTGCGGGTGCACTCCAGGCGGCGACGGGTGAGTTTCAGAAGAAGAGTTGTCGTTGGGCGGCCATGGGTTGCCCATCCGGTAGGGGAAGGCATAGGCTGGCGATCCGCAGCAGACGTGATCTGTGTAGTAGCCATACCGGGGGCTAGCCGGTTGGGGGAACTGAAGGGACAACGGGTCGAGGTTGTTGTTGCTGTAAATGTGCGGGAACCTGACACGTGGACTCAAGGTTTTCTGGTCGTAGGACGAGGGAGAAGGCGAGGACTTGGGGGTCGAAGGGCGAGAGGCTTGGTGAAGGTAATGCCCGAAACTGTTCCACATTGTGATAGATGATGTGTGCTACTATCAGCTGTTTGGCTAGTGAGAAAATGGAATCGGGTACAAACAAAAGGGAAGTTGAAGACTTCGCAGAGATACAACTGTTTATGGAGGAATGAACATGCAATTGATTGATTAGGGCATATATATATATACATAGGCAATGAAGAAGAAGAAAGTCTGCGGGGTTGACGACTATTGCATTCAAAATCTAAGTACAGGCAAAAGAACCTGAATTTTTGACCAATTTTACAAGTTGTCAACCGTTAAAAGGGAAAAACCGATGGTATCTCTTAATCCTTGAACTCGGGACAGCGATTATATGCTACATCACCTAAGCCAGTAATATATGCCGTTCCACAACTCTGCACATTAAGTATCTTGTCTGTTTAATATGGAAGAAATTCAGAGCATCTGTTCAGTTGCTGCAGTACAGAAGCATATGGACACATAGATATCATCAGATCACACGATTTGTCTAAGCTTATTCTTCGGGGAAACAGTTGCCCGCAAGCTATCGATCCTGAGGATATCGACCGGTAGCATGCAGCAAATAATATTTAACCTTTGATTTCTTCTCCTCCTCCAGTCAAGTCCCATTCAAAGTTGCAGAAGATACATTTCGGCCTTTTTAGAAGTTATCTGGTAGTGATTCCACCGTACAAAGTATATCTGAACAAAATCACGATATAAAGAGCCCTACGTATCTCCATTCGATCTTGTGGATCGTGACATTGATGTGAGGTATAAATACACCATCATGTAAATATATATATATATATGAATGCAAGCCATGTAACAGTATGAACAGGTGAAATAGAACGCGTTTCTTGACGCGTATTCTTCTCTGCCGAACTGTCTCGACGCAATTAGCAATATGACCAATGACTGAAAGGAAGAATGTTAGTTTTAGCCTGTGTCGTAATTAGTTACTGCACGATTAGTTTAATCGCATCAGGTAGTTGCACTATCATTACAGAGAAGACCTCCATGGAGGGGCATGCCGCAAAATGAGATCAAATTGTTGTAAGACAGAATCTCATTGAATTCTGCTCGTTTTCTCGTTGAGTTCTGCAGATAGTTTCTCCCGCAATCAGTTGGAAACTCTGCAGAATTCCCTTTCCTTATCCATTGCATTATGTATTATATTCATTAAAATAATGGTTAAATGTGCCCACAAACGGATATTGGTGACCAAGTCCCTTTGGCTGCTTGCATGTGATGTGGATATATAGCCACAGGTCAATCCGACAAGAACAAAAAAAAAAAGGCTGACACTTTTCCAATCCTAACTATCGGCAATTGTCTGAGCCTTAAAGAAGTAGCTGTTCTTACGCGGGAACTTGTGGATAAATTGCTGTTCAATAAAACTGAACATTGACGGGGGCATCTAAACCAGGAAAGCATTGTAGATCGTTGATTCCTTGCAGCAATCAAAAAGATCTGCTTTGTGAAGGTTGAATGTTTGGTATTTAATACCTCAGCCAGGAACTAATAAATCATCTGCAGCCGAAACTTTGTTTGGTCACGCGTTGACTGACTGTTTTGACTGGCCCCAGAGGATCTTAACCTTGTAATCTTAACATGATAAAATAACCAGTAATCCGACAAGGATTCAGCTTTCTGTTTTCATCCACCAGGAGCAAGGTAGAAGCAGAACGATGCTTGCTGTCTTTTCTGTTTATTGATCCATCCTTTTCTTTGCCATTTGTCCGTCTTCACAACGGTCAAGTCGAAGTTTGCAGTAAAACGGACCATACATGCACTTCCAGTAACCCCTTTTTGCAGCTATGGATTGACAGAGAGATGATCATAATATGAAGGATGTAGATTATGATCAGAAGGGCCATATAAAACCAGTTCAATTTGCTTTGTTCTTTTCATTTAGGCCGAACACCGAAGACCTTAATTATGGTTGTCAATGCAAACGAGAAACTGGGACATGGAAGATATGAGCTGCAGGGGGGGACTCGACTCATAAGACTAATTAGGCATCCTTTGCATAAAAGAGTAACTTATCAGTCCTGCAACTTGAGAAAGAAAAAGATTGCATTTGTCTATCTTCAAAGAGACTATAGACTGTATTCGTGTATCTTCCATGAGGCTATGGTCCTTCTTGGACGTAGAATGCATAGACTGTATACAAAGTCTGAACCACAGTTAGAACCAGCAAGACAAAGGCAGCTAACGCAGATATAAAAGACCAGGGCGTATTGAAATAAGTGTACTTAAAGCCCGCCCACTGGACATGCCAACTGCTGTTGTAATACTTGTGCACATCCTCGAAGACCTGGGCCAGGTAACACCGGTCTATATCAAAAGCTAAGTCCTTCCCGAGGTTGTTGATGAACTTGGCAACCTCGGAGTCAGTCCCAAAGTGGTTCTCGATGATGTTTCGGTCGGATAAGTACTCGACGTCCTTGTGCGTGTTTACCAGGCATTCCAGGAGGACTGCATAGGTGGTGATGTGCTTTGAGCTGCTGTGATGGCACTGCTCGTAGGCCACACAGTTTAGGAGGAACGAGCTCATGAAGTCGTCGATCACGATCTTGGGCATCTCAAGAACGCCCTTTTGGAAACTCACAAGCAAGAAACTGCAGTGGCCCTTCGTGCACCGGAGCCTGATCCCTGCTCGCCGAAGCTTGGACACGCAGTGGACCACATGGATCGGGATGGACCTATGGCATTTCTCAAGCAGCTGGTTATCTTGTGGCATGAAACTTGACCGGACTAGGTCAAGAAGATGCCGTCCACTGATGTCATGGTAATTGGCAATGTCCTCATCGGGCCTCTGCATCACATTGTTGAAGAACTCGAGCACTATTTCTGCCAGGGAATGGTCAGATTCTTGCGGAGTTACCTTAGAAAAAACAACAAAAATATCAAGTGACCTGATCAGATCATCCTCTTATGAAAGAAACAGAATGCTCTGGAATTTCATACTATACCTTTGTCAGATCAAACAAGCGCTCCAGGATGAAATACGGTATTTGGTTCTCAAGCCGAAGGAAATCCCGGTAAAGGAATGGAAAGATCCAGGCCATGGTCACCAGGGGGTCATTGGCCTCGAAGGGGACCAATCGCATCGTCTTGCGAAACAGCTCTATCATGAATAACCCATCAATGACCATCATCTCGATGAACTCATCTGTGTCAAGGTGGATAACTTCCGAGTAGCACTCCCGGGCGCTAGGAACCAATGGCTCGATCTCTTTCACGATATCTTCCAGGAAGATTCCTATGGTCTGTGTCCTGGAGAGGAGTGATCCTAGGTATCTCCACTTGTGCTCCTGGATCATCTCAAGCTCCGGTTCGCCCCTGTGGTATGGACCGATTGAGATGATGCAGGGACGATAGGTCCTTCTGTTGATCTCAGCAAGGCTGGAGTGGACCCGGAATATGCAGCAGGATGTCTTGCCAGCAGCTCGGCTCAGGAGCCTCGGGTTCTCGGAGATCTTCCTGTGCATAGAGGCCAGTCTCTCCTTGCTTGGTTCCCATGGCCTGGAGCTTAGCGGGGTTTGCATGGCTTCTCCATCCGTATCTCGTGCTTCAGCTGGGTTGCTGCCCATCGGGATAGTGTAGTTAAGAAACTTAGGTATGATATCGGAGTAGAACTCGGTTTAGGAATTGAAAGTTGCTCTCTGTTTGGAAGAATTTACTTGTCATATGAGAAGGCTATTGGGGAAGAAGAATGGTAGATGGCTAAGAAGCAGAGATGTGGGGAAGAAGTGAGCTTGTGTATACGGGTCAACAATTAACATCACATTTGAAATTTCTCGGCCTTCTGTCATGTGGGTATTACTCAGCCACGTGGCTGAGTAAGAGCCTCTAAAAAAGTGACACGTGTAAAGTATGCTAAAGTAAGATCATCCAAATGAAAATAACGGACCGTATTAACCACGTTTACTTTTTGAAATTTCATTTGCTCAAACTCCCGCTCATCCTCTCCCCCTCCACTTTCCTTCCCACCTTCCTCTCCCTTAAACATTTTCAGAGCATTTAGGTTGACTAAAACTCGACCTCTCTCACTATCCTATTTCTCTCTAGTAAGAGTTCTCGTCCCTCTACCACTCCCTTCTGCTTTCTCTCTCATCTCTATTTTGATTTTTTATCATTATTTTTTTAGGGAAAGCTTGAGGTCCTCAAGGAAAGGCTCTAGTCCGGGGTATCTCTGGGCAGAGTGTGTATATTTAAGATTGTTGATTTTTTTTATTATAGATTATTCAGTTGTATGTATAACTAAGAATCTTACTTCTTCTTCTTTTTTAATCAATAAACTAAGAATGTTGTTTCGGAGTTCTAACTGTAATTTTTGAATAAAAGGTAAAAAGTAATAAGTTTAAAGAAATTTTCTAATAAGGAAATGTAAGAAGAGAGGTGTCGTGATGGGCCCCCACTGCCTGGGACTAATTAGTTGTAGCATGAGTAGTAACTTATATGTCCTGATTATGTTTGGATGTTTATATGTATGTCTTCCTTATTTATTAGTCTTTTCCCATCTCAAAAAACTTAAAAAGGAAAACAACACATTTTACTGCAAATTAGTTCGAGGAATAAGGAACTTGGTACTACTTATTTACTTGTAAGCACATTTTCCTCCATTTCTCCAATCAAATCCTTGGCTAATTTCCTCTCTATTTTTTTATTATTAGAGACCCATCACAATGAGGATTGGTTGCATTAATCTTATTCAAACCAAAGGGTCCATCAATCTTATTCTTAAAGGTTGCTCTAGGATTGATTATTGATAATATCTGCATTAAAGCAATCAAATAATTTTCTTGTACTTTTTCATGATCTTGTCAATGAACTAAACCAACTAGTAAGAATCCAAATACATATGTTCTTCTAAGTCTTTATTGATACATTTTCTTTTTGTCAATCATTGATACTTCTTAATAATGTGATTCTTGTAGAATGGTACAAGAGTGGAGCTATCTACTATAGTATTTTCAAAGGCATGGAAAAGAGACCTCCAAAATGAAGGGCATGATATGGATACAAGTTTCTTAAGGTTATTAGTGTTGTTTGTTAACTTTCACAAAAGGTCATTTGTCATTAATGGGAGTACTGCTTATTTACTTGTATGCATATATGAGAAGTTGTATTGTGTACTATAATATATTTTGATAGAGGCATTGAAATATACCTGTCTTCCAGTACCTTCTTGTATATTGAATTAATCGCATAGTATGATGATGAGTTGAATTAAAATGGGTTGTGCCATTGATGAGATTTATTGTGGAGCATAAGCCTTTCATAAAATAATGCAAGCTCCCAACCTTGTAATTTGCTGTAGAGCTCATCCCAGTACATACTACATTGGCCATGTGTATGTACTGATTATAGTAAGTAACACGCGATCCCACTGTCATTGCTTTTGAAGAACTATTAACTCAAAGTGACTAGATTAGCAAGTTACAATACAAGTATGGACATGAGACCCGGGTGAAGCTCAGGCTGTTATGGATACAAGGACAATTACTTTTGATACACTAGGAAAATTTCAAGAATAAAAATTGAAAAATGGTAATTGCCTAGAAATTCTAGTTAGCAACATCATCCAAAGGTGAAGCAGTAATACATTCTCCCTATAAGTAGCCTACTATTTTTTTTCTCATTTCTTATAGAATAACTCGAATTCTATAACTTCATGAGCAGGACCAGCATCTTCCATGTGACTGTGGTCTTCTAAAACGTCCCTTGGAGATGTATTAGGACTGAGACTATAACTTGAATATTCAACCTGTGCACCCCTGTAACGTGAATTATGTTTGGGTTATTCTTGGCATTTTCAACATGCCGTCGTAGTAGCTAGTAAATGTTGCTAACCTATAGAAATCATGTATATGTACACAACTTGGGCATTATGAGATTTCAAGCTGTCGTCAAGAGAAAGAAACTAGAAATCACTCACTATGATTCCATATGCCTCTGGAATGCTGAAATATGTCTACAGTAACACCAAATGATGCTTCAAGCCCAATATCCATCATTAATGTTATAAGTAACATTCTAAAAACTAATACAATATTCTCCTAACTTTTCCTCATATTGCATGAAAATCTTCAAATAACAAACAGATATAGCTCTACAGAATTCCTTTTATTACAGGATTTCATGAATCTTACAGTAATAAAGTAGAACAAGTAACACGAAAAACCTGCAGATGTTCATTTAAGTCTGAGCATTTTCCAAATTTCCTTAAGATGAAACCTTTATGACTACTTATGCAATAACCATTATGTTTTTCTTATAGAAGCAGTCAATCACTGGCAAACAATAAAATTGTTATCAAATCATTACTCAATTTACAGTTGCAAGCAGTAAAATGATTCTTGTTTCATACTATAACACTTAAGGGGGTGAAGCTAACTAAGCCTTGTGTCATCAAATCACCATTGGCTTCTCCATTTAATTGGACCTACCTCAGTGAGCTCGATCATTTTGATCCTATACTGAGGTTGAGGTGGCGAGCCTGAGCCCCTGACCATAGTGACCTCTTCTCAAAAGTGATCAAGATCTCAAATAATAAGAGCAATCAAAATTTCTCAAGCCTATAAAGAATAACAAAAATGAGAACGCACCTTACCATGACCAAGATTTCTCGAAGGTGGAGGATTTATTGTCAAAATCCTAAATGTCGAGTGTGAAAAGAAGGAAAGACAAATGAGTTACGTAAGATGTTGACAAGAAAAGGGATGAGAGACAAAGGGACAGGAATTTGATCAGAGAGAGAGCAAAGAGGGAGAGGTCGAAATACAACTAAAATCTGAAAGGACCTCGCTGAGACCTAGCAAATCCAAAAGGAAAGGCAAAATGGGAAGGCAAGTGGAGAGGGAGAGGATGAGCGGGATTTTGAGCAAATGAAACATTGAAAAGCAAACGTCGTTAATAGCAGTCCGTTACTTTCACTTGGACGGTCTTGCTCTGACACACTTTACACGTGTCACTTTTTTAGAGGATCTTACACAGCCACGCGGTTGTGTAATACTCACTGAATATTTACTCCTTTGCATGTCTTCATAAAAAGGTTGAAGACTAAATCGACTCACAAAGATTATGGACGAAAACAGAAAAAGGAACAACCTGGGGACCCGAATGCAATATTTTCCTAATTCTCCTTACACGAACGCGATGGGCGTCAGTAAGATGAACGGCTTAACATCAGCCACGTGGCGCATTCTTTACACGCTTGATCAGCCTATAGAGAGCAATCTCTGTCGACCTATAAATATCGGGAAGTCCTGTCCACAATTTGCTGAAGGTCTCTGTTGTCCTGATTTCCATTTCGTTGAGCAGCCATTGTAAAGCAATGAAGTGGAAGTGGAAGTGGAAGATTTTAGTTTGATCGAACTCAAGGGAGCAAGCAATGGCGGAGAAGAGCTTCAAGTACGTGATCGTCGGTGGTGGTGTCGCTGCTGTGAGTTCACTGATTACTATAGTCGGTTTTAGCACCTTGATGCCGTTACTGCTGGTCGTTGAATGCGTTTGTGTGCGAGATCTTTATTGTATGTGGATGAGCTCTTTGGAGATATTGATAGTGCTTTCAGATCTTAAATTGGTAATTCCGGTCTGTTTGTGTTGAGAATGAGAAAAATGTCGAGCCTCAGGTCAAATGTTATCTTGCTGTGCTTGGACTCCTCCTACAGCTTCTGCCAGAGCGGATTTTGGCAACAATTGAAGATCGTAAGTTTGAAAAATAGGGGGAATTGGATCGCTTGAGGGTTTGGCCGGGTGAAATGCCTTTATTTTCGCCAGGAATTGCGCAGTTTTTTGCCGTCCCTTCGTATGTTTTAGCATGTTTTCTCAAATTGTTGAATGCGGATGAAACATGAGGAAGAAGACACTGTGAAGAAACTGAAATATTTGTTTCAACTTGTTCGTGATGAAGTGGACCTCCAAAAGTATCAAAAATTTCACAACTTGTTGCTGATGAGATCAAATTCCAAAAAGCCTCAGTGTTCTGTGAATACTTGTATCCAAATAACTGTCTGATTATTGTAGAAGTTCAGGTAGTGGTTCCTCGATTATTTCTCCTTGATTTTCTGGAGGCACTTTTGACTATTATCAATAACAGATCTCAATTCTAGGTTGCCTGGTCTTTATATCATCAATTTGATCCTTTCAACTCCGTCCGTCAGCTCCAATAAATAAAATATTCTTGATACTTGAAATTCGAAAGTATGTCCACTTATTTCTTTCTGCAGCTAAGCGTTCTTCACCATGTTTATGCAGGGTTACGCAGCTAGGGAGTTTGTAAAGCAAGGTGTCAAGCCTGGTGAACTTGCCGTCATTTCCAAGGAAGCTGTGAGTCCATGCCACTGTGGGTACCATAACAAGGTGGCCTTATTTTTACTATTTCTTCAATCCAATTTCTTGGTATTTGATGTGTGCCTTATTTTACTTCAGGTAGCTCCTTAAGAGCTCCCGCATTTGGCAAGGTCTATTTGTTTCCTGAGGTTGAGTAATGTGTCCATCTGCTGTTCTTTTTCAGTACCAATTTGCAAAATATCTGCTGCTGAGTCTACAAGATATCAAAATGAAGTTTTGATTGTAGTTGGTTTGCATAGAATTGATCTATCATTTAAGTTGATCTGATACAGACATGTCGATGTATCTGAGAATGCTGTGTATTTAAACTACCATAATGTTTCATATGCAGGGTTTGCAAGACCTCCAGGATTCCATGTCTGTGTTGGAAGCAGAGAGAGACTGCTTCCTGAATGGTACAAAGAGAATGGTAATTACATGGTCATGCCAATGATGAGTGTCATCTTTCATGACATGAAACTGCTTCCTGTCATCTTTAATCTATCTATTATGGAACTTTTTTCATAAATAAATATGTTTTTCCGTTGGAATCATCATATAATAGTCCTATACTTTCAAACATCTGGTTTCAGGCATAGAGTTGATTCTCAACACGGAAATAGTCAAAGCAGACCTTGCATCCAAGACCTTCATCGGTGCAGCTGAAGAATTCTTCAAGTTTCAAATATTAATCATTGCAACTGGTTCAACTGTAAGTATACATAACACTTAGAATTGCTAGGTTTTGTTGCGTGGGACAGGAAATCAACATTCGTTCATGCAGGTGCATAGGTTAACAGATTTTGGCATACAAGGAGCTGATGCTAGGAACACCTTCTACTTGAGACAGATTGATGATGCTGACAAGCTCATTGAAGCTATAAAAGCCCAGAAGAATGGTAAATGTGTAGTTGTTGGGGGAGGCTACATAGGTCCAGAGCTTAGTGCAGTTATGAAGATCAATAATTTTGATGTTACCATGGTGTTTCCTGAACCTTGATGCAGTGAGTCAAACCAAAACAAAGACTTATCCATGACTTTTTACCTTATTGTGCCGCACTTTGCCTAGATTCCTTGTGGTAACTAAGGATATTTATTGCAGTGCCTCGGCTTTTTACTGCCGATTTTCCTGCTTTTTATGAGGGATACTACTCCAATAAGGGAATTAAGATAATGAAGGGGAGCGTTGCAGTTGGCTTTACTGCTGATGCCAGTGGAGAGGCAAGTCCACAGACACCCAAACTCTTCTCTTTTGTGCCTTTTTTTTTTGTGCAAAGTAAAGAGATTATAACTCAGTGATGTGTTGGTAATCCAGGCCAAGGAAGTCAAACTGAAGGATTGTCGGACATTTGATGCGGACATTGTTATCATCGGAGTTGGTGGTAGACCACTCACAAGACTATTCAAGGAGACAGATTGAAGAGGAGAAAGGTGGAGTTAAGGCATGATCTTGTAACCAAAACAACAAGAATTGTGACAGATCATTATTAGTCTTCCCAGCTGGAATGTCTCCACATTCTGTGTTTCTGTGGTAAAATATCAATGGCTAGCACAAGTCAAATTGATTGCAGACTGATGGGTGGTTCTTCAGGACTAGTGTTCCCGATGTGTATGCAGTGGGTGATGTTGCTACCTTTTGATAGAAGTAATTCGACCCTGTCATCATCAGCGTCAGCCCCATCTGCAAGTAAGAACACAGTGAACATGTTTCCCTGAATCGCTCCAATTCAGACTACAGCAAAGTGGCTAATAAGCCGAACGCCAAACAATCATGTGATAAATATCTCCATTCTTCTTCATCAACAAGTAGAAGGAAACTGCCAGCCTCTCCCCAAGTCCTGCAAATTGGATACGGGCTTAAAGTTGATTCGTGTTAGGCATAACTACCAATAAACAGCATGATGCTTACAGATAATGCCATTAATATCTTTGAATTGTATCCATTTTTGGCACGCGAACAAAGTCAAACGCGTGGACATGTAAACCTACAATCCAGCAAAACCGGAGGACCAAGATCACTTGAAGCGAGGATCTCCCTGACATCATGAGCTGAAGGGGGGTGGGGGCGGTGTTCTCCCCCAAAAGGGCCAACAGATAAGCAGCTACCACCTTCACACCTGTCCTGCAGGTACACGCAGGCCTAAGGATCAGCAACATATGCATTTTGTGATGGAAAATGTCACGGGGAATAACCTATAACCTTGAACTCAACGAGAAAACAGGTGCTGAAGATCCGGGCTGTCGAGCTGCGAGGAGGAAGGTGATCGGTCTGCAAATGATACGAAGATCCAGGAGAGCAGAGGAAGCTATGGGGGCTATTCGCCTGACGCATTTCCAGACTCCGGAACTGTGGCCTCGCATGGTTTGGGCCTGGTGGTGGGCCTTGAGGGATTGAAGTCCTCATTTCTTCTCATTCGGCGCACCGATGCATCAATTGACCGACACCGATTCAACTCCGAATTGCTATACTTCCCAGCATCACTCATCATGAATTGCCTGTACAATGGACACGGAAGGGAGGACTCTCAAGAGACAACAGTGCACCCCCTTTTCGGCACGGTGTCCACCCAAGTCGATCAGATATTCTATCCATCTACGATCCTTTGGCAGCCCGATGAATCAATCGTATGACCCCCACAAATGACAAACCCTAATATTAGATGGATGCAAATGATCTCGGGTGAAACTGATTTATCATTTCATTTAATCCAACCTACTTATAGCCATAAAAAAAATTACTTACTGAGTTCTCATCATCATCATCATCTTGGATTTTGTAGCAGATTCATCCATCCGATGGCGCCCCCACCAACTTCAAGGACTCTTTCTTTTACCCATCAACATCAATGAACTCGCTGAGTTCAGTTTCTAGGCAATAATACACTAGAACAGTAAACCCAAATCCCTTCATTTGAATGGCCCAATCCACTCGAGTCCTTTTGTTTTGTCTTCTCTCAAACTCACTCCATTCGCTTTCTTTCATAACAATTACTTTTTAGTTGAAACAAGAGCTACACGAGTCTACGACAGCGAAGGAAAAGTCATATACGGTCCTGATCACGCACATCATCCGTTTGAATTCATCACCATCGTTGTTTTTGTCTCCCTTCTTGTGTAGTGCAGTATGCATTCCCCTTTTCCCAAGCTCCCGTCCATTCTCTCCGTCGGTTCGCATGAGTGGGCGCTTTCTGACCTCTTTTTTTTTTTTTTCCCCTAGAGAAATAGATGGTCCAGATGGATACTTCTTCAGTCGATTACTAAGATACAATAGTAATTGGTCATGGCGACATCCACGTACGATGTCCGGTCACTTTCGTTTCGAGATACGGACAATCTAGAAGGGCAAAATAATAAGACCATAAAAGATGGAAGTGACCGATGGCTCACTGTGTCTCGGGTGCGTACTCTGTGACGCAGAGGACACCAACCCCCACCCCCACTGTAATTTTCAGCCGCATGTTGCCGACGGCCATGTCGTTCCAAGTAATCTCCGAATTTTCTTTGTTTAGAAAGGTAATATAATATATAAATATATATATACACACACATATATATATTATTAGCTATAGAATGGTCAACCGACATTAGTCTCATCCACCAACACGAATATGTCAGAGGTTCACATTATCAGCCACATCCAACGGTGCTAAACTGAACAAAACGAGAGACAGAGACAGAGACAGAGAGAGAGAGAAGAACTCCGAACAGAGTCCCTCCTACGGTAAATCATGACTCTCTTTTGGATGAAGAAATAAGAACCCGAGCCTCATGGATGAGTCGAGCTTTAATTAGTCATGAGTTTTTTTTTTTTATATTACTGTTCAGTTGCTTGTAAACCGGGGAACGTCGCTGTGTCAGAGTGTCTTCTTCCGGCGGGCGATTGTGGGAAGGTCGCAGTCTCTTCCATGGCCAGTCAATTTGTCTTGACATAGCACGACACTCTAAATTAAAGTCAAGGAAACGAGCTTTGACTAATGGTGGTGGGAGGGGATTCCATCGCGACTTGTGATGGATGGATAGGTACATGCTGTCCGTCTCTCTCCGAACCGGACGATCGGATCACAAATTTATGCTATCCCATCTTGTTTATAATCATACAGAAAGATGCAAGCTTTTCACAAATTGTGGTCGAGGTGCCAAATTGCATTGGCACAAAACTGAAGAAGAAAAGTTTTTAAAAAAAAAAGGAAAAAAAAAAGGGAAGAAGAAAACGGTTGACAGGTAGGTTTCCGGGTATAAATGAAAATAGGATTAGCCTCAAGCCATTCTCCCAGACGGACATCATCCTTCCATCTTCCCTCTTCCCCTCCTCCTCTACCTCTACATGTCTCTGTTCTCCCGCTCGCTCTGCGCGTCCTTTAACGGGATCTTCGTCGTTGCCCTTCCCCTTTTCCTCTTCTCCCTATCCTCCACCCCCGCCCGACCTCTCTGGGTCTTCAATGGACTTTGAAACTCAACCCCCCTCGGGCCTACCTTTCCCTCCTGGGGACGGCATGGGGGCGCCAGCAATAGCTCCATCCTCTCCGGGGCATTTCCTTCTTCTGCCGGACGCCGAGCCCGAAGCCCCGCCGCTGCCCGTGGCCAATGTCAGAGATCGTGATGTAGGGGAGTCCCCGATTACGGAGTCCTGCGCTGCCCTCAAGTTGCAGAAGGTGTATAGGAGCTACCGTACGCGGCGGAGGCTGGCCGACTCCGCCGTCGTCGCCGAAGAGCTCTGGTGGGTTGTTGCATAGACACTCTGTGCTACCCTTTTTTTCCCCTCATTCTCCCAGCCTCTAATCTGATTGATGAGATGGATAACGAGATTGTGCTTACGTCAGATGTTAAGTATCGATAATGCAGGTGATAATGGATCCACTGGATTTTCCGAGAAAGACTCGTTTTTTTTTTTCTTCAAATGATTATATGATGAGGAAAGCCTCATCTGTTTTTCTTCTCTTGAGTTCAAAATGTGTCTCTTCTCTGCAAGGTTCTCTTTCGATCGGTTTGAACCGATCTTATACCTTATGCCAGTTTAGAAATTCTGTGGGAACATAAGGATACCTTTTTAACACATCTTGGAGATGGGGAAGGAGTAGTTTTCTGGAAATGAACCTTTGCCCCACAGGTGGCAGGTGATCGATTATGTTAGATTGAACCACAGCACCATATCCTTCTTCAATTTCGGCAAACCCGAGCGTGCAGCTTCGAGGTGGCACCGAGTCCTCTTAAATGCTTCCAAGGTCAGCAATACATAACAATTACTTGCAGTAACAGGGATCATCCTCAATCCCTAACTTTTTCTGTCATCAGTGATGAAGACAAGTTTTCCTGTTGTGTTGAAATGGATGAGGATTGTTCACTCGGAAATTGTGTACAGGTTGGTCAGGGTTTGTCAAAGGACGCAAAAGCACAAAAGTTGGCCTTCCAGCATTGGATAGAAGCTGTAATCACTAATCATCTCTCTTTCACTTTGGATTCTCACTGCTTAATCAACCATCTGGCTCGAGTTTTAATTCAGTGGTTTGTATTTCCCATGATGTTAGATTGATCCACAGCATCGATATGGACACAACCTGCATTTGTACTATGAGAAGTGGTGTGAATCGGATTCTGGGCAGCCATTCTTTTACTGGTAGGGTACATTTTCCTAAACTGATAGAACTTCCTTACTGAATACATATTTTAGTAGAAGTACTACTACTTTTCGTATTCTCAAAAGAACAATTCTTTTGTTTATTGGCACTGAAGTTATCCGAAATTTCATTTTTAACTGAACTACAGTGCGTTGAGCTAAACTTAAAAGTTTTGGAGATGAGGTCCCATTGTACTGATTCTCTGTTTTTTTTTTTTCTTTTTCCTTTTATTTTGTCAATGGTTCTACTATCGGCAGGTTGGATATTGGAGATGGCAGAGACGTAGATCTCAAGGAATGCCCGAGGTGGAAGCTTCGGCAACAGTGTATCAAGTATCTCGGACCCGTATGATCTCTGTGTTCTACCAATCAAATTTCCAGATATCTGCTTCAGTTTCTTGAACTCTTTTCGAGTGTAGCAACTCTAACAAGGCTGTTGAATACTTTCCTCTTCACCCGACCCAGCAAGAGCGAGAACATTATGAATACATCCTTATCGACGGGAAGATTGTCCATAAACAATGCGGTGAGCTCCTCGACACAAACAGAGGAGGATCTCATAAGGCTAAGTGGATTTTCGTGGTCAGCACCTTGCACAAACTCTATGCTGGTGAGGTAAGATATTGAATCCGAGGCTTGCTGCTATTCTTTAACCAGTCATCTTACATTCTTCATCTCTTTTCCCCCTGATTGATATGCTCAAAACCTGCAGAAGAAAAAGGGAGCTTTTCACCATTCAAGCTTCCTTGCTGGCGGAGCCACATTGGCTGCTGGAAGGCTATCAGTAGAACAAGGCATATTGAAGGTACAATATGGATCTTCCTACATCAAGCATGTGTTCCGCGTGAATATTCGGGCTTAGGGTATCACCTCCTTTCATCAAAGGGGTTACTACCTGACATGTAAAAGATGCACGCCTTTCTTCTCTTCTTGATTGCTCATGGGCCTTGACGGTGGTGGTACTGCCTCTCGTCATTGCATCTGCTGGATTCAACTGTAGCTGGCTTTCTATGCATGTTGCGGAATGAGCCACTGATATTACGAATCCCGGAAAGGGTGACTGTACGAGTGCTCTAAGGGATATTGCCACTTGCGATTCAGAAAAACGAATTGGTGTCAGCAGGACAAGCTGATTTTGTACTGCGATATCCGTTTCTGTGTCTAAGCCTCCCATGTTTTTCCTTTTCTCCAGTCCATCTCTGCATACAGTGGGCATTACCGGCCAACAAGCAATAGCCTCGAGAGCTTTCTATCATTTCTGAAGGACAAAGGAGTCAATCTAGATGAAGTTCAGGTAAATGTTTCTTCTCGCATATTGATGCAACTCAGCTGACAGCTCAAAATATAAACAAAGCGCTTAACATTACTGTACCCGTCTATGGCCCAACGAACAATCTTGAGTTTCGATTGCATCTCGTTCTCAGATCTTGAAGGCCGATGAAGATTCGGACATGTATGAGAGCAGCAAATCGAGGAGCAGGGCAGCGAGCACAATCAAAGCCCTCAAGAAACCCCAGACTCTTGAAATCAAACTCCCATGGAGCAAGAAAGAGAACGATGAGAAACCTTCTCCTAAAGCTGGGAGCGTTCACAGGAGGACCCAAGAGACCACAAGGCCAGACTCACCGTTGAAACTCCAGTCCAGCAAAGCCACAGTTGTCCATGACCAGCAGAAGAAGCTCGACCTGCAGCACTCGGGCAAGTGGGCAGTCCTGTCCGGCGGGCTCCAGAGCCCGAGGACCGACGTGCCCAAGGATGCGATCCTGCAGAGGATAAACTCCAAGAAGGCCATAGGATCCTACCAGCTGGGCCACCAGCTCTCGCGAAAGTGGTGCACCGGAGCTGGCCCGAGGATCGGGTGTGTCAACGACTACCCGCCCGAGGTGAGGCAGCAGGCTCTGGAGATGGTAAATCTGTCACCGAGGTGGCCGCCTACTCCTTCAACCCCATCTTGCCCAATCCAGGGACTCACACCACGGGCTTTCCAGCCGGGCGTCTTGTGATCCCATGCGATGGGATTGCTCGTACGAACTCGGGAAGTAACAGCAGGCGCACCGCGTGTAAATAGAACATCTTGCCCAGATGTAATATACAATAATCATCTCCAATGTTAGGTGGAAGATTGAAATGGAGCATACCCGTGAGTTCCGTCGATGGCTGTCTTCTACTAGTAGGGAATTATCTGTACGAGGGGAAAAAAATCATACCATTATTAGTATGATAATTTAATATCCCTTCCTCATTCCACATTTAGATTTTGCAAAGTATGTTGATTATCCAGAGGTGCTATACATAGCATATAGAATGATTGGGCATTTCTCCAAGAAAAGAACAGATTTAGATCGACGGGCTAGGCATCAGATCAGAGCCACCACGACCGGTGGACAGTCTCTCTCATCAGAAACCGGCCGCCCCACCGTACCGAGTACTGTAACAGATCCAACGCAACCGATGCGGGAGCAACCATAGTGCGCCACGTGGCGGAGAGAGGGCGAACCACCGCTTTCTGGTTCCCCTGGGGGAGACTAGCTTGTTCGCTCCGTACCTATTCCCACGTGTGAGGTCGGGCCACCTGGCAATACCTGAAACGTGGCGACTGGATTATCTATCAAGAGAATTTGTCCATCCTATTTTACTTATATACCAGATTTAGAATTTTTTAAAAATTATTATTATAATAAGGGTATCTGAAAAGTTTCAGGATCGTCCCACTTTATGGTGATGGCAAATGGCAAAGAAATAATACAATTATATATTACTTCATCTACAATAATTTAATTATGTCAATTAATAACTGGTTAGTAATATTTTTTATTTTTATATTATACAATATTCTCATATTAATTGAAATATATTTTAAAATTAATTTATGATCTAATTAAAATATTAAAAAAATTTTAATTTAACTCTTAAATTATTTATTTAAAAATTTAATAAAAATATTACTGATCTAATTTTAAATTAGTATGAATGTGTAAGTATATATTCATCAATGGAACGAAGAAATTCTCGCATAGATGAGATGGCGCACACTTAGTCGGTCTGACACGTGGCGCTCGTTTACAATTCCTGTGGGCAATTCAAGCCATCACGCACACACCCTCTCTCCCTCTCTCTCTATCTCTCTCTTCTCAACCCAACCTTGAAGGACCCTGCAGATTTTCCAGAGGTCACTCACTGTCTATCTACGTGTGTCGGGACATCTTTAGATATGGACTGGGTAAGGCGTGGCGCGATGTCGAACTCTTCGGGGGAGGAGGAGGAGATGCTGGGGATGGTGCAACCCGACCGGATGGTGAAGATTGAGATGGAGGCGGCCGAGGCGCTGGCAGATTTGGCTCAGCGCGCTGTCATAGGGAGCGGGAGCTGCTCCGGCGGCGAAGTGGAGGAAAGGGCAAGGAAGCGAGTCAAGATGGAGTCGCCGCTGAGTGACTTCGGGTTGAACCCTGTGGACTCGGTCCCTTCGTGTCCAGATCTCGCTCAGGTTAGAACATTACCGTTGCCCGTCATTCTGTATGATTGGGAGCTCCATTGCTCTCATTTGATGAATATGATTCGTTCTTGGACTGCGCTGCAGCTGATTAGGACTTTGAAGGTATTTGCGTCAATTGAGGACTGTGAATGATTGGTGCATATTGACTTTAATGTGTATTATCAATTCTGGTGATCATCTTGCGACTAGTTGAGCTTTGCTTACGTAGCACCTGGTAGAAAGGATCGCCCTTTTTTTTCCTTATTTTGGTTGGAGCGGGGCGGCTGGGGGTTGTAGGCATCTATCAAAAGTCAATTTTCTACCTAGAACTCATGACAAGATGACTATCTAGATCTGCGCAACCTGATGTCCCTACCAGATCAAGGGTCATGGAATGATGCATATTGTATTAGCATAAGGTGTTGATCTGAATCTCGTGAGCATTTAGCTGAAGCTTGATGGTCAAGGAGAGTTGAGTTTAGTGGAAGATACAAGTGAAACATGATTAAAGTCTAATTCATGCAGAAAAATAAAAAAGCAGCATTGCCTTACAGGAATAACCAGCTTAGAAACATGGAATCGACAAGCATCTTTAGGAGCTTCTCTATCTGGCACGTGAGTGGAACTCATGATGACCCCTTCTATGATTTTCTCAGTTCACTGCCCATTTTTTCAAGTGCTCTTCAACTCTGGTTGATTGGAATAGGTCTTTTATTGTTTTCTAGAATGCTGAACATTTATCTTCATGGGAGTAAATCATTTTCTACTGTGGGCCCTCTATACTGTGCACTATTGCTCTGGTTTGTCAAGTCTATGATTTTCTCTTTGTTGGCCAATTTAGTTTTTGGTTCGTCAATGCACTGTTTTATGCATTATGTTAGAAATAGTATTCTTCATTGCAGGACTCTGCTGTCTTGTCTTGGCCGCAGCATGAAATGCCATACATGATGATTAGCCATGCCAAGTCTGACCAGTGCACACAGCCTTCAGATCAGGGTCACATATGCACCAGAAACTATACATCCTTAGGTGGTGGCAGGTCAAGACAGAATTTATCAGAGGTACCAACTTGTGCAAATTCTTATAGATTGATCTTTTCTCATCGTGTCATCTGAAAAACTTTCTACTCAGGCTGAAAAAGAAGCAAAACGACTTCGTAGGGTTTTGGCGAACAGGGAGTCAGCTAGGCGGACAATTCGTCGTCGACAGGTAAAATGCGTTGTGAGTATCATAGGATCTGGCTTTACAGAATTATTTTTCACTTTCATCTGTGGTGTTGAGAGGAAATATTCAATCCTGTTGCAGGCTTTATGCGAGGAGTTAACCAGAAAAGCTATTGAACTCAGTGAGGAGAATGAAAAATTGAAAAAGGTGCGGATTGCTCACTTTATCTTAGTCATTGATATCTGATAGTAGTCCTTTTTCTCCTTTCTCTAATCGGTTGTCATGGTCCATCCCAGGAGTTCTTCTGAATATGCACACTCTTCTACATATTTATCTGTATATGTATTTGTGCACATGATTTTGGTCGAAAAACTGTAGCGTATTTTGTGGAGCTTTGATAAATTAAGTTTTAACTTAAAGCTGTGTTCATTTGACTGATCTAGGGAAAGGAGGAAGCTTTGAGAGAATTCCAGTCGCTTGAGACAAAAAATAAGCATCTAAAAGCAGAGGTAACAACTGTCAAGTTTGTTGTAGATGATAAGAACATCTTACTCCATAGAATGTCCAAGTTTTGCTGAATTGTTTTTTTTTTTCCCTTCCTCTAGACGGGGAAGGCAGTGAAACATGAGGTGGAGGATTTCCAGTAGGATAGGATAATTACCAATGTTAAGATAAGAGTGTTCCTTCAGACAACTGCCCATTGATATGACTTTCCCATTCACTCAGATGGCCAAAGCTGCTAACTGCAAAGTGGTGGGGACAACTAAGCCAAAGCCTGGTCAGACAGAGACACCCACTTCACTTCTAAATTTACCAATGCTCCTGCCTAACACTCTGCTTGCACCTTGTGGTTGGCCTCCCATATTTCAATCTCCTGACATAAGCCATCCATATCAAGTTCCACCTGCTTTTTCTTTTGAGCCAGCAAAAGTTGCCAGTCAAGCACCTTGTAAGCCTGATCAACCTCATAAACAGAGCCTGCTAAGCTTCTCTGGACCTAGAAATCCTGTGTATATCCTTCCGTACCCGATGATTTTCAATCTTTCTAATCAGGGGTACCATTGTGAGTCCTCTCAATTTCCCAAGTCTGTCGAAGATGAGGAGCCTGTAGATGACCAAGATGGTGCGGCTACTTCCTCAAAAACTGCTGAGAGTTCTGGAAAGGAAGAACCTGTATTGCCTGCCTTGGTCGAACCAGAAGGAGGTCCATCTACAACAAGAGCTAGACTTCTTAATGATCTTAATGAAATCCCAATGGAGTCCCCTCTGGATCTATACGAGCAGCACGTGGGACTTCATTGCACGGAGGTCAATAGTGAGCCTGAACAGTCAAACTCAACAGGAGTGGACATTGCTGAGCATGAGAGCGCTTTGTGTTCTAATCTGATCAAAAAGACAAATGATGTGGAGGTTCCTTTGCCAGCTGGTCCTAGTGCTTTGACAGAGAAGGAACATAGAGAATCCTTCAGCTCCTCAAGTGATAGAAAGAGAGCTGGAGCCATTGCAGCAGCTGAGGCAAGGAGGAGAAGGAAGGAGCTAACAAAGCTGAAAACCATGCATGGATGGCAGTGTCATACACACTGCTAAAGAGATGCATATGTTCAGTGATAAAAGTGGCAAGCCAGGAAGCTGGAGGGCATTGTAAGTATTAGCAGTCCAACTCATTCGTGAGGGCTCTTGGAGCCCAAGTGGCTCTGGAATGAGTCCTTTGGCTTATGAGAGCACAAGCATGACAAATATGACCACAGTGGTGATGATGCCTGTCTAAGAAACTGGGGCACAGCTCTGGATGAGTGCAAATGGATTAGCAGTTGCACGGCACTCCTTGAAGGATTCTAGACGAGCCACAATTTTGAGGTAACTCTAGTTGTGGATTAGATCAGAGGCTTAGATCTTAGATTGGAGCTTTGGAGAAATAGATTAGGCTCTTGTCAGTTCTCAAAGGCAGGAAATCAAAGCTCCCTGTGATATCTGTTCATCTTATTGTGCACTTGCCCCTTTCCTTGTTGAGAGCTTTGAAATAATCCAATGCGCAGACTGGTCAGTCAAGGCCGTTGATAAATTACACCGTTGTGTCAAAGCACCTCTCTGATCACCCATAACCAGTTTTGCTAGAGGGAGGAGGGGAAAGAAGCTTCCAAACTATAACTTCTTCCTATGTTCTATTCTGGGCTATGCATCTCAAATCGAGTTTTTCGTGTTTCAGACTTTGGGAAAACATACATTGTGCACATGTGAACTCTGGGAACAACAACCTGACCGCAACTGTGGGAGGATCACTCCATTTGATGGGTGAGGTGCTAATTTGTTTGAACTGGGCAGGTGAACAATTCAGAATCCTTGACCTTTCCATCTCTGCAGCAGTTCCATTGGTTGATTGGAAAAATGACCGTGGTGAAATTAAATGACCTACAAGTTCCGTTTCTTTGGCATTCATGGTATGCTCGAATGTGCGTGGCTCTTGGCTCTTCAATTGCTGCTCTTTGCCCTTGTGATTTAACGTGTTATTTATACTTTTTGGGGCCACCAGAAGGAGATTGTTAAGAGTGAAGTAATAAGCAAACTAATCAATCGCCAATTCATCAAACACCCACTTAAGAACAGCAAATGTAGATTAAAGGAGCAGCAGGAGCTAGAACCACAACTAGAAGAGGAGTTGCCGGAGACTCGGGAGTAACGTCGTGTACACAGTGCTCCATCCCGCCCGAGCCGGATGGACCGAATCCCAGAAGGAATACTCCCTCGGGTTCTTGCAGAGTGTGTACAGCTTGGTGCCATTCTTATCCACGTCCCTGCAGTTGTACTGGCTGCTCACACCCGTACAGCACGGCTTCATCGGATCCTTGAACTTCGGAAATCCTGAACAGCAAATAGGAAACTGAAGCTAAGTACTATCCAAATTATGTGACTTAGTTAAGGTTGAACAGGGGGTCGATCCACGCACCTGTGCCATTAGTAAGGACCGACGTGAAAGCGCCATGGAGGTCGAGGATGACAGTGCTCGAGTTACTCTTGGTCTGGTTGTTCAGATCGGCCACGGCCACTGCGCTGGCCAGTGTAATGTTATGTGCCCCGACAAGCATCTCGATAGAATCACTACATTTGGTGTAGTTGTTGGAGACAGTGATGGTCGGGAGGCAACCAAGGGGTTGGAGAGAAGCCACGGCCACCTTCTTCAGCTCAAGATCACGATGAATCCGCTTCAGGTTCACTCTTTGCTGGTCCGTCACATTGTTTATAAAATCCAGCAGATCGAGCATTATTAGCTATTTTCATGAAAGTTTAATGGCAGTTGATTCAGGATCCATCTAACCAGTGTGTCCGAATTTGTTTCTTCAAAGTGGGAGTAGTCATTTCCAGAGAGGATGACGAGAGCCAAGGACGAGTTGAGATCAGCTGGGGAGAAGAGCTCGTCTTCGATCTGCTCCTCATGGAGGTCGATATGATCCATCATGTTAGGATCCTTTTCCGATGTGCCGAACACACCGGTTCCTCTGTAGGCAAAGTTCATTCAGAACCCGCTCTTCAGGTAGCGCAGGCCCAATTGGCGGAGATCATATAGGAGGTGGTGAAGTTCTGATGATGGTTGATTACCGAAGAAGTCGGTGAGGACATGGCTGACGGAGAAACGACCAGAAGGTGATGCCATAGGGAACCTTCCAGGAGCTGGATTCGTTCTTCGCCATGTTTCAATATCAGCATATGAGTCCCCGGACACGATCAGCTTCGTTGGCTGGAAAGAGAAGACACTTCCATGGCTGTAACTGAGAACGCGGGTGGTGGCGGCGGCGGCATAGGTGAGATGAGCCCTCAGCCACACGGTGGCCTTAAACAGAGAGCAAATCTACGGTGGGAAGCCTTTTTCAGTGTGGTTTCCGTTTGCCTTCATCCTCGCATCGAGAGCTGTGACGACTAAACCGAAAAGGTGACAAGGAAGATCACCAGAAAGTGCAGTGCTGGAGAGTGTGTGATGGACAGAGGAGTTTACCTGCAAGAACTAAGAAGTGAGAACAGAGGCAGGAGGCAGGAGGAGGAGATTAATGAAACCCTGAGAGCCCATCGTGAGGAGGAGGAGGAAGGAAAGCCGATACAATGAGATTCTTCGTGCATGAGAGAGGTGTATTTTTATGGACACTAATGGACAAAATAATTGAGATTAGGAAATAAATCACGCATACACGAGCCTTTATCTTGGTGATAGCAATTGAACAGATACAGTCGAGGCGGTGACCTATGTTGCCTCCACTATTGCCTGATTATTAATAAGCTAATTAAGTTATAAAACACAAGGCTGGCTAGAGCCTTGGAGCCGTTGATGAAGAGGATCAGGCTGGGAGACCCAAGGACACAGCGTGCCACCCTGCTTGGGTTGGGTGGTCCGAGTCCCAGAAGAAGCTCGATTCGGGATCCTCGCAGACCGTGTACATCTTCGTTCCATTCCCATCTATGCTCCCGCAGTTAAAGCCACTACTCACACCGACACAGCACGGCTTCAAACGGCTCTCAAACTTCGAATCCGCTGCAGATCATGCAAGAATTTGGCCTCCCAAGTAAGGGACTACCGCAAAAATTACGTCTTAAGCCGATGCACAGTAGGACAGTATGCCGAAAGATGATGTGCTTGCTTATCATTACCTGTGCCGTTGAGCACCGACATGAAAGGGTCGTACAGATCCAAGATGACGAAAGTAGAGGAGGAGGACTGGTTGTTCAGGTCGGCCACGGCTTGGCGGAGGAGCTGGTTGTGGAGGCGGACGAGCATGTTTATCGTCCCATTGCACTGCTGAAAGGAGTTTGCACCCGTGCTCGAGGGAAGGCATCCCAGTGGCTGGAGACCCGCCACCACCACCTTCCTCGCGCCCAGCTCATATATGCGCCTCAGGTTCGTCCTCAGTTGCATCACCACAGACGTTATAAACGCCGGCAAGCCCTGAAAGATATTACATCAAAGGATGCAGTTAACTAAGAATGCTAATTAGTTCGGTAAGCAATATACTGGTGAGAGGTGAGCGTTCTGTGAGACACTTGTACTTGTCTCTTACCCCGAAGCTTCCATTTCTGGCAAGGTAAGCCGAGTAGTCGTTGCCGGAGAGCGTGACAAGGGTCATGGAAGAGTTGACGTCGGCACCGGAGAAGGTGTTGTCTTCGATCAGCTGCTCGAACAGGCCGATCTGAGCCGTCATGTTCGGGTAAGCTGCCAGAGTTTCCGTCACACCCGTGCCACCGTAGGCAAAGTTCATCCCGTACACGAGGCACTGCTCTCCAGCCTGCCTCCACTGGTACGGTACCGGAGACTCGAGCCCCAAGGACTTGGCTGCACTCGTGTGTCAACGTTTCATCGCATTTGCCCGACGGTCACTCAATCAATCGAAATCATAAAAGCAATTTGGACATCTACCATTAGCCACTTCATTTCACCAAATTAAGAGGCTGTACACGAACGATTCCCCTTGAATTAATTGGGATCAGATGAGCATAGTGGAGATGTGGCGATACGTTACGTTCCAGGTTCGGAGGGGGAAAGAAAAATTGAGAAACCGGTTCAAACCATCCATCGAACAAGAACCGATTCGGGCATACAAACCGAACCGTTCTAACCGATATTCAATGGTGACAATTCCCTGCCAATTAGAACGGGTTCGACTAATAATTGACCGATCGATACGGTTATCTAGATAATAAAATAAAGAAAAAAAAGAAGGAAATCTCAACCAAAGATTTGCAACTTATATTATCATTTTTCATCGTTGACCAAATATATATATATATATATATATACACATACGTATTTTGACACAGTTTATATTTCAAATGGGACTAATTAAATGAGTACAGAACATAGCATGATATTTTGCTTCACTCAGCTTGGAATTATTTTTTGAACTAAATTGGACCATCGAAACCCTAATAAACTCACTGGAATTAATTATAAAAGAATTATTTGCTATCATGACTAAGCAAGTATGTTTTGCACATATGAATATATATATATATAATTTTCTTTTCAGTGTATAGAATAATTAAGGAGACGTATTAAGCTAATAGATTTCCGGTTTACCCAGATGGAAAAGAGGAAGGAACGTGTCCATGGAAATTAATATATTTTTTTCGTTACTGTGTGTAGGATGCGTAACTAAATTTCACGGTAATGGTATGGTTAATTACGCACGTACCAAAGAAGTCGGTGAGGATCCGGCCACTGGAGAAGCGGCCGGAGGGCTTGCCCGGAAAGGTCATGCCATAAGGAACCTTCCAGGAGATGGACTCGTTCATCCAGGTGTTCCCGGTATCAGCATACGAGTCACCGAACACGAACAGCTTCGTCGGATCGAAAGCCAGGGCTCGTCTCTCATTGAAGCCGGCGTGCAGCAGGCGGTGCTGAGATGAGCCCTCAGCCACTCGGTTCCGGCCTGAGGCTGAAACAAATTAATTAGCAAGACACACCCCTGAGCAAGGTGAATAGGCACAGTTAAAACGTAGATGCATGCATGCACGCACGGTGGGGAAAAGGTCTACGTGGTTTCGGGGACATCTTATTCTTTCGTTGTACTCAATTAAAATGACTTATCTGCAGCCTGGAAAAGGGATGGGACGGGGTTGGAATTCATCCGCTGAGTCAAGAAATGTTACAACTGACATGAGAGATGGTGAGAAAAGCTTACCCGCGAGAAGAGCGAGCAGGAGCAGGATGCTGATCAGGGAGGAGATTAGTGACTTCTGGGAGCCCATTTAGAGGAGGAAGAAGGAGAGCCGATACAAATGAGATTCTTCCACCTTTTTTTTTTTTTCTGGGTTTGTGTACTGGAGAAAGCTGCACTTGGGAGAGATTATGCTCTTCGTATTTATAGAAGGTTGCATGCCCTTTTTTTAATTATATAAATAATTATTTTATTTATTAAACCGAATACAGTAATATCATACTAAATTCCATGGGTTAAATTTGAAAGTTTCAGGGGTCCACTACCTATACCTCCAATAAAAATTAGAAGGAAAAAAAAAGGAGAAATAAATGAATGCAGAAGCGAGTGCTCTTGTCAAAAGGGCCACCCAATTAAGGATGGCAGAAAATGCCCGCCCCACACTAGGACAGGTCGGGTCGTGGCCCAGACCCATGTGCAGGCCAGGTCGGGCACCGGCCACCTGGTTGTCCCACCCTGCCCCATTCATTATTATATAGTTTTGTTTTATTCTTTTTATCTTATTCCTATTTTCTTGTTATAAGTTTTGTTTTATTTTTTCTCTCTCTCTCAATCTCTCTTCCAGGGCCTATAAGTTCATGTCGTTAACTTTTAATTTGTTTTAGATTGAAATTTTTTGTATATATATTGGAGAATGTTATATGCTTATTTCAGTATTATTATAATAAGATTTTATTTTATTTTTAAATTTTAAATTAATTTGTGTATAAACGGGACGTGGCGGGTCAGACCCGCCCTCCAGCATGGGGCAGGTAGCAGGCCTATCAAATATGACCCGTCACGGATGGTGGGTCAGGGTGGGGCGGGCTGGTGCCTTCAGAAACCCGGCCCGGCCCGTTGAGATTCTTACATCCAATCTGCGGAAATGTTTTATATATATATATATGCGTACGTACGTGTGTATGTATGTATGTATACAACCGCGCACGGGCCTTATTGGCCCAATAACTTTTATCATGTGTCGTTTAGTTCCCCCACCCTCCCCCTCTCAATTATTTGAGTGACGTCATTCCTCGTATTTCAACTCAGGGCTTTCATTATTTTCCACGTAAACGCATTTTTTTTATTCTTAACTCAAAATTTTATATAAATTCAGAATATGGAAAAAAAAAAAAGAACCGATAAGTATATGTATAGATATATGTATATGTGAATGGTAAATAAAAAGAAAATTTTGAAATTATGAGGGGAAGGAGACATTAACTACACGTGGCGGTCAGAGGACAAATTTCACGAGGATAAGAAGATGGGGATGTGCTGCTTGAGTCAGGAATGAGCCAACCGTATGTGGATATACGAATTACAAACGTACCTTTAGGCCGACGTAAGGGGATCGGGACCGCCCCGTATTGGGAGAGCACCCGTGACGGGTCCTGTCCTTCTAGGCGTAAACTGAGTTGGACCGACGTAGGAACCGCCGACAACAATCGATCATGCAGTTGCTCCGACTGCTGAACCAGCCAAACCTTCGGTCTGGGCTCCTGCCGTGCAGTTTTTCCCTCATCCGAAATGGAGGAAATGTGCGCAAATGGCCGTCGATGCGTCCAAACCTTTCCCTTTCGCAATTAACCACGGACATCTGTTCTCTAGTGGCAGAAACGTGCGCGAAGCAAATCTTCACGCTCGCGTCCAAAAATCCTTCTGTTTACGATGAACCAAAATCTTCTAGATTTGATATATATCAATGAAAATTTGTTTAAGTGTATGACACAATCATATCCACCACAGACGTCCGATGGATGCTCATATGCATGGTTAAGGCCACAGATGTGTGAGACTTTCCGTGCCAGTTCAATCGAAACGATGGATTTAGGAATGACGTTCAAATTTTGATGAATACCTCGAAGGCATCACTTAAAAGTTAAATCATCAGCAAGCTCAGCTGATCGGAAAACTGTCAGAGAAGAGAACTAAGCTGATCGGTGATTGTGAGGGAGAACTTAGCTGATCCGGAAATTGTCAGAGACTCGTCACTTTCATTACGCCTTCGTGGCACGGACATGTCAGTGTTGCAATGGTGGAGATTGGGAGGACATAGGGTTTGGAGGGGTTGCGAATGTCGGAGTCGGAGTCGGAGTTGAGAGGGGCTGTGAAGACGAGGACGGAGGCAGGAGAGAGGACAGCGGCGTGCGTGTTCAGGGGGCCGAGATTAGCTCCGGTAGAGGCGCCGGCTAAGGAGGCAGCTGAGCTCGGCGGTGATACGGGAATCCTGATGGAATTTTACCAGGCAGTACGCAATGCAAGGTCTCGCGACTCGTTATAGAGGGGATGGACAAGGCGCGTGGATTGGGCTGCATATTTGGGATGGGCTTTATATGGGCCTGTGTCTACATCGGCCCAAGAACCTCGACCTGTTCACCGATTACCCTCCGCCGTCAGGGTCCCCAGCCTGTTAGCCTGGTTAGATAAGGGAGCTCGAAAGATGGAATCGAACACAGGATATTTTATGATAAAACTAATGTATTCTGGACCGACCCCTCGGATGCTGTCGGGTCTCAAGGGCAAAGGTGAAAAGGGATTAGATCTATGACAGATGGATTAATATTATAAAAAGCTAAAGGAGAAAAAGACATGCGGCAAAAGCAGCATTATTCTTTTGCCACAGGAACAACCTAGGAGATGCGTTTGGACAACACACTGTCCAACAGCAGTCACCAGTGCCATTAACTCAATTATTGAGGGACCAGACGTACCACGTCGAAGGCAAGAAATCCACCAGTTTCTTCATCATCCATCAGATCTTGCCATCACTGTCATGAAAAACGTGCCAAAATGGATAACTGTAGAAGATATTGAAACTGCATCTCTGCAGAGAGCAGAGGAAAAGCGAGAGCTGAGTGAATTTCTCGAGCTAGATCATATTGTATTTACGAGTTAGAAGAGACACATTGCAAAGGTGAACTTCTATTACCGTTGTAATTGCTCATTGATCCTCCAGCGGTAAAGGAAGCTGCTCTCATGATCTGGACTCCTCAGCTCTGGCAGCCCCACTTTCATCGTCGAGTAGTTGATAGTCTGTGTGCGTCCCATTCTCAGGCGATGTTACAGTGTCAGGATCCTTTTCCCTGGAATGAAATAAGAGCTTAATCAGACAAATGGTTCTTTCTCTTCGCAGCATGAAAGATTTCTACCATTTACATAAATGGAAACACTGTAAGCTAATGAGCTATAGACAGCAGTTTGACAGTGAACAGAACAGAGTAACATCTGTATACAACTTCACGCTTGATCATTAGAAGACCAAAACAAACATCGAGAGAGTCGAAAGGAGAGGTTTGGAATGTACATGAGTGAGTACACAACCAGTCCAATCACCACGATCGAGAAAGATAGATAGTATAACCAGTCAACCTGCAAAGGAGATAATCACATATTATGTACTCAGATTTGAAGTTTGGTTGTGTTTGACGAGGTTCAGGCTGAAGGAAGTGATCTAAAAAGGATACCTCTTGACGGTAGATAAAGATGCGGACAACAACTGCCCACATATCAGATGTGAGCAGGGAAAGATTGAACAATGCAGCCCCACTCATCTGTTGGAAAATATAATCCGGTAAGAAACAGCAGACAAGTCTAACATTCATAGAGTACCTTCTAAGAAGCAGCCTAAGGAACTTGAAGACTTGAAGATTCGGAAGACTTGAAGATTCGGAGTTGTTGAACATGTTTTGCCTGGAAACTTACCTTTAGAACAAATGGCGCAAGGGAATAAAAGACGAACATGGACCCAGCATAACCGGCAAATGCTAATATCTGGCAAAAATAAGGGGAAAAATGTCAGTGTATGTAAATGTGTAATATAGCAAGACATTTGCTAAACATTCATAGAGCAGTAAGTTAGCATAAATCTGAAAGTTGACATGGCAAAGGAAAAACAGTAATTCATCCAAAGACAGGTGGGAAACCACTCTCACATTTGCCTCTGGGAAAAAAGAGAGGGTATCTCAGAACTTGTCACCAACAATTTAATTCCCTCAGCATGTTAATCAAGAGCTATAATCTCGACTGTCATCAAATTATTCAAGGTGCATCTTGATAGAATATAAATAATGGCCTGTTGACACTTGAACGAGTTTGTGATTGGACGAATTCAGACAGGGCTGCTTACTATTTCTGTTGTCCACTGGAGGGACTCGAGGGTTGTCCTCTCTGCAATAGATCTAATAACAGATCAAGTCATGGAAACCAAACTGGTTCTCCAAATTCAGTGATATCTTCTAATGAGATTTTATAGTAATAACTGCAAACTTAATATACATCTTTTATTTCCAACCGAAAAAGGATACATCTGGACTGCACTCACTAGTAGTCCGAACAAAGGGAGCATGGTGAGAACTTCTACAAGATCCTTCTTCTTCACACAAAACTCCTGCAATTCAGACGAATCAAGAAAGATCCAAACATAAATAAATAGAAACTGGGGCAAAATGTCTAGCAATCCCAGCACAGCAGACCATATTTAAAGAGCACAGCTCCAACATGATAGTCTAAACAAGAGGTGAAACACACCTCACCAACATTGCTCATGGCAAAGAAAACTGTTCCCCCAATAACAAGCGCATCCCCGAGAAGAGGTTTAGAGCCACCTGACAAGTGCACTAGTCTCTTGAACATGAGTGGCTCACAAAATGTAGAAAAATATCAGTTCCACAGTTGAGGCAGAAAGGTCACCTCCTCCAGCAACACCAGCATCTGAGAGCATCACCAAGCCCAAGCCAAGAATGGATAGGGCTGCCCCAATTAACTGCCACATGGAATAGCGGGTTCCAAGAAAGAACCACGTCAATATTATTGCCCACACTATCGTCCAGCAGTCGAGCAAAGTGACACTGGTGATTGAAGAGAACTGGTATGCTTCGTTAACTGCACGGATTTAAGAACTTTAGAGATCACTTGCAACTCAAACTCCTTTAGCATAAAATGCATACAACAGCTAAGTACATATCAGACTACCAACCTATCATTCTTAATATAAAATGTTATCCAGATAAAGTCAGGGTTATTTTCTTTATTTGAGTTTGGTTACTAAAATAAGTTAATTTTTAGTTATGATGTTCAGTAAAAAAAAAAAAAAAGTTAAGGAAATGGCATCGGTTTAGCCACATTCACATGAGATTTGCCTCTTTTAAGTCATATGAATCAAATCTAGTTGGCTAATCTTCTGACCGCAGCTTCTAACACAGCCACGAATATACGCAATGATTTTCCTCCACAAAGAACAGAAGGAACTCCAACAAGAGTGACTTGTGTGGACCCATAGCACTCTATGCATAGAAAATGAAATCTCTAGTTCCAAGCTTGAAGCACAAACTCTTGCAAATTCAATTTAACTGGCATTATAAAAACATCGACATACAGAGAAAGGGATAGCTCACCGAGATAATTGCCTTCTACATCAACGAGCCCCAGGAGGAGATACCAGTACCAGGGAACCTGAAGTGTCAGAGCATGTAAGAGCCCAAATTAATCAACCAAGTGGGAAATTTGAAGGCACCCAATACAAACAAATGCCATTAGACGGAGTCCCAAGTAGTCATTCGCCTTAATCGAGCAACTGGGAACTCAAACAGACGTCTCCATTTAATACTTGGAAACCTGGTTTACGGCCCAGAAACAGAGCAAAGAACAGGGAAGTACCAAGAGTTTGCGGCGTCTATAGACAAGTATGCCGCCATAAAAAAGAGCCAAAAGCGCGTAGGGGAAGAACATCAGAGTGAGAGGCGCATTGACGCCTGCAAAGATTGGTAATAGTAGCAGAGCATTAAAAACTTATCAGTTCCGTGCACAATCCCGATAGTTAACGAGGACAGTGGGAAATTTTAGTTGTAGTGTGTAAGGGAGCAACCGAGGTCGGCGAGCAGGGATGAGGTGAAGCTCGCAACGGCCATGGAGAAGGAGACGACCTGACCGAGAAAGAGCACGTAAAGCGTCCCCCATGTCAGGTGGGTCCTCCAGAAGCGGCTGACGCCTACTTGCAGAGACATCACAGCAACTGCAGCAGCAGCTGTAGAAGACTGAAGAGGAGGAAGGGGACGATGATGTGAGGAAGAAGGAGAGTGGCATCGATGTCTACTCTTCTCCGGTGACAACAGACAAGACTCACTCCAGAAAGTTGTGGGTGTGTTTGCCAAGGTGTCAACGCCGGGTGGGGAAGAGGAACTCGCAGCTACCGTTCTCTCGCGCTACCGAGAGAAAGAGGACGGACAGCGAGGGAACCCTGTTCTGCAACCGGTGCTTGTAAGCCCCAACCAAACACACACACCTCGCGGACCTTCAGTTAATGACTGGGGCTTACGTACACCGGGTTCGTGTAAGTTCTATGCGTCGTCGTTGACAGTTGAGTGACGGTGCCGTGCCATTTGAGAAACTTAAGTCGATATTTAATTTTCTTTTAAGCTAAAAAAATATTTTCTCATACAATATTATTACTCTAAATACATCACTAAAAAAATTCTATACTCAAGGTCGAAAAGCTGTTATTGAGGAGAAAAATAGTTTAAAAAATAATATATATATATATATATAATTTTTTGTTTTTGATTGTTCAGTCACTTTGCCCCACGTGGCAAACGAGGCCTTCTTGGATCCCGTCTAAATTTGCCCTCGTTTCGGGGAAATACTTAACTGAGACCGGCATCTCGGTATTAGAATTTGACAGTCACGTGCTCATGTGTTGTACGGACCCGACGTGACGACCATCTGATTAATTATCAATTAGTAGTATAGACCTTTTTCAACCAACTCTTTTTTTTATCACTAGATTTCTAACACCTATTCCTAAATTTTCATCCATAGTTTTTAAAATTAAACTGGATTAGAAATCAATCAAGATATAAGTTTATAAGTTCATGGATCACATTGAAAGTTTGATAGATCCAACTGCGTATTTAATAAATAATATTAATAATATAATATTACCAACAACTTAATATAATATCATAATTTAATACTAATTTATAATAAAAAAATTATTAATATAATAATAATTAATCTCAAGTTCAATATATAATATAAATATAAATTTAGTGAAATAAAATAAATATATTATAATGAGTATTTATTTTTTTAATTTTAAATCAATCGCTTTTTTACTGATTCAATTAGATTTACCGGTTCAATCGAAAATTGACATATTCAATCAAAACAAACTGCATTTACAATGTAATTAAGTTAATTATGCAAATCAGACAAGGTAATGGCCAGTTCTCTATCGAACCGGTCCGATTTTAAAATTGTGAGTAAAACATTTTCGACATAATTTTTTTTAATTTACAAGATAATTTATGTTTGTTAATAAGATATATGATCCAAATAAGTACACTATTAAATTTGTTGTTAATTCATAAGATATTTAGCTCATTTTCACTTAAAAATCTAAACAAATATTTGCCATAATATGCAAGCTACTGATTCTGATACTATATTGAATTTATTGTTAGTGATTTGATCCGTTTGAATTTAAAACTTTAAACTGATAAGTTGTGGTATAAAATTTTCTCGTAAACTTACAACTTTCTCTTTGTATGATCATAATGAGACCGTATATATATATATATATATGTTAACACCTACCATCATGTGATAACATGATTCACTTTATCATGTACATTTAATAATAATGTGCTTGTTAATCTTTTTTTCCTCAAAAAAAGAAAGAACGATTGTACAGCATGTTAGAGTAATTGACTATTTTCTTCGTGAGCCATTAGCTGTAATTCAAATACCTGCACAAGGTGCCACTCTCCATTCCAATCTGCTATTCCTCGGGACACCTCTGTTAGATGGGTTTAGTTGATTCAATGCCCTAACGTGACCGAGGGAGTTCAAGCTGCCCCGACCGTCACCGTCAAGCTCTTCGTGTTTCGAGACCTTGTTGCTTATATTGCTCGAGGCAGGAAAACCACGGATCGGGGAATCCAGCCATTAATTTAGTTACTTACCTCCATGGCCTACTGATGATGACTCGAGTTCTCTACTGAAAATCAACGTCGAATGATCCTTCCTTACTCGAAGGGCTTGCCATCTAACTACCACAGGCCGGCCACGAACCATGCATCAGTCGAGGATTAATGGAGGCCATCTTTCTGATGCAATGACCGAGTTCCAGTTCAAAATTCATTGGATGTATAGATTTTCATGAGCTAGCTAGCAGCGCTGGGCCGCCTCAAACTCAAAGCCACCATGGCAGCTATAGCATACATACATACATATACATACATATAGAACAACAACGAAACAGCAATCGATCGATATTGGAAGAGAGAGGGACATAGGGGAGAGTGAGTGGAGAGGAAGAGGGGGATGATGATAAGATATGATGATGGGAGTGTATATTGGTCGATGATCCATGCATGCATGTGGATCGATCCAATCCAAGACCATCATTGCGTATCTCATGATCCCCACACACATTCATAGTCCCTCCCACACACTCCCTCTCAAAGTTGAGTTGCTAGATAGATGCATTTATATGCCACTGCCAGATTGACTTCGTCCGGAAACGCAACCACCTATCTGATCCAAAATTAAGCTGAAATTGCGGTGACACATTAAATAGTCATGTCAAAATGAAGTTGGGGGGCAAATTCCAAGTGTGCAAATACTAGAATGACTTAGTCAATTTAGAAGGAATTTTACATAGTTAAGATCATTTTTTAATATAAGAACATTAACTCTTATATTCAGTTTATATTAATAAAGTTTCACTATATTATTTTACTGTATTTCCTTGTTATATTACTTAAATTCACAAATCTATATGATTATCCAATACACACATATGTATACATATATATATATATATGTAATCCGAGGGTGGCAGAGGCTTTGATTGACCTAGTTGGACGTATCAAAATGAAATTATGCCTGACTGGCTGACCCTAATGCTGACGCACGTCTCATGATTTTTTGTCAGACGAACGAGAGAGAGAGAGAGAGAGAGAGAGTCCGTGAGTGTGAGAGAGCTCTATATATTCTCTAAATGCTTCACCTCTCTTCTCCACATTCACACTGGTTGGCCGAAATCGTCGTCCCTGATAACTTTCTCTCTAAGCTAGCCCACCTGCTTCATAGCATTCAAAAGGTTAGAGCATTTACGAGCAACAAGCACAGTAAATGCAGGATATATGTTAATGGCGATGTTTGTCTTACTTATCGTTTGTATTCAATCCGGAAAAGCAGGAGATCACACTTTGAGAGATGGAGAAGCAGAACTCGAAGCTGTTGTTGGCCAACTGCTACATGATCGAAGAGAACGCGAGGCTGAGGAGGAAGGCCCAGATCCTCGACCGGGAGAACCAAGCTCTCCTCTCCGAGCTCAAGCGGCGGCAGCAGCAGCCGTCCCACGTAGTGAACTCCAACCAGGGCCCTTCCACAGCCGTCCATGATGACCCCAGTCTTTCGATGGCGATGGCATCTATCGGCTCTCCTTCCTCCGTTGCTCCGAACACTTCCGGGCCCGGCTGCGACACCTAGACTGGAACCCTAGCTGCAGCGAGCTAAATGCCCTTTTGCCTGCACCTTCTCGGTGTTAAATCTACTTAAACACTAAGGAGTAGTAGTAATTGCTAGCCACTAGCTATGGTGTAGTGCACCGTTTTAATGTTACATGTAGGAGCTGACTGGTCCCATGTTGTTTCTCTGCAACCCTGTATCAGCAGAAGCGTATTACGTTGGCTGTTATATATGTGCTTGTATGCCCTGTCAGCTTCTCGAGTCAAGGAGGAGATATACCGATGATGCCTCTGTGATATGATGGTTGAACTCTCTTATTGCGTCCCACTATATTGATGCTGCATGACAGCATTGCCGATCTTAACTAACAAGTTCTAATTTGGATTCTTGCTGATTGGACTTTTTTATGTGTCTCTATTTCTAATGGGCACCTAAAACTTAGCTCTCGAAACTCTTATCATATGCTTGGATATAAGCATCAATTGGCTACGAACACAGAGCTGTTGGTGCTTTTGGCCCTCTCTTGTTCGTTGACAATCTGATTCATTAGGGGATATGATTTGACAAAGTCGTATACACGTCTGAATCTGAGTGTCAATAGCTGGCAGGAGATTGTATAGCAACTGCATCAACTGGTTCTAGTGGGGGGTTCCTTGACTCTGACTCCGAGTCCGACCATTGTTGCTCGTTGGTCCATGACAAGCAAATCGTGGGCTTAGTAGACGATGGCTACATGGCTTTGGGTCTGCCATTTCCTAGGTTGCCATGAATGTACGCCACCGCCTCTGCAGAAACAGTACTCTTTGAACCTCCTTTGCTAACAATTATATGTTTTAACCATTTTCACTTTGCTCATCATATGAAGACTGACTAAGCAAAATCCCCTAAATTGTCAAAGCCAAGCAAATAATTGCACTCAACCGAATTCTCGAAGTTAATCAGATTATATGGAAATCACTCACAACAGAAGACTCTCCTCACACTCGTATATAAGACCCATCACAACCAAAATCCAGTGGATTTTTCCCCGATTATCTTCATAGGAATTCATCGGGCATACGATCAGAAAGAAGCTACGAACGTTGAAGAAAAAACATGATCGCAGTCCAAGCTTAGCTAGCTAGCTAGTTCCTTGTCGATTTCATCCAATCAGCTCTTGCTGAACCACAGAATTAGCTGTTATTGTCTTTATTCTTTTCGATGATATCTGTGAAGACTAGAGAGGCTTGAGGATACTGTCTGAGGGAGGATCTAGCAAATTTTTCGCATAACGTCATCAAAGGGAAATCTCTTGGGTTGACAAAAAGTCAAAGTGGGGGCTCGATAAGTTTGGAAATGTGTCCAACTCCCCCTGCCCACATATCAACTCACCTCACCCCACCCCACCATGCCGCTGAAGACTGGGTTGACTCAGACTTCCCTTGCTACCTACTCTCAAAGAGCTCATCCTCCTGACACAAATATAATATTAATTTAGATAATTCAATTTATTTTTTTATAAATATAAATAAAATATCAATTCAAATTTCATTAGTAGAGAAAGATTTTAAAATTATAAATTTTTTTTATTTTTTAATAAATGAATCATAAAATATAAAACATGCCCCTCTAACGTATCTGGATATTTACTCCGAGAGGATCCTCTTTGATTCAGTATCCAGCAGCAATCATTGGAAGGGGCTAAACCGGAAACAAGATTCGCAGTTTGCTGACCTCAAAAGGACAAGACAGCTTGAGTTGAATCCGCCCCCTTCCTCCTCTACCCCCCACACCAAAAAAAAAAAAAGAGAAAAAGAAAAAGAAAAAAAGAGTCAAAATTTCGAGGCTCTCTCTCAGGAGGAAGATGGCGACGGCTATCATTGCTCTTTTTTTTTACATTTCCAAGGGCTAAGGTTAATCGTGATGAGGTCAAGTGGACTCCTGTCCAAAGTCAATGTTAATGATGACTTATTATTAGATTTTTGAACATTCACTATCAATTTAAGATTGTTTTTTCTTTTATTTATGAGAACCGATAAGAGTTCTTATTAATACAATCAATCATTCTATCCCGTTCATCTGTTTATTTACTACATACAAGACAAACAGATGCTCAAAGATACGAGAAATTAGATGGACGTACAACTACTGATGTTGATCAGAACATCATATGATGCACAACTTCTACAGCATTTGAAATGCGCACAGTAAGGTTCGAGCAAACAGATCAACCCGTTGACGAGATTGACTTGAGTAAGACATAAGGGCATCCGACATAGATGAAACTCGACGGTTCGTTTACGACTCGGGGAATGTCTGAACTATCCGAACTCATGCTACAGTCACTCCCTCTTATAACTCATACAAGAACCCAACATTTGGACATTAGGTTCGAGGCTCTTGTGCACCACATCCACTGGCAGTACTCACACTTGGACTTCTCACTCTGACCACCTTGTCAAAGCCATAAACCGGCTAGCCCTATCTTGTTTGGAGATACTGCAGACACATTTATTAAGCATTAAAACATCTCCGGAACAGGTATACCAGTGTCTACATACACGATGACGAAGAAAACTTTTGGAGCTGATGGTTTGATCCAGAGCATTTTAGGTTATTGGTTGAAGCTCCCAAATCTTTATTATCCCATCGTCGCTTGCAGATGCAAGTAAACGAGTTTCCTGCAAAATGGCAACCAACAGTCAAGGATTTCAGTAGGCTATAGAGATCCTGGTACTCAATCAAGTAACCAAAATGTAAAGAAATCAGCACAGAACGGATATATCCTAGTGAGACCGCAGATAACAATCATAGCCATAAATGTTTATCTTTCAGTGGCAAGAGAGATTGTATCCGACAGACGACAATGAGAACCCTATCCATGTAAATGAAGGTCTGGTTCTGATGAAATATAAACTGCAGACACATAAAAGCAAAAATGGAAGGAGAGAACAGTTGATACTGTCATGAGTGACATTTCCATGTGCCAGATTGGCCTTGAAGCACATCAGACCAAAATAAGTATAACTTTTCCTTATCAATATGATAAACATGATCTGACATTCTCTTACAGAGAAGCTCACCCCAGGACCCCATTGCACCGAGTTTACATCCATATCATGTGCTTTTTCCTTCCTCAGGATCATTTTGTATGAAGGACCATCAACCTGTTCAATAATATCTGCAGTGAGTATGTAGAAAACTTTTTTTTTTCCTTTAAATGGTTTCTTCCTCTCCATAATTGCATGCAAGAATAGGATGAACAGGCAACAAATTGGGGCAGCCCGTCTCTTGAAACTATACTTGAACGAACAAGGAAAATGGAAACGGCATTCAGGAGAACTAGAGGCATCCCTAAACCAGCCAAGAGTATTTTAACCAACATTGACACTATACGAGTGCATTGCTAAATTGTCTGTGATGAGCTGCCCTCAAAGTCTTTCACATATAATCTCAGCATTGAACTCGCATGCAAGAATCCCGAATTATTTTTCTAAATCTGGCTAACTCATATATGTGCATGCATAAACAAGTAGAAATGCAATAGTACGGGGAAAAAGAAAAACATAGAGATGTATTATCATCACTCCCCATCCAATGATCAACATTATAGATGGTTATTCATAATGGGTGAGCTTCATCAGGATTTGGAACCATAAATGAAAGCAACACTTACAGAATCATCTTCATTCTCCACAAAAAGTCGGATGGCATCATCTGCTGCCCCAGTAACAATGAGCCCTTCTCTGTCATGCCCAAATATAAAATTGTAAGTTGTTAGATGATAAACATTTGACCAGATAACTTAGATCCACCTAGTCCAAATGAGAGTTATTGAAGTTCAAAAGATATTTACAACCTGCTGGTTGCAGCAGAAAATAAAAAACTGCAGACTCTAAATGCCTTCTTATTATATTTTGAGGAAGACCAAATGCCAATTATTGAGATAAAGTATGCATTTAGAGTGAAAAGCAGCAATGTCAAAATCTCAGCAATCATAAGAATAATATAGACCCCTTTAACTTGGCCACGATAGAGAAATACAAGGAGGCTTCTACTCTCATTATCAAATATTACTACCTTGACCAGCTTACTGAAAAAATCGTACGATCATGATAACCTGAAAGAGTGCATAGATGACTCCTGAAAACATTAGTTAGACAAGTTAAAATCAATCATACATGGATGAGAGACAATGGTATGGAAGTCCAGGAAATCATAAGATGGAAAATAACCTTATTTCATAATCTCTTTCATCTATTAGAAACAAGTAATTAGTATAGGTTGGATAAATGTAGATAACATAAATGTTTAATGTGGACAGATAAACATTTGTTTTTTCAAACAGAATTAGATATGTGGAAAGATTTGTTTAATAAAAAAGTGTCATGATGAAACATGAAGTCAATTCAGTTATATATTGATTAAGCATGCATTTGAAGGCTTCTCCCTCACCAAGGTGAATATCCATCTCCAGAAAACATCCTCTTGGGGTCAGTTCCCCATATCTTTATGGTGAGATCATCACTGCAAGAACAATTTGAGTATCACATTAGTCCTGCTATGTTTAGCCCTTATCCTTATTGCAGATGTTTCAATATACCTGCAGGTTACCATTCTGTTTCCACTAGCATTGAAAGAGAGGGCCCAAATGGTTGAAGAATGACCGCTGATGTAAAGTCATCACCACAAGAAGTAAGAAGCAAACAAAACCAAAAATGAAATACGGTTCATAAGAAAAGGAAAGATGCCCCATGAAGTACTTGTTGGCTTCATTAAGAGTCTGCACACAGTGCCAGTCATCATCCCCGTCCTCAGCCCAAACCTGTCAGTAACATTGCACTTGCCAGGTACTTTACTCAACCAATTAATCTTTTGAAGTAAACTAAACAAGATTACAATGACAAACATCATTATGACATATTCCTTTATCAGTAGTGCAGAAAATAAAATGCTCAAGAAAAGCATTACCTTCACTGTATTGTCATAGCTGCAAGAGAACAAGATATCCAAAGTTGGGTGCCATTGGACCATCTTTACATCTTGTGTGTGCCCTTGCAAAACTGAAGCACATTCGAACTCGTTCCCAGGCAACACCTCCCAAATCCACACAGATTTATCTCGGCCACATGTTGCAAGGAGAGAGCCAGATGCATTCCATGAGACACTCTTGACCTCATTTTCATGACCCTAACATCGATTAAGAGAGATTATTTCTCAAATACCTCAGAAGTAAGTTGGATCACTAAACCTGCTATGCAAAGGGACGCTTCCCACCTCACCACCCCCACACTTCCCCAACAAAAAAAAAAAAAATCAACCAACACACACACACACTCCAAAATTAAAAAAAAAAAAACTAGTGCTAAAATTGAAACTTGTATAAGTACGCACACATATTTGGCCATAAACTTGTACAGATATTAACATGAATTTAATAGTTGTACCTCTAAGCTGGAAACGCATTCAAAGTCATCCCCGACATTTTCCCAGATAGCAGTGGTGGCATCGAAGCTTGCAGTAGCCAACAACTTCCCTGAAGGCGACCAAGCACAAGAGCGAACAGTCCTCGTATGAGTCTCGTCCAAAACTGCCTGCACAAGAGAATCAAGTCACCGTAACTGCGAATTTGACCCCATTATTTACGGTAGAAAAGCATCAGACGCTTAAGGAAAATTAAAGATCAAAACTTCAACTGAGCTCCCACATATAGTTTCCAAGTCAAAATTCAAGTTCAGCTGTATAGCTCACTCTCGAATACATCGATTTCACGTTACGATGAATGCCAACCGAGCAACATTTCTCCTCTGAGGAATAGAGGCGTTACGAATGCGTTGTTGAAGTGAAAGATCACCAACCTTGCAGTCCCAGGAGGAAGAAGAGGAACTCCGCTCCCAAACACGCACAGTCTTGTCGCCGCTGCAGGAAGCAAACATAGGCGGGATCCCGGCGACTCCAGTGACGGGGTTCCAGGCCACGCTCCAAACCCTATCGGTGTGGCCCCCGAGCCTCTGTAGCTCTTTCAGCTCCCACTGCAGCTCCATTAGAGTAATCGAAACCTGAAGACAATGGCGGAGCTATTCTACGGTGGAGATTTCAGTGAATCAGTGATCGGTTCCGGCGTGCAGCCGAGCTGTCGTTTTCACGCGCCACTGCTGAGACTGTCCCACTTCAGCAGGGCGGAGCGTGGTGTAAACGTGTCAAAGTGTCTTTCTTCTTCTTCAGCCCCAATCCAAGTTCAGGGGGAAACTTCATCCTACAGCAAACGGTGCCGTTTGAAGGACTGGTAACCAAAAACATAGAAATTATGAATCAGTCCTTAATTCGTTTTACATGTTTTAAATGTACCTCTGGTTATAATGGGGCTCCAGTGGGCCGTGGGTCGTTCCGGACCACCGGACTGGTTCGAGCCGGTTCAGACACGATCAGAATAAACACCTTGCAGGAATCTACTGGAGTCATCCTCTTCCTCTTCAACCCTAGCGAAGTTACCTACGAATTCCGGGAGATCAACGGTTCTGAATCTATCGCCATGGAGACAGCAGCTCGCAGAAGCGGCGGGGGACTCTCCGAAAGCTTCTACCGGTTGGTTATGCGCCGGAACTCTGTGTATGTTACCTTCATAATCGCCGGTGCCTTTTTCGGAGAGCGGGTAAGAACCGGCATGGCATCTCGTTCATTAATAATCAGCTCGAATTGGGTTTGTAGATTCTCCTGGATCGATTGTGTTGATTACCGATCATTACTATCAGCTCGATTTGGATTTGTCTGGATGGGTTTTCTGCTGTATGCATCTCTCAGATCTTTGGATTGGATAGATCGCGTAAAAGTTTTGTTTTTTCCAGGTTGGGGAAATGAAATGGGTTGATCTTGTTAATTAGCTTCAGTAAGATATCTACTTCGTTTGTTTTAGGCAGCTGCCAGTAGGAAATATCCATTTCCTGCTGTCGCATCGTACTTGTTGGGAATACCATTGATTAGATTGCAATGAGTTAGGGAATTGTAATTTGCAATGGATTGATAAATTTTTTGTTCCTTGCGACTTTTGGTGTAACAATTTGGTTCTATGTTGACATTTTCCCTTTGATGCAGGCTGTAGACTATGGAGTTAAGAAAATCTGGGAGTACAACAATGTTGGGGTAGCGTTTCATGTGCCATTTTATCTCTTGTTTTGCGAAATCTGTTTTCAGTAGCGTTCCTTTCGTTGACTGTGACATGCCTGACTAGGCCATTTCAAAGATTGAAAGTGGAATAGTAATCTAATTTATATATACATTGGAGTTGCAAACCATTGTTTAGTTAAAGTTATTATTGCTAATGCAATTTATCCAACAAGCTGATAGGTGATTAAAAAAAAAAAATCTCTTCTGCGTATTCTCTATTCCAGGCAGCTATCTCCATTTTAGCAGTTTTAAAGTAGTAGTGCCTGAGCGTTTCTGCTCATTCTGAAATCAAGATATATTCATCGGCAATTTCATTTCACAGCTTTTCCATCAGCAACAACACTACCAAACCAAGCCTAAGGGACTAATTTACTGAACCTGTTGATCTAACAATGTGAAAGATGTAATGTGGTTTTTCTGAACCTTACTTGGGAAGGGTCTTTCTCTGATATTGGTTGTGATGTATTTTTGGGGGGCCTTATCATCACTTTCGAGCTGCTCCCTTGTATCTTTCATTGAGGTGCTGGTTGTAAAGATGCTCATATCAGCTTTTATCCCAAGTTTTGGGGGTTATGCTTGAAAACAGTTTTCAACAAGAAATCAACTCCAATATCATGTCACTGCTAGATCCATTTGCTTCGAGTGTTATGCTGAGATTAAACTTCGTGTGTGAAATTGGTCTTTCATTGAAATTCATTTACTTTTACGTTTTACCAATTCATACAGTGGAATCTTTTTTTTTTTTGGTTGGTCTTGTTATACATAAGCTGCTGAAGCTTATTGAACTTATTTTGACTGGTGCAGAAGCGGTATGAAGACATCCCAGTTTTGGGGCAGAGGCCTTCAGAAGAGTGAATGTCAGGGATCCGTCTGAATTAATGTTTTGGGGGCCATTACCTGATGTGTTTCTGGAGCATGCATTGTAGCTTTCATTCTTGAAATAAGTTTTGCAGAAAACATGATTCCTCAAGAATAGCCTTGATTATCAAAATCAGCAGTCATGGTCTTGAATTGGTATTCTGGGAAACCTTGTTAACTTATTTTCAGCTACGCTTCCATATTTGTGTACTGTTGAGGTGTTACCCCCGATTGGCATTACCTTGCAGAGGGAACTTGCATATTGACCGTTCACCAGGCGGCCTTGCTCGAAGTTTGTTGTTATTTTGCTGAGTAGAATTATGAAGCGATGATCAATCAAATCCATTAGCCTGAAATGCCAAATCAAGCAATCATGCATCGACAAATAGCCAACTTGATACTCGATTTGGCAATTAAAATCAAGACCACCTGTAAGATCCAATTTACTTGTATTGGCTCAGTCCTCGTTTCCAGCTTATAAATCTAGGGATTGTCCTACTGCTACAAACAGGACAAATCCATTGACCCTTTGCTTGGCATGAAAATGACAGAACAACACGATATCACTTATTACAATAGACAAGGCGGGTAGATCGAACCTTCTGCCAAAAATATCAAACAGAAAGGTAGCAGAAATCACAAAAGGGAGGTTATTATTCGGAATTTAGGCAGCGTGGCGACCTTGTTTGGTCGTAAAAGATACAGCTCACTGGTTATACAGTAAAGTTGAATCCATGAACCTGCAAAATGTTTCACATCCACAGAAAAGAATTTTGCTGAATTGGAGATGGCACTACTGTTTCACCATAAAGGAACTCTTGCAACTGCAGCCACCCACAGCACTTGGATTTGTGGTTACCTGCACAAGATGAACATATATTACCCTTGATACTCTTGGTATGAACAACAAATAAAACATGTTAAGATAGCATTTCAAAAAAAGTATCCTTATCGTAAGAATGACAATATCTGCTAACACCAGCTTCATAAACCAAGCAAATGAATGATAATTACACCACATGGTCCAGTATAACATTCAGCAAAATAAGATGATTTAGCATGAGGGAATATTTTGAACCAAGATGGCGGCAGCCATTTGCGTAAGGAATTATATGATGAAACACCATAAAAGTTTTAAGACTTGAACCAAGCTCAGATACTATGGAACCAAATTTCCCACATAGTTTGATTTTTCCTCTTCCCTTGTTCTTGTAAGTAGGCCCAGCATATTCAAAAGCAGAAGCCTAATAGTTATGCATTCTTTTGCATCTAGACAACACATGAACCAATTGAGGGACAAGTAGACTCAGAGGAACAACATTTCGGACAGAAAAGTCTACCTGAGCAAAGCAATATATCACCTGAATTGGCCATTATAACTCATGTAACTAATGTTGGGGGAAAAAGAAAAAACAATCCATGCATAAAAGGATCAAATTCAAGGCTGACACATAGCTAATAGCTTAACTGAAACACAATTCAGGTAGACAATACTTTTAGACAGGGAGTGCATGAAATTGGAACCATATTTACAATCATTTTAGTCTTCTTCATAATTATGGAATCAATATATACACACCTTTTCCCATAGAATCAAGTTATTATGTCAAGAAATGTATGCATTGAAATTTTTGTAGAATAATGTACTTAGTTCTAGAATCAAATCATCCTCACTAAAATAAGGGAAAGTTAAGTTGGATAAGGTACAAGACCAATTCTAGGAACATGCAAACTCTTTTTGTTGCCTACTCAATTCTTCAGGTCATAACTCATGGCAAAATATTGAAAAAAATCAGTGAATTGTATAGAAAGACTTGCTGTAATAATGCAACCAACAGCTGGTCCCCCTAAAGAAAGTGAGCTTCCAGGAACATGAATCAAATGCACTTTGGGTGCAGATAACAAAGAGGAGTTACCTGAAAGGCTGAGCGGATCAGCTCCTCAACATAATCAACAGTCGCACCTTTGACGAAATCATATGAGATATTGTCTACAATCAACTTAACTCCATCCTTCTCAAACACCCTGCAGGATTTTTGCACAAATAAATTTACAAGGCACAGCTCAAGCAAGGCATAAAAGAATAAAAAAAGCTCATACCCAAAAAGAAGAGAACGGAGTTTCTCATAAGTTCATGAAAGTACCTGTCATCTTTGTTGATCGTCTCATCTAGATCAAAGACATATTGAAACCCCGAGCATCCACCAGTTTCCACACTCAATCGCAGCATTTTCTCTTGCACAGATCCTTCACTAGCCCGAAGTTCCTTCATCCTCTGCAAATCAACTCTTAAATCAATGGAAGCTAAACACTGATCACATGAGCATGATGAAAAGCAGCTCTCCAAGCACATAAGCACAACAAAACCAATGAATCAATGGCTGATTCCAGAACTAAAGGATCATTCTACCTTCCTGCAAAAGGTCAATAATCTTTCCAAAGCTTTCACCTATCAACAATTTCTCACAATGAAATGACTCGAACAGAGCCTTGCAATTTGATAATTACGGTGGCAAATTTGAAACTTTTCATAAACAATTTTGGTCTATTTAGGTATTCAAACTTCCCATTAAATGCCAGCTCCAAAATTATGAGGACAAGTCGATTTATCTAATTTGATGCATCACCTGCGAAAAGTAACTGGAAAAAAAAAACCAACAGATTCGCAAGTAAAACAAACGCAAGAGATGACATAGGACGTTCATCCACCGGTATGTACGAGGAAGATAGTACCTGGATGCAATTTTCAGTCATGTGAACGGCATCAGGAGAAGGAAATGGAACGGAAGCTTCTCGAAGAGCTGAAGAAGATGAAGATGATGAGCTCAGAACTCTGTAGTTCTCCCGGATTCGAGCTGCGAAGAATGGAGCTACGCGCTTGATCAACGACCTCGATGACATGCTCGCCCCACAAAGAAATCGCCGGTTCTCAGAACACTATACAGATGAGCATAGATAATCCAAGGAGAAGAAGAAAAGGATTCGATGGGAATTTCTCTCCGCAGGGTAGCTTCAGGAGGAAGCCATGAAAATTGTCTCTTGGCTCGCCAGTTGCAGAGGTTTGAGCTCGGAATGGTATCCCTTCCAGCGGAGGCGGCAACAGACCGACGGACGACCCGAGACAGAGCTTCGGATCCGGATCCCCCGACCGTCTCCGGACTCCCCTCCTCTCCGGTCCGGTTGCGAGCTTTCTGGTTTTATTTCTCTCCTCTTATCAATTCCTTATGGGCCATTCTGAATTCTTGTGCTCATCTTCCAACGTTTTCAGGCCCATGTGGCCCATCTCAAGTTCCGCTCGTCTCGTCTCTCTGCCGTCGGCCCGTCGGTACCTGCTGCTCCGCCTTGTTCGTTGATTTGGCTTGGGTGTATGTGAAGCTGAGGAAATCCTCTCCACTCTCCTTCCCGAGCTCCGATTGCTGCTTCGCGCAGACTTTCCTTTCTCTTTCTCCTCCTACTCATATCGATCTCTTACCATCTACCGCTGCATCTTCAACCCCTTCTGCAGTCGCTCACTCTGTCATTACCCAGCTGAAGTGAAAGAGGTGACGGTTTCCATTTCGGCGCTTCTTAAATTTGCGGACTTTTTGGCCCTCTTAACTGGATAATGGGTTGAATCATTTGCAATTTATTGTCCCCTGATAGTAATGCAATGCACGAAACAGAAAAGATTCAGTTTTTAGCTGGGAATTGAGACAAATTGATCTTATATATTGTTCTTCCGATAAGATGGATAGGTATACAACTGTAAGGACCTCCCGTATCTCAACGGGATCACTCTGTCCTTGACCTCTGATCGGTTTCTTGCCATAAATTCATAAGTAAAGATCTTGCATTGGAATTTTGGAGCTTTAATATCTATGCTTTAGCGATCTCAGGTGGGCAGCAGGAGCAGCCTTGTCCGGAGAGGGATGGTCGGTGGCAACTCATCCAATGAATCCTGGAACTTTCAAGTTCGGAGACTGCAGATCACGGACAAAAGCAAAGGCTTCATAGAGCTCCTACAGCAGCTGAGCGTTTGTGATTCGGTATCTGATGATGAATTCAAAGACCGATTTCAAGAGCTCAGCTCTCTGGGTGATGACCATGTGATCTGTGTGATCGAGGACGAGAGCTGTGGGAAGATAGTTGCCACTGGGAGCGTCTTCATCGAGAAGAAGTTCTTGAGGAACTGTGGCAAAGTCGGGCATATTGAGGATGTCGTGGTTGACAGTAGCGTTCGCGGATTGCAGTTAGGGAGGAAGATTATGGCTTTTCTGACTGGCCATGCTCGTTCGATGGGCTGTTATAAGGTAATTCTCGACAGCAGTGTGGAGAACAGGGCTTTCTACGAGAAATGCGGCTTCAAGCAGAAGGAAGTTCAGATGGTTCAATACTTCATATGAGACTGATCCAATTCAGTTGATCGATTGGATGAATATATTGTTATTGTTGTTTGTGGAGCAAAGCTTATGCATTTTCCTTTGAGCTGCAATGTTTTGTACGAGCCGAATCATATCGAAGAGAAAAATTGACAAAGTTGAAAATATTACTCCGTCACTGCTCTTTGATGCTTCATTAAGTAAAGCTTTCAGCTTTTGTCTAGCACCGAAAAGGGTCTAAGCCCAAGATTAGCTCGAGAGATAACCTCAGCTCCATGTCCCTAATGCAGAGTATCAGCCACCTACCTGCACTTTGCTATATTCCTATTCGTATACTTGTGCGATAAAGAGATAGGGAGTGAGTGATAAAGACTGAATCAGAATTCATCCCCAATGAAGTAACAGATAGCATATATGGAAAACTTGTTCATTGAAAGGAATTGACCCAAACACATATTAGTATGAACTAGTGGGACACCTTGACTAATTACTAACCTGTGGAGAAGGGACTATTTTCGGCATATTTCAGTGTGTACATACAAAGAGGGCGTACCACAATCTCCAGTAAAATCAAATCAGTCGGTATTCCTCCTCAGCAAAGAAGGGCAAAGCACAAGCAAATGGCCTTCTCGTACTGGTTTACTGCAAGGGAGGCTCCTCTCTTCTTGTGCAGGCAATTGCAGAACTTAACAGCACTGGCTAAATAACTCCTAGAGTCCACTCAATCTGACCTCTCAATCTCTCGGAACTTCCTCTCCCATTCTTGAGCCTCATAGTCTTGGTCAAACAAGTCACTCTCAGTGCTATAGACAATTCGGTCCTGTCCAATCACAGTTCTCTGGGCCATGTCCCGAGCGCTCAAAAGCTGGACAGGGAAGACAATCTTGAAGTAAGCCAAAACTATACAGAGTAAGTGCCATAGATTTGAACCATAATCACCATATCTTTGAGAATTTCCATCAGTTAGTATTTTATTTTCAGAGATAACATAGATGGATAATTTACCTTCCGCCTAAGTGAAATATCTGGCCGTTCAAGCACTTGAGCGTACTGAAGTCTGGCACGGTTTCTTGTTTCGATCTCAGCATTCTTTTTCCGCATTAGAAGCCATCTAATCAATGGAATTGCAAAGAAGGAACCAGCATACACCTGTATAATTGGTATTCAGGAATAAAGCACTTTTTCATGATTTAAACCTTTATCCTACAGTCCAACACTTTCCGATAATTTTCATTGTTTATACTTTCATTCCTTGCATGATTCGTGTGATTGCTCCACATAACTTACTATTGGAATGTAAGGACAATGCAGATATCAATATAAGTCTAGAGAACAGACCTCCAAGTATTTAACTACAGCTTGACCAATAAAAGTAATGACTTCTCGCTAACTTTTAACTTTAAAAAGCTAAATGATACCTGAAGTAGGGGAAAGATATCAGCAACAAACTTAATAAATCCGCTTGGCATAACAGAGTAATCCCTGTCAATAATCATATAATATTATAAGTTAGAGGAAAGTGAGAGAACTGGGAAGTATGAGGGAATATGTAATTACTTCAACATTGTCCCAAGAATTATAACCCCAAAGAGATTCAGCCCACCCAGCCCAATAACCATAGCCCTCTCAGATGCGCCAGTTTTGCTGCAAGGTGAAACATAAACCATATTACAGGAAATAATTGCAAATTAATAATACGAGATAAAAATTAAATCTCCACATAGGATGTGCCACCTAAATTGCCATTTCTTTTCTTTAAAGAACTTCTCAACTCTGCCCACAAAATCAGCCCATCTTCTACCCACGTATTCTTTTCTTCCACTTCGCTGGGAGGAGGCTGTACGCTGTAGTGATGGAAATTGATACAAAATGCTCCCCTACATTCACAGAGATCACAATTAGGAAACAGATCAGAATGATATTTGTTAGAAGAATCAAATTGGAATTTCTTTTACATCCATCATGGTGAGAAGTTCCACATTGTGGATTTCATGCCTCAAAGAAAAATGTAAACTAGTTCCACAAAAAAAAAAAAACTTTGGAATGTGCAAAGCTTGTTACTGCATACCTCTTCATCTATTTCCGGCTGACCGTCAAATCGCAAAAGTACAGGCAGTATATATGATTCGTCACTCTGAGACCAAGAAAAGGGAGGAAACCCAATCAACAAACAGGAAAAATCATGGACTATAGACACAATGTCATTATGGATATAACAAGCAAATTCCATAAGGTAGCCCAGAAGTTTGCAAAAGCATCAACAAGCAAAAAAAGGCCCAATGTTTTCAGATATGTGCCACATCTATATAAAATATAGATGACTGCTTGACTAAGCATAACCTCCAAGCTTATCCCTCAATTATATAGCTTCCTTACAAAGATGCAGCATAATGATTGACAAAAAAAAATGCTGATAAAAGCTGCTCTAATGAGGAGATAGATGCATGACTGCGTTGGTGTGATTAATCATTAATTGACCACTAAAACTTTATATAAACAATGAGATCAAGAGATCTATGCATCCCAAAATAAGCTAGCATACCATATCTTGCTTCTTTTGGATATCAAGATATGGGGCAAGTTCTTCAGCTGCAACAACACCACCATTAGATGCTATGTATTGACCAATCTGCAAATATGTAGCAAAGAAATAATGGTTTAAAAGAAAAAAATACTTGTGAACTATTTGCATGCTGAGGATAAAGACTGCATAACAAAATTCACTAATCAAAGTGTTCTCGAGCAAGATTTTTCTAATTGACGAGTCCCATAACATCTATTTATTAATATAAATGTCAGTACTCAAATATTACCAACTTCCACCTTTCTTCTTCAATTCCTTGATTTGGATCCCCATCTCCAAATACAAATGAGAAAACCTATAGCAAAGAGGAACCAGACTTTGTTATCGTTTTGCTTCCTCCACAGACATAATTGCAATTAAAGAGTTAAACACATATCCATTCACAACATACCGATTCAATGAAGTTCATTCCCCCATCCTCTGCTTGTACTCGTCGTCTCTTATAGTAATATGGATCCCAGTACCTTATAAGGAGAAAGAAAATTAAAAATATAATGGTCACATTCCTTGAAGAAGTGAAAGTTCAAATGTAACATGTTCATTACAAATTTGCTCAATCAGCATAGGAGTTTGATTATTATCAGTGAGAAATTATTTTTGAAACACACAAGAATATCTGGTAGGCATGGCATACAATTTACCAATTCTATGACCATAGAAATTCTGAAATACAAAGCTAATTGAATGAGTTAATGACTAAAAATCATGCGAGAAGCGTGCTAGAATTGTCTGTCCACTGAATGCTACTCTTTTTAAAAGTACAGGCTTCATCTCAGTTCTTTCAAATAGAATACCCTCATCAATGACAATTTATAGCATCCATAAAAGTGAGAACATTACTGTCAAAACATTATAGTTAAGACAAAAAGACATACCAAAATAGATCAGTGGGACTTAAGTATAACGTAAATCCAGAGTCATATGATCTGCCTCCACGTCTTCCTCGGTTATCTTCATCACTGGCATTAAAAAATTCGCAAGTCAAAACAAGAACAAAATCACCGTTTGATTGTACAATATCTACTGAGTCTGATAGAATGAGAAATATATGTACCTTCTGCTGGAGATGATGGCAATAATTGTAGTATATACAAGGACTATTGAAGCAATTAAGGCCGTTCCAAAGGAAACCCTAATTAAATACTCAGCTGCCCCCTGTTACATCCACATCACGAAATGAAGAAACATCAATAAATCTCTAAGACGCAGCAGTGCAACTCTAAGGGCTTTAATCTTCCGTACCTTCGCCTTATCAAGCCAAGGTTCAAACTTAATCCTAAATGACTTTGCAGCGAGTTTTGCACGGTAATCCTTAGGAAACACGTATAGTACATCGCCTTCATCTGAAACCTGTTGAAGCCATCTTGAAAAAAGAATCCTACCCACGAATCAAGAACTTCAAACAGCCCCATTTACAGGCACTGCAATGCTAGGACATAAATGCACACAAATGTCTCCCTACACAAATTACATTAAAAACAAAATCGCACAGCAGGGTGGGCAGATAACTACCTCCAAGAAGCCACCGGTGTCAGCGGCGAGAGCCTGGAGCGCCTTCTGAGCTTCATTCAGCTTCAGCCCGGCCCGGCTTGCCACATCACCAATGGTCACTCTCCCACCGCAAGTGTCCACAGCTTCCATCGCTCTCTTCCTAACTTCTGTCGGCAACTTATCGCTCTCCACCGCGCCACCGGGCCTAATCACGTCGATACTCGCCCTAGGAACCGGCAACAAAAAATTCGGCCGCCCACGCAGGAGCCGCCGCGAAATTCCCGGGAAACTCGCCGGCTGTACTAACCGAGGGAAGTGACTGTGGGGCCTGAGAGAGATTGAGCTCGGAATGGAGCGGGAATTGGAAGGGAGAGTGAAGCACGTGGATATAGAGGCCATTGATTTCATCTGTAAGATGATGAATCAATCGCCAGCAGAAGACCCTGCCACAGCCCGTCGGAGAATGAGCTGCGGAGAGTCGAAGCTCCGTCCAGCTGAGAAATGGCGAGTGGCTGAAACACAAAAGGAGAAGTCCAGATTTTTTTTGGGTTAAATTACGGTGCAAGGGATGGCGCCCGACAGTAAAAATAATAATGTTTTCCGACTTTGGTCCGTCAGCTCCAAATTCAGGGCAAGTCAGCATATTTTTTATTTATTCATTTGTGAAAATTTTTAAATGAGAAAAAATTGAAAAATAAAGATATCTGCTGGTAAATTGATAATTGGAGAAGTGGCCGCCATCATAATTACTGGTCTGCCCTGAAGAAGTGGGCCTTGCATTTAGATGGGCCTTTTCGGCCCGCAATCGGGTGTCCACCGAGGAAGACGGACGCAGTTACAGCTTCCCCTTATCGTCTTCCCCTTGAAACTGTATTTCATTCAGACGATCTTGCAGGGAGCAGACGGTTCTAGTAAGACACGCACGCGGTGGGAGGAAGTAGGAGACGATGCTGACCGAACTCATCCATCCGCATAGTTGCTGCTGCAATGCGACGCCATCGAGTTTGGCCGCCTGTCAGCTTCCCACTGTCCTATTTCATTCCCGCGCATTTACGTTCCGCCGGCGCGACCTCAACGTGCAGGAGATTGCGCGGGCGAAGAATGTAGTGCGGTTAGCAGCGGCGCCGTCACGGGGGTCTCGCGTCATGCCGGCCTCCGCGGCCGGAGTTCCGGTACCGCCGCTCGATTTGACGGAGGATAACATCAAGCAGGTCTTAGTTGACGCCAGAGTCGAGGCAAGTACAGTAAAAGTTGTAAATTTTTTCATTCAAGGACCCGAAATTGAAAAGGAAGGAATGGTGATGATTTTCCTCTTCTGTTATTGCAGCTTGCTCAACTGTTTGACGCTTCAGTGGGAATTACAGGTGAGCTCACAGTGAACACTGGATACTTTATTTTTGATTTTTTTTTTCCTTTCCTTTGATATCACATTGGGATTGCCATGAAGAGAAGGTCGCGTGCTGCAGGGGAAGTTGAGCTTGCGGAAATGGATGGACCCTTCGTGAAGATCAGCCTCAGGGGTCGGTTCTGGCACGAACGATCTGTTGTCTTGGCGAGAGTAGGGAATTACTTGAAGCAGAGGATTCCTGTATGCCATTTTCACTTCCTTGAAACATTCATCTCAGGATTAATCTTCTGTGAGGTGGTTGTCTCTGATGTAACGTCTGTTCCGGTTCTTCAGGAAATCTTGGAGGTGGATGTGGAAGATGAGAAGATGCTGGATGATAGCCCTGAAAATTTCTGAGATAATCGAACTGAGAATAAGCTACAACATTTGTAAGTTGCTTTGGATCCATGATGATACTTCCTGAATGGCAGTGATTCGGGAGGGACAGACTTCTGATATACCAAGCACGGATCTTTCCTTTTCGGCTACTTGTAGCACACACTGCATTGGGAGACTGGGATGGACCATGTTATCTGGAGGTAACTTTCTAATAGAAGATGATGCTAGTCGGAGTTCATTTGGGAGCTATGGTTCTTGTGGGCAACCATCTCATTCAGACTACAAAGCTTTGCGGAATATTCAGACTGATAAGTCCATGATAATGGAAGTAACATAGCAGCAGCCGCCCTTGTAAGATGTCTTCCATTTTTGCATTGTGAGAAACGCCTTCTGCTGTGATCGAATTCTATTTGTTCAGAATTTTTTGAAATCAATATTGTTCTTATCAAACATACTCCTTCAATGTAATTGAGTTAGCTTACAAGGGTAATCTCATCCAACTTGCTTAGAAGGGAAACGCCATCGAGATTGCAGGTCCATGTTCATACAGAAGTACGTCTCAGACAGTAATTCAAATAGTCGAGCAAAAGATGAACATCACTCTCTCCTGTGGATCTGTCGAGCATCATACCATAACTAACAGCCAAACTTCGAAGCAGAAAAGGCTTGTAATTTCATTGCGATACTGCACTTCATTGGTCAGTATACAGTGCACTACAAAAATTTCGAGAAACACAGGTATGAATTTTCTGACTACAAGACATATCCCTAACCAAAATTTATCTTTGCGACCAAGATGCGGGTTTAGGGCTCGAGAGTCCTTCCATGAACCGATTATAGGTCATGAGATCAGGTATAAACCCCTTATCCAACATCTCATCCACCAAGATCTCTCCCTCCTTCCTCTCCTTATCTCTTATACATCCGTAAACCAATATCCTGTAGGTCACTTCGTCAGCTTCCAAGCCCTTGCTCTGCGCCAACAACCTAAGCTTATTGGCTTGCACCGTCTTCCCAATTTCACAGAGATCCTCAAGCAAGCAATTGAATGTCACCGTATCAGGAACAATCGCTTCCTCCAGCATCTTCTCCATCAAAACAAGGGCTTCCTCTCTCTTCCTGGCCCTCCTCAGGCCTTCAACCAAAGTAGTACAAGCAATCAAACTCGGGGGGTTCCCTCTGTCCCATAGTTTGTTGACAGTTTCGAGAGCTCTGGTGGAACTTCCAGAGCTACATAACTTATCCACTATATTGAAGTAATCGTACCCTACTGGAAGGACTCCTTTACCAGCAAAATCGAGCAACAACTCGGTTGCCTGATCTACCTCACCCTCTCTACACAAACCGTCAACCAAAATCTCGCAGGTTACGCTCGAGAATTCGCACCCCAATTCAATCATCTCATAAGCCATGGCAATCCCTTCACTGAACTTCCCCATCCTAAAGAACCCTCCGATCAGGGTATTGAAAGTAACCACATTCGGCAAACAACCCTTGTCCTTCATCTCCCTAAACACCTCTAAAGCCGACTCATATCGCAAATTTCTGCAATACCCGCTAATCAAGATGTTGAACGTGACAACATCAGGTTTAACCCGATCGCGAACCATCCGGTCGTATAGAGACAGAGCCTTTTCAAGCCCGCCGGACTTGACGAGCCCGTGAATGAGGGAGTTGTAAGAGCCAACGCTCGGCCTCCCATCGATGGACTTCCTCATGGCAACGAAGGCATCCTCCGCGTCCTTCAACCTCCCTGCTCTGCAGTAGGAGTCGATGGCGGACCGGAAGATAGGCTCGACCCTCGGGCAGGAGAAGATACCGTCAGAGCAGGGGCACGGGCTCGAGGACATGAACTGGAGGAGGGAGGTGAGGTCGTCGAGGCGATTAGAGACAGCGAGGGTCCGGACCATCCACTCGAAGGTGGAGTGGTCGTGGCGGAAGGAGTCGAGCTGGGATGCCCAGTTAAAGATGTGGAAGTCGTAGAGGGTGAAGTGGGGGTGATGGTGGAGCTTCGACTTGAGGAAGTGGAGGAGGGCGGCGGGCGTGAGGGGGATGCGGAGGTGGGCGGCGAGGAAGGCCGTTAGCTGGGAGGAGTGGCGGGCCGTGGACAGGGTCAGGGTCGGGAGCGGGGGGAGAGAGGGCAGATCGGTGAGGTGCGGGAGGGGAGATGGAGTCTCGGCCGGCTGACAGGGCTGTTGAAGCCGAGGACTCTTGCCAGATCCGGGCCTTGGCCTTGCTGGGATCAATTTCTTGGACGCCATTGCTAAAGGCCCGAGCGACAACGTCCCTCTCCGTATGCTGGCGAGTACTGATAAACGGGACGACAATAGGAGCAATTTTAAGCTTAAAATTGATTTTTAATTAATAAATATTACATTTACCCAGTAATTTTTGCGTCATTAGGAAGTGGGCTTACGTCTCTTTGATTTTGGGCCTCTTGGGCTTATTTTCTTTCTATCAGTCTGGAATATGGGCCGAAGCCCGATAAGAAAAACATAAGCCCATGCTGTCCTCCTGGATGGAAAACCGGAGTGTGTGTCGGATTCGGGAAGGGACTCAGCTCATCTCCTCCATCAGATGGCCATAAGGGATGTCGTAAAACGTTTTCATGATGGAAAAATTCTACAGAAATTTGCCAATCGGAAAGGGACCTGACCTCACCATCATACTAATCTCCAGACCAGAGGGTGATGAGATGGCAGAAAACAGACCTCGTACAGTGGGCGATAATGGAGCATGCATGATCATGGCCACTCTTATTATTCTCTCGGCTACGAAAGCACTCACGGATCCAACAGGAGAGCAAACCGACAAGGTTAATCCCGCCGATGGGGATCAAATTCAGGACATTACCGGACAGGACAGGACAGACGGCGGCGGCAATTCATCGCATCGAATACCATAGTACCAGTGGAAATAATTACATGTATGGCTAGTGGCGGGCATCACAGTTGACTTGATGATTAAGAGCTATAATCCCCATCAACCCACCGCGGGATTAGTGCAGTTAATCCGTGGATAATTATAGCAAATGATTCCTCGTCATTACATGGACACAAAAATGGGGTTCGAGTGTGAATTGATACGAAATTCTCTTCCGAAGTAAAAGAGGCTCGCCAATTTCAAAAGGAATTACACGGGGGATTCAACTGAAGATTGCACAGGATTCATATTCGAGAAGTTAACGGACATGTCAATATCGGTGATGATCCGATGAGTTTAAGGTCTTGTGTTTGAATCTCTACCGGCATGTTTGTGGGAGATATGTGCTAAAAAATACGTTTTTTTTTTTTTACCTGAATCTTAGAGGGCACGTGCCCGAATTGAAATGGGATCAAAATTAACCATACCGAATGGTCAAAATGAGATTCCGGTTTACTCCTTAGCTATCAAGATTGCTATTGAAATTAATTGTTACACCTTAGCCCCGTGCTTTTTGTCTGTTACAGTTGATGGTCCTAAGCTGACTGATCCGATCGATCATTTTCATGTATGATTTCTAAGCTGGGCTTCCACCCTTTACGACAGTCATCCTCACCATCAGCTTCACAGCGATCAACATTCTCCTGATGACTGGGCAGCTTCTGCCCAGTAATGATCTGACACATCAGCTCCTCGCATGTAGAAACTCCTCCTTTTCCCATCATCTCCATCAACTCCCTCCTGCTGATCACCAGCTTTATCCTCACAGCCCCATCTGTAGAAGTAGGAGCGGAAGATCCGGACACTACAATTCCATCTCCGGCCAGTTCTGAATCTGAAGCATCTGCAAACCTCACCTTCTTCTTCTTCTTCTTCTTCATCTTTCTAGCAGGGACATCTAATTTGGGTGGCAGAAGAGGCACGAGATAATAAGAATGGCCTCGCTTCAAGGCCGTCTCCTGCGGGAGGTGTCGGGAGCCAGTTGCTGACAACGGTGGAGTCTCCAGCATGCCGTGACCGGAGAAATCAGAAAGGACTTCGTGGGCCTTCACTGATTCCCGGTACTCGAGGACTTTTCCATCCGGTTTAACAATCTGTACGGTTTTCGGGTGGAGAACTAAGCAGTTGCCCATCGCGTTTAATTTGTCCGACTGTGTTTAGGGATCGATGGCTCAATGAGAACAACTCGGAGACTGGAGAGAGATGGGACGTAATTGGAGCAAAGAAGGTGGTGATGGTGGTGATATATATACACACAGAGGGTGTGCACACATGTGATTATGAACCAATGCAACACCATCTGGGTTGCTTTGGACCCCACCCGATGATCTCTTGCCCCGCTCCATACGATTGATCTCTTGAAAAAGTGTGTGCCTTGTGTCTTGACTAAGTTAAAGATTTGAACCCGAATACTATTACTTAAATACAAGGAGAAAAAAAAACAAAGAGAGAGAGAGAGAAGAAATGCTGAACCGCCTTTGCCGATCCACGATGGTTCAATGAATCTTCAACCACGGAAAGCCTCTTGATCTAGCAGGGCACTTTGTATGAGTGGATCGCCACCAGAGTTCCATACTCAGTTGCCACAGTTGAAATAACATCAGATCTTGTGTACGACCCCCATACACTCGATAAGCCTCCACTTTTTAGGGACATATGTACGTGTCCCTATGATGAATTCGTCGTGAAACTCAGCCAACCGTCTCATAAGAGTTCATTGAATTTCGTTATAAACTCATAAGAGATCGGGTCTGTTTTCGCACAGAACTTCAACCTGATTAAGTAACGGTACCCAAATTTCTTATAAATTCACAATTTTTCTATTATATGCAGTGAATTTGTTTCTCAGGGTCATCTAGCTAGCCATCTAGAGGAGGGAATACAACGACGGGGATGTGGGATCATGAGGACAGAGAGAGAGAGAGAGAGAGAGAGAGAGAGATTCACTCCTAGGGTTCCATCTTTACCTTTGCAGCTTAGTCAACGCTTGGCTGTAGAAGAGAGTCAGAGGGAGCCACCCTAAAGGCAAAGGCGAAGAAACCGACTCGTGTTGTTTCGGGCTATTCGACACCCATCATTCCGAATCAAAATCCCGTACTCGAATCCTGTAGATTGAGAGAGCCCATCGAAGAAGATGCAACTCTGACTCGAATCTGGATCTCTCGAAATTACTGGATCCGTAAATAGTAAGTAAATCGAACAGAATAAAAACACTCGAAAACACGAAGACGGAAAGGTGGAGGGGGGGCGGTGTTGGGGGGCTGTCTCTATCTGTCTTTTCTTATGGATTTTGCAGGGAGTGTCGTCAACGCGCGTGGGTGACTGGGTGGGTCTGAGTGGGTCTCTCAGTGCTCAGTGGGCGGTAGAAAAATGGAGCTCCCCATCTCTCGAAGAACACATGATTTTATTTTTCACAACTTTTTTAAAAAAATAAATAGTCATAAATTATATTTATATGAACACTCACGCGCGCACACACACATATGTATGTATGTATAAGTATATATTTGTCAGTGTCAGTGGTAAACGAGATACGAATCAGGAAGTGTTATATGGGCATTTGCTTGCTATAATTGCGCAGTTTTCGGGCGTTAACCGATCCATCCTTAGTCCTCTTCTAACGTCGCTTGAGCAGACGATCGTCCCTAATTACAGAAGAGACCAGTGCTGCACCCGAGGATCGGAACGAATTCCGATCCCGCGGCTTTCGGATTCTTCATCGGGACAATGCAGGGAACGATCAGGTCAGCCTGATCGATGCGTGCACTCACGTTACATTGATACGGATCGCGGGGAAGGTCAATCGATGCGTGTGGTAAGTGAGTGCCCATGAGACTCGATCGATTCTAGTGGAAAAGCATTCAAAAAAGGTAACCCACTAGAGCTGTGTTTGATTGGTCTTCCTCCTCCTATTTTTATCCATGCAATAGGGCAAAGATAATAATAAAAAGGATCAATAAGATATATTCTCTCTCTCACTCTTTTTTGGCCCAAAAGAGTTCCACCCCAGTAGTATCGAAGAAAATTGATCAAAATAATTTGATATCTTAATGATTAATATTTTGAATATGAGTAGTGTGAAATTAAGAAAGTTATAAGAATTTATGGACGGTTAGTCTTCTCAACCATAACTAGCTAGTCTTCTCATATTGGCGATATTGAAGTCGACTCGGTCCATCACTCGACCGAGAGTAAGAGCGCACGCAACGCTGCACTGAACATAGGGCTAGCAATTTTTAACACGGCACGACAATCCGACACGGGGTTAGATGGGTTTGGATCGAGACATTGTAAACCCGCGTGACTAGATGAGACACGATTAATTCAATCTAATTAAATATGCATTAAATGTGAATAAGTATTTTACCTGTTTAACCATATGCATTCATAATTTAATTTTATTCATTATGTTTTATTAAACATGCTAGTTGCGTACATGCATAGTTGACACGTTTGGACACCTCTGGTCCATATAGGCTAAACAGGTACCTTACGGGATGGTGGCTCTCTTTTCGCACGAACCGTTTAGACACGACAGGACATGACACGGATCACCGACCTTAACCAAAGAGGTTATTGAAACTTCGATCATGTCGGTCGATCTATGTGTGTTTTCGAAGAGGGACACCGCCTGAAGGTTTCGAGTAGAGCCCAGTAAGGTCGAAGAAGATTAACGATTGATTCGGAATTTCGTTCCCATCAAATATGAAAGAATTCCTCTCTCTCTCTCTCTCGGTTTTTTCTTTTTTTATCCCTTTGGTTATTCCATCCATAGTTTAAAAAACCGGACCGGGGATCGACTACTCACCCGGTCCAGTTTTCAGAATTAATCCAATTGCAATTAAAATGTAGTTAGTTCCGATTGAACTAACCAATTCCCAGTTGGACTTGCAAATCTAATTGAACCGATAGAAAAATCGGTCGATTTAAAATTAAAAATAAAATAACAATATATTATAATACACTTATTTTATTTTACTAGATTTATCCTTATATTTTATATTGAACTTAGAGTTAATATAATTATTAGGCCATTGATTTTGGTTATAAACTATTACCAAATTATGGTATGATGCCTATTTATTATAAATATTATTTATTAAATATACGATTCGACCCATTGAACTCTCGGTCCGATTCATGAACCTATACATTGACCTGTTTCCGATCCAGTCCGGTTTTAAAAAACGATGATTGCATCAGAGATGATCATCACTGTGTATCATCAACCACAAAGACTAGTGGAAAACGAGGGCTAATTTTTCAAACACAGCCTCCGTGGTTATATATTCCTTTCTCATTACTATGCTCAAAGTATGGATCTCTCAGCCCGCTCTGTTCCCAGTAGTGGTCACCCCAGCCGTGAATTAAGTGAGACCTTTTTTTCTTCTTCTTCTTTTTTTTGGGGGGAAAATTCAGCAAAGAAAAAGACAGAGTGAGACATGGATTTCCACAGCAATTAATCACACATTTCTTTTTTGAGTTTCTTAGCCCCTTAGATTTCGAGAAAATTGCCAATTCAAGACCTAACCACCGTCAAAAAGGATTCAAGTGCGACATCGGAAAGTGATATCCGATGCTGCCTCCCAGCGGTGTTCACTCACAACCTAAAATTAAGAGATCTTACATCGAATCCTAATTGATAAGACTGCATGAAACATCTTTATTGATCCCATTCACGAGATCCTTTTAGAGGGTATGAAAGGTAGGACAAGAAATTTGAATATTCGTATCACACATTGACTAACCCTCCAAGGCAGCGTCGTAGGTTCGGGGCTGCGATGCACAGTTTGGGCCCTAGCGGGCTTTAATGCTCTAACTTGGGCCGAGCTGCTGAGGCCCATTTCTGTTCATAACGTCGGGGGGAGAGAATTGACTCATTTTCAATAGCACAGGGGATTTACGATGCGAGAAGAGACTAGGAAAAAAAAATATAAGAGTACGAGAAATTCTACGATAATAATCGAGCGTACGGTCTCTTCCTTGTCAGGTCGAGGACAGTACCACTTCATCAAACCTCGTTTCAGTTCTCACTCACTTTCGATTTTTGCCTGCTGCTGGATCCAACCATGGGGAGGTTGAGAAGAGGGAAGGTGCGTGGCTTCACGGCTGTGAGCGGGAGGAAACTCAGGAGAGAGCGCGATCAGAGGGTCGATGAGGAGAATCTCGAAGGAGCAGGTGGATATTGGACAATATCCATAAGTTTTGAAAATGGTCAAATGTCGAACGCATAATTTTTAAAACTGGATCAGATTGGAAACTAATTAAGGTATGGGTCGAACCGTATGTTTAATAAATAATATTATAATTTAATTATAATTTATAATAACAATAATTTATATAGTCATTATATTAGTCCCAAATTTAATATAAAATATGAATATAATTCTAGTAAAATAAAATAAGTAGATTATAATAGATTTTTATTTTTTATTTTTAAATTGGTTGATTTTTTTATCAGTTCAATTGTGTTTACTGGTTCGACTGGAAACCAGCCGGTTCAACCAGATTTGACCTAATTTAAAGTATAATTGGATTATTTATGAGGATCGGATTGGATGAGTGGCTAGTTCCCGATTGAATTGATCAAACCGGCTGGCCTGATCTGGTTTTTAAAACTATGGTCGGACAAGTGCACACGGACAGAATTAAGCCAGAATGCTCTATTCAACGTATTTGCCTTAGAGCATGCAGCAATGCTATCGATTACCATTTGTAGAATAAGAACATATGGATCGTCATAGGGAGACACCAGGTCGGGGTTGAGAGGGGGAAACTTTTTTTTTTTTAATTAACCAATATTGACTTTCGGGAGTATCAAGAAAAAAACGAGGTTTGGGTACGGCGAAGCAATTTGGACCCCATCGTGGTGGGAAAAGAATAATCGAACATTGTCCACACCTACCGGATATAATAATGCGATCTCTCGATTACGGATTCAAAGCACCTTTCTTTATTAAATTCCGACGAGTCCCCGTCACCGGAATTTATTACGAATTCCTCGATGTGCACAGTTATAGATGACGAGTGTCCGAGTCGGCACTGTCGTGCAAGCTGAAGCACGCACGTGCGAGCGATAATTGGTCTCCAACGTATGGATCGGCTCTGTTTGGTGACATTGAAGAATTTACGGCTGCTCATTCCAAAATCGATCATGTCTATTATTTACATATAAGATTGGCTTTCAGACACCGCCTTTCTGGAGGGAAGAGGGGGGAAAAAAAAAGGTGGGGGAAAAATTGCACACCAACTTCGGCTCCGCCACGTCGTCATTGAACTGGCCAATAGTTTCACGCCACGTCATTGGCCCAGGCGTCGGATCTCCGGCCCGAAGAGAACCGCGACATGCTGCCCAAAGCGGGCGGTTCGCCCTCCGTCACGCTTCTCCTTGGGGGGAGCGAGTCCTCCGAGGACGGCGCGCAGAAGTCACGAGGGGGCAAGCGCTCCCTGATGTCATGCGTGATGGGCGCCGCCGACGATGAGCTCCTACGAGGTGGCGAGCCCCTGCGTGGCGCGTGGTGCTCAGACCCCGTCCCCGATTTCTTTCCGGAGCGGAAAATGGAGAGGAAGCTCGAGAAGAGCCCGGCCTTCCTCCGCCCGGCTGGCTTGGGCTTGGCGGCGGCCCGTTCCATGGATTGGGACCGCTGGCGACTCCTCTGCCTGCGGTTGCGATCCTTCTTTTTGGACCTGACCCGTCCCATGCAGGAGACCTTGGGCGAGGACGGCTCGATCACTCGAGGGCCCGATTTCCCGGTGGATCCGGACGGTTTGGGGAACAACCGAGTGTTTCCGGGCTTGGCGTTCTTCCGATTCTTCAGTCCGACGAAGCTAGGCTTCTGGGGCTTCGGGAGCCCGATGATCGAGGCCTTGGACTTCCTGTTCACGGAGAAGCGCTGAGAACTGGTGGTGGAGCTGGGGTGCAGGTTCGTGGAGGAGCTGGAGTAGTTTCCTTTCGTAGACTCCTTCCGCTCGTAGAAGGCATTACGGTCGAACCAGTCGAACTCCGCGTCCTTGGAGAGCCAGAAGGATTCGGGCGGGAAATCGGCAGGGGTCTCCTCCCGCACCTTCGAGCCCGTGTCCGAATCCGAATCCGAATCCAAGACTAAATCCTCCTCCGGCGGCCGTTCCTCGCGGGCAAGAGTCTCGCAGGCGACCTTGTTGTCACATGAGCCGCCGGCGCATGACGAGACGAGAGCTTCTAGATCCACCTGAGGCATCCGGTAGCAAGCTATGATTCCGAGACTAGAGGGAGGGAGGGAGGGAATGAGGGAGAGTGAGAAGAGGAGAAGGAGATGGCTATGTGCGGAGTGGAGGTGGGTGGGTCGGTGAAGGTTTATACAGAGGCGGGCAGTTGATTGTTTCTCCCGTGAAGGAGAGATGAGATTCCATGGAGGACAGGTTTTCAAAGGTGTTGACTCGTGGATGGTTGGTGACTCAGTATTGTTTCCTTTTTTCGCAGTTTGAGAAAATGGGCAAAGGGTCTTAATCGTCAAAAATTGAAAACCAGCTTTAGAGAAAAAGGAGGGATGGGAGGGGAGAGCGTGTATTAAATCAACGTTTACGGAGATGATGAGATGGAGGAAAGCAAGTCAAAGTCAGACCACGTTTCTTAGAAAGGCAAAGGACAAAAACGGAGAAAGCGCCTGCCAGTATTCCAGGGGGCCGCCGCTCCCAATCCAACAAATCCAACCATGGAGCAGCCGCCGCCACCGACGGTGAAGTTCTCCCCTTCTGAGCACCCCCGCCAACACACTCTTTTCATTTTTTTTTTTCTAGAACCCTGTCTTGCATCATAACTTTATTATCAACAGGCTAATTCCAGTTCAGCAACCAACCCTCATCATCCCATGTCGAAAGGGAGCCCAGCTGTCTTATCCAACGCGGAGATGATTGCTGTCGGCTCCGTACGCCTTAATTGACATTCAAGATTTCCGCTTTGATTGATCGTGCCAGAGTGAAAAACGGATGAAGAACCGTTTTTGTCAGCATAAGAGGTGCAAACAATTTTCAAACACACAGAACAGCGAATGATAATATGGAACTTCCCCAGTTTTCAGATCTGACTTGGATGCAGTGAATTGAATAATCTACTAGATATTCATTCATCGCACAGTTTGCCTATAACTTAAAAGCCGCCTACGCATGCAATGCCTCTTACCAGAGAGTTCAGGGAGAGTGCATGAGATTTACTTAAGCTGTTGGCTATCTCACCGATATCTACTCCTAGTCTTGAACGAGGACATAGCCTCAGTGCTTCACTGAACTCCAGCAACGACCTGCGTCTCAAAGGAAGAGATGCTGGTACTCCCCATTCACGAGTTGACAGAGCTTGTTATGGCTGACGGTATCTGACAGTAAACAGATCGAAAGAAATATGAGAAAACCAGATGGAAATTAAATGACCGTTTCCTGATGCATAGATACCGTCGCAAAGTGGAATGAGACAACTAATTACTAACAGTTCTCAACAACATGGTGTTGATTAAAAGGATGCCAGCTTTGTTGGATGGCAATATGCAATGGAAAGATGAAAGACGGAATTATATGTAAAAAGTTTATTTTTCTTTAAATCTTCATAATGCAAAGTAGATAAATAAAAAATGTTCTAATTCTTCATCATGGAAAATGGAACCTTGTTGAAACCAAAGAAAGTCCGACTTTGCAGCTCATACATGTCGTTATTAGACAATATTATAGTAGGCATAGAGAGAGGAGGTTCCCCCAAGTGGCATTGCTACTTCTTTCAGTCCTTGCTACACTAATGTGCCTCCTTTTTTAAAACGAAAAAATTACAATTATCAAGAAGGAAATGCAAAAATATCCTAGAGACCAACGCTATCACACCATCGAATCTGAATCAGCTAGATTTGAGGAAGAAAGGGTGGAGCATCTCATCATAAAGTAATATGGCAATGGCAGCAAAAAGGAAGAGCTGCTTATAATGCAAGGATCACTGAGTTACAGATGAAAGAAAGCCAATACCGAATGAGTCACCAAAGTTGGTCCAGGAATCAGCAACAATGGAACTTTGACCATCAGCAATACCAATGACCTCAACAAATGTTGTGAGTGGGGATGGTGGAGAACCTTTTACCACCAGCTGCCTGTCATCAGTCGACTTTCCAATTACAGCTGTGCCATCATTTCGGATGACCTGAATCACCGCCCTAACTTTCCTTCCAACATATCTACCAAGCAGCTCTGCATTGACCAAGACTGATGGGTTTGACGTATCCATATCTGACATAAATAAGCGATGGTGAACTTCTTATAAAGCTGCAGAACAGGTCATTTGACATGGTACATTCATCGAAATCCATCCCTTATATGATTAGTAAGACAACCAAAAAATATAGATGGTCAACATTCTTCCTAAGAGGTGTCTTATTCATTGAGTATGCTCGATGACACTGTGAAATCCATCCCTTATATGCTTAGTAAGATGTCCAAAAAATAAAGATGGCCAACATTCTTCCTAAGAGATACCTTACTCACTCAGTATGCTCGATGACACCACTAGTTAGAGACTCACAGATACACAAGCATAATTCTCCTTTCAGCATTCCACTATCCTGAAATCTTAAGCCTACTAAGGTTCGGATCAACTAGAAACTGCATCAAACACACAACTTCGAATGCCTAATAGGCACCCTCTATGATATCCCGAGAGACTATCTCACGTAAATCGCCATTTCCCATATGAATATTCGTGAATACCCAGAGTTATACAAATGGAATCCAACAGGCCATTTCGACTGAACTAATTTCGGTTAACGCTAATAAAAGAGCGGTGCGCAAAGTGTCGCCAATCAGAACACACACACAATTTTTTTTAAAAAAAAAGTACAAATGGAACTCAGCTGCCGCGGGAGGAAGAGAGGGGAACAGGAGAAGTATGTCAATTCAGCTTCAACCCCGCTGATTCTACTATTCGAGCAGCACAAAAGCAATCCAGTGTCTAGCGGAGAGACGGGAGTGCGTATCAATAAGGAAAGAATAAACACACTAGGCGATTGGAGAGATTAGGGCTTCACCTGATCGAAGTGACTTGCTTCAAGCGATCGGAGGAGAGAACGGCCTTCTCGATCTGGAGGCGCTGACTCGGAGCGCGGGTTTCCTTCTCAGTTGGCGGCAAAGTGAATTGAGAAGGGAAGTGGACCAGAGATTCTTATACTTGGGCCCAAAATTCACAGGCGCGCATTTTTTGAGATTTCATGTGTTATTTTTTAATTAATAATATATTGAATTTTAATTTTGGGAATGAAAATTATATAATTAGAATATTTTATTTTTCATGGAGAAAAATAATATGAATATAATTAATCATTAATTTATGTCTTGCTATGTGCACATAATTAAGGTATTAAAGAGAATTAGATTTGCTGAATTATAATATAAACTGTAAACAGTTCAAAGACCAAACGCCCCACACATTCGGAAACAGGATCCAGGAAAGTACCGAGGGCAAAAAGGTCCGACGAATATGACCTGGACACCAACACCACTGTCAACCGTACGATCATCTCCGAACGAATCACACCCGTCCGTCTCATCTCAGGCGAGCGGGTTTTGAAATTTGAATATCTTTCGCCGTCCCGCTCCGGTCTGATTTCATTGCACGGCTCCAACACACACACACACACACACACTGACAGAGAGATAGAGAGAGAGCTGAACTGTTGAAGATCTCCGTCTTCTCATCCTCCGTTGAAGATATCGATCCGGCAAGCTGAAGCGAGGCACCATAGGTTCGGTGGTCGATTCTCCCTCTAGGGTCCTGTACAGAATGTCGGGTCGCCATGAGAAAGAGAAAGGCGTCAATGTTCAGGTCCTTCTCCGCTGCAGGTAGATTCCCGCTAATTCACTGTCCCTCCGCTATCCCCCACGGTAATGATGTCTGCTGCCATCTTACGGTCTCTCGACTGATCGATTTCTTTTACGAACGATTTCAGGCCCTTCAGCGAGGAGGAGAAGCGAAACGGTGCGCCCGAAGTGGTCAAGTGCCGTGAATATCAGAGAGAAGTTTCACTTTCGCAGAATATCGCTGGGAAGCAATTAGATCGTGTTTTCACATTCGATAAGGTGCAGTAGCTAGCATACTGACTCCTCTTTATAGTTGGGCCTTTTAGCTTTCCTCATTGTTTAGGTATTCAAACATGAGGTGATGTTGATTTAATCGTTTGAAGTAATGCGATCTTTAGTTGTCCAATGAGGCAGGATTTGAAATTGGCAGATCATTCCTTCAAATCACTGGCTTTTATTTAAGTGAAGTTAGGCAGAAAAGTGATTTTCTGCACCAATAATGGTGGATTTTATTTGAAGCAGCATACAGCTGATTGTGATGCTGATGTATCTCATTTGTAACTTAAAATTAAAAAAAAAAATGAAATTGAGGTGTCCTAGTGCTTTGCAAATAGCATTTTCTCTAGCTAGTTGTGGTGATGTTTTTCTTTGGTATTTGATGCATTGATCTCTGTGGAATCTCAGGTGTTTGGTCCAAATGCACAGCAGAAGGATCTCTATGATCAAGCAGTTATCCCGATTGTGAATGAAGTTCTCGAAGGTTTTAACTGTACCATCTTTGCATATGGTCAGACTGGTACGGGGAAAACCTACACTATGGAAGGGGAATGCAAGAGACCAAAGGTATGCAGAACTGTTACACAGTTAAATCTAGATTGAACTGATATCTTTTCTGCCAACTATGGAATTTCAGTTGTGGCAATCACTTGAACATTGTAGAGTGGGCCCAATGGAGAATTACCCCCAGGTGCAGGAGTAATACCTCGAGCAGTGAAGCAGATTTTTGACACCCTAGAAAGCCAAAATGCTGAATATAGTGTGAAAGTTACGTTCATAGAGCTCTACAATGAAGAGATTACCGACTTGCTAGCACCAGAGGAACTTTCTAAAGTTCCTGTGGATGATAAGCAGAAGAAGCAGTTGCCCTTGATGGAAGATGGGAAAGGTGGGGTTCTCATAAGAGGTGTAGAGGAGGAAATTGTAACAAGTGCAAGTGAAATTTTCACTTTGCTCGAGAGAGGATCTGCAAAGCGTCGTACTGCTGAGACATTGTTAAATAAGCAGTCCAGGTAAAATAAGTTTCGATATTCTTCTTATATGTGTCACGTGAGCCTATATCCTTGTTCTTGAATTTAATGCATTTAAACTGCAGTCGCTCGCACTCTCTATTTTCAATTACAATTCATATCAAAGAAGCAACTCCAGAAGGTGAAGAACTTATCAAGTGTGGCAAGTTGAACTTGGTCGACTTAGCTGGTTCAGAAAATATATCACGTTCTGGTGCAAGGGAGGTAGAGTTTGTTGACCTTGTGTAGTGTAGCTAACTCATGTTGAGTCTTGTTGACTAAAACTGGTTTCTGGTCTTTAAATATAAACGCTTATGTTGAAATTGTTAGGGTCGTGCAAGGGAGGCCGGAGAAATCAACAAGAGTTTACTCACTTTAGGACGTGTAATTAATGCTCTAGTGGAGCATCTTGGGCATGTTCCTTACAGGTCTGAGCTGCACTAAAATGCTTTTGATTTTGTAAGGGATGCTCCTGTTTAGTTGAATCTAATTGAGCCACTTGTGGATTCAGAGACAGCAAATTGACTCGGTTACTTCGGGATTCTCTTGGAGGAAGAACTAAAACCTGCATCATTGCAACTGTGTCACCAGCAGTTCATTGTCTGGAGGAGACATTGAGCACACTTGATTATGCTCATAGAGCAAAGAACATAAAGAACAAGCCTGAGGTTTAAAACTTTGAAGATTATTTTGTCACCAGTTAATATATGTTTCTGCCTTAAAGAGCTTATGGTGGATCAATTGTTTTTTTGTGCAGGTAAATCAAAAGATGATGAAATCAACTCTTATCAAAGATCTTTATGGTGAAATTGATCGCCTCAAAGCAGGTACATTAAACAGGTTACAAGCAATACTACTTGCCATAGGTGTCACTTCTACTGGAAATGTGGCTATGAAGCTCTTCCGGTACTATTTTGCAGAGGTCTATGCTGCAAGGGAGAAAAATGGAGTGTACATACCAAAGGAGAGATACTATCAGGAGGAAGGTGAAAGAAAGGTGAATATGTCAACTTGAATTTTTTACATTGCAAACATCTCTACGTAGAATAACCCTTATGTTAATTATCAAAATTTCCCATATGTTTGCCTATCTATTCGTTAGGAACCGTGATTCTCATTGGTTTTTGTCTCTTTGTTGTACTGGCCTCCTGGTAGTTAGCCATTTGATTAGTACATGAACTCGAGAACAGTTTTGACTGATAATCACATGGTTTAACTCTTAGGCTATGGGAGAGCAAATTGAACAAATGGGAATCACAATAGAAACTCATCAGAAGGTTAGTCTTGTAAAATTTTCTATTTAATGGACTGACCATCTTTTTTCCTTTTGATGAGTATTTAAATTCCAATGCTTCATGACAGCAACGGCAGGAACTGCAAGATAAATATGATGCTCAGGTCCGGGAATGCAATAATTTGAGTAACAAGCTTGACGCCACTGAGGTGAGTTTTTGAAAAAAAAAATCTGCAGATTGTTGATGCTTATTCTTTTTGAATACCATCTTATTGGAGTTTAATTACAGAAAAATCTGGAAAAAACTTGTAAACAACTAGCAAACACCCAGGAAGACCTGAGGAAATGCCAGCATTCTGTTAAGGAAAGGGATTTTATAATATCCAAGCAGAGAAAAGCAGGTATATTTTAATGCTTTTCATTCTCATAAGCTATTCTAAGATCAATTTGGTTTTTAACAATTGCTAATCTGTGAAACAGAAAATGCTTTGACACATCAAGCATGTGTCCTAAGAGCAGACTTGGAGAAATCTTCGCAGGATAATGCTTTATTATTTTCCAAAATTGGTAATGCACTATTTAATGTGATGAACACAAAATAATCTTTTCTTACATCGCCAGTAATTCTTGAAAGGTTCTTGCAGCCAGGGAAGACAAACTGAATGCTGATAACAGATCAGTCGTGGACAATTACATGTCTGAGCTAGCACGGCAGGTTGCTTCTCTCTGTGATATGGTCAATGGATCTGTTTCCAAGCAAAATGAACACCTTCAATGTGTGGAGACACTCTGCAATTCCTTTCAACATGCGCATGCAACTGTATGAACATTGTCCCCTGCTGTTTTTTATGTTGTATGTTATGTACTAGTTGGTTTTATTCTTGCTTCCCCACTCTTTGGATTTATATGCATTCTGTATTGGGATATCTAAGCACTCTTGTTAATTGATTGCATAATGCTTCTGGTAAATTCTCCAATTAGGCTGTCGACAGTATGAAGAAGAAAATTGCTGCATCAAGCACTATGTTTGTTTCTCATATCGAGGCTGTGCAAAATGTTGTCCGTTTACAAAAGGCAAGCTGCAATGCAGCATTGGACACTGTATCATCAGTTGCTTCTTCAAATTCAACGTCTATAGAAGAAGTAGGTGGCAATATTTGTGATTACTCGTAGAATTTTGAATTGTCCAATGATCTTAATTATTATATACGATTTCTGTATCAGTTTTTGACATCAAAAGACAGTGAAGTGAAATCTGTATTTGATGATCTTCAAAGGACACTTTCAACCCATGCGGGAGAAATGGCAATGTTTGCCAGGGATCTACGGCAGGTTAGTGTCTTTGAATTTGCCCTTTCTATTGATGCTGCAAGTATATTATGCTATGCATAAGGGATATATTGAGGGGCAAGAATCCAAGAAATGAAAAGTTGAGGGACTGGAGTTGTAATAAATTTTTGTGATCCTTAGCTGACAGACATTTGGTGGAACACATGCAAATCCCGTCTATTGTTTGATTTATGACCTTTTTTCTTGATACTCTGCATTGCATCTCTTTGCTCTTAATGTGACAAATGAAATTTGTTCTTGCTTTTTCTGTGTTACAGAGATTTAATGATAGCATTGATCACGCAAAAATGATTTCCGAGTTTGCTGATGGATTCTTCCAGAAGCTTCTTGAGGAATTGAAAAGGCTTGAAAATCATGCTGTGAACATTGATGAAATTCAGATGAAAAACATTGTAGATTTTCAAAAGGCTTATGAAGTAAGACTTGCTCTCTCCCTTTCTCTCTGACTCTTTTGCAACTCTTATGAAGCAAGAGATAATTATCTCATTGCAGACTTGTAGAATTCACATGACTGGATAAATTTGATATATGCAGGAGGAGTCAATATATGAGGAAGAGAAGTTGATGGCTGATGTGACCACTTTAGTTTGTAGTCATATGCGTCGTCAGAAAGAGAAAGTTCGTACTTCATTTTCTCCTCCAGTCAACACCTTCTGCAGTGTTACTTCTAAGTGGACTAATGGTTTTAAACATACAGGTAAATGCAAGACTCACTAGCCTCAGAGAAACCGTCACTGGGAACAAAACATTTTTGGATGGGCACGTTTCCTCAGTGGAGGGTATGACAACAGATGCTAAAAGAAAGTGGCAAGCTTATGTGACGCAAGCAGAAAATGATGCCAAAGAAAGTGCTGATTATTCTGCAGCCAAGCATTGTCGTATGGAGTTCCTGTTACAGCAGAGGTAATCATGGTTAAGACTAAAAGCAAGGTTTGAATTTTCAATTAGAAATTTGAATAATTTATTCTGCATCTTGATCTTTTTGTTGATTTCATTAGTGTGAACACTGCGGAATCAGCCCTGGAAAGCTGGAGAGGCATTCATGGAGCTGTAAATCAGATGGGAACTGAAAATGTTTCCACTATGAGATCACTCATAAGGTAGGTTTTGGGGACACATAGTTCATATTAAATATTCAAGTATCACATGGTGGGGATATATAAGATACGGTTCAGTGCTGGTTTGATTAAGATTATGTAATAGGAGTTTACCCCGTAATTATGTTACTTTGCACTCCTCTTCACGGAGCAGAAAATTTTCCTTCACCCATTTTTATTTGCAGTTAGCGTATCAGTAATACCATTCAGTTAAATTCATTATGTGCACTTTGCAGGGATATTTCCGACTCTAATGAACAACATGATCTTGAGGTTAGTGCTGCACGAGATGCAGCTGAGGAAGATTGCGCCAAATGCGCTGACAATATCATTCAGCATTTTGACAGTGAGTGCAATTTAATTAAATTGAGTTCCTTAATTTGAACGTCTGGTAGAACTAGTTAACTATCGGGGCATTTGAACAAACTCAAGGTGAAGCGCACAGTGACAGCGAGGCCTAAGTTTTTCGAATACTGCGATTTCATAAGGGTCTGATTACCTCCATAAAGGAAATATGTTTTTGCGTACAGAGAAAGAGCTTAACTACGTTGCTGTGGTAGGAAATGTTACCATCTCAACAGCATAATTATCTCCCGTTAGCACCACTATTGTTTTCTCAGAGATTATATGATTGACATCACTGCAGAAGAATCAGAACAGCAGCTTGGAATCGCAGCAGGGATCATTGACACGGTCAAAGAGCACACCAAATCTTTGGAGGTCTTCCGAGAAGATCATTCAGTTCAAGCTTCAGCTATAAAGGGGAAAGCGGAAGAGACCTTCCATCAGAGATATATGGTAAGTGAATTTGCTACATGACATACCAAGTAGTAAAGATTGTAGTAAGCCTTCACTTTGCCTCATTTTGCTTGGTCTGTTATGACCTGTAGGAATACGAGCCAAGCGGGACCACGCCTATTCGATCCGAGACTGAAGTCCCTACAAAGGGAACAATCGAGTCGCTCCGAACCCTGCCGGTGGATGCTCTTCTCGAGCAGTTTCGGGAAAATAACTCGTACGAGTCGTTTGACGTTGGGGAGCTGAAGCCGTCCTTCATTCCACGCTCACCTTTGACACAACTCAACTGAAGTTGGCACTGTTCTGAGAGAAGATCAGAGGGTAAAAAACGAGTCCGTGGTGCCCAGTGTACGCTAATTATTTCCATTCCGTAACGGTGAACGGGCAGATGTAGACATAGGCTCGGGAGGTAAAAGAGGTGGTGGGATTGGGAGTGAATAGATCTCGTCTCAGGATTTAGCTAGAACGTGTTCCGTTGTATGTGAAGAAGTTCAAAAGCATAGGCTTCTGGCTTATGCGTCAGCTTTTGTGGGCCTCTTAAGTGCATTGAGCACGATCAGTCATATTGTTATACTATTGTAATGTAGCATTGTTTCTTGGGATTCAAATGGAGGGGATATCGCAGTTTGCCTTTGCTTGTTATGTTCAAATTTCGCAATTTTTTGAGATGACTGAAGTGAGCTGAAAGGGTTCAGATGGACAGCAGTGCTGGACCAGGTTCTGGCCGTGGCGGTTTTGTCCCGAACATCTTGGGCCAAATCGAGATCAAGCGATAAAGCACAGTGTGTTCAAGTGGGTACTCGCCTGGGAGGGAGACCAGCCGCCTAGAGTAACTCATGAGCCATTCAAGAAAGTGAAGCCAAGAACAGAAGCCAAGGCCACAAGCTCTGAACAAACCCAGGACCAATCCCACCTTAGCTTTAATTTAATTCGAGTGGCATAATGAGGAGCGAATTTATGCAATCAAACTGACAAAACGAGAGAATTTCAGGAACTTGTAGATGAGTTTTGTCATGCCACAGTGAAAGTCAATATTGATCTGACACAATTTTTAACACGTCAAACACACCACTTCAAATTCTGATTGAACTAGGCCAAATCCAAAGGAACGAACTCCATATTCTCTCCTTTAGAGTTAAACACCGCACTGTTCAATCCCAATACAAAATGAGAACACATGTGCCCTGAAGCACAAAAAGAGTAATCCATCCAAAGCTCACTTGATCTTCTTCTTGGGCCTCAGCTGCAAGATGGAACCGGATGTTAGATCAGATGGAACTTCATAAATATAACATAAAAGTGGCAGCAGACCCTCTACATTTTACTATCATTGCAAAAGAGGAGGTTAGGAAATAAGTAAACAAACCTGGTTGCTATGACCGCATTTCTTCTTCCGGCAGTTTACAGCCCTTGGGTGCAGGCGGGCATAGCACCTACAAAGCCGAAAGCCAAATTGTATATCCTTCAGAACATCTAAGCAGAGTGCAGACAATTATTTATTGTCTTTTATGGGCAATTTATACATCATATTAGACCAAGAACAATAGATACTTTGTTTCTAGTAAATACCATTAGGGGAATATGCCTTCCACAAGAATCAACTGAAAGTAGACAACCCATCAGACAAAGTTGCTGTGGCAACTGTTACTGGGATAGGATGCCCTTAGTTGCACTTTTTCCCCCCTTTGATCAGTAACTTGGTTATACTTAAAATTGCAAGGAAGATTTCAACTTATAGTCCCGTAAGCAAATTTAATTACTTGAATCTAAAGGTTGAGATTTACAGAAGCTATCATAAAAAACTCATCCTCCGCTCAAAATGAATAGAAAGTAAAATTTTCAGCATTAAAAAATTTTATAATTTTACATTGAAAGATGCTGAACCAGGACATGAGAACAACGGACTTTAACGTAATAGTAACAAAGATCACTATTTTTGCCACTTTAATTTTTTTTCAATACTGTATATAGCTCTAAAAATGATAGTAGTAAAGTAAAATCGGAGTAATTAGAGGGCGGCTAAGTCAGAATATCAATAAGCCTCGAAAATTCCGATCATGAGGGAGATTTCCCTCTCACCCATCTAATCATCTCATCATTCTTTGCACGCCCGAATCTTCATTTTCCAATACCCAATAAAGATAAAATTGTCAAACTTGTGTAAAAGCTGAACACAGTAGACAAGGAAATTAAATTATGTTCCCCCACCATGAGGAGAGGCACCCACCAGATTGCTATGACCTGAAATATTCCCATCAGTTGGAACACCCAAGAGATGGGACTTAAGTCAGGTGCAGAGCTAAAAATAAAGAGATGGCTCATCAAGAAAATCATCATGGGGGAAGTTGGAATTCTCAATAAGAAAACCCTAGAGAGCATCCCACATATTGAGTTGATATTGCACAGCTATGACTCGACACGCTTCCATGACTGATTCTGGAAGGCGATCTTAAGGGCTGCGCTTAAAAACGTGGCAATTCCATAGTCTAGATGAAATGCAATAGTCTTTAACTCCATAAGCCACTAACAATATACTTTCGTAAAAAGAATGCAACTTGCAAAAGGCATTACATCTTCAGTAGTTTATGAGTTTACATTATCCATAAAAAAATAGTTATCCCGTGAAAAGACCATCTGCATCACGAGACAAAAGAAACTCACTTGCGACAGATCATCTTGTCCTGGTTGTACTTGCGTGCCAATGCCATCAGTGAAGGTTCGATGATTCCTCCTCGAAGCCTCAAGACGAGATGAAGAGTAGACTCTGTACCAATCAAAACCACAACATGCAGCTCATTGATGCTACCAAGAGCAAACAAGGGTCCTTAACAGATAAAAGATAGTACCTTTCTGTATGTTGTAGTCAGCAAGAGTCCTGCCATCCTCGAGCTGCTTCCCAGCGAAGATCAGACGCTGCTGATCGGGGGGAATTCCTATTCACCATCAAATGTCCAGTAAGCACACAAACAAGTGATCTAGCATCCGAGCTTCTAGTAGCAGTACTCAAGAGGAGTACTGGAAAAATGATGAATTTCTGGTACCTTCCTTGTCCTGGATCTTAGCCTTGACATTGTCGATGGTGTCGCTGCTCTCGACCTCGAGGGTGATGGTCTTCCCGGTGAGGGTCTTCACGAATATCTGCATCTTCGCCCTCTGTGCTATCCTATCTCCCACAAGAGCAGCAAAGCAATATGCAGAAGAACGAGCTCGGTGGCCATTTTATAGGGCGTCTCTAGGGTTTACGATGGCTGCATGGTGCTGTTCGGTTAAGGAGCCCAGCAAATCACTTATTGGGCTGCAGTCAGGTATCATGGGCTGGACCCATGAGCCCGTTAAAGGCCCATCAAGGACATCCTAATGGCTCTTGTTCCTCAGCCTTCGCGTTATTTGATGCAGTCAGACATTGTCATCCGATTAACGTAAACATTGCTGTCATTGACAATTTGTCCTGTCGGATAGATAAACAAGGAATATCCTTCATCTCGACAGAGCAAATGGTGAGAAATGGATTGTGGATATATCTATCTGGATAGATGTCTGTTACATAATTCTGTCTCTCTTATTGCATCACATCGATGAGTAGACAGAGAAGATAATTCGAATACAGAGGTCTTGTGATTAAACAAAATTGAACTAATCCTGAAAGACATCTCGAAATCTCATCGAACCAAAATGAGGTCTAAATTAGAGGGAAAGAATCCCAGGAGCCACAATCTCAAGCAGACCCTTCGGGTTGTCCACATGGACCCAGTGGCCTGCATTTGGAAGAAGGTGAAGCGAGAATTTTCCCCGAGATTCATCTTCGCCTCGACCGGCAAGGTTCTCAAGCCGCTGAACCGTTTGTGGGTCCCACCTGTCGCTCTTCTCTGCACGGAGGACAGCTATCTCTGTTGCCTTTGGTGGCTGCTCCAGCAAAGACCAATAAGACGTCTCCCTAAAATGGTTTTTTTGCAATTATATCAGTGCACAGCGAGAGTACCTGCAAATGATGGTGGAGATATAAGGAGAGGATGCATCACCTGTATGAATTAAACATCTGCACTGCACCGTCTAGATTAAAAGCCCATGTTTCTCGATCTCCTGATCTCTTGATGTTGCTTCCTATCCACTCTGAGAGTGACCTCGAGAAACCAAGCTCAAGCATGTGGTTCACTAGCCACCTGAAGCCAAAGGATGAAATCTTAGTAGGCAAATATCAGTCATGGAGTGAATGAACACTGCCAAGTAGAGACTAATCTCCAACTTCATTGATTGGAAATTTTTAGTGCAAGCCAAAATTTAGGGGCCATTTTAGAGGTACTCGGAGTTTTCCTTGGTCTGACAGGACACCCCAACACAGTAGACAGGTATTTCGATAAAATCAGGACAAGAGAATCAAGGAAAAAGGAATCTACCCTCGTGATGGGATTGAAGAAGGTAAACTCTGCAAGGTCTTCAAAACCTTCTCTACTTCTCCATCAGCATTTTCATGCTCTACTTCTCCGGGCACAGAATCCAGGACCCACAGCTGTTCTGCATCAGGAATCATAGGATATAAGAGAGTTCACTTGCATGGAACTAGATCTAATATCAATAGTCCCACATGGCAAGCAAATTGAAGAAGATTATGACTCGCTATCTCTCCCACGATAATTTAAGTACGACAATATAAGTTATCTCATCAATGAAAAGAAAGGTAACGAGGGGTTGGAGGAGTAATTCTCACTCTCCTCTTTTCATGAATTCTCTCTTTTGTAGTTGGGTATAACTCTTACTGTCACAGTTTTATTTGTTTCTTAGAATTCCCTCCCCTCAAAACACAGGAATAGAGCTCATATACGCTAACCTCTCAATACACTCCAAGAAATCAACTGGATGTTACTGGAAAAGTAAGATCAAGAGACAAAAGTCCATCAAGTTGTTAAATTTACAGGATTAGCACAACCGCAATCAGTCAGTCAAATTATCAGGAGAAACAAAATGGGGGTGAACTAATTAACCAGGCAAAAAGGGTGTATCTTTGTCGAATCTAGGAATCTCAATTTGGGTCATAATTCAGACAGAGTGAAGCAAAAGTTAAGTGCACGACATGATCATAGAAAAAATATGCATCACAGCGCAGCTATCTAGAGCTTGTAGCAGACTTAAAAGTCCAGAAACTAAAGCAATCAAAGACCCAACTTTAAACTTAAAAGCCAACATATAGCAGGCTATCGTACAAGCACAAACATAAGAACATAGTTTAGGTTACCTGCTTGGGCAACACGGCTGATTCACCATAATCGCCGTGAGCACAGCTCTCCGCAAACTGTAGAGCAACTTTACCTCCCATCGAGTGCCCTATCACAATATCAGGCCAGTTCCAGCTCCGCGACTCCACCAAATTGGCCAAATCCTTCGCGGCATTGAACATGTCATGAGGCGGATCGAAGCCTTCCAGCTCGGCCGTCTTCCCGTGGTTCCTCAAATCGACGAGGACCATCCTCCACTCTGCAGGATCCAATCGTCTCGTCGAATTCACAGACGGTCGTGTCGACAGATAAAAAAGGCTAGATAGAGAGGAGAGTACCACTGGAAGGAGACGACTCGGAGAGAGAAGACACGAGGCTGCGAGAGAAGGATCTCCAGTTTCTCCCGGAACCCAGGAGGCCGTGAAGCACGAAAGCTGTCGACGTAAGGGGCTTGTCACTTGGGGAAGCTCGGACCTCTTCATACGCCAAGGTTTGCAGGGATCTCGAGCCGCTGAGTAACCACGGATTCGATGAACCAAGAAGCCGAGTAAGGAGCTGGACGGAAAATTCGTTCCTGAGACGCCTCGCCATAGCCATTCCTTGGCTCAGCTTTCCCAGGTGAGAACCGGACCTCGATTATCAGGCGACGATCCGCTGAATTTTAATTAGCAGTGGAGCCAATATTTTTAAAAAATTTTGTTTTTACCCCCCATTCTATGAGTAATTTATCATCCTTATCCAGCGTCTTCCATGAGACATTGAAATGCAAGCAAATCACCAGGTCGGCAATCCCTTATACAGAAAGAAACCCATCTCCAGCTACAATTGCTGTTGAGAAGCTCAATGCTTCGACTTGCAATCGAGCATAAGCCAATTTGGCTTTATTTCCTGATTCTGTAATTCATAAGAGTTTCAAATGTAAAATAGGATGAGAAATGTATCGAGTTTCCTTTTTCCAAAAGCCATATTGGTTCCACAGTTCATATCAGTTCTGATGCAGCAAAGTGCTTCATTTCAGCAGCACACATCAAACTCCAGGCCATTGCCATCAATGCCTAACCTGTTTGGCCTTTCTTTTGTGAACCCCATCTCACCTCTATATTTGAGGCTAGTACACTGTCTGAGGAATTGGAATCAAGGTTTCTAATCTGGTGAGAATGTTTTCGAGTTTTGTCTCATGCCTTAAAAGCAGTGAAGCTCATCATAGGCGAGTCATGCAATCAAACAATTCCTCGGCTTCACCCCAGTTTCCCAAGTTCGGACAAGACCAGTGAAGTCCACCATTTTATCTCACAAATGTTCTTGAAAGAGCACAAGCTTAGGTTGAGCCACTGTCAGTGATTAGGAGTGTTTCAGCAAACTCAACAAGCATGCAGCAATGCACTTTCGTAGAAGAGATGTCGGATTCGAAATTCTTCTGGTGCTTCATATCCATACAGTAGAAATATGGAAGTAGACAGTGATGATCAAATTACAGAAAGAAAAAGAACGAAAATGCATAAGATTCCACATGTTGAATTAAGAGGCTGTATCATCATAATCTGGCAATTTCCACTGACTTCTTTAGGGCTCCTAGAAGGCTTCTCATGATCCGAGGCTCACCTGGTGGAGGCTGATCTTTCAACGGTCCATTCCTAGTAGCTCGAAACATGGGGATGGAGCCATCAGTTGGGGGAAAAACCTGGCAATCTATGTACACTAAAACCTCGGTCTTCCCATCGTCAATTGTGATAAAGCCTAATCTTACTCCACCTGATATCTTGTCAACCTGTTGAATGGTCACAAACAAGAAATATGCAATTACCGGTACTGACAACTTCACTAATACCACGAGACACTAAGCGAGAGAGGCTGCATTTGCTGGTAATATAGCAGTACCTACATCTCCAAATGTTTATTACACAGAACTCGAAGAGCTGCAGAGCCTAATGCAAATAGGGTAAAGATTCTTCAACACATCGAACCCCAATAGTGGGAACTTTCCAGTGCCAGGTGGTAATCTGTGGAGAGCAATCAGGGCTGAAGGAATGTACTCACCTTCAATGGCACAGGGAGGGGGAGATTTGCTCCTTGGCAAAGACTGTTGGCCCACTGTCGCAAAAGGGAAAGGTAAGTTCAGAGTATAAGTTTCAATAGCTCCGTCTTTTACAGGAAAGATCATCTCTTTGTTCTTCTTTCAAGGGACTATAAAGTTCGGTTTTTCCCATTAAAAAAATCCAGACTTTACATCATATATTGGAGTGTTTGACTGTAAACACTGTCATAATATGAGATTACATGAATTACAGTTCAAAGCTGTGAAGCTCATGCAGGGGGATTGACGAAAATTCATATATAGTCAGGAGAGAACAAAACTCACCTGGAATAGCAAGGTCTCGAATCTCGGTACATCAGTGTCGGGAGGCAGTTTCATGGTTCCCAGAGAGACGCCGTCATCATCTTCGCTGAAAGGCACCACGCCGTCGCCGTCCGACGAGGACTTGGCTGTTGAGGAATACGGTCGGCGGCGCCCACAGGAGAGCTTCGAGTGACGGTGGTAGCAGTTGTCCCGCTCTGTAGCAACGGAGACTCTGGAGAGAGAAACTCGCCTAGGCGAGAGGAGAGGGAGTCGAGGGGGGTCCACTTGGGCGGCGGAGCTCCGGAGACTGAGGAGCTGCGAACAGGCCATTGCGCGCCCAGGAGAGATGAGCCGACACCGCCCAGCTGGACGGGACGAACAGCAGAGGAAGGGGATAGGCTCCTTCAGCTTTCGCTACGATATGAGCTGACGGGGGCGGGGCGGAGTAAGCCACCACCTCTAATGGCACGACACGCGGCACATACTCATCTTACCATAAATTTAATTTAAATATAGACCACTCTAATTTCTGATTATATACTCCTCCACTAAAAGTGTTCTGGGTACTGTATATTTTTTTGGCACCCAGTAGTCGTACCATATAACCCATATTAGCGAAATAATCTAAGCTTGATTTTGCTTAGCACATGAATGGTCACATTGGACACGACGACGTAGGCGACTCGCAAAGTTTCTCACTGTTTCCTCCGCACCCAACTCCATTGAAAGTCGTCGGCGGAAGCTCTGCGGCGGTCTGTGCCTCTTAGACTCTTAGTCTTTGTGGGGCACTGCTGCTATAAAAATGGAATTTTGATGCATCTCTCTCTCTCTATCTCTCTCTCCACTCGCAGATGTTGTAATCAACGAACTTCAAATCTCTCTCTCTGTAGAGGCTCTGCGACCACTCTGCTCTGTCGGAGGGAGAGACCCCTAAACCCTCCCTAACTCTCCCTCCCTCACCCCCTTCTCTCTCTCTCTCTCTCTCTCTGCGCGCAGACACGAACGTCCAGAAGCCGCGGATACTGTTGAGTATCTTGGCGCTGCAGCCGCCGATCATGCATCGGTCCTTCGTTTCCCGGTGTTTGGGGGCCCTCTTGAGCTAGCTCTGCTCTGAATGTGAGCTCCCAATCCCTAAAACCCCACTTGTCAATGGCATTATTTTGGTGCTTCTCCCCGTTTGGAGCCTCGCATGCGGTTGCTGATCGCCCCATGTTGATCGTTCTGTGGCTGGATATTTCCGGACAAAAAAATGGAAGTGCTTTTGCCCACTAGGGTTTTCACAGATGATTATTTTGTGTATTTAGTGCATTTCATCTATCAAGTGCGGAAGCTATCGATGTTCTTCTAGAATTGTAACTGACTCATGCATTTGCTAGATCATAGTTAAGAGTTCATTTAGTAGTGAATTTTGCGCCATGGGAACCGCCTTATGACTAATTTGTGGTCATTCAAGTTGATCGATTTGCAAGGAACTGTTTAACTGTGAAGTTTTCTGATTCTTAGACAAGTTGCCCCATCTTAAGTTAAAGAAGCTCAAGGAAAAATCTTCAATTGCTTTGTTTCAGGAAAGCAGACGTATCTTTCCTATCCAGATGGAGTGGACTGGGGATGCTCCCAGTGGGGCTGGAAGGAATCCAGTTGGTGAAAATGGTTTCTTAAAAGCGTCAGCTCCTTCTACTTCTACTAATGTTGTACCGGTTTCACCTCCTTTGTCATGCAAGATCGATGGGGGCAAGGATGCCCTTTCTTATGCCAATATTCTTCGGAGTAGGAACAAGTTTAGTGATGCTCTGACACTCTATGATAGTGTCCTCAAGAAGGATAGTTCAAACGTCGAAGCCCACATCGGCAGAGGTATATGCTTGCAGATGCAAAATATGGGAAGGCTTGCCTTAGACAGTTTTGCTGAGGCTGTCAGGCTGGATCCACGGAATGTGTGTGCCCTGACCCATCGCGGTATGCTGTACAAGGATGAGGGTCGCCTTGTGGAAGCTGCTGATGTATGTCCTTAATTGTCAACTCACTGTCCCTGTGGCTGATGCTGATATCTGTATTTAACTGCCTCCGGAACCCCTTTGTGTTTGTCTGCTATATCTATTTTCTGAATGAAGTTTTGCCTGAGAAAAAAATGGGTGAATGTCCATGCTGCATTGCTAGATGTTGATGGCTGAACTATAAAATTTTGACAGTAGTTACTTGAAATGCTCAGATCATAGCCGTGCTTTCTGCTAAATAATTCATATGGCCTTTCGGTTCTGTTCTTGATATGCTGGTGGAGTTCATCAATTTATTTGTACATAATTTAGTACAGTTTTCAATCTCTTTTAGCAGTCATAGGATTTAATTGCAATATACTTATGTTTCATTATCATCTCCTGTAATGGTGACTAGTAGGTGGTTTGTTACAAGGACCCGTGTTGAAATGTTACTCTGAGTCCAGTGTCTTTCATTTAAAAGTAAAAAAGTGAGTTCAGCGTCTTTCAATTTTTAGTCCCTTGCTAGATATCCTTTTGTGGGGAAAAAAAAAGATATCTGGCTGTGATGTTTGGATTCGAGATAGTCAGCTTTGCTTTTACTAGGGTCTTTCCTGGGTAGTGCAGTTAAGAGGAAATGGGGCTGGAGACTCAGTTAATAAATTAGTTACTGACCTCAATTTCCCCTTGCCTGCTCTGCTATAGGTATAAGATAGTGATACGTTCTATATTTTTGTACTAATTTCTACTGCATTTACTTAAAACTCTTTCTCAACCTTGATGAGTGTTAATGTTCTTTGCTGCTTATGCTTAATCAAATTTATTCCTTGCAGTCATATCAGAAGGCTTTAAAAGCTGATCCTTCATACAAACGAGCAGCAGAATCCCTGGCCATTGTTCTGACAGATATCGGGACTAGCTTAAAACTTGGTGGGAGCACACAGGAAGGAATACAAAAGTATTATGAAGCTCTTAAAGTTGATCCACATTATGCTGTAAGTTATTTTTCCATGTTATTATCTTTCTCCCTTCTTGTCCTTTAAATAATTTTTTTATTTGACTGCTTCAATTCTGTGTCCTCAGCCAGCATATTATAATCTTGGTGTTGTATATTCTGAGATGATGCAATATGAAATGGCCCTCCAATTCTATGAGAAAGCTGCTTTTGAAAAGCCAATGTATGCGGAAGCATACTGCAATATGGGTGTCATTTTTAAAAACCGTGGTGAGCTGGAAACTGCTATTGCCTGCTATGAGAGGTATCCTATTCATATCTGGTCTGGTGTCACCTGCATGTAATTATTGCATCTGCCTTTTGTTGCTTACTTGCTGACACCATTCATATGCTGGGTGTCTTTGCTTCAGGTGCCTGGCAATCTCTCCTAATTTTGAGATTGCGAAGAATAATATGGCAATAGCCTTGACAGATTTAGGAACCAAGGTAATATCTGTACGCCGTGGAAAGTTCATTCTTGTGACAATGTACTAAATCAAACTAATTTTTGAGGACTTACTATAGATGTTGATGAACATGGTTGGATGCTTTCTGGAGAAATGTTCATGAAGAGGTCGATAGTCTGATGCTTACCCAGTTCTGTTAACAACTACTCTGTCTGATATTCAGAAAATAGTCTGATGTTTACCCAGTTTGAGCATAAAGTAGACATACTTTTAGTCATTACAGTAAACAATAACTAAACAAAACTTTAAGTATATATGGAAACCTGTAAGAAATTTTAGGCTTCCGCTTCAGGGAGACTTAATTGACTAGTTCAGTTCTTATACTATGATGTTTTTCGGCTTATATGGATGAATATCATCATGTATTCCTCAGGTGAAGCTGGAGGGAGATATTAATCAAGGTATTGCCCATTACAAGAAGGCTTTGTACTACAATTGGCACTATGCTGATGCCATGTATAACCTTGGGGTTGCATATGGTGAAATGCTTAAGTTCGATATGGTGAGTCATATTTAGAAGATTACTAATTTCCACACTTTCCTTCCTTCTTTCTTTCTTTCTTTTTTTGGCATTTATGCTTTCTCTCTTCTTAAATGCAAGAAAACTGACACGCTTATGTGTTGCTTGGGCATGAATAACTGCATCTATATGCTTTAAATATCCTTTTCATTGAGTTTTTTTTTATCAACCATATAGAATGGGGGTTCAAAGAATCAGCGCTACACCTTTTTTGCTAGTTAAGGAATTTGAAAAGTCAAACTTTTCCTTTACTTCTGCAGGCAATTGTGTTTTATGAGCTAGCCATCCATTTCAATGCACGCTGTGCTGAGGCATGCAACAATTTGGGAGTCATATACAAGGACCGAGATAATCTTGATAAGGCCGTGGAATGTTATCAGGTAGAATTTTATTTCTGGCTAGAATTTTTACTTTTACAGTGGGTTTCCATCCAGAGCTTAATATTGTCTCTTGTTGTTCTGCAGTTGGCTTTGTCAATCAACCCTAACTTCTCCCAATCATTAAACAATCTTGGTGTTGTTTTCACTGTTCAGGTATGTCTTGTGCAATACCTGATGTTTATATACTGCTAATAATAGTGATGCTACATACTTAAGCTACCACGATTCTAATTGGGTTAAAGAACCTTTTTCTTTTTGCAGGGTAAAATGGATGCAGCTGCTAGCATGATTCAGAAAGCAATTGCAGCAAATCCTTCATATGCAGAGGCATATAATAATTTAGGTCTCTCCCTCTGTCAGTGTGTATCTTGCAACAGTTAAAAGTGTTTGTAATATTCAGCCTATACCCTTTAATCTAGGGTTCAACATTTTTTTTTGTAATGTTTTCTTTTTCTTATAAGTTTTAAGGTTATTTTTTGTAGTATTCTGTCTTTATGCTACAATATGAGAAAAGGTCATTTTAATATTCTTCTTGTCTAGGGGTGCTTTATCGAGATGCTGGCAATATATCTATGGCAATTGCAGAGTATGAGCAATGCCTCAAAATAGATCCTGATTCTCGTAATGCTGGGCAGGTAATGCTTCTTCTGGCATGTTGTATTTCCTGCTCTTGAAGAACTATATGCGCATTATTTTCTATTATTTGTTCAGTTATAAATTATTGGCCTCTAAACCCTTCCTATATATTATATTACATCTGACAGCTGCACTTGGTAGAATACTGGTAGGTTAAGTAGCGCATCACCACCCCATACTCCCCCTTTCTTGCCAGGGAATCCTTTTTAGGTGTTTTCTTGTTATGCATTGACTGTTGCTAATCTTTCACTGCGATCTTTCCATTGCATCTTGCAATTTTTTGCATATGAGATAATTTCAATTCATCAAGATGAAGTCCTTCATTGCATAATTTATTAGTAGTAGTGCCCCATTTCTTGTGCAGCAAAATAAAGTAGAAGTTATCTGAACTATGCTGGCAGTTGATTTATATCTATAAATTGCTTGGTCCACCTTTTCACATACCTCTTTTTGGCAGAATCGGTTGCTGGCAATGAACTATATAAATGAAGGACATGATGACAAACTTTTTGAGGCTCACAGGTTGGATTTAATTGCTTCTAAGTTGGCCTAATGTTTTTATTATCTTCTTGAGAGTTTAATAAATGCTCAATTTTTTATATGCTAGTTGAGTAGATGTCATCCATACTATGGTGAAATTTGTATTTCTTATTAATCCAAAAAAAAAGAATATGGTGAAAATTGTGATGCCATTGCTATTGCAAACTCCACATTTATATGGGGATGTGTGTTTTATGCATGCCCAGTATCATTAGATTCTGAGATAATTTATTTTTGCTATATCTTTTCTTGTTCTTGTTTTTTGGTTGACTTGTGGGAGGATCTTCATACCTGTGATGTCATCTCTCCTTTCTTTCTCCACTGTTTGAACTGCTATTAAAAGTATCAATAAAGTTTTAGGTTATGTACACTCAGTGTGCTTTTAGAACAGTTGTTAGTTTAATTTATTCAGTGTGGGCTATGATCTGATTGAAAGCTCTCATTTTACTAGTAATGGGCATTTGCGGGAAAAAAAATTCTTTTCCGAGTCTTAGAGGTGCACATATGCAGGGATTGGGGTAGGCGCTTTTTGAGGTTGTATCCACAATGTACTTCATGGGAGAACAGCAAAGATCCGGATCGATCACTTGTCGTGGGATATATATCTCCAGATTACTTCACACATTCCGTTTCTTATTTTATTGAAGCTCCTCTGACATATCATGATTTCCAAAATTACAAAGTGGTGGTTTATTCAGCTGTGGTGAAGGTATGGATTATGCTTAGTCGTATCAAACTCTCAAGGATGTAATCATTTAATATCTGGTTTGCATATTTGGTGTTGGTGGTTTCACCTGTGTAGGTAATCATGATGTTTAAATATGTTTAATTTTTTCTCTAGCAGCACCAGAGCCTTCTTATTACTCTTTTTACATTTTTCTCATCCTCCTTTTCTAGATGTACATGTGAGCATGAGACATCAGAGTAGGTGGGTGAACCCTGCTGACCTAATTGTTCCTGTTATAAAAGTCCTAAAATTGATGGTAATCCACTTAAAAGCATTGCGTGCTAGCATTGGAGTTATTCTGCCAGTGCCTGGTTCCTTGGTGTTGATTTTCAATCAATCCCTCTCTTTCCCCTAAAAAGCTTGTTGGATTCATTATAACCTTTTCTATTCTGTCTACATACTGGTTTTCAATGTGTTAGTTTTAGATTGAAGTTTGCTGGAAAAGTCATAATGCACTCTTGAAGAAAACAGTTTGACTGTATATCTGTAGTAAATTCTAGGCACAATTTTCTGCTGGCAATTTTCACATATGATAACATGTAGTGGAATTGGTATTCTATCATTGAATTTGCTCTCTTGTATTTAGTCTGATATGCACATGATTTTCAAATTAGTTGAATTTTTAACTTTCAACTTTATAGGCTGATGCAAAAACAGTCAGATTCCGGGAGAAAGTCTTGAAAAATGGTGGTTTATGGAGAGAGATATATGGAATTGATGAGGGGAAGGTTGCAAGCATAATAAGAGAAGATAAGGTTGATGTCTTGGTAGAACTCACTGGCCATACTGCTAATAATAAGCTTGGAACCATGGCATGTCAACCAGCTCCTATCCAGGTATGCTATCTTTCCTATCTGTTGATTGTTTCTCTTACTATTTTGGTTATCTCTGATAATTCAGTGCTTGTACCTGCATGATTGCTTGTTCAATATGCAATAATTCATGTATTCTATTTGTGTGCGTTCCTTATTATCAGTTAATATTATCTCTGTTGCTTTCAGGTTACATGGATTGGCTACCCAAACACCACTGGTTTGCCTACCATTGACTACAGAATCACAGATTCCCTTGCAGATCCTCCTGACACAAAGCAGAAGTCTCTCTCTCTCTCTCTCTCTCTCTCTCACATACATTATGCACACTAGACTACGTATCTATTCTCTATCTGCTAGAATAAGCTAATGATATGGATTGTAAGTTGGCTTGCCCATTCTTGTGATTAATAGGCAATTCAAAGACCATGCCAAACCGAGTTTGTGTCCTTGTATATCTTTTTTCACATTTTAGAAGTTGATTTGCTTTACAAAATTAGCTAAATCACTGAGATTTTATCATTATGGTTTAACTTGAATTAGCATACCTGAGTAATCACATGTTTTCGAATATAGGTTTCTAGATGTTTGATGTTCTCAACATTCCATTATTCTTAACTCTGTCTTTTGATCTTCATTTCCCCAGAAAATTGTAGTCTATTTGGTTATCAAGTGCTATGATCTCTTTTGACAGCTTATAAAGTTTTCTTGCTTCATGATCATAAATTGCGAGTGCACGTTCATGCTTGTGTATGCACAAAATGCCATACCCTATGTTTTGAATTAATCAGTATTTTGAATGCAGACATGTTGAAGAGTTGGTTCGGCTTCCCAAGTGCTTTCTCTGTTATACGCCTTCTCCAGAAGCTGGGCCAGTTGGCCCAACTCCTGCTCTTTCAAATGGCTTTGTCACCTTTGGTAGCTTTAACAACTTAGCAAAGGTATTACTGGAATTGGACACGGATCTACATTTTTTTTAAAAAAATTACACTTTTACCCCTCAACAACTTTTTCACTCTGTCAGTTCTTAGTGCTGCTTGTAATAGAGAAACAATGAGCTTATGTCTTTTGGTGGAGGTGAATAACTTATATTATTTTTTATTCATCCATCAGATAACTCCTAGAGTTTTGCAAGTTTGGGCTAGAATCCTCGGTGCAGTTCCAAACTCCCGTTTGGTGGTCAAATGTAAACCATTCTGCTGCGAGAACATTAAACAGAGTTTTCTTGCAATGTTGGAGCAGTTGGGGCTGGAATCTTTGCGTGTTGATCTCCTTCCTCTAATTCTTCATAACCATGACCACATGCAAGCCTATAATGTTATGGACATTAGGTAAGAAGAAAATCCTGTTCTCATTTTCATGGTTGGCACAAGTATGCTCAGGTTCACTGGTAGATGGACCTTCCTAGTTGAAGGTGTCGAATACCATACCATATTTTGTCTTCTACATGGTAGTCTATTATTTCTTCACTGAGAATGATTAGGTACTTCTTGTTTGTAGCTTGGATACATTCCCCTATGCTGGAACAACGACAACATGTGAATCTCTGTACATGGGTGTTCCATGCATTACCATGGCTGGTTCAGTCCATGCTCACAATGTCGGCGTGAGTCTTCTGACTACAGTTGGTGAGTACTTCTCTCTATGCCTTGTATTAAGACCTTCCATTGTATGTATTCTGCATCACTTCTCTTGATGCAGACTCAGATTTTATAAGTAGTGTGCATATTATCTCTCTGCAAAAAAATTATAAGTTGTTTCCTGCATAAAATAGAAAAAGATTTGTAATGAATTCCAAGCTGGCAGTGATAATAATCTCTGACAATTTCTGATGCAACTGTAGCAAATCTTTTCAACTTATTCCCTTCAAGCTCTTGTTTGTAGCTACCATGGTTGAACTATTGGAATGAATCTAAAAATAACATGCTCTGTGAACTGCTACAGGATTGGGACATTTAATTGCCAAAAACGAGGACGAATATGTTGGTTTGGCTTTAAATCTGGCATCTGATATCACAGCTCTTTCCAACTTGAGGATGAGTCTTCGGGATCTTATGCTCAACTCTCCCCTGTGTGATGGGCCAAACTTCACTTCCGGTTTAGAGTCAACCTACAGGAACATGTGGCGAAGGTATTGTAAAGGAGACATGCCTGCCTCTAGGAGGCTCGAAGTGCTCAAGCAGAAGATGGCCTCTGAAGAGCCATCAGTCACTAAGCCGACAGACGGGTCTCCCAGTTCTATCATAGCCAATGGGTTTGCAACTTCCGATCCACTGCCTCTTCTAACCTTGTCCAACTCTCAAGAGAATGGAAGTTCAACCTGATCACTAACCCCAGCAAAGTGAGCTGAGCCTTCAGATGCTGACAATTGTTTTCGGAAATTTCTGGTGACTGCGGCTATTGGTTTGTGAGAGAATATAAGGTCGAAGGAGGTTTCCCTTGCATGCCAATGCAAGTACTCTGAGGCCAAAGTTATAGTGTTACAAGGAATTGGTTACATTTGGGGAATTTCAAGTGGGGAGTGATGAGGCGCTTTCTGTTCTCTGTCTTACTGTGAAAAGAGCTGATTTAAAGAGGCTAGCAGCTCACTGAGACATCTAATGCGTTGCAATTCTTCCCCATGATATACGATTAGGGATAGATATGGGCTGTAAATTACGATTGGCATGTCTTGTGGACATGACCTCGTTTCTTTACTTAGGACTGCGGAATGCAAAGTACTCAGGATAACCATTGGGTCAAATCATGTTGTACTGATACACTGATATGCACTTGCTAGTAGTGCAAACCGGTGAAGCGTCGCCAATTCAACTTCCCTTATGAATGGAAATATTCTTGCAAAAAAAAAAATCATACAAGGCAAGGAAAATCAACTAATAAATGAGTATTCGGGGATATTGAATGAAACTTCAAGCTTATTTTATGAACGATCACACAATCTGAGGAATTCTCTCAGCCAATTTGCGGCATGCAATAGGAAGCTGAGGCTGCACTGCAGCTTAATCCTTCACCAATGTATGCAGGATTTTCACATCATGGATTGGTCAGCATAATGATATCGAAAGTATAATATGGCATCTTACAAAGACCCGGATCATCCCAGTAAGATGACTGATTATGCACTTCTTTTGGCTGCATCTCGACAGTCGAGTTATAATAAGCTACGAAGGCAGCCATGAAAGGCCCTGATTTCTCTATTCGAAATTCTTGATGGTGTGGATGAGCCTCAAGGGTATCCGTACCATTAAAATGACTCAGGAATTTGCCCACTATTATTAGTTTAAATATTCTATCCCTGCTTTGCCTTTGCCATCCACAAATGACACAAATTTTCCTGACAGAGGTAAATCTGCAGCCACGGGACACACTCCTTGGTGCTTTAGGATATTCATCCGTTTCAGTCGGTAGGCTTCAGAATCCAAATTGTTCCCAGCTGACAGAGTCTCTTCTTCATCAAACAGTCGAAAGATGTACATGTTTAAAAGAAAATAGAATCCACGCCTGTCACTGTCGTCAGTCTGAACACTACCCACCCAGTCTTCTGATAATTTCCATTCCTCTGCATGCTCTTCCGAATATGGTGTGCTTACCTACAAACAACACATGTCAAAGCGTTGTGAGATGGCTTATAGGCGCATAATGTAATGCTGCAACTCATCACAAGAAACCATTGGAGGGCTTTCGTAAAATTGGAATAGATTAAGCATTGATAATGTCAAGTTGCAATTGCAATCAGACAGGCACTGAAGTCTCCGCCTCCGAAGGATTTTCTCTGTCCCAAGTTCTCCCGATCAGGTGTAACGGAGTAACCAGCTGGATAGTCCGCCTCAATGAATTTTGGGTCAGTACGGTCCCCAACGGGCTACAGGAGACCTAATCTAGTTTGACTTGTAGGCCCAAGTGGAAACCCAACAGCCCGCCCGACCCGGCCACCACAGATGGCGACTCCGCCGCCGTTCTACAGCTCATGCTATGCTACGATGAGACGAGGGAGACAGTTGGGCTCAATATCTAGTCCATTACTGGAGTTTGCTGAAGCCGCCGAGGAGACCCATAATGCTGGTGGTGCAGAAAGTCTTGCATAGGTCTTGTTCGAGCTCAGAAGGATATCTTATTGCCAGTGATCCAAGCCTTCTTTTCTTGTACACCTGATCGAGCTTGTTAACGGATGCTATCTTTTGCTCAAGTTTAGTTTCCTATGTGGATTCGCAGTACTCTACTCGATTATCTTTAATCTATGATGTTAGACTTAGATAATATAAAATTGTTTTGAGCTGAGTCTATCTGATTGTGAAGCAGGAGAAACCGACCCAAGCAAAGTCTTTGCCTTTGACGACTCAATGTATACATATGATTAGATAGCTTTCTATGGAGAAGTTGCCACCAACTCCTCTGGCCTCCTTCTTCTTATGAACTTTGCTTAACCTCTTCTTTGTTCCTCTATTTATAGGCCTCTCCCATCCCTCCACTTCATCACAGTCGCTCTACATCTCCTACTCTCCTCCAAGCCTAGAAAACTTTCTGGTGACTCTTGTCCCTGCTCCTCTCTCTGTGCAATACTTCGAGAATGAAGAGTGGTGACTCAGCCGCCATCAATGATGCTCCGGATTCCAGCACAGTTTCAGCAAGGCCCGGTGGATGGAACAAGGGGATTGCCATATTGGACTTCATCATCAGGCTGTGCGCCATGGTGGCTGCTCTAGCTGCTGCCGCTGCCATGGGAACCAGCGATGAGACTCTCCCCTTCTTCACTCAGTTCTTCCAGTTCCAAGCCAGCTACGACGACCTCCCCACTTTCCAGTACGTGTCATCGCATTTCTTTAAAAGGATATTCAACTTTTCCAAGAACTAGAAATCGGTTGATGGATTGAGAGACAAATGCTTTTATGTAGGTTCTTCGTGATCGCGATGGCCATAGTTGCGGGTTACATTCTCCTGTCCCTTCCCTTCTCCATTGTAACCATAGTTCGACCCTTCGCAGCTGGGCCAAGGATCCTCTTGTTGATACTTGACACGGTGAGCTCGCAGAAGTGCTAACTGAAAAAAGGGGGGGAAAAAAAGACACTACCTTTCACTCATTACATCTCGAGGATTTTCCTGATCGGATAAGGATTCACAATTCACATAATGCAGGTGGCTCTGACATTGACAACGGCAGCCGGAGCAGCAGCAGCAGCCATAGTGTACCTGGCGCATAACGGGAACCCGAACACGAACTGGCTGGCAATCTGCCAGCAGTTCGGCGATTTCTGCCAGAAAGTGAGCGGGGCAGTCGTCGGATCCTTCATCACGGCAGTCCTCTTCGCGTTCCTGGTGGTTCTCTCCGCCATGGCCCTTCGCAGGATCTGATGATCCCCATGTACAATGAAGCCGAACAAGTTACTGAATCCTTACAATTTTTCACCGTGATCATTTCTACCATTTTTCTTCTTGTGTTCCTGTCGATGTTGTGATTTGTGAAGATCGTTTCAGATTGAAAAGAGAGGGAAAGACGGACGTTCCGAAGCTGTGTGATAGTATTGTTCTCTCGATGGGTAGTACTTCAACGGGAAATCTGATACACTATATTCAACCTTCATTGTTATTATCTTGTGCACAATGAGCTTCATGGAAGCTTCCAAGTCCCAACATTGTTCGGCTGATTCAAAGCCGGAAGCCATACATGACATTCTCGATGTGGGTTTCGAAGAGAAACTACTAAAGACAATGTCTAATTGGAATGTTCGTCATCGAGTGAGTAATGGACTCTCGTTCACTCGGCTTACAGACATGAAAGATCGACGTTGGCAACCCGATAGATCCCTTTCATTGCCGTTACCATTCGGCTTTCGCCATTACAATCATCACCCTCAGAAGGATTTTGCATCTAACCGGGCCTCAAAATCGAATGGGCCCAGGATCGGGCCCAGCGTGGTATACTTAGCTCAATTCAGAAATTCCAGTTGCGCTTGCCGCAGATTCTGGCGATTGGCGAGCCTCTGATCTCCCTCTTGAGTCGTTCTCATGGCGGCTCTCAGGAGACTCGGCGGACCAAGTTCAGCTCAGTTATACCGTTCGATTGCACCTCCTGCTCTACTCATATGCTGCCGTGGAATCGTTTCTAAGCTCTTCGTCGGAGGTACGGTCCTTGAGATCGTATCCTCATCACCTATAACGGGCGGCGTTTCTTCTTCTGAAGAGATATCATTTTTTTCGCTTGCATGAATCGTTCTTTGCTTGTATCCATTCTGCGAAGGTGTGCACGAACTGTTTGAAGTGATGTCTAAGTGGAATTGGACATAGTTGACTTTAAGTTACTTACAGGAACCGGTTTGATTTTGATTGCTGAAGAATCCCTGCCAATTCATACCTCGAACAGTGCGTTTGGAGATGCTCCGCTATAATGTAATCTCTGTTTACTGTTTTGTTGGTGTAAAGATTGAAGCTTTGAGATAATCTCTTATGTTATGAAGAGGAAAAAGAGTCGGGTACGTCTTAGCTATGAAATTCATAGAAGGGTGATATTATGGTATATCTAAGCAGCAAGCTCTGTAGAAGGGTGGATTTAACATCAAACAGAGAGTTCTGGTGTAGAATAATTGTTGTCATTCCCATGGATAAGAACTTCTGCCATGTAGGATTCTGTGCAGCTCTCTCTATATGTTGTCTTCCTCGATGTAGACAACTTGGGAAACGTCCTATCTAATGTAATTGCATTCAAAGACAGTCAGAACATCACCTAAAACACCGTTCCTTTTTGTTTAATGTTGATGCGATAACCATATCTTCTGTCCAGAGCATGGGAAATGCGGTCTAAATTGTCTCTTATCACTTTCTTTCTCGAGAAGGAAAACATGCTTATAGTTTTAGTAAATATAGTCTTCTGTTTATTTTGTTTGGTATTTTCATCCATTTTACTGTAATTGACATAGTTTGAGCTGTTCAGGATTGTCATTTTATACCACAGAGAATGGTTTAGCTGAGGCCTTTTCTCAGTACGGTCAGGTTGTTGAAGGTGAGTTTCCTTTTCTGCTTTAACTTTGAAATTACTCATCCGAGCTTGAACATTTTCCGCTGACTGAGCTTGACAACATTGTTTTTGCAGCTAAAATAGTTATGGATAGAGTCTCAGATAGATCAAAAGGATTTGGCTTCGTGACATTTGCATCTGAGGATGAAGCCTATAATGCTGTGACTGAGATGAATGGAAAGGTATGCACATTTCTTTTTTTCCTTTCAGTTTCTTTAGGGATTTACTTCACTTGTAAAATATTTCTTTTCTTTCTTGTAGACGTTGAATGGACGTGCGATTTTTGTGGACTATGCAAAGCCAAGAGCTGGTCATAGTGGTGGAATGCCAATAGCAAGAGGACCACCTGAACCATTGACAAGTGATACATGATTTATGCCTTTGAAGATGCATTATCCTCACACACTGGGAATACCTGCATGCTCAAAATTCAAATTCATTCATGCTGTAGAATTGGGAACAGGATCTTCTGTTTAGAACCCTTCGGTAGGTCCATAAGTGAAGCCACAAGCAATGATATTGCCCTCTTTCATGGGGAAGAGGATGATTCCTTGAACCTTTTATCAGCTGTTCACTACATGATAGCTTGATGTGGACAGAGGCATAGATGTAAGAGGTCTTCAAGACTATGTTTTGTTAAAACTACTGTAAAATTTGTGCAATGTTGGTGCCGGGTTTGATTATAATGTCATCTTCTATTGTTACTATGCTAGGCATGACATGTTTTGATTTCCTGGTTTATAAGACTGGTCACTTCAGAAGTTTAAACATGACCAAAGGGTATGCATGTCATGGATCTATAAAATGTCTATATCGATTTCATTCATATCATTCACTTTGTAATGCCCAGATCTGAAGAATGTTTGCAGATTGTAAGACATACGGGAATGTTCGTTCTGTAGATGATGAATAAAGATATAGGGTACTCTTTTAAGTTATGGTGGTGCTTTTGGAAGGGTCAGAATAATATATGAATTATAGAATCAGATCATACTCAGGTCAGGCGTTTGGCTTGCATATGATTAGAATATCCCAATGTGACCATCCTGATGAACCGGAGGTGTTGGTAACGTATGCCTCTTGTCATCTATTGATTGAGAGTCGCGATTCCTTCTGTTGAAGATATGTCAAACTATTAACTGATGATGCAGAAAGGCTGTCAACAAGATTCATTAAGTCAAGAATGAATGAATTGTACACGAGATAATTATTGAAGAACTGGACTGATGTTGAGATGTTTGTGCCAGGTACAAGTACATTATGAAAGTATCTTGTGTCATTGCTGCATCTGGTAAGAAATGCTGGCTTTACAAATGGTCGTTTGTAGGTACATGTTGATGATCAAACCACTTGACAAGAACCAGTAAGTTCGCCTTCCACCTGAGGTTTTACAGAAGGACGTGCAAAGATATAGAAGGGTGAATCGAGCTGGAGGACCAGTATGAGTATCAACACACTGGCTCCGAATTGCTCTCTGTATCTAAGTCTACCACTTCCTAGAGGAGCTCATTTGATTTGAGCAGACATGAAGAGAATTCATGGGAAAGTACTAATCAGACTCACTGTTTCAGGAAAGATTCCCTCACAAGTGGGCTTTGCTTCATGTCCTTGAGAAGCACATGGCATTTTTACTTCAAGCCCATCCTTGAAGCTCGTTTACTACTAGTTTCCACTTTTCATGCTGACCAAACTAGCAAGTTTGATGACATTCTTTCCTTCTCTTATGAGCCCTTTTGCACTGAGGTTAACTGCTATCTGGTTATTTTCACCAAGTTGTGTACGCATGAACAAGGAGACCATACCACTCATCCATCTCTGTTTGTGATCCGAGAGTCGGATTTGGATCATCGGCAACTTGTGCCATTCATCGAGCCTCATTATGTGCATTTCCTTGCGCCATTTGCTCGGCCGATAAAAGATAAGAGCTCTTTTTCTCCTTGGATGCTGTCGATGATCATCCAGCTCTTATTAGAAAGCGGATTCCTTGATTCAATCCTAAGAAAAGCAATCATCCTTCTCCTTGCCGAAAGAGGACCTAATACTACCAATCATGGCTTCAACTTTGCGGTGATGATCATTACTCCCCTGGTTTGAACTTAAACAGTTTTAAGAGTGTTTGATGTGGGCCTCAGCCCATATACAGCTAAAGCCCAAGCCCATTATCCAACCCAAGAGATTGATTAAAAGAGTGCATTACGTAATTCCTAAACTCAACAAAATCGTAATGAAATCCAAGCTGATTTTATCTGATTAAAAATTTTGAATAATATAATTTATTTAAGGTCAGAACAGATTTTAAATCCGAGGTGGCGGCGGAATACTTAGTAGTGAGGGGGTAGACTCGCTGAGGCGATCCCAATCACATGCACTACCACCATTGCACAGTTGGCGAGTACTCTCAGTCAAACTAACAAAAAGTCAAAGTCCATCCTATCAGCCTGTAATATGTCACCACGTGTCCATCCAAACAAGGCATGCCCGTTCCTGATTGCTCCCACCTCCCGTCTTCTCTTTTCGCCTTTACTCGACCAATGTTCGGTCATAGCAGTCTTTACCGATCAACATCTTCGCATGGTCGGTAGTGGGAGCCACCAAGAGCTCCTCTTTCTGTCTCTCTGCTCCCTAGGGTTTCAGTTTCAGCTCAGAGCTTCTGCCTTCGTCTGTCTTCTCTGTCTTCACCATTTCCCTTTCGAGTTTCTGAGCCCAGTGCATCTGTACCTGGGAAGGAAGAAGTCCTCTGGTGAGCTGAATCAGTGAGAGATGAGCTGAAAAAGGTAAGATTTCAAAGCTGAAGCCTTGTCTGGTTGCCGAGGGAACCGGGGAGCATGAGAAAGACCCCTGCTTGTCGATTTGATCGTAGGATTAGATTCTTATTTTTCCCGGTCTGTGAAGAAAATAAAGTTCTGAACTTGTCGATCCTTGTCTTTTGCCTGCATTTAGTATTTGCTGGATCTTGGCATTTTTTTTGATGATCAGATTTGAGAGATCTAGTGTGGGTTCAAAACAATGCCGAGGCAATTTGGGGAAACGGAGGATTTGATCAATGGGAAGGTCAGGAAGCGCGGGTGTTCGTCTTCCGCATCGTCCTCCTCGTCCATAGTCCAAAACTATAGACTGAAGAAGGCTGTTCTAGTTGGGAGAAGGGGCGGATCGAGCACTCCTGTGCCCACGTGGAGACTGGTGAGCTCACGATCCCCATCAGTCGCCCTAGGGGCTGTGGATTCCCCAAAGTACGCTGGGTCCCAGAGCGTGAAATCAAGGCTCCAAGCTCCAGTGTCTGCGAGGAAGCTCGCTGCAACACTGTGGGAGATGAATGAGATCCCATCTCCAGGGATGAAGGATGGGGTAGTGGAGAGAAGGTTAAAGAAGGAGGCAAGGAGGAGGGAGAAGATCCCCAGATCAACCCACTCGGGCTCGCTGCCTCCTCATCTGTCTGATCCATCTCATAGTCCTGTCTCTCAGGTGAGTTTGGTTAGCGAATTGCATCGATAATAAATAAGAATTGCTTACTATGCCATTTTTTAGGGATTACCTAGTTTTGATATTTCTCTTGTGATTGGGAATCTAATGTCGTGCTGATGGTGTTGATTATAAACTTTTTTTCTTCAAGGGGATTATACTAACTTAAAATATGAACTCTGCTGGAATCATGGTTTAGATCATCAGACTGGATTGTTTCTTACTGAGTGTCCTGTTCGGTGTCTGTTATCTACTGAAATTGAATGCTGGCTGCTATAGCTCTTTGTATTTCTTGTAAAATCAGTGTTCTGTGGACTGCTGCCTAGATTTAATTGGCATTTTTCATCTTGAGAGTTGATGATCAATTGTCATATTTAAACCCCCCTCTGAACATGTCTTTCTCCAGAGGACAGATCGTTCTGGTGCTGTGAGTCATCGGAGAACACCATCAGTTTCACATAAGCTCAGGCCAATAGAACCTAGTGGAAGAGTTTCAGGTTCTATCAGCAACGCAAGTTTAATGGAGGTAGGTCTAATCTAAATTTATTTGGTCCCATAAACAGAGAACTTAATTCTCTTTTGGGAAAGTGAGCTCTGGAAGATTGTGTCTTCCATGTACAGTTGACATTCTCTCAAGAAGATAATCGATAGTTTGTTTTTTCTCGGCCCTGAAGAAAACCAACTGGATCATTTTTTAAATTGCATTAGCAATATTTTATGCTTTTTGCTTGCCCAGATGTGTCTCATTTCATGCTTAACTCTACATGCTGCCAAATTCAGATTGAAAATCGATCCTGGGCCCAGACTCCTCGTGGATCCAATGCAGGAGTCAAGCCTCGCCTGAAGGATATAAGCAATGCTCTAATTACATCGAAGGAGCTCTTGAAGATCATAAATCGCATATGGGGTCATGAAGATCGACCTTCCTCAAATATGTCTTTGATCTCTGCCTTGCATACTGAGCTGGAGCGGGCCCGCTTGCTAGTAAATCAGCTTATCCAAGAGCCTCGCTCTGATGAGAATGAGATCAACTACTTGATGAAATGTTTTGCTGAGGAGAAGGCTGCTTGGAAGAGCAAGGAGAGGAAGGTGGTTGAGGCTGCTATAGAGTCTGTTGTTGGAGAACTCGAGGTAGAGAGGAAATTGAGGAGACGGTTCGAGAGCTTGAACAAGAAGCTTGGGAGTGAATTAGCTGATGCAAAGACTTGTCTTCTCAAGGCAATGAAAGACCTTGAGAGTGAGAAGAGGGCAAGAGAGATAATGGAACATGTGTATCATGAGCTGGCTGGTGATGTGGCTGAAGGTAATGAGAGAACAGAAGATTTTAAAAGAGAGCCCAAGTCAGAAAAAGTCTGTGAAGAGGTGGAGAAAGAAAGGGAAAAGGAAAAGGAAAGGGAGATGATACGGTTAGCTGAAGTGTTGCAGGAAGAGAGGAGTCAGTTGAAGCTCTCTGAGGGTAAATATCAGGTGGAGGAGAAAAATGCTGCAATAGATACTTTAAGGAAACAGCTGGAAGCTTTCCTGGGAACCAAGAAAGGTAAAGGTAAAGGGAAAGGGAAAGGGAAAGGAAGTGGTCTGTCAAGTTACCGAGATGATGAAGAGGCTGCTGAGTACTTCACTAGAGCCCGTCATGGCACCCACTATGGAGAAGAAGTAAATGAGAATGGAGAAGTGGTGAATGGAGTCGAATGTCCAGATGAGTCGGTGGATAGTGAACTTCATTCAATAGAATTAGACATCGATAACAGCAAAAGGAGCAGTGCCAAGTGGGCCCATTCTAGAAAGGGTCTGCTTGACGACGAAGTAAGAGGCACGAAGTCAACCTTGGGAAGAACCAAGAGGAACAACTCTTTGCAGAGGAGTATATCTGATGGAGTTGAGTGGGGTATTCAGAATCAGAGGCTCTATCCTCAGGATGAGTTAGACTGGGAGGGAATTGTGGAACAAGGCCATTTCGATGAAATGAAGGGATACGAGTCGATGAAGGATCTGAGGGACTACTTGCTGTCAGGTCCCAATGTAGTTTCTCCTAGGGCTTTTGCGAGTCCTGTAAGGCAGTGGGGACAAATGAGATCCTCTCGGGAGCCTAGTCACGAAAGGCCTCCCATAGTCCCAGGGGGTGCCGGCAAGTCTAGGCTAGCTGGTGAAAACATTAGTAGAAAAGCTAAACGGTGAGGAATGCTCTCCCTGATGCTGATGAATTCTGCTATATTCTCCCACAGCCACCCGATTTTCCCATTGGAAGCAGCACAAGATCACCTTGAGCCCAAGCCTTATGTTTAGAGCAGGGTCCGTCGGCTGCCATCATTGGAGACCCTGTCGAAATGCTGGGAAGTGGGAAGTCACTGCGTTCTCAGTGGCCATGTGTGTAGTTACATATGAATGTGAAAATTAACTCTTAACTGTGGGTCTGTTTTTGGTTGACAGTTGCCAACCATGTTGTTCACCTCTCTGCTGGCTTTTATCTTGTATTGCATGTCCATCTCTGTCCTTCTGCACCAGACAAGTTCCTTGTAAGGTTGAATGAGAACTGCTTATTCGAGCATAGGAGAGTATCACATTCCATAGTGTTGCCGGCTAGGCTGTACGGCTTTCCATGCTGCCGCCAAGTGATTGAATCTCATGCTGAAGAGGAGCATCTGGGAAGATTTACGGATTACTACAACAGATTTGAGTTCTTGGATATCAAATGGTAAACCAGACGGTCATGGCCTTGATTGTGAAGCTTATTCTAATATGCAATTAGATGAGTTCAAAATCTATCTTAGGGTAAAATTCGTGTGTCCAATACACCTCAAATCCCTTATTATAGTCAAGTTTGCATATTTTACTCACACTTTTGAAATTTTTTAATCAATTTTATCAGTAATTATATTAAATTGGTTAAAAATTATTATTAATTTTAATAAGTGTATCTATAGAATACACCCATGTATATATATATATATATGTATACCTTGACTGGGTACGCACCCATCGTTGCCCTCGCATTTTCCACTTTATTCCCCGCTCCGCCTCCGGCGTCCATCGCCATTAGCTACATTTACCTGCGGCGATTCTTCCCAGTCCCTCTCTTTCGATTAGATCTCTGCAGGAATCTTTCGCAGAGAAGCTCTTGTCAAACCTCGATGACGCTGGGTTCAGGAGGATCGGGTGTCGTTGGTGAGTCTCCCGCTCATCGCAATCTCTGAATTATCGCCTCTCGTCTTTTTCATCTCCGATCTGCTGTTGTTCTCTCGATTCTTCCCAGTCCGCATCACTGGCGTGTTTCGATTTGCTTGTTGAGCTTCCTGATGCTGAAATTTTTTATTTATCCCCCTTGCCATCTATTCCTGAAGAATCCGTTGCCTTACTTTCTCAAATATATGCTCGTATTCCCTATATTTCGTGGAAGTTACTATGAAGAGTTCATGACCAATACTGCCTTCAGATAGTTCCGGATTCTCGGTGCCACACGTTCTTTTCACTGCATTCAGGTAGTTCAAGATTCTAGCTACCGGGCATTCTTCCGGCTGCGCCTACGCGATCCTTTCATTTGTCCTACTTGCCGTTAACTGTCTACATCGCAGCAGCCTAGCCTTCCATTAATTGTATTATGCCCCGGTGTTGTGCTATGTTATTAATAGTTTGAGAAATTTTATATAAATGTGCATGCTTGATGGAATATGCCGGTGATATATATGAAATGTCGGGGTGTAATAGATCTTTCTTTAGTTGTATGCGCTGCTTGTGCCCTGTTCTGCATGAAAGTCTCAGGATCTTCTTCACTATGGAGCTTTGATCTGTGGTGAATGTGTATATGGGAGATAATTTAATGGCTTAGCTGGGCAATGAACCAGAGGAGATTGAAATCTCCTAAACTTGACGTTGTCTACTCTTGCCTTTGTAAGTATGCTACGCATATCTGTAATAATCATGTTCCCTGAGGCATTCTGTTGATGCCCTGCAGAAGGAAAGAAATTACGTGCCTATTGGGATACTAATTTTTTGGTAGTAATTATACATAATATGTTCATTAAATTACTCTATACTGTGCTGCACTTAGATCTGTTATTTCGTGTATATTGTGTATTGATGACTCAGAGAATCCATATTTCATCAAATACAGTAATCACTCAAACTGGGGAAGACTACTTGGTGCCATCTACATGCAATTAGCATCTAGTTTCCCATGGACAATCAGCCTTCATTGTCTGGCATATCAAAATTTTAATTAACTAATCTAACGAATATATTTGCAGTCCCTCGAAATTTCAGATTGTTAGAGGAACTCGAACGTGGCGAGAAGGGCATTGGTGATGGCACTGTCAGCTATGGAATGGATGATGGTGATGACATTTACATGCGTTCTTGGACAGGCACTATTATCGGTCCTCACAATGTGCGTTTCTATTTTTTTTCTCTGTAATTTTGCTTTGTATGTAATTATTCTTTGGTCATTAAATGAGTTTGTTGAATTTCCTAAATTATGATTAGATGATGATGTAAATGATAGTGCATGTTTTAATACTCAAGTGTTTGGGCTTAGCAGTATATGTAATGGTGGCTCTGAAATCCAATGCTTGTGTGATTCTTAAATTATAAGCTTGCTGATGAATGAGTGAACTTTGAAAGTATTGTGATTTTTCTCCCAAACGAGAGAGTTGAGAAACTACATTCCGTTGGTTTAGTAATATGGCAAGAGATTATAGTGTACTTTCACTCTCTATTGGTGCTGGTTGCTTATTTTTGCAGTAATTTTATTTCATTCTCAGTCTGTACACGAGGGCCGCATATATCAGTTGAAGTTGTTCTGCGACAAAGATTACCCAGAAAAGCCTCCCAGTGTACGGTTTCATTCGCGCATCAACATGACCTTTGTTAATCATGAAACTGGAGTGGTAAAGAACTGCCTTTCCTCTGTCTTATTTTTGTTGGGTAATCATCACTAGTATTTGCATCTCCACTTCTGTTACTTGTGCTGGCATAACTTGATTCTTGTCATGACAACTTGGTTTCTTCAATCACTATTACTTTCCATTTTAAAAAGGTTCTCTTCCGTGTACTCTTTGTCGACTAATCACATCTTCCCCAATTGTTGCTACTTTAAGGCCCTGCTTACTTTGTGTTGCATGAGATTATCTTGTTTTGAGGAGTTCTGATGGGATTTTGGCGCTCTCAAGGTGGAGCCAAAGAAATTCGGGCTGCTTGCTAATTGGCAGAGAGAGTACACAATGGAGGATATACTGACCCAGCTGAAGAAGGAAATGGCGGCACCACACAATCGGAAACTTGTCCAGCCCCCGGAAGGCACCTACTTCTAGCTTGCTTTCAAGGGCCTCTTCATACGGATGTCGGGGGGTTCAAATTGTGGCGTGCAATATGTGGAATTTATAGCTTGAAAGTCTGCGTCTGTTCCCGTGAAGCTGAGAACACAAAAAAAGGTCCTGTCCTCCGAAGTCCAAAGGTCTTTTCCTATTTCTTTGCTTCCATGGTTGTTTCCTCCCTCCTCCTCCTCTTGGGACACACCGTGCACCGAAAACGGTAGTTTGATGATCTCATCCGTTTGCGTGTTGAATACTAAGCCCACGGTCTCCCCCTGCTGCGTACATCCTCATTCATTCCGAGCAATCCCCACGGAAGGGGTCGTTGTTGTGAACTGCGAGGACTTTGAATCTCTGTCCTTTTATATGTAGGTAGTATTCCCAGACTCGAATGAGCTAGGTATCGGTCAAGACATGCCGAAATGCCAGGAAACTTCTTGGTGGTATTTGAATTAAGAAGTTACAGGTCAACTCGGAAGTTTCCCAGCAAGAAACGGGACCAGCGGGAGTCATATAGGACGCCTCTACTGAATCTGAATCGACGAATGAATGCAGTCAGGTCAACTAATGTGGCGCGTCCTGCCCGTAGAGCTTGGTTGTCCACTTTTAAGACAAATAAGATCGTCTAATTTTTATAAATTATAATACATTGATTATGATAACTTAACGAATTTTTTTGACGTCTTTTTTTTCTCTTTAAATTTAATTTTATAAATAAATAGAACTTTGAATGTGAAGATATTCTCTCCGATTTCTAAGTCTCAGAGATTTTATCAGTTGCCCTTGAATACCTCATTAAAATGCCGTCCCGTCACTATTTGTTCATTCAATTTCTTATGCTTTTGTTTTAATGGTTATTCTTTATTTCTTCTCTCTTTTATTTTTTTGCAATAAATCTCCTAAATTTAGTGTTGTTAAACTTGCATTTTGGGTCTGGAACCATTTGATTCGGTTATAGATTACGGTTCAGGTAAATTTGAATTGGTCCAAAATTGTTTATAAACGGACTAGTCAACAGTATGGACTGGTTTGGTCTCTAAACCGTCTATCTTTTTAATTTTTTTAAATAAATATTCAATTATTTTAAAATTTTAAATTAACTCAACAAAATTCGACCGTTAATTTACATGATATTTGGCAGTTCGTGCCAATTTTCAATGGTTCTGGGCTGATTCAGCAGGATAAAGGTACATGCCGATTATTGTTCAACAGGTCCATATTTCGAAACTGACCTATAACCGTCCAAACTCACTAAGAACAGTTATGTGCCGGGTTTGGACAGGTTCCAGGTATAGACGGTCCGGTTCCGGTCCGATGATGGCCAGCCCGGCCCGTTTAACATCTCTCCCTAAGTTAAGTAATAAAGGAAAAAAAATTTTATGGTATCTCATCCATTGTTATACCTACACGACCACGAGAGTGCTCTACCTTCAGTCGTCTTGCTTTCTGCTGATTCTTCTGTCACACCCTTTCTTCTCCTCTCCAATCCTTCTCCTTTAACCCTCCCTCCCCTCTGTTCGACTCGGATCGACGAGAATCGATACAGTCAGTCATCATGACGCGGGGTTCAGGAGGGTCGAGTGTCGTGGGTCAGTCTCTCGATCCTCGCCATCGCTCGTCGCATTTCCTTTTGATTTCTTGTTTCTTAGCTGATCTTTCTTTGAATTGGTTTCCTGGGCGTTGTTCCATTGGCTGTTTTTGCCTGCTGAGCGGTGGAACCTAGACTAGAAGGGTTCTCTTTTAGTTGAGTGAATATCGGAATTCTAGACCGTCCTCTTGGCTAGAGTTTCATGCAATCTTAGTTGAATTTTCATGAAAATTTGTATATTTTTGCTATTCGGCTCTGCAATTGATCTGGTTTTTTTTTTCTCTCTCTCTCTAATGAATGAAGCAGCTTTTAGATCATAGCTTTAGTGGCGCGAGCTGTATGGATGAGTTTGCCTTTAATTGTGGTCGACTGTGCTGGTAAAATATTGAGATCGAACTTTGTTGCTGTCTGCCAGGGATATCATCTACAGAGAACGGCTAGACGCCAATTTTTTAAGCCTTCTCTCTTGATATTATCGTCCTGGCAATGGTTTTTGCAGTGCTTTAAAGTGGCAATGGACATCCGGAAGAATAATTATTAGTTTTGAGTTAATTAAACGGATAATTAAAAGAAAAAAAATGATCTTTACTGATGTCGCTAAAATTTCCTTCTCATTGTTTGACGTCTTCTGAATCTATGTTGCCGAATCGCATTTGCTGAATGAATCTTTGCTTTATATGTTCGAACTAATTTCTGATACTGAATTGTAGCACGTGTGTATAGTGATGGACCTGCTGTGCTTAATGAGAGTCATGAGATTGTGCATGTAATTTGGATATGTTGATGATAAGGAAAACCTGAAATTCCTCCTGTTATTCTGTGAATAAATGCATTCGATGTCAAGAGTGTAAGATGTGGGCATCTGTCGGTTGCTGTAATGCAGTTTCCTCTATAAAGTAGACTGTTGAAGGAGTACCCCTTTTTTATCTGAGCACACGTAGAAGCAGTAATTTAATCTGCATAAATGTATGTAGCACAGGGTTTCTATTTTCACTCATGCATGTGTGTGTGTATATATATATATATATATTTTTTTTAAGAAGGAAAATGTTCTTGTGTTCTTTTACTATGGAATAGTTATTCTATACAGCGGTTGTAATTCGACATGCATTATTTTGGCATGATTTACTTTCATGCTGGGGACTTCCTTCTAAGAGGTTCTACTACATGAGATAATCTGGAAAAACGGATGGTGCAAATAAGTGGTGCGGACTCTCTGGTGAAGGTTCTGTTTTTGGTCATATTCTGCTGGCTTTAACAGGAATCAGTTATTTAATGTGACATAGATGAAGCCATTGAAGAACTTCCTCATTTTTTTGGTTCCAAATTGGAAAAAATTTCTTGTTGAATGTCTTATTAGTTAATTAAGAAGTTATGGAATTAGCTCCGACTTCAATAGAAAGTTTTTTTGGTTCTTTTTCCCATGGTGTATGTGCTATTGCCATCATCTCCTGTGTTCTGGCTGCATCAATTGTTTGTATACTTGTCTAAGCTATTGCACTTAAACCAAAGATGTGATTATTTTATCTTGTGTTTGGTATCCACAACATATCTCATAATCTTATTCATTTATTTTTTCTAGAGAGTAATTTCTCTTTACTTGTATTCTTTGTAGTGCCTCGGAACTTCAGACTGTTAGAGGAACTTGAACATGGTGAAAAGGGCATTGGAGATGGTACTGTCAGCTATGGGATGGATGACGGAGATGATATTTACATGCGGTCTTGGACAGGCACTATTATTGGTCCTCATAATGTTGGTCCATTTCCCTTGTTACTTGAGACTTACCTGAAATATGTACATCGTAGAAGTGAAATTGAGCTTAGACACTTATCTCTAGGTTGGCACGAAAAGCACGGTAAGTCTTTTTGTCAAAGGAAATCTTGCCCAACATGAGTGACAATCTTTCAAGAAAAAAATCGCAAGAGGGACAAAAATTTTAGTTCATACTTACTTTACGTCTGAGTATTTGGATATTTGGGGACTGTTGTTGGAAGAATTGCTTCTCCCTCCATGGGATGAATTGCTAGGTTTCTCTTTATGCATTATACTTCTTTTGGCCCATTCAATATGAATTTAAGAGAGACTGAAACAGTATGACTTTTATGTTATTATATTATTTCATTGATTCCAGTGGGTGTTGGATCATATCTTAGGGTCATTTGAAGTGGTGATGATTCCTGATTAATATGATGGTTTCCTTTCTATTTTCTTCATTAGACTGTACATGAAGGTCGTATCTACCAATTGAAGTTGTTCTGTGACAAAGATTATCCTGAAAAGCCACCCAGTGTTCGATTCCATTCAAGGATCAACATGACTTGCATCAACCATGAAACTGGAGTGGTAAATCACTTGCCTTCTCTTCATGCCCCTTTATGGTACAGCAGTAGTTCTCAAATGAAACTCCTGATCAATTTTTGGGCTCATTATGTTGCAAGTAAGAATTTAGTTTCAAATGTTGGATGAGATTTGACAAAAGATTCTGACAGGTGGAACAAAAGAAATTTGGGCTGCTTGCAAATTGGCAGAGGGAATACACGATGGAGGACATATTGACTCAGCTGAAAAAGGAGATGGTAGCCCCACATAATCGAAAACTGGCCCAGCCTCCGGAAGGGACCTACTTCTAGCTTCCCAATATATATATATATCGAGTATAGATACAAAGGTTTGTAAGTGCATGTGCAATTTATAGTCTGTAGTGAAATGTTGTAATGAAGTTGTAAGAACCTTAGAGAGGGATGCTTGGAAAAAGCTCCTCCATTTCTTGGCAGAATCGACTTCATATTACAGCATGTTATTGTTATGTCAAGATTCTGCTGAATAGAGGCTTAATCATTAGTGGGATATTATCCGTGCATGTGATTCATCTTCTTTAGTAGCTGTTTTGAAATTCCTTTTCCTATTCCCATCCAGTTATCACGCTGCAGTGAAACTGGGTTGAAGCGTGCTTCTTCGATAAGTTATAGTTTGGAATGTTCTTCAAATTGGAAGTGGACGTTGGAAGATTTATTAGTTTACTGTTCTTTCAGCTGAAAGATTTAGTGCTTATGACGGACTGATGCTGGGAGGGTCAACCGAAGGCTCATCATGGCCACAACTTGGAGGGTTTTACCCCACTTTTTCCTTCCTCCATTATATACAGTCTTGTATTCATAAACTCAATGGCTCTATTTGATTCATATTTGAATTAGATCCATCTGGTAAGGATAAAACTCACAGTACATGGATATACATACATATATATATATATATATAGGACTCTAGATTTTCCGAGCGAAGAAGAGGCATAAAATCACTTATATTGTATCTTTGTCCATGATTGTAGATATAAAAGCAAGAGACAAAGGGGAGAGAAATGTGATGTCTGAGTGGGTCTTAGTCCCACCCTTTGAGGATCAAAATCATTGTATACGGCCATCCATGGTAAGATCATATCATTGCCATCATGAAGCCTGAGCTTCCCTGCTATCATCAACATACACACGCATACACGACAATTATGCATCATCATCATCATCCCCTGTGCTTCCTCTGTTCATGAATGAACTTCCAAGCAGGCGTGAATGAGTCCAATGCTTCCCCCCACAACATCAGTGTTGGCAATCATGACCGTGTAACGTGGAGAGTGAATGGATGCTGACCGACAATCATGGAGGTTTGCCAGTCTGTCTACATATCAAAGAGTACTCAGTGATTGACAACGGAAATGCATGCATGTCCATAGTCGTCCATACGACAATCACTGCCAACACACGACCGAATTCATTGACCGGACGGGACACAAGACTGATTAACCACTCCCCGTAGTCATGGTCTGATAGAACACTTACTGCTGTTCACGTGGGAAAAAAATCGATTGCCTGTGTCCCTCATCCCTTCATATTACTGCTGTCAGATATCTGAATACTTGTAAAATTCAATAGGAAAATGACAGTTCATTCCATGATTGTAACAAAAAGGCGGTTCAAAGGGCAGCCGGATTGACATGTAAGCCCTCGACGATCCCGAATTGGTTAATTATTAATTAGTCAATTGATATTTCTTAATTACGGTAATAATGATCGATTTCCGACCAAAAGGCCCAAGAGAGGAACATCCAGCTCGACAACAAAAGGCCAGGAACAAATAAAGAGAAAAGCCGAAAGAACGAGGTTTCATCTATCACTGGGTCCGACATATATACATATATATACAATCGATTAAATTACAGCGGAAGTTTCATCTCGAAGTGAACAATAATTGGATCTATGTTCGGAACTCGGGGCGCCGATTGAATAGAAATCTTGTTCTAATCAAGTCAATGACAACCGATCGCAAAGAGATTACGTGCAGAAGTGCAGATGAAGCGTCCCGGCCAAGGAAACTCCATTCTTTGCCTCTTTACGTCACTTTATTCAACTGCAGCTCTCTCTTTTGACGTGCACGTATACGTTGTATGCATATATAGGACTTGATCCGGAGGATGGACAGACAATTCTCCACGTTTGACGAAGCTGCCCTGTAGAACTCTTGTCCCGACTCTCGAATTCGTCCGGTCTTCCTCTGCATTTCAATCTAACCCAACATGACAGGGGAAGCTGCCCCTGCTTCCAAGTTGTGAGCTTTTCTCGCTTCTACTGGGACCCAACAGCGTGGCCTTTTCCCAAAGACAAGCAAGTTCGGAGCTTTTGCAGTTTCCAAGATTGATTGCTCCACTGGGTCAGTGGTAATCACTTGAACAGAGGTGCCCGTCGGTCTCTCTCTTCTCTGTTCAATAAACCTTGTGGATCGGCATGGCTTGAATGCTTTCTTTCTCTGGCAGGATACTGTGATTTGCATTCGGGTTGTGGCAGTGCAAACTGCAGAGTGAGGAAGGAGATCAAGGGATGGTGGAGGATTACATCACGAGATTCCTCTTGTACGTATTCAAGAGACGATTGAGATCTGATCCCCTCATTCTTTCTATTTAAGTTCCCTGCATTCGGGAAAAAAGAGGATGATTATTCATCAGGTGGAATGAATTTCTGGGTGGCAGGATGATACTGGGTTATGCCTACCCTGCATTTCAGTGTTTTAAGGCGCTGGAGAGACACAGAGCCAACAGTGGTGAACTCCGCTTCTGGTGTCAGTATTGGTGAGATAAATTCAGAAGCTTTTTAACCATTTCGGGGCAGATTATGGTTCATGAAAATTTCAGGATCCTGTTAGGCCGCATAACTAGCTTCTCAGCTGAATGTTTCTGTTTTCCGGAAATTTGGAGCAATCAAGATTTCTTGTTCCTATTGGAGTCCAGTTCTATCAACTTGACAATCTTCCTTTATAGATTGAACACTGCGGGTTTACTTAGTCTAAACTCTTTAATGGGTTCAAAGTGTCTATTCTTTGAAGAGCTTCTAGGATTCTGAATTACAGCCAGTTTATTGACATGAGTTTCTGTGCTAAAAGTAGAGCACAAGTTTTTCCATTTCCGTACATATTTCAAGAAAAAGATTCTTTTGCTGACTTCCACCATACCAAAATTGCAGGATAATAATGGCTCTTCTCAACATGTTGGAGAGAGTTGCAGATGTAATCATTTCATGGTAAGCAAATTGCCACATGAAAAATTGATGAATTCCGCTCTCCTTCAGATTTCCAGATATCAAAAAAATTGGATGCAAGCATATCCATCAACCGATCTCTCTCGCAGGTTCCCAATGTATGGTGAATTGAAGCTTGCATTCATCATCTATCTGTGGTACCCGAAGACAAAGGTAACCATTCCAAACCAGCAGAGAAATTGAACTGGTTTGTTGCGCTTCTCGAAAAAGCAGCTTGTCCGTGGCAAAAATTGAACGGTTTACTTGTTCTTGCCAGGGGACGGGCTACATATATGAGGCGCTCTTACGCCCTTTTGTTACAAATCACGAGACAGACCTCGAGAAGAAGCTGCCTGAGTGGAGGGCCAAGGCCTGGGATTTGGCCATATTCTACTGGCAGAACTGTTCCGACTTGGGGCAATCAGCGATCTTCCAAGTCCTTGATTACATGGCTGGTCAGCCAGGGAAGCACGCAAAGCATGGCAGTAAGGTAAAACTATGCCCTCTGTCGATTTTCTCCTCTCTCTGAAGACTCTTCCTCCTCCTCTAAGATCTTCTTCCAAGTTTTTTTGCTCAATTTATATGGAATTCTAAGTCAGGAACTCTATCCTCAATCTTGCAGAAAAGCAGCAAGAAGAGCTCGAGCCCCCCTCTGCCACCTCCAAATGACACTCCCACATTCTTCAAGCCGGGCAAGAACATGAAACATTCCCAAACTTAGATCAGCAGTTCGACTTCTTCATATTGAGCAACATCAAAGACATAAAGTCCAACATCTAGCAGTTCTACTTGATGCAAAAACAGATCATGCACACAGGTTAACGATGATGCAGTGGAAATTCTGAACTGACTTTATAGCAGCCCCTACCCATGATGTTCCTGGATCCCATTCAACCAACTACAGCAGGCTAGACTTTCCTCACATTAAACCGCGTGAGGACTGAACATTGTGTAAACATCTGTACAAAAACCAAATAGTTCAAATTCTTCCCTGCACACGCAAGTTAGATTGATATCTTTTGTTTCTCGATCCATTTATGTAGAACGTTGTTTCTGTTTTCTCCGGGGAAAGAGTGGCACCCGTCTCCCAACATTGTCCAAGATTTCCAATTTTCCAGAAGAGAACAGTAATTCTAACTCGCTTGCTCTTGATCATAATCATCACCGCTTCATCTTCTTTCCACTCGTGAAGAGATATCACATGCAGTCCCATAGCTAAGCAGAAGAGAACATACGATGGTGTGATGCATTATGACAAGCAGCATGAAAGCCGAAAGAGATTCTTCTGAGACAAACTTAATAAACCGACCGTGTATGAACAATTTCGGTAGCCTATACAATCGGTACCATTGCAGAAGTTTGGGCTAGAACTTGTTAGGCCCATTAATGTTTCCTAAATGATCCAGGCCCACAAATAAGGCCCAAGGACCAAGGCCCAATGCAAGACCCAATTATCAACTTATCTTCTCGTCTACCATTTCTTTGCTTCTCCACCTTAGATTCAAAACACTATAGCTGCTGCTGAAGTGAGCTACATTCCTCTCTCTCTCTCTCTCTCTCTCTCTCTCTCTCTCTGTGCCGCGAACCAGAGCTTGGAAATGGCCTGCTCAGCCGCTGCTTCCACCGCCCTTATCTCCTCCAAGCCGAGCTCCTTCTCCTCCCGGAAACCCTCTTCTCCTGTGGTCGCCTCGTTGCCCAGGACCGTGGCAGTTCCCGGTGGGCTCAGCAAGCCGTTCCTTTCTTCTCGGCTTCCCCGCTCGGCTGCTTCCTCTCGGAACCCCCGCTGTCGCCGCAACTTTTTTGTCAGAGCTTCCGTATGTGCTTTTGATTTTATGCTTGGATACTGCATTGTGCTTTACTGAATTAATCGGATGTTGCACTTCATGCTACGCGCCCAAATTCATTTCCTCTTTCTTGCTTTCTCTCTCGTGATTGATTATGGGGGCATGGCAATGGGCATTCTTTTGTCACTAAGATTCGATTTTGCAGATATGTTTTATCCAAAATCAACCATGTACGTTATACCAGACTTTTGAGCTTTCAAGATTCGAGCTCCCATGTTTTAGATAGCCTGCATTAATAATAGGGAAGACAAACGATATAATTGGATGAATCCCTACCATAACATGAGGCCTCTATACACAGGCTCGTCCAAGTTATTTATTCCCACAAAAGTTGTTGCCTCAACTTAATTATTTCATCAGTTTAGTGGAGTCTATTTGCCACTCAATTTCTAAGAAAGGTTGCAACAGCTAATATGCCATTCACTACTTGTATCAAATTGCTGTCTCGAGGGGAAAATTTTGCTGCTATGTATTGCCTTTACAATTGCAAATTAAGAAAAACGGTCCTTTTCGAGTTTCTATCCACAAACTTGTCCGTAGTTGTCCCTGAGCAAGTATGTATCTTGAACATTGTATACTCACACTGTATTTCTCTCTTATATAATTTTCTTGTTTACCATTTTGGTTATTAGAGGGAGCTCCTCTATGATACTGATTTTACTGAGTAAATGAGTTTAAAATGCTTCCAGAGTGAGGCTCCTCTTGTTGGTAATACAGCACCAGATTTCGAGGCAGAAGCCGTTTTTGATCAGGAGTTCATTAATGTAAGTCTATCGGCATGCTGATTAATTAGCTGTGCAGTTGCTATGCCTCATTTGGCTTTGTGTGCATGAATATGTCTTTATGTATTATAATGAGGTCCTGACTAGTTCATGTGACCTTGATGTCCTCTTTCCATTAGTCTTTACTTCATGGAATTCTTTATCTGAACCATTTGTGAGGCTATTAATTGCTTGGACATGAGACTGCATTTTTGGCACATATTAATCACTCTCTTGCATATCTTTTGATTTCATTTCAGGTGAAACTCTCTGACTATATTGGCAAGAAATATGTGATTCTCTTCTTCTACCCATTGGATTTCACCTTTGTTTGTCCAACAGGTTTGCTTCGTATTACAACTGATGTGCCGAACTATATATGGTAATGGATCCTTATTCACCTTTTCTCTGCCTTATTTTGTGTAGAGATCACGGCTTTCAGTGACCGATATGCCGAGTTTGAGAAGTTAAACACAGAAATTTTGGGTGTCTCAACAGACAGTGTGGTAAGTTTTCTTTCTTTTTCCATCATTTCCTTGAAAATTTCACTGAAACAGATGATTGTTTGGAGCTTGTCTTGATTTTTTTTGTTCCTCTGGCATTGTCCATGTTGAAGTTCTCGCACCTTGCTTGGGTTCAAACTGATAGAAAGTCAGGAGGACTTGGTGACTTGAAGTACCCGCTTATTTCTGATATTACTAAAAGTATTTCCAAATCTTTTGGCGTGCTTATACCAGATCAGGTAATCAGAGTTATCTCTAGATCTATTTCTCTTGTTTAGATTACATGCTTCAACTTCTCAGTTCACTTTTGGCCTAGCTTTCAGTTGATTTATTGCATGCCTAATCTACTAAAAGATTTGTAATTCTACAATACAGCAGCATACTAACTTGCCTCTTTTATGAAGCCATTTACTTCATAACAAGCATGTCCCTTTAAGGTTATTGAATCATTGTGCAAGACCTTTTTCAAATCCTGATGGTTAGCCCTCTGAATGGCAAAGTCCAATCCTACAATCTTATATGTTATTGACGACATCAGTTGGGGATGCTCAGATGTGCTTTTCTGTATGCTTACCCAGCTTTCGTCAGATTTTTAAGAGTTCTGTGTGCTTCCCATTTCTTGCACTAGTTAGTCTGTACTGATGAAAAATCAATCTACGGACTAAACTTTTACAATTATAAAATCAAATGTAAGGTCTAATAAGATGTGGTATGTGTTAAGGAAAATCCTTGGATAAATTGATGCTTCAGTGGTAATTTATATTTATGTTAGTAATTTTCTTTTGATATACAGGGAATTGCATTGAGGGGGCTCTTTATCATTGACAAGGAAGGAGTGATCCAGCACTCCACCATCAACAATCTTGCCATTGGTCGAAGTGTTGAAGAGACATTGAGAACACTCCAGGTAAATTCTCAGAAGCCAAATTCCTATACCTTTTCAAAATTCCATTTCACAGGAATTCTTGTGGCGTGCTATAAATTCTTGTGGGTTCAAACTGGGAATCAGGCACAGGAGATTAGAAATTGAATGAGAATAATAAACGTTCATTCCAAGCCATGCCTTCTCCTTACAAGTACCCCTTTGTATTCTGTTTGGTATATGATGGAATAAAATAGAGATGTAATAGAATATACTGATCGGTATATGGAGGAATAAGATATATATAATTTAGTGATACAGAGATACAGTATTCCTTTTTCTTTTCGAACATTCAAGATGGGCCAGATAGGGGTCTTACCGTTAGGGAGCAAATCTTTCAAGTCTATACAGGCTTTTAAATTCTAAGAACATTCTTCTTTGCACAGGCCCTGCAATATGTGCAGGATAATCCCGACGAAGTTTGCCCAGCAGGCTGGAAGCCTGGTGAGAAGTCCATGAAGCCCGATCCTAAGCTCAGCAAGGAATACTTCGCAGCCATATAAGTTGTGAAATGGGACAGTCGGCAAAAGACCTTAGCCGCATAATTACCTCTGAGTCTTCAAGATGTGTTGTAGAAGAGTTTTTGGTTTTGTCTGTCATCCTTTTGGAATTCTGAATAAGATGGAAGTAATTGCTCTGGGCTAATTGCCTTCTGTGGTGATGTTTGTTTTAAATGTTTTGAGCTGTCAGGCATGGAATTGTTCGGACTTGGCGTTTTGTAATATAATATATCCAATGTGGGAAACTAATGAAGTGACCATCCATTGAATAAAATGAATGAACTTGATTAAGTGATGCTTTTGATGTAGCCCACATGTTAGGCTTCTCATTGAAGAATCTTTTGGTTAGGTTGTTAGCCGTGGAGACCGACATAGCACAGAGAGTTTATGGGACAATGATTGATGTTATCCGGGTACAGGCCAACAAGATACATGTGCAAATATTGATGAACTAAGAAATCATCCAACAGATGATGTTCAACATGACTTTGCCATCGAACGATTGACCGTGGGCACAATGCACCCAATCATCAGATCAAGTCGAAGAAGAAAAGCTTACATGTGATTTCATCCCATAACCATACACCCAACTTCAGGAGATTAAAAAAGAAAAACCCAGAATTTGATTCCTCGGGAATCAAAACAAAAAGATAAGGTTTCGTAGTCCTTTTTTTTTTTTTTCTTTTTTCCCTTTACAATCTTTGTGAGACATAGATCTCTGCCTCGAACTGGTCCAAATGGACCAGAAAAAACTGTAGATTTTCGAGTTTTGACATCCTGTGACGCAGTTTCTGGTATGAGATAGAGATCCCTCTGCTTCACACACTACAACTATATGTACTTGAGATTTTTGCAACCTCAATGTCACCAAAATAATAAGTGGACAATGTTTTCTTTTTCACTTTTTTCTGCAACAAAAAGGTTTCCTGGCTGTTCAAAGAGTGGTAACACCCGGCTCGGTTACGTAGCTCAGTCTGTCCACCTCATCCCAGACCAACTTCGATGTTACTTCATCGTACTCCGGAACATATTCCTAACCAAACATCACAGACAATCATAGAAGAATAAGGATCATCAGAAACGATGGCGCAAGTTGACTGGCCATATGTATAACGTGATTAACCCAGCAAAGTTATCCACGCCTATGGCATAGGTATTCTCCCTGGGAATTGATCATTCTTATAAGAATAAATTCCAAGGCAAGTTCAAGGTGGTGGGACACCCTTGTCAAAATAAGAACTGGAATTCCAGGGGTATTACGTAAGCAAATGGGACGAAAAGTCTTGATAGTGCTCTGGAGAATTCGAAACTATCCTTGCGCATTTTCCTCGGAGCTCAAACTAACAGAGTTCTTAGATGTTCTTTTTACCTCAAGTTGTCTGACCAATTGCTTGGCAGTGGGGGCAGAGATGATGATACGACGTGCAGTTGGAGAGATAAAGCCTTCATCAACGGCCTTATCGATGAAACACAGCAAGGAATTATAATACCCATCTACATTCAGAAGACCCACCTGCCAAGAAATAAAAAAGGGGCAATATCAGCATCACTCCCATCATTAGAGAGTATTAATTCGAATTCTGTCATCTAACTATGAGTTCCTTTTTGACGAATTAACGAAAAATCAATCAAATGCTTCAGCTATGACTATGCAGCCTGAATCCAAGTCATTTTCTGCGTTCAGATGACTAGATAGATATTCACCCCTTCAAATCATGCTTTCAGATCATTTCAGAAGTACAATAATTGAGATCACAGATCCTTCTGCTAATCTTTCCATCTGAACATAAATGCAACAACACATGCATTGATTGCACGTTATCTCCTTACTGAAGATCAGTTTACCAAAATCCCATCGCCGAGATTTCTTCATCAACGAAAAGGTGCCCCCAATACATGCTGACTACTTCCATCTTGGGTTTCATGCTCCCGAGGAGAAATGGAATATGAGTGGAAGATACGTTGGAGAAGGTAGGTAGTAAGTTGAATATGTCAATGTCGTGTGATGGGAATTAGATGGATGATCCCAGTTGATTAGTAATATGGTATCGGAAGCAGATGGCTGGGTAGCTAACAACTACCTTAAAATATGAGGCTTATGCCTGGAAATAATAACAAGCATTTCATAGATTGAAGATCCCATGTGGCCCATTTGGATCTCGACCCTTCTTTAATTAAGAAAGAAAAGCAGCACAAGACTTGCGCATACAGCTGTTATTATCTGAACATCTCAACGATATCTCAGTTTCGATAGTCTAGCAACTTGTTCCTTTCTTTATTCATTAACTTGCTGCATTAGTTTATTCTGCAAGGAAGATTCCCTTCCAGCATAAAAGGAATCGTCTCTCATTGGCCTCTCCCAAATCTAGAGTTTGTCTGAAGGAAGGTAACAATCCCCACATTGAACGAAAAGTCATGTGAAAGGATTTGTTTGATATGTATTAAGATATTAGAAGGTATTATGATATTAATCTGTTGGGTGCTCTGAGAGACTTAATTCAGGAAGAAGAATATCTTACCGGCTTGCGGTGTATGCCGAGCTGAGCCCAAGTGATGACTTCCAGCAACTCTTCAAGCGTTCCATAGCCACCTGATGTAACCAAGTTCCACATATATATCAATGCTTTGATAAATATTTCCAGTCTTACTCGCCCATATCACAGAGGGGAAAAAAATGGAGAAATTCGACAACAGACAATGAACCCAACTATCCTACCGGGAAGGGCTATGAAAGCATCCGCCTGACGGGCCATTTCAGCTTTTCTTTGGTGCATGTCAGACACGGCTCTAACCTCTCCAACCGTCTCGCCGGTTATCTATAAAAATCAATAGATAAGCATGTGAACATCAGATACCAACACGCCAAAGTGAGTAAACCGACATAGATTGTTCTTCTCAACAATGTACATATATATATATATATATATACCTCTCTTGGCATTAAAGTCCTAGGAATGACCCTGCAAAATAATATCGTGAGCCTGTGACTGGTTAAATTTAAATTAAGCAGTGCATGCCGAGTAACCATCCAAAGAAATGCATGCATTGCATTCAGTTGACCTTGAAACATGAAAGGTTAAATGAATTTATCATGTCAAGCAGTAGATAAAATTTATATCGCACATTAACTTTTAATCAAAGCAGCACTCTTTCAATATCGAGAAGTAGTAAATCTGCATTATTTCGAGACAGCATTAGCCAGGGAAACAGAAGTTGCATTCAGAAGGTGTCGATATCCAGCAAAAGAAGAAAAAAAAAGGCATGCGCGTCCTTTACATAGTTGCGATCGTCCTCTTTCTGGAAACAAGGGCCCCTCAATCAAGTGTACACACATGAATATGCACTGAGGTTTGCAAGGACCATTAATGTATCCAACATTCACTCAACTATGATGGCCAAAGAGCTGCCCATAAGCTCTACACAGATTAATGCAGAAGTCATAAAAGACGACAACCTTTTGGACTAAACAGCTGCAAAATTACCGCATCAGACTAATGTGCAAAAGAAACTGCATAAGAAAGAACAATAAATGTTCACAATGTCTACGCTTTCATGCACATCCACAAACAATGAAATATGCAAAAGCTGAAAGAGCTGATTGCTATCGGTGCTTAAAGAAACCTTATTCCATTTTTGACTAGTTCCTTCGATAGTTATTGAGCAAAAGTGTCAACTTTATTAACTTTCTGGTACTTGGTCCAGGGCAAGTACTGTATCATTTACTTGAAAATCATTAAACGAATGCGACTACTAGAAAAGTTTCCAGATGTATTACAGAAGAGAGAATTGATTTTTGACAAATTCATGGTTACGGGAAAAACAAGGATGAGTGCAAAGAATAAACTTATGGGGTCTCCCACTATTATAGGAGCCCTCCCCCAACATCTGATCCCATGATGTTTGTCTTCGGGCAACCTTGAGAGACCAACCACTCATGGCGAAGAGGCAATTAAACAAAACAAATGGCTCAGCTTTCGAGAGAGCACACAGGTGAGCACGCAGTGTGAAAGGTAATTATGTGTAAATCGGGTTAAGTGAAGAATTATGCATGTCTCGTCAAGGAAACAAGACAAAACAAGACATCATGTCCTTGACTTGCTCGACAACCAAAGGAGAGAGAGAGAGAATGAGAGAGAGGACAAACCCTAGAACATGGCGGCCACCATCATGAACTGCCTGAGAGACGAGACCCATCAATCCCACGCTCCCTCCTCCATACACCAGGTCAATCCTTCTCTCCACCTTCCATTGTTCCATTCCATTTTCACATCCATAATAGAATAAGGGAAAAACAAAAATGTGTCAGAGATCATCATCATCAGAAACTTATAAACCCAATGCAGAGAAGGGTGCCATAATTTTCGCACATTAGAGACGAATTAAACCTATTGAATCAGATGCAATAGAAATGAATTAAAACTCCTTACACATCTCTCTCTCTCTCTCTCTCTCTCTCTCTCTCTCTCTCTCTCATGCATTAATTCTATTAATTTATCTGAACATGGGAGATCAGTAAGAGGCAAGTGGCAATGGGAATGCATACACTCCATGAAACCCCCTAATAAAAAACCTTATTTTTTTTTAAAAAAAATTTGAAGAATGGAGTGGAGGATGGGCGTAAGAGGCTGTATGGGCAATGGACGGCTTGTCGAGGTTTCCAATGTTGCAAGTAAGAACGCGGCACGCTCTAGAGAGTGTCATGATGCCTAGGCAGCACGTTTGGTTCCCCTGTGCTATATGAGCTTTGTATAAGCCTTCATGATACAATAAAATTTTTTGTTTTTTTAACCTTTGATTACAATATTTTCCGTTGCATTATATCGTAGTATAATATATATATATATGTGTGTGTGTGTGTGTGTGTGTGTGTGTGTGTGTGTGAATTTGTGGGTGTGGAAGAAGAGGAAGGAAATGGAAGAATCATGCTATGACACTGCTCATCCCAGTTGATGACGGCCAGGTTACAGTTGGCGATGGATCTCTCATGACAAACAACTTCACTTGAATCTACAAACACATATGGATTAACACGCGATATAAAACCCTAGTGAACCTTCCTCCTAACTCCCATCATATACATAAACAAACACATGTCTAAATAGTCTCCTGTTCCGAGAACGCAATTATCACAGTCATGCTGTTAGGGACGGTATCAGTCTTCTCCGATGAAAGAAATGACATGATCAATTGAACTTATATTTATCATGAAAAGGAAGATTTTAGCTCTTAAGTAGAAGAAGATAGATGGGATGGAGTTAAACTTCGATGAATCAATCGGCTGTTGTTGAACTGGAAGACTTTTGAGTTTGACCCTTCCAGAATTCAGCCATGAAATTAGCTGTAACAATGGTGCAACGACGCTTTCTTTTCCAGAAAGTCGATCAATATCTCGAAAATGGCAACACAACGATTTACATAACCTTGACCGAACCATCTAGCGGCGCAGACAGTGGATCAACGAATGTGATACACCTCAATATCATCATACACGTAGTAATGCATAGAAAAGGTCTCATATATATATATTTTTATATATATATTTAACGCTCGAGAGAGAGAGAGGTGTACAATTCCTTTCCGAGCTCAATTGGCTGCTTCTGGTACGAAGCTTTCTTCCCACCCGAGCTGCTCCCACAGAAGACGCAGATCCTCCTGAACCTCGACTTAGTCTCTTCCATCTCTCCCATTCTCTGTGGACTCGTTTCGCTCTCTGTGTTTCTTGTTCGGTGACCAACGAAGGAGATGGGGTTCCGCCGCTTCCGTCTACACCGGAGAGGGGGAGATGGGGAGGTTGAAGACGAAGTGACTATTTTGCAGACTATATATAATGTTACTCCTTCAGACCCACCCAGCCACCCCACAAAATTCTATTGCCAGGCACTTGCAGCCCAAGTGTATTAATCATATTACATATAAGCTCGTGCATTATTCTTTTATTAAGTTATTACTAAGAATGTGTTAAAAATTATAACACACCATCTTGCTCATCAGTAATATACATTATACTCACGTATACATTGATGATTTCGAGACAAACAGAAACTTACTGGTTTTTCAGTTTTATAGCAATGCCTTTATCTATATATAATATATATACACACACAAGTATATCTAAAATTTCATATTAAAAAAGAGTTATATAACCCTAAAAGCATATTGTTATAAAGATACAGACAAGGAATATAGAGGGAAAATTAGATTTAATATTCTCTTATAATATCAAAATTATATGGTTATATGCATTTTGAGTGTGAGGGTTTGTGGCAAATAATTGGATTGGTCTCGATATTCGAAGCAAGCATGTGCTGTCTCCTTATTATACAAGCAATTTTTTAGGGGAAAATATATAAAAATGAATAATACATTTATACGGGTCCAATATTAATTTTTAAAAAAGGACGACCCAAGAAAAGAAAATCTCGTGCTCCACACACACAGAATAATAATATTATTATTCTTTGAACGTTAGGGTATACATTTGACGAGCCCAAAATAAAAGGAGATCAGAGGTATACTTATGTATATATTATATATATATATATACGAGCAGGTTAGACTATCTGTATATATATGTATGTATGTATGTATGTAAGAACGTGCACGTGATGTGAAAAGGCTTAATCAATCCATCCTATGTGTAATTAATTAGACGGAAATATATATATATATATATTAGTTTTGGTCAAAATTGTCATCTTGCACTCCGCCCACTCATCTGAGAATTTTTATGAATATTCATTCCGATGAACTGATTGTCGAGATTGAGGTGAGACTTCGGCCCATAATCTTTTGGCATACATATATATATATTTATATATCTATATCTATGATAAGAACAAGCATGTACAAGTGGATCGATGGATTGAAGACTACATGTACCTCCTGACTCGGCCCGTGACTTAAGAGATAATCATAGATATATATATATATATATATGGATAATTGGAATTCAAAAATACTTTTCATACCCGGAGTTAAAGATTTTAATATTTTTTATGGATGAAATTTACCGATATTGTTTCCCATTTTTCACTGTTAATGGAAAAGTCACTCAAGGCGTCCCTCGGGAGAGACGCACTGAGTTAGTGTGCGGTTTATTGGCTGACATGAAATCATTACCTCTCCATGCAAATTGTGGAATTTAAACTGATTGATTGATGTGCAAGCCGCTGGCTGGCCGATGGAGACTTGTCCACCCCCCACAAGCACAGCACAGGGCCACAGGCAAGAAATCTTGGTAACCTTGTATTATGTTATATAATTAAAATATTATATATTTAATTTTTATTATGATATATATTATATATTTTTGTTGGGTTCGTCTTACATGTAATTGAAAAAAAAAAAGTATAATTTCTTTCTTCTATTTAGAGGTTTACCAGACGCTCAAGGCAATTGAAACCGTGTGAATGCACTTAGTAGGATTGGAGCGCGAATTCCGACCGAATTAGGAGGGAGGGAGCTCAAGAAACTCGAAGACGTGTGTACCCAGACGGGCTCTTTCCTGTCTCCGGCTGCCGACACAGTAAAACGCCTCGTTCGTCCATTTCGCATTTCCTCGCCCGTTATGGATCTGGGGTTTGGATTGGTTCGCCCACTGTTCGTCCACATTTAAGATCGGTGGAAACGAAACGAACGGCCTAAGATCGAACACCCCCACAGATCACGTGGGGCCCCTTCGGTAAGGAAAAGCTGCCGGAGTGGGGCCGAGATTGACCAGAGGAATGCGGACACACGTGCAACCGGCCGCCGGACAGAGGTCATCGGGATGAGGTGTCGGGTGGACCGAGTCCGCCCTCTAACCCTAGTTATCCAATGGTTCTAAGGGCAGTGTCGGCAGTCCGCCGTATTGGCGCGATCCGACGACCTTTCAGCTCAGATGCTCGTGTTGTCGGCATTAACGCCGTCTCCGCCGTTGTCGGCCGTCACTACGGTTCATTCGGATGTCTGTGTAGGCACAGTGGCTCGTTTCATGTCCTCGCAATCTTCAGCCTCAAATGTCAATAAAGAAGAACCATTCTAGACTTTATGCGTTGAAACTACTTGTCCGTCGATCCTCCATTGGTCATCACAGACAATCCGACATTCCCCGAGAAAGAAAGTCCAACCATCACACGAAAAAGGATCCGTCCACACCGACCTATTTCTTCTCTCGCGTGCTATGGGATCGCTCGTATATATTTAGTCGCACGGAGCAAGTTGCGGAGATTTCTCTTCGCACAGGGATGACACGGGAGCCGATTCCGACGCGGAGAGGGGACCTGTAAGAAGATTCGACCATCTCGGCGGGTATCTTGTGATATATATAACCTAAACAAAAATTGCAAGTTGGATTGCATCGAATCCCTCTCGGATTGGGGGCTGAATTATTAAAAACACACAACCTCCAGATGTGTCGGGGAATCATCCAATTCAGAAAAAGCGTAGTAAAGAATAAAGTCTCTCTAAGATTCGTCGAAGACAAAATTAATCGGACACGGTCACTACAGTGTATGATTCCAATTTCGAAGGAGAAGGTAAGAGAGAGGCTATGATTGAGTCTCACGTTGCTTCCTAGCACCGAGCTAAGTCAACCAAGGCGCAATTGGGAACCCATCTTGCAGTCCATTTCTTCATGCTGAAATGGTATTCGTGATCGTGCTAACGGGCAGGCCGAGGAGCAAGAGACGATGCTTACGTACTAAGAAGCCGGACGTCCGGCGTCAAGAGTCTCCCTTTCGATCCGACTACAATCCTGCAGCTTCGCCCGCTCGGGGCGAACGGAACTTCATCGAAGCACAGGAGAGATCGAGCACCGCAGCTTCGTCAGACTCCTGCATTGGATACGAGTCACATGGACCCCCGACCACCCCGGCCTCCTCTTACGAGCACACACTGGAATTTGAACGATGTGAATGTCCTGCCGGCCCTCGATCCTTGGGAAGTCTCGGGCTGGATGGGCCTGGGAGCTAGACCTCGTTACTTACTCATTACTATGGGATTAGCCAGCCCCAATCTCACATCCACTGATGATTGAGATTCCATTCCGGGCCCACGTATCTCCGTTCGATCCGCTAAACCTTCAACTCCAGCCCACTCTTCTTAAATCCAAGACGGCCGTCCATCTTGTTCACGATTCTCGACGCACTGCCGGGGAAGTCAATCGACTCGTTGGAGGGCAATTCGGGAAAAGAATGAGTGGAAAGGGACACGGAAGTCCGTCCGATGGATGTTGAACCTAGAACCCGTAATCTGACCGGCTCCTCTCAGATTGGCCCCACTGTAGTTATTGAATGTCCATCGGGGGGGCGAAGGGTAAATCTCCCCATCGGAACAACTTGACAAGAGGTTAATAATCTGTAGTCAAATTGCAAGGCCCACAGGAGAAGAGTGAATGCCATCAACTCCCAAAGTCAGCTAATTTAAATATTGTCAAGGTTAAGTGGACGGACTGATTCATTTACGAGTAAAAATATCTCGATAATTACAATTTCTTTTTATTCATATGATTTTAATATAAACTTTTATTGAGTAGGAAAGATACCGATTTCTCCTTTTCTCCTGGCGCAAGTGGCGGTGTTAATTGGTTACTAGAAGTTGTGATTCTCCGATGACTCTTCTGAGCAGAACAATTCCACCGAAACTCAAGCATCTATAACTAGCTAGATCGAGTCTCCGTTGGTTGGGCCCATCGTAGTTGATGAGTCTCCGTGGGGGCCAATGAGGAGACACCCAAGTCGAACAACTTGGCGAAAGATTATTACAAATGCAGTCAAATTGCGGGGCCTGGATGGGATGGTTACTGCAAAGCATTAATTTGATTTTCTAGTACTCCTCGTCGGGCAAACGATTAAATGCCACCGAAGAGCTCAGACCTCTCCATTGGGGTGGCAAAAGGTCGCACAACCTGGAAGTACGGCACAAAAAATCCGGTGACTGGGCAGATATTTTCGGACAGTATAATTTTTTTTATGCTGTCTGAAAATATATTTTATAATATTTTTTAAAAAGTTATTATTATACACATATAATAATATTTTAATAATTATTTAAATTAATATGAATTTTAAATCAATCTATCAGTTATATAATAAAAAATAATTAGTTGTATATTTTGTGCCAGACTTAGGTCGCCAGAAGCATGAAAATTCCGTGTTCATGCCAGCATTTTCGAGCCATCTCATTTTTCATACCATGCCGGCACAGCTCGAAAATCCCGTGCCGGCACGAATTTCCACAAGTAGGCTCTACTCCATCATCCATTATCCTGTGTGTCTCGTACTACTTACTTAGCCGCATGTCTGCGACAGGTTCTTCCTCGGGAGCCTGCTTCGACCGGGATAGATGTATAGATCAGATAAAATGAGATGATGGTGGCCGATACCAAATCCGTGCTTGCCACCGACTCGTAGATCGAAGAATACTCGAATTATTATGTAAGAAGAAGGAGGAGAATAAACTCCACGAGAAGTCTCTCCTCTTGATTTTATTTACGTAACATAAGGGAGTATAAGTAGGCAACAAAGAATGGTCACAATAACCCTAATGACCATGCAATGCGTATGTAATGTGTACATAGCTCACTCTACGACATAGCGACCCGACATCGTAATCTCGGGGAAAAAAAAGAATAAAATAAATAAACGAGATCGGATGGCCCGCGGAAGGGATCACCAATCAGGGTCGCACTTGGTGGTCTCAAAACTGCTGGCCGAACCGGTTGTGGTGCTCAAGGGCACCTTCAGGTCGCACTTGATCTTGGGCTTGAACCGGAACGTCTTGAGTTTGCCGACCTTGAAGCGGATCCTGAGGTAGAGCTTGACGTCGATGTCGTACACCCCGGCGGCCTTGTCGGAGTTGAAGTCGGTGAGGTCGTCGCCCTGGAGGACGATCACCTGCTGACCCTGGAAGGTGGGGCTGAGGACGGTGGTGTTCTTGTGGCCCTGGTAGAAGCTGGGAAATGTCTCGGAGTCGAACCGCTCGCCCTCGTAGTAGGCCCGGGCCTCGATACGGTCGTAGTAGACGCCGATCTTCTTGTTGGGGTTGCGGAGGGCGAGGTTGAGGCTGAGGTTGTAGTTGAGCTGCGACGAGCTGGCGGAGCCGGTGGTGAGGTTGAACTCCGTCAGCTGAGCGTCGGTCACGTGGAACTTGAGGCGGTTGGGGCGGAAGATGAGCCAGAAGATGAAGGCGGCGAGGCCGACGATGACCACCACGGCGACGATCAGCTTCAGGAGGAGCTTCAAGAGGCAGCAGCCGCAGCCGCAGCCCCTGCTGCTGTTTGGCCGGAAGTAGGAGTTCTGCGGCGGGACGGATGGGCCGTAGTAGGCACCGTTAAGGTGGGGTTGCTTCTCAGACATGGCTTGGGACGACGATCGAGAACACTGCACCGGGAGGCCGAACGGAAGGGAAGAAGATGGAGATGGTCAATGGATTGAATCGAACGAATGAGGTAAAGATGATGAAGAGATCGTGCCGCTGTGTCTCTGTGGCTGCGTGTTTTTATATACACGGGAGGGTGTGATCGAGTCATCGCGACAGATTGAACACGCAAGTGGGGCGGAGCGCGTCACCGTCGACAACTCGGTTGTTGCCGTGGGAAGGCAGGCTTCGCCATACAAATCAACACGGGAGGGCTAGCCTCAGAAAGACGACGCTGCGTGGAAGATTCCGAGATATCGACTCAGTTGCCCGATTCGTACATAATATTATATAAAATACATTATATATATATATATACACACACATGTAATTTAATATATCTAATCCGTTAGGTTATGATAGTGGGAATTAATATGATCTCATTACAAAGCATTGACGTCAGCAGGCTACAGGTTACAGGGAAGCCCGTGTGATTTTAACTTAGAAGAAAGCGGGGAGGTGTTCCCAGTTATTTTTTTATATTAATAATATTAATATTATAATAACTAATTAATTTAATTAACAATTTATTATATAATTTAAAATTCATGATTTGACCCCTCACGATAACTTCAACTCAAGATTATTAACGGACCAAAATCATTCTCCGGTATATATCTTTGTCGTGGTAGAGGTTTAAGCTGCCGTCTGCCTATTTAATAATTTACAGAAATCTGTACTTCATGGCCCCGAAAAAAGTCGTATCCACACGTTGTGAAACTGCCTCATGACCATTGAAATGTACGAGTGGGCCTCGGCGGCGACTTGTCTCACTCGTTCCCGTCATTTACCAAGTGAAACAAAATCCATGGGATGATGCATATACATATATATATGTGATTAAATAAATAAGATAATTCTTCACATTCATTTGACTTGGAGGGGAAGGTGGGGCCTGCATACGCGTTGTCCAACGCCAAGGCTGTGGCAGTTTATACTGTGATGAAGAATGGATGATTACGAGAGTTTTATCTCATTAAAACACATTAAAATTATGAGATTTGAGACTTTTCAGTATCAAGTAATTTGATACACGAAAAAAAAGTAGGCATATGACATGTTACTGGGCAGCACTAAGATTTGCACAAGTTTTTGGGATCGCCATAAATGGTCGACTTAAAAAAAAGAAATCATTAGTTAAATACTGATATAATTTATTATTTATTACTCAATGGTTCTAGATAGCGATAGACGAGGCTCCAAGCCGGGCACTTAGTGATTGACCTCGTCTCATCGAATAGTTTTAGGACTGGACCAAATCACTAACATTCGATTGTCGAAGGAAGGGGTGATAGACAAATACAGTGTCATCTTGCCTGGTTAATGGCTTAAGATCTACGGTTGAATTGTGGAATTACTTATGGGCCCACTCCGTTTGTGGGCTGGGCTGGCGTAGACCTGGCAAAATTCGGCCCGACATGAACCTATCACAATAACACCATGCTGGGCTGAGGCTTATTGTGTCATGCCGGCACGGTCGGGTAATTTTATTGGGCATGTTGGGCCCAATGATCCCTGGGCTGAGCCGGCACGATAGTTTGATTATGAATTTTTTTTAAAAAAAATTTAATAGACTATCGGATACTATTGAATGATAGAAGAATATCATTTTATAAACTCACTTGTAATTGCATACAAGTCACGATCAAGAAAAATTATCGTATTATCGGATCGCACCAGCACGATTTACCACCTCTAGGCTTGGGGGCTACATGGTGAATTATTGCTTCGCAGTGCTCCGCCCAATAATATGATATAACATAACTCACACATCCATCGACAAGAATTGAAACAATGCGACCGATGTGGAAGGTTATAACAGTCCGATATCAGGCAGATGTTTCCGATCTATTGTTGCTGTACCAAACTCCTTTACAAATCCATATGGAGATTTTGTTTTATTTATTACATAGAGATTATTGAAGATTTTGTAGTTTTTTTTTCTCATATAGATTAAATACGTACACATAGACTCTCGAACGGTGTTGGGCTGGCGTCCACGAACATCATATCACAGGCTGACGCTGCACTTCTGGACCATCTGGTACTTGACGGCGTTACTGCCGACAACGATGCCGTTACTCTGGCTGCCGTAGCTGATGTAAGCGGGGCAGTTGACGTGGATGTGGTAGCGACCAGAGGTGAAGATCCCAACCTTCCATCTCACCTGTCCGTCTATCTTGATCTCCAGCAGCAGTGGCCCACCTGCCTGCGCCTGCCGCTCCCCCAGTCCCACCACCCAGGATTTTGACAAACGGAAAAATCACCATATCTTAGTCAATTTTGTTTAATCGGCTATCGAACCATATTTCACAGGCGATTTAGATTATATGCACGGTCAAGATATAAAGAGACCTGGTTCAGGGCGACGGAGTTGTAGGGGGCCACCGGAATGGAGTTGCCGGAGAGGACGGGGGACCAGATGTCAACGTCCTTGTGGCCCTGGTAGGACGGTGGGATACCGTACCGGAGCGTGATCTGCTGGTTGTTGTAGGAGGCGAACACGGTCACCCTGTCGTAGTACACCCCGATCCTGCTATTCCGGTTGCGGGACGAGATGGTGACGCCGATGCTGGTGGTCAGGAAGTTGGGGACGGAGGCGTTGAGGGTGTAGATGGTGACGTCCTGCAGTATAAACTGGGGCTTGCGTGGTCTCAGGATGGCCCACACCAGCAGGACGGTGAGCAGCAGGATGAGGAGGAAAGCCAGCAGGCACGCGCCCAGGCGGAGCGCCGCCTTCTTCCTCCGCTCGAGCCCATGCCCCTCGCAGTCCTTGGATGACATGGATGTGTGAACGAGACCCGTTGCGCTGGGGAGGGTGTGAGGGACGATGGAGCAGAGCAACTGAGTGAGCGGTACGGGGCTTTTATGGAAGAAGTAGGTTTTTAATAGTGATTTGTGTGGTGGAGAGGGACTCAGGACAATCAGCCCGGCAGGAGCGATGGTAGGCCTAAAACCAACCGAAAAACGACTCGTGATTGGGCCGATTCGGAATCCCGTAGCGGGAATTAGTTTCAGTTAATAGATCGGGACAATCCCGGCTGTGGCGGCTGCACTGACAGAGAAGAATTCCGTCTCTGTCTTCTGTGGGTAATTCTTAAGTTTTACCGTCCGAGCTTGTCATGAATGAACTCCGTCGGCATTTTCAGTGGTCAGCGTCAAATGGAAGTGGGGACTCGTTCAATGCACGTGATTCGACTTATTCGTGAAGTCGAGTAGTGACAATCGAGATTCTCTATTGGGTGAATCGGAGACGTGTGACTAGTCTCCAATGAAAAGACACATGCATCCCCATCGGTCTAACCGATTGGTGAAGTGGATGAGAATGTGATCTTTTCATTGAATCTCCGGCTGAGGGTGGACGGTTACCAGTCGGCCGAATAATCAGAAAGTCGTACCTGACAGAACGTGCCGGAGCGGTGTCAGACCGGGCCAGCACGGCCCATTAAAGACTACCACCAGGCCGACCCAGATCGATAGCAGTGCTGGCCGAAAAGGGCCCAACTGGCGGAGCACGAAAAACACTTATCGGGGCATACGGTTATCCCGGATCGAATCTCAAAATTGTTTTGTTTAGGCTCATTCCGAGCCGTACAGTGTCTGCGGTCACACAAAGTCGAACTTCGATAGCTATAGAGTAAGCACTTCCTGGGCTCGTCCGTGGCAGCTAAGCTTCCGGAGTAACCGAAACCCGGCTCGTTCGTCAACCCGACCTCGAGGTCCTTGCAGTAAACCGTCTCGGGTGCATGTTTTTCTCCACCACCCAGCTGTACCTGAACTTCGATACCGCTTCCATTTCCAGACCGAAAGACACCGTCTTATCATCGCTCTGCAGCTCGTCCCTGAGAGCCTCCATGGCCTTGACGTCTGGCTGCTCTGAAGCCGGTGCGATCATCTTCAGGTCGATCGTCCCGCTCGACCTTGTGCCGAGGAACAACGGCCCGCCGACATCCATCCACGATAAGTATCTCTCAGGATCTCCGTGGTAAACGACGCTGGCGAGCTTGAGCCTGATATGACCGTTCCGGTTTTCCGCGGTGACGTTCGCTTCCCAGTTCGCCAGCAGCACCAAGTCGTTGGAGAAGGTGAGATTTGATACGGAGAAGCCGGAGAGTTGGAAGTCAGGCTGTTTAGGCCGCAGCACGATTTGCATAATGACTGTGGCCACGATCAAGAAGACAGCAGGGATGACGGCCGCCATGAGGGCGCCAGGGGTGAAGGACGAGAGCCTCTGCCACTCCGCTTCTTGTTGGCATTGTGGTGCCTCAGGAGAGGGATAGGCTCCGTGGCCGTGTAGCGGCGGCGGGGGAGCTGGATAAGGCTAGGCATAAGGATACCTCGGATCACCCTGAGGGGGTAACCCATGACCGCTGGGTACACCACGGCCGGTTGATCATCCCTTGCCGCAGCAGCATGAGGGCCAGTCGCCACAGCCAGGTCGTGATTGGCTACGGGTCTCGCAAGTTCTATCTTCGGTCGGTCATCAGCCGAGGAAGCCATGCCACCCGCGGCCAAGGAGGGGGATGAGGTGAATTCAAGAGAGATGAGGGGGTTTCACAAGAACGTCGACTACGTTAAGGGAGGAGGGGTCGGAAACAGCTTGCTCGATTGATTAAGAACAATCTAAGTTGACATTGCTTAGGACAGCGACGATCATCGTATCGATGTTTGAGCTTGTTTAAGAAAGGTTGGAAAGACATGGGGGCCTTTCGATTGCAGTGATCTAATTATGTGAACAAGACACAGCTGCCGGCCCACATCATGAGACTACGTGGGGGAGTTAATCAAGATACTAAAATTGACAACTAGGAATCGATTAACCACTAAGTACGTCCAGTAAGGATCGATTCTATCACGTACTGATGCTTCACGCATCAGTTAGACGCAGGTCACACGATCCACTCGGTAAAAATTAAGCAGGTCAGTGCCGAAACAGCAAGCCACCGACATCTGAAGAAAGGTCCGGTCTCAAGGACAAGTAGTTGCAGGGACAGAAACCCGGATCACTGAGGAGATAATGGTGCCAAATTTCGCATAGTAGGGACCCAGATGGGAGGATCGTCCTAAGTGACTACGGTGATGGCTTGCTAGACACCCAGCATGAATAAACAGAAGGAGCAACGGGGAGTGCACTGCAACATCAACTATCATTGGTTAAGGCTTCTCGGTCAGTGGATCCGCATGTAAAACAAACAAACATTCCAATTCCCGACACAACTATAAAACAGACAGCACCACATTATTCCTACAACTTACAAGGCTCGGCACGGTCTAAAGACTAGACAGGCAACAGCTGAAGTCATGAACTAGCAGCAAAGCACAAGACAAAACGTACCCTGTCTTCACTTCACAGCGGCGTGTAGATATTTATATCACCACATTTTGAAGACCCACTCCCCAAAACCTCAAGAGATTATTCTCTCCTAGTCCTGATCAACTATTTCCCTTAGCTTCAGGGCACGTACCCCTTCTGCTTAGAAGTTCAGTATGTCCAATCATGGGGCAAGACCATCTCAGGAGGAAGTTGGCCATGGCATTCCTCACCCTGCCGAATGACTGGATTGCCCCTCGTGAAGGAGTTCAGCTGCTGAGAGATTTGGACGTCTGATCTATTCCTTGCACCTGCTCACAACACAAAAGAGAAGATATTTTCAGGGAAAATGCAAATAGATATGTTGTGTAGCATATGCCCCTTTCTGTGGCTGTTTAGTTCATGATTGTTTAAATTGAAGAAGTTCAACACATGATTGGAGAATCACCAATTTATCTCGATTTTTATGTCTTCAAAGAGGGGAAAAGTTATCAGCTGGATTTTCTCCAACATGGGCTTCATAACTGAAGGAACCAGTGAAAATATAAACAGAAGTAGATATTTTAACGAATGATATACCACTAAAATAAGAGTATCCAGTGGAGGGGTGTCACCAGTCATTACATGGTGACACCAACCAATGAAATGCAACCAACTCCTAGGTGATGTCTCAGCACCCGATTCTGACGTTTCTTTTGTATCTGATGGGTCTTTTTTAAAGTGCTTTCAGGTTCTTTTTAAGGTTCTATTAAAGGATATTTAGGTTTCTCTTTTGCATTTGACAGTTAACAACTAATATTAGCTTAGATTTCATTGTTTAATGTCACCACATCAGCATTGCCATGTGATGACACTTTTTCACAAGATACCTTCTCCTAACATAGGACGTATGCATTATGCCATGCTGTCACAGAAAACACATGTCCACAACAAAGGACACCTGAATGATCAAGGAAATATATATATAATTAAACGCAAAATTAAAAGTGAAATAGCATAATTACTCCACGAAGGATTGCCCAAAATGAAGTGTCCTACTATGTCCCTTTACCAAAGAATAAAAGGCTAGGTGCAATTCCCGATGCCAGTGTACGCACATTGGCAAACACACATGCAGACTACTGTGAATACCAATTTTCACAGAGAAAGTGGGTGATATTGACAAAATTATTGAGATTCTCAAAGCCTTAGAAAGCACCATTAAGTCAACGTCACATTACATCGTTTCAAGCCGTAGAACTCCCATATCAAGAAATCAGTATAGGATAGTTGAAACAAGTGCATGCACCATAAGAAAACAACTTGAAATCCGAAAGTGGTGACTTGCTTTGTAAAGTCATTCGATGTGACATTACATAAGAAAAGATATCACAGGCAGTAGGAGCAATAAATATATCCGTCTGGAGCTTCACATTCTAGTAACTCTACCCAATAGGATTCCCTCTTCGGTTCTTATTATTTACCCATCACTGGAATGAGCTTATTCCATATTTCCCAATATTCCCAGAAAAGAGAATTTCAAATTAAGCCAAACAGAGAGAGAGCTACTGGGCACTACATGGAGAGTAAAGCAATGGCATGGAAGCATAACTTTCACAAAACTAATTAAGAACACAGAATTAATTCCTTGAAAAGGAAAGCAAGAAAGGCAAGTCATTGATGCAGACTGTGTCAGAGCCCACAGACAACCAGTTGGCAGTACTCTGCCTTACTCGAGGACCAGTCTTAATCAGTGGAGTTCAAACACATAATGCCTCAGGGAACAGACCCAGTGAATCAGAAATTAGACTCGAGGAGTTTTGTGAGAATAGGCGACAGCGACTTAAACATGGGGTGGATTGATGCATAGGTTAATACAATCCGCACCAAAGAGCATGTTTCTCGGACACATGATCACTGTCATGGAGATGTAGAAGCAAAAATGGGCTTTGAGAATGCTTTCCTGTAAAGATATCGAACAGACAAACTACCAAGTGGATACACAATGATACAAGATATTATCTTTGAACCATGAACTCGAAGACGCACTCAAAGACCGGGAAAAAGAAATACGTGAATCACCTTGCTTCCTTCTGAAGTCGGGGACCGAGGTGGCGTACTCCGCAACACGAGGAAGGAACACGCCGGTCCCCCCACAATCCCTCCGAGACACTCCTCTTCCCTGACAGGATATTCCCAGCTGGTTCTTGACCCGCTCTGGCAAAAGCCTAGCCCGAGTTTCAACACAGCCCTCCACCTACAGCCAGAGATGGCAGCTATTATCAAGCAATCCCCGGAAAGATGAGCAGGAAGCCAGCAACAACGTCCACCGTTACCTGAGGCATATGAGCCGGCTGCAGAAGACGGTACTCGTCGTACAGAAGCTTCGGTGCAAGAGCAGACCGCATGTTCCTATGGTCGCAAACGTAGTGAACAGCGCCGAGCCTTGTTAACGAGGTGCCGAAACATGCTACTGCTGGGGGACTGATTGCTGTACTATACTGAGTAGGCTGCAAATACCGCTGCCACACCGGCAAACACAAATGGAATAACAAGTCGAAACGCTCATGCGCATGGTGCCAGACAGAACGGCATACACACACTGAATGAGAGAGGAGGAGAGACCTGAAAGTACTTATGTGAAAGACCGAGAGCGGGTGGTGAGTAGCCGACATAGAGGCCAGGCGGGAGCAAGCTGAGCGCGGAGAAGCCCCGGCAGAGTCCGTCCAGCGAAGAGTAGCGGCGGGGGGTTAGCCTAATGTAGCGGTTAGCAGCGACGTCGTTCATGAAGATATCGGAAGGGAGCCACAGCTCGCCGTCGTCCAAGTTCGGCAGGAACTCCGCCATTTCTATAGCCTTATGATCCTAAAAAATAACACACACAAAAACAACACGGAGCTTCAAGGGGAAGGAAGGAGCTGAACTCTAAGTTACCAGGCGCGCTAAGTGATGACAGAGCAGAAAAGCCGGGCAGAAGACGAGGAATGCTCGGGAGGTTGAAGCGGGACTCTGGAGCAACCGGAAGGAGCAGGAGGAGGAGGAGTAGGAGAAGAACGACAGGCAAGAGAAATGGAGGACCCTAGTGTCGAAAATGGCGCTACACACACACACACACTCTCTCTCTCTCTCTCTTTCTAGAAAAAGTGAAGTCTGTGAAAGAGGTGTACACGAAAAATCGGGTGGGTGGAAACGCTAGAAACTGTACAGTAGGATGCATAATTCGAGCTTAAATCTGAGCGTCTGGTTCGAGTGTTGCGATGATAGGGAAGGTTGGACCAATCGGACTTGATTCTTAGTTAGATTTGACCGCAAGAGAGAGAGAGAGAGAGAGGAGGAGGAGGAGAGTACAATTGGCACGAGCTCAAGTCACCTGATGGACCGCCTCAGCCGGCCGCCCTCCTAGCTGCCGTCCAGTGAGCGGGCGGCCGGTCGAGCCGAGATGAGTCGCCCCCGGTGTGACCGGCTCTCCCTTAACCCCCACTCCACGGGCGGCTGGAAGCGACCCCACACCCCAGTCCGCTACTCGCGGTCGATTTGAACTCCCCGATACTCTCCGGGTAGAAAGGCAGGAGGGACAGGTGTCATAGTCCCAGTGATGCGTGGGACTTAAGCGCATAAGTCGCGTGATAGTCCTCAATCCTTGGAAAAAGGCTGCAACAGCAGAGCAAGAAGGAAAGCCAAATGATCCTCCCCACCCCTCTCTCTCTCTCTCTCTCTGCCACGCGATTACCCCTCAGCCCATACCGGACTCGTTGCCGGAGCGTACTCCATGTATCGACTGCATTTCTCCGTGCACTGCGATTACCACTCCATGTACTCACATTTTCATCAAGAACTCTTACCCATTCAAATGTTCCAACATCTCCGCAAGAAAGTTTTGATTTTTATAATGGAAAACTTCCGGCAGCAATTAACAACTGGGAGTCCAATATTGTGCAGCACAAGACATGGATAAATGGTGCTCGCTCTTCGGATAAAACAATGATGAGTGTCTGCAAGCATCTGAAATTGCAAGGAGACAATCGAACATAGAGCTAGTTTTATTGATCAGTCAGGTTCAATTAGTACGGATGGTTGATCATTGAGCCCTGTACAAGAGAAGGGGCCTGGAGCCCATGTAAGAGGATGCCAGCGCCCTTCCGGCTGAAGTAGGCTCGGAGAATGCCAGCTGAGAATGCTCAAGCTCATGCCCCTCACAGAAACTCCTCCTGAAATCCAAACATCCAATGAGACTGTATTTAAAGGTTTTGAGTATGAATGAGAACACTGTTTTCATCGTTACAAGGGACTGACAGTGATTGAACCTGCAGCTTCTGCAACTTATTACGCGACGAATTCATGCATAATAACTAAATAAGGTGGGTGTTCTCAAAGCTATTTGCTGTTATCTGCTTGAAGGTACACTCTTACTTATATCAGCTACACCTGACATATACACACTGTCCATGATAAATCCATACACTCATTCATTTATTCATGTCTTGATAAGCTGTTCGGTCCAACATTGCAACTGTGTCAGCGTCTACCATAGCATAGATGCATGAGCTCCATCTTACTAAACGGCATTGCATTCAAATTGAGCACAGATGCACACAATAGAAACGTAGCAACTGCAGAGACACATCATAGGACAATGAAAATCAGATACATATACGGGGATGGAGAGTTACCTTGCAGCATCGAGTAAATGAGTGGCAATGTGCTTCCTTCTGTTGGACGGTGTGACCCAGACTGCTCTGATACCGCACACAGCGGGTACAGCTTCTTCTTCACAGAAGATTGCTCCCATAAGGCTCTCATCCAACACCTTATCCTTAGCAACCGGAGGGGCTCGTCTTATTGCTTCTCTTTGAAAGATAGCATTACCAAACTGAAGAGTTGCTGGTCTCTTTATTGCAGCCTTCATTATACCGCCAGTGGGTTTTTCTTTCTCAGCATGAGGGATGACCTTAAATGCTTCTTTTATGGGTTCTGCAACTAAGCATCCAGCAATCCTCCACGAGGCAATGAAGAGATAGACCTGAATTTCACCCAAAAAAGAAAGAAAGAAAGAAATAAATAAATAAATAACGCACGTAATAACAAGTCCTAATTTGAAAACAATCTGAAGGATATCTGATTGATAATAAGCTCCTCCCTCAAGAACAGATTGCAATGTTCTAACTTTCAGTTACATCAATGAAAACAGATCAATGGCGGAGTCCAAGGACTGAGTATATCGAAGAACAGGGATGAAACATCATACAAAATCTGATGGAAAAGGACTAAAGGGTGACACCTTACACAGCTTGCGGGATATCCATCCGCTTCCAAGCTCACTCTCCATCATCTGCACAGCTTCCAGAACCTGCAAAATTGAGAAGTCTCATTGTCATCCAAAGACCAGTGATTCATCTAAAGATTAGTTGAAATATTTTTGAAATCCGGGACATAGAGATGACTGCAGACCTTGTTCCTTCTTGGGCGTGGATCGCCATCTAATACCAAAACAATGCGCCCGCCATTGTTCGAAGGCATGTCTACGAGCCTCTCATCACACCAACCCTGTTCAATCAGAAATGAGTTCCTCGCATGAGTGAAATCCCACGAAGAAACCACTTGTTCCAGACTCTGAAATTCCGATTTTTTGATGCACCTTGAATGGAAGCCCGTGGATGTAGTTCCTGTGGAACCTCGCGTGAGACTTCTCGTCCAATTCATTGCCAGGGGTGTACCTGAATCCACAGGCAGAGCAAGTTCGAAGGAGGAAATCGGATTGGCCCAGCTCCAAGTGAACCTGAGCGTACTTCCTCCTCTTGTTCCTGCTAACCGCCTGCACCACCGGAGCTCGGTTCCCAAAATCTTCACCACCGATTTCGCTTGTGCTGCCAGCGAAAACCAACCGAGCATTAGCCACAGAACACCCTAGAAGAGGAACAGCAGTGACACTTAGAAGAACAGACGGGTACCTATTGTGCTCCGGATCTCCGCAAGTCCCGTCGATGGCATGATCTCTGTGGCCCCCGGGGGCCAGTCCATCGTCGTCCCCAGCGATCTGTGCACAGGATGGCTTGAAGAACGCACTGATCTTCCGCTGAATCATTCAAATTTCTTCGCTTTCCCTCACGCTGACGAATTCGCGCTTTAGAGCTTAGCATGACTTGTTTTTGGCGGTTGAGTCAATTTCCTTAAAAAAAAAAAAAATGGAAACCCAATCCGCCATTAGCATCAAATAAAGATGCTAAATGGGTAGCCTCTTTCCTCTTTTAAAATTATTTTTAAAAATTTTAAATTAAACCGATAAAAAATTAACCGTTAGCAATAACTCCGAGCTAGTTTTCAAATAATCCCAAGCAAACTCAATGAGAAAATATGTCAAATTAATTCGAATTAATAAGCCTATTTCTTAGGCTCAACCAACAACCATCATTCAATTCAATAAAAATAGTTACATACTAGATTGAAGAGCCCCGAACCGGTTCTTAGCTTGACAAACCAGTTCCCTACAAAACCAGCCCATTTAGCACCTTCTCACACTGATCAATTTAACTTACCCATAATTGGTAACGGTTTAAGTCGATATAATTGGTATATGCAAAATGACGATGGAGGATTAATTCGATCAATAGTACAAAGTGAAACCATGAAGCTATCACCAAACTAACACAGGGAAAAGCTCGAAAGAACCAAGAGGATGATGACGAACTATCTTAACTGATCTCACGGTGAGTGACATGATACTTACCAACTCGTGGTAAAATCCAATATCAAATATGATACAAACGTCACCAACTTACAATAAAACCCAACACCAAACGTAGGAAAAAAACCCCAAGAATTGTAAATAACAAGTTTAAAATAATGAACTTTAACCTGTTATCTAACGAAGTAAGAACCAAAGTTACAAATCAAGGAGGACGCCACACCAAGAACCTCACGAACTAGAGAATCAAAGTGATAAATCTGATTGTAGAACGCTATAAAATAACTTGATAATATTTAAGTCTCCTCAAAAATAAAGAAGAGCAATATATTTTTTCTCACCAAAGCGTATATCAATTCTCCTAATCTGAATACCTCAAGGATATTCAAATATTCAAAAGATATCCTAGAAATAAATATCCTAAAATATTATATTATAAAAATATTTTATGATATATTCAGATATTTAAATAATATCTTATGAGACTAAATAAATGTTTTTAAATTTTAGAGTATCTTTAAATAGTTATAGTTGCCAGCAAGTTTTTAAAATTTCTATTGGACTTGAATCAAATTAACATAACTCTACCGCTCACAAGAATTTCTTTTAATGGGCTCCAATGTATGCACTTCTATCATAAACTCTTGAACCAACCCGTTAATGCCTCATTGAGCTTCTTAGCTTGTATTCTTGTAATTAGTCCAATTAGAACTTGAATAGGATCCATGGAAGTTGGTCAAAATTCTGCATCAATGAAGGAGGAGAATAAATTCGCAACTCGCACCCAACCCTGACAAATCTTATAGTTCAACTGCTCTAAATTTTGTACATAATCAAGTAAATTATTATTCACATACCAACTTGAGATTGAACTAATAATTCCCTCAATTGACCCCAAATGAATCATCCAAAGATTGAATTTCAAGTTGGGAGGGTTGATAGAAATTCTCATGAATCCCAACTCGATTGTAAATTAGTCTTGATATGCGTTTCAGCTAACTCGAGAATACTGCACAATTTAAACAAAAAAAACTATTATTCACATAAGAGATGAGACTATTTATAGGCCCACAATTACCACTAAACAACGAAATAAATTACTCAAAATATTAAATCAAATCAAGAAAATATATAAAATTAATTAAAATTTTCAATAATTAAAAGAAAAAAAAAGACAATTAAATCTCAACTGCCTAACTATAGACCTCTCAGTTGATCCAATGCGAGCTGCACTTTGTGACGCTGTTGGAGGGTCATCTTGTTTTCATCCGAGGCCTGCGTAAAAGAGCCGAATTTAAGTGAGCAATGACGATATAGCAACATTAAGAATCGGTTATAGATGCAGCTCAGTGCCGAGGGGTAGACGGAAACCTGTAGATGGGATATCCTCTGCAGGATCGAGCCAATCTCTGACTGGAAAGGGAAGAGGATTTGATGCGTGAAGGCCTTCTTCTGCATTGCTAGGATGACCTCCAAAATCGCAACGATCCTGCTTGAGTCATCCGCCAGTTGCCCCATTGCTTTCAAGACTAGATCCACGAGTTTGGGACTGCTACCGAACAAAGAAAAGCAAGGTCTGAGATAGTAGTAGCGAAGTTCCATGATAAGATCTGCAGTTTCAGCTGTCCTGCCATCACCAATCGGAGTTTGCTGCACGACAGCGGATGACACCATCCGTTAGAAAAACAAAACAAGGCGCATGCTCTTCATTGTGAATGACAGTCAGATCTCTATTGGAACCAGCGGTCAGGAGACGGAGGAGAGACAAAAAATGCTCACCCGAACAGCGTCCAACATGTAGACAGGAAGGAAATCGCCCAGAGCAGCAATACTCCCTTCAGATAGTCTTGTGGGATTGGAATCTAGCGTCAAGATGACTTCAAGCAATGAACGGGCATTCGCGACTCCTGGTTTTTCCAGCTGAAAGTTAGCAAGAAATGTGGTCAGACGTGCATAATCACACATTCTGATGCATGAAAACAGAAATGACTTAAGCCCAACTAACCAACTGGCCGACAATCACTTCCTCAAGCATCTGAAGAAGACCATGAGCATCACCCATTGAAAAAAGGCATCTGCGAATGATTTTTGTTGCATTGAAAAGGGTTCCGATGCTTGAGATCTTCGACAGTGTCTCTTCATCTGGCTCCTTTTCTGCTAAAAATATAGTAGCTTCTCATTTGAAAAGTATCAACACAAGAAAAATAGTCATATGCGAAATCCATATTATGACAGATAAGCCTTGAAAATATAAATTAACTCAGAATGTTGGTAAGATACTTCTTAAAACCCCAAGTACTTCTTGAATGACCAGTTTTACATCTTTTTGGACCAAGAAGTAAAAATTGTAAAAAGTAGAACCTGTGATATCGATAACAACTTTCAGACGAGAGAGTAACGTGATAAAGAAACCAAGACGGTCCCCCAGTTGGATATTTTTTGCACGGCCGAGGTCATCCACGATGCTGAACAGGACATGTGGGTCCAGGTTGTCACCTAAAACGAACAGGCAAAAAAGGGCTTAGCAAATAACTACTTCCTAGAGATTTACAAATAGGGTAATATTGCTACTTTTAGTGAGCAAGAGAGCAACACGTACAAAGGCAACATCGAGTTATCTCCCTCAGTAAGGGAACATCTACACGAGCGAATTTAGAAAGGGGAGCAGTTGAGAGCCATTGACAATCGGGTGGAAGCCTTATAAAAGGCCCATAACAAATATTTCCTGCATTATAAGGTGAATACCATAATATGTAGCAACTCGTAAATGAATATTTGATCTACATTAATTCGCCAGCCATATCTTTGGAAAAGAAAAGGGTGCCGTTATCTTTTGTTATTTCCATGTTCACCCCGGACGTTCTTTCACCGTTTCACCAGTTTTCTCTAATGTTGAATATCACCACCTACCTTCAGCATCAGTCGTACTGAAGAATGCTTGGAACGGAGTTTTCAGTTCTTCATATTCCAATAAGAATGAAGGATGTATGGGAGCTTTTCCTCCGACAAGGTCAATAAGTCGTAGCACAACCTGGGAGGATCAACAGATTCCAATTAACAAATTACTTCAAGGTGCTAAAACTATGGTAAAAGGATGACTTTTACATGAAAAAGTACAAATGACTGATAGTTGGCATTGTGGATTACATCGGTACTTGACGGGTTCTTATCGCCCAGTGCTATCAACAAGTGAGGAAGCTCTCTTATCCATATGATCTGATTACCCAAATGTGCAGGATCACTTGGGTCAAGGAAAGTATCAGTCTCCTATCATCCATGCCAAAACATAGGTTAGGTTCACTCAAAAGCTTTAACATGCAAATTCGTTGAGGAAAAACGGAGAACTCACAGGAATTAACATTTTATCAATGGCAGAGATGCATGCCAACTTCAGCCTAGACTCGGGATGAAAAGCCTTAAAAGCCTGAGTAAATGCCTGAATCACACAGACCAACTTGAGCATTATTGTTCAAATATTCTCATGGTATCTATACGGTGAAGAGGAAAGCATTTCTAAAGAAGAAACCTATTAATCATTAGAGCGTTTCTAGAAAGTGAAGATGGCAACCTGAAGAAGACGATATCTCCAATCATCTGATACGTACTGAGATATGAGCTCTGCGATATAGGGGATGAATGAAAGTAAATGCTCTCCTCGGATTTCTGCATGATCCTGCTTTCCATCACTTGCCTGCAAAATCATGGATCATTTTTTATTATGAGGACATGCCAATCAAGATAAGAGCATTGGAATATTGTGCTGTCTATGTAAGCTGTCCATGCCCAAAATATCACTATGCTGTCTCTCCTATTTGTTTTACACCAATGTCATGGCAACAAAACAATTAGACGATTAGAAGGTTAGGAATTCCCCCTTTTCCTGATTTTTCCTTTTGGATGCTTAACTAAATTCCAAATGTGAGTCACTAGACAAGAAAAAGCAAACAATACAAGATACAAAATGGAAATCCTAGGCCATCCAACATTTTTGTGAATATTCAGAATAAATGAGGAGAATCAAACCGCTTCAACCAGCAACATCTCTATATATGGAAGAAATCTGTTTGTTATATCCACAGGAAGCTGGACCCATCCTTGAAATTTCAAAAATATCTCTGTTATCTCAGCATCCAACAGGGAATGTCTCTCCTCATTCTGTGGTAAAAAGAAAGGATTAGGTAGGATAGATTTATGGTTAAATGATTCTAAAGAGTACAGATCCTCAAAAATGTTAAATGAGGTTCCCACAATGACTTGCATCAATTGATGGACAATAGAGTTAAGCAGCAGATTACCATGAAGAACGCAACTTTTGTGACCACATTTTTTTCTCTTTTTTTCATTTTCATGAAATATACTTTCACATGGCAAATTTCACTGTTCACTAGAACTAGTGATATTTCCTATCATGGAAGTAGACATCCCCTCGATACATCACTTTGCATGTGAAACAATATCACAGTAATATATATAATGAAATAGTCTTAAAAAGAGTCCCTTCGTCCAAAGTAAAGATTCTTTCAGTTGGATCTTCTACAGGCACCAATAGTGGAGCAGGCTATCGATATCAAAGTAGCTACAAAAATTTAAATGCAAAACTCATTCCAACACCGGCTGGACTAGCAAGAAACATGAAATTATAACATGCTGCAGAATCCTAAAATACTAATATGGATGCTTAGGATTCTTTAGCTAGTCTTACCTTTGCTGAAATTTGATCTGTTGAATGGAGAGGAAACTCTGCCAGCAGCTTCATCAATGCTGGTGATACAGTGTCATCCCAAACCACCACCTTTGGCCAGGACCTGAATTCATCCCTCTGAGACTTGTAATGACAAGACTTCAGTTCCTCCTGAAACTTAGTAATAGAAATCTTCACAGCAAGATTTATGCACTGAAGAGTATACAGCATAGTATCAAGTGACTGCAAGCCCAGGGAATCCATGGAACGAAGAGGTGGTAAAAGCTCCAGGAGGCGAATAATAAGAACTGGAACAAGGTCCTTCAATTTATTGATGATAAGATAGAAATCTACAAAAGAAACAAAGTAGATATCAGAAAACGGTGTTTCTCAAAAGACGAAAGCCGTTTGAAACAATTAACATAACATCTTGAAGAGCTAGTACTACTTTGGTACAACACTGATCAATGAAGCAAATAACATAAATAAAAGCTAAGGCAAGAAAGCTGGCTCTGGAAGTTAAAAGAAAGATACCAAGAAAACTACGGAGAAAATGTTGAAAGGACTGTCAGTACTTTATGTAGAATGGAGAAGTTTAATCAACACAGAACAAGCCATCTGAGAGTGCCATAAGAGATACTAAAGAAGAGAGCATGCAACTTAAACAAAGTAAAAGAACATGAGATGTAGTTATGCGAGGGGTCCCAGAATTTGCTACTGGCTTCTATAAAAAGATGCCAAAAGAAGAGGAAGAAGATTCATTTTGCCAATATCATAAAACCAACTTTGCAAGTAGGCAATTTCAGCAACAACTCCTTCTCATTCTCTAAACATCATCTCATGCCTCTGACAGCAAACTTTATTTGATCTATATGTTGTCTTATATAATTCTTACAGTATACAGTAATTGCCAGGAGATCTGAAATTCCAAACTAAGAAATCAATCATATCATTCAATCCCATAAACTTATAGCGCACAAATAAGTTGGATGAAGGATGCTTTACCTACTGAATTTGCATGATTGTTCAGCCAGAATCCATGCAAGAAATCTCGTTCAGAGGAGTTCTATTAAATTACAAGAGTCAATGGAGAGTGATTTGTAAGTATGAGCAAAGAACAGTAGAAAGATGAGGTAAATAATTTGGGGCAACAACATTATGGTCGAATAACACAGAAGAACTTTTATTGCCATAATTAACCCAGCCAAGCATAAAAATCAGCCCATCAAAATGATATATGATCATAAGGTACCTTTTCACGCCAATCATCTTCCTGGCGGCTGTGTAGCAGTAATAAGCAATGAATCAGACCCAAAAGAGCATCCTTGACCTTGCCCTTGTCTTGCACATTGAACAGGTTACTACGAAGAATATGCTCATAATTTTGAAGAATCTGCAGACAAATTAACCATCACTATCACGGCAAGATGAAAATGCAAGATACAGAGGAATTACCTTCATCAATTGGGAAATATATAATAAATATGAGAGAGGAAAGGCAACAGTTGGGGGTGAGATGATCGTGATGAGGAACTCAGAAATCACAGACCCACTACCCTCTTGAACTCAGAGAGGGTAGGCTCATAATTTTCCCACGTAATTTATATCACTCCCCCTTCCAAGGATTATGCAAAAGCAACTTCTTATCAAACTTTCAGTCAAACAACAGAAAAGAATTGGAGAATAGTAGTGAAATTTTCAGAGTAAAAGCAAAAGGAGATTAACAAGAAAGGAAAATGATTCTGTAGAAACATCTTTCCACAAAAATTACTAGGCAATAGTTTCTTACAAGACCATAGTTCCCATTTCCTTACAAGACTGCCAGACATGGACATTTGTGTAGAAAGACCTAGCACATTCTGCCAATAAAAAAATAGAAAATTTTCAGTTACAGCATACCTCTTCAGCAAAAAACAGAGCACATGATGAAACATTCTGCACAACAAGGTCAAGAAACTTGAATGCCAATAACCGTACTTCCATTGAAAAATGTGTCATTGCATTGAAGATATATGCCATCATCCGGGAAAGTAAAGGTCCTTGAATATCCTGCATATTGACAGATAAACTCCTCTTTGTCAGAAGTGAGCACTATATGAATAGGGTTCCTAGAAATATGACAGAAAAACTCTTAGCAGACACAATATAAGCTACTTTTCCTAAAATTCCTTTCCTTTTTTCCTGTATATGCATTTCCCAGAATTCTTGCTTAGTCAGGGTCCTGAAAATAGAAGCCTACCAATGATATTCTTCTTACAGTTACAGGCCAAAGTTACTATACGCAGTAAGTAAATAAGCAAAAATATTAATAATCCAACATGGGTTCAATTATCTTACATGGCATATACCTAAGAGCAAGTAAATGGAACCATTTATAAATTCATAACCATAACAACCATCATTACAAGCACTTCATTTGATCCCACAAAAAGAACCATGGTCAATGTCCAATCACAGTCTCACAGTCAACAAATATTTGAAAGAAATGAGAAAGATGCCACCTAATATCCAAACTAACATTTGTGTCTTCCAAATGTGGAAGAAGGCATCTTAGGCTGGTAACATACTAGCAAGCAAAGTGACAGGCTTGATGGAAGAATAGAGTTAGAAACAGTGTTATCATAGGATCCATATCCATTATCACTTAGGGGATGGTATAATTCAAAAAGAAGCCAACTCCAATAAAAATGAATTATACCTATAATTTCCCCTCTCTCAAACACCAATTTGTGGGGAAAAGAAGAAGAAGAAGAAGAAGAAAGTAAAACTTTTTTACCTCTTTCAATATTACCAACTTAACAAGTTGGTACAGTGGCTCTCTAACTGACCAATCATCATCGCCAATTCGTTGACTCAGTTTTTCTATCAGAGCAAATTTGTGTCTCTTCAGCTCCCCTGGATGCTTGAAGATCAATTCCCTTATGCCAGCTAATGCATCTTCACAAATAAAAGTTTCTTGTTAGTGCCAATAAATATCAACAGGGGGACTTGGGCATGGACAAACGAACTGGTGAACAATTGACGGAATAAAGAACCTAGCTGTGATTTATCTGCTTCAAATAATGTATTTTCTGCACTATGTTAGTGCAGATTCACAGAATGCGGAATAATATTGACTAAACTGCACCTACCCACGCAGGTTTAAACCTTTTAGCATATTCTGTTAATTAGCACAGCTATTCTACTTTACCCATGATGAAACAAGTACCTCGGCGAACTTTCGAATTGTGGTGCGATGTTTGCTTAAGAAGATCTTCCAACATCAATCCTTTCTTGTTCGTGGCTGATGCTGGCTTTTCTGTTGCCACACTCTGCTCAGGAACAATGATAGCTGTACACAATAAAATTTCAAGATTTCCTCAGAGAAGGCTTTGCTCCCCAACAAGATGAAAAAGAATACTTAGCCGAACAAGTAGGGAACAACTCCGCTGGTATAACAAAAGAGCATTACCACGTGAAATACATGGATTTTGAAGGAAAGTCTCAGATTCCAACACATATTAGATGCTGCAGTGACGCAGTGCAGCAGAGACATCAAGAAAAACAAGCTAAGAGGATATTAAGAGAACAAATTTATCACCTTTAGATTTGATCTCAGTGCTGGTCGCATTCTTCGGGGGCGGCAGTTTCTTCCCAATTTTCCGCTTTACTTTCTGAAAAATTCACGCGGACAACAGTAGACATCATCATCACTAGGGTTTAGAGCCGCAGGGTTCAAGGAGCGACCGACTGAGTGAGAGAAAGGAGCTCACTTTGAAGTCGACACCCGGCTTCTGCAGCCGCTGCTTCTTCTTCTTGGCAGCTTTAGGACCCGCCATCGTAAGCCAACTGCAGCAGTCCTTCACAAAACAGGAATAGGGCACAATCGACCGAACGGAAGAGCCGACCTCTGGGGAAATGCAGGTCCTCTCTCTATTTATTGGAGACAATAATTTAGGAATTTATTATTTGAGAACAATATCCTATCTCCTAATTAGGATATTTCGAATCTATCTCATGCAATAAGATACTATTTAGATATCTTGGGATGATTTGATATCATCGATTCCCTATTCATATCTGCTTTTCCAAGTCTTTAAACAGTTCATAAAACTCCAATGTTTCGGCCCCCTTCACCGCCACTGATGTGAAAGAAGAGTCGGACAACTCATTTTGAGGAGAGTATTGGAGACGATAATTTATCATCAAGAGAATGTTTATGTATGAGAATAAATATTGGGTCTATGTGATTATGATATTTGACAGATGTGAGCCAACGGGGAACCGAATAGGACAGACTATGGCGGCGTGCAAGAGAGCATCAACGGAATCGAGCAGCAGCAGAAGGCTACAGATAGCAGCAAAACAACAACAGCAAACAGCAGAGCAGATTAACAGCGCAAAAAGGGAACGAAGAAAAGGGTATACCGGCTCCCGGCGCGTCTACAGCAGCAAAGGCGGGCTGAGGACAGAGGCCGAGCCGAAAGAGCCGCACCAAGTCCGAACAGGGGCCGAGCAGAACAGCCACAGCATCCGGCGAGCAGAAGGTGAATAGAGGGACGACAGTGGCAGCAAGTCGAGCAGGGATGAAGCCGACGAGCGGGGGTAACAGGTAGCTACACGAAAAGAAAAGGCCGAACAGAAGCCAAGCTGCGCAGGGCCGAGCAGCAGTCGCAAGGAAAAGGCCGAACAGCGGCCGAGCTGCCACGGAGCCGAGCAGCAGCAAAGAAGACGCAAAGAAGAGCAGGAGAAGCAGCTACCAGTCGAGGGGAAGGCGAGCAGCAGCAAGGAGGCAGCAGAGCCGCAGCGAGCCCGAGCTGAGAACAGCAGCGGTTCGGCAGAGAAGGAGACGAGCGGGGGCGAGCCGCAACGTGGATGATCTGAAGAGGAGAAAGAGCTGAGCAGCAGAAAAGCCGAGCTGAAGGATCACCGGCAGTGGAGCTGTGGGCCGAACAGCAAGCGGAGGGACAGCGGAAGTAGAGACGGAGACGGAGGCGGAGCTGAGGAGGAAGAGCAGCGGCAGCGAGGAGGCCTGACGGAGATAGCCGAACCGAGCAGAGTGAAGCAGCACCTGTCGAGCCAGGCTGGAGATTCGACAGGGTCCCCCCACACCAGGGAGCTTCAGCCGTTAAAACCTCTCTTGGGTTTTGGGTTCCCTCCCCGGAGGAGAAATAAGAGTCAAGACACTCCCCAGAACCCTAAAACGTTTTCCCCTTTGTATCTCGTATTATTTTTAATTTAAAGAGAATATTAAAATTGCTATTAAAACATAATCTTTTCAATATAATTAATTATTTAAAAAAAAACATAATCTCCTTTTTTTATTATAAATACCTTCTTGGGCCGATTTGGACAAGCACGATTTTTTCGGACCATGACAAGTGGCACGAAAACCCCGACTCATGCGCAAGTTTCTTTCGGTGTTATACTTTCACGGTTTTTGCGGTAGGAGTGGCCTCGGATGTCTCATTAAGTTGGGGCAACAACGAGGCAGCCATTCTTGTGAACTTTTTTTTTTTCTCATGTTCTACGCTGAGTGAGAAACACCACTCTTGGTGAAGAACACTCCTAAAATTAGTTATGATTTTTCCTCCAAGGTGGCGGCTGCTCCTACCTACGGCCCGTATAACTAGAGATGTTGAACGGTCCGGGATGGGCCGAAACCGGGTCGGACAGTCTATAACCCGACCCGTAATTACTCTTATTGAGTTAAAGGGCAGTTACTAGTCAGGTCAAAAATATAGACACGTTGAACCATAACCGGCATGGACCGTTAGCCTACTAGTCCGGCCGAGAACCGTTAAGAAATCAGCTTTGAACCATTAAGAAACCAAACTGCACCGGCTCGGATCGTGAACCAATGCCCTCCGCCCGCCAAGTGTCACGATCTCCTTCAATTCACTACAAAATCAACGGCCACAAATGGCCAACCGTTTGACCATTAATTGCAATGGCAAATCAACGGCTCATAGTAGAAATGTTAAACGGGTCGGGCTATCTGGTAAACAGGACAGAATCGAACCATCCAAACCCGGAGTCGGCCCGTACCGCTCATAACCCGGCTTGTAACCTTTCTTAGTGGGTTTGGGGTGGTTATGTGCCGATTCCAAAATATGGACCCATTGAACCGTAACTGGTCCAGATCGTTACCCTATTGAACCAACCCGTAGTCATTTAGAAACCGCCTCAAACCGTTACCCTGTTGAACCAGCCCGAATCGCCAAAAATCCTATAAATCAACAGTTAGATTTTGTCATGTCAATTTAAAATTTTAAAGATATTAAAAATATTCATTTAAAATATTTTTTTAAAAAAAAGTTAAAAAGATGAACGGTTCACTGACCAAACTTGCCCATTTTATAAACGGTTCATGGCCGATTCATATTTGCCTAAACCATAACCCATAACCGAACCGACCCGTTAGAACTGTAATCAAGTCAAACAGTTTCAAGCCAATTTTGAACCGACTCAGACCGTACGTTTATCAACACTAGCTTACAGTGACAAGCCAATCAAATCACTGTTCACATCAATGATTCTACAAATTAGATCACTCTTCAATATTCATATCAATCAAATCAAATCACTATACACTATTAAATAATTAACAAATAAAAGATAGAAAATTCACTGTTCACATATTGAACCGGCCTGAATCATGAACTGGCCCATTTATGCACCATTCCGAGTTGGTTCATTTTATAATGAACTGTGAACGGTAACCAATCTGGACAATTAAGCAAATGGGTCAACCCATAACCGTAGCAAATGATTTTAGACCTGTTTTAAACTAGCATGAACCATTATTTTAACAACTCTATGTATAACAGGGTTTCCCGGCGATTCTTGACCCGTAAATGGGTTGTCAAGCCAACTCTGACGATCTTTGCTAGAATTGGATGCAAAATTACCCCCGAAACAAAAAGCCAAACCTTTCAAATTTTCTTATAGAAATCTCAACTTTCAAACATATCTCAATCGATCGAGCAGGCCATCAGTTAAGCCATGACGGCTCGAATCTTAATCAGTAGAAATTGATTGCCTTCCGGTCGCCAGACCAGTGACCCTACAGCCTCCCTAAACGAGCATTTAATCAGTGCAACCCCGACTTAGAACCAAAAGCTCTTACGTGAACAAGAACTTACATCCTTGCCGTGGGTGTGTTGTAGACTGGAATCCACACGCACCAATTTCCACACTCTGGAATTCACTAACCACAGATGTAAGATACAAATCGAGTGTCATCCATCACAACGCACTCAAGACCGGCCGATCATTATTTTCATCCTCTACCTCAGGTTCTCCCGAAGTTAAATCGCTGTTGGCAGTAATGTCAAAACAGCAAAGTGGACAGAAGCCTCACCAAAGATGAAAAGATCTCATCTTTATTCAGCTTCCACCTGCTAAAGAGAATTCATTCAAAGGGCGGTAATCTTGAACTTGAGCTTATAATCAAAATCCACTCTTTCATACTTCAACCGGTGATATTGCCCCAAACCAGAAACAGCATAATGCCAATTCATATATGGCAAATAATGTTAAGATCATTCATACAACACACAGATGTTTCGGAAGGCATTTGATTGTTCATGTCCAAATCCCAATAAGATATTTCACATTAACACTCACCAGAAGGCATAAGACAAGCGGTCAAGAGGCAGAGCTCAGTGCTCTTGGGGGTTCAATCACTTGAAGCAGCCCAGTAGAGAGCCTCCTTGTGAGATCCTCAGCCGAAACCTTCACCACGTCTCTCCTCATACCACTCCCAATATCAGCAGCATACCTATTAACACAGTACATAGCCACAGCAGAGACCGCCATCCCATAGACATTGGTGGTGACAAGCCTCAAAGGTGTGGCTAGAGCCAGTGCAAGGGGACCACCTAATATTGATGCCACTTGCCCTCCTTGTCCCATGGCCCCTTGGTCCAGAACAAGAAGCCCCGTCTTGCAATAGATGGCAAAGTCCTCACAGTTGTTCTTGAACACATTGTAGCACCCAAACCCGTTTTCGAGCAGGTACTTCGCTCGATCAACCACAACCTCTGTGGGGTCAGATACTGCAAGAGTGCAAGTCCCTCCTCGTGCTTTTGCTAGAAACATTGCTCGACTCACATCATATTCAAACCGGTAAAGGATCCCACCAGAAAGGAAGCAGTTTAGGCAGGATATAACTACGCCATGATCCTCTTCTGAAGGAGTGCAGGTTGAGCATGGGACCTGAGTGTGGGATGGCTCCGAGCTTACTAGGAGACGATCAATGAATGTCCCTGTTCCCACCTCTTGTCCACGCCTAGTAAAGTGAATGACTTTGTCATCCCCAATATAGATGCCTGATATAATACCAACCTAAAAACTATTAGGTGCATTTGATACAGGATTCAGGAAAGTGTTCTGCAAGCGGATACACGATTTTAAAAGTTGCAAAACTTAATCATATACTGACAGTAAAGATCAGCATCCAGTAAGGCAGCATCAGACTTCATTCACAAAAGAAACGTTTAACAGTACTGAGAAAATGACAAATTACATTCCGAGAAGCATTGAACTAACACAAATTGAAGATTTGATTAGAATCCAACAACACGAGAAAAGGGGGGAAATTTTAAATTTAAAAAAAAATGAGGAAACAGCATTGCTATAGCATACAATAAAAGAAAGACAGAGACATCAACATCCATGAAGGGAAGAACACATTCAGCAGAGGCTTCCTAGGCAAGAGAGAGCTGTTTTTGTCCTGGAGAAGTAAGCAAACAGTCAACCTCCGCCTAAATCAAGGCGAATTCTTGATCACCCCAATGATAAAGAACCTCAGTTCATACGAATGACAGAAGACAATTTTAAGTGGCGACACATGCTGTATTCATAAAGTTCTATAATATCACGTAGGTGTGACTGCCATCAAGGCTAAAAGAAGAAACTGATGCTCCTCTAGAACCCACCAAAAGAGTCATTCTTCACAAATTCTTTTGAACGCAATTGGTTAAAGCAACCAACTTTTGAAGCACAGTAACACATCCAGCAAATCTATTATCGGCAATCTTGGGTGTATCATATATGCCAATTTTAGAAAAATTAATAATTTTAAGCGTAATATTGCCTAAGATTTGGCATAAATCCAAAGATTATTGCTTCAATTGATAGAGTAATTCGATATAATGGATGCACACGAATCCACACTGGATGCAGAAATGGATCGAGCATGGCTAACAGCAGAAAGCAGTCAGATTGAAAAGGAAAAGAGGAAGGAACCGTGGTGAGCGTAGATGTAAGCAGTCCTCCAAGAGTAGATGTGGTCACCGGGCTTCAAGCTCTCCTTATCGATCCTGCGATCATCCAAATCCGCATTCATCACCGACCAATGAATTCCCGGCTAATTTCCTTCAGTCTCACTGGAGCCAAACATAATGCAGCCCAGAAAAAGGCAGTTTCAATGACAAAATGAGGATGGAGAACGGAGACAACCTGTTGGAGAAAAGCCCCATGTCCTCCGATAGGATTCGGCGGAGTAGCAGGCGGAGGAGGAGGAGGAGGAGGAGAGAGAGAGCGGCGAAGAGCCACCGCGAGACGGAAGAAATCCACGGGCAAGAGCGCTCCTGCAGGATCCCGTGAAATGACGTCTGTGCCCTCCGCACACCTAAACCTTCTCCGTTAAGCGAAAGCGATCTTGAGACCTAAAAAATCCGGCGCCGAGAGGGAAGTGAGTGGGAGAGGGACCGACCAGACGTCCCGTAACTCCGTTCAGTCCAGCGTTTTTGTGGTTTTTTTTTTTTTACCTCTTTCACGTGGTCTTTAGGGGGAAAAAAACCGTAAAATGAAAGAAGTGTATGGTATTGCTTGCACAATCAATGATTCCAGCCTGAATAGAGAAGATCGAATGGAGTGAATTTCCTTATGATCATCTCACAAGGGCAAGCTTGGCACAGACACAATTCATCTAGCCAATAATACAGTTGTCGATAGTATGTGTCATTAGTCGAACGACCAAAATATAAAGGGAACTCATTTACGCTCCTAAGTTTTTCAATCAAATGATATTTCCTTAGCCTTAAAAGATTCATTCTTTTGGTTGCCCTGAACCCACATTTTCTCCTTAAGGTTGACATGGATTACAGTTAGCTGTTACTTCTTTAGCACAGTCAGGAAGTGACTGAGCTGGGCTGCATCATATCGGGAAGTTTCTGTGATTGTACAGAGCTCGACCACCATGGAATGCACATATACAAATATAAATATACACACACAGAGAGAGAAGATATTGGAGAGAAAACATCATCCCATCCCCATATAAATAATAAATCGTGCAGGTCAGATCACTCCGGCCCCCTTTCACTTTTGGTTGAACCAAAATGCATCACCCATCAAAAGCAAATCAATCAATTAGTTTGCTCTATCGTTTTCCGGCCACATGCTTACAAATTTGAAAGGGGTTAGATAAAAGAGGAAAATAAGGAGATATACAGAGTTCTGTACTGATAAGAATCTGTGAACATCGATAACAGTTGCTCCCAACCCCGGCCCTCTATCGGTTTGCTTCATTGGTCTTGTCATCTTGTATGTATCATCACCATCTAAGGCTAAGCGAAAAAAGAAATTGCATCATCGCATTAATAATAGTATACACCACTGATGCCAAAGAAGATACCAAAATGATTGGCTCACAATAGACGCAGCTGATATGCTTTTCTTCTGATAAGTTTGTGTTCTTACCAGACACCACCAATCCCTATAAATATTCATTAACCTGACCTACGTTCTCCATCTCCATTGAACCCCATGTACCACAAACATTATACAATTCAAAACTGTTGCTTTCGCAGCTTTTGATTCCCTCTAATGGAGGAGGCCTCCCACACACAATTTACACAGACAGAGGGCATGCACATTACAGAGATTATGTACCTATGTGCAATATAGACTAATCTTTTTCGAGATTGAAAGAGGAGACTCGGTGGACATAGAAGAGGCGGGAGGAAGTGTGAAGCAGATGCATACAAGACGAGAATCGAACCGGAGGCATTTGTAATGCAAGCAGGAGGGACTTCTGAGGTTGTTACTTAGTTGTGTTAGACATTTTTAGCAGTGTAGTACGGAATGAGTTGTGCAGCTTTTTCTACCTGGAGCCGCCCGTGGCCCATCCCTGACAGCAGCACAAAGCTAATGGGAGACAGGAGGGCAAAAGGGCAGCAACTTACGTATATGTATATGTATGTATTGGAATTCCCTTTAACACAAGAGAGTATGGAATCTTTGGTTTGATCGTTATTCTTCTCTGCGGTCACTGCAGAGTCAATTTGATTCTGACAGAATATGCTTTCAGGGCTTTGGGATTGCAGAACTGTGTGGTGATTAACTCAGATGCCTTCACGCGATGTTCATTCTGACAATTATTCCGAAGGTTTCTAAAAGGCACAACTTTCGGTGCGGTCGGCTCTCCCGGCCATTTCTTTCCCCCATTTAACTATATTTCTTCATGTTAGGTTTTGTGGTTCAAGATTTCCATCGTTAGCCATTCTGCAATGTGGAGCTATAACAAGAGATAGCTTCCAGCTAGAGTCAGTCACTCATTAATTAGTTCCCTTAGAGACACACGCACATAAGATGAGAACTTACATGCACTAGAATTGTCTTGGGTAGGTCAGGTCAGATAGCAAACCTAAAAATTAAACCCGGGACCAATTGATCCCAAGAGTCGGCAACTCATGCCACCGCCCTGCACTCAGAATCATTTCTCAAGTATAGTTATATATAACTTAGTGATTGAATAGAATGTCTGCCATATCAGATGTCTGTGATATCTTATTTCTTTCTTTCTTTCTTTCTTTTCCACTAAGCGAATGAAGGACAAATGGTACTGACGAGTGGTGGAGGAGCAAAGTTTATAAGCACCTTCCCGTGTAATCATTCCCTCCCTCTACTTATTATATAACGAAGCCGACGGAGCAAGTTGCCCTAAACCCTTTGAACGAAGAAAAGTGCAATTTTGAGGGAAAGGACAGTAAAGCGAGGACAAGGACAATGCATGTACGGACACGTTATTATGCATACATGCACAGACATATGTATGCTGGTAGATTCTGCTTGATGGAATATTTGCAGTGGGGGAGGAGATTGGATCCGAAGCACTTGCCATTTCAATCTACGCGCTGATCACAATACAAATCGAATGTATAACCTCTTGATTATTGATTAAAGGGTGACACCACTCTACCGATCCTCCATCCTCTCAGTCATACGAATTAGGTCCAGCATAATGATATGGTCTTTGATCCATGATTAATAAAATAGATCGTGGGTTAGAGTACACTTGGAATCGGGCCAAAAAGAGAAAAAAAAATTATCGAGTACATCAATGTCTGGATTCAATTTTCAGCAAATTCTACATCCAATTTCTTTGACCTACCAAGGCGCGCGGGTTTCACTTGCTAGCAACCTGTCATTTGTATAGCATAATTAATGCATGTGGGCAAACTAGGCCTCTCATGATGTATAGCACGTTGTGTTGTGTCCATAGACTCTCTCGTGTGTGTGTGTGTGTGATTACTCAGTGTCATAATGATTATAGATTATATTCTTCTAAAGATCTCATGATTGTCTCCCACCCAGCTTTCGTCAAAGATTAAGCCATTATATTGTGAATTCAAGCACTGGGCGGCCCATGTATTAGGGTTTTATCAATCATGTGAAGGATCTTCTGATCTTGGCATCATTTCTCAAATACCCAGTTGGACAACACAATCGTCTTTAACAAGGTATTAATAAGCTCCATGTTCGATTTGATTTTTTTCCATCAGCTTGTGACCGATTTATCACAATTTTCATATTACCATTGAATTGAAATTAAAATATTTTTATTTATTCTTTCTTTAGATTTATGAATATTCTTCCTAATCTAATCGGAAGAGAGGATATGATGATAGAGGAAATTGATGCAAGAATGAGGATGAGACGTGTCGGAGGAAAATACAGGAAAGGGAGGATTCATCAAATTATTGTTTTTCGTCCCCCTCGAGAAAATGAGTCACCCTTTGCTGCCTAATTCACGACTTCGTCGGTGGGTCCTGGTCTGGGCTTGGTGCCCGAGCATTGCCTCCGGTTGTCTCGGCACAACGTTCGGCTCGCTCTGCCGGCACCTCAATGACCACACTGCCCTCGACCACCGGCTTCACGACTCCACGGTGGAGCAGATGTGGTTGCTTCTCTGGGGCAACCGTCGGTTTCACGGCGGCCTTGAAGTGGGCCATGTGTGCCAGTTCGATGACCGCCTCGGAGATCTCTTCCACTCGGTCAGCCACACCAATCAGAACCGAAGCCACCGTGGCGGCAGGGACAATCCCGAGTAGGTCCACACCGTCCTCCAACTGCACCGCTCCCATGGCAGCCTTCAGCTCTTCGACGGCAGATTTCGAGTTCTCGACGTATAGAGTTGCAGAGGAAGGCTCGGTCATTAGCCTGATAGCGGAGGCGCACGTTCTCAAAGCCTTGCTCGTCTCTGAACTGACTTTCACGGACGGACCTTCGATCATCTTCTTGAATGCTTCTGATGCCTGCAATTAGCAGAACGTGTGGTGTAGCATCAACACCCGATAGTTTCTCTTCTTTTTTCTTTCCATTTTACTTGATCGTAACAGTACGTAATCGATCTCGTTTTCATCTTTGAAATTTCGAAAAATTTATTGAGCCGTATGAAATCAATTGTGTCGCAGCATCGTACTTGGGCATCAGAGCAGACGTATCCCTGGAGGGTCGCAATCTCATAGGCACACTGCCGAGCGAGGGCCCCGATCTTCAGATACTGATTCCACGGGTGACGGAACTTGAATCGGCCGTGACCCGGTTCCCACCTCGCCCAATTCGCCTGCACACACGTCCATTTCACGGGATATGATGAGTCGTTCATTAATCCCTCGACCATGTGCGATAACTATTTTAATTCGGGCCACTTTGCCCAACCATGTATATAGATTATAGATTTTGTTTGGGAGGAGAAAACGACGTCGTATATCAGGGAGAGAGCCTCCTAGGCACTAGTGGTCGATGATGCTGCATTGCACTAACATGCACCATAAAGGCGTACTCTAGAAAAATCCTATATACAATGCTATATTAAAAATCACATGTTTATCTATCATGATTCCACATATCAACTCTAAATTATCGAAAAGGAATTATTTTACGAGAAAAAAAAATTGTTTTAAGTTTTATGAAATAAAATACAGAGTGCTAATTCACTTACCCATGATTCTTCTGTGTTCTTGCAAGTCAAGACACTCTTGTATCGTTGAAGACATGTCTTGTCGCTCTTTGACCCGGCGTTGGCTTCATTGGCACATTGGAAGTACTCTTCTCCAAATCCTGGAAAATTCAGGCAAGCTGAGGAACGGTGGAACCCAAGAGAGAACACGGATCAGGTCCAATCGATCTACGTATACCTTCCAGGAAATCTGCGAGCTTATCGATGTTGCCGGCGATGAGCTTGTGGAGATCCTCACCGGCCCACACGGGGCACACGAAAATGGACACGATTATGCACGTGGCTCCGCCGATGAGAATGGTCGTCAGCCTCTGGTGGGCAAGCTGCAGGAGCTGCTCGACCCGGTATCCAGAGACGGTCACCATGCTGTACGTCAGGATGAATATCAGGACTCCATAGTCATACCTCGCCTTGATCCACGGGACGAATCTCGTGAATGTGGCCGCTGCACCTGCAAGATAGACATCGAAGGTCATCCCCGTGACCAGCGAGGATAAGGGAACCGGGCCGGTTCTCGAAGGTTAGCACTAGGTGTTTTTGTTTATCCTACCGAGCAAGAAGACGAGGATGCCGAGGACAATGGGCTCTCCTTCCTTCCCGAAAAGGCATGCTAAGTGTTGCGACCCCACTCCCAGGGCTCCAGCCAAGAGAGTCGCGCATCCCCTGTTTATTCCTTTGCTTAGGGTTGCTCCTGATCAAACATGACCAATAAACACGAACAACTTTCATTCGAGCCCCAGAACCTGGCATATGAGATGCTGAAGACTTTTCCGAGCGCTATAATGTTTGGCGCATGGATAAGTAGGGGAAATAAGAACCCGAGCTCACCGGCTGTAAATTCGAAAACGACGACGACAGTCAGCACGGCCCACATTCCCGAGATACCATATCCATCATAGAAAGGCCTGATGTAGTACACGAGGGAGACCAGGGTGAGGGCCAGCCCAACCTTAAGCGAGTGAATCACCCGTCTCGGGTCGTCTTGCCCTAGCTTCCTCACTTTAGCCCCGAACTCGACGGCCTTGTCCTTGGCCTTCACGGGAATGCCCTTAACGCGGACCCAAAGACTAGCCAACATCCCGGCCCTCACACCGTGGGCGCCGGAGCTCGATTCGATGTCCATTACGGAGCTAATGGGGAAACCTCTCGGGAGTAGTCTCTCGGGGCGAAAGGCAAGAGAGGAAAGCTCCCTGGAGGGAAAATGGGTTCGCGGAGCTGCATTTATAGAACATACGCGAGAGAGAGCATTGAAAAGGGGTGGCGCAATACGAGAATACTTTTATGTGGACACGGGTTGGTGTGTACTTCAGAGTCAGAGGACAGAGATTTGCTTTTGAGAGCAGACAAAGTGCCGTTTGAATGCTGCTGACTAGCCTCTTCTGACCGACTTTCTTAGATGTAATTAGGGAAAATTTTATAATTAATACAAAATATTTTGATAATGTAACATTTTAGTACAAAATTTTTAAAATGTAATTCTGTGCTATATTTTTTTTCAAATATACTACACTCTAATATATTCAGTTAGTTTTTTACTAACGCCGTTAATTTTTGATGACGTGGATGGTCTATGTGACGCTCCTTGATGACGTGGTTTCATATTTTAAATATGTGGATTGCCACGTAGCATATGGTGGAACCCACTATTTCTTTATTCCTTTCTCTCTCCACACCTATCTCTCTCTCGGCTCCCTCTCTCTCTCTCTCACTCGACTCTCTCTCTCTCTCTCTCTCCCTCTCCCTCTCTTTCTCTCTTGCTCGGCTCTCTCTCCCTCTCTCTCGCTCGCATGCTCTCTCTCCTTCTCAATTTTTATGTTGGGGGCTTCATGATTTGGGGGGAATTAAAATTAGATGAGAAGAGAATAGTGAGAAGGTTCAATTAATTGTAAGAAAATTTTAATGCGATAGATATCAAGAAAATATTTAGTACTAATTTTATTATTTTATTACCAAAATTTTAACTTCTTTTGAAAATCTTTTGACAATTAATTGAACATTTGCACTCTTCTCTTCTCATCTAATTTTAATGCCCCCAAATCGTGAAGCCCCTACATAAAAATTGAGAAAGAGAGAGAGCATGCGAGCGAGAGAGAGAGGGAGAGAGGGCCGAGCAAGAGAGAAAGAGAGGGAGAGGGAGAGAGAGCCACGAGAGAGAGAGAGAGAAAGAGGGAGAGAGAGAGGGAGAGGGACAGAGAGAGCAGAGCGAGAGAAAGCTGAGAGGGAGAGGGAGAGAGAGCCGAGAGAGAGGGAGAGAGAGGTGTGGAGAGAGAAAGGAATAAAGAAATGGTGGGTCCCATCATGTGTTACGTGGCAATTTACATATTTAAAATATGAAATTACGTCACTAAGGAGTACCACGTAGACCGTCCATGTCATTAAAAATTAACGGCATTAGTAAAAAATTAACGGAATGTATTAAAATGTTGCATATTTGAAAGAAAATGTATTTTAGAGTTATATTTTAAAATTTTTGTACCAAAGTGTTACATTATCAAAACGTTTTATACTAACTGTGCAATTTTTCCGATGTAATTATATTATTTTTTATTCAATAATTAAGATATTATAAATTTAATTCCCATTATATTTGATGTAATCTTAGAAAATTTTAATTTTGGTTCATAGGTATCATCAATCCAGCGATAAGAGCTATATACATACATATATATATATATACACAGGCACGCGGGAACATGAAAGGGGTACGTCATAGTTGAATACCATTGATAACCTCTTGAATCTAAGTTCGAATATGCAACTCCACCTTGCATTCACTTATCTTCGGTGTGTAATTAGTCATGATTCAAAGAACGAGTCGATTAGGCCACAATCACCTTCCAGTATCGTGCTCATGATTTCATCGTGTAATCGTGTTATGACCGACGATGACATCCGGCAAGGGCAACTGACCTCTCCGAAGCCTCCAAGTACGTGAGAAAACGGGATTATTCCAGGTACCGGATTGCTTACACTTAATCTACGTATAGGAAATATATATATGTGTGTGTGTGTGTGTGTGTGTGTGTGTGGTGTATTACTTCTTCCCCAAGAAAAATTTAGGTACTTGGCAAAGTTGATCACAGTCCATGGCAACTGTATCCCACAGGAGACGAGATAAGGCCCTAATTAGGACTCAACCAGGAAGTTGCCTGATCGTGCGATTAAGTGGAGTCCCCCAGAATTGAACCTTTTTCCCATCTTTCTTTTTTTTTTTATAAATTAACAACGACTAATATGTTTGATATTATATTATATTAAATAGCATAAAACTCATCATTAATTCTCATATATCGACATTTAAAAGTTCTAAATATAAATTTATCCTACTATATATTATTAACTTATCGACGGACTGATGAAAGAGACATGATTGAATCTTTTTCATTTCGTGAATTTGGAAGCAATACAATTGGCACCTGCGCGCCTCCATCTCCATTCCCACGCTCTCTATCTCTCTAATTAATAAATGAGGAAATTCATTTTTTTACAATTTATTTTTGGTTTTGTGGTGGGCTCGGTTGGTGGAAGAATGACGTTATTATTTGCACTGTACTGTACTAATATATATTATTGACGAGATAGAAAATTTTCCGTACACAGCTAATATTAGTTTTTAATTTTTCTTTATATATATATATATATATATATATCATTTTAGGTCGTCTTGAACAATATATGGGTGAGAGTGACAAATGGAGGGCGAGATCGGGTTCGCGGATTGATGCATATGACTATTGTTTTGGGGTCATCGTGTGGGGCTCGATCGGTTTCGCTTAGACCTGGCAAAATCTGGCCTAGTACGTTAACACCATGCCTGAGCTAGGGTTTATCGTGCTGTACCGGCACGGTCAGGTAATTTTATCAAGCATGCTAGGCTGACAATCTCTCGGCAGGGCCGGTACGATAGTCTAATTATGAAAATTTAAAAAAATCTAATAGACAGTCATATACTATTAAAGAATAGAAGAACCACATTCGTCAGCTTATTTGTAGTTGCAGACAAATCACGATCAAGGGAGATTATCGTGCTAACAAGCTGGGCCGAGCCGCCCCTGTCTTATCGTGCCGGGCCAGCCCAGCCCTATATCCTAAAGGGACATGCTTGGACCAACTCTTATCGTGTCAAGCCAGCACGATTTGCCACCTCTAGGTTCGCTAATCTCGGGGCCAAAAGTGTTCCATAATGTAAGTACCCTGTTTTAAGTAGCGTAGAGACAATATTATGCATGGAACCATCCGGTATCATAACAATCGACTAATTTACCGAACGGTGTGTTATACAGTTTGGAGTCCGCCAATTAAATCCTGTACCACTCTTAAAACCTGGACCAATAAATAAATAATTTGAACGCCCACAATGCCCTCGATGTTTTCCGACAAGGATTAGTGTTACTAATGTACGAGTCATAGTGAAACAATAATTATGTAAAATATTTTTTAAAAAAATAAACATAATATATTAATCGCATTGATAGGCTGCATGATTGTAAATTCCATATAAAATATATGAGATTTTTATGTGGGCTTGTAATTAGGATTAATTATTAGTATTTTTTTTAAATTATTTTCACGGCCTCTTCTGTTCTTTTGTTTCCCCGCTCCTTAAGCTGAAATGTAACCTAGAGAATATGATCGGCAAGTGGGTCGAAAATTATAGCATTTTTCACCCATTAAAAGAAAATAATAAAAATACACCAGCTCAACTGCACGCATGAACCGATAAATCCTACGGGCGTAAACCCGCAAGTCAAGAAAGACGAAGAGAGGAAGAGAGAAAGAGTTTACAATTTCGCATTTTCGTCGGTAAAATTTCTTCCGCGTTCTTCCTGACACCTTATTCTCTAATCCTTTCATGACCCGCGATGTTTTCTTGACGACCGGAAAACTCCGCACCACTCCACTTCCAGCCGGACACGGTTTTGAGCTAATCCAGAGGAAACGATGCCCTCTTTTCCCCTCCGATGGTGACGACTCCGACTCCACTAGCCGTACTATTATTCTATTTGATTTGCGTCATGAGATCTCTTTATTTATTTGTTTATTTTTGTTGCATCATTTACGCATGAGCTCGGATTGATGATTTTGGCGACGAATACACCAATTCATGATCATAGTTATTATTAGGGTTCATGTATAAGCTGGCTCTTGTAGTAATAATCTGATGATATTTCACATCCCTGCGCCACCACCCCTCCGGTGTAATAATTCAATTCGACGTACCCGGATCAAGTAGTACGCCCCACCCATGGAAGCGCCGAATCAGTCCGATACACGACGATACAGTACAATAGGTCCAACGATGCTGGAAACGTAAAGTTCTTACTTTCTACATGTCTACGTATGTGTGTGTGTATATATATATATATATATATATAGTAAGAAATCCGCCGTACCAAAACCGAAGATCACGATTTGCGGATGCTCTATGCCGATCGTGTGCTGTGAACGAATCTTCTACGAGGGTTACGTTGTAGATTTCTTGCTCGATCCAAGTCAGCCATTCCCGGATCTTCCAAGCTTTCGATTAATGGATATGTGAGTAGCCCTCGACAGCATGAAACGAGCTACTTACGTCAGTCATCCTCGAGGTACGCGATTTGTCGTGGCCACATTTGCACACGTACACTGAACAAAAGGTGTACAAGACACACTTGATAACCCAACAATGCTTCTCTAATATATATATGTGTGTGTGTGTGTGTGTGTGTGTGTTTAACATATATATCATCAGCAACATGTATATATATATATATATATTATATAGTACAAGGCCACTAATCAAGCGTACATGCGTCTGTCGGTTGTAAATTTGAAGGTGATTGATTCGATTAATGACACGCACCCAGCAACAACATTCTGAATATCTCTGACGACTTCACCGTCGAAAGGGATATCTTAATCTCCATGAACCTAATTGATAGTCTCAATTATCATTTGTTCGTGCCTCCGCATTCAGTGTATATAATATCATATAAGTACGCATTAGGGCTCAAGATAAGGTGCTTCCACACCTCCAGCAAATAGCATCCTGCCGGAACGAGGTAGGTCAGCATCGTGCACGACACATGTAGATCTTGTTAATTGACTAGTGGGACATTTGAGGAACCGTTTGTTGTTTTGTCGGGTCGAAAAGAGATTGGCTTTCTTTTGTAAAAGTAGTTAGGTCGGAGGAGTCGGGATGGGTGCGGCCGTGAAATGGTCGCATCGATGAATCTCGTCCCACCGTGAACCCCGACGTTGATGGGGGATGTGGCAGCTCAATTACATGATTTCTTATATGTTAATTAATTAATTAATTGGGGTGGATCATCGACCGGCGATCATGTTGGGTAAACCCCTCCATAATTTGCACGACCATCATGCAATATGCGCATGTTTCCCACAAGTTACGGGGCTTAAGTGTTACAGATGGAGAAAATATATTGAATCTAGATTCACTACCAGAAATTCCCAATTTTCTATCGGACATATATGGCGGAGATTAGACGCTTTTCTAACGGAAGTTAGCATATTTCGTCGGATTTCGAAGGAAATTCATGTCTCAGAAGGGGTTTCAATGAAAATTTTAAGCCTGACGGAAATAAGACGGAAATGTGTCAAATTTCCGAGAGAAATTCCATAGGAATTTCCTGAGAGAATAGCGTCGAAGAATTGTTGACGGAAAGTTTTCCGTCAAGATTGACCGACGCAAATCCATCGGAAAATCACCGAGGCCAAATCTCTTGGAAATCCATCGGAAAACTTTTCCAATAGATTACTGAGAGAATTTTTCTAACGAGATTTCCATCAGATGTTGTCTCATGGAAATCTCACGAAAAGTGATTCTATCGGACATTCTTGACAAAAAAAATTGGGCAATGCACCACAAATTTTCCTTATCCTACTTCATCCTTGCTACGTTCATGTTTATAAAAATATGTAAATTGCAAGTATTAAACACAATATTCATTACAAAATGTATATCACATTATCAATAGCTAAATTTACAATCAAAAGTACATTTATGTTAAAGTTCTATATGATCTATATGTACATAAAATATACGCATCAAAAAGTTGCAAATACATGCTGGTGCACCATCTTCGCATTCTGTAAAAGTCATTAGATATGCCTATGTCAACAATATATAAACGATCACTAATCCTTCTCATCCTTCCCATCGGTCGGCCTTCTAGTATTCCTTGACCGTCTTGAATAAATGAATGTGCGTTGTGAATCATCAAACAAAAGCATATATGAATCTTGATCAAATAACAAACGCACCGGTGGATGTGGAGTCCGATGTCCAATGGGTGCTGATGTCATCCTTGTTAGCTGAGATACTTGCAGAGCAGATGATTCAGGTCGTACTTGCAGTGATGGAGTGGTAAATGCTGGTGGTATGAAACTCGGATGTGGATGCATGAAACTCGGTTGCATCCCCCACAAGCTTTGACGAGCCTCCATCTGTTGCAATCTCTGTAAGATTTCACTCTGCATTCTAGTCATTGTCATCATAGATAGTCGAAGATCCTATATGTCTTTTGTTTGCGACGACTGTCGAGCTCCTAGCTCTTCATTCATCTTTGTCACAAGTCGTTATACCTCTTTAGAAGGTAATGTTCAACTGGAGTCACTATCGTCATCATGCAGATGGTCATTAGATTGCTCGACATCCTTTCCTTGCTGTCTTGTTGAGTTTTCTCCCTGATTTGTAGGCATCTGGAGAATATCATACGAAACCATCTTATTAGATGAAATAATATTCAATAAAACAGAATTTGTTTCAGTAACAAAGACAGGAATAGAATATAATATGTCAACTAGAACTTTACGATCTATGATCTTTTGCAAGTAATTACAATTTTGGTGCTAGCAGCAAAACACACCCCACCTAAGCTTGCTATAGAAATTAATAGCATAACCCAGCAGTTAACAAAGCATAGGCTAGCAAAACACAACTTACCCAAAAAATGTAAAACACTAGATAGCAGAAGCATCATAGCACCGGCAACACAATGGAGAAGAGAAATTAATAAAGGCACTAGAATATATAAGATAATAACAAACCATCTACCAATGATGATAGAAAAAGTCAAAGAAGCAACAAGGGCATAAAAAGTTATGAAAACAATGATAAAATATGTAGTAACAAATAACAGTGAACAAACAATCCATGTAACATATGATAGACATGTATAATAATAGATCAATCCAATGATATTGGACCTCATACCTACATAAATTGATGCAAAGGCTAGCAACAATGCAGGACAATTGCAATTTAGTCATTTAGACATTTCATCGAACACCTGGCGAGCATAACAGTATAACAATACCTTCAATAATCCGAGCTGGGATTTCTAAGCTAGAGGGGTCTAACCCGGAGGTGTCCTAGCTAGGGGCGGGTGGGGGGTGTGCGAGCTGGACGCGTCCAAGCTAGAGGCGTCTGAGGTGGGGGCGTGCGTGCTTAGGGATTTTCGAGCTAGAGGCGTCCAAGTTAGCAACTTACGAGCTGGAGGCTTCAAAGCTGGGGGCATCCGAGTTGGAGGCGTGCCAACTAGCGATTTCTAAGCTTGAGGTGTCCGAGTTGGGGGCGTTCGAGCTAGAGGTGTCCGAGTCGGGAGATTTCGGAGCTAGAGGCATCCGAGCTGGAGGTGTCTGAGCTGGGAGATTTCCGAGCTGGAGGCACTGGAGCTGGAGGTGTCTGAGCTGGGAGATTTCCATCATGGAGGCGACCAAGCTGGAGGTGTCGGAGCTGGGAGATTTCTGAGCTGGAGGTGTTTGAGCTGGGAGATTTTCAAGCTGGAGGCGTTTGAGATGGAGGCAACCGAGCTGGAGGCGACGAGCTAGAGTCCATCGTGCTAGATGTCATCTAAGCCGGTCTTGTGAGGTCGTTCGAGCTACTGTCTGCTATCAAGATCTGCAAAAGATTGAAGACAAGATCTGCAGAAGATAAAGAATGGGCAGCAGCGGGAATGACAGAAGAAAATCAGTGATCCCATGAGTAGCCCCGTTTTCCGTCAGTGTTGTGTCAGAATTATTTCTGTCAAATTTTTCATGGGAATTATTCTCATAGAAGCTTTGCTTAAGATATTTCTATCAGGTTATTCTAATGGAAAATATTTGTGTGACAATTTTTCGTAAGAGCACTACTGCAAATTTTCCGACGGCCAATTTCTGCAGTAAGTCTATTGCAAATAATTCCATCACCATTTTCTATCAGAATTTCCAACGGAAATTTTCGTCAGACTATTTCTGTCGGAAAAATTTGACGGAATATAGGAAATTTTTGGTAGTGATTAGTTGAAGTCCATCATATCTTTAGACCATAGTCTTTAAAATCGAACTAGGCCATTTGGTTAGATTGGTTCAATAGGGAACAAGATAGGCACCTAGTCCGATTTACTTAATTAATCTAAATGTAATCTAGATTCGGCCACATCCGTATAAACCAACCGGTTTCTAGTTCAACCATAAAATCCAATTGAACCGATAGTTGAACATGGTGAATTAAAAATTATTTTGAAAAAGAAAAAAATCCCATCAACGTTGGCATCTATTTAAAAAATAACATCGATATTACATTTTATTTTTAGTAGATTTAAATTTATATTTTTATTGAATTAGATATTATAATGTATATCTTAAAATTTATAATTATAAATTGATATTCAATATATGATATTTTATTTATAATTATTATTATTTATTAAATATACGGTTTAACTTATTAAATCCACGATTCGATCCATAAACTCATACCTTATCCAGTTTTTGGTCCGGTTCGGTTTTAGAAGTTATGCTTTAGGTGCCAAGTAATGCAAGGAAACTCTAGAATGCAGCTCTGACAAAGGTGGTGAATTTCGTGGACTTCCCTCGTTACAGATATGGGCCGAAATAGGCCCATTATCCCGACCTCCACGGGTGCCATGGGCCAGCGATCAATTGTCGGCCCACTAGGATATTGGGCCTTCGGTGGACCAACCGCACCACGAGCAAAGGAGCTCACATGACTAGCACCTACTTCAAAGTTCGAAACACGTCGGTGGTGTTAATTTTGATCCTCCGTTTTCTCTTTTCCGTGCGCACCACGTGGTATCGAGAAATCTAACGGACTCTGTTCCATCTTCGAATGGGGTTAGTCCGCTGCACAACTCGTGGAACTGAGGCTTGGATGCACCAATTAAGATCAATCAAGGGGGAATGCTTTGGGTCATGTCTATACATTTTTTTCGTGCAGGAAACATGAATAAATAAACAAAGATTAAAAGGGGGAAGCCTGAGGGGAGTCACTAGATCTAGATACTATATTTTATTGTAAAATCTCAACACTAAAGTATTTATTCTAAATCAATAGGAATCCACCCGGGTAGATTCGCCATATTCCCTTGTTTGAATGAAACTTTGGATTTGAATTTCTTCGATTAAGAAAAATAAACCCCTATCTTTAAATGGATAAATTATACCTATACTGTGCCGATAATATGAAATTTTTATAAGTGGTCTTTGAAATTTGGAGTCAAGGCATTGTTTATTAGCGGTGCGACGTAGACAGTGTGTCAGCTTTTCGGATGAGCGATCAGTCCGCCCATGGCCACTTTCCCTTTTAGAGAGGGTCACCCTTCAAATGGTACTTCGACAATCATTCCACTGAGCTCCTCCACCTCCCTAGGGTTTTGATAATGGAGTAAAAAATGTCCGCCACGAGCGCCGATCAAACCCTCTCCTCGGGGATCGATCACTGGGATTGGCATGCATAAATTCCATCTAATGACAAAATGCTGTACGCATCATTATTATTTTTACGGATCCATTCATTATCCAGATTATAAATAAGATAATGTATCTTAATCTTATGCAGTTATTTCGAAATGTTGAATTTGATGCCAAGTTGCTTGAAAAAGCCTGTGAAAACCGGTTAACCAGCTGCAGACATTTCAAGGTGTGATAGGAATGTTGATGTTGAGAACCGGTCCGATGCGTGAGCGCCTCGGACAACCCGCTTCGCCGACGTCCAACAAACACGGTCTTAAGTAATGAAAACACGTCAATGGGTCCATCGGATGGCACAGACAGGGAGGATCAAGAAACGAGGATTTGTTCGTGGGATCGACATGGATGGTTGTGTGGATCAATAAAGTGGCGTCGTTCCTCTCCCCGCTGTGGATATGGAAGGGCCACGTCCACACTCACAAAAAAAAGGGAAGCCTTTTAAAGAATTGATAATCTCTATATCTAATCCTCCAATAATTGAATATCAGTGTCTCCGATAATAATTAGGATCAAAGGATCAAAACAAAATCAAGAAACAGAGTCGGATCGGATCTAGTATCATTATTATCTTCGATCACGGGATGAGAAGGGTTTTCTCGATTTGAACTCTATTACTCCTTATCGTTCCCCATTCCTTCTGATCTCATCTGAATCGAAGGGACTTTATCTTCGTTACTTGGACGGGGAAGCGCGTCCCATCCAGGCCGAGGCGTTCCACCGACCGCGTATACCGAAGGCTATGGCCGATGTCGGAAGGGCTACACGACGTCGAGCAATGGGCACTAATTATTAGATGTGGGAATTTACGTGAAAAATGAATATGCACTGCAATGTAGGGTGGTAGGGAGTGAGGGGTCAGGACAAGGCGGACACCGAAATTAATACGCTGTCCCTTTCGTGCCAAGGAGCTCGAAAATGTCGGTACGAGACATTTACGTGTTGGTGGCTCGATTAATGGGTTTGATAAACACATCTAACCAATTTAAGATGCGTTAAATTATAAGTCATTTGAGTTATACAACAGTTATATTATATTAGTAAAATATTATTATTCTTATTTATTATATTGTTAATATTTTTTTTAGTATTTATATGATATAACAATTACATAATACATATTTAAATTTTATTTACTTTTATAATCTCGCATCCGACTCACGCTCGTGTATATTCCTTGCTACCGAGAGATTACCGTTGTTGTCCTGATCACACTTGATTGATGATGGATCACTATAATCTTAAAAAAATTGCCTAATTTAAATATAAATTAATTATAATAAGATAAATTTGCAGATGATAGTATTAAGATTGCCTGCCCAAAATTTTTATCCCCATACGTAGGCTAGCTCATCTCCGACTAGTCACCATCTTGACTTGGGTGACACGTGGGCCCCCCAGATTCGTAAATAAAGTGGGGGAACAAAAGCAGCCCTTTGATTGGACGGCGGGTCCCATAGTGGGGGAGAAGGGGAAAAGTATGCATTATTTATATATAAGTCGGATGGATGAGTTAAACTGATTTGATGCATTTTTACCTTCGTGTATAGCTCAAATATAAGTGATATGGACGAGTAAGATAAATAATTATGAGACTTATGTCTTTTTTTTAGGTCGATAAGTTTAGATTAAGTTTTGGGATATCAAGTGATAAAATAGGGGAGAATCTTCTCTTAGAGGGGGAATAGGGAGGGGAGGACCCCTCCGCGTGACGCGTGTCGATGGTTAGTGGAATCATAGGGCCACGCCTGACCTTACCGAGCCCACCACGTACGTACGTACATACATACATATATATTGAACTCCAACACACATACACACACATCAATGGCTGCTTTTCGAGCTCGACGGTAACAGAGAAGAGTTCAAGTGCGACATATTCGGATCGAGGATACTGTCGTCGTCACCGAGCGATCTAATAATACCACCGATCATCTGCGCTCTTGCCTGCACGTTTCCAGCAGAGCCTTAGGGTTGCGGATGAATCCGTTGAAATTTCATTCCGGCACGCCGATCCGTCTCGAATATGTAATGTAAGCTGGATGCTCATCCGAGCTGTGATAAGGCGGATGTTGATTGATGTCGACGGCCTCCACATGGCTTTGTGTCTCAGCGTGACAGAAGTAAAACCCGATCATGCATGCGATATGTGTACATATATATATGTATATATATACATATATGTTTTTCCACTTAAATTTTCACTTATTTTATTATTTTTTGCAAGACACTTGCAAAAAAAAGAAAAAAAAGGGAAAAAAAGCTGTTCTCCTTTGCCCTAGTTTTTAAGATTAGACGGAATTGAGAATCGATATAAGTTTAAAGGTTACATCATACATTTATTTAATAAATAATATTAATATTATAATATTATTAATAAATTAATATAATATTATAATTTAATAATAATTTTTAATAAAAATTTATGGTATAATTATTATATTAATATCAAATTCAACATAAAAATATAAATATAAATTTAGTAAACTAAAATAAGTATATTATAATATATTTTTTAAAAATTTAAGTCGATCGATTTTTTCATCAATTCAATTAGATTCGCTAGTCTGACCTGAAACCGATCGGTTCAATCGGAGTTGATCACATTCCAATATCAATTGGGTTAATTTCAAACATTGGACCGGATGAGTAGCTGGTTCTTGATCGAACCAGCTAGCCCAATCCGGTTTTTAAAACTTTGCTTTTGGCTATATATATAGAGTAGAAATTGAAGAGGTTTCGCGTTTGACGATTCTAGACCAATGTCTACTTATTAATCATGGTGGTTGCGTTGCCCGGTGATCGACTACCGTTGAACACAAGACACATCAACATTAAGCAGCGGGATTCCATTTATAGGAAATAATGGACCAAATTCGGCCGGGTTGTCCCGATGAAAATCCGCCTCGGATATGATTCACTCGTTCGCCCCTGCTCCATATCGGACACTATGATAAGACCCGTATCCAACTCGTACAAGCTAGATATGCCCACAAACTCAACCCCAGCTCTCAATTTTTAATATGGCGTCGAGGGGTTCGTCCGTGAACGACAACTCACGTAGACATGGATCCGCACGAGCCCATGCATGTGTGAAGTTTACATAGTTTTAAAAACCGAACTGGGCCGGCCGGTTTGACTGGTTCTACCAAGAATCGGCCCTTACCCAATCCGGTTCTCATAAATAATCTAATTACATTTTAAATTCGGTCAAATCTAGTTAAACCGGTCAGTTCCTAGTCGAACCAATAAATTCAATTGAAGTAGTGAATAAATCGATAAACTTAAAATAAAAAATAATATAATATACTTATTTTATTTTACTAAACTTATAATCCTATTTTATGTTAAATTTAAACTAATATAATGGTTATATTAATAATTTTTATTATAAATTATATTTAAATTATAATATTATATCAATTTATTTGATAATATTATATTAGTAATATTATTTATTAAATATATAATTCGACTTATTAAATATTCAATCTGATCTATCAACCCATATTATAATTAATTTTTGATTCGATTGATTTTAAAAATTATGGAAGATTAAAACTAGGAAGAGATTCGAACTTTTGATCTCGTCAACTAATGATCACACACTGCTATAAGATCCTATCCAACGGATTGCTTTATCTTCAAACTGTGGCCATCCAACCACCCAAAAAAAATCAACGTATTTATTTATTTTTCTCCATAATAAGAAGAGAAAAAAAATTTCAATTATTTTTAGGAATTAGGGAATATAAATAATTTTAATAATTAGAATTAAATAAAATTTTCTTCGACAAAACGACGATGCCCATTAGCCTGAACCCTTTTAATTTCGATGGGTTTTTCCCATCAAAGTCAGCATTTTAATTCAGTAATTGTATGGCGGAGTCCCCTGTGGATCTTCGTCTTCTCCATCTCCTCACTTTCTCTGTAATGATTTTCGCTTTCTTTTCTGATATTGATCTCTCTGTCTCTCTCTCGCTCGCTCTGTGTGTGCGTGTGCGTGTGACTCGTATAGCTTTGAGTTTTTGGGGAAGGAGACGCCTTTCCTCATTCATACTATCATCCATCAGCTGTTCCCATCTCCTCTGACACTAACTTTCGGTTTCGATATCTTCAAAAGTAAAAAAAATATATTAAATATTATATTATATTATACAATTCACTGTATATTTCGAAACCCTTCTTTAGTCTCTCTGTCTCTTGAAAGTTTTCTTTGTTGCTCATCATCAGAGCTGCAGCGGAAGCTTGACAAGTACAAAGAATCGAATCATTTGAAAGGAGACGTGTATGGGGTGAGGATTGCCAGTCCGAATCGCCGTATGTGGAAGATCCCCCTTCTCAGTCCGATAGCAGAGACACACCGAGAGAGAGAGAGAGAGAGAGAGAGAGAGAGAGAGAGAGATCGAAGAAACGGGAGGATGAGCTTGTCAGGGACGAGTTGAAATTCAATCACCGGTACGTTTATATTTCCCTTTTCCATAATTAATGAGCCGCCTTTTCATTCATATGTATATTAACTCAACTCTTCACCTCCTCTATGTTGCGCTGTTGATTTGCATCGATTCTTCAGGAGAGGACTTCCGTGGGGGTTGCTGTTCCGATGCACTGCCGTATACAGATACCCAGATGTGCTTACACACACACTCTTGAGTCTGCTGACAGGAGGTTGGTGATATGCATATATATATATTTATATGTCTGTGTGCGCGGTGTTGATTGGTGCGATAAATTAGTGGCTGCAAGCTTCCTTTTACTGCTGCCATGTAGTTTGGCAGCTGCAACGTAGTTGAAGTAACCGGTGATGAGTTTCAGTTTACTACTGTCTGTTTCGATACTCTTAAGGATCTGCAGAATTCTTACGGTTTTCCTCTGGGCAGAGTAACAGAAAAGTGATGAGGACGGGGCGCACATGTGTCCATTCTAGGAGCTCGAGTTCTACCACAGCATCTACCGTAGAATTTCGCAGGTGAACCAAAACCGACATATCATAAATTCTTCGAGTATCTATGCACATGTTCCTTTTCAACATACTCCTCTCCCCTTAGTTTCAAACTAGCATGCATACGCATAGACACATTTGCTTCTATTTTGCCTTCTAGTTTGAGTGATCCAACTAGCTTCACAGCAATTTTGTGATTCGTCCGATGGGTAGAATCGTATCACCACCGGCTAGCCTCCTGGTCATCGCTGCACCAGGTTCGTAATGATACAAAGAAACACTAACAGTCAATATTTGTCATATGTGAATCTTGTGGGTCAGTCTGAACGCATCAGGGCTATCGCCATTTCAGTGACCAGGGTATGTGTACTGAGCAAAATGAGAACACGATCAATCGGTCACTGCCGGGTTGATCGTTCATATGACCGGAGAAGAAATAGACATCCATGTCCTCGCATGTACATATACGTGAAACCTTTACCAGGATACTGCGACTATGCATGGCAGCTGTACATATTGTAAACAGATCAGTGGGATAAAGGGAGAAGACGTGATGTGTGTGATTCATTTTTTTCTCGAAAACTCATATTCGTTGAAGTTGAGCTAACAACGGATGTCTATACGATTGCCTGTCTAAGTTGTAATAAGACGAGCTAGATTTCCATGATTCTGAATGTATGTTTGATCCTCTTGGGTGTAGACTGATCTAACTTTGCATTCGTGTGTCAGCAAATTACTAATTCATTCTCCAGTGGAAGAATTCGGCAATTGAGAAGAAGATATATATTTGTGGAAAGACCGGCCGGCAATGGCAACATTCTTCCGACCCAGCCCCGATGCCCAGACCGAGGATGGCCTGCAAACCCTAGTACTGATGAACCCTCCAAGCTACATCCAATATTCCAGAGACCCTTCACAGCCTGGAAACAATCTCAATTTCGTCAATTCAGTCGCCTCCACGTCCTCCCAGCTCCCTCAAACCAGCCAACAGCTTGCTGTCATGCCGTTGCCTCCCGGGACAGTAGCCAGAGAATCAAGTTCACAGTGCGTGCACCATGGCCCCATGCATCCATATCATGGATTTGCTTCACGCTTCCATGGAAATCCCTGGAGCACCATTGATGCCACATCACAGGCCACTGCTGTGGAGAGTACTAATACTCCACGATCCCAGCAGGGATTGTCTCTGAGCCTCTCCTCCCAGCAGCAACAACAGCCACCATTACCAAACTACACTGCATTTGGAAGCAGCGAAGGAGAAGTTGCTGCAGCATCGACATCAAAACCTCATGCCTCAGCTTCATCAGCAGAAGATAATCGTGTTTCATCAAGTGGCTTGTCCCCAGCAGCTCTGGGTGTTACAATCGGTGTTTCGGGTGTGCCAAGTGCTGTCCTAAGCTCTAAGTACTTGAAGGCGGCTCACGAGCTTCTAGACGAAATCGTAAGTGTTGGACATGGAATAATGCTGAAGAAGGATAGATCAGAGAAAGGAGGCGATGAGAAGAAAATGAGCGGATATTTGGTCGTGGGGACAAAAACTGGAGAAGGTTCAGCCAGCGGGGAACGGACCAGCAGGAAGAGCGGTTCCGAGCTTACGGCAGTGGAGAGGCAGGAAGTTCAGATGAAGAAGGCAAAGTTAATGTCCATGCTCGATGAGGTAATAACTAACATGCTCGGGAGAGTTGTCGCTCTTGAGATCAAATCAAATTGAATGTGTATTCCCGGTCTTTCACAGGTGGAGCAAAGATACAAGCAGTACCACCACCAGATGCAGATTGTGGTCGCATCATTCGATCAGGCAACTGGAATTGGATCCGCAAGGACATACACATCCCTCGCTCTGAAGACGATCTCAAAGCAGTTCCGTTGCCTGAGGGATGTGATAGAGAGACAGATGAGGGGTGCCAGCAAGAGCCTCGGTGAGGAAGAGAGTAGCCCCAAAGGGAAACTCCAAGGCTCCTCGAGGCTCAAGTTTGTCGACCACCACTTCCAACAGCAGCAAGCGCTCCAACGGCTGGGCATCATCTCAAACAACAGCAACCCTTGGAGGCCCCAGAGAGGATTGCCCGAGCGAGCTGTTTCTGTTCTCCGAGCTTGGCTCTTTGAGCACTTTCTCCATCCGTAAGCATCTGGCTTGGCAACTGGTATCATGAGTGTTTATAGTTATTAAACAACTGATACCTTGGCAAATTTTGCATAGTAGATGGTTCATCAGCTTCTTCTGCTGAAGGCATTCACATTTTGTTGCAGATACCCCAAGGATTCTGACAAGCAAATGCTTGCGAAGCAGACCGGACTTACTCGGAGCCAGGTAAAGATTTAATTACCTGTGAGGTTATAACTTTTTTGTGTGGCCATTTGCTGACATATTCTTCGTCAAATGCAGGTGTCAAATTGGTTTATAAATGCCCGGGTTCGGCTGTGGAAGCCGATGATCGAGGAGATGTACGTCGAGGAAACCAAGCAGAATGAAAACAATGAGTCTGGGGACATACAAAGCAAGAATGGCTACTACAAAGAGGATTCATCGTCAAAGTCATCTGCTCCACAGAACAGAACCCCTTCCCTCTCAACCTCAACAAATTCCGCATTGCCGGTTGGAGGAAACCTCGGGATAAATTCTGGGTTTTCTCCTATCGGCTCATCGGAACCGGAATGGATTGCACAGCTTGGTAATAAGAAACTGAGGAGCTCGGAGTCGCTTCAATCCCAAGTAATAGAAGGTGACACTAAACCTCGAGACCTGACCGGTGAACTGGAGCAGTTCCCTCTAGCAGTGGGATTCAGGGAGGAGAGGCAGAGCAGGCATAACTATCCGATGCTGAGGTCCCCGGCCAAATTCATCGCAGGTTTCGAGCAATACCCAATGGAAGACATCAGGAGGTTCGGTGCAGAGCAATTCACAGCCCCGAGGTTTCCTGGGAATGGTGTTTCTCTGTCTCTTGGCCTCCCTCGTTGCGAGAACCTATCCATGCCCGGAGCTCGTCATCAGAACTTCCTTCATGGTCAGAGCATCGAGTTAGGAAGTAGATTGGAAATGGGAGACGGACAGAACGAACTCAGCAACCTCGGCTCATCCGCGCCAAACTCTTCGACTGCTTTCGAGGGAGCGAACATCCAAAATGACCGGAAAAGGTTCGTGGCCCAGCTGATGCCGGACTTTGTGGCTTGAAAATGGAAGATCAAAGACTGTAATCACAGGAGAGATGAGAATAGGCATGTATACATCCTGTAGATTGTGATGGTAGAACTTTAGGATTGATTATGGGAACACAGAGGAAGTTTGTAGACTCAATTTCCTATTACAAGTTTTAGATGATATCATATTCGCATACAGCCCGAAAACAAAGAGAGTCTTGATTTTGGTCTTGTCGCTGGGAATCGATGATCTTGATCGAGATTATGTGATCTGTGCGAAACCCGCTGCCGAATGCATGAATCTGCCTAGATCGGTAAGTGTGCGGGCTCCACTCATCCAAAGTGGTGACTCGTGCACTTGGAGTCTACGGTGTTACAGCCAAATTGTTTAGGTAACATAACAAAGACCGAGCATTCACACTGCAAAGTTCAACTCCACGTGGGTTTGACCATCGCTCCACAATCAGCATTGCCATTCCGTGATGACCTCCCGAAAATAATCATATGACCAATAGGACGACTCAATTAATATGCAACACGTGGATATCATCGTGCACGCAAAAAATGAAGCAAAATAGCACCAATTTTTTCTTCACCGTCTGATTCCTTCCTCTCTCTGTTTTTTTTTTTTTCTTTCTCCCTTTTCTTTTCCATTTTTTGAGTTCATCCTCCATGAACGTACAAGTTGGAGATGGAATTCGGAGACGACAGTTGGGCAGAGAAGCATTTACGGGACGGATTGGAATTTTGATAGTGTACTTTACAACGCCAAATTCTTTTGACCAATAACCTCTTACCGGCTCGTGATACCGTTGAAGCAATGTCGATACGGTGCCACCGTGACACCCTCTCGTCCCTCCCCTTTTTTCATCCGCGGGCGAAGAAGAGCCATATCGATGGAGCAAGAAGATGCACGGCGAGATCAAACTCAACCGATCAATAAATATTTAGCTATCAAAAATTGGCACGTAACAATTTCCAAGTCTCCCTGGACAGTTTCAAAGTCGTCTCTAGCTGTCACGTACGTAGGTGCAATGTAAACCAAGTGTTGCCATGCAATCCACAAGAAGGTCAACCCATAATTTAATTATGGAAAAGGACATCTGGACGGAAAAATTGTGGAATTAATTCTTATGGCCCACGACACGACTTGACCGCTGAAATAATATTATGGATTTTATTCTCTTGAATTATTTTTTTTCCATTTTTATTCAAAATTTGAATGAAATTGGCACAGCTTTTCCATCAAACTTCAGCCCCACAGTCGTATTTTTAAAAAAATATTAGTAGCTTCTAACTTAATTAGAATTAAGCTAGATTAATTCTTAAAAAGGTAATTATAGTAGTAGATTTCCTGATTTAGTGGACTAGAACATGAGATCATGGTTTTTAAAACCGGACCGAGCCAAGAACCGGTCAGGGTATGGGTTCATAGGTTTATAGATCGGATCGAATATTCAATGAGTCGAACCGCATGTTTAATAAATAATATTAATAATATAATATTATCAATAAATCTACATAATATTACAATTTAACTATGATTTATAATAAAAATTATTAATATAATTATTATATTAGTCTCATGTTCAAAATAAAATATGAATATAACTATAGTAAAATAAAATAAGTACGCTATAATAATTTTTTATATATTATATTTTATTTTAAGTTGGCTGGTTTTTTTATAAATTCAATTGGGTTCACTGGTTTAACCGAAAACTAGCCGGTTTAACCGAATTTGACCTAATTTAAAGTGTAAGTAGAGTATTTATGAGAACCGGACTGGGTGAGTGGCCGATTTTTTGGTAGAACCAGTCGAACCGGCCGGCTCAGTCCGATTTTTAAAACTTTGCATGAGACCATAAGTTTGTGTGTGTGTATATATATATGTTTGGCACTATGTCGATCGACCTGACCTGGTCACATCACAGTGAGAACCGGACTCGTGTTCCCATCGCCTCAATTGTAATAGCCTATTCCAATCACCAATCAATAATTGCATGTGGTATTATTTTAGATTTAATAATTAATATATTAATAATTGGATTATTATCGTAAAATTTTTAATTATACCCTTATATATATGTATTTTTATCTTTTTATCCATTTTTAACCTAAGATATTTTTAAATTTATGTAATTAAAAAAATAATAGTCAAAGCCGACGAGAAAGAGGGCATCATCTGACATCCCTGACGGTTGACTTTGGGTTTAGGACGCTCCCCCTTGCCGACTTTGGTCCTCTGGCACAGTGTCATCCATCTTCTTCCTGTAATCATCTTCCCAACTAAAAAATGCAGGTCGATTGCCTAGATTCGCACTTTGAAAGATACGGTGATTTGCTTCCCATTCCGGGGGACGAGATCATATCCATAAACAGATACGGAGACGCATGATGCCTCATCGTGCTGTACTCTCGAAAGGATACCATCATCGTTTACGGTATTTGACTTGGAGTCGTAGTTTTTGACAATTCATGTCGATATTGGTCAGAAGCTCCGCGTTAAAGAGCGACTAAAGGGGGCAGGGCCGCTGTAAGTCTGGTCCTATACGACTCTCGAACCCAATTCTATTTACATTACTGCTTGACTTTCTGTCTTTGAATCTGCCTCCAAGTCATATCATATACTCATATAAGGAGCCTTCATATCTCCTGGAACCTAATTCACATCGCTGCGCCCTCTCTTCTTCCTCTTTCTTACTCGGAATCCGAGTTTGCATTTACCGAGTGTTCCATTCGGTATGGAGGATTTTGATGTCCCTCCCTACTTTGTATGCCCCATCTCTCTCAAGATCATGAGGGATCCAGTCACGGTCTCCACTGGGATCACATACGACCGGGATAGCATCGAGAGCTGGCTGTCTGACTCCAGCAAGGACGGCAAGTGCCCCGTGAAGAAGCTGGCCATCTCTGACTCCGAGCTGACCCCAAACCACACCCTCCGGAGGCTAATCCAGTCGTGGTGCGCCCTGAATGCCTCTCGAGGCATCGAGCAGATCACCGCCACCCCAAAGGCTCCCACCACCAAGGCCCGGATCACCGAGATCCTCAATGAGGCCAGGTCGCCTCAGTCGCTGTTGAAGTGCCTCAGGAGGCTCAGATCAATGGCGTCCCAGAACAGCACGAGCAGATGGTCCCTGGAAGAAGCGGGTGTTGTCGACTTTCTCGCCAGGATTGTAATCAGCAATATGGTATGCTCCACTTCATTGCCATCGGAGGACTTGTCGGATGTCGATGGGTTGCTTGGGGTCGAGAACCCCAGTGACGAAGCCCTATCCGTCCTCTACAATCTCCAGCTCTCGGAAGCTGGATTCAAGGCCCTCATCGGAGAGAAAAATGGGGAGTTCATCCAGTCTCTAATCCATGTCATGCGGCGTGGATCGTGTGAGTCTAGAGCCTGTGCAGTGCTGCTCTTGAAATCGATGTTCGAGGTCGCAGACTTGATGCAAATGATAACGTTAAGCCAAGAGTTCTTCGTTGAGGTGGTGCAGCTCTTACATGATCAAATATCCCCTCAGGCATCAAAAGCCTCGCTAAACCTCCTCATCCAGATCATCCCACAGGGCAGAAACCGGATCAAGGCCGTCGAAGCGGGCCTTGTCCCGGTCCTTGTAGGGTTCCTCCTCAACTGTTCCTCGGACAGCAAGCAGGTCGATGAGATGAGCCTCGTGCTACTGGAGATGACATGCCAGTGCGCCGAGGGCCGAGCCGAGCTCCTGAAGCACGGGGCTGGCTTAGCAGTTGTGTCGAAGAAGATTCTCAGGGTCTCTCACATCGGAAATCAGAGGGCTGTGAGGATTCTGCTCTCGGTGTCGAAGTACTCCACGACCCCGGCTGTCCTCCAAGAGATGCTGCAGCTGGGGGTTGTGGCTAAGTTGTGCTTGGTCCTTCAGGTTGATTGTGGAAACAGGATAAAGGAGAAGGCTAAGGAGATTCTCAGGCTGCATGCTAGGGCTTGGAAGGACTCTCCATGCATACCCATTGACCTGCTTTCTTCTTATCCATCAAAATGAGCTATCGTAGATGTGCAGTTCAACCCCTTAAAATTTCGGATACAAGTTTTAGAGACGGAGAATATATATAGGTATGTATGTATGTATATTTGGAAAGATCATATCTTATAGTACTTAACCTGAATTCAAATATATTATTAATGCCTAGTGATGCATACAACAAATCATAGAAGGATTGCTCAATTGGGAAATGATTGTGCATATGGACATAAATCGAGCGTCCATTTTCCTCTGGCTAGAGATTGGAAGGATTGATGCTTTTCGTCGACATATACTACATCCTAGGGCAGTCGTCTTCTAATTAATTTTGTCTCTTAAGAGTAGTACCGAAGCCACACAGATTTGCTCACATTAAGAATGTCCAAGAATTTCATGTGTTCAATTTGATCAAAATGGGGTAAATTATGTAACCAGAAGTTCGAAACACATAAATCGATCGAGGGAACTTGATAAACAAGCAAAAATGGTCAAAAGTCCTAGGTTGACTTCCGTACCTTCCTGATCCACACATAATTAATACAATATAGACAAAAGGCAAAATAGTATACGTTAATATAGATACCATCTACGATCATAGATGCCCAAAAGTTTTGCTTTATATTGAGAAACTTACGAAACTCAAATGCAAGAACTTGTGTTATTGTAATTTCAAGTGTTGGTGTGCGCGTGCACACGCATGGGAACCACACAACGTCTCACTTCCTTCTCACCTGCTGGAAAATCGAACTCTCTGTAATTGGCCCCAGTCAATAGGTTTGGATCCTTAGTTTGCCCTTGATGATCGGGTCTAACAACTGGCAGCTCCAGAGCTTGCAGGCTATGGTCATCCACCAACATATGATGCGTGCTCGACCATGATGCTGGTGTTTCTTCAGACAATACATCCTCACTAGGCAGAGGACGTGGCACAAAACACTTCGTATCCTCGATGCCACATTGTTGAATTGCCTTGCCATGAAGATCGGCTTGAAGAGAGCTTTCGAACATCAGATGATCGAATGCTATAGTAGGATTATTAGGATTTTCATACTTGCTCAAGTGGTGAGTATCTACAAATGGATCGGATAGAGATTCCCACTCCGGAAAGCCATTCCCTGCTTCGAGTAGGCTGATACTAGAGTCTGGCCCATTGGTCATGCCTGATGAAATGGATGGATCCATGCTCAGTCCATTGTTACTGGCACTTCTGGTGGGCTCTTGGGGTTCAGATCCGCTGCCAGTGTTTGAACTGTGAGGCTGAGGATTCAAAAAGTTTGCATAGACGAGTGCAAGATCGACATTCGGTGGCATGGTGGAGGAGCTTGTTGACCCATGAGAGAGCCCGAGAAGATCGTTCATTGGGCCCCTCCTTGAGGACATGATGTCGGTTGATAGTCTTATGGACTTCCCTCTTCGGGTTTTCTGGCAACCCCCGCCAACCGGGATGTTCCTAAGATAGCCTCCTTTTGTCCAGTACCTCCGGCAGCCTTTGCAAAAGTACCTCGGCTGGGTTAGGCTGTAGTTGTTATAGTAGCAGAACTTGGTGTTGCATGAGCCGCAACGAGGGCAGGTCGGGGATATCTCGACATTGGCCTTACATCCTCTCTCCATATTCAGCTGAAGGCTCCGCAGATACCGCATGGGCCCTTAATTTCTCGATGATATGAAGAATAATAATACTCGGCCCTCTTCCTCTCAAGTCTAGTGTCCACCCCACCCCCACTGAGGCATACAATGAATATAGAGAGAAACTGAAGGAGAAGATCCACTGTGAAAGAAGGGCTTAGTTAAATGAAGTGTTGGAGAAGGGATATAATTAAACTAAAGTGCACATGAAAGTGCATGGAGTGTGTTGGACATCAGTGTAGACTCGGGCAACAAGGTGCTGCGTATCATGGAAGTAACTTTGACTGTATTGTTAAGTAGAACTGGCAATATCTCACTTGACCCGATAACGCAAATTGAATGCAAGCAAACATGCAATCGCTAAAAGAAAGTGTGAGTTAACACAAGTATGCCTTTGGCCTTGAATACATTTTTCATCAGACTCTGCTGCTCCGTCAGACAGCCATTACTGGGTGAACCCTTTACAGTATGAGAGGAGTGATGAGCCGTCTAGAATTGCCATCCATGCTGCTGGGGAGGACTGAGCGATTACAGGTTGTGAAAGAGGAAGCAGTGGCCTCGAAAGGGTCAGAGAGATGCCTTGGAAGAGCAGACAGCAAATGGAGATAAGTTTTAAAAAGGGAACAGATGGTAGCTGATGCTGTGACCTGAGGACTTCATTATTTGAATCTTGAAAGTCTGCAACGAGAAGAGGAGGTTGGCGTTGGGTGCATGATCCAAGAAGCCCATGATCCAAGGAGATGCTTCCGTAAGTCACTGTTTAATAGACTACCGACCAAAGAGACATTCCTCCCCTTTGATTAGTGATGATTATCCCCTTCTGCAGTAATCTGCTTAAACCTCGATTGCTTAGCATGGCTCAATATCTTGGACTGCGTTCAACAGAAATCCCGAATCAAACTTGTGGGCACTGGAGCCCATTGATCCTGCTCTTGGACGGGAATGAACGAAGCCATATGCAAGCAAAACCACCAAAAGTCAGACCACCCCTTTCTGTCAGTCAAAATTTGGAGGCTCGATTCCTGTTCAAAAAGCCTTTCAATCTCCTCACAATTTATGTCGGAAAATAATTCAGAATCATTTCTTGATGACAGAGAGAAGGGCAGCGGAGGTGAAGCATCAGTCTGTGAAATTCAGAATTCAATATCAACTGAGCTCATGCAGGAACATTCTCGCAGGCGGTAAAGCTTCAAACTTTAGCATTCCCATTATAGTCATGATCCAGTCACATGCCAGTTAAGTCCAGAAATTAAAATCAACGCAACCCTGCTGGCCGAAGATGCTGTACACACAGATTAAAATCAGCAAAAATAATTCTAAAAAAAAAAACTGTGGAAACCGAGGCCTAAGCCGCATGTCCCGCTGAATCCGTTGCTGATAAAGGCACGTTACTGCTTGCCGAAGGTACTTGTGCGGCAACAGGTTCTGCCCATAATGCTGGGTGGATCTTTGAAGGCGACGACCACAGTGAAGGATGATCCAAAAGTGGCTGCAGCATGAGAAACAGTGACGGTTTGCACGACGCGGAGGTGAAGCTGCCGAAGAAACTCACGTTAACAGGCAAGATGCAGCTTCATCGTCGGGGGGGCCTCAGTAGATCAAAGTGAGAGCGTATACACAACTAACTGAACTACCGTGCAACCTCAGCTTTTGACTTCGTGGGCTGATCGAGTCCCAAGTTAACGATGCGGTTCAATAATATGGATCCAGGCGAAGGGAGCCGTGGCACCAGTAGCAGCATAGGTGGTGTATAACCAATCAAGCAAGAATCCAGTCGGATCGGTTTTGCATTAGGAATAAAGATTAAAAGGCAAAATACACTCGACCGTTCTTACTGGTTGGAAAAAAGTCGTACGGTTCCTGCAATCCGCCTTCTTTTTATCTATGCCGGATCGACCGGAAGATCGGTAGATTCTTTTTACCATCCTGTCATGTGATGGAGGACAATTCAGGAAGAACACAGTGATGAGGTTCATCTCGGGCATTTCATCACGCATGAACAAATCCCTACATCATTTCCAGCATCGATCGTCTCGAGTTCTCATCAAAAGGTCAAGAACCGAGAAAACCTCAGTGATACACAAAACAAACATCGAAACATGGTAAACAGCTCGGTTGAGAATGTCAATAACTCCCCAAGTAGCGACAGACACGCAATTTTGACAATTGACGGTATACACAGAGTACACCACCCAGATGCAGAAAAAAAAATATACACAATCCCAATATACTTAGAATATCTTGTCATACTGACTGGTGAGAGAGTCTTTCAGGTTCTGATAGAGGCCGAAGAGAGAGTACTGACGGAGCTTTTCCACTTCGTACCATGAATTGAGGACCGAGAGGTGCTTATCTGTTCCAGAGAAGGCCAGTTGTATGCCGAGGCTGCAGTCTACTTTTCCTCCGTGGGTTTTGCAGTCTGAAGTTTTTATCGCACAGTCCTGATTGTTAAGGCAGACGAAGTTCGACTTACCGGAACATGAAGAGCATCCGTCCCTCTTCCAGTAGAGGTTTTGCAGTCTCCCCTTCTTATATTCAAGAACCTGCAAAACCATGAAAATTTTACAACGCACATATATGAAGCTAGGTGAAGCAAAGGATGCTGAAAGAACAACAGGAAATTTGGCCCTTACGAGGGTAAAGCTGGTCACAGTGTACGTGTTGTTGGCAACAAAAGCGGGGGGAGACCTTGCAGCATACTTCCGACCAGCAAATGCAACCATATATCCACCATAATTATCCTGAGAAGATCATACAAGATGTTTCACAGGTCATGCAAATGATAGAGCTCGTTACATTGAGATATCTGCATCATGACAAGAGTTGCAATGTTTCATTCGAACAGACAGTATAACTGAGGCAGTTCCATATGTTGGCGGGATTGACTGGGGAGCCATTCCAGTCCCCTTCAGATGGCCAACTTACTCCAGGCTATCAGCTTATGGACCAATAACACCTCTCATAATCTGATCTAGGCGATCCAACACTAAGAATATCTATCAGATAAAGATTCCACTCATACTCCTCAGGCAATCTACTTACATAAAACAGGCTATGGATAAACTCTTGCAGGAACTCAGGTCTTTTGGTGACTTAGTTTCTGAGTCCCTCCATCAAAATGTTCTTACGCACCAATTATGCCACACTAGAACAATTCTCACTGTCATGTTACCTTGCATTGGATCCTCAAAGAGATTACTACTGAACATAGATAAAGAAGGCATTCTGTACTTCCAGGTGCTTAATTACGAACAGAACTATTTACAGCTAAAGCGAAGAAAAAAACATGAAATTTGCTGTTTGATGTTAGTTTGAGAAAAATCAGTCACTTCTACGACAAACGAGAGCATAATTCGTCATCCATTAAAAAATGGCTCAAACTTAACAAAACTTGGCAGACCAAGCTAAATCAAATGCATTAAAATTTGCCGTAACAAGTAAATTGGCTAGAATCCGGCCCTCTAACGGACAAATACCATGGACTCCTGAAGACATTTCGAAAGATTGGCACCATTAAATCAATGAACAACTAATTGGAACAGTGTAAACTCATTATCGAGCTTAATTTGCTGCTAAGTGGCACAATCAGCTGGTTCATTCGACCTCCCAGGTTAAATTAAGAACTTCTTGAGCTCCCCCTAACTTATAATAGTGTTGCGCAGTAGAAAAACCCGGAAAATCGAGCATCCCATTCTAAAAATGTAAAAGCTCAACGAAATGAAAAAATTTATGATCTAGATAGACCGCATCGGCGATTGGAGAGTCAACGCACCAGAGAGGAGGAGGAGGCGTTGACGGTGAGGAGTGAGATCTCATCGACTTTGGGCCTGAAGACGGAAATCTGCGAGTTAGCGGAGAGAGAGAGCCTGCGGTCGCAGGGGGACAGCTGCTGGCTGCGGTTATAGAAGAAAGAGTCCCTTGAAGCGAACGCGATGGCGAAGGTGAAGCCGTCTGATCTCTGCACCGTCGTGTCGGAGCAGGGCGAGTACACGCCGTTCGTGTCACTCGACTGCGCGCCCGACAGCCACGACGCAACGAAAGTCAGCACCAGCAGCGTCATCGCCGCCGACAGGTGAGGCGACGCCATCATCGCCGGAGAATGGAAAATTCAGCGTCGATGGCGAGTGAACTTTTCTTTTCCGACAAGGTAAACGGTGCTCTCCTGCTCCTAGCCTTGTCCACGCGGTTTCGCTTGCAGCAGGGGAAGGTTGGCGAGAGCGAGAGTTGGAATTGGGCCGCTTCTTTCAATTGGGCCATCAATGGGCTGACATTGGACCACTACCAGGCCCATTTAAGGCCCATAAGTTCTTCACCTAAAATTCTAAATTGCATAAAAGTCCCCAGTGTATACCCTATTTGAAAAATCACTTCACAAGTGAACCCAACTAGGCAACTACCTATTCGATATTTACTATCAGACCCTTCCATTGGACCCACTTTCTTCTCGTGGAGAGCCGGGCACTATGGTTTTTGGTAATTCAGACATCAGATCGACAGATAAACAAGCGGAGACCCTAAAATATGAGGATAATTGAAAATAAATTACCAATATTTTATGATTTCATATTTTGACAATTTGTTTTATATTTTGTTGAAAACTGCTTACTTGATCAAAAAATTTTTAATTAAATAAGAGATTTATAAATTTAAAATAAAATATAAAAAAAATAAAAGTAAAGAAATACAGAATTTTATTATAAAAATTAATTTATAATATAATAATTATTTAACTAAGAATAATATTACTTACTAAACTCACTTCCTCCTTTATTCAATCAAATTTAAACCCACACTATTCAACTAATTAAAAAATTCCCCACCAATTAAAAAGGTTTCCTCTCCACCTCAGTACATCCGTTGACTTTTTGAATCTACGTTAGTTTAAACCCACTTCATGGTACAATTTCCACGACCAAAACCTCCGGTCCGTCCATTCTATGACCGTGTTCCTCCCCAGGACATGAACGCAACTTCCGGCTCTGGCAGCGACAGCGACCTCAGCGGGAGCAGGCAATACATCGGTGGCCTTGGGTATGGCATCGGCGTCTCGGTCGGGATCCTCCTTCTCATCACCACCATCACCTTGGCCTCCTACTTCTGCACCCGCGGCCTACATCCCAACGGAGTCGGCCACCGTCAAGCTCACCAGCATCGACCGCCGTTCGAGGAGCAGTCCGTGGTAGTCGATGTAGGCCTTGATGAGGCCACCATAGGGAGCTACCCGAAGCTGCTCTACGGGGACGGGATGGAGACAAAGGCCCGGAAGGGACCACGCGGCGGCTCCGCGGACTCCTCCTGCTGCTCGATCTGCTTGTCGGACTACAAGGCGGCGGACGAGCTGCGGGTTCTGCCAGACTGCGGCCACCTTTTCCATAAGGAGTGTGTGGACCCGTGGTTGAGGCTACACGCCACGTGTCCAGTCTGCCGGAACTCCCCGATGCCCACGCCGCTCTCTACACCTCTAGCGGAGGTAGTTCCTCTGGCTGGCCATCAGCCATGATCCGTCGACGCAGCATCGCCCGCAGGACTCCTCTCTCTGCATTTTCCCCCCACTCTGGTTTAGGTCTATTATTGCTAGCTGGATAGCAAAAAATGTTTATTTTGATTAGTACACATTTGAAGTTGGCCCATTGTAAACGCATTTTTACTTTAAAAAATTTGATAAAATAATATCATTATTAATTTAAAATTAAAATAACTATCTAATTCGATTACCTTTATTAAAACATTTCTTAATCTCTTTTTGATAAATTTACTCTGATTTTTTGATTTTGTGTATAACTTTTATCCTTGTATTTCTTCCTATTGAAGTAAGGAACCCAACAGAATAAATATCTTATATGTATTTTTTTTGCTCACAAAAAATCGATACATATCTATAAATTGCATTGCAAATGTACGTAATTTATATAACTTTCACATTTTGGGGGGAAAAAAGGGTTATGCTTCAAATATTTGTGGGACCCGAAAGGGACTATTATGAAAATCATTGAAAATGCAGAGAATATCGAAGGTAAAAAGCGAAAGAGACGCATATCAAGGAGTGAATTGGGTTAGACTAGTATAATATGTGTACCAAAATGGAAATACACGCAAGTGGGAGGCGTCTCTTGCAATTGAAATAAAGTGGTGGCGACGCGTTCCATCAGCAAAGTAATACCAATTCTAAGGGTCCTAAGGGGATCGGTGTCGTAGGGGCTAGAGCCATGGTTCCTGGTCTGAGATTAAAACGACACCGTGCTGGCAACTATAGCAATGTGATCTCGTCGTTTCAAGTCGGCCATCGACCGGTCAACTCCAACTGATTAATCGCTCAGAGGTCGGCAAAAGCATGCTCTTTTATTTTTTTTTCCTTCTCAATCGCCATTACCGATCGCATTGAAGCTCGCAATAATCCCTCAATTCCGGCAAGGATTTCTATCTGTTCTCGATAATTTGCTCGGCGGAGGTGGCAGAGGAGGAGAGATCAAAGCCTCAAAGGGAGAGACGATGCAGCTGAATATAGTTCTGTTGGCGCTTTGCCTGATCGCGACTCTGTGCCAGGCAACAAACGTCAATTACTGCGGTCTGCCTCTGTTTTTGTTTCTCGCTTATTGCTAATCAACTCTTTTGATTTTGGATTCGTTCCGGCTGCTTTGACCGGGGATGATTTGTTCTGGCCACCGAATCGATTTTGGTTTCTGAAAATTCGTTAGCCTCAGTTGATGCTCTGGTTTCATGCAAGACTCGTTTAATTTTTTTGGTGTTTTTGCTACAGAAATGAATTCCTGGATTGATCTCATGGGTTTGCTTATATGTGATGAATTATAGATAAGAAGACTGAATATGGTGTCAAGGTCAGTGGAGTGGAGATATCTCCTTATCCGGTGGCAAGAGGCAAAGCGGCTACCTTCAGCATCTCTGCGTCTACAGGTGAGCTTTTGTGAAGCTAATTCAATAAGTCTCCGGAGTCTGGGGTCCCTAGTTTTAATTCAAGTTTGAGTTTTTATGCATCTTAAGAGATTATTGGACTACTCCTTGGGTTGCTTCCTCTTATCTATGGCTGTTCACGTACAAAAGAAAAGGAAAAAAAAATGGAACTTGGGGTTTCTCTGTATTGAACAGATAATTGGGAAAGAAATATGTGCATCATCTGCCCCGTATAAATTAATTACGGATCTGTATTTAGATTTGCCTCATGAATTGTTTTCTATTTTGCCAGGCCATCTGATAAGTTTTTCATACAGCTTAAGCATTGTAGATGTTCATTGGCACTGAATATAATTGCTAAAGTAATAGAGGGGGAGTACCATGCTCCCAGTATATACCTTGGAAAGTTTCATTTTTATATCCCTGAATGTGTCCCTACCTTTCAAAGAGTCTCAGGAATTGCTGAGGTCCATCCTTTTTTTCCCCCGTTCAGTCATCAGTCTATATTGAGCTCTGTTGATATTGCCTGGCTTCAAACTTGTCTTGAGTCCTGACTGTCTATCCATTTTGATGGAAACCCTTGTTGTTTCATCAAATGAGATTCATGAAAAACTAGCTGTTTACATGCTTGTATTCTCCTGCAGAAATGTGGCCATCTTAGTGCAAATTGGGCTTTTCCCTATTTTTAGATCATAAGAGTTTCTTTTTTCAGATGTAAAATTTGAGGCGGAAAAATGCAAATGTTGGTATGCTCATTGGTGTTTCCTCATGTAACTTGTGCAGCTGAAGCAATCTCTGGTGGAAAACTGGTAATTGATGTGTCCTACTTTGGATGGCACATCCACAGTGAGACACATGACCTTTGTGCTGAGACATCTTGCCCTGTGTCCATTGGTGACTTTGTTGTTGCTCACTCTCAGGTCTTACCGGGATATACTCCTCCGGTAAGTCTTCTTTTTCATGACATATTTTATTAGGTTTTTCCCTGCAAGAAACTTGGTTTTAGACATTACTATCTTCTAGAGGCACCAGCTGGTGATGATCTCATGCTTCTCTAAACTTAAATGTATTGCCCATCTGACCTTGTATATTGCCAATGCAGGGTTCATATTCTCTGAAGATGAGGATGTATGATGGAGACATGAAAGAGCTGACGTGCATCGGCTTTGATTTCGATATTGGATTCGCATCGTCTGTGGCTGATAGTTAAATAAATCTTCACTGTTGCCACAAAAGTATTCTATATCATATCGTAAACTCTGGTGTTTGAAACCATTTGTTCTCATGACTCCTTTATTTGCTGTATCCACCATAGTTGTGACACTGTTCTATGGCCCTGTAATTAAATGACCATCCTGTGTTCTAGTGTTCATGATATTACCTACGGCATCACATTTGTCAGAAAGAACAAATTATAACTACCTAGTGTCTGGTTGTGTCAGAATAAGAGGATTTCACTCGTCTTCTATATGTGCCATGCTTGTTTCGGTCAATGGCCGAATGAAGAAACTTCCTGATATCATCATAAGAAGCAAAATGATAGCGACAGGTGATGCATTTGAAGACGATTCCGGACGGTGAAAGGCTTTGACATCCCAAATATACTCAGGAGATAGCCAGTGATGAGCATGCAATGCTTGTCCTGTGGGTTTCGCTTTAATTCTGCAGATTAAACAGATTTCGTTAAAATAAAAACACAGAATTCTAAATCGTCACTGATTTCTCGACTGTTCACAAACTGACTTGGCCCGCTTATAAAACCGAAAAAGGAAAAACGAAGGTGCTGTTTATAATGGCAATCGGCTTCTGGGTAGTATCATAGTAAGAATTAGCATGGTAGCGTCGAGGTAGAGCTAATCTGATCCGGAAGACTATAGTTCATTCATACAGAAGTAACGGAACCTCTTTTGAGAGGTTGGCAGCTCATCATCAAAGAAGCATGACACAGAGAAAAAGGAAACATCATTTGACAAATTCCCAAAGTCGAAAGAAGGTTGCATTTGTCGGATAACGTCAGTGATCTAGTGAAGTACATGTTAGAGGGAAAACTAACGCAAGCTTTAGGATTCTTGCTGTCAGCACTATTAAGAAGTCACCACCTCTGCTGTTGCGAAAGCTTCGGAAGGCTGTGGGGGGCCCTGAAGTCCCTCGCGTTACAAGGGTTATATGAGTTGATCTGAAAACTTTGTAAAGTGGAACTCAATCTGCAGTCGCTGATGAAGAGGTGCCGATCCCGTCAAACCCTTCTGAATATCCACCTGCAGCTCTCTTATCGGGATAGCGGCTAAGAAGCTCTTTATGTACTCTTTGCAGGACTCCATTCCTTTGCAAACAATCTCAGGCTCATCCTTCTCAAGTGTTTCTCCAGAGTCTGCCTTGTCCGTTTCCAGAAATTGTTCCTTCAGACTGCCTTGCTCTGCCTGCAGGTCTTTCACTGCCAAAGCTGCTGCTGAAACCGTCTGATCACCAACAGCTTTCTCATCCGCTGCAGTAGGAAGTCTAGAAATTGATGTATCACTATCAAACTTCAAAATGTATGCCTGATCACAGCCCTCATGGAGCCTCTCACCAAGTGTGTCGATGATGTAATAAGCTTCTGGCTCAACCTTAAGAAGAAAAAAATGGTCGTTCCAGCTAACTATGTAAACTTGAGGGTCTCCATTGGAAGAGTATTCTGACCCAACACAGCTTATTTCATCCCAAATGTTATCAAACGACAATGACCCCTCCAAGAACTCAAACCTCCCTTCTTTACTCGCATCATACTCAGGATGGAAAAACCCGATAAATGACTTCCCAGGAACCACTGAGAGGGGTCGTATTTTGGCTTGGAGGACAGTTTCAAGATCAAAATGCTTGTCAGGAAATTCTTCTCTATATCTTTCATTGTCGCAAAGATTTCTCCACTCTGTTGAGCCATCTCTGATTAGACTGTCAAGCTGAGACTTAATTGGCATCAGGTTAGGGTTCTTGTGGAACCAGTCTGCAACCACTGCAACAAGAGCAGTGCAGGCGCCCTCTCCAGAAGCACGCTCGCTCCGCTGGTCGATGGAAGCAAAGAAAACTTGGGCCTGAAGCTTCATGTGCCCATCTCGGCTTACGATTTCTTTCTGCTCCCAACTTCCAACAACAAAATTGTCCTCTCCAAATTCAGAGGATGAAGAACAAGTTGCACAAGGATTTTCCTCTGCCTTCTGCTGCTATTCAAAACAAGTCACAGTTAATTCATTGATGACGAGTTCCATAATGAACAATATACCATATTATAAACCATTTTGGGCCAGGAAGGAAACTAATAATTTCTAAAACCAATGAAGGCCAACTGACTTAAAACCAGTCCCCCTCTCAGAAATATGGGACCAACAAATGAACAAAGTGTGCTAGCTAAACACCAGTCTTGTACCAGTATCATTTTCCTTAAATCCATTATATTCATATTCTTGGGTGATTTCTTATTTTACTTTCATAAATTACACGAGAAACACAATTTCTGAAAATTTTTTACCCTTCCAGACAGCAATTCATCTGAGCTTAGCTGACGGCGATCAAAGTCAATGTCATCACCACCTTCTTCTGCATAAGCTTTCTTCAGTAAGGGCTCTCCCTTTGGCTTAGGAGACCTGAAGCTCAATTTCCTCTTCCGCCATGATAGTATTCGGAGCTTTGAGCTTGGCAATTGCGGTTCTTCACAAGCCAAAGCCGAAACATTTTCAACAGATACTGACCTCACATCTGGCTGGCAGTTGCTATAGTAAACCCAATCTTCATATTCACCAACAAGCCTTGCACTAGAATAGAATGGACCGCCAACACAATTTGCATATGCAAGAGGGCCGTAGCTCAATGACTTTCTAGCACAAGGGCCTTCCTTGCCCTCATCCAAACTATCACCTTCGTCAGAATCATCAAGAGAGTCAGAGTCAACGGGATAGTTAAACTCACTATCCTCACTTTGGCCAGAGCATCTTTCCTCACTGACCTCTTCCTCACGGCATGTCTTCTTCGCTTTCCTACTGGAAACATAGTCTTTGATAATCTTGACTTTCTGAAGGCCTGCTTTAAAAGCAGAAAGCTCTTGTTTTTCTACACAATCAGCTTCCCTGGACTGAGGGGGAGACGTAATGGGCACTAGTTGCCTCTGTATCAAGTCAGAGGCTTCCACTACAGTTGGCAGTTCCACTAAGCTTAAACATACCTACATTGAGCATAAGCATTAGTTTTGTGAAAGGACTTACAGAAAGGTCAGAGTTTGCGAGAAGGTGACAGATATAGTATTCATGAAGAACTTACAGAAAGCAATGGAGGAGACTCAGAAGAAGGGGTAGCAGGAGGTACAAGGGGGATACTGAGTTCGAAATCTTTCTGCTCAGCTGCAGAAGCAAAGTCTGCTATGTTTATAGACGAGCTTCCAATGATGGAAACCTTATTTTTCGACCCTTGGCTCGTTACCTGGAAAGTCAAGTGAACTTCTTAGATAAACAGCCAGTGAAAACAATATCAAATGAAACACTGGCACGCAATGAAAATCGTATAGAAAAATGCTGACCGAAAATACCAGCTAATCTACTTTTCAGGGGGAGGGGGGAAACAAAGAAAAAGAAAAGAAGACCAGCTAAGCCACAAAATGACAAAACCTAAAATCCAAAGCAAGAATCCAAAGAAGTCAGGGTTATCCTGTGCTGGAGGAGAGCAGGTCAGAGTTTCAACGAAGCAAAATATTATTCTAATCGGAAATTAGCCAGGTTTTCCAAGGAACTAACAACCAAGCCACAACTGTATGCAGATCAAGAGAACAGAAATCGAAGAAAATGAAAGACCAGAAGAGGACATTCAAATAAAACAGAATTAATAATCAAAGAACCCATTAGAACACCTCAAAAATATTATCTTGATCGAGATGGAGTGGAATGATCAATAATCCCACCAAAAGGCCACCAAACTAAATCTCTACCAAATAAATGCAACTGCCAACAGATGGAAAAATCACAGAGAAGCTCCTTTTCAGTGGAGGAAGGAGCTGCCTCAAGAACCCATATTTTCTGGTCGACTCTCAATTATTGGAGTTCTTCCCTCCTATTTTGAATAATTTGTCTTCTTAAAATTGAATCAGTCAATGAGTGTTCAACCATCATATTCTCTACCTCCAATTGAAAGGCCAAGTCCTGCCCTTCATAGTTATATGCGTCCATTCCCCAGTTTCAAAGATCATAGGGAGAAGAAAAGAGTCGATCTTTATCAAGCACAAGCGTCAATTCAACGACCCAACGAGGGAAAAAACAAAAACAACCAGAGATCAATTTCCAAATTCATGCAGAAATGGAATACCCGGAAGGACCCGAGCAGACACTCACGTTGAAGACAGTGAAACCAATTTCCCATGGATGGAAAGCGTTCTCCTTGTAGGACGTCAGGCCGCAAACCGTCTCAAACACTTCTTCCCAGACGACGCCACCGTGCTCGCCCAAACTCTCCTCCTTCGTGAAGTTCTTCTTCACCGGGGCGCGCCTCAGGGAGCTCATCAGGGCCAGCTTGGGTCCTCTCCACCTGACCTCCACCGTCAATTTCCGGTCCTCCCGCGCAGCCCCCGGTGACGGATCGCAGCTCTGCAGGCTCCTAACCACCAGCCTCACCTCATACTTCCTCGTCGACTGTGGCGGCCACGGGCGCCACCGCATCATCTTCACCACCATTGCCGGAGAAGAATGAAGCCGCAAAACCAGAGGCCTCCACAAGATTTCCCCGGGAAGAAAGAAACTGTCGATGTGGATAAACGTACGCTGGAATTAATGTCTGATCGTTGGGATCTTCCCAGGTTAAAGACCCCCGAAAGAAAAACCGAAGCTTGAAATTACTCCAAAATGAGAAACAGAAGTAGATGTGCGTTTGCCGTTAATCTTACCAGCCACAGAGAGAGAAGATCGACTTAATGCGGGTGTGAGAGAGAGAGAGAGAGAGAGTGTGAGAGACACGGAGTTGGGTTTCTCGAAAATGGCCGGCGAGAATAAGGGTAAAATGGTAAAACGTCAAAATGGACGGCGGGTAACGGTAACGAGAAAGCCTGGTTGGCCCAGTTGACCCGGCGATGCAAGGGAAGCTGGCTCTCACTCCTCACCCACTGAGCGGTACAAATGTACTAATAATATTATACCAAAATTTCATCTCAATTTCAATTTTAGAATTTGATAGGATGTTACGATGGAAAATTCAGGTCAAAATAAGCCAAGATTCCGTAACGGAAAATCTCGGGTCCCGTAACCCCGAGAGGATCATAGAGATACCACGGGCACTGCTCCATGTCCGGACCTGGAAAGCCGTCCGCTGATCAAATATCTAATCGTGCTCCATGGCCGATTATTTTAATACAAAATTAAGGAATTATTTTCTATTTTTCATCTCCTAGAGCCAAATAATAAGAAAAAATATATTTTTTTTTAATAATTTAAGAGATTCATAAATTTAAGGTAAAATAAAATAAAATAATTTAAAATTTTATTAGTAAAAATTAAAATTGATATCAGAGACAACGCTTGTCTAGTCGGAATCTATTAGATAAGTAGAGCTGGAACCAAGCGTGTGCATGTCGTTTCCCGAGCTGTCTGATGGCAAGCAATGATTTGATTATTTCTTTCCAATGGATCCCCTGGCAAGGGACTATTATTTTAGTTAATTTTCTTATATTAAAAATGAATAAGAAATTCAGTACGGGCAGAATATTATATATATGTATATAAAAGAATCCTATCTTCTGATTGAAGATTCAATAATCTTGTCAGGAAGTTGTTGTGGAAGACCACAGCATGAGAAACAATCATAAATTACTAATGGTTTGCATAATGTTCTACTCATACGCAAAAGCGTTATATGCTCTCCAGCTAAGAGACGGGATAATCGCAACCATGAAGACCTCTGAAGCTTTCCGATCCATGAAGCGCGAGACACCAGCTAGCGGCACCCCGGTTGACAGTCAGCAAACAACTTCTGGCATATAACAGTGATTCTCTACGGCCCCCCAGACGGGTAGCTGGCAGGTTTGGTGTTCCGTTCTCTGATTTCTTCTTGCTATAGATGGCATGGCATGAAATGGAGAGACAGACAGAGCCTCGAGCCATTGAGGCGCCACTTTTCGCTGGACAAAGACAGCATTCTGGTGGACCTGATGGGGCCGTAGACAGGAAGACAACGGCAAGTGGCGCTCACGCTGTCATGCAATTATTGTCGCCTTCTTTTACCCCTCGTGTGCTCTTAAAAGGGGCCCGAGAGGACAGGACAGCAACGCTTCGTTTTCCCCTTTCTCCTGGTACTGGGAGGTGTAGATGTTCGAGTAGCATTCTTGGTATGATCATATCGAGTATACTCATTGAATGAATAAAGTGATAAGAGATACTGGATCTAATCGGTGTGTGAGCAAGACCTTTGTCGGATTTCATGACCCATGAAGAACTACTGTGTTATGTGACATTACTTCTTGGACCTAACATATGGTCATGCATCATTACAGTAGGACAATGTGATCATCGAATAACTTAGCCAACATCCAGCTCTCCAGCACATATATATGGAATCTGTCTGCAGCATTTGAGTTACATTATATTAACAGTTGTATTGAGAACAGAGACCCATAAATGAAAAGTGCATGTCCAGTCCGAGAAACTCCTGCCTCTATCATGGCATTAATTAATTACACGGATCAAAGCATTGCATTGCATTGCTTCCGATGAACAGTTGAACATGAATGGCCTGCAAGTGCAAAGCATCTACTTCCTCAGCACGTCATATCCGAACAGATGCATAAATTATCCTGTGAACCCAAACTAGATTAGACATTATTTTGAGGTAGTATCAACATAACAACAAAATGTCAGCTTGTTTGACGCAACATGATGAAATGGACAAAAAATTTAGACTTGTTACTTTATGCTTCTCATTTCCATTCAGTTCTAACTTGCAAACAGGTGGTAGAAGAACCATGAACCAGATACCTGATGAATGTTTATTGTCCGGTATGTGCCATTTCTATTCACACAATGAGATGAAAAATTAAATGAGTTCTAATGCCTCTTGCTTAGCAATGGAATATGGAAGTTCTCCATTGGTAGGAAAGCTGCAGATCAAGTCGTCAAACTACAGGACATCCGACAAGAACTACCACATATTTCTTCTCCTGAATGGCACAACAAACAACTATTTCCACCTACAGATTTCAGTTTGGTAGAAAGCTGTCACTATAGTATAGATTTGGAAAAAAAAATCAGCCTAACATATGGTCAAATTGCAACATTCCTAAAATAACTCAATGCATATATAGATTTTATGGACTCGCCTTCAGATATGAGATGCTAAGGACAGATGCAACCGCTGAAAACTTTCCAAAGACTCAGCGAGAGGGAGAACTGGCAGAAGCATGGCTATTGTCATCACTTAGTGGAACATCTCCCTGATTCTCAGCAACACTTTGATTAGTTGTGTTGAGAACAGAACCACTAGCATAATCATCAGATGATTGCAAAGCAGTGCTAGCTCTGGTGTTTTCCCCAGCCTCAAGGCGGCCTATTCTATGTGTAATCCTGTTTATTCCTTCATTTTCTTCTCTCCTGACCTCAGGAATGAGATCTGCCATTGAAGTGTTGCGAGCAAAGAACTTCTCTTTCCAACCCCTCGTGCTCTTCGAAATTGACTCCTTATATCTTGAGTTATTTTCAGTATATCCACAAAAATAATCTCAGCCACTATAAAACATAATTTCAAACAATACCAAAGAAGAAGGCATCTTGAATTGTACCTCATAGAGACTGCATTCCATTTAGATTTTAGAGACTCTGAAAATGACTGGAAGTCGGAAGGGCCTGCTCTGTCTTGCGCTGGTGAAGAAGGGGACCCGCAAGGGCTCCTAAAACATGAAACACACACATAGATGAATAGATGAAACCAAAGCCTCAGCAGGTTGCAACTAAGGATGAACCAGGGAGACCTAGAATTTTCTAAGCTTCTTTTCCTTTTCTTTTCTTTTCTTTTTCATTTTTTTTGCATCGTTTGTACTGCTTCATTCATTTACAAATTTGTACAGGGATTTACAAAAGTGTAACTGTTTATTTCTCATGCATTCCTCCCTAGCTCTATACAAAATGACTTAAATCCATGATTCCTAAGTATGAAGCTCAAAGACTATTAGCTAGCTTTGGCTCAAACTTTGGAATGAAACTGTCATGTTCTTTATCAGTGAGATGATATATTCCACTAGAGCTAGTGGATTTAAGTGCAGATGCTTGAACACCTTTGATTCTGCTTTCTCCAGATGATATAGATTAATACAGTGAATGCAAGTTTGTGAATGATCTAGTCTAGCTTTCTGCCTCTTCTAAACTTCAAGAAGATTTTCATTTAAACTTCTGTCCTCACTCCTTACTCAGAAGTTTGACAAAGTCAACTTCCTGTTATTCTCTCCCCTGTCCAATTACAGTCAGCACAATCAATACTACTAAATGTACAAAAAGAAATATATATTAAAACGGGTCACTTCTACCGATTAGTGAGAGCAATCCCTTGTCTGTTCACAGGGGCAACGGCAGTAGCTTCAGAAGTTGAAGAAGAAATCTGATTGCCTAGAACAGATACCCGCCTTGATGACTCGTCACTACTAGATGATATAGTGGACATCGATGGAGTAGGAACACCTAGTGGTTCTTCAGGGTCATCTCCCAAGTGAGCCACAGAACTAGAGATAGGACTGGCATGAGTGCCATGATGAGCAGACAAGAACAGGAAATGAGGGCAATTATGACTCGAAGGCTGTCTACTATGGCCATCCCTCCGACCCAGGTGATGGTGTGCACGTCCCATAGCAGCAGCTGCTGCCAAGTGTTGGATGATGCGTTCTTCAAGATCAGCATCAGTTGCACCAACTGGCAACTGTTTTAGCAAATTTGCCAAGGAAGATCCATCAAAACTAAAATAAAAAAGTGATGGGTGTGTTTGCACATTTTCACATTAAATAGATATTTACACATATTACTGAGGCACAAATATGAAAATTAATTCCTACATGTTGTAATTCAAAGTCGCCAAGAGTGGGGTGATGGAAGATTGTGGCATGTCTCGGTGGAGTGAGTCGAATGTTCCTCTCCCGCTCCACTGCCTCAAGCAATTCCTGACTGCACATAATGCGAGAACATGAGGGAAAAGGCATAAATAAGAGAATGATAAAATAAGGATGGAAAATGCGAACCTGGTTGGGTCCTTAAGATGAATGGGCTGCCAACACATAGGACATTGAGAGCTTCGCTGACACCTGCCAATTTTAAAAGTGAGATAATTTGCAATTACAAAGGAGAGAGGGGGAGTAAGGGATGGGGGGTAGGCTGGCACGAGCTGAGATAGGGCCTGTACCACTCAAGGATGCATTGGAGATGAAATTCATGCTTGCAACTAGTCACCTGGAAAGCAAGTAAATGGAGAATCTCAATACTAAATGACCAGCAGAATACAAGAAAGCATAAAGAATTAAGAGGATTCTGATGGAAAAAGACAAGAAATGTCACTCATCCTGCTAGGAAGCTCACAACGTGATCACCTAGACTAAAATACCTCTCAACTGAAGTGGGGCTAAGTGTAGCTACAAGACTGAATACAAGCTTCTGGAATTAAATTGGAAGAAATATCCTCTTCCAGCAGTGAATTAATACTGCAAGATGCTGAGGTGCCTAACACGGGATGCTTCTTGATTACTGGCATGCCTAGTCTCTATGATGCAAAAGCCACCTATATCCTGAGCCAGGCGGAGTGGGGGCCCGCTGGCAAAGGTTGTCTTCCTTCAACTCAAGAAAACGGTAAATAAATAGCAAGTAAAATATGTATTTCTAGTGACTGGTTGCCTCAAGGCTCTGTCCAGCAGATCTCAATGGCCCACATGAACCACCCTGCATGCCCCTAGGGCAGGTAAGTCTTGAGTCCTTGGACAGAGCCTTCTCAAGTGCAGGGAGCATCTAAAAGAACATGTATTACCGTTGAAGGATCACTTTCGCAGAACTCTTCAAGGCAAATGCTACAAGCATCATCACAAGGTTCTTGTATCCCTCCTTCCACAAAAGCAGCTGCTGAACTTGAGTGATTCTCATTTTTCTTGTCCTTCTGACTCTCCTCCATCTCTGGAGCCTTCTTTCAGTAGCAAAGAACGCGACCATATATTGTATTAGACTTGAATCGCTCAAAATTGGGCTTTTTTTGCTATTCTTAATAATACCCAGTACAGGTGAAATCTGTCAACGACAACATTCTACAGACATTACACGTAAAGACAGCAGTAGAGGCACCGACTATCATCACTTTTTTTCCTCCAATTAGATGATCAATTCTGTAAATAATCACGAATTCAATGAAGAAAAAGATGTTGATTACTGATATCCTCCACATTTCCAGACAGAGAAAAGTGCTTTTATTTCCAATCACCACTTCTTCTAAATTTCTCCTTAATACGCCAAAATTTTGCTCGGCCAACCCAATTTTCTGTAGCATCCATTAGCAATTTGCCGCTCAGATGCCTATAAATATCAAAATTCCCACCCAATACACTGTATAATGATTCAAGCTTCATCCACCGAATTGGGAGAGCAACAAGGAATTTTTTTGATGAACTTGACGCTTCTAATCACAGATCCACACACCCATTTTGCAATATACAAAAGAGAGCAATTATATTAGCAGACAGACAGGGGGACAAAGAAAATGAGCACAAAAAGGAATTTTGATGAAGCATGTACCTACAAATTCATTAAACCTGAAAATTTCTAGATTTTGACGGAAATAGAGCGAGAAAAAAGAAATCAAAGAGTACCTCCATTGAAGTAACGGGAAAAGCTCCAGGAGAAGGGCTTGCAGGAGAATTCCTCCTCCTTCGACGGAATGCTAGGGAATCATCACAGGAAAACAGAAAACCCTAGAATCCAGAGAGATGACAATCAAACAGAGAGAAGGGGGAGGGGGGAGAAGAGTGGGGCCTAGAGAGAATGGAGGAGAGGGGAAGACATAGAAATGCTGTACCTTTAATAATGGGAGGTGGATTGTCTGTTTGTTGGTGGCAGCCTTGCCTTTTCTCAATGGCCTTGTGTGTTGGAAAACTGACCGCAGAACACCAGATGATGATGATATTGGGTACAACCTCTGCTCCTGTCCCACTTTTTCTTTTTAATATGGGAAAATTAATTAAAAAATATATAAAATTTAGGTTAATTTAAAATTTTATCATAAAATTTTAATTTTACATAAAATAATAATCAACTTTTACTTTTAAAATCATCTGCTACACATTTAATATTTCCTTTAAAATCTTGATAAACATATTAGTATCCATCACTCATATCTTAAATTATGAAAATAGTCTCTCCCTCTTTTTCATGTAATAGATTGCAGAGGTTGATGGAAGAAAAATCCGGCGATAAAAAATTAGGGTATAAAAGAGAAATAGTCTATTATAGAAATATAGATTATAATTAAAAATGTCAGTTTCACGAAAATTTTCTATAAATGGTCAACGGAGAGAAGAGAATGTGATTGGAGATGGTAAATGAAGGTGAAGGTCTCAACTCTCCAACACCCATAATATTCCACTCAATGGATTTGCAGATCAGTTTCTCTTCCAAGCTCTTCGAATGAAGGGAGGTATATTTTTTGCCCGGTAACCCCTAACCGCCACTGTAGGAGAGATCACCGATTGCATAGCTTAGATCACTAGTTAGTAGTGACCACTCCTCGGACAGCCATGAACTGCTGCTGCTGCTGCCAAATGTCGAGGAGGGGGTTCGAGGCTCAGCAGCAATGGCTCGTAGGAGATTAGAGAGATGAAGAAACAGCCGAATATAGAATTAACGGCTAAGGCCAAGCAAAGACGGCAGGAGAAGGATCCTGAAATTCAGGCATGGAATGGGGAAAATTAATGATTGCTACTGTTTGGAATAATTAAGACACAGGCTGACAAGACAAGCAAGACATGGTTGGAACAAAATTATAAAAAAAACCCCAACTTTTTCGGGGGAAAATAGGTGGGGTGGGTCTCCTTCAAATAATTGAGCCGATCCACTGGCTCTGTCAGATTTTTTTTTCCCCAAGTTAACATGATGACTAAGTATGGGTTTATCACCTTACAGTCGAAATCGGAACCCAACAATAACTTCACCTTCAGTAGGAAGGCCTACCTCGAAGAGCTCAGGCTAACGTTCGTGAACCCTTTAACTTACCCTAGGGAAAAGTCTATCCTACTAGTTCTGTCTTATGATGATACTTTTAAGCATCACATCCGTAATTAGAATTACTTTTTCCCTATCTTTATTGCATGATGACAAACAAACAAGTTCTTCCCTTTATCAATTTTTTCATGGTGGAAGATTCTACGGTTTCTGATCATTGGATGGTACAGCAGACCCCCCTGCAAACACCCATCTCCCTCTTCCCTAATGGTGAGAGAGGGATTCAGAGTAGTAATTCTTTCTTCCGAGGGACGGTTGGAAGCCCCGAATGTGATGTGAAGAAGAACCGGCGCATGATTACTGTGATAAAATAAAAATCATGGAGACCAAGGGACTCACAAGAGTCCCGACCACGTTAATGTAGCCGCACCCTGCACCCGGTGCACTGGACTTCAGCTGAATACCCTCCTCCCCGCCGTCCTTCTCGCCGCCGTCACCGACGGTCACGTTCGCGCCAACCGCCAATACACTCCTCTTGGTCTTCCAAGCCACCAGCTTGAACTTCACTGGCGTCACCAGGTCCACCTTGAAGGCAGCCGCCATCAGGTTGGTGGGCCTCAGCCCAGACGCGGGCTCCAGGGCCGCATTCCTGTGGCCCTGGTAGAACGCCGGCATCGTTCCATGCCAGCTCCACTGGTGCCGTCCGACCGGGAGGGTCGAGACGGTGACGTTGATGGGGTCGTAGAAGATCCCCTTACCCTTGTTGGGGTTGACCAGCTTGAGGGAGAGGAACATGGTGGTGATGGCAACGGCGGCGGAGGATGAGGGGTGCTGAGGGCAGGGAGGTAAAATCGCTGGAGGGAGCAGGAGGGCATCGTGGGGCGGCCGAGGCTGAGCCAGAGAAAGGGGGCCATGATTCCGAGGACGAAGATGAAGCTCAGGGAGCACTGGCAGCATCCGCCTGACACCGCCATTTCCGGTGTCTGACTGACGGACTAAGTGAAGCTCTCCGTACTGTGCTTAGATTATTGTAATTTTTGGGTTTGATGAAACGGTAAATTGCAATTAATTGAGCAATTTAAGGCATTTTGTCTTCAAGTAGGCTCGATTCGATGGCTTTGAGTCCTATACTTCTGAGCTGTCTAAAATGATCAAAAGGGGTCCATAGCTCAGTGGTAGAGCATTTGACTGCAGATCAAGAGGTCACCGGTTCGATCCCGGTTGGGCCCTTTTCCTCCCAATTTCTTTTTTAAGTTAAGGATATTTTCCTAACAAGGATTTATGGGGAACTCGACGGAAGCAAATTCAATGTCAAGGCATGAAAATTATGGACTGACCATCCACAGCAGATGTTCTTCAATATCAGAACAAAATGATAGCACATAATAGCAAAAATCGCATCAGAGTTTACTGATAATAAGAAGAAAAAAAATATTGTACAAACAACATGAGCATATATAAGTTTACAAGCTACCTACTATACATTCATGTCTCCTTCGCTTAGAAGCAAACTCACATACTCAAATTCTCGAAATCATATATGGAGCCCCAGCAAATTCAATGTCAAGGCATGAAAATTGTGGACTGACCATCCACAGCAGATGTTCTTCAATATCAGGACAAAATGATAGCACATAATAGCAAAACTCGCATAAGAGTTTACTGATAACAAGAAGAAAAAAATATTGTATAAACAACATGAGCATATATGAGTTTACAAGCTACCTTCTATACATTCATGTCTCCTTCGCTTAGAAGCAAACTCAAATACTCAAATTCACAAAATCATATATGGAGCCACACAAAAGCAATGAATCCACCAAGAAAATAATGAAAAGAAGAGCCTAAAGAGCAGTGTGACTGGAACTCGCTTGACACAGAACTCACATATGGGAGAAGAGGCTTCATATTGAGTTTTGCACTCGACCATTTGTAATGGTTCTAGTGAGGAGCTTCCTCTGCCTTGTTTGCAGGTCCTCGTCCAAAACCATCAGCAATCCCACGTTGTGAGGTGAAAGCCCAAACATGTACCTGCAACTGTGGCTTATCAAATCGGAGCAATTCAATGAGACAACAAGACTTTGAAGAGCAAGATATTACTGTTAGCAATCCCAGCAGAATTATAAATATACATGGATTTTGCAATGTCATGACTTTAGTATTTGGAGTTTGATATACTGTCCCCCGATAACCAAATTCTGCTTATATGGTCTCCCACAAACTTCTCCCTGTACATTTTGCAATTTCAGACTATCCAGGAGTATACTTACTTGCTTTGTGGAGCCCTCTTCCTCCGAAAGATGAAGGACCCCATCCACTGAGTGAAAACGCATAAGGGAAGCATGTTAAGGACCGAGACCAAGTTGTCCATACACAGGGAATAGAAGTTCCAATGAACAAAAATCCCAAGATTCTCAATGCGATGACACTAACAAAGACGTGTAAAATCATGTACTTCTCACAAATCAAAAAGAGAATTAAGGCGTCAGTTCCCTGCACAAAGAACTCACTGGCTCCGTCATTAGGAAAAAAAATCATGAGAGAAGCTTTGCACCATTGTGAAGCAATAGAACAGAAAATCTAAACCCAAAAGAAACAAATTATGGCCTGTCTAAGTATGAATACTACACTAACTTCCAATCTAAAATATGAATACTATAATGAGCCTGAAATTATTTAAGCCACAGAATAGCCAACACATAATTCTGGTCGGACCAGAATCCACTCTGCAGTGTACACAAGACACGGGAAGGCAGATTCCTGCACTACTGACATCCAGCAAGCTCCAGCATAAATTACCTTAAACATGGACCCAATTGTAAATTTTCCGGCTGAAGATGTCTTCGTCCTAGTAGTGGATCTTTCAGCTGGAACATCCTTGCACAATTGCTGAGCTATTTCTTTAAGTAACAGGACTTGAGCTTTATCGGTCTGCATAGACATGATTGTGTGCCTCATCGATTCCCTGTCGGCTTCAAGAGCCTGAAGCCTCGCATAGAGCTTCTTGATGTCGGGATCCCCCAGACCCGTGTGGACCCAAGACTCTCCTGGAGTAGTAATACGATCTTCACAGGCACCAACACCACCATTGGAGTTGGGTACCCCTTTATGTACGGAATCGACTGTATAAATCCTGTCGCTCGCGTCATCTCCGGCCTCTGGTGTATCGTTCATCCTTCTCAAATTTGAGTACTCCTCAGGCTGCGATGGACACTCGGTTTTCTTAAAGATGACATCATTGAGCCTCGGAGAATCACTAGGCATGTCAGAGCCTACGTCTCTATCTGTCCCGAAAAACGAACTGATGCTATCAGCGGAAAACTTTTTGTGATGCCTCGGTCTTCGAGGGGATTGACCTATTATGGTCTTCTCCGGGATATTCTCTGCACTGGGAGATTCGCTCTTGAACTGAATGTCGCTCGGATTTCTCTCCGTCTGGTAGATGCGAAACTCCAGATTCTTCAGATAATCCCGAGGAGTCTCCCCGAATACATATTTTTCGATGTCCACGACATCATCTTCACCGTCCTCCAGGTTAGCATATTTCTCATTCGTGTAGCATTTTATTGGAGGGTATTCATGGGTTGGCAGATCGAATGGGCTGTCCAAGCTATCCTCACTGGACCTGCTACGGCTGTTTTCACCGTCTGCCTCTGCCTCCGTGAGCCCATAACTCATCATCCTGTGCTTATAAGCCTGAACTTCACATGTCAGAGATTGAATAGCCTGCTCCCTCTTGTACAGGAATTCCTCCAGAGCCAAGATCTCTTGCTGGTCGTGGCCCATCTTCTCCTCTGCAAATCTATTGAACTGTCGGGCTTCCATCTGCACCTCCGCCTTCTCCCTCTGCAACCTCAGGATCATCGACATGGCTTCATTGGCAGCAGAGCGAGATGCGTTCCTCTCTTCCTCCAACTCTGAAAGTAAATGCTGTATGGCCTGCTGTTGGCTACTAACCATCTCTCGAAGGGCAACAATTTCATTCTCAGCCTGAACTCTAGCAACTGAATCATAGACCAGGCCAGGAACAAAAAGGTTGTTCTGTTCAAATTCGTCATATTTACGTTTCACCGAGCGAAGCCAAGTCCCCGAGGAGCCATAGATCGAACAGCTACTGCAACCACATCTGCAGCACCAGGCCCAATCTTTTGGAGAAGAGATTGTTTCAGAATCCATAAACCAAGAAGCACCAACCATCACAGGGAAAACTTGCGCAGAGTACGGCCCCGAAATTCCTCTTTCTTGATAGGAACAACCTTCCCTCCCCTTCCAACCCCACCAGATCAACAAGGAACGCCTGCAACTCCCGAAAATGAACCTAAAATCAGATGGAAAGTTTCTTTATGCTGATATATACACTAAAAAATGAACGCAGCTTCTACAAGGCACAAAGATAGACATATATCAACCAAGATCGCTATTATCCACAGAAGAATCAAACTCCAGAGGAATGGTGGCAGTCTTTCCCGCCAGTAAAGTCCATGCGGGGACCATTTTCGCAGAAAACCGCAGCAGCGGAATCTGTTCCTACATAGAGGGAGGGAAGGAGAGCAACGACTGACCTAATTGAACATGTTGAGAGCTGGAGATGAGCCCAATGCTTCTGGGGAAGATGGGACCACCCCCCCAACCCGCCTGAGAGAAGAGCGGGATCTCCTGGAAGGGAATGGGGGAGCTAACTGAAGAAGGAAACGGCCCAACTTTCTCGAAGGTATCAAGTTTCGCGGGGACGGCACTTTAGCATGCACAGGGTGCAGAAATGGAGGACGCTGGCGCGCCAGCTACAGAGAGCGAGGAGTGTTTTTCGTTTTATTTTCTTCTATTATTTCTTTTAATAATATAATTCCTAATTAAATATCGAAAAAATGTTAAAATAAATCAGTTATATCAGTTCCAGTTTGAAATGCATGGAGATCATCTCGACAGACGGTGCATTGCCTTAAACCGAGTTGGCTGTCAGTGACGTTGATAAGGGAAGAACGACCGTTGGACTAAGCTCGGGTTGCGCTAGGTGCCCGCCCTAATTCAAAATTACCCGAATCCAATTTAGTAAATTCAGGCAGTAATTATTATCATTCGTGAAATTGCGTCTAATTAATAATTTCGAATTTCAAAAAACGGGACGGACTAGCGGGAGATTCAAAATATTGGATGATAATTCAATCCGTCTTGTTCCTCTCGTGATTTAACTGCGTTAGGCCCCTGGGCCCCTACGAGTCATATAAGATACTGTGTCAGATCAGTAGCCGGTTGATGAGTGCCAACATAGATCTGGCGATCCGTGCTGTACCATATATAATATAAATGGGTACATATAAGGAGCTCTTCCATCATTATCATATTACTTTATTAAATGAATAAGAAATATATAACTTGAATGTAATCTGTCCAATTACGGGTTCACATGACCCGATCTATTTTATCTATATAATTTAAATATTTTATTTACACAAATATGTGATTAATACAATTCATCCGATACATATACACTTAAACATGTTAAATGAATTAATAAATTTAACACGCATTTAAATATATTTCATTAAGTGAGCTCGATAATATATTATTAGATCATACGGTTTCAATGTATTTATACTTAACTAAAATTTATATAATTTCATATCATATTAATACCTGCTGCCAATTACATATGGCAACTGTTTTTTTTTTCAGAAGCTCGTGAGAAAAGTATCAATGAAGTTTCCGATGAATAATTTCTTCAAGTTACCATGCGCAATTATATCCCGTTTCAGTCACGAAGAGCCACGGTTTTTTGCGCTTGTCTACGACTGAGTCCATCTCTTGATTGAGATTCCCGCGGTGTCAGCTTGATGATCGGTTTGAATCGAGATGTCTTCTCTCTCTCTCTCTCTCTCTATACGTGGAACGAATGGAATCAAATATAATAATTCATTTTAACAATTAATTGTACTTACCAACCTAAATTATACTTAAAATCACGATTTACTCTCTCATAAATAAGATAATTCAATATAGATAAAAACATAATTTTTAAAATTAAACTGAACTAATTCGATCCAGAACTAACAAGTCATCCAGTTTGATTTATTTAATTAATTTAAATGCACTCTAAATTCAATTATATCCACTTAAACTAGTTGATCTCTAGTATAACTATCAAACCCAACTGGTCATCAAATAAATAAATTAAAAATTATTTAAAAAATAACAAAAATTATTAACCCAACATCAATTTAAAAAAAGAACATGAATGGTATATTTTGTTTTATTAGTCATAAATTTATGTTTTTTTGTTGAATTTAGATATAATTATTGATATTTTAAAATTTAAAATTATAAACTTGTGTTTAGTTATATGGTATTTTAATTGATAATCATTAATTATATTATTATTATTATTAAATATTTAGTTTGGTCAATTGAACCAGTAAACCCATGTTTTAATTGGTTTTTGGTCTGGTGTGATTATAAAAACTAGGGATAAAAGTTCTTCAAAAATGTAATAAATAAAGAATGTTTAAGGACAGAGGATATTAGGACAGTGAATAATATATGTGAAGTTATAGTTTTTAAAATCAGATCGGCCCGGTCGATTCGACAAATTCAATTGTGAACCGGCCACTCACCAGGTCCAGTTTCTAGATTTAATCCATTTGCAATTAAAATGCAGTCAACTCCTATTGAATCGGCTGGTTCCCAGTTCGACCGGCAAATCCAATGGAATCGATAGACTTAAAATTAAAAAAATAAAAATATATTATAATATAGTTATTTTATTTTACTAAATTTTTATTTATATTTTATGTTGAACTAAATGTTAATATAATTGTTTATATAATAAATTTTTGTTATAAATCATTGTAAACTTATGATATTATGTCAATTTATTTGTAATATTATTTATTAAATATGTAATTCGACCTATAAACTCATACATTGATCGGTTCTTGGTTCAGTCCAATTTTAAAAACTATGTGTGAAGCTCAAGAGCCACGGATCACATGTAGGCTACATGAGGCGTGCGACATTGGAAGAAGAAGACCACGACGAGGTATTAAATTTTAGTAAAATTGTAAATATGATAAAAAAAAAACAGAATGATAAAAATGGTAATTTACAATTTCTCACAATAGAAATACTATGAATGAATGGTCATTTCGTAGGATAATAGTTGGAGTGGACTAGTGGGAAATAAGTTGAATTCCCATCCCACCGGCATGACGATTATGTTTGCATCCTATTCTGACTTATCAAGGAGCATACAATTAAAGGAGTTCCAAAGGGGACTCAGGTGATATTGTTTTTACCATAGTTTTTAAAATCGGATCGGGTCGGCCAATTTGATCGGTTCAACCGGGAACCGACCACTCACCCGGTCCGATTCCTATAAAAAAATCCAATTGCACATTCAAAAAGAAAAACTCCTAGTCCAACCAGTGAACCTAATTGAACTCATGAGAAAACCGACCGACTTAAAATTAAAAAAAATAAAAACATATTATAATGCACATATTTTATTTTACTTGACTTATATTTATATTTTATATTAAATTTTTATTTAATATAATAATTATATTAATAATTTTGTTATAAATCATATTCAAATTATGATATTATATAAATTTATTAGTAATATTATATTATTAATATTATTTATTGGACATGCGGTTCAACTCATTGAACTCTCAGTCAGACCTATGAACCCATGCCTATATCAGTTCCTGTCCCGATTCAGTTTTAAAAATTATACTTTGACATCATGACTATTGCAATGTTTAATATTATAATAAATCCTACTTCAATAATTTTTGTTATAAAAAAATTATTACAATATAATAACATATATATAATAAATAAAATTTACAATACAATTAATAATGCGTTTATATCCAAAACACATGATATCCTTTGACTATGACTTTTTTTATATTTTATTATACATACCATATTACATGAAAAACAAACGTTATTTCTTGTGAATTCAATAATTTACATTTTCAGCTTAGAACCCAATAAATTTTTACCGTATTTTTTAATTTTTTAATCTAAATAATATTCATAATTTACCAATTCTCAAATTACATATCCATTATTGCCTTTTTAATCTTAGTAACTTTCCGACTTCAACAATAATCAAATTAAAATATTCACCATAGCACACGTATCTCTTTTTGTGGTAGGAAATGGAGGCTGAAATCCAGTAGTCTAAGAATTAAATGATAGCGAGTAACAGTAATTCATAAAAAGACTAGATAAAATCTAGGATAGTTTTTTAAAAAGGAAAATCTGACAATCCAGTGTGCTGTTTTAAAACCAGCAAATTTCTATAACTAATTAAAATAATGACAAGTGATCATTATCTCTCTTTTTTTTTTTAAATATTACATAAAAAATCATAAAACTTGCTCATTTTTATAAGTGAATCGTAAAAATGTTATAATATCATATTTAGTCATAAGTATTTGATTAAGTTATATCCTTAAGTTTTATCAATTAATTGCTATTGAACATATACAAATTATCGTTCATTGATACTTACGTAATGGACACGTCGACAATTTGGCGCTACATCAGTACCACATGTGCCACAACATGTTGTGTCACATTAGAAAATTTTATTGTGTCATCACACAACTCCATTATATTTTTATTATATTGGTGTGACTTATCAATAAATAACTATCATATTAGTACGTTTATTATGAAGATCGATGTCTGAGAATTAATGTTGTTATGAAATAAAATATATCAAATCGAATATGATATTTTAGAGTTTTTAGAATTTACTCACAAAAAAGTAGATAACTTTTAATCCACATATTGTAATTTTACCTTTTTTTATAAACTAAATTTAATATGCAAGACCTATTATCATAGTTAATCAATCAAACTCTTTATTTTATGTAAAATTTCTATGACTAATTAAAATAATGACATATGATCATATACATATTTATAAATTAATTGATATTCAAACTTAATCAATCAAACTCTTTGTCTTACATAAAATTTATTATTTTGCACTTGCTCACATTGCAAAACCTTTTCTAATGCAAAATATATAATAAAAAATAAAAAGTAAGTTAAATATAAAAGTATAAAAAGGGTTGAGAATCAAAACAGTACACTTAGCAAAAAAACAGAATCTACTGCAAAAAAAAGAGAATAAAAAATATAATTTTTTCTTTGAAAAAGTTAAGGATAGTGATTAGGTGTGGAGGCGAGCACGTAATGGCAGCGCACCTTTTTGTCATTTAGGCCTTCACGGTGTCTCTCCTCGTCTTCAAGGATCCGCCACGTCATCTCTGCTCCATAGCCGTGGCCCGTGGGTACCATCTATTTCAGCAGAAGCAGAGATATGCTGCTTGACCCCAACTGTAGCCCACCTATCGCCGTCATCTCAGACGATCCCTCATCCATTGAAGGAGGACCCATAAGAATCATCTTCGTCCTTCGGAGGTCGGGGGGGGGGCTCTCGATCCAGTCTCAATAGAACAGTTCTGTGCTGCTGAAACAGAGCTGACGCATGGAACACTTCGCAAAGGGGTCGGCCGCTCCTTTGTTGGAGTCCTCGTCGATTGCAACTCCGTCCATCACTGGTTCGGCCTCGTCGATTCAGACTTTGGGGAATATCATAGTGTCCATTGTGGGAACCGGTGTGCTGGGCCTGCCGTTCGCCTTCAGGATTGCCGGCTGGCTCGCAGGGTCGATCGGGGTGGCCATCGCCGGCCTTGCCACCTACTACTGCATGCTCATTCTCGTCAGTCTATAGAGACACTGATCTCCTCTCTTTTTCATTTCCCCGAGATTCTTTCACCCTCCGGGGAATATTTCTATCTTGTGGATTGGCTTGTTCTGTGTTAGACGTATCATTGTGCTGTCCCAGTGATATCTGATGTTCAATGTTAGGTTGTTTTGTCGTTCGAACTCGCACTATTTGATCCCTTTGATAACTGAAGGTAGCCGCTTTACGGTGATTTTACCATCCTCTTCTTCTTTCCTTAGCTGTTGCCATTCCATCTCGAGCACTCATTATTTGAAATTACCATTTTTTTAATGTAAAATAAGCATTATCTGAAATGACCCGAGGGTTCAGGGGAAATGGCAAATTCCTTGTTTAACTAGTTTTCGTTCTAGAAATGCTTCCAATGGTGCAGTATAACCATTCATTGATGGGTCCTTTACGAGCATCAGAAACCAACGTCTTTCTTGTTCTAATCCGGAGAGTAGTCACCAATAGGGCATTATAGTTTGCAAGTGCGATTGAATGACAGGGAAAAATGAATATAAATATCGGACCTACCATAATATTGTGGAAAAGAGATACTTATAACCTTTGCAAGTGTTCCTTGATGAAGCTTTTCAACTTTTACACCCTGCAATCAGTAATTGCATTCACTAGTATTGTGTAACTGCAGGGGGTGGGTCATACTTTCCTGTCCCTTTTTCATCCCTTTTCATGGAAGATAAATCCTGTGTAACTTTGTGTCAATCTGTAACAGGTTGAATGCAGGGAAAACATGGCATCAGAAATAGATTCGGTAGACCTCACAACCTATGGCGATTTGGGCTACAAGTGCATGGGGAAACCCGGTCGCTACCTAACTGAATCCCTCATTGTAGTTGCTCAGTGTGGAGGTTCTGTTGCCTACCTCATCTTCATTGGCCAAAACCTCTCCTCTATATTCAAAGTGCACAGCCTTACCTTTGTGTCCTTCATATTCATGCTGGCCCCCCTTGAGATCCTTCTCTCATGGATAAACACTCTCTCTGCATTAGCCCCCTTCAGCATCTTTGCTGATGTGTGCAATGTGTTAGCAATGGGATTTGTGGTGAAAGATGATATACAAAATGCTTTAGGGGGTCAATTCTCGTTTGGTGAGAGAAAGGCCATAACTAGTAATATTGGGGGATTGCCCTTTGCGGGTGGAATGGCGGTGTTTTGCTTTGAGGGTTTTGGAATGACTCTTGCTCTTGAGGCTTCAATGAAGGAGAGGAGGACATTCCCGAAGCTTCTGGGGCTGGCTTTTGCTGGTATAACTCTTGTGTATATTCTGTTTGGATTTTTTGGTTATATGGCTTATGGGGAGGATACCAAAGATATTGTGACACTCAATCTTCCTCGAGGTTGGACTGCTATTACTGTTCAGGTAACGTATCACCATCCTTTGATAAGTAGACAGGAAGATTCTGAGCTATTATTCTTTTTATGCATGCAAGACATACTCCATTGGCACATTTGAGTGTATAGAGGCTACTCTGTCATATATAATAACATGGCGGCCTTCTGATTCCATTTTGAAATGCTTCTGTTATTTCCTACTATTCGCTACTCAAGCAGCTGATATATTATATTTATCATATGTCGTAGTATTTGATCTGCCCTCGACATGTCCAAAGTTCCTATAGTATTTGTCAGTTGTTTGCCTTCTTAAATAACCTCCTCTCTGTATTTGGGCTTCCCATCAATACGCATGTCCCTATGCCTGATAAATTAGTTCTCAAAAGATGCAGCAAAAAAACTGTGTTTTGTCCATGTCTGGAAATCATAGAGAACATGTGACAAAGTGCTTTGAGCCGCTCACATTCAAAATTGTAGATGGAAATCATATTTTGTCCATAAGCATATGTATTTTCCCAACTTTGATTCGTCGAAAACACCTCTCTAGAAGTATGTAATGTTTCTCATATTACTGTTAAAAATAGACCTATATATGATTGACCAATTTCAGATATGCTGCACTGTTCTTTATTGGTATCTGATCAATTGCACTTACTTGTACCTTCTAATGATGCTTGGCAAACAAGACCATCTGCTGGGAATTGATTTTGGGTTTAAAATAAGTGGATAGAGATGTAAGAAGACATCTCTAGTTGGCTTTCTGTACCCTTCCCGCATAGGGTGTGGTTTGTCCCTTGACCTTATGCTTCTTGAAGAGGTTTAGTTTTACTTAATGGGCTCGTGGGACGTCAAGGGTTGTCTACATGGTTCGATTCAATTCCATAAGAGGAGCCTTATTCCCAAAAAGAGAAATATATATATATATATATATATAGAATGCTTTAAGCTAATGTCTGCTTCTCGTCAACAGATAGGCCTGTGCTTGGGGCTTGCGTTCACATTCCCTGTCATGGTACATCCAATCAATGAGATCATCGAAGAAAACTTAAAAAGGCTTGGATGGTTTCATAAGCTCCGTTGCAGTGACACTGACATTAATTCCTCGAAGACAAAAATCTGGAAGCTGATGGTTTGCACAACCCGTTCCATTGTGGTGCTGTTCTTGGCAGTACTGGCCTCGTGTGTCCCAGGATTTGGGGTCTTTGTTTCACTCGTGGGAAGTACAGTTTGTGCACTCCTTTCGTTTGTTTTGCCCGTCTCATTCCACCTCACATTGTTGGGCCCAAGCATGGGATTGAGGCAGAAGGTCTTGGATTATTTCATTTTGTTTGGCGGGGTGCTTTTTGCTACCTATGGAACATATAACACCGTAGTTGGAGTTTAAATGGGATCTTCAACCAAAATGTGAAGTTGAAGCACAGAGATCTCTTGAGAAATGCTGAGAAGGGAAGGCTTCTTACTTTCACAGGGTGCTGTAAGCCCGTAAGTCCCTTGTTGAGGTCCTTTTACCAGTCTTTAGGATTCCAATTGTTGGCGGCATCGGTATAAGCAGAAGGATTGAAGGTGACCGGGAGAGGAAGAGGAAGACTCCAATTTGCCCAGCAAGTAGGTAGATGTACTCCTCCACTATAGCCGTCTTAACCTCAGCTCAACATTCAGGATTGCTCCAAGAACTTTCTCCAATGTTTGGTTCGCTTACTGAATTCCCGGAAAACTGTGAATCTTTGAGCAGTTTCAAGTAATGCTGGCTTTCATTTATGTTATATATTCTATTTGAGCTGTGGTGTGTTCTGTGACGTGGAATCCAAATGGTAAGATACTACATAAATTCCTCAGTCTATAATATCCTCTACGCGTTCCATGTCGCAGTGTTGCATCCCTGGGAGTACTCCGGATCACTGTTAAAACTAGATGGCTCTTTCACATGCACAATGCAGCACCAAGTTCACTTCTTCTCAAATGGATCGATCATTTTAAGATACACTGTAAATGCATCTCATGATCCTCCCGTGGTGCTGAAGTGGTATGCTTAGTATTTGCCCTTATTACTAAAGCAAAGTCGTGCATGGATTATGTATGTATTGCTCGGTGGCTTATCAAGGCGAGAGACAACTTTCAGCAGTGACTGGTGAATTGCTAACAGAGGAGCTTAGAAATCGTAGAGTTTAATATATTAAAAAGAAGGGAATTTGCTGTACATGCCAGGTAGTTGTTGAACATGCGACTTTCTACTTACGAAACAGACGGTCTATCCACTGAGATATAGGTACTGGTGAATACTTTTTTTTTACAGTAATGCGAAAATAACAGCCAGAAGTAAAGCGAGCTTATGGCCTCCCCCAAGTAGATAAGGTGACTTTGCAGTATGGAGAACACAGCAGAGCATGAATCCCAGCCGTGCAATGGCTCCTCGTGTTTTGCACCTCAGTAACTGCTAATACAAGGGGACCTTCCTAGGAAATAGGGAAAGAAATGAAAGATTGAATCCAAGTGTCATTCATCTTAGGGCGAGCGAGCTTCAAGAATTTGACGCATCGCCATTTTCCACATACGATGATGTCTGATGTGCCTCATTCACTGATGGGCACACGCACGGTGATTCAGACATCATGTTGAGCTTATAATCGAATGACAGGACTCTTCACTCTCTGTCTTCCAACAAAAGTAAATGAAGTCAAATCTGACAGATAACGGAGAGCCTAATATGCATTACCAGATAATGTCAATTCACGGGATGCAAACTGACCACAGAAGTACCAACAACAGACTATATTTTATCTGCAGATTCGGAAAAGTAAAGCGGACCCAAGTTTCAAAGAAACTGTGCCTTCAGAGAAGACCAAGCAGTGGTGGATCGGGACATCCTTTCCTCGGCAATCCTCTTCTTTTCCTCAGCCTCCTCCGACTTCTTCTCTTGATCCATGTACTTGGATTTTGCTTCCTCAGACTCGGTCATCAAAGTCTCCCAATCAGAGATGAGCTTCTCTTTCCTTGCTCCGACTTCTTCCAATATCTTCTTGAGCTGCTCTTCTTCTGAAATGAGGCTTTCTAGCTGCTGCTTGTTTGAGAGGTGAGTATTGTGTTTCTTTTTCATGTCAGAGAACATCTGGTCTCTCACCAATCTCTGCAGCTCGAACTCGGCATTATCTTGCTCAAAGGTTAAGACGTCGGAGATGAAATCATCAAAGTTGTCCCAGAAAGCTTTGATCGATTTCTGCTGACCAGAAGACAGCCCAAATTCAGCACGGGTTAAAGTCAATAAAGCTGCGGAGAGCCTATCCTTTATGTTCAACCTGAAGAGGTCCGAAAGGCATTCCTTCAGGGATTGCTTAGCCTCTTCAACCTCCGCCAAGCTCGGAGACCCAGAAATCAAATCAGCCGTCTGATCATTCTTACTACTATTTGAACCTGACCCTTCTTTGAAAGCAGAGTTCTCAGCAGTAACAATGAATTCCTCGAGCTTGCCGAAGAAAGACTCGAACCTATTTGTCTCCATAACTACTGGTGGGACCACATTGGATGGGCTACGATCAGCCTCAGGAACAACAATGGCAGGGACAACACTCCGCACATCAATCTCGACTTCCACAATCAAGGTGTCATTGACTAGAAAACCACTGCTACGCTTCCGCAGGTCAGCGAGAGGCTTGAACGATACAAAGCCCCAGTTCACCTCCTGCGAATTGAAAGTGTGACGTGTACCTGCCAGAAAAGGGAGAATTTCAAATGATGTTAACAGCTATCTCAGTCACATCTTTACTAACAATATTTTACATCTCAGATCACAGTGAACATAATGAAAAAAAAAACAGTATCTCTAGCACAGACACGACTAATATTCATTTGTAAAAGGACATTCCATAAAAAGGATTGCTCAGCCACAGTGTCCGAGTAGAAATAAAATCTCAAAATTGCTGCTGTCGTTAAAAGCTATCCAACAAGAGAGCGGAAAAAACTGTCAGTTACAACCCAAGTGAGGACTACAGAAGCATAAAATGAATCCACAATCATAAGAATGCAAAATACCAATTTTTAGTTCTAAATCATTCAGACAACATAATTCCTATATGCTTGGAAAATAGAAGATAACAGTGGACTCAAGAGGAAACCGGAAATTCCGACAGTGGACTCAGGAGGAGGAAAAGTCGTTGGACAAAGCATGCCATTACCCATCTTCGTGGAAGAGCTCTCTCGATTCTGGTTCACCATGATCAAGATGAAATGCGCCTCTCTGCTCCACCCGGTCGGCAAAGTCGCAGGGTCGGGAACGTCCAGGTAAATTGAGAAATTGTCCGAATTATTTCCTTTGGGGAAAATCAGCAGCCGCCTGTTCAATTTGATCAAAGCCCCTTTATATCATTAAGTAAAGGGAACAAAAAAGGAACGATTTTTCGGACCCTGTTCAGCATAAAAGAACGGTTTTGGTACCACTTGCAGCCACCGATGGTGAAAACATCGGAGTAGTACTTCTTCTCCTTCAACCTGGAGAACTTTTCGATCCTCCACGTGAACTTGCACGGCGTAGGATTCTGCGATCCCATTTTCGCTTGCTCTGGGTAAAAGGAGACTGCTTTTTATCTGTTAGAATCTTCAAATTCAGTACCAAAGCGAGAGAGGAACATCCCACCTTGGAGCATAAGGACAATCAGCTGGAGCAGAGAGCAACCCTACTGGACTTGCAGAGTGAACATTTGCAGTTGTGAGGGGAAGATAGAAGCGGAAGATAAATGATCGAGGACTGGATAACTTGTCCACGACGGTGTCTCTTTTGTCTCTTTTGTCCGTGGGAAACAGGACCGTCGTTTTCATCTCTTCCTTTCATAAGTTCACCTTTTTGGGAGTATAATTGACCGTTTTATTGCAGTAAATTAAGGACGATACGTTGATATCAAGCAACAGCAAAGAGCATGCGGATGCTCACTATCTCAGTGATAGTGTCATTCACGAGGAAACTTCTTCAATGTTCGGAACATCAGGAAGAGGCTCGAATGACAAAGCCCAGGTGTGCCTTGAGCACGTGTATAGAGGAATCTCCACTTTTTCTCTGCAGTATTAGTCACGCTATTCGAAATTGGTTCGTGTTTTGCGCTTCTTGTGTGAGAAACGTTCTGCTTTAGTTTCTGCAAAAGCTCGAAGAACAAACAGCCGCAGTGCAACTCAACACCAATAACCCAGCCATTTCAGGGAACTGTAGAGCAGTTTCCCAACCATGTATCCTCAACGAGAAAAGGATAGCCACCTCGTATGGAAGCAGAGAACTTTACAACTGAAGCTGACTCGCAAGAGCCATCACAATGACCCAGACTCCTCTTGCATGGATATTCCATCTTCTAATCCTTGAAAAAGAAAAAAAGAACATTGCTACTGTACCCACAGTATCATAGACGATCATATCTGTACTTTGTATGTTCTTGCCGGCTTCTAGTACTCATAGGCGTCGTTTTCCTGCAAATTCAGCAAGAAATACAGGCGTTTTGCTTGAAGCTTGCTGCCCTCTTCGTCCCCTCTGACTGAAAAACGAAGTAATATGTCATAAAGGAACTGAAAAGTTAATGAAAAGAATGATTTCCGAAATCATTGGTCACCGGAACTTGACCTGATTAACCACCGTATACGACCTCCTGGGACTCAGAATGCTCCAGACCGAGACACTGCTCCCAAGCTTCAAGGGAATCTTCTCTCTGTTGACACCATAAATTCGAGCAATTTGTTCAAGGAAGCTGAACATCGTCACAGAGGAGGAGAAACAGAGAGAGGAAAGAGGTAGTCGTTGGACCTTAAAACGTCTCCACAGTATTTCAGAATCATCCACATACTCGGGGCGACCCAGCGATGCAACAACAAAGCGCCACTGTGAAACAGAAATGCTTATAAACATATACATTTGACGAATGGCCCCTTGCATCTGCTAACATCAACATTTTGAAGAGTAGAATTATGCTCGGAAGGTAAAGAGATGACTGAACGAGTTACCTTTGTGAAATCCTCAAGTGGAACCTGCATTTTCTTTTGCAGCCGTGCCTTGACTTCTGCTAAAGTCTCACCTTCATGTATGACCAAGAAAAAGGGCTCCCCGAATTTTACTACGAATTGCTGAAATCAACAAAGAAAGCATGGGGATCCGCATCTGAGTTATCTGAAATTTAACTCAGTGCCGAAATTGGTAATGGGAGAGCTTGGTACCCTCTGATCTTCAGCAATTTCTTTCAGGAAGTGATATGCCTGAATCACATGGTCACGGGGACTGAGGTTCTTCTCCTCTTCTGGGATCTGGCTCAGATAGGATCAAACAAGCAGTTCAATCTCTTTGTGGCAAATCTAGGGACTTCCAAATGTGGAAAATAAAATGATGAAACGATAGGCTTATAACAATATGAGAATCGAACAAAATCCTATCCACAAAGAGTGTAACATCTAAAACAAAATGAGGGCACAAATGTTTGATCAACAGAAGATACCCATCCACCAGCTCAGTTTGCCAGATGAAAAGGGCAGGTTACCTCTTCTGCTCGCAAAGTCCAGTGCTGGTCACATATGTTGTCGATCTTGTCACCAAGAGGGAAGATCTGCAGGGATGAAACAGCAAAATTACACCAAAGATTTCTCTGTAATGGTTGAAATGTAACACAAGTCGGGATTTTCAACACCAATTTTCTGAAGAGAAGGAAAGATTGGATAGCCACGAAGAGATCAGCATGAATAAGTTATCAAAGCCAGAGTAGAAAGCAATCTGTACCTTGTTGATTTTGTGGTAGTAAATTTCAAGCAGTCTAAGCTCCGCATCTGGATGAGACAACTGTACCTGCTTGAAGTTTCATCATGGAATTATAAAATTCAGAAAGTGGAACTGCAGTAGTACAGTCTAACATCTGATACTGTTGATGACTGATGCCCACGGCTATCAGCAAGAAGCAGAAGCTTACCTTCTTCTTGAGTTCATTGAGCACATCTTGCACAGTGCTCTGTTTCGGCAACCAAATATTGTGGATTACAACCTGAAGTAGATATGTACAGATTTAGAAGAGGTTAAGCTGAAGTGCATTATTAACATTAAATGCCATAGGAAAAATGTAGCTGATAATTCAAACGCACTTGGCCCTTTGTTGCAAGACGGAAAGCAATTCTCAAGTTCTTTAGACCTTCTAATTCTGGAAGAGGTATGTCCAAGACTTCATAATACAAAGTATCCATAGTCTGCCAGAAGAGAGAAAGTAATATGCCATTTGCAAGCAGCAATATCTGATGCCTGGATAGTCCAGTTCCCAAAAGTAACCCCAATTTGAATAGAGAGAAATATTACCTGGTTGGAATGATCCAGGATGTCAGTCAAATTCTGAATGCCACGATACTTGATCGGCCATGGATTTGGCTGTTGAGTGTAGTAATTCTGAGATTTTAGGATAACAAGCAACTGAAGAACTAAGTGATAATCAATGGTGCTTACCATGGTAGCACCTTTCAAGTAACGTATGATGGCAACTTGAAGTTCCAGGAAGAAAGGGAAGAAAATGAAACTTCTAGGCTAGTAACATGTCCTATTTCAAACTTATTGTCATGTAGTACAACTCTTATATGTATTCAAGGGGTAGATAACAATTTGGCGTATGGAATAACTTCCTTTGTCTCGTAAACATCAATCTAAGGTGAAAAACAAAATGGAAAAAAGTACCTGACGGTTAAGCACATATTGCAGAGATGGAGTAACATTTGGGTATTCAGTTCCTTCATGAGCCTTCTGTGAGAGCGAGGAAGAAACAGTGGGATATTGGTATCCTTCTTTGCTTTCAAAAGGAGATCCCTGGAAGGAAATGATATCCCAGTCTTCAGTCTCAAAAAATAACAGAAACTTTATCTTCTGAGAACTGGCTTTGCAATAAGCAGGTGTTTTGAAGGGACTATAGATGAAAATTCAGAATCTTAATAACGTAGATGTCATCCCATCAGAATCTGAGACATGTTGAACCTGCTGCTTCGCATGTCACAGCAACAGATAATTCCAACAACATGGCTACTTAAGTTTACTTCATGTAATTCATGCATTCATGTTCAAAGGCACTATCAAATTTGACATTATATATGATGCCAGCCTTGATTCACTATCAGTGAGCAAATGGCAGCTGACCATTGCCCAATGATTGACTTATTTACTGTATTAAAAATGTTCTTGACTGAAACAGATTCAATGCAAGCAGCAGAATTGAGCATTACTGGACATTACAAGGAATTGTGCCTTCAAGGAAGACCAAGCAGCGGTGGATATGGACATCCTCTCCTCAGCAATCCTCTTCTTTTCCTCGGCCTCCACTAACTTCTTCTCCTGAGTGGCGTATGTTGACTTCAATTCTTCAGACCTGGCCACCATACTCTCCCAGTCCGAGATGAGCTTCTTCTTCCTCACTTGAACACCATCCATTCTTTTCTTGAGCTCTTTTTCCTCCTTGTTGAGCGCCTCCTGTAGCTGCTTGTTCAAAAGGTGAGTCTCATGGTTCCTTTTCATTGCCGAGAACATCTGGTCCATTCCGAGCTTCTGCAGCTCAAACTCGGAGTTGGACTGCTCAAACATTAAAAAGCCTGAGATGAAATCGTCGAAGTTTTCCCAAAAGGCTTTGACTGATTTCCGCTGATCAGATGATAGCCCGAATTCGGCATGGTTCAAGGTCAACAGAGCAGCAGCTAATCGATCTTTCATGTCCAAATTGAAGGTCTCTGAGAGGCATTGCTTCATTGACATCTTGGCCTCCTCCACCTTGGCCAAGCTTGGAGAACCAGAGATCAGATCTTCCACTTGATGGTTACCATCATTATTTGGGCTTGATCCTTCCTTGGTCTCAGCAGTGACAATGAACTCCTCAAGCTTGGTAAAGAAAGAGTCAAAGCGATCAATTTCCAAGATTCGGGGAGCATCAACAACCGGTGGGGCCACAGTAGGGGGGTCGTTCGCTTCTGCTGCTCGATCACCAATTACAAGTGGTCTCCCAACGGAAGGAGGCTGACGATCGGGGAGATCAATGGGAGGGAAGACAATTGGAGGGGCAACAGAGAGCAAATGAATCTCTGTTTTGACTATCACAGTGTCATTAACGGGAAAACCATTTCTACAGGTCTGAAGGTCAGACCGAAGCTGGAACATAGTTTGGCACCCCCAATCAGGCTCCTGTTCATTGAACTCATGAAGAGTACCTGCAGATCATGACAAATAAGGCTCTATCTGATCCACAAGAAATGCAAACAAAGACACAAGTTTCCATGCTCTCCGAAATTAAAAAAAAAGGGAGAAAAAAAAAAAGAATAAGTGCATAGTTTGAAGGGCAGTCCAACTATCAGCACCCTTCTCTCCTATTCTTTTCCCAAGGGAAGGACGGAAGGAAAACTTGAATAGTTTCACATCCAACTCATATTCACAATCTTGAGATTTGAAAGGAAAAAGTTAACAAATCAATACACTGCTGGAAACACAACATCAAGGAAAGACGATATACAAACCTCTGAGAAGTATTACCTTGTTTTGTGAAAAAGCTACCGCCATTCTCATTGACCATGCTCAGGGTAAAATTCGCCTTTCTGCTCCACCCTGCTGGCAAAGTTGCAGCATCGGGAACAGCCAAGTAAATTGCAATATTATCTGAATTATTTCCTTTGGGAAAAATCGATATCCTCCTGTTTTAATCAACCATTGAGCAATAAATAAGAAGGATATACAATCACTCCAAGTTTAACTCTCCACCTCACAGATTCTTCAAAATCTAAGGTTTGAAATAGGGTATACCATTTACAACCACCGATCATGAAGACATCAGAGCAGTGGTAGTAGTCCTGAGTCAACCCAGAGAAGTTGTCAATCCTCCACATATGGCATCCTGAAGAAGCATCCTGCCAATCCGATCTTCCCTTGTTCGTAATCCTACATTTCATTCGGTTTTGCTTCGTAGAAGATGGCATCTGGACTGCCAAAGAAGAAAGTTTTGTCCTTGATCATAAAACAGAAAGAGACCTAGGGAAAATGGGAATAGAACAGTTACACCTTTCTCATTTTTAAGTTCTTGACTAGTGAGAAAGAAAGTTGCTTGGCTTTAAACTACTGCACTCGCACCTGAAACTGAAATTGATGAGCAGGGCTTTGTATACCCACGAAGCTTCCTCTCTGTGAAATGCTTTGATAAATTCCAGGAATCTTCAATAAATAGTTTACTTTTGTCGTCTTTCTTCAAACAATGATTTGCTGAGAAGAGGATGAGAAGCATACGGTGGGTGAGAATTTGCAGTTGACTTTTGTGACGACTTGAAAATTAATGAAAATTTTCCTATATCTTGGATATTCTATAATAAAAATTATAACTATGTTTCTTAAAATAATAAACTAATAGAGAACTTTATAAAAATTTTATAGTTGGTGATGTAATCAATATAATTTAATTAAAGTAAACTAAATTAAAAAAAATAAAATCCAACTATCATCCTTTTACTGATATATGCTATATATAAAAAAGCTACTTTGCTCATTTTACATGTCTTTTTATTCTTCATACAAATTTAGAAAAATATATGTAGAAAATGTGAGCTGTATTTCAGTGAGTACAAATTTTCAAAGTAAAATAATAGTTTAACACATTAAACCATTTACCAAATCTGCATTATTAATTTTATATAATAACATATCTCACTTGATAAAATAATACAAATAACTTTTAAATTTATATTTTCTTACCTCTAATACTTACATGTGCAACCATTTTATATCCCAAGTCTCCACTATCACTACCAATTTCATCTCTCTAACCTACTCAACCATGATAGGTCGGGACTTTACATACCTTCAGTTGTACCCATGTAATACTGTCAATAATTATTTTTCTTATATATATATAACAGCATTATGAATCTCTATGTCAATATACATAACATCTACCAATACGGCCGATACAAATATTGTTCACATATATATTTACATTGTATATTTCTATAACAATATACATAAACATCCAACAAATAAGCTACCTATAATGCATGAAAACCATTAAGTACAAACAATAGCCATGGGGTCGCATTATTTCTGCGACAGAGTTATGGTAATACAGATACTCTTCTCTCCCCAAACGATACCATGACCCTGCACCTCAATCAATCTCATAATATTCTCCTTCCCGTGCCCGACACTTTCGCACACAATCGCGGGGGCCGCCTATTTATTCTCTGATGGTAAGAGTGGACCCGTCGCTCTCAAGTCTTTCTCTTTTTCTTACCTCTCATTTCTGGTCTTTGTTTTTCTGATCGGGTCCTGAAAAGGAGTCATCTCACATATTCCACTAGGGTAACAGAGCCAGCATCACTAATATCCCATGTTTATATCCTGCCAGGAACCCGCAGTAAATTAATTATGCCCATTTATATTCCGTCGGCTTAGCTGTCACTATGACTATAACCAAACACAAACAATAATACATGGATGCTAGATGAATAGTGCAAGATTACCAATAATACCAATTCATAAATACATATGTATATATATATATATGATGCCGTTTGGTAATTAAATATTCATAAATATGATATAATATCGCATTTACATATAAAGCGAGAGCCATATCCATACCCTATAATAGTCAGGTGCATCTATATATATATAGACACACACACATATATATATATAATATCCACTAATGTACGAGAAATTAACATATCAACTTATCCAATAACTTATCCTTTAATACTTTACCTTAATCAATTTATTTTTCAAACAATAAAACGTATTTATCTATTCGCGTTATTTTACAATGGAAAATAGTACTCACCACACCTCAAGAAATCATTCACTGAGCATAGCCTTCAAACGATTTTCCATAGCCTTCTCAATCCCTGTCATATGATTAATTGAGTAAAATACGTACGACAATGTACACCAAAGTTTCATATTCCCTATTCTTCAATGATGTTAATGTGCAAATATTCTTTTAATTTCCTCAATTACACTATCCATCCATGTTAGTCCAACTTATTTTCCCAAGCTACTTCTTCACTTCCGCAATATTCTAAAATTTAGTACCTCCAAGATAAAGCTTCCAATCATTCATATTCCTTAATTCAAAACAAGATGTCAACCTAACAGTTTCTAATCCATTGTAATTACCAACTAATCAGCACAATTAAGAGTCAATTCAATCGGGATGCATGATATGTGTAATATACCTGATCAATTAATACAAGACATGCAAACGACATAACTCTAACTGATGTGATCGATATATCTGAATCTAAATCCTACTCCCTAATGTTTTCTTCGTTCCCTTGCTCAGCGCCTCCTATTCACCTAGTTTCTTCCTCCTTTCGCTCTCCCTACTTTGACTGCAACTCTCCCCCTGTAAGCCACTGAACTCAACTCCTTCCCTCCCATCCATTCATGCCTTCCAAGAAATTTTTTTTTTCTTTTTGTCCTTTCTCCCAATATGTCTCTCTCGGTGGCCGTCCTCCCTTTCTCTCTGTTTGTTTTTTTTTTTCCTCATCTTATCCCATCTCTCAACCTTCCCTTTTTCCTTCTTTGCTTGCCATCACTTCTCCAGGTTTCCTCTTCTATTTGCTTCACACCTCTCCTCTGTTTATCTTCCTCCCTTTGATCCTCACTGTCACTCGATTTCTTTCCCTGAGAACACCTATCTTCCATTTATCTTCCTCACGGTCAGTCTCTTTCCTTCTCCTCTATGTCTCTCTCTCTCTCTCTCTCTCTCTTTCATTGCTCTCCGTCGGCAACACGGTAGAAAGTTTCTTTGTTGACCAAAATAATATATATATATATATGTGGATTTACTCGTGGGGTTTCCAGGTCATGGAAGGAGAAAAATAATCACATCTTTAAATGAGCTATAGGTTAGGTTTGGTTTGTTGATGAAATTTAATGATCTTACAACTTTCCCATCCTTTCAGCAGCTGAGCTGACCGTGCAGCTCCCTCTAGTCTTCAGCCTCCACCCAAAACCAAAGTCCTCGATGATACAAAAGGATGGTCCCTTCCAGCCATCCCACTCACAGACAGCGTCATCTCCACAATATTTTTTTATTCAAAAAAAAAACAAAAATAAAACTAACGGTTTGATGCTTCACACACTACGGTTGGACATTTTTCATTTTAGCTGCAAAGGATGGTCGGAGAAATAAGCAGTGTGCAAAGAGTAGAGCGGAGGTTAGGGCTCTTCTTAGTTGTAGGTTGAGAGCAAGTGCCACTGCACTTAACCTTTTTTTCTCGGCCAAACTCGATTTTCAATTGTGAGAAGGAACTAATAATTACATCCAGTGCTTCCCTGAAGCTTAGATTTCATAGGAGAAACACGGTTATTGCCGATAACAATACTGGTAGGATCCAAAACCAAGGCAAAGGGAAAGGAAAATGCATATATGGAAGGCCGCTGAAGCTGAACTTGGGTTCCTACTGTATTAGAAATGTTCTCAGCTGTAGGACAACCCGACCCCTCCCAATCTAAACATGAGAACTGCAGCGCGGCCGGGCTTGAAATGCCCATGAACTGTGCCGTCATGAAAGCAGCCGTTGACTGGATGTTCTTATCGTATACGCTTCTGGTAGCGTTGACCCTCAGTCAGTGGGTCCCACAATTGTCATAAGATTACGCGCACCCGGTCAGCGTTCCTTTCTTAGCCCCCCCAACCTGCCAAGGCCGCGTCGAATCGTTGACCTTTCAAATGCTCGGAAACTTTGGTAACTGCCAAAAGTTTGGTATCTTACGTTTAGTGCCCGTAGGATTTTTCTAATTCAATTTTTGAGCGCCTTTACTTTCGAACTTTTCTAAAGCAAGCATGTAACAAGATGGCATAGAAAGATGTCTGTGGATCATGGCGAAGTTAAATGTTGACTAAGTTGTTGGTGTATGCCAAATTACAAGCTGTGGTGGCAGTGCAGTAAAAGAATTAAGAGAGCCTCGATGGATGTTGAATATGAATTCCATTTACCGAATGCTATACGAAATTGGGCTGTAGGATATGGCTGACCGGCATCTGTTGGCGCCATTCTTTCTTTGGTATCCTCTCCTTTCCTGAGTTGCTGCCCTCTCTTTTACTGATACTCATCAGAATTTCACTTCCATGACCTGGTTACAGGATTTTTCCAATCTATGTGCCTTGAGATATGACCTCCTTGACTTTCTTGTCTGGTTACTCTTCTTGCTCGGTGAATGAATCCATCTATAGATATTGATGGATTGTTGAGTTTCAAGGTTCTTCTCAGTGGCAGAGTACTTTGGTCTTTTGATAGCTCATGCAGTTGAAACCAACCCACGGTTTTCCTGCTGGAAGATTAAGAGTTTTAATACAATATCGTAAGTGTTAGCCCTAACGCCTTGATTGATCTTGCCTGATTGAGAGATCTGAGGTTTCACTGGCCTTCTCCACCTTGGTGAAGCTCGAAGATGCAGGAGTTGAACCAGCCAACTGATTGCTCAAGATGAACCTTCTACTATTCAAGATGTTTCTACAACCGTTACTCATGTTATTTACTTTGTCTGAGCATGTTATACATATTTATCATGTTCCAAAATTAAGCCAAATACAATACAGGTGATGTTTTATAGGCGTGGACATGAAGAAGTGGCAAAAACAGGAGCACAACAGGCTTCAAAATAACAGGGTACCACCAGCAAATCTTTGAGGGAATAATACTATCTATTTCCATTTCAAGTCCTTCATGAATAAAAAAAATTCTGACAGTTTGATGCCCACAACACTGTTATGTAATTCCATTTGCCAAAAACTGGGCCAACCACAACATGAAATCAGTTTGCGTGAATGGCAACATGCTCGGAGCTGAACTGAGTTGGACTTGCATGAGATCCAACAGGAGGAATGGCCTTATTGACTATAACCTCAGCCTCGACTACCACATTGTCATTCACCAAGTAGCCTTTACTGAGATCATGAAGCTTGTTGAGACACTTGAATGATCAGATGCCTAAACATGAAGTCTGCTGGTAGAAGTTGCATTGGCCACTTGCAACTGTTTCTTTAAATAAGTAGGTCAAAATTGTGATAAGCTGAGGGCCGAGCTATTTCTGTAATGTAACAAAGTTCTTGGTGCATGAAAAGGGAAATTCCTAGAACATCATGAAAAAAAGTATTGACATGCTCAACAACAAGGTGAAGAAAGCAGCTTCATTTCTTTTCTGTATAAATGTCACATCAACAGATAATTTCAACCATGACATGGCTACTAAAGTTCATTCCATCTGATTCAGACTATATCTCAAAGATAAACATGGTTATCATCAAATTTGACATTAAATATGAAGTCATCAGTATTTCACTCCATGTAAGCAAATAGCAGTTGACCATTGCTCACAAGACTGTCTTGTTTTCTGAATTAGAAATGTCCTTGACTGCAACATAAGTTCAAAGCCAAGCAGCAGGATCAAGGAATTGTGCCTTTAAGGAGGACCAAGCTGCAATGGACAGGGACATCCTTTCATCAGCGACCCTCTTCTTCTCCTCGGCTTCTGCTAACTTCTTCTCCTGAGCTGTATATTTGGACTTCATGTTCTTGGACTCGGCCATCAGGGACTCCATTTCTGAGATGAGTTTCTCCATCCTTGAATTTATTTCATCCATTCTCTTCTTAAGCTCTTGTCCCTCCTCAGTGAGTGCCTCCAATAACTGCATGTTCAAAAGGTGTGTCTCATGGCTCTTCTTCATGGCACAGAACATTTGGTCATGTGTGAGCTTCTGCAGCTCATACTCATAGTTGGTCTGGTCAAACATTAAGAAGCCAGAAATGAAATCATCAAAATTGTTCCAGAAGGCTGTGATTGCTTTCTGCTGATCCACTGATAGCCCAACTCTGGCACGTAGCAAAGTCAACAGAGCAGCGGCTAGTCTGTCTTTCATGTCCAACCTGAAGATGTCTGAGAGGCATTCCTCCAAAGATTCTTTAGCCTCCTCCACCTCTTCCAAGCTTGGGGAACCCGAGATTAAATCAGCCAATCTTCTATTACTATCGTTTCCCGAGCTTGATCCTTCCTTTTTCTTGCTTGCAATGATGAATGCCTCGAGCTTGGAAATGATAGAGTCGAAGCGGTTCAAATCCATGTCCATGTGAGCATCAATGGCTGGCAGGGCATTAGGCGGATAACTCGTCTCTTTTATTCGTTGAACATCAAAATCTGGTCTGGCTATGTCAGAACGGCTATGTGGAGCAGGCTCGGTGAACACTATTGGGGGGACAACAGAGAGCACATCAACCTCAACTTTGACTATCATGGTGTCATTGATGAGCAAATTTCTTCTAAAATGATGAAGATGGGACAAGGGCATGAACCGTGTGTAGCCCCAAGAAGCCTGCTCTGCCTTGAACAGATGGGCGGTACCTGCAGTTTTTCCTTCAATTAGCACTTTTTTCTTCTTCCCTTTTGCTTTCTGGAAAAGGAAAAACCGGAACAGACTCATATTCACAATCATATGTATAATAATGAAATCTGGAAGGAAGCAGCGGAGACAAATCAATGAAATATGAGGGCAAATACTACGAAAAATTGGTATTGACCTTTTACGGTGGAAGAGCTTTCATCATTCTGATTGACCACAGTGAAGGTAAAATGGGCCTCTCTGCTCCACCCTGCTGGCAAGAAAGCAGCATCTGGTACATCCAGGTATATTGCCAAATGTGTGGAATTATTCCCTTTGGGATAAATCAGCATTCTCCTGTGTCAAAAGAACGCATTTGATGGTAAAGAGAGAGGAGAACACGATCGCTCGAAGTTTGAAAATATAAACTAAAAAGGTGTGAAAACGACAACCATAGACAACTGCCTATGGTGAAGACGTCGGAGTAGTAGTTCTTCTGAGTCAACTTGGAGAAGTTGTTGATCCTCCATATATAGCTTCCTGATGATTGATTCTGCGAATCCATAATCTTTCTGTTCCTCTCCACAAGAAGCAGAACTTGCAAAAAGTCGTGTAGATTAACACCTGCATAAGGGCAAAGAAGACAACTTTGTCAAGCGGGAAGAAGCAACAAAATCTATCTTTTCAAAGTTCAATGTCGGTGAAAAAAATGGAAACTTGATGAGCTGCTCCAGACCTGCTAAGAAAAAGGACGGCTTTTGTCACGACCCGAAAATCCGGCAGAGTTTCCCATGTACTTAGGACTAACCAGAAAATGCAAAATCTGTTATAAATCAGTTCAACACGCCAAATCCAGCCATACCCATCCACAACCATTTCCCAAACCACAGTTATTAACCACAAAATATTCAGGCCATGACATATGATCACACTATACTGGACTTCTATACATACCATATCAAAATAAACTTATCCTAGTTGATCCCCGGGTCTATTTGGGCGGCTCCACACGGCTGAGTGTCTCCCCTATCTGTAGAAAACAAATTTGCAGAGAGTGTGAGCTGCAACTCAGTGAATACAAAATTCCATAGTGGAATAACATATGGCTCACCTACATCCTTACACGACTGTATCAAATTATACAATTTATCTACCATGGACATGGGGTCGTTGGCAACTTGGCTAACTTCACACGACCCACATAATACAATGCATGTAACAAGCATGTCAAATAATAACCATGGGGTTGCATTACCTCTGCGACAGAGTTATGGCGGTACCGTTACTACTCCTCTCCCCAAAACAGTACCGCGACCCCGCACCTCAATCAGTTCCTAGCATTCTACTTCCCGTGCCCCTTCCCTTCACACGCACGCAGGGGCCGCCTATTAACCTCTGGCGGTAAGAGTGGATCCATCATCCTCAAGTCTCTCTCTTTTTCTTTCCTCTCCTCTCTGGTCTTTGTTTTTCGTGACAGGGTCCGGGGGAGTCAACTCACATATTCCACTGGGGTCACAGAGCCAGTGTCACTCATGTCCCATGCTTATATCCCGCCGAGAACCCGCGGTAGATCAGTAAGGCCCATTTCTATTCCGCCGGCTTAGCGGTCACCATGGTTATACGCAAGCACAAGCAATATGCAAAATGAATGAATGAATGCATGACCACTACCGGTATCACACAGATATCTATCAGCTACTCATTCCTCGGTCATAACTGCTATAAACTAAAACACGAACAGATCATTCCACAATGGAAGAATGTACTCACAACCCCTTTGTCGACCAATTCACAAGGCAGGATCCTCTAGGTGTTGATCCCGGTTCTCTTCAGCACCTATCATATCACCCACAAGGAGGTCAATATACACAAACGCATCAGTAATTTATCCTCACCTACCATATTCAAGTAAATGGTATTCTAGTGAGTTAAGGGAAAACTTCTAAGGATTTGAGAGGGTTTAGGGCTGTTCCACCGACTGATCTAAAGAGAAGAGTCCCTCCTCGGCGTCCCACATTGTTGTTATACCCCTCTCCTCTCACCAGCGTCTACTCTCAGCAACGCAGGAAAAACAGCGAGCCCTTCGGCAGAAACAAACCAAACCGCACTAATAGCACACACTCTCTCCACCCTTGACTGACATCAACCCAAGCCCTAACAGCTAAAGAAGCTCAACCTCCTAGCAATAACACCTCACTTGCAGCCACAGCGAGCTCCAGAGAACAACTCAACAACAACCTAAGGAGGGCTCGAACAACTGAGATTCCTTACCTCGACGCCCGAAGTCGACAGCAGGACAGTGGAGTCTAGTACCAAATTCTTGTCCACCGAAGGTCCTCTCCTCTAGGCTCGATTGCCTCCTGCGATGGCGGATGGGATGGGGACGAATCGGAGGAAACCGAAGCCCTAGCAAAACCCTAATTTCTCTCTTCTCTCTCTGCAGGGGGGAAAAGTCGGGAGGGGAAAAACGCGAAGTGAGGGAGGAAAGAAGAAGGAAGGAGGAAGAATAGGGCCGGGGGACAGATGGGCCAGCTGAATGGGCGGGCTCTCCTCGGGCCCAAGCCCGTGGGCTCACAGCTTTTGAACTGCTTGGAGTTCGAAATGAAAGTCATCACCTGAAATAAAACCTGTAGTTGGCTTTGTGGTCTCTCTCCTTGGGATTGTTGAGAGGAAGAAGAGACGAAGATATTATATGACCACTGAGATAGCTGGCAATCCAAGTTATTTCGTGACATGTCTTTATTTTTAACTGTTTTAATCTGTGGGTATGTTCTGTTGTACAAGAGAGTTAACTTAGATTGAATAATGCTCTTAGAATAAGCAGCAGAGTTAACCTTCCGACTCTAGAAGAGAAAACTCAATCAAGGTTAATTGAGTAATGCTCTTAGATAAATCATTAAGCCTTGCGCAGGTCAACACGACTGTAAATTTTCTTGGAAGTTCCATCTAAATGGACGGTAAACGGCCCCCACCCCATTGATGAAGGAAACTTGGAACGGACCCTGGACTTCAACTACTGTTGAATTGTGGATGAAAAGGGAAGAGTGGGAATGAAATTAAGATATTGAAAGCTCTTTTTTTTTTTTGGTTTAGGTGCGAGGGAAATGAACAGAGAGTCTGCATATTATGGTATCAAAGAGAAGGCAATGGACATTGAAAATGCGATGAGACACATATCTCCATACTCTATACAATCATCTTTGCCCAGAAATGAAAAAGAAAACGGAGAGATTAGAATCCCACTATTCTCACTGCTATATAGTAAAACTAAGCATTATACTGCACCTCATTGCCCGCAGATTAATTCCTATAAGGGAAAACTTATCAAATACAATGTGCCCTCAGATCTGACCAAGCAGCAGTAATTCTAGCCTTCCGTTCATCTACTCTTCTTCTCCTTTCCTCGGCCTCTGCTAGTTTCTTCTCCTGAGCATTGTATCTCAACTTAGCTCCTTCAGACTCGGCCATCAGAACCTTCCATTCAGACATGAGTTTCCGCTTCTTAGACTTCACTTCCTGCAGCTTCTGTTCAAGATCTTCCTCATTCTTGCTGAGGTTGTCCAAAATTTTTTTGTAGGAAACATGGGACTCATGGTACTTTTTCATGGCACGAAATGTTTGTTCAATCCCCAACTTATGCAGCTCAAAGCTGAATTCATCTTCCTCACAGATCAGGAAGTCCGAAAAGAAATAATAAAAATTTTCCAAAAATGTTCGGACTGACCCCTCCTATTTGCATGACAACCCACCTTTAGCTGAGATTAAGGTCATAAGTGCTACCGAGAACTTTTCTTTCTTGTTCAGCTGAAAGATGTCTGAAAGGCACTCCTTTAATAAGCTCTTAGCCTTCTCCACTTCTTCCAAGCTCGGAGTTTTGCTATCTGAATTCAAGCCCAGTATCCTAGTTGAGCTCTTAATGAAATCCTCTAGACCTGACAGATAGCACTCAAACTCATTCAGTTGAATGGCAGCATGCTAGGAGCTGAACTGGGGTGGACTTAAAAGAGACCCAACAGGAGGAGTGGCCTTAATGACTCTGATCTCAGCATCGACTACCATTGTGTCATTCACCAAGTAGCCTTTAGTGAGGTCATGGAGCTCATTGAGGGGCTTGAATGATGAGAAGCCTAAGCAGGAAGCATGCTGATTGAAGTTGCATTGCCCACCTGCAATTGTTTCTTCAAATATGTAGGTCAAAATTGTCATTAAGCTGAAGGTTGAGCTATTTCTGTAACACGAAAAAGTTCTTGCATGGAAAGGGCAATTCCTAGAACACCGGGAAAAAGGTATTTGCATACTCAACAACAAGGTGAGCACAGCAGCTCCATTTCTTTTATGCATACAACCTAATTAATCAGAGATTCTGTAAGCAATTTAAATATGTTTTGTTATCCATGTCACAGTTTCGATTCCTCAAGAGATCCTTACAAGTATATTACCATGTTGAGGCTCATAATGTATCTGCATAAACTATGCTCATCCCTGTACTATGCAGAAACATTTCCCCCCAGATTCCAAATTCTAGAATGTGCTGTCAAATAAATGATAAAATTTACTTTCTGGGAAATGGTTCAAGATGCTGACACTGGATCGAGATGTATGACCAAAAAAATTGCAACTGCAAGGAAGATCTTGAAGAAAAGAATGGAATAGCAAAACCTGTTCTGGCGAATGTACATCTCATAGGGTAATTTTTTCTCAAGATAGGGAATACATCAAGGAAATGAAAGGAACTAACAATATAGGGAATAGAATGCTGCTATTGGTTAGGCCATAATCAACATAATTCTTTTGGATGGAAAACTATAAACAGCCGCTAGTCCAACAAGGAAAGTGTTTCATGCTCAAAAGAAAGTTTCTTTCCCCAGGATAAAGGGGGGAAAAAAAAGATGTAGCAATAATAATCAGAATGAGAAACGTAATTGCAGCTTAAAGGTCACTTGCTGCTGCATCAAACGTTTCGCCCTCTAATTAGGAAGAGGAAGACCTCTACCCTGGAAAACTTCTCTGTAAATGAAAAGAAACGAGGGGAAAGAACTTCATATCCCACTGGAGAAATTCCAGGACAATGGCTATGGACATCATCGTCAGCTGCGATGAAAATACTCTTTCGTTTGAGGCAAAGAGATAGAACAATATAAGAAGGTGTGCACAACATAACAATTGCAAAAAGTAAAGACTTTATATGAAAATGTAATTTTCTTTAAAAACTACATATAAACCATAAGGAGGAGAAATAAGGCAAATGTATAGTTTCTGAGCTAAACTTGGAATTGACCCAAACGCCGTTCCCTGGTTCTGCCAAGAATGACCCTCTAGACAAACCAATATTCCATGAAAATTAATATGACTTGATCTTCCAATCATTTGATGCTGTGAATTATAGCAGCTTATAAAACTGCACTCGTGTCTACAGATAATAGAATTTCCCAATCGGCATAGACAAAAACATGCAAACTCAGAAAGGAGCATATCAAAATACCATTTTTGGTGGAATGTGCTCCAGAGTTTTGATTGAGTATGGTCAAACTGAAGTTGACCTCTCTGGACCACCCAAGCGGTAATGTCTCGGAGTCAGCAACTTTGAAGTACGCTGACAAATGTCCCTCGCAGCTCCCCCTTGGGTAAATCAATATTTGCCCGGTCAATAGACGACACAACACACCACCACAGATTAAATTAAACAAGTTTTCAGCAGCTTGATTGGTTCTAATCATTATTAAGCCAATTTACTTACCATTTGCACCCATCAATGGGACGATCAGTGAACTTTGTGAAGTTCTCGATTTTCCAGATAAACCTCCCCAATGCAGGCTTATGGTCTTCCATGGCTATCTCCTCCACCTCCACTTTTATTATGGAAAAAAACTAAAGAGAGATTTTTTTTTTAAACTTAGTTGGAAAAAGAATGAATAGATATAGTAGATGCGACGGAATTTTGCATTATCTGACTTGTATTGAGCAAAACATGAGCAACCCAGAAGGTTAAAAACACAGAACAGGAGAGACATTATCATGGAATCCGATTGTATTATATCAATAACCCGTTATTATCGCAGACAGACGTAGAATACATTTATACCCAACAAACACTCAAAATATCAACAAACAAATGAAAGAAAAATTTGCCCACCGGAGACCTCATTGTGACCCAACATCGTATTTACAAGATGACAGATCGATAAAGTAGAAAGATTGTGACTTTACGACTTCAAATCGTGGAGAATTAGATAAAACAAAGGGAACCCACTTCAGAAAGAACTCGACTTTCAAGAATGCATGATGTGGGAGGTGATTGTTGAGCTGGGCAAGAGTGGAAGTTTGACTTACAGGCTTCACGAAAGAGAGAGCAGGGGAGCTCTCTTCAGCCTGTGATGCTTAACATTGGGGAAGAGTAAGAACTAAGAAGAGTGAGAAAGAAAAGTTTTTCAATTTCACAAAATTTCCAAAGGCAAATTTTTGCAGAGCACGAAATTGTCCTAATGAACGAATGCTCATAGGGCCCGGTTCTTCCACTGAAACGCTCGTTTTCTGTTTGATTTTTTTTCCTGGGAATTAGTGATGCCAAGAGAACGTTTGAGTAAGAGCAGGCTCTGATTCATGGGGAGTGATGGTTTTAATCCCTCAAAACAACACACTGTTATGAGTTCGATAGTATAGGGCCGCTATGTTCGAATGTCTTCTCGCGCTTGTGTGCACTATTTGGGTATGAATCACGAAGGACACCAATTTTCTTGGACTGCCACTAGGCCTTTGATGACAATATGGAATGTTGATTATTTGCTTTGTCCCATGCATTTGCTATTAAATACGAAATTTCGAATATAACATCAAAGGTGGGTTGATTGCCATGGTCAAATTCGTATATTGGGGGACAAAACTCGAGGGAGAGCATCAGCTTAATTGTGTTCCTAGAGGAATTAAGATATTTAAGAAATAAATAACGATTCACTAAAGAATATTTCTTATTTGACATCTGTTTGATGATGGGCACCAAGTAATCATGGGTGGATAAAGGTGAAAGAATGGAAAAAAAGTGAGTTTTCATCCATATTTAGATATCCACTTCATCAATCCATCAATATAGTACTTTTTAAAATCGGATTAGACAAGTTGATTGGACCGGTTAGATCATAAACCGATCAACATCCGGTTCAATTCATTTAATTAATTCAAATGCACTTTAAAATTTGATCAAATCCATCTAAGTAGGCCGATTTTTTATTTGATCATCAAATCTAATTGAATTGATAATCGAATAGGATAAAATAGAAATTATTTTTATAAAAAGAAAAAACTCATCAACCGGGCATCCATTTGAAAAAATAGTATGGATGTTACATTTTATTTTTATTATATTTAAATTTAAATTTTTTTTTGAATTTAGATATTATAATTGATATTTTAAAATTTAAAAATATAAATGGGTGTTTAGTGTATGGTATTTAAACTTATAATCATTCATTTTATATTATTACTGGTTATTAGATGTATAATTTGACTCATGAATTTATAAACTCATACCTTAATTAGTTTCCGATTTAATTCGATTTTAAAAATTATCATCATCACTGTATGTACCTTGATTTTCCTAATTTTTATCTATTTGGTATAAAAAAAACTATAATAATAATAATAATAATAACAATTGTTTGGATTGACAGTAAGAGAGAATCAAATGAGGCAGAGTTGAAAAAAGTGATGCAGGATGATAATTAGTTTGGAAAACAATTAAAAAAACCCATTTTATTCTTATAAAATAAAATACTTAAAATTCTCTCTCTAATTCATATCCATATTTCCTCTCCTAAAATAAATGCAAATGAGATTAAAACCCCCATTCCCTTTGTCGTGATACTCAGATAATTAATATCGATATCAGAATATCCCAATCCTCCTGACTTACCACATCAAGGTCTATCTTGTCAAGTGAAGATGGAGAAGAAGACCTCCATAAATGCTCGTTTTGAAATTCATGCATGAGAAATTTGGCAGCTACCGTCTGCATGCCAGCCGCGTGTCCTTCCCGCGTTTATCTTGCCACCGCTTCACCCTACATTGCAAAGCCATCGCCGCATATAAGGGACTGACTTCGGGAGAACTTTGGAATGACAACAATCATCGAAGTACGCGTGCAGCAAGAGTTGAGTCTGTCGTAACAAACCCATACACACACGTATGGATCTCACTACACCGCCGGCCACAGCCGCCACCACGGCTGACGTGCCCGGTGGGGTAGGGGCGGAGGAGAGCACGGTGGTGGGGATGGTTATGCAGCAGCCGGTGTCGGAGATGGGATCGGCTGGGACGTTGACGGTGACGGATCAGGAGGAGATGAGGAAGATGGAGGTGATGGTGGCGCTGGACGAGAGCGACGGGAGCTTCTACGCCCTGAGGTGGGCGCTGGACCACCTCTTCCGGGGCCGCACTCTCGAGGGGAACGACAGGCTCGGGAGGGTCACCGTCGTCCACGTCCAAGAGCCCTTCCAGCACTACGTCTTCCCCGCGGGGCCAGGAGGTGCAGGTGCTGTCATGAGTATAATAAATATATCAACACGCACTGTTTCGAATTCTGTATTAACTACCAAGCTCGCTCCGACTCGGTTAAGCATTAAGCTGTTTCGGTCCAATAGGAGGAGAGGATTAATGGCCTTGTGTCGAGCCATCTTTCTTGCATTCATAGTACCTTTCAGACAATTTCCAGGTGGTTATATGTTTATATGTAATTCGTGCAGCTTTCTACGCTTCATCTGTGGTGGTGGAGTCTGTGAAGAAAGCCCAGGAAGAGAATTCGGAGCTCATCCTCTCTCGGGCACTACAGATGTGCAGAGAAAATATGGTATATACAATACAAACATACACATACAAATATGCTAGAATGTTTTTTTTTTTTTGGGAGGGGAATTGTTCTGAAGATTGAAGTGTTTTTGCGTATAGAAATAAGGTCGATTTCCTTAGTATAAATGCATGAGGATGGGTCCAACGGACAATGTGTGATTGAAAGAATGGAGCTCTCTGTCGACAGGTCAAGGCAGAGACGTTGATAATGACGGGTGATCCGAAGGACATGATATGTCAGGCTACGGAGCAAATGCATGTAGACCTCCTCGTCGTAGGCAGCCGAGGCCTCGGCAAGATCAAGAGGTAATTACACACGTATGATGATCGATCTCTGAGACATGTCCCTTGCCCTGAATGATCTGTTGTTAGTGATTCTCTTGTTCTTCGTTGCAGGGCATTTTTGGGGAGCGTAAGCGACTACTGCGCCCACCATGCGAAGTGCCCAGTTCTCGTCGTAAAGCCAACCAAGGAAGTAAATAAGTAAGTAGTCGGGGAGACTCAAGCCCCAAAAACTATATAAAAGTAGATTGCAATAAAAAAAAAAAATGCCACTGTCGACTGTCGACAGCAGAATCTCCTTGTCTATAGTAGATGTTCATGGATGTTTATGTGATGCTCTGGGAATGCATCTTGCAATCTGATGGTTTCACTTCGATGGAGAAGAAATCGAACCCAAACCATGAATGTTTCTAAGCTTTGCGTTTTAGAATGTTCTTCTCACCATATGGGATTCAGAAAAGATTCTCCTACCTGATACAAACACTCTTTCTAAGACAAGGGCTCGATAAAGATCGATGCAACAGCATGGGAAATTCCTAAAGCGAGCAGCCCGTCTGAACATTTCTCTGGAATTCTTTGTGAGCTTAAGCATTTGGCTAGTCTAGACATACTCGCCTTTAGACAACCTTGCCCTGCAAAATCTTATCGGAGTAACATTATGTACAAACAGCATTACAGGGCAGCAACAATGAACACTGAGACGAGGCTTCGAGATTGTTATTCTTTGGAAAGAAATTGCTCTGTGGTCTGAGATTCAACCCTGCAAGCAAAAGCAGAAACAGTGAGATTGGAGGCTCGACACTGGAGCAAGTTCGATCTTTGAGTCCACGAGTATCTTACCTGCTGGCTCATAAGAATTTCGACTGCTACGTTAAGATCTCCATCCGCTGCTGCAATTGCTACTTCTACCTGCGTCTGCAACATGCCAACAGCAAAGTTCGTATCAATGTCCTTATCTAAAGTGCATTCTTGTTTTAAGTAGTGGTATCACATTTTGAGACGGGATCTAGTTGATAAATAGCGGCCTCAGGTAACGAGATGCGACAGAACCCAACTTCCAAAGTTGAAATGACGTTTTAGGTGGACAAAACAGGGACCTACCCTCTCAAAGCCCATTGAGACGAGCTTCTGGATTTCTTCTTCAGATGTAATTCGTCCCTGCACAATATGTGAGTCAAATGAACAGAATATAGTGTTTCAGCTCTCAACAGCAAAAGGGCATGTTATTAAGTTCCAAAAAGTCACAAAAGGGGGAACCTGAGCATGGACGGGACTTCTTGCAGTTACTGCTGCATTATCAACAGACAGTCTCCTGAAATGGAAAGATAATTGGAGGAACACAAATTTGAAATTTGAGAGATTGAAACAACTCAAGAACCAATGTCACTTTGTGAGCTCTATTAAAATGAAGCTCAAAGTACCTTGTATCAGGTGAATGCTGTCCAGTGGTGATGCCAGGGGACTGTTCAGCTGTATTGTCATCTAGGAGCCGTGCTTGTAAGTTTGAATCTGCAGCAGGAGCCAAACCTTGACTTCCACCACCACCTAAGGTCCTTCCCCTACTGGGAAACCTGCTATCCTCCGTTGACTGGGCATCAATGATGGGAGTAATAGAATCACAAATCTCATATAATTACAAAGGGAAAAGGAGTTAAAAAAACAAAAGAATTAGCTCTTGGGCATAACAAGAGGGCATAATGGTGAAAGTAATATGGAAACATCAAAATTTACTAACTACAGACAATGCATTTCTCAGCCAAGTGCGGCATAAGTGCCCTACATTCTGAGGATATATATAGAATCAGCATAACTATGAGGTAGATTAAAGCACTTTTCTTTTACTGAAAGCTCAAAGGAACAATTTAAAAATCATATGAAGATCTAGCAAACACTAAAAGATGATAGCAGAGAGAGACACTTATTTGATATCTGGACTAATCTAGCGAAATTAAATATTTTCTCAGTACTAGTTGAGAAATCAAAATTAAGAAGAAATATTCACTAGGTCCATTCCGAATACTTTGAAAAAAATTCATGGAGCATAGTTAAAGGGGGTTACTGAGATGAAAGAAGGACAGTAATTACGAAAGCAGGCTCTAGAGAAAGGCATCAGTGGTTCTAGATAATTATCAGTAATTATATTCGTAACTAAAATCAGGAAGAATTCCATATGCAGATTCAAAATCAATTGATAGAAGTCTTGACAAAAAGCCATGTTCATGATAGTGGACATTCTCAAAATGCCATCTGCATATACCTGAACAGATGATTCTCTTGGGGGCATCCATGATGACAAATTTCTCCATAAATTTCCAGGGAACAATCCACTGCTAACCACAAGGCCTCATTTAGTTTCACATAGAATGGGGAGACCAGTTGCTTAGCGGAGCGATAGTTTACCTGGGTGCTGTATTTTGGCCCGTATATGTAGGGATATAGCCTGCAGTATTTCCTCCAGTGCAAACAATGAATTTTGGTCGCCTTATGCAAGTTGACTGAATACCATGGTTGCTCATATATTAGGAACCATACATGGGGAAATTGAAACCAACAAACACGGAGCATGCTAGGTTGCAATTATACTTTATTTTCATCAGACTATGCTATATTCCTCAGTAAAGAAACAGCAAGAGGCATGCAACATAAATAAACAGGGGGTCCGAGTATCCTCTTGAGGGTTTGCTTTTGTAACAATCATGTCCAGTAAATTTAACTTCTTAAAGGACAACAAGCAGCAGGAATAAAATCTAAGTCAGCATACAGTCTAAGAAAAGCAATTAATAGATCTGAGTAATGATGACACTTACAAGCAAGGGGGAGGCCTCAATAGCAGCATAGAAAGATGTTCCTGGTATAACTTTGTTGAATAAGCCATAACTATCTGTGAAACATTGAGAGGATTAGTACTAGTCGTTAAGTAATAGAAAAAATTAAGGAGGAGATGAATGAAGGAATACTAACATGCAAAACCAGACAAAATTCCGCAGAGATGTCCAAGTAATGAGACATTTGACATGAGAATCTGGAAGATGATCAGCAAGATCCAAGGATACCTGAACAATGATTTTCAGGAAGATGTCATATCTGTCAAATCAAAATTATATGGCAAATTATAGGAATCTTAGAAGCATTTTGTCGGACACACCATTGAGCAGGCAAATTGAAGAGTCCAAATATGCTGCAAATAAGAAGAAACAATTACAGGTTAGCATTCAAGACACGTCCACTGGATGAGTCACTAAAAACTGGAGTACTCATCAGAAAAAAAAAAGCATCAAATTTATGATCTGAGAGCATCCATTTCCCACTTCAGATCGATTCCAGACAAAGTAAAAGATAATTCAGTGTATGTAGCGCAGTATTATTAATTAGAAAGACAAGAAAACAAATAGAAATGAAATTGACAACAGGACATAAATCAAGTCGCATCATTGTTGAGAAACAGACCTTCGAGATTGGGCTCCACTCAAGCTTGTTTCTATAACAATTAATGAGAATAAGATTCCTGAGAATCCAATTGCACATTCATTCATCAGATACTGAAAGGGGTGGAAAGGATTATGTGCAACCAAAAAGGCAATGAGAAGATGAAGAATTGCATTGCTCATTGCCAACAGGGTCGTTATGTACAACAAGCGGATAGAACCCATGAGCCTCTCCAGCTCTGAACCCAAAGGAACCAGAGCCAACATGTTGAACATAACATGGAGCAGAGAGCCATGAAATAGGACAGACGTATAAATTCTGTAAACTGCAAAAAAAAGAATGCTCATTAAGTTAATGGAACAAATGACGCAAAGAAAAAAGAGTCATCTTCATAGTAGCTGACTATTTAAATCAAATTTGTACAGAAGTATGCTTATATTTTGAAAATAGCTCCAACAATCGCCTGTACCAGATGAATATTCTGCAACTTGAATGAGTAGGTGATTAAAAGCCCAAATACCATAACATGGCCTAAGGTTTTAGTAGGTTCAGTTTTGTTGGGTGACATTAAGCTTAAAGTCTGCATGCAAGCTTAGAGTAAAAGTGCCGAGAGTGACTGATTTGCTCCAGATTGGTCACATTAAACGTAAGCCTGCCCCATCATTATGCCACCATGACTCAGGGTATGGGCACTGATTGCAAGCCATCTAGACAGCCTCTTTAGCTTTTATTGCTACAATCATAATTCTTAACTCTTTTTGGAAGGAAGATCTAATTACTGCATTGAGTGAGAGCAAATGTGCAATGAAAAAGCTAAAAGAGGTAGAAATAGTGAAGGGAAAGAGCAGATGTACGGATGATCATGGAAGATTTTCAACTCCATTAAATTTAATAGTTCATGAACAGCATCATTACTGAAGAAGAGAGTACCCTGAAACTTATGGATAACTGCTGTAGGCAAGAAGCATATCTGTTCGAAGGAGTCATATCCAGTCAATAGACAGATCAGGTAAATGACTGTGCATACAATCACAATAGAAGATGTGAGAAATGGAATCCCTTCCCACCACTGGCTCAACCTAGTAGGCAGTGCAGCCTGTGAAATGCATAACATAGATTAAAAAAACCCAATCAGAAACCCCTTCTCTACATTTTCTGAGTAATGAAAATTAAAAATTAAAAGATTATCTCATCTGACTTAATTTCTATTTTAACCCCTCATACTCGAAGTAACCATCTTTTAAATGATGAAGAAAGGTCACTGCACATTTATAAATGCCTTTTTAACTTTCTGAGGTGTTAAGCTACGCCACCAAGGCAACTCAAAAAATGCCTTAAATCATGCCCCTTTCACTCCAAAGGCTGCTCATTCCAGTTAATGAGACAAACTGCCAACTGGAGTATAAAGCAACCCCCAGAAAGAAAAAACTTCATGTCACTGCAATTACATAAAAATGCAACATTGCCAGAATAGTGTCACCAGAGAGCTCAAGCTGGTTCCGACAACCCTCTCCTCTCAAACTACTATTCCCTTGAACTCAATCACCACCATCAACCACCATTCATAAGTTCATATAGACAGCACCTCTTTTGAACAAACAGTTTCCATAGGCATCATTACCAACCTCAATTGAACAAAAAGCACCTGAACTTGGAGATACCTGTAATATCAAATATACTCCAAAGCAGAAACATAACAGAAGAAGCAGAAATGTTACAACAGTCACGACACCTCAACATGCAGATCACAGCACAAGAATGCGTTCCTCCACTCACAAGAAACCAGGTAAAGCCAAAATTTTGAAGTTTAAGACATGAAAATTGGGAAAATCTCCGACATGTGAACGGGAGAAAGAGCAGATCGAGAGCTCTCTAACCTCAGTAACAATGTTGGGCCGCATTTCCGCTGTGCTGTATGACTTCGTTTGAAAGGAAGTTCCCAACTTTGTCCTCCTCAGCTGCAGTTTCGAAGATTCAACTCTCGTTCTCCCTAGAATTGGTTCTGCAATCTTAAGGTGGAGTTGGAGTATCGTATTCCGTGCGTTGTATTCCGTGGAGCCTACGAATTTCGAACCTTTGGAAATTACGCTTCGGGCATGGGCTTGTCTCTATTGAGCCCAATGGGCTCCAGAAATGACAACCTTCAGGCCCACGGCCCAAGGCCCACAATACATGTCTTAAATAATGCATATTATGAAGGACACGAAAATAAAAGTATACAGAAACTCCCCATGACGAAACTCGGGTCTCTTGAAAACTGAAATAGAAAACCTTAAGCTGTCCACTACTATGGGGAAAAGGGGAAAAAAATGTTGAGCCCATTGTTAGTTATTGAGTATACAATGAGATGGGATAAATGCTCGTCAATTTGGACTTTTTTGGTTTGGAATTTGACCCAATGTACCCCATAAGGGCAGTGAAATTATCATGTTAATGCAGTTCACACCGAAGAGAAATCGTCAGGTGAGGAAGAACAACATTGTTCAAGAGGAAGAAGCTGCATAATTAAAAAGAAGAAAATAGAGCATGAAACTGATACATCATTTCTTGGTTTTCTACATAACATGGCATAAGCAGAAAACTGCAAGCGATCACCTAATGGGCAAATTGCAGGTTTCTACCATCCAGGCGTACGGTTGGTCCAAAAGATATTCATCACTCACCAATCTAGAATCACAACAGAGACATAATAGCCCTATTTGTTGGGTTCCCACCCTCCTAATCTTAGTCCTGGGTCATAGTTTGTGAACAGACGGAACTCGTTCCCAAGTTTGCTGGAGTGCTGTGGTCGGAAAACACATGGCTGCAACCCCAACAGTTCAGCTGCCCTCTCTCTCTGCACCTCCCCTGCAAACCCAACAGGATTTCATCAACGAGACATTAGACAGCAGGAATGTGTCAAGCTAGACCAAGATAGTGAAAAGTGTGATTCACCTGTGAGTAAGAGCAAGCTACAACATTCAGGGCTGGCAAGGAAAGTTATTGTCTGAGCAACTTTTTCCAAGCACTCGTTACTCTGCAGAAACATGCACTACTTGAGATTCTGTAAGCAAAAGGTCAGACTATACAGATGTGGTGATTTTTCCATACTTCACAAACTCACAAGGTAAGGGGGATCAGCAACCACAATGTCAAATGCATGCTTTAGTTCCGGTGGAACCTCCTCTGGCTGGTTATAATCATAGTATGTAAACTCACTCCCATATTGATCAAACCGATGGTCATACTCGAGAAGTTGTACAGCCACATTGGGATCAATTTTCTGAGGTAGTATTGAAGAGATGAGAGGCATTAAAGAACAAGAAATTTTGCAGTCCGTACAGATGTCAGATCATATAATTCTCTTTCTCCCAAACGTTTCAAGTAAGAAGTACCAACATTTCATCAAATACAAATTGTTCATAACATACTAGAATGGTAAATTTTATCTAATAAAGTCCAAGCTTTCAAGTCAGTTTGATAGGAGAGACTGATTCAACGATGTTCCTACCACAACAGCAACCGATGGTAGGTAGATTTGGTTTTGGCCTACCAAACAGACCCTTTAGCAACAATGAGAGATACAAGTCAAGATCTTTTTGGGTCCAACTTATTCTATGCTTATAAGACTCTAGAGAGAATGAACTCATCATCCTGCAAATTTCCATATGCTCGCTCCATGTAATCGTAGATGGTCATTTGTGAACCTACAGTGATCGAAAATTCTACTGAAAAATTGCTGACCAAATATCGGCTTTGTGGGCCCTCTCTTCTCTGGATAAGTTAACAGCTCCACACTCTGTTTTGAGGGGGTTTCGATATTGAAAGAGCCAAATGCATCTAGATCTCAAACACATTACCCCGGTAACTATATTTACAAAGTTCTACACTATCATTTGCAAGCCCATAGAACCATGACTGTGACAATAAGAGTCATGTCCATCCATTCTATACCCCAAGTGTAGAGCAGCCAGAAATCCAGTATGAGATTTGCATGGGAGAATAATATGATTCATTCGTGAAGTGTCAAATTCAGCAACCAGCAGAGGAAAAATAAAAAACCAACAATTGAGCTTTATACCTTGAGATAGGCGTAGAGGGTGGGACAGGCGATGCAAGCGATGCGCGTGGCAGAGCCGGAGCAGAGATATAGGACCTCACTGGCCACCGTCTCTGCGGTTTCACGGTCGTACCAGAACTGGCTCAGCCGCCAGTCCTCGGACACGAGGGCCACCTCTTCTTCGGGTTCCTCGCGAGCGTGAGCAGCCAGGGACCGGTTCTGCTCGCCGAGTAACTCTTGTAGAGCCGCCAGAGCGTGGGAGCTGAGCATTGGCGGGTCCTCATCGTCTTCTTCCCCGTGTACGTCTTGATGCCGGAGCTCCTCTCCCATATATTCCGGCGGTCGGTGGTTGCTGCGCGAGCGCCGCGATGAGGGCTCCGAAGGCGGTATCTTAAGGGCTAATAAAAGGTCTTCCGGGCTTAAAGAATCAAAAACCGGACCAGTCAACCAGAGTGGTATTGGTATGGCCGGGCTGTGAGAAAGCGCTTGGCCGGGCCGGGCCGGGCCCAAAATTTTCTTGCAGTGGGATCACTATATCCTACTACAATAAGTGAAGATTCAAGATTACTGGAAAGTTTCCTCTTTGGATGAAGCCTGCTCATCATCCTCGGATATCTGTTGCCTTTGGACTTAGCAAGGGACCGTCGGGGGACACAATTCCAACGTTAAGTCAAACAGCATAAGTACACTGAATTCTTCCGTCCTGTGTATCGGCTGTCTAGAATTGTCAGTGTTTGAACTTGCAATATTCAAATTCGGATGACCTTCGTCTGTCATGGTATTGCTAGCAAAGCATCGTGGATTTCTCGTACGAGCATTGCTCTGTCTACCATCTTAGCAAGTAGCTCATCTCTGACAATTGCTCGCATTTCCATCAGTGCCATGCAGGAAAGTAAATCACCAGGACTAAGCCTGAGTCAATAGGTCCATCAGCACTCAGCAGCAGCAGCAGTTCGAATAAGGACACGAAATTCCAGGATTAGAATAGAATGAAAAGGCGAGATTTTTTTTTCTTTTTTAATGATCATTTGGTATGTTTGTAAGATAGAGCTCGGACACGGATGTCTACCGATTGGCCTTTGCCACTCTCTTGATCTCATCCTTCTTCTTGATAGCATAGCTGCTCAAAGACAATTAAGGCAAAATCAGGTGCCGGGTAAAATGAGCCGGAAAACAAAAACAACCCCACAGATTAAGAAAGAATAAGTCGTTGCCTACCTGTTGGATGAACCCTTTGCAGCATTAATAAGCTCATCAGCAAGACATTCGGCAATGGTTTTGATGTTCCTAAAGGCAGCTTCACGAACATATCAAGTTTTATAATTCTTTAGTAACTGGATAACTGAGATGCTTCTAAAAGAGCAAGTTTGCAGTTTCAAACTACTGAGAGGAATGATCTCACTTAACATCACGTTAAATAATTAATGGGTGGTCCATTCATAAATTAGAAATGAATTGAATATCTTCGTTGGCGACCATAGAGCACATTGCTAATTTCAGGGAACTGCTTGGACTACGGTTTAGCTAGGCACATAGAAAGAAATTGCATGAGAAGGTTTTGCATGTCTTCACCCTCTGGTCCTCTCAAAGAAGTGAAGGCAGTGCCACATAAGTCAACAACAATAACGCTGACCACGCAAACAAGGCAGGAGATCGCATCACAGATTTCAACAATACGAGATGACAGTATTTCACGGAGGCAACGGCAATTCAGCATTTACTAGCGATTGGCAACAATCACAAGGATAATGGCATCGGATCCATTCATCCTCCCCAGAGCATATGTGGTGGTAAGACTGATAGATAGACGGAACCTCAACATCCTCAAATGACCAGCGGTCGAAGAGCTCCACGTTGCAATGCGGCAACTCCGCACCCTCCTCTGCCGAAGTCTCCGCCATATCCACAGCGCACGAACGCAGACGGAGAGAGAGAGACACACACACACACACAGATAGCAGTAGACGAGGCAACCGAACGTCACTTGAAAACCCAACTGCGGGAACATCCATGACGTGACGTGACGTGAAGAATATATACTGCGGCCAAAGCGCAATGGCGCCGGAGGCTTCGCGCCGTCGCGGGGTTAAGTCAGTTGACCGAAGCGAGTCATAGTGGAAATTCAGTTGCTCTCTGGGCCTCGCGTGAACCGTAGGTCCCACGCGTGAACCGTAGGTCCCACGCGTGAACCGTAGGTCCCACGCGTGAATCAACTAGCGTGGGCCCTATGATGGGCTTTTGAATTGGGCCGAACTTGACACGAGCTCATTCTTATTTAAAGTAAAAAGACATTTTTATCCTCAAAGTTCCATGGATTTACTGCTTCTTTTTTCTTTTCTAGTTCCTTCCTACTAAAAATGTTACATTTCATTACTTACATTTATGTCATTTTTATTTTATTCAAAGAGGCCTATTAGATTAGCAACCGGTACGAAGGTGAAGGACATAAATGTATTGAAGGGAATCAGATCGACTATTTCCTTGCAAAAATTAGAGGGTAGCATCAAGCATGACCAATTAATCAAATTGGATTAGCACTAGACTAGTTAAAAATGGCATAACCCAAGTATGATATGAAAAAATTGTACTAAGGTTGGAACCTTTGGGTCACTAGAGAATATCAAGTCATGTTAACTTGAAAGTGTGAAAAGAAATATATATTTCATAACTTTAAAAATTAGACCGAACCGATCAGTTCGATAGGGAACCAACCATCACTCAGTCCGGTTCTTATAAGAAATCGAATTGCACTTTTAATGAGGTCAACTCTAGTTAAACCGACTGATTTTTGGTCTGACCGATAAACCTAAATGAACCGGTGAAAAAACTAACATACTTAAAATTAAAAAAAATAAAATCTTTTATAAGTTACTTATTTATTTTACTATACTTATATTTATATTTTATATTAATTTTTTTATTTAATATAATAATTATATTAATAATTTTTATTATAAATCATATTCAAATTATGATATTATGTAAATTAATTAGTAATATTATTTATTAAATATATTATTCAACACATTAAACTCCGATCCGACTCATGAATCCATGAATCTGTGCCTATACCGGTTCTCAATTTGATTCAGTTTTTAAAACTATAATATATTTATAATAAAAATAAAATTATAATAAATAATTTTAAAATAATTAATTATATACAAATAATTATTTTAATATTTTTAAAATTAACATAATATTAAAATTCACCAATCAATTATATTATATAAAATTTTATTTTAAAATATTAAATTATTTAAAATTACATTTTAAAAATACTTTTTTGTTTGATTGGGGATAGGTTCTACCAGCTTGAAGTACAAAAAAAATTCATGCCAGATTTTTTGAGCCAACCGAGATACCGTATTAAGACAGTCCAAAATCATCATATCAGGTGTAATTAATACCACCAAATGGATTATCTCCCATTCTTAATTATTAGATAAAAAATACATTTTAATAATAATTTTCTGTTATTTTAATATTTTTTCGTGATTTTCGGAACATGGAATGTCCCAAGTATGGCAGCCAATGCCAGCAGGATCCAACACAGACAAACAGGTCCACCGTAGGAATCCCACGGAAATGATCATCATCAGCCCACACCACCTAATATCATTCTAAGAATAGCCAGGATTTCCATAAACAAGATACTGCCGCTCTCTTTTTAAATCCAATTACATCCAAATAAACACAGATTAATGTTCTTTATCATTTCAATTCAAATGTCTCAATTGTCACATAGTTCCCCACCTTGCTCCTCCTCTCTGGGAAGTACAGGTGCAAAGTCCTGCCCCTTACTTTTCAATCTCTCTCTGGGTATCCGTTCTCTCGATTTCTTTCTTTCCCAGTCTCCTCTATATCTCTCTTTTCATTCTTTCGGGACAACAGTGAGAAAGAACATTGCAAATCGGAGAAGGGCAAAGACAGAGGTGGGGAGGGGGGAATGGAGAGCATAGCCCTGTGGCAGGGGGCGACTCTCTGTGGGATCTTGCTGTGGATTTTCCTGTCTTCGCATCTGAATCTTACGCAAAAGATTAGATCTTTAACCCAAACTTGGGTTGCTCAACATGTGACCGCAGGAACTCCCCTCATCCTCCAGATCCAGGTCCGCAGACTATATGTGATCTCCTTTCCATTCCTTGCAAGAATTTTCAGCTGCTGCTTTTGAGCCGAATTAACCTCTTTCTTACTTTCTGGATGCAGAAGTACCAGAACAGGTTCTTTGATGCTCTCTTCTCTGGGTTGTCATGTGTTGTCTCCGTGCCCTTCTACACAGCTTTCCTCCCCTTACTTTTCTGGGTACCCTCTCCCTTCCTTCCGTGTGTATGTTACACTTAATTGATTTCTATGACATTCTGAATATACATTTTGTTTTATTTACCCAACAAATGAAATGATGCCAAGTATAGTAAGGACTGCCGGTATAAGATATGGCACAGTGTGTCAAAGCAAACCATATTGTGACCCCTATACATTTACGGAGTGCTATGGTTTTTGTCTAATGTGCCAGCATAAGTGATCAGCCATTTGCAAAGATGATACAGAATGCATGTCCACGATATTCCAAAGATTGTTGTTTGACCTTTGAGTTGTAGGGAGTTTTTTCTGTGTGTGTTTTAAAAGATATGCTGTATGAATGAGGTCTTATTGGTTTTTGATTGATTTGAAGAGTGGCCATGGGAAGCTTGCAAGACAGATGACCATTTTGATGGCCTTCTGTGATTATATGGGCAACTGTGTAAAGGTATGTCTTCTGTCATTAAATATTTATCACACTCTTTGGTTTACAACAGTCTTTTGGTTTATATTGGAGTTGAATGACAGGGTGGATAAAGGTTTCATGGGATTGTCTTTGCATCAGGATGTGGTATCTGCTCCAAGGCCAAGTTCCCCACCTGTTAGAAGAATTACTGCCACGAAAGACGAAGTAGATAATGCAATGGAATATGGATTGCCTTCTTCTCATACCCTTAACACAGTTTGTCTATCTGGGTACTTACATTGGAAGTTCATCCAGGATTCTATGTACTGTATTGTAAATGAATATCTATACTTTTTAACTTGACTGACTTCTTATACGACAATTTACCAGGTACCTCTTGCATTATGCTCTCACTTATAATGAAGATGGAGGCCCCCTTATGGAAATTGCCGGTCTTGCCATTGTTTGCTTGCTTGTCGGGCTGATTGGCTTTGGTAGAAATTAGTATCTTCAGTTTCTGTATGACTTGCCATCATGTTCAGCGCTTAGTATGAAACCTTTTTGTTTTGTAGGAAGGGTATACCTCGGCATGCACAGTCCCATAGACATCATGGGTGGCCTTGTCTTTGGGTTGATCATTCTTGCATTTTGGCTAAGAGTTCACAATCATGTTGATGTTTTCATTGTTGGTGGACAAAATGGTACGATCATGACCTATTCTGTGACTCTCAAGTCTTTGCTCATGTTGCATTTCTCAAGCCACTATTGTTATGCAAATGTCTTCTCAATGTTCCATCATGAATATGACATTTTACCTCCATTGAGAAAGATGGTAGATGCTGCAAGTCCTAGTTGAAATCTCAGTAGCCAATTCCAAATCTTCTAACGTGGTCCATTTCATTTTGCAGTCACTTACTTCTGGTCTGCCTTCAGCTTCTTGTTGCTTTTCGCATATCCCACTCCTGAGTTTCCTACTCCGAGCTTTGAGTACCACACAGCGTTCAATGGCGTAGCATTGGGCATTGTAAGAAACTCTCCACCACCTGATACTTGATATGCACAGTTTAGTCTCATTGTCTTCCCGTAAAATAGCAATGATAAAGCTGACCATAAATTATAAGCAGACGATTTAGCATAGCCAATTTAATCCTCTAAGGAGCTTAATCATCCAAGGCAAGTTTAGGAAATTAAGATGGAAGCTGATGAATGAAGCCACTGTGGTGGATTGGAAGGTCAATATTAAGGTTTAGAATCACAGAAACTCATCAAGTCCATATTAGACTTGGTGCAAGAGTAGAAAACTGTAGGTGAGATGATTAGTTCATTTCACAAGCGTGCACCAACATAGTTTCTAGCAAGGCTTAAAAGTTATACCAGAAAGTTCAGATTAGCAAGTCATCCCTCTTGAGTGCCGGCCATAGGATGCGTTGACATTGGAAGACCAAAGCAAATGAATTTGTTTCCTGATCATAAATTGATTGTTCCAGAGGTTCAAGGATGTCTAATAGACGTAAAATTGGCCCGGCGTCGATAGTCCAGAGTCGATGGTTGGTTTCCATGTCCCATGCTTTCTTGTAGCTTAAGCGTTCTTGAAGTGCTCAAAATGATCCGGCACATTTCAGGTTTCAGGAATCCAGCAGACTTACCATCAGTTCCATCATGAAGCCGTCCGGAAGATATTCACCCCGCAGCTAACGGTCCCGACCTTTGTGGGAAGAATGCTAGTGGGGATCCCAACGATCCTCGTGGTCAAGTTCTGCAGCAAAGCTCTCGCCAAGCGGATCCTTCCGGGGGTATCGAATACTTTTGGGATCCCCATCCGGTCCACCGGCTACATCCCGGCACTGACTGGCTCTGCCACCGGTAAGAAGTCCGATGATGCCAAGCAGCCATCCGGTTACCTGCGGAAGCTGTTCTCCTACACGAACCAGTCCTCTTTGATGTGGACACAGGCATTAGATTCTTGCAGTACGCTGGCCTTGCTTGGTCCGTTGTCGATCTAGTCCCCTTGATCTTCTCATACTTGAACCTGTGATGCCTCATAATATAATTTTTTTTTCTGCACATATCCGTAATTGCTAGTTAACTCGTCGACGAGATTCCGTACCTAGAGCTTGCACTCGTAATGTAAAGTCACAGATTTTCTTGGTCTTATCACTGAGGATCTCGAGGTTTTCTCATGGTCGTAGAGCGAGCAGCTCTACTTGAGATTATCGCAAACAAGATGCATAAAATGCCAGTACCTGACAGGTTTGCTTCTCACGTGTAGATAATAATGCCTTTCGTTTTCAGCTTCCGGGATGCCAATAATTCCAACCCGAACATTACGAGACTGCATCATAGGACTACACGATCGAGTAACTTGGTATAGTTTGCCAGCTTAATAGAATAGCAATGGAGGGAAAGTACGTGAAGGAAACTCATCATTGGTAACTGCCATGTCTTACCAGCGAGAAAGGGAACTATTCCAGCTGGCCCTCAGAGTCAAGCTGCCATGAAAGCAATTCCGATCCACTGCAACGCGATTTCGGTACGGTACGTACCTGCATATGTGAGCTAGGGAAGGAAAGCCGAATCCTTCCGCTCAGAGTAGAACAAGAACATGCTACTTGCAAAGACAAAAACATGGAAGCTCGACATCGACATTCTCACAAAGCCAAAAGAACGAAACCAACAGTTGCCAGTAGGGTAAGGACGATCAAGAAAGAGAAGAAAGAAAATGCAGAAGTGAGATTACAGTGCCAAAGATTAACACCAAAATTTCACGGTGTGCTCACTAGATGCATAAGAGGAAAAAGATCCGCGTTTGTCTCGTTACAATAATCTAGTAGGGGGGAGGGGAAACTATGGATGCAAAAATAGGAGACGAATCATTATCCACATGCCATTACTAGATGAAATTAATACACTCAAGCAGGAAGGAAATGGGTCGTCATTAATTAAAGCAAACCTCCGGGGCGGCTATCATACATGCTTTCCAGATAGGCGGCAACCACAAACACGAGCAGGAAATGAAAGTCGGGATTCGGTGGGGGACATGAATCTTGCCCTGGTCTGGACACAAAGGAGAGTGCGACAGAAGATGATCAAAAATATGTTTACTAGTCGAGCAGCCACTTCAGAGGAAGTAATCAGGAGTTCTTCGGGTAACATCTGGCTCTCCCCGCCGAGGAGCTGGGTCGAACTGCAATGACACAGAAATCTACTTGTGACAACCAAGCGACAGGCAGAGGGGGGAAGGGGGGTTGCAGTGTGTATTTTGCACAAGTGATGCCCGATTCCTAAAGAGCTAACCTTTGACTCACAAACTGTGTTCAACCAGAGGGGTCAAATGTAGAACATCTGGTCAGAGTTTGACCTAATCCTTTAACCATGAAACCAACCAACTGGGTCATTGATAGGAGTAAATATTGCCTTGACATAGCATCTAGATTTAAGTCTCACTCATTGGGTAAAGATGTGTGTGGTGCTAGCAATCTTACAAATGAGAGTTCATTTAACCTTATAGGATGAGGTCTAGGCCAGCTTAATTTTAACAGAGAGCCAGACAGTCTTGAACAGTTAGTGTTACAGTGTGATGTCGACAATGCTTTAGCGTTATGGTACTGGTGAACAAGACGGAGCTGAAGAGAAACTTTCAGTGGCAAATCCTAAACTTAAAAGCAGATAGAGGAAGACCTGAGTGAATGTTTGTCCCTTGAAATCATCAACTTCCAGAATAGAAGCCATGTTGCCACAGCGGTAACAATAGTTGGGTGCACTGAAGATGGTAACCACCTTTTGTTCCTGATCCAAGCAAACAGAAATGAGATATGAGCACCTAAACTTAGACGTTTGAAAATTTAAAATCTTTCAGAGAGAGAGAGTGAGAGAGAGAGGAGAGAAAAGTAATTACATGGGCCCAGTTGAATCCATCCATAACAAGCTGATGGGCCCTAGCAATCAATTTTAAGTTGTTTGTGTGATTGAATTGCTCAGATATATCCTGCAGAGAAAGCATAAATCAGGCAAGAGATAATAAGGAGAGATTAATGAAGCAAGCATCAGAATCCATAAACTGCAACAGAAATAGGAGGAAAGAAGTTCAGACACCTGGCCAAAAGTATAGCCAGCTCCACGAGGTGAAATGCCCCAACCACAACGGTCATCTGGGTCAGACCATAGAAGGTCACACATAGGTCCCTCGTGGGGTACCTCTTGAACACGATCAAAGTTTCTAATGCTATCAAGTGTTTCAATTGAAGGAGACAATCCACCATGAAGGCAAAATATTTCCGACTCAACCTGCAGAAGAGAAGCAGTACAAGGTACAAGCAATTTAACAACTAAAAATTATATCATCAGTACCAATCAGCAAATATCGGTTCTTTCATACAATGAGCAAACTAGCATTCTGTCCTTAATGTCTCTACCAACCATCAACTTTGTCCCTCAAGTTGAAGAGCCACCATTTGAGTCCCTAGATGGCTATCCTGATTTGAGATCTCGGGAGTTGTAGCCTTACCAGCAGCCATTACAACCCCTCGATGAGGTCACCGACAACCTCAACCCCGTGATGATAGCCTTGGAAGAGGTCACCACCGATGATAATCAGCCAAAATTTTATATGTATAAAGAAAACGGAAAATTATGGGATGGGATTAGCCGACAATACTGAGCTTCCCTGTAGTCTCCACCTCTGGCATGAGGTCGCTGGTGCCTCAATACACCCTGGCTACCTCATCAAGGAGGTGGAGGGCCCCTGAAGAGGCCAACCAACTGGCATGTGTAAACAGCCACCCCCCCACAATCTGTATTAAGAACACACTTGGTGGCTATGAGACATAAGGGATAAGGTCAATGGTTGATTGCATAATAAGGACCAAATTTGACAGTCTACTCTTGTACGAACAACTACTTTGGCAGGTATGTCAAAAAGAACAAGCTCATTCCCCTTATTAACAACATTGTCAAAGATTACGCCCTATTGCACTTTGGCCATTATTCTTCAAAAACTGCAATTCAGTCAGCATTGCATTTTCAGTAAGCTATAACAAATGGACATATTGATTTCTTGTCTGTTTCTCAATATAATCTCAGGATCAGACCTTTGCATCATGCCCAGGAAGAGGCTACAATAAAGAAGTGCTCACCAAGGCTGTTAAAGGGAAATAGTCAAAAAGGTCTGTGAATATTTTCCAGACATTAGCATTTCCATACCTGTCAGAGAATCAGAAGGGAAAAGTATTGTTTCGTTATACATTAAGCTAAGGTCACATCGATAAATTAACCAAAGGTATCATGACTCCACAATCAACTGCTCGACAAGATATACATTGTGATAACATGCAATTTCAATAGAATATGAAAACCTGCAAAAATTTCAAGAGTATGTATGATATACAGCAATATAGTTAAGAGGCAAAATGTCATCTAGTTAAAAGAAGAGAGCAAGAGGAGAATACATCACACAGTAGGAGACACAAGGACTATCACATGACAGCACACAATATTAATGTGGGGGGAGAAAAGAATATCTAGCACAAACTGAGGTCATTGTACTGGAAGCTCACTTCCTCAGGCATTCATCATAGAACCCATAGACTTGAGTGATCTGGCAAGGAAAAATGAATAAATAATGAGCTCAGTACACAAGAAAAATCCCAAGCCAGATTCACAATGGCAGTGTTCCTCAAAAATGCTAAGGAAGATACTGATACAAGCAGAAACTGAGAAGGTGCAAAAGGACTAATATATAATATGAAAGTAATGATATTGGTCTAGATTGCTGTGCTAGCAACTGACCAAAAATATAACCAGAGAAAAGAATGAGAATGAGAGTGCAAACACATACCTGCCGACTTTCATGATTTCCTCGTAGAATAGTAATCCGTTGAGGATAACGCACTTTCAATGCCACTAAGAGCTGAAATAATAACATTACCAGTGTCTCAGAACACTAGGTATAAACCCAACTCTATCAACTTAAAATAAATTTTACTTACAGTCACAGTTTCCACGGAATAATAACCACGATCCACATAATCACCCATAAACAAGTAATTGGTATCTGGACACTGCCAATTAGAGAAGCTATAAGATTGACATCTGGCAAGGAATATATATGTATGTGCATCTGGCAGATAAAAAGCTAACATTTCATCTAGCATAAAAGATATAGTTAAACAGAACAGAAAATTTTCCAAACTATTACCTTTCCCCCAATTTTGAAAAGTTCAATGAGATCATGAAATTGCCCATGAATGTCTCCACAAATTGTTACAGGGCTTTTCACAGGCTGCCAAATTCACCATAAAAAAAGGAAACAGTCAAAAAATTAATTTTCCCCATCATTTTGAGGCAGCTGATAGTAATGGAGCAGAATAGGGAAAAGTTAAAATTCATGCTGACCAAAGACAAGCTGCAAGTAAAATTAGAAAGACTAAAGAAGATATTGGAGACATACAAACAAGTCAACAGCAGCAAAAAATGCAAACAGAAGAATGGACAGATAAGAGGAAACCTGAACATTGCTCTCTTCCATTAAGATCTCCTTAGCTTTCTCACATAAGACTCTAACCTGCATAGAAGGAATGCAGCAGACTCATCAATAACTGAATAATATGTAAAATATAAGCTATGCACAATTGCGTCATGCTTTCTGCCCTCATTCTAATAATGGGATCACACCATAATCCAGATTACTTAAATGAGAGCACAACTATTTCCCAAAAAAATATATCCATTGGTAAGAGGGACAAAGGAAATAGAGGAATATAAGAATTGTTACAAATTTATAAAATATAAAATCAGCAAGAACATCAATTTCCACATCATTCCCTTATAAGAATATGGGTGAATAATGTAACAAACAATATGTATTGCACATAAAAATGTAAATTGGATATCCATCACAGATACACCACCAGCTCATGTCCACCTGGTAGATTGAGGATGATTCTAAGAACCTGCAGGAGTTCAGAAAAGTGCAGCACCCTGGATGAACTTTAACGGGAGACTTCTTACTAAAGGATTTTTCAATGAAAGTTTATCAACAACTGCAGCTCATATTCCAATACAGCCACAACAGCATGGGCAAGCTAGAATAATGTACATAGAAAGGAGAAGAAAATCCTAAAACTCTGAGGAGTCCTTTCTACAAAATTTTTCTTCTGAAGCACTTCCCCAACTCCAATGTGATGACAATATATGTTCGCCAATACAAAAACAGAGAGCAAAGTTTCCTAAATTATCTTCCATTTGGAACCTTGCTTGCAAGGATTATAATCCAACCTGAAACATCTTTCTCTGTGAACAGAATAGAATTCAAAATTTTATCAGCATGCACTCAATTATTATTTTCAGTGTGCATCACTTGGTATTCAAAAGTAAATAGACTCTGACTAGTCAAGGTCGAGCAAGTGAGCCCACTAAGAGTAATACTCTCCTAACAATGTATTTTCTCAATTCAAAAGACTTGAACAAGGGAAAAGACATCCAGCCACCACAACCAACTCATGCTGTAGCAAACATTCAATTTTGGAAAAAAAAACGATTTTCCACCCTTATGATAAATAGTAGATGAAACTTCCTTTATAGGTCAGTTACAGAAAACAAGCCAGATCTAAACCTCCAAGTTCGTATCCATGCCTCAACTTCTTTTCAAGCCTCTAAACGCACTATCACTAGCTCCGAAAATATGAACCATAACTAGAACAATGGGGAAAAAATCATCTTCTCAGAAATATACGCAGGAAACTTCAAAATCTTTCCATCTCTATCCTGCGCGATGGCTTAAAAACAGCGCATTTCAAACAGTACTGCGACCAATCTACAGGCACAGCTCTTGCTACGCCAAAGAATAGGAATACCTTATTGCGAGAAATTACTGGCTGATTATGTTTTACTCGATAAAGAGATTGATGTTCCATCAAGTAGCGGATGGATACGACCTTTAAGACAACTACCACGAGCAGTTCCCGAGTTCCAAAAAAATGCTCAAGAAAGCAAGGATATGAAGATTTTTCGGGGGGAAAATCAGAACCTGAGGCTCCGAGAGTGGCTTGCATTGCATCAGCTGCGAGATCTGCTCGTCGAGATCGGTGCTTGCGTCGTGCGACATCGAATTAGCGCCCATGCCGATTCCTCTAAGCTTAAGAATTCTATCACCGAAGGGGGTTAATCCAGATGAGGAATGGCCCAAACCCTAGATTGAAGAAGATCCTTTGTCTCCCCCTCTTGCTCTCTCTTTCTCGCGCGCTGGCTCCCTGCTTTCTCTCTGCTGCGAGCACAGAGGAAATGACGGGGCGCGTGAATGCCGCAGCTGCCGCTGGCGCGTATGCCATTTGTGTGGTGTTTAACGAAAGCAAACAATGATTCCTCTACGAATTTAGCCTTCAAAAATTTGTTTATTTTCTTTAGGACCCTAAAGGTTACATTTGAAGCATACCAACCCTTTCTCTAATGATATTTAGGGCCCGTCTATTTAAATGTATAGTCCATTGCAGTCTCAAATTATTGTAAATTATTGCACATACTATAATATTTGGTTATAAGATTGCTTTGAGTACATCCATTACAAAATCGAAGGTCTAGAACTCGAGATAATGAATTTAAAATACTAGGGAAATTACTCTTGCATTTCTAGGGTGGATATTTTCTTCCGAGCTTCTCATAAGCTTTCCTCGCATTGATCAACTTGGACCAATTGCAGATAGATTCGTATCCCACCAAGATCAAGTTTTCAGCAGCGCTTCTCTGCTATCAGTTGAAGTTTCTTCACCCCACAGCCACGTCAAAAGTGGTTAAAAAGAATCAATGCCTCATTACAGAACAACCCACTCAAGGGTCTACAGATTCAAACCAACTCATATCGTTCTGCACTCTATCTTGGAGAGAATCGTTTGGGACTGTCTGGGCAATTTCAATCTCCTAAGTCACCAGAAGAAGCACACCTTTCACATGTTCTGTATTCGCTTGTTAGAGCAAAAACCACAGCCTGTCGTTCACCTCGTTTGAACAAATCAATGAACAGAGAGTTGCAAGGAATGAGCAGTTGGTTTCTTGGAAATCTGATGCCGCCATTGGGCCACTTCCTCTGCCTTCTTTAACAGTAGTAAAGATCTAGCCAAGGCTGCAACACGATCCCATCATCAGTTCACTCACATAACTTAAAGCTCCCCAAAAAGAGATATGTCACCAGTTCAAAATAAATCATCAAAGTTTCGAGATAGAATAATTATTCATACTTGATTGTAGATCAATTCAGACTCAGACGTACAAGTTTAAGTACTGGAATATCTCAAGAGCTCCTTCCACCAAAAGGAAATTAGAGAGAGAGATAGGCTGAGGCAATTAAGATTTTTCCACTGCAGGAAGTGCTTTCTAACCTCTGCTGCAATAGCAAGAGATCCTACTATGTTTTTCTAAGAAAGACTAATCTCTGGCAGAAAAAAAACTGCCATTCTGTTGCATCACAGCCAGAATGATTGCCCAATATCTAACACTGACAAGTATGGAACAGCCAACACGATAGAACCTTCCCTTCAACAAAATTATTAAATTCCAAGTCTGGATACAAGTTCTACTCTCTTCTACCAGTCACCAGCAGTGATATTACAGCATGAGAATACCAACAGATAAAGCTTGAATTAATTATCTGATTGTAGTGAACCAAAAGTGGTATGATGCTATTGTCAATTTATCAACTAATACTGTAGATAAATGTAGAGCTGGACATAGAACAAGAAATAAAGATGGGACTGTAAATGTAAAATGTATGGGATACGGTTACCTTTGGCAGAGATAACAATAATTCAATGTCGCCAAGTGTTTTGCTTTGATCCTGTACCCGATAAACTATTAATCTTCATCAGACTCATCATCAGATTCCGAACTTTCCTTGAACGAGTCCTCCTCATCATCTACATCAGCTTCTTCATCCCCGAATTCTTCCCCTTCATCCTCTGCATCATCCTCTCCATTGACAAGCAAAACATCTTCTGGGGGTATCATATCAGCCCCTTTACCACGGTAAAGAAGCCCGGTCCTCATCACATGATAAAACTTTGCCCGTAAAAGAGCAAGGGGATGTGGGTCCACCAACTTCCCCCTGTGGTACCCTTCCCGAAGGGCAACTGTTGTGGTCTTGCACTTAAGCGAGAGGTAAAATATCCCTGGATACCTCGTGAAAATCCTCGTAAACTTGTGGGGCAGGTTCAGTTCCTCTCTGAGGCTCCTCAAGTAATTCCTCTTGGTCTTTCTGTGAATGGTCAAACTCAACAGCTCATGCAGAACTCCAACTACCCGTTTCTCCATGAGATCGCTATTCGGGTCAACTCTCCGCGAATCCTCATAAGGTGAGATGTAGGGCAGTTTCTGAAACTCCTCCATCCACGCACGGACCTTCTTTTGAGCTCCATATCCCCTTGGGAAGTTCATAGGGAATGCAAGGGCCGTCTGTCCCCTCTTGAACTGTCGATACTCATCCCCAGTGTTACTACCATCATTCCTCTTCTCTAACGCTGAAACTGCATACCCTTCTCTCCATTCCTCGAGTTTGAGGCCTACCAACCCATCTGGGGCCTTGGCAAACCGAAAATGGCTCGGGTACTTGGGGATCAATTCTTTCATAAAGTTATCAGGCAAACCAAGGTCCCATCTCAGAGGGACAATTGACCGTAACGGGATTGTACGACTCTTCGTCATCATAAGCACTTTACAGAGCGTCTCTACAGCATCAGACTCGCGACTCCGGTGTATGCTCTGCTCTTGCGAGTCAAGCAGCAAAGCAGTTTCCGTCAACTTGAAACAGGGCAAACTTGCGTAACGGGGATGTGGAAATTCTTGAAAGAGGGTAGGATATCTACACAAACACACACAAAAATGATACCTTTACCATCACGCATTTCAACAAGCTAATGCAATGCACGCCAAATACTGATTATTTAATGTTGGAAGTGAAAAACTCGATTTTTAATGGAAATATAACAGAAAATGGCCTTGTTCACTAGGTTTTGGACTAGCACAGGTGGTTTGCAAGCTGAACTTGTACCGGCGAAGGAATCGGAGCACGGGAACAGTGAGGCCGAGGAGCTTCTGCCAGTCAGCGACCGACCTTGCGGTGAGAAAGCCAGTGGAGGACCGCTTGATGGCGTCCTTGAGGAGGGAGGCAGCTTTCAGGTCCGTCTCGACGTCGATGACGTGGTCTAGGCCCCGGTTCTTCACCCACTTGAGCCTCACTTTGGTGATGAGCCGCCACTGCTGGAACTGGGGAAGGACCCCGCTGCGAGATTCGAACTGGGAGCCGGGGCATCTCCGAAGAGCGATGGAGAGAGCGGAATTGGGTCTGAAGAAGCTCATTCGATGATGCCAAATGCAGCAAAGGCGACACCTCGATTGTCTTCCTCCTCTTTCCTTCGCCGCGATATTCCGTCTCCCTTCCTCCAGCTGATTGAATTGAGCCGCCATTAAAGCGACTGTAATTCGAGGCCTGGGACTGCTCACTATTGGGCTTCCCTGGGCCCATGGTTTCTTGAGTTACTGTTCTCTTCTTCTACATGGGCTGACTGACTGTGGGCCTTCATTGGGCCCAATCGGCCCAGTTCCTTTGAGATTCCCTGCGGTGCCTTTTTGGGCTTTTCCACTGTTCATCAGTGTGTCTAAAAATACAATAATCTATTATTGCCTTACATTCAAGTCTGATTAACACGTTAGGGATTAGAGTCTAGGAATTATGAATATCCTTTATTCAAAAGACTTGAATCGAACCTTTTGATATTTAAGCCGAGGATCATGGAGGTCGACTCATGGTATTATATCCAGCAGACTCGTATCTTGCCTAACTCCGAGTCTAAAGAACCCGGCTCATGATCAATTAATATAAACTCAAGTATAAAAGAAAATTGTCTAGCTTATAACCAGTTGTCCTCAATGTTTGAAACCATAGTTTTTAAAACCGGACCGGGCCGGCCGGTTCGACCGGGAACCGGCCACTCACCCGGTCCGGTTCTCACAAAAACATCCAATTATTATTTAAATGAGGTCAAATGCAATTGAACCGACCGGTTCTCACTTGAACCAATAAATTCAATTGAACCGATGAGAAAATCGGCCAATTTAAAAATAAAAATAAAAATAAAACATATTATAATATACTTATTTTATTTTACTAGACTTATATTTATATTTTATGTTGAATTTGGAACTAACATTATAACTATATTAATGATTTTGATTATAAATCATAATTAAATTATAATATTATATCAATTTATTGGAATATTATATTATTAATATTATTTATTAAACATGCGGTTCAACCCATCGAACCTTCGGTCCAACCCATGAACCCATACCTTGACCGGTTTTCGGCCCGGTCCGGTTTTAAAAACTATATTTGCAACTGAAAAAAAGAATATACAGATTATAAACAATTGTTGATGTGAGTATTTAATTGTACATAATAAAGTGGATTATATTATCACATAAAAGTAAGTATAAAAAATACAATATTTTATCAGACAATTAAAAAAATTATAAATTTATAAAAAAATACAATAACATATTAATTTACACTTTTAAATAAAAATAACCCAAATTATTTCGTAATTTAAAATTAATTCAAGAATAATAAAGCCTTTATCGAAAAAAAAAAGAATAAAGCGACGTATGACAGATGGCGAACTGTATTCCACCGCGTCTGTGTGGATGGGGGTATTGGCCAGACACGACAGCACTGAATCGTGCTGCGGCTACAGAGGGAAATGATTGTCTGTCTTCTTTCGCACTGAAGTCCATGAACCAACCACAGGTTGAAAATGGCAGACGCTTTCTGACTCTGAGAGAGCTTCCCTCCATCAACTCAATCAACAGTTGCCCTTCGTTTTCTGCTGCAATCTTCCTTGCGTCTTGGTAACTTTCTTTCCCGGTCGAGTTCCCTGAATGTGAAACAAAACAGCATTTAAAAGAAAAAGGCAAATGAAGACCCCGACAAACAGATAAAGTTCAGTGAGATTCACGTGGATGGACGACCAACGTAAATAGATCGGTGCCAAGAGGAGCTGGGATCTGAAGGACTGCAGCGGATTGCAGAGTAGATCTAATCATGTGAGCATGATGACCTAGATTAATTATCTGCGTCTCTCTGCGCGTGCATGGATGCGAACGTACAGCATTTAGATGCGCACACAGCGTGAATTTATTACTCCGATTGAACTCATTCCGGTTGTCCCCATCACATTCCATCCCATCTCTAAAACATAATCGATCGTTTCCTCTGAGGAGATGTGATGTTTTGTCGGCTTCATCGCTTTTATATCTTTGAATGAAGCAGGTTGTAAGCAATGTATGTATGTATGTATGTATATATAACTATATGCATGAGAATCAAGTAGAGTAGTCTCGAGACATTGTAAACCTCGCAACAGAGGATCGTAACCAATTGGACAGTAATTGGTTGAGGTCTATGATCCAAAGGGGTCAACTTGACAGCGATAGATGTGACCCCCACCTGTGGATCTCCACCCCTTTCAGTGTCTTTCTTCATCGCTACAATATATAACGAGGGATAGAAGGACAAAAACCCTAACGCAGCTGGGAGACACACAACTGTCTGCGTCCTGGTCGAAGCCCGGAGCGTGAGCTGTCTACTTTGGGGGGTCGAAAATGGAGGCCGAGATCACGATTGCGCCGCCCGACTAGAGATGCACGGATTCGCGTGGCATACATGGGGATGTCCAGGCAGACATTATCGCTATATCTTATATTTTCTCGTTGCTTTTTCATACCTCATGTCTTGTATCCGTGATCTTTTTTCTCCCGGGGAGTTCTTCTTCCACGTGAAATTATGGTCATCGTGCATCCATGGAGCTAGCTGTATATCGAATGAATGTAATCTCAAATCACTGATTTCAATTGCACCCCCGGCCGATGCTCAAGAAGAGAAATGAATTATCTCCCTTCGTTTCCCTGTTACATATGCGGATACATATGTGTCGGAAAGTTGTTCTGTTGTGACCCGAACAACTTTCATTCACCAATTCATATGCATTCCAGTGAAGTCGCGATTGGTTTTGCTCGGTTGAAACAATAATCAGAAGATTTTCCTTTCGGGTTATGACGATGAGGAAAATTCTCGAGAAGCTTACGCAATCCATGTTAGAAAGTCTAAGATGGTAAGTGAAAGTGCTTGTTGTATGAGCGAAATGCGTGGGATTTGGGGGGAAAAATGAAGATTTGACACAGCGATATTATACTCGACTTAAAACTAATGAATAATGAGTTCGATTCGCTCAAATGGAATTCCTCATACCGGTTGTTCCCTATCTTGAAAGGCTCATATAGACTTGTCAATTCATGCCTGCATGACGATCTCGGGTTGTGTTGGCCCCCACTACCTTAGTCGGCCTAAAAAATCCTAGCATGGACATGAATTTTTCTTGCATTAGGTGGCTGGAGTCCAACCTGAATCAAATAAAAATAAAAATATTACAATAAATTTAAATAATTTCTTTTTATTATAATTTTTTTGTGCTTTTCGGGCTGGCACTTTTTTTGGGCTGTGCCCCTTGGCAGCCCAAAAATTCCGTTCTAGGCACGGTCTTTTCATAAGGTGCTCGGGCTGGGCCATTTTTGAAGGTCTGGGCCCATAGGCCTGTATTGTAACCGGTAAAAATGTATATGGGGATTAACTCAACTAAACTTGCGACGTAGTCGGGCTCGATTGATTAGTGTCGGCCCGGTTGGCAGCTCGGTAACATGATTTTAGGCCCATGGTCCCGATACGAGGCCCAAAAGGAGTTAAGGAAACTGAAATAAGTAAGGAAATGATAAAAAAAAAATTGCAATTATTCCTCTGAAAGTCGATCAGACGGAATGCACGCGGAGAAGGGAGGGAGCGCTGAAGCAGACGAGGCGGAGGAGCTCACATGGAGTCGAGAGACGGTCCCCAAGGCGCTGAAGATAGTCAGCGCGAGGCTTCATCAGAGGGACGTAGTCTCTCTCTTGCTAGTCAGCCCATGGCTGAACCAAACTCTCGTGTCCCATCCTCCTCTCTGGCTGGTACTGACTCGTCCAGTAATCTTCACTTCCTCCAAATCCTATTCGCTTCTGCCACTTCGATCGGTCAGTTACTGAACGAATTGAGCTCCTAATGCAGTTCGCTGCTCGCTTGAAATCTCATTCAGGTCCTTGATTTGAGAGAGATGTGTAATGCTGGACATCGTCTCGTGAACGCGCTTTCGCTGGTTAGTTTCTTGGTGGAGCGATCTTTGCTGGATGTTTGACCGACATCTTGTGTGATTCTAAACTGAATTCATGGGTGTTTAATGATAAAAAAAATTATCCAAAGACGTGCAATGTTGCGGCAATTTGGTGCTTGATTGTTGGATTTTGATTTTCTTAGATGGAACTTTCTTGGTTTCTGCAGCCGAGATATCATTATCTCAAGCAGATTAACCTCGAGTTTGCCCAAGGCATCGAAGACGAACACTTTGAATTACTTAAGAAGAAGGTATTATACATACACACACATACAAATTGCATTTCTCGCAGTAGGTTTTGGCAGAGATAACGAGCTTGATTCTAAGTTAAATGTTCTTAAATGCCGTATCACATGTAATAGACTAAGATTATGACTTGGAGCTGCTGATTGTTTTTAATGGCAATCTTGAAACAACATTCTTGAAGGAAGTGCTAGTGAGAGTGCACTCCTGACGTAGCAATGCAGCTCTTCTAGCTAGTCTTTTTCAACCGTTTACCTTTTATCCCTTTCTCTATGCAGTGTCCAGAATCACTCAGAGACTTGGAATCTTTCAATCTGAATGGTTGTCAGAAGATCTCGGATAAGGGAATTGGAGCTGTAACCAGCATTTGTCCAAATCTTAAGGTTTTCTCAGTGTATTGGAATGTGAGGTATGTTTGATTCATCTGTTGTTGATATGAGCTGGTTTTTGAATTTGAGATCTTGAGCCATCACAGGCAAGTAGTGAGTTTGGAAGAATGGTTGGAGCTGCAGGGTTACAGATGTAGGTATAAAGCACCTCGTGGAGAACTGCAGATTTATAGTTGATTTGAACTTAAGTGGCTGTAAGGTACGTGGTCATCATTTTTACTTAATGCATTGGATTGCTATTGTGGCTGTTTTTTTTCCCCTTTTATATGTTGTCTTTCAAGTTAACTGTTCATTGAAATGTTATTGTGTGGAAATTGCAGAATATTTCCAACAACAGTTTGCAATCAATCGCTGAGAATTATACAGAATTAGAATCGCTGAACATTACTCGGTACGTTGAGACTTTGCTTAACTCGCTTACATGTGTATCCTGAGGAACTAAGGAACAAAGAAAGCTAATTTTAGATTACTTATAGCCACATAGGTGCAAGGTGGATGGTTCTCCATAAACAACTTATATCAAATGGACCACCCTAAATAGTGAAAAAAAAGGAGATGAAAGAAGGGCTCCATGTTGAGTTGTTTTCCCTTTTGTTGATACTGGTTTTGGTCAGTTTTTCTGTTTGTATTTTAGTTGATTATATTTTTATTTTTATCTGTCATGTTTTATGTTTGTTATATACATATACACTTGAATTTGAAGTATATTCTAGTTACCATGCAGAGCATATTCCATCTCTTGTTTATTGACAGAGAAGTATTGCTGAAGCAATACATATGCACTGTCTTTTGTTAAGTAATACATATGCTCTAGTGACCTGAAAATGTTTCTGTGTGATAATGGTGTTTGTCAGGTGTGTCAAGCTGACAGATAAGGGTGTGCAGCACATATTGCTCAGCTGCTCACTTCTCCGGAATCTAAATCTTTATGCCCTCTCCAAGTAAGATTTCTCGTATACCTAAACAAATTGTGAAGCTTACTATTACTGCAATTGTAAGATTATGTGATTTTGAGTAAAATTGCTTTTGACCAGCTTCACTGACAATTTATACAAGAAAATCTCACATTTGACCAATTTGAAATTCTTAGACCTCTGCGGTGCACAGGTAAAACATCACACCTTGAACTCATTAAGGTAGTAGTCTCTTATGTTCTATTAATCATGTTGATGAGAAGTTTGATTTTTCAGAATCTATCAGATGATGCACTGACATGTATATCTAAGTGCAAAAATCTGGCAGCTCTCAATTTGACATGGTACATGGATCCCAATCACCTATATAGACATTTCTTTGACTTAATATACTTATTTGAGGTAAATAAATGAACTGCTTGAAATCTATGTAAATCATGTGTATTCTCACAGGTGTGTACGTATAACTGACAAGGGAGTCATGGCAATTGCAGAGGGCTGCACCTCTCTCGAGTTTCTTAGGTAAATCCTGGCGTCCTTTTGAAAGCAGGCATTTCCTATATATTGCCAAGGCTTGTAGGGTATTACCCAGAATTGTTTGTTATTAAAATGTTAATTCTGAGATCAGTTGCTGATATGCATATAAGATGTAGGGATATACACTGTAGGACCCCCTTCCAAGAGTGTTGAAAAACCTGTTTAGTCTAGCTCATGAGTGATGTTGACTTAGCCGTGAGCTTGATAAGATAATGTCCAAAAATGAACTATTATTGATATCTCAGCCTTAATGCAGCTTGTTCGGGATAGTTGGAGTGACAGACAAGTGCCTCGAGGCCCTGTCGGAGACCTGCTCAAACACACTCACCACAATTGATGTGAATGGATGTATTGGCATCAAGGTAATTTGCTCTGTATCAAGTCTATAATGCTTTCAGCTGTAATAGTCCACTTTTTTTTCCCCCCTAAATTGAACCAGTATTGTTGGGACAAATCTATAACTGCAGAGGCGGAGCCGTGACAATTTGCTCCAACTGTTCCCACATCTAACATGTTTCAAGGTTCATAGCTAATACTGTACCAGTAAGGCTCCAAATTAGTTTGAGGCGTGGGATATTTAGATAAAATCCTCAAGCTACAAACTCTTGGCGTTGCTTTGTTATTTGTTTGGAAGGGGTCTGAAAGGACTGTGTATCATGAGTCGAGCAAGTGGATCCTCTTTCTCCATTCATCATTGCATAAGGTTGATTAAAGGATCTATGGCATTCAAGTTCAGCAAACCTTTTGTCAGTTCCAAGTTGCGGGCATCACGGTATTCTCAACCCTTGGTGTTGTCAAAGTGCAGCAGAGACGGTTTCATATAATCTACTCAGAAGCTCGGTTTCGCTGCAAGTCCTCCTCCTCCTCCTCCACACAGGTCACTGAAGATAAGTTTAACAGCGTAATAGCTATAGTATGTGAAATACCCCATCCATATTTTGTTGATCTTGTTCCTCCGCTTTTACTCTTGCAAGAACAGCTATGCTTGCTTGTACTTACAGTCCCTCTCGTCTTTGCTACATTATTATCCTCCCCAGAGAAGATTGAGTCGCTGCAGATGGCAGATCAAATCCTTACTGCCCCCCTCTCATCTTCGCAAATAATCATGTTCGATTGCTGTTGTCTTGGTCATACAGATTTCACGGTGTTGCTAGTTCCTTAAACAAGCTCTCTCTCTCTCTAAAACCCTAATCACCCCAATCTCGCTTCTTTCTGCTTATCTCTCTCTCTCTCTCTCTCTCTCTGTTGCAATACTCCAATCTTCCGTTTCTATCTGCTTCAATCGATTCCTCATTCGCCTCATAAGTCTCTCCCCTGCCCTGCCTGAGATCTCCGGTGCTCTTCTTCCTGCGATTGATGAGCTTCATAGGGCTTGGGATGGTTGGTTAAGACTGGCAGGTGACCCCCTCTGCGCTGCAGATCCACTGGCGATACAGTTGAATCTGGCCTGACAAACTGCAGAGGCGACCTCGAGAATTGAAGCATGCTGAACGTGGTGTGCGTGCATTTGCCTTCCGATATCCCAGTTGTAGGCTGTGAGCTGACCCCATGCGTCCTCGTCAGTCAACCTAACAAGTCCGTCTCCGCCGATGACGTACCGGAGTCCACCCCTCTCAAGGGTCACCTTATGAGATACAAGTGGTGAGTGAGCCGTTGTGCTTCCAGACTTTCCCTGTGGCTTCAATTCCACTTGTGGACACCGGTAACACTGGCCAGGGATCGAAGCTGGCGCAGCAAGTTGACTGCGCTGGCGTTTCATGAGCTTCCCGCTCGGATGACATGATTGGGCGCGTTTTGTGATAAATTATATTCTCCCGGGATAATGGGATAAGTCAATTCAGACACTAATCAAGCTGTGCTGTAGCTATTTCAGGGACTAAAGTGCAAAGTTGCTTTGGGTTTTATGGGTTGTGGTCCGTTTTAGTGTATATTGTCGTGAGTGCTGTAGGTGGAGAAGTGAAGGACCTACGGTCATTTGATCTGGAACCCTGTTTATTTAAAAATTATGGATTACTTATTCCTCTGTTTGTCATATGCGGGTCACTTCTGAGCTGAGGATTGCGATTTCTGACAATGTCGGAGTAAATCACGTGCCTTAATTATTCTCGTGACTGTGAACTGGGGGGCGGTTCCCTAGAATGGGGTTTCAGAGTCGCAACTAATAGTCCACAATACAGTGAATTTGAGATAAACCATTCCTTTTAAATCAGGAGCCTGTTGACTGCAACTTTGTGGTTGCTCTACCCATTTCAACCAGCAAGCTTGTTCCGTTACCTTCTTGATTGTTGCTACCCCTTCTTCTTGAAAAGTCAACCTCGAAAATGCTTGATGTCGATGTATTGCTCCTCTGCATTTTCAATGGTCGTCATTTGGAAACTAGTAGTGTCACTTCATGTTTTTCCTATTTTTTTTATTAGATTTTACATTTTACTGACTATAGAATGTTTTGTGAAAGAGAATGCAATGTCAGACTGTGATAGATATGGCATTCAGAGGTGATTTAGGCATTTTATGTTTGCCTTTGTAGGTTTCGGATACAGAGTGATAAGAAATTTGCAGTCTGTAGCGTTCACCCCTCTGAGCAGGCCACCTTGCAGTGTTTAGGCTGCTTGAAAGACAAATTACCACCTGTTGCCAAAAGTTACCACTGTTCTCCAAAGTGTTTCTCAGATGCATGGCAGCATCATCGAGTGCTCCATGAATGTGCTGCTAGTGCTATAAATGAAAATGGGAATGGTGATGAGGAGTTGCTGGGACGATTCAATAGCTCAGGGTCCCGTGCTTTCAGTGTTGGTTTATCCAGCTCTGGATCGAGCCCTAGTCTTGCAAATGGGTCGACACCTCTATATCCTTCAGCAGTAACACCGAGGGGTGAAGGTGAAATTTTATATGAAGTGGGCAGGTCTAAGACTAATGCACCGGCAGCTGAAGACATTGGCCATGTTCTTAAGTTTGAATGTGTTGTCATTGATGTGGGAACAAAACTGCCTGTAGGACCTGCCAGCACACTATTAACTTATCGTGTTATTCCACCTCCCTCACCCAGTCCATGGAGATTGATCCAAGCCAGTGGTGTTGATGTGATAGGACACGTTGATGCTGATGGTCGTATTTCGTCTGCTGGAACATTTTCTGTGCTTTCATGTAATATATTATCTGATGTCTATGCTACCAGTGAGACATACAGTTACTGCCCTTCTTGGGCCCTTTCTTGGCCTTACCGCAGGCAGAATCTGCTGCGAGAAATAGTTGGTTACCGTGCAGATATTGTTTGCCTTCAGAAGGTACACAAAATTTTCTGCTCATTTCAATGTGTATTTGGATCTCTGTTCTAGTGATTTGAAGTGTTATCTATTCCTTGGTTGGTTTCGAGTCATCTATCGCATGGGGGCTTTGGGTAATCCAAATACATCTCTAACATGCAAATAGGAATCCTATGAAATTACAGTGGGATAGTTGCAGCAGGAGAAATAGCATTAGTTATTGCACTTTATGATGCACAAAAGATTATGCATATTGCATGTCTATGTGATGATGATTTGTATAGCATTGTTCTTCTGGAAAATGTCTAGGTGGCTGCAGTTGCTACGCAAAGGCTATATATGGGGCTTGTATAACTTGTCATGTAGGATACTATGAACCTGCAATGGGAAGAAGGTGCTTGGCCCTCATTGTCATTCACCATGTTAATAATTAGTGAAATTCGATTGACATTATTTTTCTTTTATCTAATTGGGAAAGTAAATCTTTTCAGGTCCAAAGTGATCATTTCAAGGAATTTTTCTCCCCTGAACTGGAGAAACATGGTTACCTTGCTCTATATAATAGGAAAACCACCGAGGTCATCAGAATCTACTTACACAGATGACTCTAATGATTGGGATTCAAAGTTGCTTATTCGTGTTCATTTTATTTGCAGGTTTACAGTGGGAACATCAATACAATAGATGGCTGTGCTACCTTTTTTGCCGAGACAGATTTGCCCATGTCAAAAAATATGAGGTATGGCAGTAGTATGTGTTCTTTACTTTGTTTTCCTTCAATCTAGATGTAACACTGAATTTTTTTTCCCATTTTGCAGGTTGAATTCAATAAAGCTGTACAATCTCTAACAGAAGCTTTGCTTCCTAGTGGACAAAAAAAGACTGCTCTGACCCGACTTGTTAAGGTAAAGTTTGGATTGTTTCCTAGTCATATCCATATTTCAATAAATCTATGCCTTGTATGCATCTTCAATGTCAATGAATAATTTCTGGACATGTGAATCTTATTTCTTATTCAGAGGATAATTATATTGCCCTTATAGCTGTTCTGGAAGCAAAATTTAGCTACCAAAGAGATGATAATCCTGGAAAGCGGCAGCTCCTTTGTGTGGTAAGAACTCTCTTGAGTTTTTTGATGTATCTCTGGATCATATGTTTCAACCTTTTTGCTCAGTATACACTACATCTTGCTGAGATTTTCTTTTACTCGTTCTTACCCCCATTATTCAGTGTCTCATTGGAGGTTTACCTCTTTTCACCTTATTGGATTGTGTTATGCAGTCTACTTAGTCACTCCATTGAATTCTATGAACAAAATAAAGGGCAACATTAGGAAAGATTTTTAATTGTGCAACTCAACCATTGTCTTCATAATAGATCACTTCTGAGTATCTTGTCATACGCCCTCCTTATTGTGCAATGCAGTTTGGTAATTCCAGCATGTAGAACAATTGAGGTTCATACCAAATACAACATCTTCCAGTGCCATTTGGTTTATCGTGGTCCTCGCAAAAGAACTGTTGCAAATCTCTCATATTGTTAGTGAGAGATCCGTACTTATGGTTGCAGAAATTCTTAATTATGTGAATTATTCAGCTAGTTAATGAATAAGCAGATCTATATTTTTTACAAATTGAGCTTCACTTGATTGATCAAATATCACATTGGCGCATCAATTCTTTCTGAAGAAGCATCCTGAGTCATTCATCCTTTTGGTTTAAGTGCAGGTAAATATGCACGTTAGTGTTCATCAAGATCAAAGGATGTGAAGCTTTGGCAGGTTTCCATTTTTCTCTTCATGTTTTCCCCAGAATTTTGGTAGCTCTCTATCTTGTTCATGTTTGTATATTTTAAGCAAGTCATTGTTGCCAGGTTCATACTCTTTTGAAAGGATTGGAAAAGATAGCTGCCAGTGCAGACATTCCTATGATCGTCTGTGGAGACTTTAATTCAGTTCCCTCTAGGTTGGTATTTTGTTCACGTGGGACTAACTGATTTTTATTGTGCGCTATAACTGTCAGATTGATGATAAGACTGCTTATAATACTGCTATTGGCACTTCTTTGCAACTCTACTAATTCACTTCTTGCCATGGGAAAGTTTGAACTGTTACATCCAGATTTATCCGTTGATCCTCTGGGGATATTGCATTCAGCTAGCAAGCTGATTCATCAGTTGCCACTGGTAAACTACCTTTCTTGGTGGAAATTACCTTTGATGCCAGATGTTTGTGTTTGTACTGTATAGTCTCTGCAAAATTACATCTGCATGGAGATATATGTATGTGAAGTTTCTTTGAAAAACATGAGGTTATTTATAAACTTGCTGCACTGAAGGTTTTAGGAAGAATGAAGGAGAAATATCATTACCTGGTCATAGTCGATGGATGATTTGGCCTTTTAAACCAATCGTAAGCAAGATATCTCATTGGGCATTGCTTGGTTGGCACTGTTCGAGCACCCAATAATCTCTTATATGAAACTAAAGAAGTTGAGAGAGAGGGTTTCTTCTGACACTATGGAATTGTGGGCAATTCAGGCCAGTGCATATTCAGCCTTTGCAAGAGGCATTGGTCCTAGTCTGGAACAACAAAAGAGAAGAATGGACTCGACAACAAATGAGCCTTTGTTTACTAATTGTACGAGAGATTTTATTGGGACCATAGATTACATCTTCTATACAGGTTTTAATCGGCAATCTCATTTCCTGCTCCAATATTTTCCTGAAGGATAACTGATAGATGAAATTGCTAACCTCTGTGGCTTCAGCGGACACTAATTTAACTGTTGAGGCTTTGTTGGAGCTCTTGGATGATGATAGTTTAAGGAAACACAGGGCTCTTCCTTCTCCAGAGGGGTCATCTGATCATAGAGCGCTTGTATCTGAATTTCACTGCAAGCCTAGACCTAACCGTTGACATTTCAGGTTGGACTCTCAATGGTCTCTTTACCTCCAGCTTCATGTTATCTTTTTTAGGCTTTTAGAGTAACTTTACGTTAGGATGGAAAAGCCCTACTTTCAAGCAAAAAATGTGCATCTTTTGAACTTTCCTTGTAGAAAGATGAACTGCTATATACCATAAGGAGGGAAAAAGATTTCATTAGCTTTGCCGGTTTAAATGTATCATCATCCTTGGTCATGATTAACCAACTGTATGGCGAGCGTGCAGGTATATGCACCATGTGTAGATGACTTCCGTGCTGATTGTATGTCAATCTCATTCTTTTGTCTCACGAATTATTTATAGCAATGCTGAGTTTTTCTGTATGCGATTCTCATGCCGAATTTTGATAGGAAAAAGAAGGGTCAGAGCAGATGGACTCCAAGATGTAAGAGCGGTGTGAATGTGAGAGCCCCATCTCCGTATACGAGGGGCTCGCTCGCACGGATCCCTTTTGCTGCTATAGCTGCTTCGTACAATGTCACCATCTGTCACATAGGAAAAGGCGGTGATATTGGTCCCTCGTTTTTCTTCTAGATGCTTGCCACTTTTTTGTCCCCTTTTTGATAATGTCGATAGGGTGTCCATTCGGTGAATGTATGGGCCACCAGCTTGATTCGAACCAAGGCTTCAATGTGCTCAAAATTCGAGGCAAAGAGGCACAGTTGTTTGATAGCTTTGCAGCTTACATGCTTTTCAAATGGCGATATTGCCTCTTTTTCTGTGTTGGGCATCTCGTTGAACTTGCCTTCAGCCTGTCTACTCTAGCAGATTACCACGAATCTGCGGGGTTTAGCTCTTTTTAACTGTCCACAGCCCTTCATCCTGATCCCGAGCATGACCGGCAGAGTAGCCAGTTCAATCACGTTGCTCTACCATCTACACTCGGTGACACTGTGTCTGGAATGCGGAAAAGAGGGGGAATCGACTTACTGTTCCCATCCTTATCGATATGAATGCTTGTCTACCTTACCTGGAAGAGACGAGAGATCTCAGTGGTCAGTACTGCTCAAGATGGAAGTGAAGATTGTAGCTTGCACAATAATCTCTCCTGTCTAAGTTGAGGACCGGAGCTGGTTGCTGCAGCATTATGCAAATCCAGACCATATTGATTGATCGTGCCTCTCTACCAACAACATTGTCGCTATTATCAAATAGAGGTGGTGATTTTACCGTGTGGTTACCATCCGATTACTCATTAATGGTATTTGCTCGCGTAATATGAGGATGAATCTCGGCCCGGCCGACAAGGCCCGGTCCGTTACGCTAATAAAACCCCCGCTAGCCCAGACCGCGCCAAGTGGGGGTTGAATTGTGATTCGTCAGTGATCCGTCACGGCCGCAGAGGCGGCAAGGGTTTATCTGTACCGTATCTTCCAGGAGGAGCCATTATATTTCTTCTTCCTCCTCCGTTCTGCGAGCAGAAAGCAGAAGCAGAGGAGGGCAGAGGCCGAGAAAGAGAAGATGGGGACAAGAGAAGTGTACGAGCAGAAGCTGAGGAGGGGAAATCTCTACCATGACCCCACCATTAATCCCGGCCTCGGCTGCCCCCGCTGCCCCCGCTGCCTCTCCCTCTTGGACCCCACCTCCGTAAGCAAATCCCTTTCGATCTCGATCTTTACGTGTTTGGGTATCTTCCTGCGAACTTATTGTGCTTGTTTTTTGCTTTGCGATTCAGGACAGGGGAGAGTGGACGATCACTTCCGTCCTCCACGACGCCACTGCCGTGGTAATCATCTAGTCCCTGTTTGATTCGGTCGCATCAGTCGCCTCGCCATGTCTCTTGACTCGTTGTTGATCCCCAAAGATGTTTCTTTCCATAATGACCTCTCTAGCCCATGTTTCCTTGAACCTGAAGGAGTTGTATGCTGTCTTGCCCATTCATATGCTCTCTCCTTAATTCAATCGAACGTTGGATACGCGTAAAATAGATTTTTTCCAGTTGCACTTATCAGTCATGTCGCGTGAAATCTTTCGGTTCTCATCTCTAGCTTGATTTCACTTCTAACCGCTCTCGATGCGTTATGTTTATAGGCTGGTTCAGGAATCGGTGCAATGCTCAGTGCGGTGTATGGCATCAATGCAGGTACTCTTTAGTTCATCATCTGCCCTTTCTGTTTTCATTTTGCCAGCCCTTGTTCATGTTTTGATGCTTTGGTTGGAAAAATTAGGAATTCCATTCATTCAGAATCGTCTCAGGGGACCGAAGTGGCTTCCTTTCATCGTTGGGGTGCGTCTTGTCGAACTCTTGCTTCCTACATTTACCTTCATGTCTCTGAGTCGTAATTGTGGACATCTTCAGTTAATACGCCTATCGCTTTGGTATTCAGATGCGTGATCTCTTCTGGCTGATATTATTATTTGTTGCCTTGTATTGTATCTTGCAGCTTCCTCCTTTACTGCTCTTTTCTGGTGCCAGTGCTGCATTTGGAGGTACTCGTATCTCACTTTTTAGTACATACATCTCGTGTTCTATCTCTTGATTCTCCAGCTCAACATATGGATTGATTCTAACTCTGCAGGCTATGCTCTTCCGAAGTTTGCTCAACTCAGTGTTACATCTTACTATTCTGCCTCAAGTGCATCCCATTATGGGATTTCACTTCTAACACGGCATGTTGAAGAGGTGCATACTTCCCGGACCCACCAAGAGAAGCTCCGTTGATGCGTTGGCCACATCTGTAGATTCTATTTTGATACGATTTCTCCCCAGTATCATAAACAGCATGCAGTCTTAGGCCTAATCTCCTTATCGTTGTTCTTTGTTTTCTTTTGTTTGAGCGGAGGTCTAGCACTCCGAGCTATAGCGATCACGCGGGCACAGTGTAACTTCATCTCTATCTTCTTTGTCTTACTGGGCTTTCAGCAAGTTCTCGCTTGGAAGTTTTACATAAAGAATCCAATGGCAAAAATTACTTATAAGGCGTTTGATTTGCAGCCAGCCATGGTGTATTAGGTTACTTTTCGCAATTGTTTTCTCATTACAGATCAAGTGATCTGGCTGTGATCGAGCTGTTATAATGAACTCAGTCACGGTTCGAACTCTGATGCACCTCTTGGTTTTGAAACTCATTAGATCACGGACCAGACTGTTGTAATCCTAATATTTCAGACAGAAGGCTCAAGACAAGAACACCAGTCTCATGGTTTGTTAAGTCTTTACTGAAATGTTGGAAATTCCCGTCAAATCGGTCAAATTAAACTTCTCCCATTAGAGCCAAAGAACAAGCGTGTGATATAAGAACGGAAGGCAGAGGGTGCGTTGCTCACTTATTGCCGGGCCTCCGGCAACCTAACGGCGTCCCCCAGACTTCGGGAATATTGCGGAACAGCCCATGTACTTGTTCAGCCTTTACGACTTGCCCCTCCCAAGGTCTTCGACTCTCTCTCCTGTCGACCTTGAATAGATTTACGCAGCTGGAAGAAGAAGAAGAAGAAGAAGACGACGACGACGACTGTTAGGTAGTTAAAGCGAATCGCCGAAATAAATCTCCAAGTCTTCGAATCGATTGCTTGCCCTTCCATCTGAGTTCAGATTCTGATTAACGGTCGATCTCGCGGGTACCTTCTCGGACTTCCCCTCCAAAATTCCTTCTCCTTCTCCCCCTTCGATTTCCAGCTCCTTGTTTTCTTACTGCTCGACGCATCGAGAGATCTTCATGGAGAAGCTTCTGAGAATTCTATTAGCATAGCTGTTGGATCTAATTAGAATTAGAGCATTTGATTGTGATGCTTGACAACATGGGTTTGGTTCCTTGCTTGAGTTGATTCAGTTCTATGTTAAGAAAAGCCTATGAGATTGTTCTTGGAGCTGGTGTATTATTTTGTAGCAGATGAATAACTTCCGTTGCGGTAGCTTTTGCTTCTATCATCTGCTACTTCACCTTTAATGGGCCATACGGTGTATCTATTATATTAGGTTGATGATGGCCTCTTGACATATTTTCCGGTAACGGTACTGTGTGTGATGTCACCTTCTATTATAAGGACTCAGCTGGTTGCAATGTGTATGTGATCGTTGGAATCCCAAATATGCTGGATTTGACCTATATTCATATATTTTTTTCTGTACAGATTTTTCAAGCTGGTATGGCACACGACTAGCAGTTCCTTGCTGATGTTGGTTTGAGCTTCTTTCACGTAAGGGGATATGAAGGAGAAGAAGAACATATCTTTGCTTAACCGTGTTCTAGTAAATTGTGCAGCCGAGGTTGGTTCTTCATTGAAGTATCTGCATGCTTGCTTTGTACTGTATCATTATTGATAAGTTATTTGTTTGCAATAGTTTGTTCCTTGAGATGGTTTTTTCTAATTATATCCTTTAGGAGATATTGGAATTGAGGTCACCAAATTTTCTAAGTTAGGAGTAACTGTGTGGGCAATCAAAGAGGACGGGAAAACAGATAGAAGCCAAATTCGAAGTTTATAGATGCTATTCTCCAGCCTGAACATTTTAAAGCATCGTTTGGGACTCCGAATTTCAGCACTGGATGCAGTTTAGATATAACTAATATCCTTTTGCATTTTTCAAAATTGCTTGATGATAAAAAGGATACAAGCATGGAATAGGGGATGCCCTGGGTTCTGAAACATTGAACTCTCAAAGCTTGAAGAAAGATTAATGATTCAACTTCTCATTATATTCCTTGGTCGCATTGTTATTTTGAAGTGTATGTTAGCTTTATTCTTTATCAATGGTGAGTAACTTTGTTTGGAGTGAAAACGTGTATGCCTTCCTGCAACCCTAATATGTGTAAAATATTAAACGTGGTGTTGCTCAGAAGGCTGTTTCAGTATTTTCTTTTTTGGTTGGGGGAGTTTGTGTCTTATGTTGTCCAATGCTACAAAGGATCATTGCCCATTTTGTTTTGCAGGCAAAACAATATGGCAGTTGTATTGCAGCAAAGGTCCCAGAAATTGACCGAGACATGTGTTTGAAAGAATTTATTCTGCTAAAAAATTGCATGCAGAAAACGGTATTATGGCCTGGAACAGTAGATCTCTTGAGAAGAATATTTCAGGCATTTTCATGTAGAAGGCTTTATTATGTCATTTCCTTTCAATTTTCTTCGCAGATTCAACAAAAGTTCTAGTCCTACATAGTCTATAATTAAGGTGCAAATACTGAAGTGCTGCATCTTGGCTGTTGAGCTGGAAGCAGAAGCATCTAAATAAAAGAGGTATCCATCAGCATTTCAAAATATTTTACTAACTCTTTTCATGATCTGAATGTGATAACATTTAATTTATTCAGAAATTTACAGTCTTGCTACATTTTTTAAAGTCCTGTACTCAAGTTTAAAGGACACAAGCCTAGAGGATGTCTGGTAAAGCATCAAGTTCACAGCCCATTGTTGGCTTGAGTGCCTCTGGTGCTCTATCACACGCCTATATTAAGTATCCACCACTAAGATGCAATATCCCTGGATCAAGGGGCTTGTTTTATGATGATGGAAATAAGATACTACTTTCACCAACCAGTAATCAGGTGAGTTCACTGCATGTACATTTTTCATTTTTTACATTTATCTAACAAAAATTTCATAGTGGTGAAACCATGCAGTTGCTTTCTTTCCCTATTGGTTATACTGTCCATCTCCTAATTTGTTTTCCCACTCATATGCAGGTTTTTTCATGGAAAATTGTCCCCTTCACTCCAGCTGTTGCCCCTAACTCTGATTCCATAAATGAGGGACCTATCTTATCCATCAAGTTTTCTTTGGATGGCAAGTTAATAGCAATTCAGCGCTCAAATCATGAAATACAGTTTCAGCATCAAGAAACTGGGGAAACTTTTACCCAGAAATGCAAATCAGAATCAGAAAGTATACTGGGATTTTTCTGGACAGACTGTCCAATATGTGATGTTGTCTTTGTGAAGACCAGGTGCATAGGACTCTTATGTGTGCTCTAGTTGTTTTTCAGCAGACTCTGATATTTGCACCTTCTTTCTGGTTCAATTGAGAAATATTATCTGTAGGTAAAGAGTATATGCAAAACTTTTTGGGCCACGTATTAAATTGGTTCTGGATTAACAGCTTTATTACGAAGAAAATTAGCCTGTTATAGTTCCCTAAATTGAGGCTTATTTGCAGTGGACTGGATCTGTTTGCTTATAATTCTGAGTCAAACATGCTCCATTTGGTGGAGACCAGAAAATTGAATGTGAGTTGGTATGTTTACACACATGAAAGCCGTTTGGTTCTTCTTGCATCTGGGATGCAATGCAAGACCTTCACTGGATTCCAGGTATAGGTACAGCTCCCTTATTAATTTGGTTCTGCTGTGATCTCTGACCACCAGATTTACCCTTATGTTTAATGGCAACAATTATTCTTGAAACTTTTAAAGATTATAATATAATGTCCATGTGCTAAATACATAAACGTTTTCTCTTTCTTAAGTTTAATTGGGAAATTATTTGCGTATCTTGGATATGTTTATTACAACCTGAGACATGTTTAAGTACTACTGTAGTATATGTAATATTTGGTCTCTTTTGTTTGAGCATTTGATTGTATCTTAGAAAGGCTCCTAGGTTCGAACTTATGATTGCTTAATAGTCTAATCATCTGCTAGAGCCTGAAGCATACTGAATGGATCCTCCTTTTTTTCCAGAAACATCAGATTGCATCCTTATCCAAAGGCAATGTTTCTTTATAATTGATTTTTCTATAGACTAGTGGGCCTCATCTAATAAATTTTATGATTAATTAAAAGCCGTCTTATCTGCTAGCACCCCTAACATTCTGCACTGACCCCCTTTTTTTTTTCAATAGATTAGAGTCTGTTTTTATCTTGTAGCAATCTCTGTGCAATCAAGATGTGCAGATGTAGGCTCTTACCTGCTGTGGGGCTTTTGGCTTATTTGTTTTATATATTCTGAAAGTGCTTGCTGATTTAGTTATTATGTCAAATTTTCAAATATTAGAATGGTTGTGCATGGCTTTCTTTGCTGTGGCTTTATATTGTCATCACTGTAATCTAATTTACTGTTCTACTTTCTCAGCTTTCATCTGCCGGGATCATCCGCTTGCCTAAATTTGAGATGGTGATGGCAAAAGATGAGGCCAACAGCAAACCTGTTCTGGCTTTGGAAGATGTTTATATCATCACAGTGTAGGTGTAGGTTTATATAATTTGGGCAGTTTCTACAGATCTATTTTGATTGTCAATATTTCTTTTTCTGTTGTTTTATTTGCCTTTATTGGCCTATATTCAATTGACTCTAGATTCATGTGTTAGGACTGCTGCATTTGGTGAATAAGAAGATGCATTTCACTCTATATAGTCCTTTGTGGTGTATTCTCATATTGTGCATTGCTTGGACTTCTTGGAGCTTGCCAACGAATTCCTCTATCAGCTGTTTATTTTTCTTATAAAAAATGGCAGGTACGGTAGAATATACTGCTTGCAAGTTGATAGAGTGGCAATGCTACTTCATTCATATAGGTTTTACCGTGATGCTGTAGTACAACAGGTATGCTCTTTCTCAACATTGATTGACTTGACTATTTATTCACATATTCTTCTTTTAATGATGGAATGGATCTCTCTGCTACACGTTTTCTTATGTATCTTTGATTTGATGAAGATTGAGGATTGCATTTTTTGAGTTTGTCTTTAAAGCTCAACTTCCCATGTAGATAGATCTTAATCCTGTAACAAGAATTGGATGCTGCCTCAATAGTTTTGTCCTATAATTTTATACTGACTCTGAGCATAAACTTGATGGAGTATATCTTACCGTTTTGTATACTTTCTTCATTTAATAAGTGCTTGAAATAAAAAAGATCATATTGTAGAGAAAATCAGTATGTACTTATAGTAATGATAGTAATTTGGATGGAGTTTATTGTATTAAAGGTGTTAGATGACCAATCCACTTCACAATCACAGGGTTCTCTGCCAATTTATTCAAGCAAGATTGCTATCAGTGTGGTTGACAACGTCCTGCTTGTTCATCAAGTGGATGCAAAAGTTGTTATTCTGTATGATATATTTTTAGACTCTCGAGCACCAATATCAGCCCCACTTCCTCTTTTGTTGAGGGGTTTACCAAGGTCCAGTAGCATAGGCTCGAGGTCTAATGGTAAAAATGGAGACAACTCAGAGGCAAATTGTCTAAGTGATCATGAAGCTATAATATATGGAGATGACTGGAATTTCCTCATCCCAGACCTCGTATGTGATGTCTCCAACAAAATTCTGTGGAAGCTGCATCTTGACTTAGAAGTAAGTTCTGCTGATTTATTTTGAAGAAATACAAGTTTGTGCAGCTTTTGTTCATGAAGAAGATGTCTTTTCTCCTCTGTGCAGGCAATTGCTGCCAGTAGTTCTGATGTGGCATCGGTGCTAGACTTTCTGCAGCGGAGGAAACTAGAAGCCTATAAGGTATTATTTTGACCTGTATCTGTTCCCTTACATTATAAGAGGCTAAGAACTGATTATAGGTATCATTTCTCATAAAATCATTGGCATTTAACCAGGCTAAGCATTTGTGTTTGGCAACGGCACGTACAGTCATTCTCGAGCGCAGACCTTTGTCAATGGTTGCAAGAGTGATAGATGTATTGGTTTCTTCTTATGCACATTCACTAAAAACTGGCAGTTATTTCAAAGGAGCAAGAGCTGAAAAAATGCCTGCTTCTAGCACTCCACGTGAAAATACTCCTGCAGCTGGTGATATTGCATCTGCTAGCAGGGCAACTATAACTGGGAAATCTTTGGTATATGGAACTGCAAATTTAGAGGGGGAATCTTTTTGTAAATCAGCTTCTTCAGGATCAGATTTGGAGGAGAATGACACTATGGGGTTTTTGAGAACTGACTCAAACATTGGTACCAGTAAAGTGCCAATTGGTGCTGAAACTCCTAGAACTGAAGTCCGGCCATATTCATTACAAACTGACTATGATGGAACAAAGAACAACCTCATGAGTACTTCTGTGTCCAAGTTGCAGGAGCCACAGCTTGCTTCACCAGCAATATCACCTGATGAGATGTACAGCTTTGTGTTTTGTCCTGTTGAGGAAGAGATGGCTGGTGACCCATCTTATCTTGTTGCTATCATGATTGAGTTCCTTCGTAGGTATGCATTTATTTTCTTAAAAAATGAAATGTATGCATGCTTTTATCATATTTTTAGAGGCCTTTCCTCGAATGTGATTTTTCATGAATTCTAGAAGCTTGAAATTATAGCCTTACTGTACATGATATTACTGTTTCCAGCTGATAGTTATTTCTGGATATGCCAGAGACAGTAAAAGTTATGGACCGGTCACTTTTTGGGAATTACATTGTGTATGTGAATGGATAGTGGTAAGTTAGACTATCATTGCCATGATGGAATAAATGTCTGGGGTTAGACTCAATGACCTGATTAGACTAGTTGTCTGATCTTGATTAGGTTTCTTCATTCCCTCATTTTTGAGATTTTCTCTGCGATAGGCTTGCAGCTGTTGAATTTGAAGATATATGTATGTGCCTGACCAGTCGTGAGTCCATGAAATGACAAATATTTGCTGCTTCTATGGATCAATGCTTAATTCTTTGATTACTCTCCCATTATTCTGTCTTCCTGTTGTTGCAGTGCCAGCTCAGAAAAGATTAAGGTGCATCCAAATGTCTATGTCCTGACAGTGCAACTTTTAGCCCGTAACGAGCAATTTGCAGAGCTTGGCCTTTTCATTATAAACAAGGTTTTCAAATTTCCCTTCAAGCATGACTTGCACAATGGACAATGTCTCATTTTAACCCGTCTATTTATGTTTTGATTCTTAAAAAATGAAGCAACTTTGTTACAGGTTCTGGAACCTTCTAGAGAGGTTGCATTGCAACTACTGGAATCTGGAAGGCAGAATCATCAGACCCGGAAGTTGGGTCTTGATATGTTGAGGCAGCTCAATTTACATCATGACTATGTCGTATCTTTGGTGCAAGAAGGGTATTATCTTGAAGCTTTACGTTACACAAGGAAGCATAAGGTAAATCTTGTTAACTTGTTTGTGTTTCAATACCTCAAAATTCCCAAATTTCTTTAGATTATTGAGCTGTCTGATTCTGTTTGGGGCTCTGAGCAGAATGGGTTTGTCATTACTTTTTGGTATTGGGTAATGAGTAGGGCATTATTTTCAACTAGTCTTATCTTTTTTGCTGAACTTGAAGAATTGTTGATCTGTCCAAAATATTAGGGGAAATAATAAATTCACTCAATGGCACCCTGCAAACCCGTACTCAGTAAAGCTGGGAGATGCACATTCTCATTATCCTTATAATATGTTCCTCAAATCTCATTCCACTGACTCTAGCTTTTTGATCCATCACCTATTTAACCATTTCATAGTTGTAAGGATAGTCAGCTGAGCTATTGCACATTGCTCATAGTTAGTTTGGGGATGAGACCCCACAAAATATATTAAGAGTTGGGTTTTGAACTTGCTGCTTGTTTCTTTAGTTTAAAGGCATACTATTAAGGTTGAGTAGTTAAATTTTGGCTGTTAAGTTTCATTTATTAAAATTGTTCATGATCTTTTGGCTCAAAACAAACATGGACTACTGTATTTCAGGTGGTCACCGTGCGGCCTTCATTGTTCCTTGAAGCAGCATTGGCCTCTAAGGAACCGCAGCATCTTGCTGCAGTCCTGAGGTTCTTCTCAGACTTCATGCCTGGGTTCAGCCACACTTCGGATCACAAGATGTACTACCATCTTCTTACTGAGATGACCATGGCTCCTGTTTCATAGAAAAAGCCGTCACACCAACATGGGTGTCTAATTTATTTCCGAATGCATCTTATGGATTTAGAAATGGTGAGAAGGCAAGCTGCTGTCGTGAATGTGCATTTGAATAGCCCCTGAGCCATGAGGTCTCTCATAAGTGGGTAGTTGAGAAGGTCGACCAAGTTGTTAACACAAGATCATGTGAACCGGTATAGTGTAGATTGCCTACTAGTAGTGAGCTAGAGGAATGTCTTGTTTTTTGCAGCACAGATCTGTAGTTCAAGCATTGGAATCTCGTCACCGAGAGAGAGAGAGAGAGAGCAGATACATTTATACTATTCATATGGTTTTATTGGACATACATGGACAGAGATTCATGGTAGAGTAGCAGCTCCTGTATCTAACTGATCTAGAAGCTCCTCGTAAGGGGATGAGCTTTGTAGGTCCACTGGTTTTTGATATCGGGCCCGTCAATGATTTGATGTAGGTCCGACGTCCAGTGTGGTAGTAATTGTGCCCGATCGTGCCTCAGCCCGGGTAAACGCCAGCACGAGTTTTGCTGTGTACGTGGGTGTACATGGGGAAGGGGTTACGGAGGTAGGCCCATTAAAATTATTTATGATTGGACGTGCCCGCTTCTCCTAGATGGGTTGGGCCCACATTGTTTTAACCTAATTGGAGAGTTGAGGTATTGATTGGGCCAGGCCCAATAAGCATGTTATACAAAGGATGTCCCTTTCCAGTGACCAAGGCCCAATGAGGATCAAGCGTGCTAATGAGCCCATCCCTCTTCTCGTTGACGGATGGAGCCCACACTCTTTACCTAATTGGATATCAGGCCTCATAAGCCTGTTATGTAAAGGATGACCCTTTTCAGGGCCCAAGGCCTATGAGGACCGAGCAAGCTAATAAGCCCACCTCCAGCCCATCCCGCGCATTGTTTCTAGTGAGTTATAAGGAGACTATGGGCTAGGCCCAACAAGCACCTTTTTCAGGGGGCCAAAGCCCATAGAAGATCAAGCATCATTATGGGCCCGCATCCAGCCCAGCAGAGGACCGTGATTAGGCCCATAAGGCCCACAACTGGCCCAGGCCAAGCAGTTTCCACCATAGCTTAGGACAAGCGGGAATGGCGTAAATGGGCCAGGATGAGGTCCATGCAGAACTGACATCTATTACGCCATTAATAAGGAGCAAACGCGTTGACCGGGCTTCCCCGTACCCACTTCTTCCTTGTTTTTTAAATTTTAATTCAACAAGCAACGCAAATCCCGTCGAGATGATGAGAATAGTTAAGCCTAGCAAGCCATTGCTAAGGTGTAGGAATGAATTAATTAGCTGTGTTGTGTTATCAAAGACGTAATCGAAGCCCTTCCACCGAGATCAAACTTTCAGAAACCCAAGGCTAACATCTAAACAATTTTCCGAGCCGAACTCAACACCGCATCTGCAAGACCAACTTCTTTCTGTTTGTCAGGAATGGAGATCAGAACATATGCGAAAACCACACTACCAAAGGATCATATTAACTTCTTCCTCCGACAGCAATTGCTCCAACGGACAGACTCAAGAGTCTAATCACTTGGCTAAACAATGTGGTACACTACTATTGAACAGAGACCGAAAAAGAACAGATTATGAGGAAACAGGCACAATGTTAGCATAGCACTGATCTTACATTCGTCCAAACAATCATAAACAATATAATAACACTCACTGACCATCGCAACAGGAGCTATCCTACGTATTTGATTGAGCACAGCCAAGAACCAATCGCTAAATAAGAAAACATAGATGGCAGCATTTTCACAAAATGTTGCAGAAAAAAGAATGACCATAGAATGAAGCACCCATCCATGTCAAAATCTCCGGATAGTAACTAAGGCAGCTGGACTAAAGTGCTTTGACAGAAGGGGAAAAAAGGCTACCAAAAAAAGAAGAAAGCCAACAAAATATTGATATGCAATTATGCATCAAAAGTGCTGTGCAACTGAAGAGACTTGATACAAGTTACATTCATCAGCCTCATCCATTAGGACCTACAAGCAGCAACTCATGCAATATTAAGTCAGTTCTCAGACAGCTTGGAGGATTAAATGTAAGAAAGAAAGCCAAAGAGTAGTTTTGCCTCTCTAAATTTTCACTGCCAAGAATCTATGTAGAAATGCATCCCTTTTTCCCGCACCATAGGGTAACTGCCATCGTAAAACTTCCAAAAGAAATGAAAAGGCTAAACCTCAAAGTAACATGGTTTCTATGCAAGATAATCCTATCTAAACAACTACTGTAAATAAGAAGCGGACATTTCATCAAATGGTATAATGCTTTCTCACAGGCTATAGGCATTAAACTGTGAAGCTTTTAGGAACATCTACTAATTCCAGAAAATATTTAAATGCATAAGTGGCCAAAACAGTGCCAACAAATATCCCACGGTGTTAAGACTAAGACCAATCATAGAGTGGCAGAGACCCAATAACACGATCAGAATATTTCATTATATAGGAACAGTGCTTCTACAAAAGCCTAAATCCTCCCCATGCTTAGAAACTTCATGAATTCATACGAATGACAGAAACAGCAGTAAAAAACAACAATTTGCCCGGATATGAGAAACTGATGAACATGAAAATGCCGAGTTTTAAAATAAGTTAACTCAGTCGGGGTAAGAAGCTCCATCCCCAGCGTTCATAATTTATCACCCCAATCCTATTTATAAGTGAAGAATTCAGGAACCATAACAATGCCAAGACATATGGTGCATTTGTAAGACTATGGGCAACCATAAAGTAGCAGAGACTTGTTTAGGATCGGATTGTTAGATTATCTTGGGACTATGCTTCAACAGAAGAATAAATCCTCCCCATGCTCAAAAACTGTATCAACTCATAAAAACGATAGAAAGATCAGTCTAAAGCAAAAATCTTCCCTGTCACAAGAAGCTAATAGTTACTTGATCGGCGAAAAACAGAAGAAAGACCAGTTGCTCAAGTAGCATATCAGCATATCAGTTTTACTTCAAGTCCTGGTCTCCTCCATCCCCAGTGTTCGCAGCTAGTCAACTCAATACTGTTCCTAAACGAAGAATTCAGAAATTATTCAATAAATCAACTCAAACCTCTTGGATTTCGGCAAGGCAAACAATAAGAAACGAGCATAAAGCAGCAGTGACCTACGAATTAGGGCTACAACACCGATCAATTGGTCTTCGGATCCGGCATTGGGAAGAGCCCGACGCTGGCTCCCCGAGGCGGAGAAAACCCTAGAAACTTCTGTAGGTTGGTACGGATGCTAATCGAGCAGAGAAAGTACAAGAACGCCATGGAGCAATCGGTCGCATCGTCGCCCTGCAGACCTCGATGACTCATCTTCATCACAAAACCGAAAGGCCTGAACGGCAGCTTAGCCACGACCTTACCTTCAAAGAGGGAGTTGAGGAGGCCGAAGACGACGAAGAGGACGAGAGCGACGACGGCGCCAGACTTGAACTTGAACAGGGAGAGGTCGCGGCTTGACTCCTTGAGGCTGGTCTCGACTCGGTCGATCTTCTTCGTCTTGGATTTCTTGACGATGATCTTGCCGGGGTTGGCCTCGGTCTTCATGGTCTCGAGCTTCTTCGCGGCCTTGTCGATGGAGGAGCGGAGGGTCTTATAGGAGGCAGTTCGGTAGATGAGGAGCCACGAGATGGCCTCGCACACAACCGCCGTGCAGACGGAGATGGCGACCACGGTTAGGCTGTCAGCGTATTTGAAGGCCGCGAGGAATTGGGGAGTAGCCATTGCCGGGGGGGAAGGATCGGAGCTCTCAGAAAATTCCAGATTTGGGATTTGCTGCCCTATGTTAAGTGTAAATTAAACGACTACCATATCTTTGGATGAAATAAACGATGATCGGCAAAAGTAGCTAACCGAAAAATATTCTGTATGGGCCGGGGAATGGAAGCCCCATGGGCTGGAACATTCAGCGCTTACTAAGATTTACCATGGGCCGAGGCCCATGGCCCTTACAATTTCTATATGCTGATCATGAGTAGAGATGCTAAACACGCCAGTTTGGCCCGGAATCAGGCAGTCAAAACCGATAACCTCTCTTATTGGATTGAGGGGCGCTTCCGAGTCAAGTTCAAGAAATAAGCCAGTTTGAACTAAAACCGATCCGGCATATTTTCTTTATTGGACTCATTTGGAAATCAACTTGAAACTATTGCAAAACTGGTCTGAACTGCTAAAATTGTATAAATTAATAGTTTTATTTTTATTAGATCAATTGAAAATTTTAAAATTTATTTATTTATTTTAAATGATTTGAAAATAATAATAATAATAATATATGAACGGTTTACCAGTCAAAATGGTCCAAACCGCAAATCGGTTACTTATAAACAGTTTTAAATTAATTCATATATGCTTGAACCGTGACCTATAACAAAACTGATCCTTTAAGTAAACAGGTCTTATTATAACTAGATCAAATGGTTTCATGTCCATTTTGAACCAGTTTAGACCGTCCATTTTAACATATCTAATGAACATAAACGAATCTTATATTATCTATAATTGTAAATTCATTCCTCCGTATTCTATTTTTCTATTTGAGTTCAAATTTTAAATGAGTTTCCACATTCATGACTAGCCAAAAGCCACGCCGGGATGCCAATCGTCGTGCTTACGCCATATCTTAAATCACGACCTTGGTCAACTACCTGTCCTCAAGGACCCAGACCTATCGCCGGAGCAAACATATCCTATGGCTCACGCAATTCGTCCCACGAAACATCTTTAAGATAATTTCTCATCAGGACGAGCGGTGTCCCGCTTGTTATGCGGAGGGAGAGACTGGCAGAGGAAAGAAGCATAGGACAATAATCCCAGGGACAGTTGATTAATTTGGATCCGCGTAGAGGCGATCGTGTTACGCTTGGGAGTATGGCCCTGCTGGTTTCGAGTTGAGCGGTGGCTGGAGAGCCTTCACGACGATCGTCATGTTGGGCCTAAAGTCTGCTTCGAACTGGACGCAGAGGGCTGCAGCCGCCGCTAGCTGAGGCAAGATGGAGGCAGGGTGAGATTCCAAGCCAAGAACTTTGGTTACGGAAATACTTTCAAGAGACCGAGAGAAACCTCAGCGATCGCTTTCGGTGGTAGCCGTTGTTTAGCTTCGGGTCAGCACATTGCTTCACTTTGTCCTCGCTCAACCGCGGGGTTGCCTGCAGCCGAGGATTCCGATTCACATAGCTGTTCATCAGGAAATATTGAAAGACAGGAAAATAGACCGGAAAACGAACCCAAGTAACAAGGCTCGGCTGCCCCTTGGGCATCGTACGGTCCACAGGCTTTCTCCCGGAGTGGAGGTCCAGGAGGACAACAACCCCGAAACTGTAAACATGTCTTCTGCCCCCGTCATGGCATACCTGAAATGGAGATGTGGGATAAAAAAAATCAAAATCAAATGCTAGAACGTGAATTATCGACAACCGATGAGCGGAATCAGCTGTGAACAGTTGGTAGACTTGCTCCGGGGCGTGGTAACCGAAAGTTCCCAGCACTCTAGCCGAACGCAGCCTCGCTGCAGTGTCCAAGAACTGATTCGACAAGTTGAATTCGGCAATCTTGGCTAGGAAATCGTCGAAGAGTAGCACGTTGCCTGACCTCACATCCCGGTGAACGATCGGCGGCTGAACCTTCTCGTGCAGGTACTCCAGGCCTCGAGCCGCACCATAAGCTATCTTAACTCTCTGGTTCCAACTAAGAACTGGGCCCGGTTCGGCTCCTTGGACTCCTCTCCTACCAGAGATACCAAGCACACATGATTTCTCACTGTATGAAATGATCTCCTAACTCCATTTCCAGATGATTTTCTAATTTCCCGATTTCCGTTTCCCGTTTCTGAAGAAAACAGAGTAAGGAAAAGCGTTCAGATTGATCACTTTAGCCCTGTGAATGCGATCAAACACACTAAGTTTCGCCTCGCTAATCCCTCGTCTGAGAAGCAAGCTTTCCGCAGCTTAACAAAGCCGAATGATAAATGACATAAGAATCATTACCATGTAATATATCATGCAAGGAGCCCTTGGTCGCAAACTGATACACCGAGATTCACTTATTCGCCTCCAAGCAAAATCCCATCAAGTCCACAAAGTTCTCGTGCTTGAGTCTGGAGACCACTGATAGCTGCAATGAATCGTCATTCATTTTCCAGGAAGTATGGCATCTCTGTAAAACTCTCACTGACAGAACAAGAGAAGACTGTGGAATGACCCGGGCCGCAAAATTGGAGTCCGGTTCTTGCGAAGCGCTGGTTGCTAACTTCTCAGTGACCGCTTGCTGACCGTTGCTCAACACCCGCCCGTAGGAACCCTCTCCTATAAGGGACTTCTGCCCCGAGGTTGCCTGTCAATCTGTTCAACTCATCGAGAGACATGGCCAGTGTTTCGATGGGCAAGACTTTCTCCGGGGCTCCACCTCTAGAGGCCATGTTGGAGGGCCTCGGTTCCCCTCTCTCTGTGGCTGTTAGCATACGTAACAGGAATAATTGCAGATATGAGGCTCGAAAAACATTACAAGTACAGAAGAAACTCTCGAGATGCAGTTGAACAGCACAAACACAGTGCTTTTGTATCCGGATCATTTCTTAGTTCACTGCATTGCGCAGACTTATCCGTTGATGGTCAGCTAAACTACCTGAAGTTTTTGTTGTCGAGATAGCACAGAAAGGTGCTACTTATTCATGATAGATTGGCTGCTTAACCTTCTGATATAATCAGCCCGGTTGTTCGCATAAATAAAGCCTTAACAAATGATACCCGACTGAAGAAGAGATGAGGACATTGTTACCATACGTATTGCCTCCTCTAGGAGGGGCAGCGGATTGATTAGGAGTAGTGCCATAGTTTTCCTCATAGGCGCCTGCACAGCACAACATTATCCAAGTTCCGCTTGTCTAACTCTGGCCCGGCTCAGAAATCCATCAAAGCAATACTATGAAAAAACCAACGTTTCTCCCAAAATTTGACCCTATTTCTGCTGACAACCCGAGGAACCCTACGAAAAAATCAACATAAGCAAAATGACGAATTCAGAATGCTGAATTCCGTGACCAGAAGGATTGAAATAAGCTGTTCCCCTCCCCCCAGATACCCTTTTCTATCAGTCGCGACAAATTCCATGTTAACTAGACGATCCATGAAATGGCATCCACTAATGCAGCGACAGAAAAAAAAGAAAAAAAGAAAAAGAAAAGTTAGGGATCTGTTGACCCACCAAGAACGCCTGCAATCTAATGTATACCCTGAAATAAAGGAATAAAGTGGACAAGAGCGAGGGAGAGAGACAGTTATGGGAACGGGAGGAGAAGAAGACTAAAGGGGAAAACATCTGTTTTTCCTCGAGGGGTCCTCTGTTTCCCGCGAGTTTCTCTTCTAACCGAATTAAAACTAACCCTTCCAACCACCATCCTCCGTGCGCCCCCACTATGCACGTCTCGTCTCTTCCGTCGATTTGCTCTATCTAATGTACTGGCCACGTCCAACCAACGTCCCACGTTTTCTGGTGGAACCATCGGCCGGACCGGCATTGTCCTCACGTGGTTCCCAACGATCAGAGATCCTATGGGCCTGATCGGCCCACGCATCTCACATTCAGAGGCCCCAACACGCTTATTCATGGGGCCCGTACCGTTAATGACACTGTATTTTTTTAGAATAGATTTCATATTTTTAAATCCGAAATAATTTCTGAAAATACCATTTCCATTTCCCCCTTCTCTTTCTGAGTTCGGCTCACACAAACAATTTAATAAAAAAAGTAATGACAATTTTTTTTTGCTTATAAATCTTCTGATATCATATCAAGTCATTGCACCACCATTAATACAAATTTAATTCATGTCGATTCATTGAGGGGACAAAACTCTTCAAATATAAATTATTTCTATTCACGATACTTTAACTAAGATCTTATTAAAAGAAAAAATATGTTAACAATCTCAACCAATTTATATCGGTAAAAAAAACCCACATTCATTCCATTAATTTTTATACAAACTTCTTATATTACCTGAAAATTCATTATTCCTTAAATTATTCATTAGTATCAATGTATGGGAAATCATATCTCTTTCTTGCCCAAAAATTCTGGCAGACACTAAATTTTTTTTCCTAATTACACTATTTTATATCTGAAAAGTTCATTATATCCAATTTATTTTCAGGTTTTAAGTCAAACTAAGTGCATAAAATTTCTAAAAAAATTATGAATTTTTCCAGAAAATCCCAATTTGAGTAATATTAGTGGGAGGAGACTTGCGTTTAACCACCTGAAGGAGCACTCCTTGGTACCCGAAAATGCCTTCAGGCAAGTAAGTAGCAAGCAGACAAGGGTGACATTATTGCCTGACGGGGGTCGAAAACGACGGGACAAGGCATTCAAATCCTTTGAATTTGTTTTTTTTCCTTCGTCCCCTGTCGTTATCTTCCTTAATCAGGCTTTGTGCATAATTACTATCCTTTACCCTTTTGGACCCTTCGGATTGTCCAGGAGCTACCAGACGTCACATAAAAACAATCCGAGATATGTCCCTTCGGAACCATACCTACGTCGAGGACAAGAGATCTTAATTACGCTCATTAAGTAATTCTTGTTTTGATCCACCCAGAGGAATTACGACAACTGTGACATGCGGGTTTGATGCCTACTTTTTGGAATAATTTTAATTATTAATGCTTGAAAATTTGTTAGTTCGAATTTCTTTGTCACACACCATCTTAGTTAATGTGGACCCACAAAACTCCGATTGCAATTAAAAAAAAGAAAAAATTTTTTTGGCATCCATCAACTAAAAATTAAAAAGCTATATTCTATTCGAATTAGGCCTACTGAATTCAGCCGACGGAAATGATAAATTTTCTGTATTAATTGACATAGTTATTCAATTTTCTATAATAAATAAAATTTATAACGATGAGAATTTTAGTATAAATTGTACGGTAGGATTTTAAGTATAAATTAATTGGAACCAATTTGCAATATCTGCAAAGAAAAAAAAAAGGAAACGGAAGCTCGTGCTACATGACGTGCTTTCGGACAGTCAAATACGTTACGAATATCACATTCATCGATGCCGTGCGACCAGACAAGATATGATAAAACAAATGCACCATATTAGCTCTGCATTGACCTCTTTACAAAATCGACCATTCAGAGAGATCTAGGGAGGGAAAAGCAAAACCAAGTGTGTGACGAAAATCCCACAAAATAAAACAGGATCCCGTGCTGCCTGATCGACCCAAAAAGAAAAAATCCCTCCACCAAATTTCCCCCTATTTTCTCCATTAATTTTCCTAATTTTCTTTATCCTCGAAAAAATAAAATAAAAAACAGAACAAGCTCCAAAAAAATTTAATTAGACAAAAAATAGGAGGAAAATGAATAAAAGTCCAAGACCCGGTCCATGTTATGTACACACTGGCACCATGATGGATCCCGCATGGGCACCACGAAGCAGCCTAATGGGCTTGGGCCTGAGGAAACGGGTGCACCCTAGGTTTAGCCGACAGCGGGAGGCCGGTGGTGGAGATGGGGGCAGTGGCTGAGGCAGCAGGGGAGGAAGTAGTGGTGGAGGCGGTGGAGACGCGCTCACAGGAGGGGCACATGGTGAGAGTGGTGGCGGGGAGCTGCATGTAGAAGGGCTGAGATGTCTTGAGAGCTCTCAGCTCCTGGAGCTCCTTCTGTAGCCTCCTGTTCTCTTCCGTTAGGGTCTCACAGCATCGCTTCAGTTGCTCGCAGTCTATCTCCGTCTGCTTCAGCTTCGTCCTGTAGCAACCCCCCCACAAAAGAATGATCTTTATTATTCAGGAAAAAAATCAATAAATAAGAAAAGTGATTAATAATATTGAAAATAATGAGGAGAAAATGATAGTGATAAAAAAAAAAAGGAAGAAAAAAACAGAAACAAAAACCTGGCTCTTCTGTTCTGAAACCAAACTTCCACTTGCCGGGGACGGAGGTTGAGTTGGTTCGCAAGGGCCAGCTTTTGCTTCTTCGCGTACATATACGAAATGAACAGAAAGAAGAAAATCAACAACTAAGATTAATGGAATAAAATGCAACACAACTCCATAAAATATAGTATACCCTGTCTTCCCTTAGCCTTGTTGATAATGTAATCAAATGTGAATGGACTTACGGGATTCAGGGTGCTGTGTTCCTTGAAGCTTTCTTCGAGGAACGCGGACTGCTCTTTGGACAGCCGGAGCTTCTTCCGCGTCAGTCCGTTTTCATCATCGTCGCTGCCTCTTGAGCCGTCACGCTCAGCATCGGCCTCCAGATCTCTCTTACTATTGCTCCTCCCAGCTCCGGATCCGCTGCTGATCCCGAACTCCATCTGGAACGAAGAGACCGCACTGTTCGGGGACGAATGCGCGCGGCCGTCGTCCGGGTCCTCCGCTGCCGCAGTCAACCTATTCACGTCCAGGAACCTGGCCGGTTCACCAGCCAAGTCACGTTCGGTAGAGCCGACTGTGGAAAATTACATCTCAGCATAAGGAATCTAAAGGAGTCATTGCAAAAACCAGGTTGCATACGGAGCTCGGCTGAAGGGAGAGAGAGAGTTACGGGTCTCAGAGAGCCACGGGAGGCGGAACTGCTGCGGCGGCGGAGGAGGCCTGATACGAGGAACGGGTGAGAAAGGGAGGAGGTCGAGCTGGAGGGGGACGTCGGAGTCGGCTTCTCCTCGAGAGACATCTTTGCCCCTGCCCTCACCGGTGATGCCAAGCCCCACGCGGAACTCCAGCTCCTTATTGGCCTTCGAAGGAGGGGCCTTGTCCAGAAACGGCGCCGTAAACGGCTTCGAGGCGTCTCCTAGGCTCAGGGCAAGCTCCATCAGTCGTCGAAGTGAGAACGGAGATAGAAGATGGCCTGTGGGAGAGAGCAGTTGAAATGGAAAGGGAGGGTCGTCGCTGAGAGAAGGTTTATATGGAAGGGTGGGGGCTTTTTTGACCTTTTATTTTCAATATGATTATCTAATAGATAAATTTTTTTCTTTTACTTATTTTTTTAAGGATTCTTTTGGGAGGCAGGGGTTAATAAATATTGACAGACAGGTCCAAGGCGACCATCTCACGTGAATGCATGTAATTTATACATCGGTTCATACGAAACAGAACAAGAAACTTAAAAAATGTGTATATATTAATTTTTATTAATAATTTTTTCTGCACAATTCTAATTTTATTTTTCCTCAATCATCTTTTAAATTTACCCAAATATTTCTTTAAATATTTTTTCACAATATTTAGTGTTTTTAATATAGGGTTAATTGTCAATATATATATATATATATATAACATCAATGCTCCAGGTGGGGTTGTCGATTGTTAGCTATCATAATTTTTAAAATTAAGCCGGATTGAGAATTAATTAAGATAGGAGTGTATGGATTTGTAAGTCACATTTAAGGTTTAATCGGTCGAATTATATATTTAATATATAATATTATAATAATTTATAATAAAATTATTATCTTAATCTAAGTTTAATATAAAATATAAATATATATTTAGTAAAATAAAATAAGTATATTATAATAATTTTTTAAAAATATTAAGTCAATTGATTTTTTTATTAGTTTAATAGGAACTGACTACATTTAAAGTGCAATTTGATTAATTTTATAAACCGGACCATGTGAGCAATTGGTTTCTGAAAGAACCGATCGATTTAGTTCGATTTTTAAAATTATGTTAGTTATCTCCCAATTTCCAATTACACGTACATGGAAGTTTACTAGCCATGGGAAAATAATTTCCAAAAAAAACGAGTATATATTGAACAAAAATCTGACATCGTGGACATCATTGTCTGTGAAGATAAAATTCCTTATCGGGGCTTCTTTCATACTAAAGTGGTGACACTATAATGGAACAATTATTTTGACTTTGGAATGAAGCTTGATGGGTAGTACTAGCTCTGCCCCTGCGGTACATACCCCATGAATACACTGCTGATGATCTCTAACAGGTAGGTTGTCTGATAAAGAGATATCTAGTTGCATGCATGTACAGTGATCTAAATAATTCACGGTTTTTCCAGAGTTTAGGGACGGTCCGCCTCACTGAGTTCGTCCATGGACCCAATAATAGTTCATGTTAAGTCCACTATCTTGTATATGCCGTACCAATATGATCGACGCAAGAATTACCATTCGAAACTGCTCATTGGATATGAATCTTGTGTACGCCTGACAATTTCTGGCACAACATAATATGAAATTAAATGGGTTCGGATTGAATATAAATGTATTTTATATCTAAATTGGCCGGTTGAATTAATGTGATCCGTTTAAACAAATATGTTAATGTATATTGAACATGGGTATATGATAAAGTATAATCAAATCTATTTAATTAAATATTTTTAGGTGTCTCTTTAACTTATTTAAGTATGTATTTACTGTATAAATTATACGTTTAAACACATTTAAGTTATATAAGTTTAATCGGGTCGTGTTCCCATTAGACATTTTAGTTCTTGCCCGATTAACAAATAGGTCATGTACGGTTTAAAATTTTTCCGACATACACGATATGAATTATCCGGCCTAATCTTGTGTCTCCACTAGCTATGTTTGGAAAAATGTTCTTATTTTCAGAATCACAAGCATGACTACATACTGATATGATAATGTGTGTATATATATATATGTCGTGAAGATCTTTTGTTTATGATAAAATTCAATTTAAATCAGCCCTTCCATGCTCGAAATAAGTCACTAGGATGGCTGAATGCTTGGTGGAAAGTATGCTGGTTTGCTTAGAAGGTCTGTGGGTGGGGCCGTGGCTTCTGAGCAAAAAGCGGGGTCATGGCTATTGAGTGACGGACGGACTCCACCAACAGCTCTGTTCCCGGCCGAATAATTGCTGTGTACCGAACCGCTGCAGTGTTATTCATTGCGGCGAAGATGAGGGAATGATGGGGGCCTGATATGATCACACGGCTGGCATTGGCCGGCAGAGCTGTAAAGGTACGAAATTCAGTTGTCGGGATTTGACTGGCGCGACCATCGTAATTACGGTTCCCCCCGGGCAATTCTTGATTATTTCCTTTGCTGGTTTGCTTATTAATAACATATACCTCCCCCTACATGATAAGTATAAACCGGTGAGAATGTATGGTTTGGAAAATTTATTCGGCTGGAGTTTTGATAAGACAAATTAAATTTTTAAATACTAGCGGACAAAGATAGATATAATGTTACATTCCTCTTAAATTAAAGATATTAAGAAATTATATATATTATACTATTTTTATTATCATTATTCTTATTAAATTAAAAAATTTACATCTTTAATCATCCATTCACCCTCTTATATTTGACTCTTTTTTTTCATAAATTTTATATCAATTTCATTAGATTTTAATGGAATTCCTGAATCCACCAATGCTATCTAAGTACATAGGAAAAACTATATACATATTTTGCTCGATGACCACGGATTTGTATGTTGGTTGTCATCAATGATAATGGCGACGGACGAGGAGGCAATCAGGTTTTGTTTATTATACTTTTTGGCTGCATGAACAATGAGATTTGCCTTCTTCCCCCCCACCCCCCATTTCCCGATATCTCCAATTTTTTTATTCAAAATGAAATGACCCTGATGATTGCTCCGGTCCTATACCAGCTAGTCCTCCCCCACGAGTCGTTCTCTCACTGGCTGAATCATCCCACTTGAAATTCTCTCTCCCTGCAGCACAGTGTTTTGGAGAGAGAGATATATATATTTCTATATATATATATAAATTCTCCATTGACCGGAGTCAGTAAGTGGAAGATCGATGTTAGGTAAAAGTCTACCACACATTCATTCGCCATTCGGATCGATCATGTGGTATAGAAATGCGAAATAAAGACCATGTGCTTATCTTTCATGATTTTCCTCGAATGGCGGTCTTAATAAAGCATTAGAATACTCTCAGGTTGCTCATATAAGATAGTATTAGCCATATATATATATGCTTATATATAATTGTAAATAATTCAATAATTTTGTTGGTGGTGTGTAGTTTTTTTTTTGGGTGGAAATTGCTTCTATGGGAACTCGCAGATCAGCTTATCTTGTGTGTATGAGCACGTGAGACCTACGTCCACTGAAAGAGATAGGAACTTTTATAATACGATTGCTAGTTTATGACCAATATATATGTATATATATATATAATTCCTCACGTATACTAGAATTTTCAACGTACTATTCTTGATGCTATTTTCTGATAATCTTTCTCTAGTCCCTAAAACTTCTTTACTCGTTTTGCTTAGATCCCCCCTTCTTGCACCATGCACACAATTCCAAATCATCGCCGCTTCTCTCGGACAGATGCTGCACAAGTCATCCATACAAGCATATTACGCGATAAATGGAAGAAAAAAAGGAGAATAAATGAATGAGTGATAATCACAAGCCAGTAATATGTTTTGACTTAAGTCATGAAAACTAATTTGACCAATAAACTCAAAAGTATGTCGCTTTTTCAACGTTGTTCTTGGGCAGACAAAGAGACCAAGCTTTTACTGTTCCAAGCCTGGTGCATAATTAAAGGGCCATAATCTTCTGTTGTCCCTACCAACATCTCTCGAATTATATAATATAATGTACCGTGCGCTGAGGGTGACAGTAAATTCCATGGTTAAATTATCTTCTGGCAAATTGATTATTTTTCTACCTCTAATTTCTTAATATATATATTTATTTATTTATTTGGTGGCGGGTGGGGTTGGTCCATTTTGTTTCTTTAGTGAATGGGGGTCGGTTGATTGAAGCCTGATGGATGGATAGACAGGTGGGGCCATACGCGTGGGTGGCTTTTTATCAGCTGGGTGATAACTTAAGATGGAAAAAAATCCGTAATTTAGTATAATTACAGAGCACTTTGAATGAGTGAAAATTAGAGTAAACTTATATTTGATCAATTTTTAAAATTTATTTTTTATAGTAGATTTTAAATATTAATTTAAATAATCTATTTTTTAAAAGCCTAATTAAAGATCTCACATCTTGAGAATGTGTCCGGTGTCAGCCATGTCATGCTTTTGGGATCATTGCAATTATTGAAGTCATGCAGGCTTTAATGATAGGCCGGTTTGATTAATACCCTTTTTTTTCCTCCTCCTCATTTTTTTTTGCTCTCGTCTTCTTCTATGGAGTCTGAGGACTATATGTTATATACAATATCATTATCACATCTGTCTATAACGTATGCGTGGAATTATACTGTGGGTCCCGTGGATGTTGGGATAAACTAGAGACCACTTCAGACGAGAGCTTTATTTCATTTTATAATCATGCCACCAGCTGCTGCCTTTGATTGAACTCCTTCCCACGTTACAGATTCTGTCCCACCCCTAATCAAGATTTTTGACAATCATGAGGTTTGAATATGGGCACATGTATCCTCGTCAACATGTCCCAGAGAGAGCGTTGTAAATACGATCCCTTAATCCCAGTCATTATTGGACAAAGAAGCCAATTATATATATATATATAGTGCATAAAGATTACACGAACTCTTTGTATTTGGAATGATTAACAAGACGATATGATTAAAACTTTTTTAACGTAAAAACGGTGCTCAATTTGGAGACCCTTTTTCTTTTTTTTCCTCAGGAAATAAATCAACAGAGAAGTAATGATTGCCTAATGCCTAACTAATGACTCGAGTTGGAGATGGAGACGTATCTTTTACTGATCTTGAATCACGTGGCACATGCCACCCGAGGTCCCTACGGGGCACTCGATTGATCGAGCACAGAGTCTTTGGGCTCGGTGTCACTTTGCTTCTCCCCTGTAGGCTGCGTAGTAGGAGGGAGCATCGGATAATAAAGGGGGGCAGTGGTGGGAGGGAGGGTGGGTGGGTTGGTCGAAGGGTCACGTGACCCGTGCGTGCAATAATGAACTCGAGATTCCCTGGGAGATGTCATATTTCTTTATTATATAAAGGAATTTTATTACTCAAAAAAATAATACATAAAATTATATATAAATTATATATTAGATTTGCATTTAGATATGGGGTCAGAGACTCGGGTGGTTGACGTGATTGGAGAGTTCTCTCTCCTTCTCTCTCCCCGGCAGCCTCTGCCTGGATCTGCTCGTCTCTCTCTCTCTCTCCCCCCTTCACGTCCGCGAGAAAGAATGAGTGAAGAGAGAGAAGAGAGAGAGTGTTTGTGGGCCCAGAAGATAGGGATGTCTGCACCGTCCTGAGGAGACAGTTCATACTCCCGCAATCATTTGTACGTGGGGATCTTTCATCTCTCTCGTCGTTCCCCCCCTCTCTCAACTTTTTCCACTGATGTCTTTATTACCATTATTCATTTTTATTATATCATAATAAAAAAATTTCATCCTCAATTATTTAACATTCTATACTTCAGAATAGAAAAATTCGATACTCAATGAAACATATAAATTCGAATTAATTCATTTATTTGTGGTTCGATTTAAAGTGTGGCTCATAAATACCATAAGAACATTTGTAAATTTTTAATGATTTTTTTCCAGAGCGAAGCCTTTGGCCGGGGCCGTTAGATCATTCGATGACTCAATGTTACCACTCATAGCGATAGATTAAGAAAATGGGTCGAAGGGATTCGTAGTACCTAGCCACTGAGTTATACAGTGGTGGAGGCATAAGTTATTAGGAAAGCTGCAAATAGTGGATCTTGGTCAAAGGGGCAAAGGCAGATGGGTCACACGCTCTTTTAGGCAATGATTGATAGTTTGTGGACATTCCCGGCCACGGCTATGTATGCTTCGTTGCTTTTTATGCAGACTCTCGCCCCTTCCGTCCGCTCGTGGGTTAATATTGTTATTATTATTATTATATTAATTATGCTACGTATTTAATTTATCGAATGATTAATTATACAGTTAAAAACTTATTACTAATTCTTAGGTATCAACTCTTAAAATTTTTAAATTCTAAATATAATATATTATATATTATTAACTTACAAATGAACTGATTCTCTCGAAATTGCATGGATTATTAATATGAATATCCCTATGCAGCCACGCTGGATAGAAAATATGATTCACTGGTCCTCATTAATCGAACTGTGAGAAGGCTTGTACGAGTATCATAAGAGGTTCTATCATTATTGGACAGAAGGGTGGAGTGTCACTACTGTTAAAATGGGGAAATTGGATCACTGTCTAATGGTATATGAGGATTCCTGACCCGTCCGATTCAAAATATCAATACCATGTCATGAGTACAGCTGAATTAATAATTGCGATCGTTTTTTTTCATAATTACATATACTCCCCGATTCTAGAACATTGAAAATAAATATATATATATTTTATAAAATGTATGTTTATTATTGATTGATTACTTAACTAGATGATTAATCACAGATAAATAGTTGGGTGGTTATTAATAGTTAAATGATTGAGCTTATTCAGGTGGACCGCTAAAGAGAAGACAGCTGTCACAGCTCCGCATGCAGTCGTCGAGATGGAAGGATCTTGTTCCCTCAGACAACATGATGATTAGGGTTGCCGGTTTCCCCTCCCTTCCCCCAGGCTGATAGCTAGTGAGACTTGTTCATATTCAAAATTGAGATTTAATCGGTAAAAAAAATTGTTGGAATATATTAATTAATTATGTCATTAATTTCCTTTGTCTTATATTTTCTTTTCATTACCTTAATCATGTGATGGCTATCTTCGTCTTTAGTTCTTCATGATCACCATCAAGATCGTAATCACACTGTTCTCTCTTTTCCCACTCTTCTTTTCTTTTCTTTGGATGCTGTTCCAATGCTCGGAAAGGTTGAGACAAGGAGACCCTAAAAAGTACCATCAACTGCATATCTAGTCACGTGATCGATCTCATCCGTGATTGAGATGGATATGGTGGAACTTCAATAATTTCAGCATGGGTTCCACTACTCACCCATGAATACGCTTATATAATTATATTAACGTGATAAAATAATTTATTATAACTTTTTTTTTAATTTATAAGATTCGGTTATAAGTTATTGGTCAAGTAAAAAGATATACTTCAATTGACCGTATAAGTAAACTTATATATAAATTCTTTTAATTATCTATAATATGATATTTAGAAAATTTAATAAGCCGTAATTAAACAAGTTTCAAACTAATCTAACATGAATTCTCTCTCCATCCTCGAAATTCATATTCAGTCCTCGCTTTAAAATGTTTTGAGAGGAGGTGCGAAGTTCCACCAAGTCCATGTGATGCCAAGTCCACGAGGAGGATAAACGATAAGGCGAGGAGGTGGCCATTTTTACAATGTAATGATGATGATACTTGATGTAGGCTTCGACTGATGTGGGGGCCTCACTCCCTTTCATAGGCTCGTCAAAGTTCTATTTGTTCTATGATTGATGAAAAAAGTTGCGATAATAATAATGATAATGATAATGCCAGGAGGGAATGTGAATGAGAGGACTTAATGTGGGATTAAGCTTAACTGATTAAGCACTAAGCATGCATTTAAAGCCAAAGATAGCTTTTGTCCGCTGGATGTCGACCCTCCAATTTGTCTCGTAATGCGAATTTCAAATTATGGCCCTTTCCATGCTAATTAATTAAATCTGTTAATTAATTCCTTCCATAAAGTACCATCGCATATCCAAAATTTTAATTAGTCTTATATGATATAATTTATAGTTGGAAAGCTTTTTGGAGTTAAATTTTTTATTTTTTTATTTATAAAATTTAAATTCAAGATATTAATTAAGGGATAAAGCATCAGATTAATTATCTGTGGAGCCCAACGTGATTTGCGTTGATTAGTTGAATTTCAAATTAAGCGGGTCTTTTTTCGTGGGTCTTATTATTATTATTATTATTATTTCGATTAAAGATATAAGAAGGTGAGGTCATTCTTGGACTAGAAAGTTGACCCACGTCTGGACATGGGAAAAGGAAGTACGAGTCTGGTTTTCGGGAAATAATTATGTCAATAATACAAATCAGAAATTTAATTATACTGTCTCGATAGGTATTCTACGAAAATACTTTTCCTTGATTTATTTAAAATTAAAAAATTAACATGTAAATTACGTACCAACAAACTGTAATTTGAATTATTTATCGTATGCACATCACTTTTTTTTTTGAAAATATTCAAAATCCGAGATCTAATAGTAATTTTAATGGAATAAATTTCAGATTTTCTTGAATGAGAACGGACAACTAGAGCTGCCCTGAGAAACGTGTCCTCGGGTGCTCCCCAGCCCACAAGCATGACTAATGGGGTTTGCATGATGAAAATTGCAGAGGGACACCATTATTCACTTCATCAATTGCCTCACAATTATGAATGTGTGCAAGATGGAATTGATTGGTCGTCCCATTTTATGAAATTATTTATATGTGGCCCTTGAAATAGCTAGTTAGTTTTGACAAAGGGAACCAACCAAATAATTGACACAGTAAAGAGAGGGTCAATGATGAGTGGCTTGATCTCGAGCCATAATTCACGGCCTGTAGTAGACAATTGGTCCATGCAATGCCCAACCTAATTGACCTACAATAAAGTTATACTCGAAGAGAAGAAAGAGTTCTTAGTGGGGTAACATACTCATATATATGATACTAAGAAGTCTTGAGTTTGATGTGAAGCGTGAAATCTATCCTTAGGACGTTAATGGTGACTGCGAAGCCCATCCAATAACGTGGAGCGAATGACAGAGACAACGTCCCATCTTGAATGGTCGTCTTATGCCTGCCGATGGGTCTCAACAATTGATGGGCCCGCTGGCGTACACCAGCTGGAACTTCTCTCCCAAGTATACCGTGTATTCATTTCACATGAATCTCAAGTTGCTTCCGGGTAAGATCAAAGAGAGCTTGAGGCCCCAAGGACTTTTAAAAGGGAGCGTAGCAAAAGAGAAGTGGCAGACACTCCAGTGTCTTGCTGAAGGTGATGAAACAAACGCAAGCAGCTAGGAAGCCGATCGAGACCATGAGGAACATAGCCAGTCAACTGGGCAACTCATGGCGCAACGCGTGAATCCGAGACATGATTTTCTGGCTGGAATGATATGTATGGAAAGGTAAAGGGAATGTAGTGGAATTAGTGGTAAGCAACCACAATTCACGATGGCTCATCCCCAACAGTAACCAGGGTCACCCATTATTTTTATTAGGTTCTAAAAGGATCTTATATTCCAGAAATGACATAATTAAGACAAAATGAAGCTGCCAAACAACTGCCAATGAAACTAAATCCTCTCTGGCTGGTTTCTGCAGACCATGCTACTCAGGCAGGTAATAGCCTAAACAACTTTTTCCTCAAGAGCCTTCGCTGCAGTAACCGACCAAAATGTACAGAGTATCCCTACACATCCTAGCTTTTCTCCGAGCACCTGACAAGGGTGGAGTCTTGGGCCCAGAACCTTGTATAATAAATTATACATCTGAATCATGTCATTCCACAGCAAGTTTATCGCATAATGACTGATATGCTGCACTGCAGACCTTGAACCTCTCCTCTGCAACGACCTGTGAAAGGAAAGTTCAAGTATATTCAAGAATCTGCTATTGAATTGAGGGTTGATTCGTTCATCACATCCATGAACCAAGAATACCAACATAAGCTGGGAGTAATCAGTAAAACTCGTGAAGTGATTCTATCCATGGTTGCACTGTATGCGAGAATACTGCACTCATGGTCATCTGGCATTCTTTAGTAGGGGGAATATAAGATGTTGAGATTGAGTTTGCAGTACCTTTGAAGAGCCCTGGTGGCGATCAGGGTGCCATTTCAAGGCACAAGCTCGATATCTGAAATTTCAGAAATTGAGGATCATAATTAAATTGAGCACAGAAAGACAAATTCACCATGTTACACCAAGACCAGGGCACTTCCCAGAAGATAAAAAGGGAAAGGCAACAAAACAATAGACTGGGTGGCAAAACTAACGCATTCTTGACATCGTCAATCTTAAGAGGGCCTGAAGCACTCAGCCCAAGGGCTAGTCTATCTGAAGTCAATTGTGACTGGTGACTGTCATACTCAGAAGAGGACTCATATTCCTCCTCACTGCAGTATCTCCAATTCCCACGCCTTTGGTGGCTATTGGATTGGCCTGCCCAGCTTCTCCAATGAGAGCGAGGATTCTCATCATCTACAAAGGACCAGTAGAAGCATCGTGTCCCACCAAATGCAGATCTGAAGATTGTCTCAACATCAACATCTTCCTCGCAGAATTGGAATCCTTCTGCAAACCAGAGTGGAAGAATAAGATACAGGTTAATAAACTAGGGGGACCAAATATGTTAGACGTGCCTGTGATTTATGGTGTACATATATCTTATCTGATGTCAACATGGAATCAAGAATAAATTAGCAAATCCATCACTTAAGACCTTAATCTACTAAAAAAATTTAAACAAACTTCTCTTAAGAGTTTTGCCTATACCAGTTGGATCTCATATCAAGGTCTGCAAGAGGCTGACAAATTTTGATAGCTGACAGGAAGTAAAAACTAACAGGCCAAGAAGCTAACTGCACTTGACACGATTTTACATTTCCTAAATATGCATATTTTGGACACACTAGAACATCCACATCCAATAAGATAATATAGATAACTACAGCCAATACCTAAGACGCATAATACTACATAACTAATAGTACTACTGTCCAGTAATGATGCCATTTTTCTCTTTGACTGACATATATCTAGGGATGGAAAAAAGATGTAGTTAGTTGAAGAATCTTCAAAGTGTCCTTACTTCCACCCCAACCTTGATTGCTCCTTTTGCCGTTCTTGTCCCTTCGTGAACCACCCCTATTCCAATAATGTCTGAACCATGAGCTTCTACTTGAAAATGGGTCATCCTCATCAGCCTCCTCTTCCCACCTCTAAAATCATTCCCCAAAAAACAAGTGATAAAAATTTTATTTGATAAATCATATGTAGGAGAAAAGTGAAAAGAATGAGCAGTCAAATAATTCTACATTTGCAAATCCTTAAGAATGTGAAAAAACTTATGCCTTCATTGGCAACAGAATAAAGAATTTCAAGAAGGTGCCACTTCGAACCTTAAACATAAAGTCTGCATACGCATTAACATTGCGCAATAAGGACCGTTTTGACTGCATTTTTCGGAACCTGCTTGTATAATGGCTTGATCTCTGTACATAACCAATTCCAGATGAATTATTACACTTCATTGACAGAACAAAATATTGAAAAAGAAAGACAAAAGATTGTACTCCAACAAGGTATAGCAAATGACCAGCAGTACTACTACACATAGCCAAATGGAAGACATAATACAGTGGATTGAAGTGCTCTATATTCATGATAATCTAAGCGTTCATGCAGGATCAATCTGCATACTTCAAATCCTTAAGTTGTTTATAATTAATATTGTACAAAAGAGAACCCTCAATAGGAATCTAGTAACATTCATATAAAATGTCAATAACTTGTTATCCTCCAGTGGAGCTACAAGACCCTATTCTATAATACCTGAGTTGCTCAGAAGAACTTATGAAGAAGATAACATCCATCAAAAAGCATTAACTTTATGCGCTCCATCCACAAGAATTTCATAAGAGCAACCAATCCAAGCAACAATTGAAACAAAGTAAAAGATCCAATTGAAGCCTGAATTGAAAATTTTGAGCTCTGTTCCAGATAAAAGATAGAACCAAACACTCACTCAGACCTTCAATCAAGCATTCCCTCTTCAATTCAATATAACGCAAATTTATAAGAAATGGGCAATACATCAGAGATTGTTATATAAAGCGTATAAGATTATAAGATGGAAAGACTGACAGATTCCCAATGAGTGCGCCGTCTACGCTCCAGGACGGGGGTGGAGTGAAAGAGCGCAGCTCGGAGCTGAGCTCGGGGACTCCGCGAGCTCGCCACGGCTGATTGAATGGCGTTATTCATTTACACATAAGAATTGCAACAACTACAGAATTGAAGGAGCATTCACGAGGACACAGAGAGGAGAGGATCAGAGCTCCCTGAAGCTGCGGTGACTCTGGGGTAGTCCTGACGTTATCGAGTCGAATCGGTGACTCGGCCGCTCCCGCTCCCGCTCCGAGTTTCGTCGACTCAGCGAGACCTAAGCACAACCATGTGCTCATGCTCGATCTATTGGGCCAGACTGAATATACACTGGTCCTGGCTGAAGAAGCCCAGTCAGAGATGGGCTTTTTCAATTCATTTTGTTATGGGAAATTTCGCACATTTGGTCCCCTATATTCCTAGCACGCACCGCTTGATATTCAGCAAACCTAATCAATAAACCGATGGGGTCCACAGATGAGAGTGGACGGCCCAGATTGACGGACAGGAAGTTGAGGTGCATTAGAGATGAATTTGAATTTCATTTTAGGCCCCGCGCTCCCCGTTCACACCCCCACTATGTAAAGCGAGCAGCGCGGGTAAACTGTCTCTCATTGATTGATCGCCTTCAGTGAAACAGAGAGGATGAAGTGGAGTACATAAGCGATCTCATTCTTCATTCGTATTCGGTGGAGGTGAGCTTCATTCTACTCAATGATCGGCACAGTCTTCGTCAACCTTCTTGGTCAGTGTAGTAATATGAATTCAAAATGATCCTTCAGCTCATTACCTTCTTTCGAGGTTAGGTTGTCTCTTCATCAGTTCGAGTATCATCGACATGCATGAGTGGTGTCTTTGAGATTTAGAATGCAATCATGAACTATGTGCATGCTTTTCCTGTTTGTAGAGTCAGATGTCGTATTTGGAATTCATTTGCGTTGACATCAGCCGATGATCAGTTGCTACAGATCGCGGAGAAGGAGGATGAGAGCACTGATATCATCTGTCGCTCGTCTTCAATCAAGGTACGCCTCGTTTTATATATTCACAATGATTATGTGTATACTCAATGATCGAAACTGTCTTCATCAACTGTAAGTATCGTAGTATAGATTCACAATGATCCTTCAGCTCATTTCTTTCCGTTGAGGTTAAATTGTCTTTTCATCAGCTCGAGTACCATTGACACGTCTGAATGCTTTCTTTGAGATTCGCAGTGTGATCATGAACCATGCGTTTGCTTTTCCTGTTTGAACAGTCAGATGTCGGATTTGGAATTTATTTACAGAGAAATCAGTCGATGATCAGTCGCTAAAGATCACAGAGGAGGACTGTTCTCATCAATCATTCGTCTTCAATCAAGGTAGGCCTCGTTCTACTCAATGATGGAATCTGTCTTCATCAACCTTAAGTGTCATGGTATCGATTCACAATGATCCTTAAGCTCATTTCCTTCCTTTGAGGTTAAATTGTCTGTTCATCAAGTCGAGTATCATCAACATTTGAATAGTTTCTTTGAGATTCGTAATGTGATCATGAACTATCCGTATGCTTTTCCTGTTTGTGAAGTCAGATGTCAGATTTAGAATTCACTTATGTTGAAATTTGCTGATGATGAGTTGCTGAATATCACAGAGGAGGAGGATGAAAGCATTGATGTGATTTGTCATTCATCTTCAATCAAGGCACGCCTTGCTCTGTTCAGTGATCGGAAGAGTCTCCATCAACCTGTAAGCGTCATAGTATAGATTTACAATGATCCTTAAGCTCATTTCCCTCCTTTGAGGTCAAATTGTCTTTTCATCAGGTTGAGTATCATGATGTATGTTTTTTTTTTGAGGTTGGGGATGTGATCGTGAATGCTGCATTTGTTTTTCTTTTCCTATTTGTACATTCAGATATTGGATTTGAATTATTTGTTGTGAAACCAGCTGATGCTCACTAGTCAAAGATCACGTGAACTTGACAGCATGTTTGCTGTCTTAGCCAATCATTGATGATATGAAATATAAATGTGATTAGGAATTAGGATACTGTTATTCCATGCCATATTTTTTGAAAATATGTTATTAGACTTGTGTTGCATGTCCTTCCTGACATTGTACGTTTTTAGCTAGTGGACAATGTTGATAGTTTTCTATACTGTGTGATATCAGCGAGTGTGAATCTATTATCTGGTGAACATTTTCTTTTCCAAAGTTATATTTCTACCATTTTCCAGAACATCATGGATGATGCAAGTTCTTCTGTGGTAATTCTTTTGCCTATTTTGACATATGTTTAATTGCCTGCAACCGTATCCAGTTCTGTGCTATTTCATATTTTTAAGTGCAGAATTTAGTCTTAGATCCGAAATTGTTCGGCTCATCATCCTGATCTGAAAGTATGATATTGCTACATAGCGCTTGCAATTTAATAGCCGGCACAATAATGATTTATTTAATACTATTTACTAGAAGTAGAGCGGTAAGCTAGTATAGTCTGGATAATTATACATTTTACACCAAGTCCAATTGAGAAATGAAGAAAATGAATTTCAGAAATGAGATGACCAGCAATTGATCTTCATCCACGCTGGATTTGCAGTTGATGATGCTCAGGGCTATGTTCAGTTCCCAAGCATTGTTGGGCTCGCCACACTGGCGTGATGGTTGGTATGGGCCAAAAGGGTGCGTATGTTGGACTGAGGCTCAATCCAGGAGAGGTATTTTGACAGTGATATACAGGATGAGCATATATTTTTAACGACTGAGATGACATGTTGTACCTTCTAAGCGAGCTCCCTGTGGCTCCTGAAGAGCATGCTGTACTCCTGACTGAAGCACCTCTCTTCCAAAGTCAATTACGAGGAGGGAAGCTGTCGAGACCTTAAAAACTCCTGCCATGTTTGCAGCTATTCAGGCTTTCCTTTCACTATATGCCTGCAGTCCTACAACTGGTAAGTAGCTCGGTGATTTTTCTTCCACATTCTAAATAATTCACTATCTATTTATTTCTCAAGGTATTCTTATGGGTTCTGGAGATGGTGCAAGCCACAGCTGTGCTGTCTATGCCTTTCCCCACATCATCGTTTGTCTCGACCTTGCCACCGGTGACAGATGCCCTGGTGAAGATTTTGACTGAGCATGGTCATTCCTTCAACAATCGCAGCAGAGCCAGAATTTGTGAGGGACATGTTGGAGAAGCACGTCTACGTTTCCCTTGAATATGAACAGGGGCTTGAGATTGCCGAGCTGGCAACAATATGAACAGGAGTTTGAGATTGCCAATAGCAGCTCAGCTGCGGAGAGGAGTTGCTAGTACCTGATCGGCAGGTCATCATCAATGGAGCTGAAACCTTCTGCTGTCCCATGATGGTGTTCCAACCTTCAGTGATCGAATGGAACCAGTTAGCATTAATGAGACCTCATACAACTCCATGGTGAAGTGTGATATTGATATCAGGAAGGAATTGTACAGTGGCATTGACCTCAGTGGTGGGTCCACCATATTGCCGAGGAATCTGTATGTACGAGCAGCGTACAAGAGGAAGTACTGTATCTGGATTGGAGGTTCCATTATGGCATCCCTCAGCAGTTTCAGGGGGTAAAGTCTGATTCCTCGTGTAGGTAATAGGTACACCATGCTCCTGGCTTTCCGTATAGAATGAAAACTGAGATCCCTTTTATTTCGAATATGGTAAGAGATTTGTTGCTCCTATGCGGGAATTTAGGCATGATTTGACCACAAGTGTTTGTCTCAAATTCCAAGTGTAACACTTCTCCATGAGTGCTTTTCTGTTGAGTGCAGGTCTCGATTGCGAAGGCTGAATATAATGAGTCCGGATTCATCCCAAAAAAGAAGAAGAAGAAGAATATAATGAGTCCGGTCAAGAAGATGCTTCTGATTGCAGCATGGCAGAGGTGGAAGGTCGAGAGTTGTAAGGAGTCCTGTATCTTCTCTCTCTCTCTCCCTCTCCCCCTGTGCAAAAAGTTTTATCTCGAGAGCATTTTCTTTCTTACTTTTCCCCGCCTATGTTCTTATGCTTTTGCGTTAGAAATAGCGAGGGGTGGGGCCGCATGGTATTCAGAGATTCAGAAAATCTGGCTTGCTCCGATTCGTGCGTGGCTGGTTTATCCATCCCGGTTCATGCCTCATCAAATGGCGGGGTATGATCCGTTCATCAAGAATACGTTTAACCTTCCCTGTCCCAGTCTGAACCGTGAAAAACAAAGCAACAAAGTAACAGATATGTATATATATAATAATATTCATTACAGTCAATTTATCCTACAAAACTAGTAACCACGTTATATTGCAGCCAGTATGGCCTAGACCTGCCCCCGACTCTGAGCATTACTGATCTTAGGATATGGACCTTTCTGTGCTCTCTCCGAGACATGTCAGACCTAGCTCAAGCGGATCGGACCTACAGAGGTTCAGTCTTAATGGTTTTTGTTTTTTTTTTTCCGACGGAAGGGCCCAGATTTCGCTTATTATTCGTTTTCTTCTGTTTATGCCATTTCTATAATAGAGAGAGCTCATTAGGTTTCCAACTGAATCATTCAATGCTTCAATTCTTCCCAGGAACTCGACCAACAATGTCGTTCATATTGCATAGCTGCCCCACTCATTTCTCCGATTCTGCCCGACATTATGGATTTTAGATAGGGCTTGTGGCCTGGCTACCTCGACCCAACTTTTTGCAGGTATTATGACCAAAAAACTTAAGGGCCAAACCCGTCTCCAGGTCCAAGCTCGGCCATTGGGGGGCAAAACTCAAGCCGGCTCAGTCCTGCAGACCTTTTTCTTTACAACCAATCACAAACCAGGATGAAAGATCTACAAGTCCGAGATAATCAGTAAGGAGTCTGGGATTTTTTTCCTCGGTAGTAATGAGGATTTTATCATTATTTCAAATCGAGTACATAAGAAAAGTCTGAAGAAATAAGATGCAAAATGAGAGGGTGAAATTGACATTACTAGCCGCTACTTAGTATCTATACCGTGGCATGATGCTATAAGCAGAACTGAGCCTCAAAACTCAGGATATTGCACTTACGATTACTCGTGTTTACCTGCAAGGAAGAAAACAAGCTGGCTAATAACTAAGAGCCCTCACATACAAGCTTCCCAAGTAGATGAATAATTGTTAAGAGATGGCTGGGCGCCCGAACATCCTGAAAGAGTACGTAAATCATGAATTGTTGTTTACAAAATATGTTTTAGTTTGAAATGTGCTGACTCGCAGAAAATATTTTGTAATCATGTATTCATAGAGGTCACAATACAATTCACCATAACTGCAACTCCTGTCTCACAATATTTAGGGATGCAAATAAGTCGTACGATCTACCCTTCAGATCCTGTATATGATTCGATCATCATTCAAAGCAACAGATAAGAATCAATTTCAATTTAAAGGTCAATCAAATCTAAGAGAAATACCCTTTATCCGCCTAGTCTCGTATCTATCCTGATTCTCAGCAAAATATACATGAGGAGAGTTCTCGATCAGGAAGGGATCTCTGTCGGTGAAAGGATAACATCATGAAAAGTCGACTAATAACATCGTAAAACAAAGAAAACTTTCATAATAGTAAATATGTTCACGAGATAAACAACACTGTGAGTCAAAAATTTTCAAGGCCACATCTAGGTTAAATACAAGATTATATTCGGAGAGAGAATCGCAAGAGACTCAAATTGACACACAGGAGTTCACTTACCGAGGGTATTTGGTGCTGTAGGTGCCAGATGCCTCCACCTTAACGTCCTCTCCATAAACTCAAGCTCATCTTTTGCCTGTCGGTACTTCTCAAGGTCGTCAATATTCTGACCTGATGTTCCGAGAATTCTATAGATATACAAGCCTGGAATGTCAAGGAAATATCTAACTTACAGAGAATATATGCATGTCTTACTTGACACCATCAAGCTCAAAATAATGAGGGTTCGGACAAGATCTAAAAGCGCTATAAGTTGCTGAACTTGGGAAGAGGCACCTATTCAGAGGCTGAAGAATAAGCAAGTCTTAACTAAAGAACAATAAGTTAGGGATAGAAGAATACTATCAAGGCAATAAAAACCTTTTGAGGCAACGAAAATTTTGCGGGGTCATTGCGTCCTGGCATGATGTCCAAAGGCAAACCTGCAGCAATCTTAAATTAGGTTGAAATCATTCAGTTCCTTTCTTTTCAGTGGGGAAGGGACAAGGACACTTATGCAGAAAACAGTTGACAAGGACCTCTGTCAACATCATATCCAGTTCTTTAATGGGCCCAGATATCCTGGACTGATCGGCAGAAGCCAGATTCTGCCCAAAACCAGACAGAGGTCAACCTCCGGAAGCAGACTTTTTAAGCAATGAAACCAAAATCACTTGGCAACTCGTTTCGATCCCTGAATGCTGCTCATATAGACTTCTACATGCTGAGTATCTCTATAAACATCACCCAGAAAATGCTAAGTAGCAAAACAGTTGATATACAACTTTCTTTTTGTTGCATGAACTATCAAAATTTCTGCAAATATTTTTTCTGTTATTTCCAATGCAAGGATACTTTGGCACAAAGTCTAACTACTGCAAAATGACATTCTATTCAAAAGTGTATAGGAAATAGTAATGAATGAGATACCTGTTTGTTGAGAAGTCCATGAGGAATTTCAACAGAATTTCCAGCAATAACCAGGCAGACTATTTGTGCTGCCATCCCTGGTGCCTATAAGTGGATAAAATAAGAACATCATGATCAAACTGTTTTGTTCATCAGCTGCAACGAAGCTAAGATACTACAGCAGAGAAAAGACAGCCTGGACCTGCTTATCCCCAAGATGCCCTGTTATATGATCAACAAAAGGCTGAGACTGTAGAGGGTAAGAAGCACTGCTGCCCACATTAAGTCCTGAGATGAGAACAACACATTTGTCTTCTTCTGTTTGAAGTTGATAAAGTCAAGTCGCATGCTATCATTGTGAGAAAAGGCAGATATACAAACATATGTGACATATGCAATACTTCACTGAGCATAGGTTAATAAAACTAAGATCCTGCAGAAACTTTACGAAGTTATACTGGATGATGCTCAAGCAAAGTAATGCAACTTTGCATTGACTTGAGGCAATATCCAAATTATGTATATGAAACAAACTAAATAAATCCTCATAATAGGTTTATGACTAAGAAAAATTATGGACAGGAAGTCCTGCATCCATGACTAAACCTGATTTAAGGGGCATCTCCTTGCAAGAAAAATTATGGTGCCTTGCAATTGGAGTTGCAGATCTCTGCATATAGCAGTTACATAAAACAGTCCAACTGTGAGCAACACAGATCTAACTACAAATTTAAGTCAACCAGCATATTAGATAATATATGCAACATAACTACTCACCTCCTTAACAAAATAACAACATACTTAAAATATTATAAGAGTATTTCACAATATTCATCCATAACTGTACAACCAGTTCTGAGAGGATAAAGCTCATGCCGATGAAACATCTTTTGGTCGAGTAGCTTAACTAGAGAAATACAGGGTAAAGGCGAAAAATACCAAAGAGAAATGGCTATCTTTCTTAATATTAATCACCAACGTCATTGAAGAATGGAAACCTTACCAACAGAACCACGTGTACTCAAAAATAAAATGCCAGAAAGCAAGCAAGCTGATTGTTGAAATATTTTGTTAAACTTCAATTCATAATCCCTCTGTCAGTAGCTTTTGTTCCAGACTGTCAGGGTCAAACAGCAATAAATCAAATTAAATCCTCTCCATCCTTCATCAAACTCCAGATATCATGAGCAATAGTATTATAGTAACAGCATCACAACCGTTGAGAATCCTGAATATACAATAAGCTGTTGTTCTAAATAGTCACGAAAATCATTGGACTAATGTGCAAAACAGTCTTCCATACTAAAAAATAAACAATCAAAGCAGCAGTCAGTAGAGAGACAGGATTTAAGCAATATTTATTTATAGTAGCTGTAATGTTACTACTGTGCCACAACCGAAACAAGCGAGGCTTAACTACTACTTCATACTGTCAATAGAGACTAAAGTTAAATCAACCATTTCAGAAAGAAGCTCATAAACGAGTGAGAACGCATTAAATGCAGCCTAAGAAACGAGGCATAACTGCTTCAAACTGTCAACCGACACTTGTAGCAAAGGCGACCGAGCACAAATGAAGGTATAACGATTGATTTAACACTAGATATACCGAGACATTAGGAAAGAACCGCAAGTGATGGACCGTGATATTAGGAGAAAACAGCAAAATCGAAGCTAGGAAAACGAACGAGTCACGGCAGAGAAAACGAAACTCGAGAGAGAATTTTACTAAGAACATGAGGTTTCTAGCTTGGGACGAGGGAGCACAACAGAGTTCGCATCAAGTGGAGACGCGCGAAATAGATCTGGCTGTACTGTTGACCACCATAGGTCTCCTTATGTATCACGAACGGCTCATCCTGCCAGCACGAAGCATCGGCAGCAAAATCAGAGCCAAAATTGGTGAAATCTGACGGACGAACAACTGATAAGAAAGGAGACTGCTAGATTGAAAAGTTTCAAGGAAATGAGCAGGAGATTCTTACATCAACCGTGAGTTTCACGGTCGAGTCGGAGCTCGAACACTGCGTCCAAAGCCGAGAAGAAACGGTAAATGTGGACACGAAACCGGGGAGAGGGAGAGAGTGGTTGACCAATGTAGATGACGAACCAGAGAGCGTTAGGAAGCCTGCTTCCTCGGGATTTTGGTCGGTGAGTCGACTTCCATGGCTGTCGTGGCGGGAAAGCGAAGCAAACCGAGAGAGACGGGGAGACTGAGATCAAGTTGGTTGCCGCTCTTTCCCAGCTGAGCAAATTTATAAGCCAAGCACAAATGTAAACAGACTTAAATAAAAAGGTAGTTAATCTACAGCCACGGGGATGTAGCTCAAACGGTAGAGCGCTCGCTTTGCATGCGAGAGGTACGGGGTTCGATACCCCGCATCTCCAATTTAACGAAGCCGCCCTCTACTTTATTTTCCAATCAATTTTAAGTATTCTTAACATTTATAATAATGATTTTTTTAATTTAAATTACTTAAATCCAATATAAGTATTTAAGAAAATATATTGAACTATTTAATGTCCAATTTATTCTAGAAAATTTAATAAAAAAAACATATTGTTGAATTCTTATTAATACTTCCAAACTTCGGTTTTTCCTTCTTTCCTGCACCACGTGCTCCTCCCGCCCCGGTTGATTGCCTCAGACCATGTATCAAGAAGCATCATCCATGACAGTGACTACTAATTATCTAAACCTGAAGAGCTTTTGTAGCATAAAGAATTAATTAGAATTCAATCACTTGATTTGCACTTTGGCCAATATCGATTAAATAATTCATTAGTTGATTAATTAATTAATTAATTTGAGGATAAGGGTCGGCTACGGCTATATGGTGTGAACCGGCTGGACCGACGCACACCGCACACGAATTACTCAACTTTGTTAATTATCCAAAAAATCGAGAATCCCATTGATTAAGCTGACAATGACCCCTCAACCCACCAGGCTTAAAACTTATCCTTTCCCTCGGGATCACGTCGCCCACGGGATCCGAGACCACCTTCACCTCGCAATTCAGATTCTACCGAGCGACTCCGAGCAATTGAGCTATCGGCATATCGCAATCCGCAAGATCCGGACACGTTTTTTAAGCCCTCAACTTATTATAGTACGACCGTATTATGTGAGAAAGTGATCAAACGAATCTAATACATGCCCCCCAAGTAAAAAATCTCTCAATTTCTGTACCCATATTGATAAGATTGTACGTGTGAGTATATGGAAAATCGAATGGAGGGTCTTCCTGCTCAAACAGAAGCCAGCGAGTCCATGCTTCACCGCTTGTTCCTCTGCTCGATCGTTTCGTAGCCCAGCCCCCAAGCCATGTCCGTACAAGGGGAGAAACCTGCTTTCAGTAACACAGGGCAGATTTTGACAGTCGAATTTTTTTTATTTCTTTTAAATGAAATATTAATTTGGAATATAATAAATATAGAAAATCTACCGTATGTAAAATTTTACCACTACGGTGGATTGATCTAATTTAAACCTGTTGACATAATTTATGTGTTAGGGATACCATATGATACATATTTAATGGGTTAAAAAATAATTAATATAGTAACATCGTATTAAATTAGTAATATAAGTCTCCTTTTTAATTAGAATAAAAAATATAAAGAGTCACCTCCACAACATATACATGCTCCACCAACACTTGATAATATTTTGCAAATGGCCAGTAAAGTTTACCAAGATCGTTGACTCGGAAACATGAGGTCAATAATTATTGATTTTAACCCTAATCAAGGCTTTGGATCAAGAGATAAAAAGAGATTTAACACAGCAATATCACTTTCAGCCTAACAATAAAGAAATTATAGATTTAATTATTATCGTGAGATTTTTCGTACAAATTTATTATCCCGTCTTCCTCTATGCCATGCCATGTAACTGGAAAAAAAAAAAAGAGAGAGAGCCTCTGGTTATACTTATCTAATTCTCTAAGCTATACATGTATATTTATATGTACATATAGGGGATATTTTATGTCGAACTGTGAGCGTCACATTGATGTGCCGGTTGCCGTGTGTACATGCCACTTGCCGAAAAATACGGAATTCTGATGCTTACGGATGGCCTTTCCGATCACGTCATTGTGTAAGTTCAATTTTCTTGCAACAACAACCCATTTTCAGATCCCTCTCGGCACATAGAATCATAAAAATTTCCGAATCTTTCTTCGGGGGTCCGAGCAGACATGGAGATGCCCAGCACAAGTCCAAAATCTGATGGTGGCCATTTCCATTGATGGCACTCCGATGCGCCACGGGAGGAGAAAAGCTGCAGAGCGCAGCATTTCTAAGCATATATACACATTCTCCGAATGCAAGATCTCTCAATACGGATTGTCTCATTTGCCTGCCTGTGTATCATCGAGATTTTCCACTGAATCTCGACTTCAAGATGTTTTTCAGCTGCTCGTGCATGGGATAGAGCAACAGGCTGAGGAAGACGCACGAGTCGAAGCATACTGCAAACCTTTCAACCATCACAGTGTCTCACACGTAATGAGAAAATCTAGGGTTTTACGGGTCGTCTTCTTTGTTCGATGCAGTTTCGGCTTTCGTAAACCTGTAAACTACCCAGGCCAAAAAGACACAGAACGGGAACATCCTTGAGACAATTTATAAGGATCAGAGTACGCCACACCTTTTGAAATCGTGAAGGGTCCAGAATCCTTCAATGCAGGAAACGCTCAACCTTGAATTTAAAAAAACAACATGGGAAAAAACAGATCGTAACTCTGATGAGAATCGGCCCATTATACAGTAGTAAAGCCCTAGATCATTACCTCATCGAAGGTTTCCGGAGACTGACCTCTATCTCCTTCGTGCTCTCGGATGGAAGATGTCCATTGAACTTTTAGCACCATAAAATGATCGACTTGATCTAGTCACAGTCATGGTTGAAATTCTATATTGATTTATTTTAAAAAAAAACCAAAAAATCTTCTCGATCTGCTTCTTCTACGCGAGTTGACTTGCTTCGAAGGATGAATGAATCTGATGAGAGGGATCCATGGGCAGTAAGGGCAACTCGCTGATATCCTGAATGAAGCAGTCTATTTCCGAGAAGTCATCTTCGTGACGAGAAGTGTCACAAGTCAAACTGTTCAACGGTTCCATCTTTTGCGTGATCATCAAAGGCTTGCTGTCCAGGTTCATCGTACTCCCGGGGTCCTCAACTGGCTTCTCCGTGGGGACTTTCTGATGCCTTCGTTTACCGGAGCCTGCAAACCGATTGTGAACCGTGGGTTTTCCGGTGAGACTCTGAACGAGTTCCCGGAAGTTGTGGACGTCGGTCTTGATGATCTCGGGCGCGAATATGTGGATTACACGGATCTTGGGCCTGACTTTGGTGATTGCCCTCGAGTCTCGGTGAGTCGATAGGGTGGGAGGAGTCGAATTGGCCGATAGAGCCTGCTTCCTCATGACCTTCTCCTCAACGGCTCAAGTTAACTGGGAGAAAGAGAGGGCTGGTCTGTCATCTGGTTCTGTATAGACATGACAGGGTGGGGGGGGGAAGGGATGGCTTTTACAAGAGGAGAGGAGAGGGGAGAGTTGAAGGAAAAATTTTAAATATTTATTAGTGAAGACAGGATGTATAGAAAGGAGACTGTGTGTATATTAATGAAGCCATTTAAGCTACTCTTAGAGGAAGGAGGTTGGTCGAGTTAACCTAATTTCCCGGTGGCATATATATCACCACGTCATATTCAAGAGTTTCAATTTTGAGTACGGCGCATCAACAATGATTATTGAAACGAGCTTGATTATCTCCTATTTATCCTTAAAAGGGGAGCAAGACACGGAGTCGACCGCGGAGGAGATGGAAGGCAATAATACGTACTACGGTGCCTGCTAGTCTGACGGTTTAACCGTCGGATCTGCACGCGAAAGCAAACGGGGATGGTTCACAGTCAAGAGTCTCACGCAGACCTCATATTGATCGTAGAGCGGAGAAGATCGGACGGACGAGAGATGAGTCCCGTCCCGTCGTCACCGAGATTGCTCACGTCACACGGGCGTCGTGCCGGCTCCCCCCCCCCCCACAGCCTTTGCGGCCCCACCTGAAAACTGCGTGCCGACGGGGCGGCCACGATCCCTGGCGGGGCCCACCAGCAATCATCCTACGACGGTCAGACAGCGGATTACGCGGTTGGTAGTATTTTTTGGGCGCACGATTGGGCAGTGTTAGCTGTTTCCCTTAATGTTCTTTTTCCTATTTTTTTTACGTTTTTATATTATTTTCCATCCCTTCTTTTTGCTGAATTATTATTATTATTATTTTCATCCTGACACATTGATGGTATCCCCTGAGGATGTCCTATGATTGCCCTAAAGTCGATTCAACGTAAGAGACGGGCGTATGATAGAATCGTTAAGAGAAAAACGTCTGTGGCAGATAAAGCTCGTTCGAGTGGAAGGTCAAGCGAACTACACTGCCCCCTCATTGCAGCGATGCGTGCAAGAAAAGCTTCAAGACGATGTCGTTTTGAACAGGCTCCAGCACTGGGCCGGGAGGCCCCACCTTCTCTGGGCTAGTTAGCCCGCTCCTTGATCATACACATGCGAACGACACGTGTAAAATCTAGGACGCGCCACGTGAAAAACTTCCGTTTGAATGTGTCATCACGAGAACCGGAGCAGCTCCTCTCCTCAGCGTTCCACGTGGCAGCCTTTGTCTCGCCACGTGTCCCCCACTCGTTCTATATATTTCGGGCTACGAACCTCATCGTCATCGATCAACGTAGTTACAAGACCAATAAGAGATTTAAGGCCGGTTTTTCCTTGAAGGTCGGAGAGACAAAGGGAAGATGCAGTCGGCAAAGAACGCGGCAGCCTCCGTTAAGGAGACGATGGCGAACATCGGTGCCTCCGCCAAGTCCGGCATGGAGAAGACCAAAGCTACGGCACAGGAGAAGGTAATAATCTGGTTTTGTTAGTCCCGAAGGTAGAAACCATAGATGATATTACAACGGGCCGGAGATTTAAATGCATATGTGGGGACATTTGGATTCTGCAGATGGACAAGATGGCAGCGCACGACCCGGTCGAGAAGGAGATGGCGGAGGAGAAGAAGTGCGAAAGGATGCAGCAGGCTGAACTCCACAAGCAGGAGGCCAAGGAGCAGAACGCGGCTTCCCGGCAGCAAACTGCTGCCACTGGCCATATGGGACCCACTACTACGACAGGCGGCACTGCCACCCACACGGCTACTGGGGTTATTACCGGGCAGCCTACAGGGACGCACCAGATGTCGGCCGTCCCGGGACACGGGACAGGGCGGCAGACAAACCAGGTCACTGAGGGCGTGGTCGAGACTCATCCTGCCGGTCCCGGCAGGATCACGGGCCACAATCCCCGAGCTGGTGGGGCTGGGGCCGGGTACGGAACGGGAGGGTACTACGGCCACGGGACAGGTGGAACTGGAGGGACGTACCCCTAGATCTCCTAGTGCTGGAAGATTTGCAGGGGGCATCATGTCACGCTATCCCCCTTTGGTTTTAGAAGTGGGGAGGTCTCAGGTCTGTTTTGTGCTTTGGTGTTTTGAGTTTTCGCTTTGTTAGGTTTCTACTTGGGTTGTAATAAATTGCACGTGTCTGTGACGCTCAGTAAGCTGTGGTGAGTTCAATACTCGTTTCCAGTTGAATGCAAGGGTTGGTCGGTCATAGAGACAGCTTTCGAACATTAGACATTGTACTCCTTTTTACTGCAAAGAATCTGTCTGAACATCGCTGCTGCCGGTAAGAGTCTTTTATGAAAAAAATCGGACATTAACTCCTGTGACTGAGCCGTGACGATAAACAAGGAGCAGAAGATACGTTGTTGGTTGTGAGTAGGTGGTTTGTAGTGGGTAGATCTATCCATATAAGGTGGTCAGAACCTCTCGTTGAAGGCCAAAACGAAATCTTGATGCAATGAAATTGACATATATCATGATGGATCACTAAAGGTTCCTGTTTTCAGTCTAGGACTAGTTATTCTCCATCTCGGTGTCGATCAGAGGTCCTCGACTAATCCATTCGAGTTGATTAGGTTCATGTTTTGTGGAGACATCAAACAACCGGGCAAACCTTTGAACGGTATGAAGTGGATCTACTGTCACGGGAAAGAGTAAATATAGATGGTGCAGATGCCCACGTAACTATAGCTATGAGTAGGGAAGAAGTCATCACTCGCCCTTCTATTAGCATCTCGCGCCACTTGTACTGCAACGTGGAGGCTTCACCATATATTACGCGCCACGTGTGAGGATCCCGAAGTGATCCATGTACAAAGCCTGAAGATTCCGTACTCTCAACCTTCCATCGTAATTGCGCGGTGTTAGTTGGCAGAGAAGATGCAGTCGGCTAAGGAAGCTGCGGCCTCGGTCACAGGGCGAACGCAGCGAACAGAGGCGCCTCCGCCAGGTCCAGCATGGAGAAGACTGAAGGAGCTATCGAGGAGAATGTAACGTCTCTGACCCTTCCTTCCCCCTCGATTATGTGCACTTTTTATAAGTCATCTTTTACACATTTGAACACACCGCATTGGTCCAATTCGGGTATATATGCATATGATGTTTAGTAACGGCTTAATGTCGATTTGAGAATTGTAACCTGGTGGATTTCGCAGATGGAGAAGCATGTGGCGAACTAGAGAAAGCACGAGAAAATGGACGAAGCGGAGCTCCAGAAGCAGCGAGCCTACGAGCAGAGCGCAGCTAGCTGTCCGTCAGCAAGTTGCTTTTACTGGTCACTTGGGGCCATGGCGACTGCGGGACGTCCCCACTCAAAATCGAGCCCATCCCGCTGGCTCCACGGCCCGGGACCCTTGTCTGGGCAGAGGTGCTATGGCCTCGAAACTGGAATGACATAATCAATTCCTTAGATCATAGCAGTACTAGTTACAGAATAAGAGAGTGCGCTTTTATTTTTCGATAACAGTGTAGTAGCACGTAGGGTCCATAAACCTGTAAACTAGGTCAATGTAGGACAAGAGATCCGAGGTGTTTGTTCGATGTGTCAAACTGGTAATTACGAAGGCAACTCACACAGAGCCTCCCTCATAGATGGGTGGACTTGGCAATAGTGCCGATGGATGCCCGAGCAGCCTGCAAAGCTCTAATAGAACTCGGTTTGCTCGGGTATTTGAAGTGGGAAAATTGTACTTGCTACCGAAGCCAAATGAAAAATGCCTCCAACAACGCATGTCCTTAGAGAAACAGCTACAGAACATCATGGGATCCGGTTAACTGCTAAATAACCAACGCTAAGCTAAGTATTGAACATACGCTGTTCTGAACTATTAAAAGCTTTACCATAGAGCTGAACATGAGAAAAAGTATCAGAATCCTATCACGGATGAAGAGTCTTCTATATATGAATTATCATTGAATCGGAACGAGTATCTCTTCGGAGATGACTCCTGCGATTGCTCAGACCAGAGTCTTCCGCAACTCAGTAGCTCCATGTGCAAAGTGACACCGGTCACCAAAAGTGCACAAACCCTTGGCAAAGTTGTCGCACAGTTTTGTCTTGTAGTTGTTCCCCGGCAGGGCAGCGGGCCCTCCATGGCCATGGCCACCCTTCGGCAGTCCGCCTATGGCCCTGACATTTGCGATCAGCTCCCTTACCATGGTGCTCGCCTGGTCGATCTGCTCGAATGTGCCCTCGAGCTCAATATTCCTCAGGTTTGGGTCTGACTCGTGCTCTCTGATTGAGAGCTTGGCTCCTGTCTGGCGGCATATCTGCTTTGAATTTACTCCTCCCTTCCCTATGATGGCTCCGGCAAGGGATGCATCCACACTGATCTTTGCTGTGGCTGAGGCCCCAAAGCTGGAGATAGGGCCAGGAATAGGTGGTGGCATGGGTCTACCCGGGTGTCCAGGAATCGGTGGCAAGCCAATCCCTCGAGGATCATCAATGGATGGGGCAACAGGCTTCCCAAGCTCCCACTCACCGTGGGCAAAATGGCACTTCTCACCATACTTGCAGCCCTCAGCAGTGTTGTACTTGTTGCACATACGGGTCTTGACAGACAGTTGAGAAGAGCCATTGGGTTGCGCCAGTGATGGCCGTGGCCCCACATTTCGTGATGGTGGCGGAACAATGGGCGTCAGATTCATCGTTTGGGCCACTGCATTGTAACCTCCTGGAACGTAGTGCAGGAAGTGACATCCCTCCCCAAAGGGGCACCCAGCAATGCTGCAAAAGAAAATTTTACTTAACGACCTTTTGAGAAAACAAAGATGCCTTTTTCATAAAGCAACAAGAGCTCGTCCCAATAGCATAAAGAAAAAAAAATCTACTCTACCAGAATAAATATGAACGAACGTGTATTTGGAGAGAGATAATAGAAAGTGGGTCTCAGGAGACACCCGAATCCTATCAATGGCGAGCTCTGACTTCATACCAACAGCAAAAGTCCTTGTTACCACATGACTCTGATGCTCCACTTCTCAGCCAGTGTATGTAACAGAGTCAAGTAACAGAAACATAAAGCTCATCCTAAGGCAAGAAGCACATTTGCTCGCACTCATAAGGTACCAACATGGTCTATCCACCATTCTTTATTCTACTAGCAGGAGATACCTATATTTCTTCTTAAAATTGATGCACGGAAAAAGGGTGGTTAGTGGCACACATTCTATACCTATCTTCCAACTGATTTAGATATATTATTCCAGTGATATGTGATAAAATTTAAATCTCTCAAGTATCTTACTAATTTGGGGGGCACATCAATTGGAATTTAGTCACTGACCGTACCCATAAGCATTTCACCTCATCAACCATCCCTACTTTATGTAATCTATGGAAACGAGCAGTCTATGGAATTATGACAGAAGATTACATATTATGTAAAAGGCTTGATGTGAAAGACATTGAATCATCATCCTATATAAGATGAGAATAAATGTGATACTTTCCTTGTCTCAAGTACATCAAGATGGAGAATCACTTGGTATTACTTATGGATATACATCTTACAAGTAGGATGGAGAATTATCAGTAAGGAGATTAACAACAGACATCTGACCATGAATACTCACTGTTGTCAGGATGTACATTTAGATCAATGATGAGTCCAACCGATCTAATGACTAGTTTCGCTTAATGAGGCAAATTTTATTGTTACTTGCTGATAAAAGCACTTTCCTGATTAGACAGCAGTTCTTAAACTTGTGCTTTCAAGCCAGGAATAATAGTACCTGTGTAGCAGCTTCAAAGACCAGCCCATTAGTGCGCCTTTCAATTATTCTTTTAAGAATTCTAAATATGAAGTTTTATAGGCAGTAATACTTAGTAAACATTATCAGAATTATAGATAATTATTGTCATTTAGACAGGATAAGATATTAACCTGAAAAACTTGGTGCATGGCTTTGATTTGCTTCCTACACCAGTTGATAAGGACTCCATTTCTGTTACAAAAATTAATTTCTTTTTTAGTTACACTTACTGTGGATTGTTATATGCTCATTCTTGAAAATAGCTTTGCATAATTATCAGCCAGTTCAAAGCATAAATATATTTATCATGAAGCTCATCTTTCTGCAAAAAAATGAAGACACAATAGTGTATACCAGTTGAAAATGGATATTACCACCGTTAGCACTGGCACAAACCTAAATAAACTAGAAAAGCACCGAATCTAAACTGATTCCCAAACAAACAGTAGATGACAATACATTTTCCCACAAAATTTTAATTTTAAATGATAAAGCAAAACAATAAAAAAAAAGATACCAATAGAAAATCGGTAAACCTAATTGGGGCACAGTCAAAGTTTAACTTAAAGAGAATAAATTTGTATCACAGCCTGCATCATAACAGAGAATTCTGAAGGAATTTTCCCTCATTTTATTTAGTTATATTTTCAAAAGACAACTAAATATGAATCTATTGTGAAGTTTCTTAAAGCTTTTTGTGTTCAATCTTTTACTCTTTATCATATCAGTTAATTTTATTCATCATAATATAAAATTATCATCTTCCCAACATCTTGCAGTGCTCAACGAGTCCCCAGGAAGTATTTTCATTAATGAACTCCCAATTAGCAGAGTACCTAAAGTTTGGGAAATTCCGAGGAAATAACGATAAAGTCGGCACATGTACAAGACATAACCATAATACGGCAGCTACACAGCACTGCTTAGACATCAGCTCAATAAAACGGAAAGGAAGCAGATATGTGCGCATCAATTAAGCTCCGCTGAGCAAATTACTTGGCTCGAAAAAGAGGAGGAAGAATGAAAGAGCCAGCCAGTAGCAACAAACCTTGCTTGGACTTCTTTAAACCGCCATTAGCGTTCACGCCACTTTCGTGCCTCCCTCTCTTACGGGCATCCATTGTACTTCAATGGCAACGAACTCGGATCGAGATCCAAGCAGAGACCAACCTCCGAAACAACAAACCAGATGAAGACCTCGAGAGTGGATACTCAGCTGGCTCGAGGGTGAAGAAACCGAACCCGACAGGGCTCAGTAGGTTTCGCAGCTAAGAATCAGTGCCTACTCCTCGAAGCAGAGAAAAAGAAAGACAGAGAGAGAGAGAGGGAGTGTGGAGAGATCACGTAAAGCGAAAGAAAATATCAGCAGGGACGCTCAAAATTAGGGTTCCGGGTAGCTAGCGGCTTTGCTGTCCATACGCGCCGTCAGTTCACGTGCTCTCGTCAAGCAGCGACGTTTACCCACGGTACTTGGATCGGCCACAGGGTGAAATGACCCCGGTGTCCTCGGGCGGGTCCAGTGTGAAACCTCAAGTCGGGTTATGTCCTACTTTGGAGCTGTTGACCCGAAGCCATTGCCAACTACGGTGGCTAGGGCCACCTGCATTCGAAGATGATTTGCGCCGCTGTCCACTAGTAAGGGTGAAATTGGGTTGGATTGATGCCTTTTTCTTCATAAAAAAATCTCATACCTGTTAGCCCAAAAAATATGAACTTAATGCATCAATAATAATATGATATACCAATGGCATTTGGCATTTTCTTAAATTGAAGCTAGGGATGAGCTCACAAGATTAGGTACAGCTTGCAATTCAAGCCGTGCTGACTAGGTCCATCATCTTGGTTACTCTGAAAATCTTAACCTATACACGAATATTTCACATTTTAGACCGTTCAAATCTGGCGCGAATAATAAAAATAATTATTTTTTAAAAATAAATATAAATAATTTATATTTTAAAACAATTTTTTACCATATAATTAATTAATTAATATAAATTTTGTATTAGTTTAAATAAAATACTTGAATAACTCTTAAAATATAAAATATAATTATATATATAATTAACCAATTTTTAATTTTCCTCCCAAATATTTTATTATAAAATTTATTTTCATACTTTTAAACCGGATAAGCACATTCCAAACTCTATAAGTAGCCTAAAAACACCAGTTTAGCACAATTTTTTCATATCATACTTTAGAACCATACCAAATTTTACTACCCCAATTAGAATTTACTACTTCAATACAGCACGAGCATAAGATATGTTATGGGTTAATTTATTTTCTATCGGTCTCTGCATCCATAAGATTTTTCGAGTTAGGACCCGAATTGAACCTGTTGCTGTTTTCACGTGCAAGAGGACGTTGATTTCTATCTACTCCAGATCCAAAACTTCGGAGGTTTCCGTCGGGTAGAACTTTAATTATTCGATTTTCCGCCGTTAGGTTTTTTGCTTCCCTTTATACCCCTACAGGTGCTCAGAGAGAGAGAGAGAGAGAGAGGGAAGGTGGAGATGGCAGAAACTTGTACTCTCCTTTCGAACTACCTTCTAAATGATGAAACGGTGCAAATACAGATACCATCCCTGATGCTCCCACCCGAAGACTAGCAAATTCAGCAGAGGCAACGCATTGGAAATAATTAATGATATGACAGATCTCATGTTAGGACAATTCTGCGCATCGTCTCACCGACACACAGCCCGTTTCTTCCACACCATCATCATGCTTGGGTGTATCCCGACGCCAGTGCCCCCTCCCCTCCCTCTCTCTTGATCACGGCAAAATATGCTCCGGACCAGGCCACAGGTATGTTGCACAAGATCCTCCGTCCTCGGAATCCCAGTGAAGAGAACCCGTCATTCATTCTCCCAGGACTAACAGCTTTCTTGAACAAAATGCCCCCCGTGCCCTTGGCAATGCTACCCTATGTCTGTATACTCTGGCAAGGACGAATAGTCGTTGAGGCCGGAGAGTAATCCTGGGATATAATCGTGTGGAAGGGACTCCGAGGTTTCACTCTGCGACGGAAGATCCCCATCCATTACCAACTTGAAATTATCTTCACAATCATCTGCTGCTGCCCCGGTGGGTTCCACAAAGTCGAACTTCAAATTGGGGTCTCCCTCTGATGCCCCTAGTGGCGTGAAATAGGAGAGAAGGTCCCGAGCTGCTGGTTCGTAGTAAACGGAGTTGCCTGCATGAGTGGACACCGCGTTGGTCTTCCTGGACTTTGACTTCGGAGGCTTGACCGAGTCTGATTGGGGAAGTTTGTGTTTCCCCAGGGTCAGGAGGGGCTTCCCAGCAGTTCGAGAGTTGGCATCGTTTGTGGGGAAGGCAGCTGAAGCCCAACCTAGGCTTTCTCCGAGACAAGCGCATGATGACTCCCTGAATAATCGAAAGAAGACAATCTTAGTAGAAGAAAATATCGCTCTCGTGACTGGAAACCTTAGGAGGAATACTTTTTTTTTTTTTTTTCAATTTTTCCTCTCTTTATTGCTCAGTGAGGAAAAATAATGCACAACTGAACTGGCATGCAATTAGAATATCATAGCCAATCTCCTAAATGAAACATTAAGGAGTAAAAAACCCAACTGTACGGAATCATTTTTTTTTAAACCCAAGCATGAGATAAAAGGAGGCAAAGAGATGTGAGATACATAGTGACAGTCGCATAGAATTATAAAAGCACATACCTAAAACGAGATTCTGCCCCATGCTTCATCGATTTCAGACAATTCTTCCTGGTATCCCTTCCTTCCGGAGGATGGTACTCTCCAGGTATCGAGATAGTAAAAAATGAAGGCAATGGAACTAGAGCATCTTCCTGTTCTCGCTGGATTTCCAATGTTAATTGCAAACCTTCTTCAACGTGAGGAGCATCTTCCTCATTGTCTGAGAGAGAAACTACCTCATCCTGCTTCTTGTCAATGGCATCATGAAGGGCAGCTGATAGAAACGTCCTACTCTGGGCTAAGTTGGTCATTCTAAGCCTCCTTGGTGAGTCACGAGTAGAACTCTGCAGGACTCGATGCAGACGATAACCAAAAAGCCTTCCATTGGAATAGAGGCTATTTTTGGATGGCATGAATCTGTGTGAACAATCCACAGATTTAGTCGCCCTCCATACAGATGAGAGCAGAGCTGTGAAGTGTCTCTGAAGGAGCAACTCATTATCAGGCAATTCCGAGACAGCAGCCAAAAGCATTTGAATATTCTCCTGCAATGAGAAAGACATGAGCATCTCCCCACCTACCTTCTTTAAGATATGAACTAATTGTTAAGTCCAACTGGCTCTCAATTTTTAGTCTAATACTTCACATTCCGTTCAACAACTTGCAAATATAATAACATAAATTTGGCAATCAACTTCAAAGGGGGAAAAAGCTTCACAGTAATATAACTAAAACCAAGCCATCAATACTTTCAAAAATTCAATGCAAGTAAATCCTAAATTTACATCTAAACCTAATTCCGAACAGCAGTAATATGATTTCTTTCTTCCAGGATTTTTTGACCTTATATCAGAACTAGAGATCATCCCAACTGAAAATGGCTCCTCATCAGACATTGAAAATTCGAAGTTTACAGAAAAAAGAGCATAAACAAGGAGTGAAGTGGCAACAAGCAACATCCAGATTACCCAAAAGAATGTAGTTTATCTCACACAATCTATAATATGATGCAATGCAAATAGAAACAAAAAGGCGTGCTAAAATCTACGGTTACCTTTGTGACCCTAAAAAGAGCCTTTCCAGAGCCCATTGAACTACCCTTTTCACTTTGAGGGTTGTCTGATGTGGACAAGACATAATTCTGAATAAGCTCTCTGAACCTCTCAGAGCAGTGGACGGGATGCCGAAACCTACCACGGTAAGAACCACCAGAAGCCATCCCATAAAGCATATCACTGATGAAACCCCAATTTGGACCATATTCATGTACACCAGCACATAATACTGCATCCTCTTGGGTTGACCAAGGATCAGATGGTGGAATTCGATCTCTAGGCAAAAAATCTGCCTTCTTAAACTTCTCCATCTTTATTAGGACCGCACGTTTGGTAGTTATCATTGCAGTGGAGATTTTCCCACTCCCACGGCTCCGGCTAGGTATTTTCTGCTCATAATCAGAACCACTATGCTGCTTACTAGAAATATTACAGTCCTGATCTGAGGGAAGAATCTCCATAGAAGCATTCTTAAGTTTCTTCAACTTCTTTTTTGAAGTCTGTTCTTCGGAATCCTCAGTAGACTTGTCCTTCTTCCGTTTCTTCTGCATAGATGAATTGGGCGATAGTGCATCCAAAGATTTAAGCTCGCCATAAAATGGAACATCATCATCATCATCATCGTCGTCATCATCTTCTAGGTACATTGCATCTTCTGGAGGTTCTTCTTTGACAGATTTTGCTTCAGAAGCTAAGGAACCTTTCTTCAAAGATTTAAACTTGGCCTTTTTTGTCTTTTTCTTTGACTTAGACTTGGATGCCTTAGGAGGCTCACTCCTGCAAATATGTGCGGATCATCAATAGTCTCCAATCCATGAACCAAGATGCTTCAATATTAAAATCTAATAAAACAGCTCCAACTTTCAAATGCATAGGCTGCTGATTCTGAATTATACTGAATATTAAGCTTCATAGCTTTTGGACAGTATATTATACGAAGGAAACAAACTATCTTAACCTCAGCCAGTGTACCAGGGCAGTTTGTGCTCATATCTTGAAGGAGGAAAAATGGAACAAAGAAGTTTTCCTACAAGCACACTTACATCTCATTATAATTCTCAGTCTCAGCTTTCTCCTTCTCCCTGGCTTCCATTTCCAACTCTTCCATTAGCTGCATCACAAACAACAAGACTATTAGTCGCCTGGGCTTCAAGTCAGGAGAGTCATTAGAATATATTTAACGAATATCTTGTCACCAACTTGATGATGAGCCAATGCCTCAACTTGCTGTCTATATGCCTCTGTTGCAAAATCAGTATCCCATCCTAAAATCCACCAAAAATAGTCCATTAAAGAAAATTATAAAAAGGTGAAAATCCTAATCAAAAACAAAGAAAAGCCGGTTAGTGCCAATAGAAGGAGAAAGACTAAGTAGCAAGGTTTTGGGGGAAAAAAAAGTATAACAGAGCACTTTTAAATCAATGCCAGAGGAGAAGACTCATTGAGCAGATGACAAAAAAGCACTTACTTTCATATACAAAAGGTTCCTCATCATCATCGATTTCAGCTTCCATCTCTTCTTTGTACTTCTCTATACGATCCAGTTCCCATTCCATTTCTTCAAATCTTATTTGAGACTCCAAGGTTGCCTTGTCAATAATCGGGTCCCACAGTTCCAAGAACCTTATTGCGTAGCGATCAATTGGGCTTAGCTGATTCTCAAATGATGATATTGTCTGACCAGCTGCTGCTGCCGCCTCTGCCATCTGTCTTACATCGGCAAGCATGTCAACATCCTCTTCTTCTTTCACCACAAGAGTAAGGGCCTGCTCTTCAGTGAAATCACTGCTGTTGATCATTGTCCCAGTCTCCTTATCCAGAGATGTGTTCAACCCACCCTCATCTGCAGGCTCATCATCCTTCAAGTCTTCCTCATTAACAAATTCATCATCTTCCATCCTCCCAATTGGTTCCTCCGTGAATTCTTGGTTATCGACAGCCTCTTCCTGTTCCACTTTCTTCAGCGCCATATAATCTGCCTCATCTTCAGCATTTTTAAGAGCAGCCTCAACATCTGCATTAGACAAAGAGATATCGGTGCCATTGCTATCATTTTTTTCCCTCTGCATATTTTTCACATACAGGGTCCTGTGACCTGAGAACAGTTCCATGGGATCAAGCTTCTTGAAGAATTCGGTGTTGTACCCACCACTTTGTATAACAAGATCATCAAGAGCACGCTTTTGATTTGCTTTCTTCAGTATGTTCTCTTCAATGGTGCTCTCACTAATTAATCGATAGATATGCACTTCACGCGTCTGCCCAATCCGATGGCATCGATCTTGAGCTTGCTGATCCATTGCAGGGTTCCAGTCACTATCATAAAAAATAACAGTGTCTGCACCAACTAAGTTAATACCAACACCACCACTACGAGTGGACAAAATGAAAAGAAAAATTTTGGGATTTGTGTTGAACCGCTGCATCAGGGTCTGCCTCTCCTCTGGTTGTGTGGACCCATCCAAACGCATGTATGTGTAACCATACAAGTTTATAAAAGCTTCCAAAACATCAAGCATCTTGGTCATTTGGGTAAATATTAATGCCCTATGACCTTCAGATTTCAATTTCCTCAGCAAGACTGCAAGTTCCTGCAACTTCCCACAATCAAACTGAATAAGCCGCCTATCAGGAAAATACACTTGCCTGCGAACAACAGCTGGTCTGACAGGTGATAAAAGAGGAGAGAATGTTTCAGAGCATTTTTTCTTGAATTCTGATGACAGAAAGACAGGACTGCGACTTTTACTGCACCAGCAAACAGGTTCAGGAGACCGTGCTGCAGGAATTGCAAACAGAAAACTCTCGACAATATCAATCATCCTCTCAAAACGCTCAACTGGTGAGAGAACAATCTCTGCAAGCTTGGAGGAATATAAGTGTGATAAGCAATTTGCCTTCTGCCAGTGGATGTCATGAACTGGATGCCTAATTGTTACAATCTTCCTCAGGGTTGTTGAGTACATGGGTTTCTTCCGGCACCTGAGTGAATTCCACCAAGCAATGGATGCTGCATGTTCCTCTGCTTCTCTCAGTCTCTCCTCTTGTATGGCCTTTTGGATATCCTCAAAGATATTCATTCCACCTGACCTCTTCTGATCTTTCACTCCATGTCTGATTTCTTTATCAACCTGATCCATGATTAAACTCGATGGAGTTTCAATGGCCCTGACTTCATCACCCTCCCATGAAGTCATGCAAAAATCATGATGGGTAAACAGAAATCCTAATCCTTGAAGGTCAATTGCAGTAAAAGGACCTTCTGAAAATACAGAACAGACAGAGGAACTTAATTGCATGACAATGCCAGTCATATCAAAAGAACTTATGATTGGCCGGCCCTCAAATAAATCAGGGTGGTTGCAGACTTTGCGAAGTTGCATTATAACACTAATCATTCCAAAAAAATTTGCGCTCACCAAAGTTGCTTGTGTCTCCGAGCTAGCAATGAAGTCTTCGTACAGATTCCGCTGCCTCCTAGAAAGTCGACAGTATATTACATGTTCATGTTTCATCGGAAGCTGCTTCTCCACATCCCTCTTCAATCTGCGGAGAATGAAAGGTCGCAGAACATTATGCAGCCTGTCAATAACTTCCTTATTGACCTTCTCCTGACCCTCCACCATTCCAGATATTGGATTAACAAACCAATCCTTGAATTCTTGATGTGACTGAAATATGTGAGGCATCAAAAAGTGCATCAAAGACCATAGTTCCATAAGATCATTCTGCAGGGGCGTGCCAGTCAACAAAATGCGCCGCTTTGAGTGGAAATTCAAAAGAGTTTGCCACCTCTGAGATTTCCAGTTCTTAATCAAATGAGCCTCATCCAAGATCAGGTACTTCCACTTCTTCCGCTTGAAGATTTTTGAATCCTGTATGACGAGCCTGTAAGTAGTTATGCACACATGAAAGGAATTTGGTTTCATCCAACCTTGCCTCTTGAATCTGCGCTCCTTTGCACTTCCAAAGTAAGTTAATATCTTAAAAGCAGGGCACCACTTCAGAAATTCAGTTTCCCAATTTAGCATGACACTAGTCGGAACAACAATTAGGTGAGGACCCCATATTCCCTTCTCACAAGCAAGGTGTGCAAGAAGGGCAATGGTCATAATCGTCTTTCCAAGTCCCATCTCATCAGCTAAAATACCATTTAATCGTTTCTCATACATGGTTACAAGCCAATCAAGCCCAATATGTTGATACTCCCGTAACGGATGCTTAAGAAGAAAGGGAAATTTTGTGCGCACTTTGGTTGTCGAGAATGTGTTTCCTGTTGGTTGAGCAGATCTGGCAGCTGCAGCAGCATCTGCAATTCTAGAGTCACTCTCCCTCACCTCAGATCCATTTTTAACTTCTGCTTCCCATTCTTCGTCAGGAGAAGAGTGTAGCATCAAGCCTTCCCCAGCTGCGACATACTTGTTAGGAGAGGCATCTTGTTTTCTCAACTCTTCATGCTCAGAGCCTGCAGCATCGTCAAGATCTTCTGATAGAGCAGAGGCATAATCAGATTCCTCCTCTGAGATAGGACCGTTAGTGAAGTCCTGAGAAACAATAGACAGCACACTTACTATCAAATTCTGCCAATATATGAAGATTATATGAAGAAAATAATTCAGAATACCTTCTTATATCTTGCCATTAATTCTTCAATTGGAATTTCACCATCCTTCTGCAACAGTGCAAGCTGGAAAATGTGGTAGATATGAGGATTACATTAAAAAATATATATATATAATAGACACGAAGATTCACAAGTTGAAATTTGGGTTTGACTACAGCAAAGTTTAAATTATGCCTTGCTCATAAGTTACTAAAGGCAATCAATTAACAACATTAAAAAAAAACCCTTCAATTTCTATTCTCATAAACTTAGATACCATGACCTCCCTCGACTTGTATCAGCATGCTAACTAAGTTGGAATTATGAAGAAAAAGTCATCATAAAATCATCTCTACCTCATCCATGGGATCGTATGATTCTGCCTTGGCCAATTCCTCCTCCTCTGACAAAGTTGCTTCATCATCCTGTGTATAGAGCACACATGTGGTAGGAAAACTGAAATTTGTATGTATGAAGTAAACTTCAGCATTTTGGTGGGGGAAAGGACTCAACCATCATAGTCAGCATCATGCTGAGAAACACAAAATGTTTATTCAAATATTTGAGCTTAATATATTACTCTTGGAAGTAACGCACCAGTTGTACATAGCAGTTAAATCTTACTGGATACAACTACCCTACAAAATTTTCATCAATTTTCTAGTTAAAAATAGAAATCCCTTTCAATCTACAAATCACAAATAAGTTACTTACCATCAAACTTCCTGATTGCTAAAGATTCTAATAGGAGAAGAAAACATGCCATTCAGAGCAGTGTTATCTTCTCAACAACAACCAAAGAAACAACTAAATCGATTACTTTTGATATGGTTAGCAAAAGGTGATCAAGGGAATGCCAAATCTGAATGGTTGACCTAATCACACATACAACTTCAGAGAAAAGATCTGTTTTGATTATTAAAAATACTCATCTCGATTGAACGGAAATGCAAGTCCATTCTAATGCAATTAAACACCAATACAACAAGATATTCAAAATGTTTTTCACACATTCAGTATCAACATAACAATGTAGGAAGACAAACAAATTGTACAGGGGCATAAAGGAAGCACGCTCTGGCATTTCATACCTTGTCTTCTCCACCAGCTAGAATGAAATCACCATCTTCCTATATGATAAAAGAAGCTGTTCAGCTAGAAACTCCAAGAAAATTGCTCAGACAATGGCTTTCAAAATAAAAAATGCCTTTTTTTTCCTTTTTCTGGATAAAAATAAAGTGGTTAAAAGTGGTAGAATCTGATACACAATCTAGAATCTATACAGGTAAGTACTTTGGCTTTAACACCAACACAAAATATGACAACTTTTCCCATGTAAATCACCAAATTTCAACATTTAATGGTTACATGTTCTCCCCTGAAAAATGCTAATTGTATAAAAAAAGGGAAGAAAAACTCCATCTAAAAAAATAATAATAAAGCAAACTACAACCAATGAAATACTTGGAATAAGCAAGTCCTGCCCCCTTCTCATTGCAGAGGTCAATATATGGCTTGCCTAAACGAGGGTCAGACTTAATGAAGAATAACAGAGATTCTTTGACTAGTGATGATTTGCAAACAACTGAACCTGTTCCAGTTACTAGAACTTTCATGTATCGAGATATCTCAAATATTCACATGCTATCTATGTAAATGAAATAATACAATTCTAGCATGCCCAAAAATATCTCTCTTTTTTAAAGTAATTTCTTGGTGCTCACCAAGATGGTTCAAAATATCATACACAAAATTAATGACCTGATCTAAGTACCATGAAAGCATGCCCAAGAAGTTCAATGACAAATTGTAAGTCCCCATGAATCTTAGCACCAGCAAAATTATTGATGGCCACTTTTTCCATGATTTGTTCATCCATGTCTGGTAATAAACAAACCCAATAATATACACCTATAGAATAGTCCTCAGATCAATTGACTACCAGTGTTGACAAGTGAAGAAAAGTCAAAGTACCTGCTCCTCATGAAAGTCATAATACAAATTTTGGTTCTTGGATTTCTCCAAGGCTTTGCAATGATTGTTCCCTTGGCATGTAATGATTTCAGAAACATGCTTTTCTGTTGTAGACAAGCTTCCATTACTTTCAGCCTGGGTGTAAAATATAGATACTTATGTTGAGCACAGATTTTCTCAAAAACAGAATAATGCAACTTTAAACACATACAACTTACACAACGACGACCAGCTGCGCTGTCTGTCTCTATCTTGCCAGTGGAATTAAGATTCTTCCTCAGGCCTACAGGATGCCACCATCTCAGGAGAAAGATATGCATTTGGTAAATAAAACTACTATTATACCATGTCTTACCCTTGTCAAGATCTCTATCACCTGAGGGCTCTGCTGCAGCCCCTTCACTGGATCCTGCACCCTTTTCCTGATCTCCATGATCTGAGGACTCCGCAGTAGCATCTTCAATGGTTCCTGAATGAGTTTCTTCTACTTTCTTAGAATGGGTACATTAAATGAGACTGCTGACATATTACCACCAAATTGGAAAACTAACAAGTACAAAAATATCATCTCCTATAAACAAAAATCTTACTTCTCTCTCGGGAAAAAAAAACATATTATGGAAGCAGAAAAACTTGAGGGGCAAGGATTCCCAATAGACAGGTGACAGCAATATACCTTTTCCCACAGCATATCGTTTGAGTAACTCCTCAAGTGGAATATCCATTTCATTTTGCAGAGCTTCCAATTCTTCTTGCCTTTCTTCTGCAGTTATGAGAGCCTCATCTTCCTCGATAGTTTGCTCATCATCTTCCTAGTACAGGTTCAGTCCAGCAATAGATCATATCAGGAAAGAGATTGCGTGAGACAACATAAAAAATAAAAATAAAAAAAGTATGAAATGAAAAATTATCCATAACCATACATATGACGTGGACAGTTGACACTAGAAATTTGGATGCACTTAAAAGTAATAATCTAAAAAAGAAAAAGGGAAATATTTCTGCACTTAAAAGTAATAATCACAAAACGGATATATGCCTATAGCATATATCACTGATAGACCAGATGATGCATTTTAACTTATAATCACAGAGTATCTTGCAGGCACAAGATTACAGATGGCATGGCAAATGAACCTATTCAAGTGTCTCAATAAAGAGACAACTTTAAATGGATGGATATGCACCACCCCATCACTTTTCTATGCATAATAACCCAAGTTCCCCCTTTCTATCTATCAGCAAAGTTCCAAACAAAAAGAAGCCCTGTTTACCAGGCAAAAGAAGCTCAGCTTCTTTCTCTATGTAGAAGAGCTATTATGAATGGCCAAAAGGAAGAGGCTAAAATATTCTAAAAAATTTTCATACTAACTGCAGAAGCATATCCTCAAGCAGAATTAATTTTTATTATGTCATGTTAGAAAACCAGCATCCGTAACCAAACTATCACCAAAGGCTGTAATAGTAGGTGTTATAAAAGGATGGAAAACATTTAGAAAATGTAGTAGGAAAATCCCATTAATAAATAAACTAGCCTAACTAGGAACCGTAATAACAACCAAGTTTCACCATACCAAAAGAGGCAAGATTACACACAAATTTAAGATGAGGAGGTACTCACTGATGCATCCTCGGTCTGTAAATCAAAGTCTTCATCATCAGCAGTCTCACGAAGAGGCTCTGTAATTGAAAATAATCTATTAAACCAAGTTCATGAGACCACTTATAGTAGCAACTGAATAACTATACTGACCAGCCTCTAATTCTATTCCCCCCTCTAATCTATCTTCATTAGCTCCTTCATCTGAGATTTTCATTAGACGATCGGGAGCATTATCCTGTTGCAAGGGCCTGTGTATATCTACAAGATTTTCTGCTAGCATCGTTGAATATCTGCAACAGAAGCAGATGAAAATATTAGATAATAAAAAAAAATCATGATTGAAAAGAAACAACACAGAGGGAAACAGTCAAATTTATTGCTACACCTTGAAAATAAAAATTAAATAGAAATAAAACCATAACCTTTGAACAATCCATGAGGAAAACTGTGACTCACCTCTCAGTTTGGCCAATAAGAAACTCGAGCTGCTTATCAAGTGCCTTTTTCTTTTTCTCATCAAGCTGCATCTGATGCTTGTAGAGCACCTGGCAGTAAATTCCAGGTTAGAATACCAGTTCCAGATTTTCTAAGAAAAGGAAACAATCAGAAGAAACATATTTTGATTGAACTTGCCAGTTTTTCTATTTTCATCCAGAACTTCTTCACATCCTTTGAAATGTTTACTGCAATCTTTCTCATTCTGTGCTCTTCTTCCTGATACCAAACACAAGCAGAGTCAGAAAAGGCATTACATTCTTTTCCACCTTCACCAATATTCTATTTCCATAATATGCTGTAAAGAATTAAACGACAGCTGGGAGGGAAATATAGAACCTTTAGTTTTCTTTCTCCCCTGGTAGCCTGATCCAGCATACCCTTGCTTGCTCTTAATGCAACCCTCTTTGCCTGTGCCAGCTTCCATTTTCTTTCTGACTCAAAATCCTGCAGATTGCTGGCTTAGTTAGCATGTGAAGCAGAAGGAGTAGCTCTGTTTTCACCCTAGAGCTAAAACATAAGATCATGCATGAGAGGAGATACTATGGATAGTAAAAAGCAACTATATATAGAACTCCATTTTAACTGACAAGGTTTTCCCAATAAAAAGATGAACAACGGAAAGCACTCTTACCTTTGACAGCCAAACCATCTCTTCTAAAACATGATCCCAGTGAGCTTTGGGGCGATGAGGTTCTCTAGGTGCTTCCAGCGCCTACAATTCCCACTTACATCAATTAATGTTCTTCAGATTATAACTTAAGCATATGGATACATAATCCAGAAAATTCTAACAGAGGCTTATAGAATTTTCACTTTAACAAATCACACAATTCATGTACAGCCATAACAGGCTCTTACATTTGGGAACATGCTATGGATTGAAAAATGAACAAAATAAGGTGTACCACTCCACAACATGACAACACCATTAACCATAGCAGGAATAAGAAATAATGTGCTAATGTGATTGGTTGCTAAGATTAAACAAGACAGAAGACCTTGCAACCATGTAACAGCAACCCTACATGATAAAAAAATATCAATAAATTGATAGTAATGTAAAATAACCTTTTGGCGTCGAGCTCTTGTATCATGATCAAGTTTTGATCTTGGACCCTTAGATGCCATAATAATCCCAGGTATCTATATCATTCTGGACCTGGTGATATCTGCATTCTATTGAAAGAGTGGGCAATATCAAAATGAGCACTGAGTGACCACTAGTAAAAGTATAAGAACATTGATATGCATACTACACTTGTTAATCTGCCAAAAAGGGTACACTAACTCACAATTAATTAATCACACCACAGAGAGGAAGAAAAGGCATAAACCAATAGAGGAAACATGTCAATTCGGTTCCACAAGTATATTTTTAAAAAAACAATTCTACAATCAGAAAAAAATCCATGACAAAATTAGCCTTGCTCAATCCCCTCGAAAGAATCCTAAAACCCATCCAACGACAAAAAAATCTAAAATGATATGCAAATAATGGCATACTGACAGGCTATAATAGATAAAACTTCAGAAATATTGAATATCCAATGGCCAGCATAAATTTCTAGAGCAGTGGCTAGGAAAATCCCTGCTGTATCTCTTGCATCGGAAGTACAAGTCAGAAAGTTGAAATAGCACCTTACAAACAGTTAAAATTCATATGATGAATGATTACAACTGAGCAACAGAAGGGATAAATTAAATCCATAAGAGCTTCCCTCATTGTCATGCGCCTAAATTCTCAATTTCTGACAGAGCTAGGACATGATCGACCCAATACTCTCTTAAAATGCCAGTCACAGAAAATGAAGCAGCACTCAAAAGTATAAGTTTTCAAAGATTGATCACTCAACCACATTTTCAAGGTTGATTCCTGAACCAAATTATTAGAAAGGCTCTTCCAATTGTTGTCACAGCTTCTGCTTTCCTCCAAAACCAACGCAGAGAGCCTTGATAGAACTCTACAACTCACCTCAGGGCCTTAAGCAGTCCCCCCCCCCCTCCCATTGTAGTACTAAAGTCACAAAATGGCATGTTCTGAACATTAATTTCAATAGAGCTAAATGCCGGTGCCGAGAAAGTTTCTACTTGAAGCAAACCTCTACAGTACAACTATACGCACGCAATCGACGAGAAAAAATATCCTAGCTCATAAAACTCCATGAGCAAACACTTGAAGCAAAAATTTCGTGCCATACGACTCTGATTTAAAGTGAAAAAAAGGGAGCCATCGCAACTATCATCCCACGAAGACAAAAAGATGGCTTCAATCACCTTGCGAAAAAGATCAAACAGCATCCTCTACTACTGAAAGAAGAAAGAGCACAATCCAACATCATTCTGCTCCTTCATTGAGCCTTTCCCAAGCTATCAAGTGGACTAGAAAATCAATAAAACTGACCTCGAGGAAGCTCGAACTCTACTCCGACTTCCTGCTTGGAACAACACCGAGTTACGCTGCCAAAACTCCCCGCAGAGAATCTTTAGAAAATGAAATCCGAAAGGGTAAGTGTCTCCAGAGATGCGGAGGGCCGCTAGTGGCGCAAGGAGAGCTCAGATGCATGCATTAGTGTGCGGAGCGAAACGGCGAGGTAGAGGACGAGAGAGAAACTTCGACCGTGGGAAGGTCAGATGGAGACGCCGGTGGGGGGCGGCCAAGGGCTAGGGCTTGAAGTCGGGTCAGGTCCGAAGACGAATCCCAGATCCGAATAAGAATATCAGTATCAGACGGTTGGGGGAAACAAATCTCTTGTCATGGACTTGTTTGGTTGCTTTCTCTTTTTTTTTCTTTTTTTTCTTCTCTCTCTCTCTCACCTTTCTTTCGCTCCCGCAGGGCAGAGCCAAGAGCGCTCTCTACTGTGCGTGTACTGTCACGGAGGCAGGTGCGGTGGGTGGGGCTTTCCTTTTATACTTTTCATTTACATTTATTTATTTATTTACTAAATCGGATAAAAAATGTAAAAAAATAAAAAGAAAAAAGAAAAGATAGGGCTGCAGAGTGGAGATGAAACGTCTAATCTTGCCGAGCGTTGCCGGTGGGCACCTCGCCTGTACTATTTAAAGTTTAAACGAGTCTCTCTTCTAGCAGCTGTGATGCTCTATGCCATTTTCCTTCCTCTCAGCGCTTAGTCGATGGACCTTTTCGATCGTTCCACACTGTGATTGATTCGAGCTTCTCGATCCTCCCGGCATGGCTCCCCGACGAAGGTGGTTATCCTTCCTCTGTTCTATCCACCGTCTGGCTTTTGCTCGATTTCTATCAGTTGTTCACTTGTGTTTTGTGGTGGTCTTGGATTCCTTCTTCGATCGATCGATTCGGCTGTAGCTCCTAGTGATTCCTTTCTGTTTTTATCAAACACTCAATTGCACATCTGCAGCGTTCTTTGGCTTTATGACTCTAATCGTTTAATCTTCTCCTGCTTTGTCTAAAATTATGTTTCCCGATGATTGCTTAGGCTCGTAGGTTACTCGGTGCGTCATCTTTCTAGTTTTTGAATTCTAGGTGGTGGATTCTACTTTCTCGACTGAATATTTGGAGGACCGTTTAGCTTAATGTGATTGGCAGCTCCTCTGTTCCGAGGCCTGCAGTCCTGTTCTTCCCTGATTGACTGTGCCAGCTCTTAGCTTCTCGTTATGTCCTATCTCTAAATTCTACTTAGCGAAACCTGCTTTGTCCTGATTGAAATCGAGTTTATTAATTCTAATCAGCCTCTCTTCTACTATGATCTGGACTCGTGACGTGGATGATTCAGTTTGTAGCTCCTCACGGTTCTTATTCATAAACAATGGATTCTGTTTTCTCTCTCTCTGTGATCTAGCATTCTCTTCTGGACATTCCGGTTACAGCTCCTATTGTTGTCGTGAATTCTTCTAATTGCAATTGAAGGCCTCAGTTTATTCCCGATCAATATCTCCGGTTTGATAATCCGTAATTATGTTTTTTAATGCATGACAGCTTCCTGCAATATCATATTATCTCTGGATTTGGGATTCTCTTTTACTGAACTGGGCATTTGCTTCACTCGTTTTGCTTACTTTCTGGTAGTAATCTGTCTTCTCTACGGCCTAGAATTTTGTTTTTGTTGATTAAGCTGGTAACTTCTTTTAGTTGTGCATGTGGGAAGTGCCTTTTGTTGATTAAGATTTCATCAATTCCTATGCCTGTGGGGGTGGTAAAATACATATCTGTTCAGACTGGCTCTGGATCTTGATAGTTTATACTGGGGAGGTGATATTTCTGTTTGACTGATAGGGAGATGTTCGATGATTTTGTTGAGTCTCTGACCGCTACACCAGTTAGTATAAATTCAACTGGCTTTCATAATTTCACAGGAGTTCTCTGGGCATGGAACATACTCTTGGTATACTCTGTTCATTCCATGTAGCCAAGAGCCTAAATTTGAACTATAAGGTGTTTTCCTGTAGTTGTGAATAAATCTCCATTGAGTACTTAGAGCAAACTTAAGTTCTCCAATAATTTGGCCATTGACCCTTACTGATGGACATCCTTTGAACAGGAGGGGAAGAGCGTGTTGTAAAGTGAAGTGGACATGATTGTCTCTCCGAGAGGCAGCCAGCTTGGGTAAAAATGCCAGTATGGGAGACAGATATGGGTAACCGTGGGCCAGCATTAAAAAAGGAGGATGTTTCATGGTCAGATAATTGGAGTTCATTTGGAATCTTTACCATCAATTTGTTTGCAGCAAATCATGAAGTTTTTCTGTATCAACTCGTGTTTATGGTCTGCTTTGCAGAAAGGACGAGAGCGTGGTTGAATTTACAGAAAATCATGCCCAATGAAACAAATCATTTACAAGATTCTACACTGACGTGAGAGGGAAAATACAATCTACTACAACTACAAAAGAAGTTCAAAGGAACCTTTTTACAAGATGATCCTAACATTTAAAATGCCACTCCCAGCTGTCCAGTGAACAAAATAGATTCTCAAATATGTTGTAGGGGCTTCAAACTTAATACTATGACGCTCAGTGACCATCTCCAAGAATGGTGTATTTCATGATAAGCAACATCCTTGAGCAGGTAAGATCTCTCGCTCATCCTCGGAGAATTCAAAATGAGATTTGACAGTTTCCAGCAAGTTCAATGGTTACAAACAGTTAAGATAGGAAAGTTAGCAGATGGACATACGGGCGCCCTGGCACTCTGTTTCCTCCTTGTTGATTAGTTCCAGAGAGCATACACGATAATGTGTGCGGTCTTTTGGGGCAAACTTCCGAACCTGAATCATTTGTCAGCATATACAATTATAAATGTAGAGCTGACTGCTATCAGTTTATCAGCACAGACCAACAATCATTAGTGCAGATGAGGTGCAGCAAAGGATGCCATGTTGCACATGTGACCATTCGATTACGTCAACAATTACTACCTGACTGAAGCATATGCTTCCTGCTCGAGGCAGTGAGTTTGGGCCGCCTTCTTGTTGGTGAAGATACGCGAGTGAGTGACAGAACCTACAGCATGCCTTTCCTTTCCCGCAGCACGTCCTCACCTTGAATTTCTCTTCTAGTATGATGGATGAAGATTATCATCAGTACCAAGACGAGTGAATATAAGGGAGGGGAATTGATCACACGATGAATTTGTTGCAATCTGGGCCACATCTCAGTGGGATACATCATCAACCAGTGTATATTATCAAACAAATGCAAAAAAGTTTAGTTTTCTTCAGAAGTTCAATGGTTTTCCTGTTTCAATCATTCAATTATTATCCTTCGTTAACAGCCATCCCTATGCTCCATTTTCCAGGTTCTGCGACTGCGAGTTCTTGAATTTCAGCCTGATCACTAATGTAAAATACCTGGTCTTCTTCAACTCTCATTCGTCTATAGATTTCTTCCGAGCACTCAAAAGAATAATTCTTTATCCCAATAAACTGTCCATCCTCTGGAAACCATAAATCTTCGTACTTCGGGAAATGAAGCCAACCACTTCCTCGAAGAGTGCACTGAAACTTGACGAAATCCATTTCTCTCCCCTTTTTACTAAGAGCTTGATGAAATTCGTAAGGTCGAACTTTTGGAGTCAACAGAAGGAAATGGATACACGAGAATGACGTAGTCTAGCTACCCAATAACCGCTGCTACGTAAGACTTCGCCGTCCATATCACGCACACGCTTCTTAAACCGAAGCTCCAAGCAGAAGACTCAAAATGGAAGTGTCGCGAAGGAATCAGGTAAGACTTGGAGGCGAATAAATCGAGTGATATGCAGGTGGAATTAGGCCCATTAAATGACTGGGTAGTAACTAACGAGACTCGAGGTCGGCCATTAAATGATAATGGGCCCAATAGCCCATCAAGTTCACGGGCCTTGCGGCCCGTTTTAGAGTGACTCCAAGTTCGATCACCCTTGGAAACTATGGAATGTCATCTAGCTTGCACTGTCCTAAATTTTTTCAGTCTCTCATGCCCTTAATTAATCTCCTGTCCTATGTAGCCGAAAGTCAGCTTTGTCGGGTTAACGATCAGCGTGTTATGTGTCCGGTGGTCATACTTGCGCGATGCCACAAGCAGGGCTCCACGGGCATTCAGAGGCTACGTGGGAACGGGCTAAGAGTTGAGTATTGTTGTTGGGCTCTCGACTAGTTTTGCGACGTAAAGAGTCGAAAGTCCCCCTCTTTTCCGATCGAGAGAATGCTCCACAATCACGGCGATGATTCCCAATTTTTCGAGGTCCGTTCGATCCAACGCATTTCGAATAACTAACGAACCGTGAAGATAACCCAAGTAAGTGCAGTACAATACAGTCATTCGGCGGAACTTACTGTGTCCTCCGGGGAGCAAAAATCCCGAGAAATCATGTGGTTACTGCCTTTGGCATAAAGTCAGTCCACAGATTGGGTGAGAAAGAAAACAAAAGGCGAGAGAGAGAGAGAGAAGAATTGGTGTTCATTAAAGGGATCCCATGTCCCGTTTCGTAAATAAATTTGGAATTCAAGTTTTTAAAATGGAAAAAAATATATAATTAAAAATGTTTCACACCCTAATAATAAGTTGATATAATTAAAATATAAATTGGGAACCCTAAATTTCTAGTTATGATCTGCGCACGTTGATAGGGAAGGGAAACCTGGAAATTAGGGAGCAGAGCTCCCTCTTCTCCCTCTCCGACCCTCCGAGTTAAAGCGAGAAAAGGAAAAAGAGCGGCAAAGGGAGATTTTTGATTTGGAATAAAGGGGGATGGATAGATGGACGTGAGAAGGAATATAATTAAAGAAGCATCGATGCCTTACCCTCCTCCTCCTCCACTCTTCTTTTATTTTTCACTGTTTCCATGACCATACAAAAGCATGTATTAATTACATACATGTAAACTTTGAGCACCGGTTACGGGCTTACATCGATCGACTATTTCTCGATAGTCAGCACACTAAACCGCTCGAAACCCCTTCACCTGTATGAACCGACTAGCAATGGATTTGTAAGCTTTATAGCGAGTCACTGCAAATTTTGTTATGGAGATCAGATGGATCCGACCATAGGTCAAGTGATTCATCAACAAACAATTTAGATGCTTTTGTGGCGACTGTTTATTTTATTCTGAATCACAATGTGATTATTTGAAGAATCAGTGCATAAAGATTTTCTTTTTTTTAAAACCCCAGCAATGGGAAGTCACTTATTCATGGAGAGTACGTAAGCCACCGGCTCCAGCACGGGTCCCAGTAGGCCAAGTAAACCCTACCTAGCCTTTTCTTGACAAGATCGCGAATCGGTGTTAGTTCGAGGAAGATATGGTAAATACTCGTCATGACCATGTTACTCCGAGATTCCCTGATGCTCACACCAGATTTCCCCCCACCAGCAGCAGCACACATCCATGGAAAGTCCAACTCACCCATAGCTTTTAGTTTATTTTACTTTGATTTTGTATTGATGATATTTACTCCACGTCAATCCATCGACTAATTTATTAAATAATATACCATATAACTTGAAATTTACTATTAATTCTCATATATCAATTTTCAAAACTTTCAAATCTTATACTCCATCGACAGTATATTATCAAGTCACAGCCAAACTGATTAATGGAGGGTGAACTCACCGATAGCTAAGGAAGGCTTCAAATTGCGAACCTAGCCGAGGCACCCAGAACAGGCGGATGCCACACGTGTACTTTGTCAGAATGCGGTCATCCTGATGTTGAAGTAAATACAAAATTACTGTAATTCCGTCTAAATAAATAAATATAGGGCATAAAAAAAAAAAAGGAAAATGGCTGCACGCATATCTATCGCCGTATGAGCTGCCTTGAAATGCTCCTATAGAATTAGATTACATTAATTTTTTAGTTAGGGTACGTACTTCTCATGTCAGTCCCTGCTTGGCCTTGAACAACTAACTAATTAAATTCTAAGGAGGTAATTAACGGCCAAAACTAGGCGTCCGACGTGATTCGGAGACTATTTTTCCTTAGTTGGTCGTAAAGTTCCTGGTTCCGAGCCTTGGGATTGGAGTTTTATGCCGTAGTCGAGTCGACCGTAGACTCGAACCTGCATTTGCCCACCCGGTTGGTAGGCATCAGGGCGTGTATATCTGCGGAAAATAAATAAATAAATTAGAGCAAATGCCTGAAAAAATAGAAAATTACAAATTAATGAAAGGCGGAAAAACAAACCCTAAGAACATCATGAATTAAAGTGTGTAAAGAAAGTTAAAGGAATGAGCATGCTTTAAATTTACGAAAAGGTAGAAAAATCTGAATTTTGCAATATATATATATATATATATATCTTAAGCATGGTAGGAGTTTATAATTTCTTAGCCATACTAAGAGTTTATAATTTCTTAGCCATTTAGCCATGCCCTTTGGACTATTAACTTATATTCGAACTCGATCAAGTAATAAAAATCTTATTATCACTCATTAGTCGAAAACGCTTTTCAATAATTAAAAAGAAAAAAGGCTTCCGGGTTCCTCGGATCGACTGTCTCGTGAAATCGACAAATTTAACTTGTCTTATTTTGTCGGGCAGTGGAAATTTTCCAACGTCAAAGTTGAGGACGTGCAGAAATGTCCCAAGATTCATAAAAAATTATTATCAATTATTTATCCTCTTGTTTTTTTTTTTGGTGTATAATTCACGACGAGATGATGAGGTTTATCATCGTTTTATCACTTCTTATGAGTAAGCGTAGTCCCACATTCCATAGACTATCATACTCCATCATGCAATTCTCACACCCATATTTCATAATTCGAAGAAAGGTAAAGACTTGTCCCTAAGAGCAACAGCACAACATGCTCGATCATCTCTCATCCCCAAGGAATTGATGCAACCTCAAAGAGCTAACCACCCCTGTGCCGTAAATGGGTAACATCTGTCTGGATTAAACTAAACAGTGATCTAGGCCATCGAAATCCATACATATATATCAACTTAAATTAATTTTCATTTGGTGTGACTAATTCACAGTGGGTTGGAGTGGACGGCCGATCCAATCCTTCTCTTCCCCAGTCAGGCCTACTTTTTCTCTTCTTCTTCGTTTTGCCCGTCGAGAGGCGTCGTTCTTCTACATGCTCCTGGCTAGCATTTCATTGAATCGCCGGTCCGATTCCTGCTTCTCCAAGATGAACTTCTCGTGGCACCTGGCAATGAACACGTCGGCCAGCCGGTCTATCTCATTCTTCCGCGGCTGCTCACTGTTCCCCGCCGTGGAAACTTCCCCGTGCACCTTCTTCTCCTCGAGCCATTGGAGGTACCCTGACAGCTCCGGCGGCTCGTCGTGGTAATAATCCCCTCTGTTATCTACGTACTGCCACGTGGAGCCGGAATGGCTGCAGAGCGACTCGTGGCTCGTGGCCGTGGCCGGGGCCGGGGTGCCGCCCTGAAGGACTGAATTGGGGACCGACCTGTAGCGGGAGGAGCACCAGTTGTAATGGAGCCGGAACGAGCCGAAGTATATCTTGTTGGTCTTCTTGTTCCGGGTGAAGTAGATGAAGAGGTGGACAGGGCTCGAGGAGCCCTTTCGGAAGATCTTGACCAGGAAGGATTTTGCGCGGGTGAGGGCCCGGGCAGCACGTCGGACCTGTGAGAGGAAGAGGGCGTGGACTAGAGTTTTCGTGGAGGAGGAGGAAGGAGATGGCATTTTCAACATGGACGAGAGGATTTGGAGAGAATTTCGAGCTTAAAAGCTTGCAGGTGGTGGGATAACTGGGCACCACAATCGTGTTATATATAACTCTCAGAGCTGGAAGGTCCCTTTTTACCTACTTATCTATTCTATGCTTCATATCCCCTTACGTAGGTAATTAGCTGACCTAATTAACGGGCCTGTTATGAAGAAAATAAGAGACACTTTGTATTAAAAAATTATTCGATAACAATTATTTATTTTATTTTATTGGGGAAATATTTAACATTCTGATAAAAAAAATAATGGAATATTTAACATATATTATTTATACATAAATTATAAACTATAAAGTGAGCAACTCAAGAACGGCGGTCTAGCAGCCTCAATTTCCGGGCAATAAATATTACAGAGCCCGAGGAATCCCATAATTTGAAAAATCCCTCTGCCGTATAAATCTCCGCTTAGGATCACTAAAGGTTACTCTCCAGCTTCTTCATATATATATATATATATATATATATTCTATGTTATCTTGCGTTAGAAAACTATTTGATTTTGCAATCTAATCCCCCCACACCCCCAAAATTGGCATTGTTTAGTCGGTTATCGATTATCTAATAGGACTTCCCTGCACTAAAAGGGGACAAGTATCGAGGGTCTAAGCAAATTTTGCTGAAGCCAAATCCTGAAAATTTACCAGTGGTAAATTATATATATATGCATTAAAGATACTGGTAAAATTGGAACGATATGAAGAAGATTACCAGTGTGGCTAGTTCATATCAAGAGATAACGTGCATAGAATCGAGAGATGATATCGGAATCAACTCCGGTCCACAAGCACGCCGTCATGAACTAGATGGTTCCGGGTGGCGGGGAATCGATTGTGCAGTTTAATGTTATCCGGATTAATCCAATTCCGATGAGTGAGTGATTAATCGTGAAGAGGTCAAACAACGCATCGAATGCGCGACCCATTCGCATGAGTGAGGAAAAACAAATGGTCACAGAAGAAAGTACCGACCGAGTCGAGTGTTCCTACGGAGGACGCATAGATGCGGTTCGCGAGGGGAGCGATGTTACGGGACATGTCACGGGAGGAACCAGCAAGCTAATCGAAAGAGATAATCATAAGTTGACTGGATCGAACGGCAATTTACAGTAAATGATTCATTTGCAATCGTGAGGCCAATTATCATTAATTATATAGCTATTTTATGTCAAAATTACGTGTGCATGGACACGATGGGCACATTGACGACAGAAATTTAACGTCAATGCTCATCCGTTTAGCTGGGAAGAGATAGAAGCCGTGCAAGCGAGTCCTTTTCCTGATTTAGCTTTATAATTTTTTTAATTACTGATAATATATATATATTTTTTTAATGGGCGTCTAGTAGGGGGATGACCTTGCTCTTATCATATTAGTGGGCCCGTCTCTAATTTGATTTTAAATATTAAGTAACTAGATTTCCTTCGTCATTTTAAATGCATCCATGTAAAGAATTGGATTCCACATTGGTCGTGTAAAGAGAAGATATTGGGTATATATGTGAACCTTAATAATCCAAGAGTAAACGAAAATATCAGTTTTTGGTAATGAATCCGTGATGCTACATGCTGTATCAAAGCTGACTTCGACCCACTACCAACGAGGATTGCGGATAATTTATCGAAATCAATGAAGATCGCTAAATTTCAACCCAAAAGCGGTGGATGATATGGATCGGTTGTGCAACGAGGAAATGTCGGTATATATATATATATATATATACATATATATGTGAGTCATCCCGAAGACTAAATCAAATTATTTATAATTTTTTTTATAAAATTAGTTTAGGGAGCATGTCAAGAGCACAGCAGACTCGTCTATGTCTTCAAGTTACTATCACCGCCTCGACCGGTGGGCGGTGGTTGGAAATTTTGATATCGACTGCATTTTTCCTCCCAGGACAAGCATATCCCGTGGAATGAATTTTGTGATTCGCTCGTCGTAAAATATCTCTATTTACAATTTATATACGATTGCAGTCAGAATTCACGAGAAGAAATAGACCATTTACATCTGGACATTTCCACTAAATAATGTAAGTTATAAAATTTTTTTCGAATTTATAAGAGTGATAATCCATATTTAATCAAGAAATTAAACCAATACAATAGTAATATCAAATATCTTTTCACTCTCTTTTATTATATATAGAACTCTTTCATTCTTGAATGCTCGCCCTTATGTGGCAAGATGACTTGCTCATGCCACGTGTCCTGAACATCTACTCTTAGTAATTATCAACGATACATATATACTCTTTCGTACTCGGATGAGAATCAACTAACCCAATAGTCAACCAGGTTATCGGTTTCAATAACTGCCACGGGTCTTCTTAGGCTTGGGCGAAGTGTAAGCTCAAACGATAATCCACTTTAATATTATATATATTTTTTCATCGAATTTATAATAGTAATGTGCTCATATATAATTTAAAAGTTTAAGTTAATAATTTTGTTGTATATTAAAATATTTTTAATTATTTTTAATATCAAATTTCATCCCACCACAACTTTTCTCTATGGGTTCGGCCAATTTATGAGGAAAACTAAGTTTGCGACAATTGCAATTGTTAAAACCTTAAATTGCTATGATTTGTACCCTCAAACTTAAGATGGAAAAGTTTTTGAAAATGATTTTTATTAATAAAATTTCTTATAATTCTTCATTCTTCCGTTATTTTCTAAACACATGAATTCTTTTATAAATTGAAAAATAAAAATAATTGGGTCATTCATTAACCCTTTCATTTTTGAGAGACTCATGGGTTCAAAAAAATTAAGGAATACAAATGGTCAAAATAACATACAAACTCTATTAATGAAAATCAGATTTAACTGTTTAATTTTAATTCAACGAAAATATCAAATATATCAATTTTTCTTTCACGCATCATATTTTCTTCCCTTTCACTTTCTAAACTTTATTATTATTATTATCAATCTCCTTTGTTTCTTGCTACAAATTCAATCGTACATTGAAAAAAAAAAAAGCACACATGCGACCCACCATTGACTTGACTTAAAATTCAGTTTTTTAGCAGTTGTATTGAAGATAAATTATTTAATTTATTTATGCCATAAATTGTCTTTATCAGCAAATCACATTATTATCAATTGTCATTTTGTGGATAAAAGGGTGGCAAATCTATTGCTGTCCCCTCCATAATAACGACTTGAAAAGATCCGAGAAAAAATAATTTATTTTAAAAAAGCGTAATTAGCTCAAATTTCTCCCACTTGATGATACGGGGGCGGGTGATGGTTCCACGGTAGATGAAATCGAAGAGCTAGTGCATTCGACTCGAGGGACCGCCCATCAATCATTAAGTCGATCCGGTTTGCCGGTATACCAAGTCTTTCTTGAGATTATTTTATTCTATCAACAACTCCTAGTCCATAAAGTACAAATTAATCCGGTCCATATGTAAACGTTTGTTTATGCTATTTATTTTGTCGGGTGGAAGATAGACAGCTCGAAGAGAAGCAAAGTCTCACCGACCGGAAATATCCAATTTTATACTACAGATGGCTTAAAATCACGATCAACTTGGTTTGAATAAATCAACCGATTTAACTGAAAATAGTTTTTTTTTCACCACAAAAGAGACTTGGATTAGTTGAAGACCGTGAAACTCTCAAAAAAAAAAAACACAAATTCACCCCTCTTTTTTAATGAATAATTGAAAAGGAAAACAATATATGATCATGGGTTATATTTTTTTGAAGTGAATATCTAAAATCCAAAAACTCATCGGTACCATAACTAATCCTTATCTGAGTCGAGTCGGTTCGCTGGGGAGTAAATCTCGCATACTATAAATTTTTCTCCGTTCACTTGATTTGAATCGGAGGCCTTGCTTAAGTAAAAGAAGAAGAAGAAGAAGAAGCGGAGACATCTCGGTCTTAAGTGGGATGTCGACGTGTGCATCGTGAGTGAAAATTCCATCTCTCATCAATTGGTTCAGATTAAATTCGAATTATTTAATATTTTTTAAATACAAGAACGTTAGGAAAGGTGTAATTAAAAGTAAAGTTGGGGAAGTCGGGAGAGAAACTTCGCGTCAGTGGAAGATTGGGAACACATCATCTTTAATTCTATCCTTCTGGAGTCAGCTGCTTTCGTAAAGCGCCACGCCCTCCCCCTTTCCTCCCTACTCCAGACTCTCTCTCTCTCTCTCTCCCAGCCTGTCTGGGGTTCGAACTTCGAAGGCTGCAATCACTTGCGCTGCAAGATTTCCGGGTTTCCCCCGTCGAAATCCAGTTTAAATGTCGAGTCCCGACCTACAAGATTTCGTTCCCGATCTTTTATTCCGTGTTCTCGGAGCTTGCCTTTTCGGATGCCGTACATTATCGTCTTCCTCCCTTCACCGTACCCAACGCACTTTAATTTCACAGTATATATATCTGTCTCTCTCTATATGTATTGTACACGCACATGCACATATGTACAAGACGGATAAGTTTCACTTCCCTGTGACGTGGCAACAGCAAGTAAGTGTAGAAATTTTATCGGACCTATAAGAGTGATCAGTTCATGTATAATCTAAAAGTTTAAACTAACAGGATAGTGATACTCATTCTCTTATATATCGGGATCTTTTTATTCAATTTTCTAATGTGAGAATCCATTCCTTAATACTTACCCTCACGTGGCAACGTGATATGCACGTGCCATGAACACCTACTCTCAATAACTGTTTATGAGCCAGACGTACTCTTCCGTGCTCGAACGAGGGGGTCAACTAATCCAATAGTCAGTCGGGCTATTGGTCTCCTCAATAATTACCACGAGCCAAGCATTTTTTCTTTCGATCTCAGGTTTATCAACAATTGACATCAGGCCTTCTTTTGGCCTCGAGTCTTGGCGAGGTGTGAACCCATACAATAACTTATTCTGATACCATGTAAAAATTCCACTGGTTTTATAAGAACGATAGACCGATGTCCATCCTAAAAGTCTAAGTTACTAAAATAGTGGTACCAAATCCCTCAATACGTCGTGATCTTCTTATTTAATTTTTCGACATGAGATTTCATTTCTTAACAAAAAAAAAAAAAGAAGTGCGTGGCTTGCTCCGCACTTGCCCAGAGAACAACATGCACGTGACCTATTGCCGTGCTCTCAAGTAAGATCAGCGTGTAACTTCAGTTGTAATTCACCTCATTAACTCCATTAAATACACACATTACAAGACACGGATCCCCTCCTCGATCGTACACAGGTTCCGCCCCGTGCCCTCTCCTAGACAGCGACTATTGCTAGTCAGCCCCCAGCTGGTCTTCGATAAAATTGCAGTGCATCGTTTCTCCATCGTGGGTACCGTGAGGTCCGATCGTTCACGAACCCCAACCTCGGTCCCAAGCTCTGTCGCATGCACTCGCACAGGGTATGATTGAGTGCTCTCCTGTGAGAGGCTGTCACTCTCTTCGTGTGACTGCAGAGGTTACCCGGAAAGGGAAGCGGTCATGATGGCAAGATGACTTTCACATCCAATGATCACGTGCATGCGTGCGCATTCGCTTTCCCGTCTGGTCATCCACCATCCTATGCAAGCTTACACGTCCGTCCCGGGCCGGTCACGTGCATCGAACGCTCGGCGAATCTCGGTTTTCTGAGGGTCTCGGGTGACTGCGGTACGATGTTCGCGTATTGTACAGAAAAGAAGGGCTATCGGATTGACTGACATAATCACCTGCCACTTAATTGCTGCGTGCGTAAGCATCGCTTATAAGATACGGTTGAGCGATAGACCCCAGCAAAGGCGTAATTGATCGTGTGGTTCCCTCTCGAGCTATCTATCTATATAACCGTATCACTAGTTTATACAAGCATTTGACTAATTAGTACGTGTGTTCTCATCGAATCGTGCTTTAAGGCACCTCTATTTAATTTCCTAGCACGAATATCTTTATCCGGACCCTTTTTTTATCCAAAAACTTGTTGGGTGTGATCCCGACCGACTAGGTTCAGGTCGATCACGTCACTTAAAAGGTTAAACCTTTATAGTGGTAAACTTTTTTTCATTTATATTGCTCAAACCTGAGATTTTTAGGGTGTTTCCAATCACTTCAATCAATCAACTGCTGAACTCCGACCGTCCATAAGTTGCTCGGATTTCTCGAGGTTGCCTCGCAGGTACGGAAGCCCAAACAAAGGCGACGAGCATGTCGTTTGGGCTTTTTTGTATCACAGAGAGCCCATCGAGTCATCCTCGACTAATTAGCAGCCCGTATGGAACAGCATATATCTGAAGCGGCAGTGTGGCATCCAATCCCCGTGGGCTCGAGGCCCGGCAGTGGCCAGTGGGCACAAGCTTCTCAATTCACATCCACATTTGTCAGGATCCCTCCAGCCCTCTCTTCGGACCCCACCGCACGCAATAAAGTTAGCTGCTCGTGGCGACCTGGCGTTGCCCGGACCATCTGACGAGGAAACCGGTAACAGTCTCGACCGTTGCGCCACATGAGCCCGTACGCATCGAGACGTGGGAAGATCTTCTCGCTGTATCGTGCCGTCTCGCCTGGCCCGCTGAAGCATAGGGCTATACGAGATGAGGTCTTACTCTCTGCATGTGCAACTGCTGTCGAGGAATGTGATTCACTGCTGCAGCGATCTCACCATGGATACGGGACCGGGGGATCCGGTGCTCCGATTTTCGTTAGTAAGTCTTCCGGTAAGATCACCTACCTCATCTCTGCTCCCTCTTGCCTACTGCTCTGCTTCCGTGACAGGAAAGATTTTCAATTCATTATTTGAATTCCCCTCAGTGTGGCCACTTGGGCTGGATGGAAGATGAGTTAGATAGGGGTTGGCCACTGATTCCTTATTTTCCACGTGGGAATTACCCGCAGGGATCTTTTTAATTGATATTTCCTTTTTAAAAATTTATTAAATGGGCTGTTTTCTGTAGAAGTTTTGGTTCTTCAATCGTCTATGAGAAAATACAAACAGATTTACAATGGTAAGTAAAATAAAATTCAGATATATATGAAATATATAATTTCAAAAGACAGTAATTAAATTAACCAAAATTTACTTTCCAGGTGTCCCATTAACCAATTTTCAAGTACAGCTGTTCCACCCTCAAATTTCTTTTTAATTCAAAAGATAAAAAGAAATAATAAAAAATTTGCTGTCAAAGGAAGGAAGACGCGTGTCAAGTCAAATTTATTGGCTCGTCGTAATATATTCTTATTTTTAATAATAATAATAATAATTAGTGCCGACTATAATATATTCTATTCATTCACACGTTAATTTGAATGTCATGCTCATGCATCGACTGGGTCTTATGTAAATGACATACATAATCTTTAATTGGCCCCACTAAGAAGAAAAAAAAGAGTGAAGAACTTTCACATGAACTTGACTCACCCTTTGGAACAATGATGGTTCAATATACATACTATTATCACATTAAAAATGGGGCATTTAGTATTTTTTTTCAATTATATACGAAATTAATGAATTTAAAATAGGATAATAGAAGCGGGAGATGATTAATGAGCACAACAGTCCTACGATGAAAATAAAATTCATAATCCATTCATTGTAAAGTTGAATATAATACCATTATACCAAACTCTTTTTTTTTTCTAAATTTCTGAAGTTTACCTATCTTACCGTTAACATCTCATAACTAAATGAGGTGTAATACATTAAAATTCTAGCTTTGCACTCTCTGGCTCTCTCTTCAGGGAAACATTCTATTCCTATTCACTTTTCCTAAACCGGTGAGGGAGGCGATGTCAGCTCCAAGTTCACTCTTTTCTTAAATATATATTAATGATGTTTAATATCATAATAAATAACTAATTTATTATATATATATTGTACCTTTAAAATTTATCATTAATTCTCAAATATTAATTCTAAAAAACTTTAAATTTTGGATCATCCTACTGTATGTTATCAGTTTATTAATAAATTAATCCCACATTAAGTTAGGTGAATTCAAATTTCACTTATTAACCGTAAGAGAAGACGGTTTCTTCTTGAACTTCTCCTTCTTACTTTTCCCATTTTTGGTTGCTTTTTTCCCCCTTTTTTTTGGGGCCCTTAAAATGCAAATTTCCCCCGACATTGATTGAAAATGGAATCAATGAAACCTTGTCCTTTAATCAACCTACTTACATGGTGTTTCCTGACTTTCATGTGGGTCCCCATGTGTAGCCAACAGCAATGCACTCTTTTTTATCCTCTCAAATAGCGGAGGAAGACAGCATTCGAAGGTGGGCCATTCTTTCTTGACCAATTACTCGTTCCCGATTTTTTCGAATCAATTTTTTTTAGTGAGAAACCGTACTAAAATTATTTGAGTAAATGAAAACCAATCGCTACCAGCTTGGTTTTTTTCGGTCATTGATTTTAGATATAAAAAATAATTAGATCATTATTGTGTATAATTAATCAAGAATTAAAATTGATTCCAAGCAATTACAAAATAACATGCTAATAATGCCTTCTAAATATTATAATTAGAAATTAATAACGTGAATATCAAATACATAATTAGTAAATCTAACTATATAAATAAAAATTAAATATATAATTATAATTAATAAAATAAATAATTAAATGCAATTATAAAATTCAGTCGATCTCGGGGACCACTGCTTTTTTGGGCGGGGCCTGGTGTCCAGGCGGACTTTTTTCACCTGAAAAACCTGAATTTTACATACCGTAAAAAAAACCTGAATTTTTTGGAGTTGAATCGGATTTTTTGGTTTTTCTTTCGTCCCTATTGAAAGATACTAATCCAACAATAATAAAAAAACACATAACCTAAATTATTTCAAAAATTAACAATATTAAGACGTTTTAACATATTTTTATTTTAAATAAAATTTTAAATTTAAATATTATAAATTAAAAGAATATGTATTAAAAGATATTTATCTTTAATATATTAATATTTTTAAAAAATAAAATCCTATCAAAAAATAAAATTATTTTAGTTATAATTTTTTATTTTTACAATTGCAAAATGAGATATATATATATATATATATAATGAAAAGAAATGCCCAATTAACCTAACTTAATTCTTCTAAAAACTTGCTTACACTTCACTTCCTTTCTTCCATTTTCTACTGCATGCTCGATTAAACTCAGCACCACTGGAGCACTCTTCTCTCTGCTCTCTCTCTCTCTCTCTCTCTCTCTCTGTGACTGGAGCGTGACCTTCGGCAGTCTCGTCGGCTCTCCATGTTTTCACCTTCACTTCGTTCGAATCTTACATACCTTCTGATCTAATCACTCACTGCTTCAGTTCTCGCCATTTCCACTGTTTCTGCCTCCTCGCCCTCGTTCTGCAGCTATCTACCGAGTGGTTAGGCTCTGAAGATTGCGGCTGCTTCTTTTCTGGTCAATCGGACTCGGAGAATCATGCTTCGCTCAGGAGATGCAGGAATCAACTGTTGCTTGTAAGGCCAGCTTCATCCTTAATTAATTTCTTCGTACCTGTTCTCCCGCATGTGGTTCCTTGGTTGTTTTTCTGGAAAAAGTTTCAGGCTGTATCTACTTACTGAGAAAACTTATGATTGGAACTTATAGTAAGTCTCTTGTTGATATGTCAGGATTTCTGATGTGGATAATTCCATCTGACGATCGTTGTTAGTCAATATTAGAGTAGATGTTCAGAGTTCACTGATGTTTTTTGCGGCCGAAAAGATGAAGTATTTTGTATTGCGTCTTCTCTCTTGTTTATTTAAGATCTGTGATTAGCACTGTATCACTTAGTTCCGAACCACTTAGATGATTATTTAGTTGTTGTTTTGTTTTCAAGCAGTACATGCAATGCAATGGGGCTCGTCATTGAGCAGAATGGTGAGGAGACGGTTTACCGATCACTCTTCCCCTGAGATTGCTTAACCTTCGCACGGAGCAGTAAAAAAGAAGTGTTAACGCTACTGATAGCACGAGTTCCTAGGTATAGAAACATTAAGTCATAGATTGGGTTGATTCTTTCTTCTATGGCTTTAACCTTTGTCCGCTGGATCATGTATTCAAGACTCCCATCTTGATTCTGAATCTTCAGTGGCTAGACTTACTTGTAACAGAAAGAAGATTTCACGCTTCCACGGGCAAGACTGGGTGAAAACGTTGTTTGTCTCTTCCCTGTGCTTTTTCCGGGATTTAGACTTATGTGAATAAGTTCCTGTTGATTTGGAGATCATGACATGCTCTTCATGGTGTTCTTTTGCCCTATAACGTAGTTCGAGTGTCCATGCTGTCATTACTAATTACTTTGCCTTTTTCTTTCATTTTTCTTTTCCATGTTGTGTATCTGCAGAAATTTTTTGTAGTTTAAGTCACAGGACACCTGAGCCAATGGGTAGAGTGAGAGGAAGGGGAAAGAAACAGACTGTTGCTGCTCGTGAAGATCCTGGAAGTGGTGAGGAAGAGAAAATTCCTACTTACAGGAAAAGAGGAAGGCCCCAAAAGATTGTGAAGGATTCTACTGAGGAAGATAGTGCTGATAAGGTGGAAGAAAATGGTGAAGGCTTGAAGGATGGCAAGGACATCGAAAATGAGTTGACCACTGAAAATGGAAGGAAGAGGAGCAGATCTGCTCAGGCCAAAGAGGACACTGATTCTGTAAAAGATGAAAATGGCAATGGAGCTAAGTTGAGTGCCAATGATGTAGCAAAACCCGTTGGATTCCGACAAACTGGGAACAGACGGAAGAACAAGCCCCGGCGAGCTGCTGAAGTTGGTGTTGAATGCAAGTGAAGTCATGGTTTACCCGTTGCACTAGTTGTCCTGCCACCTTACTCGAATTCAAAGGGCAGCTAATAATAGCTGGCAGTATTATTTCCTTTCAGTATTTTGTCCGATTTACAATTTCCTCATCCTGTTTCTCACAGATGGATAATTTTGACTTGAGGTTCTGGAATGGAGAATTTCTACATTTTTGCTTATAATACCTTCTCAGAAATGGATGCTGCTCCATACTCCTACCATGCGGTATATCATGGTGGACCAGAAATCTGTTAATCTTCTTGAAATCGTCTCTCATTTTGTTTCCATTTTTAGATGTCGGCCATGCTTCTCCTAGTATTCCATATAGTATCTGCTCCCTGGAGTATGCCTCTGGGGGATACCACTTATTCCTGTTGATAGGGCATGGGTTCGACGAAGCTCGAGGGTTATGGACCTTTTCCAGGAAAATCAGGTACGCCTCAGTGAGAATATGTACCTCCTCCAGTTATTCTATTTGGAGTTATATCCGTACTCTGGCAAGAAGTTAGGAACTGTCAATATAATATAGCTCAGATGTTAGATTTTCATGATGCCACCGATGCTCGGAAAGACAATGTTTATTTGGCGTGGCTGTTTTATCTGGTTCAACGTCAAATGTTTCGAATTTCCTTCTCGTGCTGGAAAGACAGGAGATCTATGATTTCTAGGAAGCCTCTTTTATTCTGGGCTGAGATTCCAGCCAATAGAGATTCTCTGAGAATCTGGAGAAGTCTCGGGAGATGAGTGATGTACGTATCCATAGATTATTAGCATGGGCTCCTACTATGTTTATCAGAGCAATTTTCTGTTAAATCCCGTAAAACTCAATGCGATCTTTGGTCTTGGGTGCCCTGATGCGGTAGTTCCTCATATTTATCTGGTAAGTTAATGTTGCCTAGGTTTGATTCGGGATCATGCCCTCCTCTTCGTTACATCTTTGTGTTCACTCATGGGTTGCCTTCTTCCATGGTAGAGGATGAGGGTAAAATGTGATTTCTATACAGTGGTATCACTATTATTTAATAATTAAGAGGTTGTAAATTCAATTTTTATTATAAAACTCTATACACCCCTTATAATCGACGGGTAATGATTGACTTTCTTCCTAAGCTTTGCCTCTAAGACCCGAGACTAGCTCTGTCACCCATTTATGAACTTCGACCTTCTAGCCCATCCAACCTAAATTCTCCTAGGGATCTCAAAGTATGAAGCATTATTTACCGAGGAACGATACATGTTGGCCCCCCACAAGAGGTAGTTAAAAAATAATTGTGCCCTACAAAGGGAAAGCACGTAAAATGTGGCAAGAAATAGAAATTGATAAGAGTAGCATTGCCACCGATTTTGACGACAAGATGTAATTTTTAGTTCTTGCAGTAGAATTTTTCCGATCTTTCCTTTATTCCTCGAGCTACCTTCTTTAATAAAAAGGGGAAAAGAAAAGAAAAGAAAAGAAAAAAAAAACCAACTGGAAAGACAAGACAAGCACGTGCTGCTTGGGACCGTTATGGACTTGTCTTCTTGTTTAAGCCCGTACAACTCTATTGCGGTTTCCCAGGTAGCTTAAATAAAAGGCGTAAAATTCAGCATGGACCAAACACCCAAATAGCATATCCTCTGCACATGCAAATATTATAAGTATGGTCAAAATTTAAATTAAAATCACTTTCTGTACTCAATGTTATACATACCACTTTTTATCGATCCCTATGCTCAGAACATGTTACAACCTGTAGCAGAATCACTGGAATCAGAATCGCCAGAGTTTTGTAGCATCTGCAATATTGGACCTGGGGATCAATGCCCCAAGTCCCACGAAAAGAAAGCTCTTGTCAAATGGCCGCGATTCTTCCCAACTCTGTTCATAGCTCCTCACCGAGTAACGTAATAAGGTCATCCATTTCTCTGTCTCTAGGCCAAGTTGAAGAACCAGAAAGGAGCTGTGCCTTCCACTCCGATAGAGCAGGATCATAAAAGCCGTGCCTGGCTCAACAAATCACATAAAATTGAGCAGTTCCATGACTTGGACAGAGCTTGGTTATCCCCTCTCTCGAGATGGAGTCCACTTTAGCCTGTACTTCTAATGATCATCTTCATCTGTCCCTGGGCAGTTGGTCAAGAGCTCTTCCTTGGATTCGTACTGCAACAAGCACCCATATCCCTTTGATCAAAACTCAAACCAAGAATATTGTAATGAAAGAACGCTAAGAAAATAGAAGAAAAATGAACAAACCTGGCATCCACAAAAGAGACAGTAATTATGCTCCTCTCTTAGGTTTGTCAATACTGATAGCAAATCCTGCATCATTCAAGTCCAGTTAGCAAACTCAAAATGAACATCTCAACAGGCAGTTTCTATGCTAAATTAGTTTATCTCTACTTGAGAAAACAAAAAACCGTGTGAAATTAACAAAATGAGCTGCAGAAAATCTTGGCTCAAAGAAGATGCAAGTTATGTCCTTCAATAGACAGCAGAATAGGAACTGATGCAGCCAGTCCAATTCAAACTTTGCTAGCTCAGGAGCAGCGCCCTTCCTAGGTCTAATAATTCCTCCTTCCATGGAAATATGCAAGGACCTGCACTATGTAACCAGACTCTGAATCTGTGCTTCATTCATAAACAAACTGAAATCCACTGATTAGTACAGTAAGATGAATAGTAGACTACAAAAATTCCGAGTGCCATGCAGCCTACCTCTTCAGTTATCACTTCCTCTTCTTCTCCGTCCTCCTCATTCTCCTCCTCATCCTCTTTCTTCTCTGGCTCCAAAACTTCCTTATTCTCCAATTGATCAAGTGCAGCTTTTGCCTTATGATAATTAATGACGACTCTCCGACTTCTCCACTGTGACTTCTGCCTAGACCCAAAATCAGCCATCAAAGATTCTTCTTTCCTCCTCTTTCCCTCAGCCCTAAACTCTTCTTGCTTTCTCTTCTCCTTGTGAGGGTCTTCCCTACCAATCCCTGCACGCGACCGCCGAATCTCAAGCCCCACAGGTTCAGCACGTCCTGAGCCCTCTTTTCCAAGGGCTGAACCTGGGCTGTAGCCCATTCGCTGTAACAGCTTGAACCCAACGTTAGATTCTGGAATTGGGGCTTCAGTTTTTGCTAGAGTCTGCTCATCCTCTTCTTGCTGCTTACGCTCTCGTTCGAGTTTACGTTGCTCTTGCCAACTGAGGAACTTGGATTTCTTCTTGGAAGATTGAACTGCCACAGGTTTGTTATTCGGGATCTGCTGCAGCAAGGTCATTATTCACAGATTTTGCATGTAAATATGATTGCAAGCATTAATACACAAAATTTCTCATCATAACAGTCAACCTTATAGTTCACAAATACCAAGCCATTCTAGACTTCCTCGACTGGGAAAGGCAAACTATCAAATATTCAACAAAATCTTGAAGGTGACCCTGAGGAGATTCCTGGTTATTATGTGCTCCTATTGGTGCAAAAGTGTAGATTGTATCACTGAAGACACATGCAGCAAGTTTAAGTCCAGTGGCCGGCAATATATCTTCCCGCAGAAGAAGACTTGATCACTCGTCCAACCCAACCATGCTGAGATTTATATCTTAACAATTGTTCAAGGACAGATTTTTTTTTTCTTTTTCCATCCTTAATGCCGCTTACACGGTTTCAAGTTTTCAAGCTACAACAGTGCCAAAAATCAAAGCACGCAAGACTTTGCTTTCATATACAGAATAAACAGAAGATTAGGATAAAAGCCGAAAACTGACGGTGAACCAGTGCGACAGACATCGAATGGCAAGCTATTAGGGTTTATATATACTCGGAGTTTCCACAAGAGAATGAGTGGATGAGCATGTTTAAAACTTTACGGGAAATGGAAGCGAAATGACCTGACAGAAATACTAGAAATTCCAGCAATTGTACAACATAGGAAAGACTAAGATCGAAAGCTCATCCAGCGTCGAGTTCATCGTGGAACCAGACATAGAAGAATTGAGAAAGATGACAACTGACCTTTCTAGAAGAATACTTCGGGGGCTCTAATGCTTCGGGAGGTAAGAGCAAAGAGAGGTCTCCCATGTAGTCTGCTTCTTCCTCTCCTCTTCCATCGTCGCTTCCATTCTGAGCTGATTCCGCCATTGAAGGGACAGGGCAGAGCTCAGGCTCAGAGCTGTGCGCATGACGGCTTAATCAATCCGTTATGATTGTACACGATAGAGAAATGGGCCAATGGCCCACAATTAGGCCCATTTATTTAATAATATGTGGGCCCACATGGGCCCATTTTCGACCTTTAATCTTCTCCGTATGTCTGAGGCCCGGCTCATTTCTTCGGTAGCTTTCTCCACTTTCTCATTCATCTCTGCTTCTCCCTGTGCAGGTGCTGATCTCTCGACTACTTCCTTCCGTCTCCTTGCTCTCTATCTTCCTTTTATCACCGCCGGCGATCTCGGATCAGTAACGCGGCTTCTGCCAACTCCATACCAGATTACTTTGCTGCCTAATTGAAGTGAAAAAGGTTGTCATTTGTCATCTTTAGGGTTGCGTAATTTTGTAGATTGGTGGTTCAATTAGCTGAGTAGAATTTATCTGCATTTGTCCCAAATCTTCGTTAATATTTCAACTCATTGTCCTTCGAAATGTCATTTTTACATTGCAGTGCCGCTTCTGCTTGTCAATCCCATGGACCCCGCAGAGCGCAGGTACTTGGAGGAGGAGGACACGCCACTTATGAAGACAATCAAGGGCGGGACCACTGGTTTGGTTGCTGGAACTATCTGGGGAATGATTGTCGCGAGTTGGCACGACGTTCCTCGGGTCGAGAGGAATGTTGCTCTTCCTGGGCTGCTGAGGACCCTCCGGATGATGGGAAACTACGGAATGACGTTCGCTGCTATAGGAGGAGTCTACATCGGCGTGGAGCAGCTGGTGCAGCATCATAGGATGAAGAGGGACTTCGTCAATGGAGCTATCGGTGGTTTTGTTGCTGGGGCTACCATTCTGGGTTATAAAGGTGGGGATTCGTTTGCTGCTCAGGCAAAACGTCTTTATTACCTTAACCTCTTGACGTCACTTGCTGGTTTCTATGCATTGCAGTGATCTCCCTTGTAGCCTTCCTAGTTAAAATCTAAACTTGTTTTTGCTCTTCGAAGATATGTTCCATAAAATTGACCTTTTTTCCCTCTTGTATTTTTGGGTTGGGGTGGGGTGTGGGCGGTGGTGGTGGTGGGGATAATTCTGTGATAAGGTTGAGTTTATCTGAGGAGGGCATGATATTATGTGAGTTTCACTGGGGCCTTGCATGGACTCACTTCTAGCTACTGTTCATGTGAGTTTTCATGTTCTTCAAAACTATTTTCGCTTGAAGTTGTGCAAGAGCTTTTATGCTGTTGTTCATGTCTGAAATGTTCTGTCTTTAAAATGTTTTTGGTATGAGAATACTGTTTCACCACCTATGAGCCTGTTCTATGCCCTAATAAAGGACCATGTTTGTGTTGTAGTGGTCTGCTTCTTAAGAAAACAATGGTTTTTGATATTTCTTTCATTGTTTCAGTTTCTCTTTTTGACCTTGGTGGAATTGGAAGTTGCATCAATGTTGTTTCTGCAGACTTCCTTGGCTAAATATTTTGAGCTCGAATGGATTAGTATGTGGTAGATTAGTATGGATTAGTATAACTTGCTGAATCAAGTTTGGGCCTTACTGATATTTGAAGTTTCAGGTGAGAGCAAAGATTGTAAATTTTTCTTTCATTGTTGAGAATCGAAGAGATGGAGTTTCCTTCATTTCCTTGTTAGCTTAACATGACTATTTCTGGCCATTACTTTGATTGTCAATCAGTCAACCTAGCTTCTTAATTTTACCATTACGGCTTCTAATCAAGGTTTTATAAGTAATCTTGTTTCCTGGAGTTCACTTTTTCTTACAACTTCATTTAATCTGTTGATTGAAGGACTGTATACCATGTTCTACTCCTGCTTATGTTTAAAGGTTGAAAATTGCCTTTACATTATGTCCTTTTTGGCTGATAAAGCTATGTTTTTTACATGCTTTGTCCAGCCAAAATGCAGGTATTTGATTTCTTATTATTAGTTCGTGCTCGTGAAGAGCATATGTTTACAAAGATCATGTATGTGCTAATTATCAGAGCCAGTTGGGTCACCTTATTATATCGCAAACCTCCACTTGTTCATACCATCTTTAATAGCTGGTTTGGTTGATGCCTAAGAATATATATAATTTACAGGAAGGAGCATCAACACTGCTATGAAAGCTGGGTCAGCACTAGCCTTCACTTCAGCTGTGATTGATGTGGGTGGGCAAACCACCAGAATCGACAATGGAAAGGAGTACTATCCTTACACTACCAAGAAGCGTTCCACTGTTGAGTGAATTAGCGATCGATCCCCTTTCATCAGGAATCAGAGACATGGGTGAAAGTGAAGTTGATTGATGCCTTTCTAGGCAAGCTCCTTGTTTTTAGAGATGTAAACACACTCTTAGGGTGTTGTGCCCTTCTTTTCTGAGCCTTGCATAGATTCACTGAATAAAATATGCTTTGCAATCTATCTGAACATTCCCTTTTGATGTAATGTATTTGAGATTAGTTGATCGAGAGCTGATTCTGGAATTCATGCTGATTTACAATTTCTAACCTTGGAGCCCGCTTCAAAAGACTGAATGGTGAATCGGGTTAGGAGAAATTATGTATGGGCATTTGGCCAGACAAGCCAATGGATTCTTCAGCAGGAGGTTTGTCTTCAAATCATTACAAAACCGTGTCTTGCTGATCTCCTGGGATGCGATTATGGATAAATTTCAAGAGGACATGCATTATGGACAGGCAAGATCAGTCTCCGCAGAAGCTTAAACCATTGTAACTATTAATTAACAGCTATGGTTCTACTTCGATTGAGATGGAGCCCAAATTGGTCGACTGATTCGATGCTATATGTTGTTTCATAATTTGTTTCTCAATGGAAAATTTCGCTGAAGCCTATACTGATAAAAATCTCCCCTCCCCCCAGTAAACGGATTCGGAAGTGGTCCGGTTAGCATAAGCAGTCCATGTCAGCGTAGGAGTCATCGGTCACAAACATGACCTCCACGTCATCAGAGATTCGGGAAACAAGATATCCACTGCTCTGTGCCACGTGGCAGCAACCCATTGCTCCTTTCAAATCCCTCACTGTAACTCGTGGATAGCTAGCTTTAGAGTGAGAGAGAGGGGACAAACAGGAGAGTGGGGAGAGAGAGAGAGAGCGCTTCCGGTGAAGCCATGGCAGGAGCAGGTTCCTGTTGTTCACTCCTCTCTTTCAAGAGGTAATCTTTCCTGGTTCCTTTTCTTCTATTTTTCCATGAAATGATCCTTATATTGACCCTTCATCACTGCTCTGCTTTGCGTACGTGTTTTCTGATGTCGAGGAAGATAGTCCACTGGGCTATACTTAGAAATGCTGTATAGATCTGTAATTGTGAACTGAGAGGGATTCCTTTAGAATTACACGCCTTCCCCTTCATCTAGCTCCCTCTATGCTCTACACAGCAAAGAATTTCGGGAGATGATGAATATTAGTAGAAAAGAAAAATGGGAGGCTTTTGCAGGATCTATGTTGGCGTTTCATCGCCTTCAGGATATCCGATGATGAATCGGGTCCCTGTGGCTTATTTTCTTGATTTCTTACCTGCAATGAAAACGCATAACTTCTGGCCAATCATGTGTTCATGATAGACGTCTATACATTATAATCAACAAACATGCTATCTGGGGTTGTCTTTTCAGCAACTCTCGGACGTCTTGGTTGGTCCTGGACACTCGTGGAGTGAATGTGTCGAGGAAATTGCTCAAGCGGAGAAGCCTGCAGATCAGGGCAGAGATCAACTATGTGAACGCTGAAGAAGCAAAAAATCTCATAGCAGTCGAGGGATACTCAATTCTCGACGTTCGGGACAGGACTCAGTATGAAAGAGCACATACTAAGCAATGTTATCACGTCCCTCTCTTCATTGAGAACCAAGACAATGACTTCGGTACCACCTCAGCTGTAGTTCCTGTTCAACTTTTGCCACCTAATACTGTGAAAAGAAAGATGCATTTGCCCGAGCTGTCTTACGTTTTCAGGTACTGTTATAAAGAGGACAGTGCATAATAATTTTGTGGGGTTGTTCTTCGGGTTGCCATTCACCAAGCTTAACCCTGACTTCGTGCAGTCTGTTAAGAACCAATTCCCAACTGACAGAAAACTGTTACTTGTATGTCAAGAAGGGTTAAGGTCAGTCGAGTTCTTCATCAACAGTGTATAAAGTAGAGTTCTATCAGAAACCCATCTGACAAGATTTTGCCTTATCTTTGAATTTAAAGATCCTCTGCTGCTGCCAATCAGTTGGAACAAGCTGGGTATCAAAATATTGCATGCATAACATCGGGTCTGCAATCTGTGAAGCCAGGTAAGCATATTCTTTTAACTTCCGTCCAATATGTTTCCTCTATCTGCCACATCTTGGAAAAACTCACTCTTGAATCTCGAGTCACAACCTGGAGGAATATAATTGTGAAAATATCCATTGTAATTGCAGGGATGTTCGATTCAGTTGGTTCGACAGAGTTGCAGGATGCAGGGAAAGCGGGCTTGGTAACAATCCAAGGAAAAATATCTGCAGTTCTTGGGACAGTCCTAGTCTGTAAGCTCCTTGAACAAAATTTCCTCACCCTTCTTGGGCAAGACATTTGATTAGTTGCATTATTTGATGATATTATTCTTGGTTGCCCGTGTGACAGGCGCTTATCTCTTCATCACCTTCTTTCCCGATCAAGCGGAGAAGCTATTCCAACTTGCACCGTCAGGCTAAACCTCCAATGAGTTGAACAATTTTGCTACACTGAAGATCTGTGTTCCTAGCTGTCAACAGTGACGTATTCATGTGGGCGTGAAGAGCTTGTGTGGATTGTACCGTGTAGTCCCAACAACTGAACGATTATACTTGCATTCTCACAGTACAAGTACATGTTTCTTATAATCATTTGATCATGCTTATGCATTCAATGTTTCATTTTACTCAATCCAATTTGTTAGTCATAATGCCAGTCATAAGACATGATAACAATAAAAATCTCGATACATCTGCTTAGTTTGATCTTCCAGTGAGGATCTACACAACTTGAGGATCGCATGTACAAAGGTTAACAAGACAAACATCAGACCTACTACAAAGTTATTGTGCCCCACAAGGAGCAAAAAATTTACCATGCCAGCATATATTGTGACAACGGAACTGAACCTCTCATCAAATCAGCAACATACAACCAATTTCACAGGGGGATCACCAGCAGCGAAGCATTTCAATTGGTTGGGGGTATCAGCAGCAAAGGCGGGTAAATGGATGTTGCTGCCTACGGTAACAGCAGAAATCGGTGCAAGAAAAACTCCCAAGATGAAGTGTAAACTGGTAAAGCTCCTCCAATGCCCCACCACAGTAACTCACGGTTTTGGTGTCAATCTCCCTGTAGGCAGTAGAGCTGACGGATGTTCCCCGAAGCTGCAGTATTGTGAAAATAGCATGTTAGCCTTCATTTTTTCATTTCAAACCAAATTATTGAATACCCCTTTTCATTTTCCCCAATCAATGATGACTTTTTGACCAGTGAAATTACTACTGTGCATCATACACTTAGTAAAGATAGCAGAAGATTAACATCAGCAGACAAAGTAAGATTCTTTACCATATAACCAGTCCTTGAAATATACATGGAGGGCACTAGAAAGTTCCCGTTTCCGATTATCTACCAGTGGTGCATTCCTCAGTGCTTGCTTTATCTCCTCTGAATTGTTTTTCTGAGAAGGAAGCAGACAATTAATTTGAATGCCAACAAAAATTGTGTGCCCAAACAACATGAGAAATCAAATTTCTTTGCTGGAGTGAGATGGTTCAAGGCATGTACATTTCTTTGCTGAGATTCCATATAATCATCTGGTAAGGGGAATGGGTTGTATTTTGTTGACCCAATGGGTTCTCTGCCAAGCCAATCCGGAATCTGGGCAGAATGAGTGGAAAGGAAAAAGAAAAGAAAAGGGAGAAAGCAAGAATATATATCATGATATCATAATAAAATGACCATCCAAAAAGTTGAAGGAATATAATCTTAATCAATATATCATAACAAAATAAAGCAAGCATCCAACAGGATTATAGAGATATAAAACCATGCAGCACAAACATTACTTAACAGGAGGTCTTCTACATTTTCATAAACCTAATCCTCCTTCAATATGGAACGCATGAATGAGTTATAAAATGAGCATCCCTGCACTCACACACTCTTCAGGTGTGTCTAATTTAACGCCTTCTAGAGCCAAACTTGAAGGATAAATCAAAATAAGTAATACCATTTAAATTGTTACTGAAGCATCATGCCGAGACAAAAAATCAACCAAATCTAAATGCCCAGAAAAGTGAAAGAGGTTCATTGACGAGCATATACCAGGAAGCTTGTGAACTGATCCGGGTCTAAGCGTGAAGCTGGTTCAGCTTGAGCATCAGAAACACCAGCAGGATGGGATAATGAATCATGTGGATCGACCACTCCCAGTGTGATGGGTTTATCCCATTTGTTGATGTTCACCTCAATGCCAGTTTCAGACAAGTGCTCCTCCAACTGGGAGTAAAATGTATTGTATGGTGCCACCTAATAAAACGAATAACAACAATAAAATAAGTTTGTTATACTAAATATTAGACCAATTTATCAGCAACACTAATTCAACGAAGCAAGAAAGAAGCCTCATTGTGAATATGAAAGCGTCCATGTTCATAGATGTCCATTGTGATTTGGAAAACAGCTCCAAGCCTTAGCAAATCTCACCAATAATGAATAGTTAAATGCTGGGTGTTAGTCCTCAGCTTTGTATTTCACTTCATTGGTCCATCAAGATGAGATAATCCCAGGATCTCTAGATCTATTTAGTAACAAGGGATGGAATATGAAAGAACATGCTGCAAATACAGAACACTCACCTGAAGCTTGTGATTATCACCAACAATGAGCGGTTGCTGATTCACCCCCAAAAATAAAATACACTCACGACAATTGGCAACACAAACTCGCTTTGCAGTGACTATAATATGAACCCTCTCGCAGTGTTCAATTCGGACAGCCTGTAAGTAAATCATAGAAGAGAGGTTTTTAATAAATGAGCATGAGTAATTTCTCGCTCCAGATTTTCTGAACTGACTAAGGTTGGATATTATCTTCATCTATAATCTCAAGGCAAAATGACAAAACATAGAACAAGGCACTGCACGTCTAACTAGGACAACTGAAAAGAGGAGTCATTTATTCCTTAACTGATTCCTGACAAAAAAAAGATTAACTTATGAGGTTTGTAGTAAATATCATAACACTTGCTCTCTATATTACAAATAGGCGCTTCCAACATGACTCAGCAGGGAGGCAACTGAATTCCAAAGCAACCAACAGAGACCAAAAATCTTCCACAATATTCCTTTGAAAACAGGTTACAGTTGTAACTTCTAAGTCCTACCTTTCCTACAGCTCCAAGAACTATTGTCGCATCAGAGCACCCATAAATTGTAGCATATCTCAAAGGGGCTAAAATATAGATAGCAGAATCATGGCAATTCAGAACCTGCACCATCAACAAGATAAAATCCCATTAAATTAAGTAATTAAGCAAATCCAGTCCCATCAGTTTGGGAAAACAGAGCAACTAAAAAATTGACAAATGTTCTACATATATAGCATCTGGAGGTATACATGGACCAACCAGTCTGACAAAATTTAAATTGTAATAGCCATGCTCACCAAGCTTGATTATGAAAGGAAGATGTTAGAAGCCTAGATGTATAACAGGTGTCCTTGCTACCACAGATAAAATGAACAGTACAAAACTAAACAGGAAATATCCAAAATACAGTAACAGATTGATGCTCATTTTATAGCTCTTTCAGCCCCAAACTCTTTATTAATTTCATGTTTATGTAGCGGCTGGAAGGGCATGACCTTCAACAACTCCACAGAAATGCTTCAAACGCCAGTGTGATAGAGGAATTGGTGAATTTTCCTTTAAAAAATCAGTGATTAACCCTTTTTCTCTAGAATTCCCTAAGAGTGCAAATAAAATACTATGAGCAGAAGTAACTTCTGATGCTTACTTTCACAGAAGATCCTTTAAGATCAGATGCTTGCTGCACCAAGGATGACTTTGAAATACCCTCAATGAAACATGGACCCCTGGAGCTTGTTGCAGATTTAGCCAGAGTTATGGAGGCATCACACATTGCAACATCCTGATCAGAAGTATTTAGTGGACCATTTTCTTTAGGAGAAACTCTCTCAGAAATATGCTCCAGAGAAGATGCTATATTCTCTAGAAGCCAACCATGAATGTGTGCAACAGGAACAGGAACAGCAGGCATGTCAGGATCAGAATTTGCAAAAAAGGGAGCTGCTTGGCTTAATGGAATTCCTTCAGATTCTTTATCACCAAATCGAATCAACAATCCAAGGTGCTCAAAATTTTCCATGGTCAATACCTGGTAGAACAGAACTGATTATCACAATGAATACTTGTATAATACAAGTCAGCCCTAACTACTGCATACGAAATAAGACCAATTAATACATTATCTATGACACTAAAGCCGAGTCTTGGAAGCTAACAAAGAACTATCGATGGCATAAGCATTACTATCAATAAAACCTGGCCATAAAAGATGGGTAAATGAGCCTTGTAATGCAAGGAACTTCAAGGAGAAACCATGTTATACCATAAAGCTTCAGTAGACTAGAGGATAAGCTCACAGTTATACTTGAACATTACTCAAAGTCTGATCTATCCACTTTTAAAACCAGCATACTAAAAATTAAGGGCAAACAGACAGCTGAAATCATGAGTGAGGCAACTTCAATAATTTAATTCAAGTGAAAAATAACAGAGGTCGAAGCAAAAAATATTTCTTCCACTTTCTGTAAAGATCAGAAGAGAAAATCCATTATTCATAAAACATGGAAATAAAAACCTATAAGTCATAAAGACAGAAAGATCTACTCCAAAAAAAAAAAAAGAGTCATAAAGATTAGAACATACTTGTGATTCTTCACCTTCCCCCTCTGACGGCTCTGCCAAGAGGGAGATCATGTTGGCCATGTGCTTCTGTAGATATGATAACTGGTGAGCCTCTTCATCAGCATGTGATGGCATAAAGCGCCGGCTATTGCTTCTTACCAACTGCAATGATGTTCAAGCCATTCACTCCATCAGTAGCCATCAAGAAAATGGCTTTTACCAAATAAAGAGAAGTGGTTGTCCTATTTGTCAGTGAAGTACGAATTCATGGGGCATGAAATCGAAAATTCGAAAATAGCTCCAACAAATGCCATTTGTTGTTGTTGCATCTGAAACACATGGACGGGATTAACCAGGAAACAGTAGCACATGTATAGGAACGCCAATTTACATTAATCTGGAAGTTGAAGCTACTGTCATGTAAATTAGAAAAAAAGAACAACTAGACAATGACAACAGAGATGGGAATCCCAATAACTAGATCATATGCTCTATTTGAAAAATAACCAAGGATAGATTCCTTTTAAAGGTATCAGATTTGATAAGGGATAAATTAGCATAAGAGCAAATTGGTCCTTTTTGCATGGGCTTGCCCTTTATTACACACACACTTATATATATAAGCCTAATCTTGGACCTTCATCACATGACACATGACACCCATCTAGCATGCCTTGACATATTTACAACTTTACACTTTTTTATAAATAGCATCAAGGTAATGTTAACAGTATCATTTACACATTTGCAGTATTCACATTTTCCTTCTTAAGTAACATTCCTCTTCACTGTGACTCACTTCAGAGGGTCAAAGTGGGCCATCAACCTTGAGTTAACTTCCTTTTCTTGGTGTTCACAGACCTTGAGGGGCAGTCCAACTACCAGACAGCCCAGACCAAAGTAGTACTACACCGACTGGACATACATTGAGCTGGTCCCCCAGCTCCCACTTGAAGACTCCCTTACCCCCGGCTCCAGTCACAAAGATATCATGATTCCAGCAATGTTGGCCGTTCAACGTCCTAAGTTCTACCACTTCTAGCCGCCAAGAAAGTTTTATTTTGCAGTATCCAGATGAATTTGCCAACCCACCGACATCAAGACACAGTTACACCTGAATTTCAGCCCCATCGTGCATATGCAATGAGGAAGGCCAGGTATACGCTCTAAGTTCTAGCCAACCTCCTTTCCGATTAAAAAAACTCAATGTCCAGTAATGAAGCAGGGAAAATCTGAACTCTTAACGAAAGGGGGGGAAAAACCTGCAAAGGCGATAATGCAGACAGGTAGCCATCGAACGCCGATGTAGAAGGCCAAACATCTGCAACCGCGGCTGAATCTTTATGGGGCCTCGGGAGCAACTTCTTGTACGATTGAATGTACAGAAACAAGACCAGATCACGAACATCTGCTCCTACGCAACCGGCCTCATCTGCCTTGGCCCTAACCAAAGGATCGGAATCGGAGCACAGGACGGAGGAAAGGGTATCAAGAACGAGCTTTGCGTGGTCAATCGAGGTTTGGAGCGCGTTGGCAAGGGAGGCCGAGTCGACCCGATGCGCAGGGGACTGGGCATCAAGCTTCTGCTTCAGGGGCGCAAGTATTTGGATCGGGTCGGTGAAGACGAGCTTGGGGATGGGGAGGAGGCCGTACTCAAAGGGTTCGCGCCTCGGGTGAAGGAGTGAGCTGGGGTTCAGGTTGGCAAGCGGGTCCGGATCCACTGAAGGTGCCGGAGGGTCGACAGAGTCGGTCATCGTCGGTTCCGCGCGAGCTGGGGACGCAGTGGCAGAGTTGCATAACTTTGACGAACGACGATGAAAAAGAGAGAGTAGGAGAGAGTGAAGAGGTAGATATCCAATGTGGCAGCGCCCAATGGCTCTGAGGACGTGGAAGACTATGGTTGGCTGGAGAGAAGGATTTCATGGTCAATTGGTCAAACTATCCGAGAGTTACTCTTCGCCGGTGACATTTCATCATCGCCGGCGGGACGATCAACGCGATTGACTCCGCTTATGAGACATGCACCCCAAATCGGCAGTTCGGCTACGTGTCCACCTCGTCGAGTGTTCACTGCTCAGTCAGAGGTGGACGTTTGTCACGCGTACAGACAGAGGGCTTTAGACACCCACTGGATGGCACACTAGACAACGTACCACCCAACGGCTCTCATTTCTGAGGTTGCTGTGAACGGAGCTTCGATGGCTGACCGGCGACTACAGACTTGGAGCTACTTGTCTGAATGGAGACCAACCTCCCAAGGCAGCCGGGCTTTGGACTGGCCCGTGCTCATATCAGCTTGCCCTAAGTTCAGCTCCAGCCTAACTAAAGGACAGCATCCATGTCAGTCTACCATAGATAGCCTCGGGAATCAGTCTAAGCTCCTCGGCTACACGGATCGGGATGTCCCAGCCCTAATGCTCGCAATTGGGTGTCGCGTTATGAGAAAAAAACCGAACAGAAAAGTTGCAGGGCTCGATATCCTAGCCCGGAACATGGATAACAGCAATGGACCGAACAGAACAGTCGGTCACAAAGGCGTAGTAAAGAGAAAAAGGCCGAGGTGTGAGTGGGGGCCCGGGTTCATTGGACTCTGTTTTTGGATTTTTTTGTTTTGTTTTTTTTTTTTCTGGTGCTATGTCGTTTAGGGGCCATTTAGACACGACAGGAAAAAAGCCCTGAACGCAACACGGACCACGCCTGACCGCTCCAACGTTCACTACTATGCCTTTTTCTCCACTTTTCTTTTCCCCTTTGGGTTGCGAGTTAACATTATCTATATTATTTTAATGAAAATTTTTATAGTGTCTTATTAAGTAACCCTTACATTAAAATTTTTTCAAGGTTAATTTCACAATAAACCACTTATTATATTAAAAAAATAAAGGGAAGATAAAGGTTTTATATGAATACATTTATACATATAAAGCATTTATACACTTTACCTTATTCCTTTCTCATCCTCCTCCAAGAATTTATCCTCAGAAAAGCATTTTTCCTGTCCGAGAGTAGCTTTTTTTTCTTTCTTTATTACATGAAACACATTAATATGAAAATTTTATAATAAAAATAAAAATTATTATATTTATAATATATTATTATGCAAAATTCTCAATCCCCTCCCAGCTGTTTTTTTTTATTATTTTACCGGGGCTGTGGCGGTTCCGGCGCATCTTTCTGGCCACCTTCTCTGGGATCGACGCGTGTCCGCTGTTGAATGCCGAGTCACCGGTTTACGCGATTGCCGGGAAATGGTTGCCCGACGACGTGTCAGGTCCCTACTGTCTCAATCAACGGCTGCCGTTTCTCGGAGCCAGTTGGACTTGGACCCGCAAGGCGCAAGCGACCGACGGAGTCACCTGCACTGGGAAAACATCATCTCAAATCCAAATGTAGCTTGGTGCAGTGGGTGGGTACTGCCCATCCACTTTCCAGCCAAACGGTCCCTTGCTACGTGCATCATCGCCGGTTAGGGCAAGTGGACTGCATGGAATGGCCGAATAAACGTGGGCCCACATCTCAAATTCCGTATGGGTCCAGTGCAAATCCGACTACAAGAGGAGTATAAGCCAGCTTCACCCTTGGCAGTTCACGGTGCCCAGTCAACTCCGGGGAGAGAAGGAGCGTACCACGGACACGCGGGTATGGCATTCTGCCGTTGTAAGGCCAAAGTTAACCGCTGTCGCAGAATTTGACGAGGAGGGATCCAACCCAGGCTCGACTGTTATAAAATTCATACGTAAATTTGGGAAAGTAAAATTTACGGTGTAGTATGAAAAATTTTAATTTATAAGATTTAAATATTGATTAACTCAATGAGATTATAATAATCCGTTAATGGGCAATTGGCACAAGTAATTGACGTTAATACTAAAATCCATTGTGCGGTGCACGGAGGATTAGCGTAAACAAATGAATATATAGAATATAATTTAATATAATATAACTACAAATTATAAAATATAAATTAAATTCTTATTATAAAAATTTACACACCCTATTATCCTTTTATTTTTTTTTATTTTCTTATTTAAAAGAAAAAATCTAAAAAACTTTATATATATATATATATATACACACATACGTACGCAAAGAGGGTTTTTTCGGAATAAAATACGAGACAGACATACCGTACTGATTTTTATTAAAACAGAGTGTTGTTTATAATATATTATGCAGAAAATAATAAATAAATAAAAGTAAAAATACGAGGTAAAAAGTTGTCCTTGTCTGTCTGCACTGTCCAAAGCGCTTCGAAACGCGCAATTGCGACTCTACGCGCCGAGCCCCAGGCCCGACCCCCATTGACCCGGGTTTTTCTCTCTGCGTCTCTCAGTTTAACGTGTTTTTTTTAATATTAATAATATATAATATTATAATAATTAATTAATTTACTGTAATATACTTTAGAATTCATTATTAATATACAAATATTTATTTATAAAAATTTTAAATTTTAAATATGGTCTATTATATATTATTAACTAGTAGATTAATTTCTTAATGGTTAATGGTAGTTAAATACCTGTATAATAGGTCACACCATAATGTAGTAAGATTGACTTCTCAATCCGAAGATGTAACCGGTGTGATCATCGATCGTGCCTAAAATGTTGACAATGAGCAGGCAAGCACCTGCTTATCACGTGGATAATATTCAAGTTGGTAGCAAGTCGTATGAGTTTACGTCCCTGTCGATGAGTAATAATCAGTGGTCCACGTCAACGTGAATGCGCAAAGTATCGGCGAGATGGTTCTGGTGGCTTAAGATATGGGACTACGGGGACCAAAAGCAAAGGTTGATAAAAAAATTAATAAAATATAAATAATATAAAGTTCGAGATGTATTTATTGATTTATAACATTCTCATAAATATAAATTAAAAAAAAAACTAAATCAACTTAACCATGGTAAGGTTGGTATCTTTTCTCTCTTTTGGGTTTATTCCCACATATTCATCTGATCCCGTCACCCCCACCAAAAAGCAAAAGTTCTTGCGCTCTCTCCACTCTCTCTCTCCTTACGCTTTGTATGCCCTACAGACTCTCTCTCACTCTCTCGAGTCTCCTTTCCTTCTTATCTCGAAGGGCAGCAGTCTCTTCCTCTCTGGTCATGTAGCAGCAATCTTCTGCTATGTGGGTTTTCGTCTCCTCTTCCTCTCGGAGTTCTTCCGCTCTCTGATCAGCCCCGGAAGGTACGGTCCTCTGCCTTTGTCTCTTCTTTCTGATAATATCTGCACTTCCCTGTTTCTTCCCTTTTCTTTCTTCCTGTTTAGATCTGATTTTTAGCTTGCATTTCTCCTGCCCTCTGCTCGTCGTTCTCTGGTCGATTTGGAAAACCGATTTTACAGGTACCGTCCTGCGGTCGGTGCTTGTTCCTCTTGAGAGAGTCTAAAAATGAAAAAAAAAATGGAGAAGGGAAAAGAAAAGGAGAATGTGGATGTTTAATGCTTTAATTTATTCCCTATTTTTAATGTCTGACGAAGACCCTCCATGTGACAGCACACGAGAGTGCCTTTAATGCTGATTTCTCGCTTTGTTGCTGTTGTTTCTCTGTCTTTCTTGCGACTTTGCCGACATTTCAGTGATTGATGAGTGCAAGAAGGTCTCCGAGAGATGTTTATTATGTGACCTGCAATCTTTGGGACTTTGATCTGGGTTTTTGCTGGGCTGAGGTTCTCAGATCTGAAGCCCAAGTGAAGGAAGATGAAGATTTTTCCCTCCATCTGCAATGTCATAGCCCATTATAGACATTTCTCTTCACTTGTTTGAGGTTTTCCCTCCCTGGTGTTATTGTGCCATATTTTAAAACAAGAATGAGATCATGGGGTTGTCTCGAAACCCCACAAATAATTTCTTTACATTGAAATTTGTATTTTTGAGCTTTCAAACCTCTCCCCCTTTCACAGGCACTCACGGTAACCATGATATTACGAGGGGGTTTTTCTGCATTCAGTGTTTTTTAGGTGGTGATTTCCGAGTATTTAGGCACCTTAAATGAGGTTTTATTTTGCTGTTCTGTAACGGCTAAAAATCCCTATATTTTAGGTTTCTTGGAGATTTTGAATTACTACTCCAGCTTAGATCCTGAGACATATCAAGCCTCTGCTTCTGGAGATTTTGAATTCTGAGCCGGGAAGATGCACAGACCCACCCCCGATGACTTCTCCCTGAGGGAAACCAGGCCCCACCTTGGAGGTGGAAAGATCAGTGGCGACAAGCTCACGAGCACCTATGACCTCGTGGAGCAGATGCAGTACCTCTATGTCCGGGTTGTTAAGGCCAAGGACTTGCCTGGGAAGGATGTTACAGGAAGCTGTGACCCTTACGTGGAGGTCAAGCTTGGCAACTACAAGGGCACGACTCGCCACTTTGAGAAGAAGTCCAATCCTGAGTGGAACCAGGTCTTTGCCTTCTCTAAGGACAGGCTCCAGGCCTCGATGCTGGAGGTGACGGTAAAGGACAAGGACTTTGTCAAGGATGACTTCATGGGCAGGGTCCTGTTTGACCTGAACGAGGTTCCAAAGCGGGTTCCTCCTGACAGTCCCTTGGCTCCTCAGTGGTACAAGCTTGAGGACAGGAAGCAGGACAAGGTCAAGGGAGAGCTTATGTTGGCTGTCTGGATGGGGACACAGGCAGATGAGGCTTTCCCTGAGGCTTGGCACTCTGATGCTGCCACTGTGAGTGGGACTGATGGACTTGCAAATATTCGCTCAAAGGTCTATCTCTCTCCCAAGCTCTGGTATCTGCGGGTCAACGTGATTGAAGCACAGGATTTGCAGCCTACTGACAAGGGAAGGTACCCTGAAGTTTTCGTGAAGGCTATGCTGGGAAATCAGGCATTAAGGACAAGGATTTCCCCGAGCAGAAGCATTAATCCAATGTGGAATGAGGATTTAATGTTTGTAGCAGCGGAACCATTTGAGGAGCAACTTATTCTGAGTGTGGAAGACCGGGTTGCCCCCAACAAGGATGAAGTCTTGGGTCGTTGTGGAATTTATCTTCAGAATGTAGACAGGAGGCTGGACCACAAGCCCGTGAATACAAGGTGGCATAACCTCGAGAAGCATGTTGTCGTAGAAGGAGAACAGAAAAAGAAGGAGGTCAAATTTGCAAGTAGGATCCACACGAGGATCTGCTTAGAAGGAGGTTATCATGTATTGGATGAGTCTACTCACTATAGTAGTGACCTTAGACCCACAGCCAAACAGCTTTGGAAGCAGAGCATTGGGGTTTTGGAGCTCGGAATTCTGAATGCCCAGGGGCTGGTACCAATGAAATCAAAAGAGGGGCGTGGGACCACTGATGCTTATTGTGTGGCCAAGTATGGCCAAAAGTGGGTGCGAACAAGGACAATCATCAACAGTTTTATGCCGAAGTGGAATGAGCAGTACACTTGGGAGGTGTTTGATCCCTGCACTGTTGTCACGATTGGGGTGTTCGATAACTGCCACCTCCATGGAGGAGGAGATAAGGGTGGTGGTGCAAGAGATTCGAGAATTGGGAAGGTTCGAATCCGTCTCTCCACCCTTGAGGCTGATCGTGTGTACACCCATTCCTATCCCCTCCTTGTCCTGCACCCCAATGGTGTGAAGAAGATGGGAGAAATCCACCTGGCGGTTCGATTCACTTGCTCTTCCCTCCTCAATATGATGCACATGTACACTCACCCGCTCCTTCCCAAAATGCACTACCTCCACCCATTGACTGTGAGTCAACTTGATAGCCTTCGGCACCAGGCAACTCAGATTGTTTCGATGAGGCTGAGCCGTGCTGAACCTCCACTTAGGAAGGAGGTTGTTGAGTACATGCTTGACGTTGGGTCCCACATGTGGAGCATGAGGAGGAGCAAGGCGAACTTTTTCAGAATCATGGGGGTTCTTAGTGGTCTCATTGCTGTTGGGAAATGGTTCGATCAGATATGCAACTGGAGGAACCCAATTACAACCGTGCTGATCCATGTCCTCTTTGTCATCCTTGTGATCTACCCGGAGCTTATTCTGCCCACCATCTTCCTCTACTTGTTCCTGATTGGGGTCTGGTACTACAGATGGAGGCCGAGGCACCCTCCCCACATGGACACCAGACTCTCTCATGCTGATTCAGCTCACCCTGATGAGCTGGATGAGGAATTCGACACCTTCCCAACATCTCGTCCTCCTGATATCGTCAGGATGAGGTATGATCGCCTTAGGAGCATTGCTGGCAGAATCCAGACTGTGGTGGGTGACCTAGCTACCCAGGGGGAGCGGCTCCAGTCCCTGCTAAGCTGGCGTGATCCTCGTGCAACTGCACTGTTTGTTCTCTTCTGTCTTGTTGCTGCTGTGGTCCTTTATGTGACACCTTTCCAGGTTGTGGCCCTCTTGGCAGGGTTATATGTTCTGAGGCATCCGAGGTTCAGGCACAAGCTGCCATCTGTGCCACTCAACTTCTTCCGCCGGCTGCCTGCTAGGACAGACTGTATGTTGTGAGGGGATGGGAAGAAGTTCAACTTCAGGTATGGCTTCTTGTCAGGTAAGTTGTGTAATGTTTGTTCAGATGGGACATGATTGTATTATTTTGTTGGGATCTGATCTACTGGAAGTTCCTTTTCTTCATTCTTTTTCCCTTTGTTACTGAGACTCTTCATGGACCCCCTGCTGTCGAGCAGATTTTTATGGTGAATTTTTTTTTTTTCATTTGGTAGGTTGTGATTTTAGGGACGCCATGTTCATGGCTGAACTCATGTTACCTGTGGCATCAGATCTGTCTGGAATTTATGTTAATCTGATGCTTCTGCGGAATGAGTCAAGTCTTTATCATCAGTTTGAGTTGGACTACGATTTGGCTTGCTATGTCTTTGCACTGTTAGTTGATGGCGGGACCCAATCATGTCTCTCGACCTTGCGGAGGTTCTTCTTTCATTTATTGCGTCTTGATTCCGGATATGGTGGTGGGTGAGGAGGCAATGACTTGAATGAGAGGGGGCACATTATGAAGCCCCGTCTATGTCGCGTTGTTGGTGGGTAGGGGAGGGGTATTGCTTGTATTTAGTGACCGGTCCACGGAAATATATTGATAGCGAGCCGTCTCATGGAGACTCCTGCCCGAAAATCTACTGGTATTCGTAGCTGCAGCCTGAATCTTCGACCGGGTTGTCACCAAGACAGCATCTTGCGGTCGAAGCGCGGGAAGCAATCTGATCCTCGGTGCGCATTGGCGCTAAGTAGTTAGAAGGAAGATGAGAGATGGCAGGATCTCATTCATATGAAGGAAAATTATATACATTTTTAAAAAATATAATAAGGAGTATTGGGAATATAATGATGAATGAAGAAGATAGTTGAAAGTTGTTCCCGAGTGGGGACATGGCGACAGTTATCGCAGGATTAACGTTGTCGTGTCATGTCCACCACCATTGCTCGTGAGCACGAGCTCCTGTTTATTTTAATGGCTTTATGTTGTCAGGGGGCCCACATTTATAACTAAAGGGAATTGGGAAGGTGGAGACCATCTCGTGAAGGAGAATCGAATCTTTCACTGTGTGTCCATAGCCATCATCAGTTGCCTTTGATGTATCCACAGCAGTTCTGCAATTACGGCACTGTCTTTGCACCGTCCACGCTATTATATTTCACCTACACGTGCACTTGATGTATGGAATTCAAAGGACCGACCATATTTGAATTAAATTACTTAAAATCTAATGACTCAGTGAAAACCGGTGATTTAAATGGTCGTCGGGGAAGCTAATTTTGTCTACCTCACGGGGACAGCTGGGTCTGTAAAGATGGTAAAAGTTCGTTTTCCCAAAAGGAAAAGTGAAGGGGAAGCCGAAGGCACAAAAGCAAATAATTGCAATTGGAAGAAAACGACGTGGTCGGCAGAAAACGGGGGCCCACCCTGTTTCACCCCCCCCTACGAAAAATGCCAAATTTTAATTATCAACTCTCCCGTACTGTTTAATGCGGCGTGCTTAATCAGAAGTACGATTGATATCAGATAAGAAAAGATGGCTCTCCCGTACTTAGTAAGAATATACTTAATAAGAATATGTTTTTTTTCTTTAATTACAAAACATAACAAAAATAGGAGGAGTAAGGAGTATCAAAGGAGCCATGGGATAGAGAGTTAATGTTAACCCATTATTTGTTAATCACGAGTGGAGAACAGCGCGACTGCCGTTTTGATTACCAAAGTATCTTCTCTCTCTTTTTTTTCGTTACACATAAAAATTTTCAAACCTTTAGTTTCAATTTAATGATAATATCACTATATCAAACCGTTTGTTTCGATACGGGTACGGTGAGGAGAGCTGTTATTTTCATTTGTGACAGTAAGATTAGCAGGTGGATCTTTTAAAGCTTTTGACAGCGCCCTCTGAGACTTGCGGGGGGACATTTAGGGGATTTTGAGGTGTAATGTGTCTTGCTCTCTTCGCATCTTGACAGGCTGTCGTCTGTATTCCCATTCCGACTGGGGTGAGCCTAAGCCTTTTCCCTTTAACGTTCTCTTTGGATGTTTCTTCTTCTGTCTTGTCGTCCATAGCCGCACCTCCCCCCCGGTGGAAGAAAACAGTGTGCTCTTTTTCGACCATTCATTCCATCACCTCATAGCTTTGCGTTAAAACCAATCGCATCATGTGTATAAAGGTCTGCAGCAGACTCTTTACGAGGTTTTATCGATGAAGTTGAAATGTCCGGGATGCTCCAGCTGCATGTGCACATTACAAGAGCCCGATGAGCACCCAGCACGATTTCTGCAAGTCATTCGGGTAGCTGCAAAAGTTTGGTAGAGTCAATGAATCTGATTCTCAAGGTGGCCCACCTCCGAGGAAGAAGACGGGCTGTTGGGCCAGCCACTGCTCGCCCTGCAATCATAGGCTGGACCGATCTCTTGACTGATAATAAATAACGGGCCTTCCCACAAAGCCACAGTGAAAGTGATGTTACAGTATCCGAGGGCACCATGTGCCGGACCACCTTCCTCTATCTGCAAGCCCGGCCAACAATCACGACTTGGACATATGACCCGAGCTGGCCATAAGAAGCCTCGACCTCTGCACTGCCCTGCTCAGCGCCTAGTCCTGCTCGGCAAGGTAGCGACAAAAGTCTTACCCCAAGAACATTTTGCCAAGCTGCCACAATTCCTTTAACCACCCAACCCCAAAGGCAAATCGAACAGAGTCGAACTTCCAAAGTTGAGAAAGTAACCTTATAGGAGGAACGCAGAGCTATTCACAGATTTGCCTCAATTTTTCCATCTATACACTTGAGGAGACTGATTATAAGCCTGTTAATGTACAGATTCGCGAACAGCAATAAATGATGAACAGAAAATTGGAGAGGAATAGTAAGGTCAAGCCTTCCAATTTGTACAAGCATTTAGAAGGAGGAGGCTGTCACAAGGGATTCTCCTTCCACTGTAGTCGATTCAGTCCATCGACTATTGCCCTTCGGAACTCACCATTGTGGAGAATAAATGATGATACATGCCCTCCAGTCACCCACCGGACTTCTGAACCTGGCCAAGCCTTTTGGAGCTCCAGCACTGAGTGCTTCGGGATATACCCATCATCCTGTGAAAACAGATTCATATATGATGAATTGGTAGCGCAGGAAGGAAAACATCCCGCAGGAAAAAGTAAAGAGAATATTCCATGAAAGGATATATCAATCGAAAGATTATTTCCTTTTTCCCACTATGTCACGACGAATCTGTCACCCGAAGATCGGGCATGGCACTCCTGAATATTCCATTCACTCTGAGCATTGATGATTCCTAATTAAACTTATCCTATGACAAATATAGATTTTATCATTGATGAGGGTTTTCTTATACTATTGACTAAGTGTCCATGAAAACTCCTTGTGGCAGATCCAGGAAAATCTGGACCTCTCAGCACATGCTGGCCATACAAGAGGAGTGCATAGGGAGCCTTACGGAAAACATTTCTATTGCCTTATAACAAGCAGCGGAGATTATATGCCATATATTTGGACAAAATGGAAGATGAATTTTCTAGTGCAGTACTTACAGTGGCTGCAACGAATATCACAGCCTCAGGATTCATCGGGATAGGGAAGCGGGTGACATCAGTGAGAGAGAGAACATTTCTCATCCTATCCCTCACTTCTTCAAGAGTCATCGAGGCGCTCTGAGCCTGAAGGTCCTCTCTCAGGGCCTCCCAGGCAGTCCCATGCTTCAATATGCCCTCGCAGAATGCCACTACTGCAGAATGTGGAGATAGAAAGGGAAGGGTAGCCACGGGAGTTGGATGGAGAGATCCAACCATTGCAGCATGCACTCCACCTGCAGTTGACACATAAGATCAGATTCTCCGATAGTTTCTCAAGGACTTCACCCGTTCGGTTCTACAAAGTCACAAAGCTTTTTCTCTGCCTTGTCATTTTTACCCTCTTATAAAACAGGAAGACGGAAGAAGATGTCCACCCACACCATATATGGATGAAGCAATATTCTCCTTAGAAGAAGAAAAAGCATTAGCAGGAATAGTATCCACTACATTATAGACACCGCAATACTGTAAGAGAAGCAATATCTTAGTGAAAGTGGTGCGATTCTCATCCTGATGGAGCTCCAAAAAGCAATCCGTATGCACGAAGCCTGCTGTTTCAGTGATTTGTACCATGGTAGAACCTTTTTTCATTCACTTCTAAATTCTACTGTGGTAATGCTCCCTAGATTCATCTTTTGTCATGATTATGCTCGTTAACCAAAGATGAGACAATGTCATACCCATGCTAAGGCCGCAAACACCCATCTTTCCAAATCCTTCCTCGCATTCTATCCAACGCAATAGACTTCGGGCCTCCTCAATGGTGACTCTGCCTAGCAACAGCAAGTCGCTCACGCACAATAGTTTTGCTCCATGCTGTAGCAAAGGCCGTCTTTGCCCATAAAAAGGACTGCATTTTATGCAATAATATAGCTCGATCACTATTTCAATAAAACAATCAGAGAGAATCTCATTTTTTCGATACTAAGAAGGAACCAATTTGAGCCTCACCTCTCAAGCACCATCGTGGCTACATTCTCCTTCAACAAAGGTCCACCAAGACGCAGTCTCCTTTCAAATGAATGGTCTCCAGTTCCTAAACCAATCAAGTCAAAATTAAATCAAATATGTATCAAACGAACTTATCATTTCCTTTTAAAATAAAAAAAAAATTAAGATCAAATCTGACTGAAGTTGCATAGCCTGACACCAGTGAAGAAGAGCTCACTAAAACTATTCAATCATAGCTATAGCTGAAAAGCAAACTAAATGTACAACCTGGTCAAAAAAAAAAGAAGATGAAGATACCAGTCAATCTCAGAATAAGCCTAATATAGAAAAACTCATCCCATTACCCTGACACGAGAGAGAGAGAGGGAGAGAGAGAGAGAGACCTGACTGCCATTTAAACTAGATCGACCAAGTAAAGAACATTAATGATATAATTGGAGGAAACTTAGAATCCAACTCAATATTTGGTCAAAAGACAAGAAGTACACCATCATGCCAAAAAAGTCCATATTAACCGATCAAAGAAGAGCCCGACTCCATACTCGAATCAGATGACACACCCATGAAACAACTTAAACGAGACTAAACGGACAACAGAAAAAACCCAGTTCAAAATCTAGTCAGGTGACAAAAGGCATGTACCATGCCACGGATGCCTGTTGTGACTAAGAAGAAGGAATCCAGTTTTTGCTTCAATAAATAAATAGAATACCACCAGAATGTTGTACCTGCAAGGTGCACAACACAGGCCATCTTCTGAGGAGGGACAGACTTAGGGACGAGGAAAGCAACTCTAGCAGTGTGGCTCTCCGGAGGCAGAGCGCTCAGAATCTGCTCATCGCAGGGCGTCCTGAAGACTCCTTCCCTGAGACAAGCCGTCCTCGTCTCCCAGACGGTCCTCCAAATGGGCCGAACCAATGCCGGGGGCCAGTTCTGTCCCGCTGCGTCAGGGAACAGCTGCCTGATCATCTTCTCCAGAAGGTCGAGCTTCGTCCCTCCCCACCCCCTCGAGAAGAACGGCGGGCTCAGCTTCGTCCGGTGCATGAACGCCCCATAAACATGGTCGAGGACGTAGTGGAGCAACCCAAGATTCACGGTAACCATCTCCTCCACAGAGGCATGCAAGCGAAAGGAGCAAACTTTTGCTCAACAGGCGGGTGCCCAGTTCTTAAATTACCACGTTTCAGGTCGAAATTGAAGTAAAGTCGAGAGGTTTCGCGGGAGGATCAGGTGCCCAGATCTTATGGAGGTGGGTAGAGGTAGGAAGACGAAATAAGACGGATCTCGGTGGGCCGTGAAGCTCGAAGGATCGAATCATAGGACCGTCGCGAGTCGTCGTGGTGAAGGAGTACAAAGCGAAGTGCATTGCATTGTGAAAGGGAAGCAGATGGATAGATTTGGGGAGAGGAAATTGAGGGAGATCAAGGAGAGGAGGAACCAATTAGGTGCGAGACATACCAAAAGCTCCTTTCTTGTTCTTCTTCTTTTTTTCTGAATATTGGACAAGTAATCAGTTATATCCGATTGAGGCTAATGGAATTACCGTAGAGTTAATTTTTTTGTTGAAAATTCAGATAATTGATAAGATATGGGGAGAGGGAACATGACAAAGTAGGCGGTGGACAGTCTCCATTTTAAGAAGATTTTTTTCTTTTATTATTTTCTTTCATTTAAATTAAAAAAGAGAGAGATAATAAATCATTTTATTAATTAAATTGAAGATTGGCCTACCGGGCAATTGATTAATTTTTTTAAATATTTTTATAATTTATATTATTTTTTTTCTTGGGGAAGGTTGGTGCTGATTAATCATTGCTCAGGGGAATCCACCTTCAAGCTAAGCTATTGGAATTTGGAAGTCCATAATGTACCTTTGAAAAAAAAATAAAAAGAAGAAGCCAACGGGGCCTACAAAATTTGGGGACAGTTAATAGTATTTAAGTTATTGAATAAAAACGTATTTAAAAAAAAACCCCTATCCTACTCCCGCTTTATGACAAAATTTTATAAATAATTGGAATTTAATTTTAAAAATAAATTATTTCTAAATAAATAGGTTTTTACCACCAAATGGGTGATTTGAACCAATTCAAAATAGGGCTAAAACCGCTTTATTAAGTTATAGGTTGACACATTAAGTATGATAAGCTAATACAGTTACCGATTGCAATTCATGAAAATATGAACTGGCTTAGAATATTTCATGAGTGAATCAATTAACTGTTTGAGCTCATTTGAACTGTGAATCATGACCTATTTATTTTTTAAAAAAAATTAGAAAATTTTAAATTAAAGAAATAAAATTTGAATGTTAATTTTAAGGGTATTTGGTAGTGCCAACCAATTTTGCAATAGTTTAATACCGGTTTAACAAAAATATATGTTAAGTCAATTCTTATTCAACAGATCTATTTCTTAGATTTAGTATGTAACCTTCCATGAACCTAATGAGAGCAATTACAAGCTAATTTGACCTGATTAAGGATTTTGCTAGGAGGTTCAAATTAAACTGGCACATTTAATACATCTATTAACAATCATATCAATTTCAAACGGTGGCTCGCTATGCAGCAGTGACATGGATTGTACGATTTGCATGGACCTTTTTTTTCATGGTCTAAAAATTTAATGAGTCACCACTATATAAGTTGAATCTCAATACTATATACTATATTAAGCATCAAATGCACCCATAATCATTAATTTTCTCTATTAACTCATTAAAATCTGAAATTTTATCCGATCCAAATAAGCGTCCGACGTCTGAATAGATCGGTCTGATGGAGACGTGTATTGCGAGGAAATGGATAAGGCAAAGATCAAGACTTCATCTTTTCAGGGGATGACGTGTCTCTATGTGTGTACTTGGGCCTACAAACATGCCACAGCAAATGTGGAGGAATGTATCTCAAGGCCCAATAGCCCATTGGGCTCGGCCCAATTCTCGACAGGATGGGGGATTTCATTTTCCTTATTTTCGGCTCAAAAAGAAAAAGAAAAAGAAATATTTCACGAAAATTTTCTGCAGACTGAGATTATGAGTAGAGGTGACAAATCGTGTTGGCCCGGTATAGCTAAATGAGAGCTTACCCAAATAAGGCCCTTCAGAATATAAGGCGAACCGGCATTACATGATAAGACAGGAGTAGTCCCAACCCAACCTGATAACATGATAATCTCTATTGATCTAACGTATTTACAACTACAATGAGATTTTTTATATTATTTAATAGTGTATGATAGCTTATTATTATTTTTAAAATTTTTTTAATTGGGCTATCGTTCCGACCTACCGCGGGGATCATCAAACCCAACACATCCAATAAAATTATTAGACTATACCCACACGGCATGATAAGTCATGACTTAGGCACGGTGTTATCATGCTGGATCCGTCCGAGGCTGGATTTTGCAAGGTCTAATTATGAGGTACGAAATATATAAAACTAATTTCACGTATATATGTGTATTAAAATAACATAAACATTAATTTTTAAAATTTTAGCGTATAATGTTGATTATAATATATTAATTTAACGACTATTGAGAACGGCATCACTGGGGGGGAAAAAAAGCCACCGGACATATCGGATATCGACACACAAATGATGGATGCTTTACGCTTCCGAACAGCCATCATAGTTCTCATCCATTTCCTCTGTTCTTCTCTCCTCCAATCAAAGGCTTCCACGTCGGCGACCATCTCCGTCCGTGACTTTGGAGCCGCCGGGGACGGCTCCCGCTACGACACCCGCGCCATCCAATCCGCCATCGACGCCTGCTCTGGAACCTGCCATGTCAGCTTCCCCCCAGGCAGGTACCTCACGGCGACGATCCGACTCCGATCCGGCGTCGTCCTGGACATCCAGGAGGGCGCGACGATCCTCGGTGGCACGAGGATCGGGGACTACCCGAGGCGGTCGGACAGGTGGTACGTGGTGCTGGCGGAGGACGCCATCGACGTCGGGATCACCGGCGGAGGGGCGATCGACGGGCAGGGGCTGGAGTTCGTGGAGAGGTTCGATGAGAGGAAGAACGTGATGGTGAGCTGGAACCGGACAGGAGCCTGCCTGGGCGACGAGTGCAGGCCCAGGCTGGTCGGGTTCATCGGCTGCCGGAATGTTAGGGTTTGGAATGTCACGTTGACGGAGCCGGCGTACTGGTGGTCGGTATTTTCACTCAACACCTCTTTGATAACAATCAAATCCCATTTAGTCCATTTCTCGCTCGTTTGATTGCAATTTTGGGGACTGTTCCAAGTATTGTTGCTGGTGGCTGCAGCTTGCACATAGTAAGATCCGACAACACGACAATCCAAGATGTCTCGATTTATGGGAACTTCACTTCACCCAACAATGATGGGATCGATATCGAGGACTCGAATAACACGATCATCGAGAGGTGCAAGATCAACACCGGAGACGATGCTATCTGTCCCAAGACATACACAGGTCCACTGTACAACTTGACGGCGAGAGACTGTTGGATAAGGACCAAGTCTTCGGCAATCAAGCTTGGAAGCGCAAGCTCGTTCGACTTCAAAGGCCTGGAGTTTGATAACATCACGATTGTGGATTCTCATAGAGGGCTCGGGTTTCAGATTCGGGATGGAGGTAGAGTCGCCCAAACTTGATCTATCTATCGCCTTGTTCAAATTTTCGAAAGACTCGATCGCATTGTACAGCTGATGGATTTGTGTTTCCACTGAAAGCCTATGTTCTCCTCGGTACTTATTTTTGGTCCGGCGACGACGTTAACATGTGCAGGGAATGTGGACGATGTCACATTCTCGAATATCAATATCAGCACGAGATACTACGACCCCTCGTGGTGGGGTCGGGCTGAGCCTATCTACGTCACAACCTGCCCCCGATACCCTACATCCAGGGAGGGCTCCATCTCGAATGTGAGGTTCATCAACATCACCGCAGAATCCGAGAATGGGATCTTCTTATCAGGCTCCGAACATGGAACGCTGACGAATCTGAGGTTCAGTAATGTCGATCTCACTTACAGGAGATGGACCTGGTATGAGGGAGGATTAGTGGACTACCGGCCGGGATGCAGAGGACTAGTCCGCCACGGCATAGCAGGGATGATGATGGAGAACATCAAGGGGCTGCAGATCGAGAACGTGAACATGAGGTGGTCCGATGGGAAATCCCGGGAGTGGGATAACCCTCTCGATTTTAGGCCATCGACCGTGAATGATATCTCGTTTTTCAATTTCCATTCAGATATGTACAGCCAACAACGGAGATCTGCACATTGATCACTGTTGTCCTTTGAGTTGGAAATTCCACGATTGATGAAATGCTTCAGATTGCAGGTTTGAAGGATGAATATATAGGCAATGAGGCTGGTTTCTTTGTTTCTCTACATGCACGTATGCTTATGGTAGATGGGGCATTTTCATATATCCAAATGTTAAATTTTGTCAATTGATGTGTGTATTCATGCAGTTGAGGAATCTTCTTCCACCGTCGATTCACATCGCAAGCCGAGTCTAAAAGCTCAGGGATTAAAAACATTACAACAGACTGCTTCGTGTAAATGTACAAAGGGTCGATATCGCCAGAACATAGTGAAGGAACATGCCTTGCAAGTTGGCAAAGTTGCATTTACATAATTCTACCCGATCCAACCCCCTTCGTCTCAGATCCCAGAAGCCCGACATAAGATCATGACGGCAACAAGCATCCGAACCTTTGCAGGGTACTTTCAGATCACTTTAATTGGCTCCTCCTTAAGATGCTTAACCATCCGTTCTTGAGATCTTGAGGAGTTTGATCGTGCATAAGTACAGCAGCACCAAACTCCAGTATTTTCTTCCACGCAATACTCTTATCACTGGAATTAGAAGATTTCTCTACACCCTCCTGCACTCACATACGAAGAATAAAATCTTATGCAACTAACAAAAGGACTTTGAAAGTAAAGATACCGAATGAGCAAAACTTCATCCTGTGATGCAATGAGTGTAAACAAAAAGGAACCTTCAGTATCTTTACTTCCCCGGGCAGCGTACACACTGCCCATCACACTATGGGAACTGGCCATGCCCTCCTCTGTCCATGGTGCTTCCCTTTGCTTCTGGCATGGGACTTCAGGACTTGTACTGAACCTACATGGATAGGTTGATGCTAGTTGCAGCAAGCAATGTTTACAAATTATTGTAAGTGATGATATTATCTATGATAAAACCTATTAGAAGTACGACTGACCAGATAGTAAGAATAAGCATGGGAGAACATACTACCAAAATTCCTATAATATCCTCACTGCCTAGTCTCATAATCTGCATCTGAATCTTCAATATCATCCTCAAAGTTGTCCTCTCCATCAACATGAAGAGCACAACTAGGTTTGAGCAGACATTGTTACTGTCATTCGGTGATGCTTCTTGTTGATCTCTAACTTCACCGATTTTCTGATCCAAAGTTCTTGTAGTATTTGCAGCTAAATTACAACCATTGCCCTGGTCATCGGACATCACTTCACCTTCTGGTCCTTCAAACCTACCCACGGATCGACATTCTTGGATCTGTCCATTTACCTGCTTTACCTTGGTATCAAGAGGAAGCATACCAAAAGCATCCAACTCGAATTCTCTGCTAGATAAGATTAGATGGCAGAATATTCTTTTCAATTTCTTGAGTACCACTGGCAGCAGCAGCATCCTCATTATATACTTCTTCCTTTTTCCTAAATCGGTGAATCAGCATTCAAATCAGAATCTTGTTCAGAATCATCTGCTTGACCTTCAGAACCTTAACCACTCTGCAATTGATAATCACTTTCTTGATTCCGAGTATCTCCATTGAGTTTTGGCTCCTCACGTTCTTTGGCACCTTCCTCAGTCTGCTGTTGAAGATCATTCACTTTATTCACACAAGAACCATGCCCTCCCTGTTCTTGGTGTTCTCCTTCCTCCTGAGAGCAATAATGATCCTTAGATACTTTGGCAAGCTCATCTATATCAATTCCTGAATGATCATGACGCATCCTATATAACCTTTTGGGATTATATTCGAAATTGGTGCAAATAAATGCAGGTAAATCCTTCCTCACAGAAGTTGCCTCCTCCTTAGCTTCAAGATATTCTGAAACAGCATTAGAGTATTGGCAGAAGTGGCAGAAAAAATTGCCATTTTCATCGAAACAGGTAGAGGAACCCACACAGTTCATATGAAACACTAAAGGACATCTACTGGTCTGACAGACCAACAGCTGACCACCTTCATTGCACTTCATGCAAATGTTTTGCTTCATCTGCTCAAGACTCTCCACAGAACCACCCATAGATGTGCAACGTGAAGCTAGAAACTCCTTTTTCATGGAATCATTAATATCATCATCAAGATATCCATCACTATCACTGGAGAGTTCCTCTACCTGCTGCTGGTCCCTTAGACACACTACATCTTCATCAATAATCTCTCTGTGCTGGAACTTGCCTGCATATAGATTGTCCGTAGGCTTTTGTGAAGTACCAGGATCAACCCTGGCTATAGGCTTTTGGATAGCAGGCCCTTCCTTATTTCTATCAGGAAGTCTATCACTCATTCCTCTCCGTTCACCATGAGCTTCTGCACATTCCCTGACGATTCTGTGTTCACCTGATGTCTCTATCTGATCTTGAGCACAGTTAAACTTGTCTTTGGCATCCCCGCCACTTGTAGAATCTGATTCAATTACAACAGCATCAGATTTTTCAGGCCGCCTAGCATCGAGGGTAGACTGTTTAGGCTTCTTGGCATGTGGACTATGAACAGCGAAATCAACATCAATATGTTGATTTCCCTGAGAATTCTGAACCAAGTTCTCAGCATCAAGAGCAGTCAAGTTCCTCTTCAAGGGAGTTGAGGTTCTTATCCTTGAATCTCCTTCCAACTGTTGCTCCAAGAGTTCGTGTTCTGCAGAATTTACGTTCCCATTTGGTTCCGTATTTTGGTCAACATCTGTTCTTCTATCAAACTCATGTGCACGTGTATCACAATACCCAATATCGCCAACTGAAACTCTATCGTCACCAGTTAAACATGCCAATCCACTCAGTACCTTCAAGGAAGCAGCATCTGGATGTGTACCTCCGAGTATTGCATCTTTTAACTGTTTGAAAACAAGGAGAAAAAAATACAAAATTGAAAAGACAAAAGGAGATAAAATAGGAACTGATGAAGAGGCAGAGAAGAGATTTCCTTTCACCTGTCGTAGAGCAGGTTTCGGAATGGTAGTCCTCTTCAGCATAATAAATTGACGAACTTGTGATTTCAGCTGTTCTCTTCCAGTGATTTTAAAATCAGAGACAGGACCCTAACCAAAATATAACCAAAAATCACTGTCATAATAGATTTTTGCCTTAACAAATATTTCAAATTGAGCCAAGAAGTAACCTATGAGAAACCGCTTCAGCATATCACCTCTAAATATACCCTAGAAAAAACACGTGTATGGGTTGAACACAACAGTATACCTCTTGCAGGATGTCCCCTAAGACATCTTCACAGCTCCGGGACAACTCAAACACAGGACCTGAGTCCAGGTCTGGAGGAACATCAGATGTGGTTTCATTTACTACTGCAGGGCCGCACAACTGCTCCAAACACTTCAAAGAAATCCATTCCCTGAGATTCTTCCCAAGCTCATCGCGCAGTACTGGTGCTGATTCGACTATACCTTCGCAAAAGGAACCAAACCACAGACAAGACCCGTAAAGATAGAAGAAAAACTTATTAGATACCTAATTTCTGACATGAAGTGTCGACCCATACCATATAAAAGCTGCAGATTCACTCGCTCGGAGCTTGCCAGGTATTCGATAACCCACAGCCAGGGAAGGCTTCCACCAGCGATGCCTTTGCCTTCTGTGGGATTCATCACCTTTCCCAGTATATTTCAGCGAACAATTATATTCAAAATCAGGGCAGAAACTATTCAAATTAGGGAGGAAAACCCTAAAGCATGAATTTAAACATTTCTTCACTTTAACTATGAGAATGGCACAGCGGCTGCAGGGGCTGGAGGAGTTGTGCTGCTGAGCTGCGATGGCAGACGGGCGGAGGACGCATGGACTTAACCAGAAGTGAACCTAGGCAAGATTCTTAAGGAAAAACGGAGAGTTGATGGATGATGGAGGTGGCGCAAGATGGGCTGGGCTTTAGAGATAATTGGGCCAGGCCCAGTGTGTTGGCATATGGGCTTTTACTATCTCCCTCTACTTAAGAGTCAACAAATCGAGCCTTGCCGTAATTCTTTTTGAACGCAAAACTAGACCTGCCGAAAATGGTATTAGCCTGAAAAGACCGTGCGTTTTGCAGGATTTTCAAGTAATATAATATTTAGATTAATCTATAAAATATCATATAAAATCTTATTTTAAATATTCATTTTTGTTTAATTCAGGTTGCGCATGGGTGGCCTAAAGGAGGAAAAAATCATGCTCATGGATGAAATTTTTATACCGACTAAGATGGTGGGCTGGGCGACACGACCCAAAATCATCGTACTTGTGCTACTGAGAGCCTGTGTGCTGACTGTGGGCAAGAAAGCAATCATTTATAAGCATGTGAATTATTTATGAGTTGTTTAATTATAGCAATCGTATCGAGTCGAGAGCACATGATTACTTTAAGCACTTGACAGGTTTACTTCATCTTCGTCAGGCAAGAGCCTCCTGGGACCGCACTGTAGTACTGTACATTCTCATGGCGGATGTGTCCGGCCAAAAAACTACCAAGACAGCATAGGGATGACACGACCACCAAGAACTAGTCCATCGAGAACTTCCCATGATGAGGAGATGTGGCTGTGATGATTGCATGTAAAACAGTGGATGATTCACATGCGAAGTAAGATAGCCGCCCAGCTTCAATCAATTGGTACCATTTCATTGATTAGCATGGAATCTCATCCGAGTGGCACAGGGCAGCTGTCTGGCTGCTGCTGCTGCTGCTATTACCTGAGTCAGCCACACTTGATTGTCCTGTTGGATGGAGTCCAAAACTTGTCTTGTCCCTTACCATCCGTGAAGAGGCCCACTCAGCCCCCTTTTTCCCCTTATACAAGCTTTCATGTTTTTTCCACTTATGGATCGTTTGCTTTCTAAAGCACTGTTTTACTTTGGGAAGTGTTAGATGGATGCAATGTATACCATAATTCAACATCTCCACGTGAGATTTCAACATAATTTAATCGTGTAAGGTACCGTAATAAAGTAAAATTTGTAACCCGATAATGCCATATATCATGAACGCAAAATTTTATTACAATAAAATTTTGCGCAACCTTTTTAACTTTATAAGTGGTCTTAATTTGCAGGAGTGTCCTTTTCCTGCGAGTCGAGGCTGTATGATGAAAGGCTGCTGGTTTCATCTTCTGGCTGGACGCATGATTTTGGTGTACAGGCCGGCCATAGCCATGGACCACAGCTATTCTTCACCTCATCCTATTAGCCAGTTCGGCATTTCTGTCTCTCCAGATTTTTATATATTTTTTACAAGGGAGATAAAAACATGAACAATATATATACATATGCATGTATATTATAGTTTTTAAAATCGAACTGAATCGAGAATAGGTATAAGCATAGGTTCATGTGTTCATGGATCAAACCGAGTATTCAATGGGTTGAACCGTATATTTGATAAATAATATTATCAATAAATTTACATAATATCATAATTTGAATATGATTTATAATAAAAAATACTAATATAACCATTATATTATATAAAAATTTAATATAAAATATAAATATAAGTATAGTAAAATAAAATAAATATGTTATAATATATTTTTATTTTTTTTAATTTTAAGTTGACTAATTTTTTTACTAGTTCAATTTGATTTACCAATCTAATCGTGAATTGACCAATTTAACCAGAGTTGACATTATTTAAATGCAATTGGATTTTTTCTAAAAATCAAATTGGGTGAGTGACCGGTTCTTAGTTGAACCAGCCGGCCTAATCTAATTTTTAAAATTATGATATATATTACAACACTCTTTTTTTAAAAGTAATCAATGTCATAAATTTTTGTTCACAATCATAAAAAAAAGGACTTTAAATCATAGAAAATTTTAAAATAATTGGCAATAATGAAAAAAATAAAAACTAAATCGATAGAATAAAATTTTTAAAAAAAGAAGATCTAGGCATAGGAGGGAGTTGGTTGCTGTGGCTCCACTAGGCAGGTCACCGACTCAGTGGTCGATGAAAAATGCTGGCATTCCTCAAGAGCGTGACCCACGTTCAAAAGTTATCATTTTGGGATAGTGAGCATAGTTTTAAAAACCGGACCGGACCAGCCAGTTTGACCGGTTCAACTGGGAACCGGCCACTCATCCGGTCCGGTTCCTTAAAAAATCCAATTGCACATTAAAAGAGAAAAAATCTGATTGAACCGGTCGGAACCGACCGGTGAACCCAATTGAACCCATGAGAAAACCGGTCGACTTAAAATTTAAAAAAACACAAAAACCTATTGTCATGTACCTATTTTATTTTACTAAACTTATATTTACATTTTATATTAGACTTTTGTTTAATATAATGGTTATATTAATGATTTTTGTTATAAATTATATTCAAATTATGATATTATGTAAATTTATTAGTAATATTATATTATTAATATTATTTTATTAAACATGCGGTTCAATCCATTGAACTCCGGTCCGATCCATGAACCCATGCCTACACCGGTTCCTGGCCCGGTCCGGTTTTAAAAACTATGATAGTGAGAGTATTGGGCATATTTTATATATAAAATTTAAGGTTGTAAAATAATGATATTAAGTATTGTACATATATGTTGGGATCCCTTTACTCATTTTTTTGGATATAAAATTATATGTTTCAACTATATACAAGATTAAATCGGTCGTGGCATTGATAATAAAGAACCAAGTTATGAGATAGTTTATCCCATTCAAATTAATTAGAGTAGATGGTGTTAGTATAATCATTTGTCTGGCCTCTGGGCAGTTGAACTGCCGAGTTGTTGGTCGAGAGAGGACCCCGAGCAGCTTCCCTCGAGAGGACGACTTGTTTATCGTCTGCTGCGAGGCCGCGGTTTCTCATGGCAACGGTGCGATCGAGGCAGCATCGCTTGGAAACCATGGGGAATAGAATTGTTTTTCATCGACGGTGGATTTGGTTTATCTTTGACATTATTAAAGCGTTGTTGATGGTGGGGCCATGCCACTCGAGGCCTCGAATTTGAAGAAGGTAGATTAGGCAATTTTATTTTTATCTTTACATGATATGGTGATTAAACACAATACGGTATTGTGTTAGATGGGCTCGGATTGAGTGTGAACATGTTTCGTATCTGAATGGGTTGAATCCGTATTGCTCGTTTAGATAGATGTGTTATGGCACTTTGAATCCGTATAATCCAATAAGACACGATTAAACCCATTTTTGACTAAATACATTTAAATACGTATTAAACTTATTAATCATTTTAAAATGTTTAACTGTATGTGTATGTCATATTTATCGTGTTAATTACGTTAATAGTACATAACGTAAATGAAATAATTGGACACATTTAAGTTATATGAGTTAAATATATTATATCGTGTTATGTCAATCATAATCATACGTATTATATTTAAATTAGATATTTTTTACTAATTTAATCAACCATTCATATATAAATAAAATAATTTATAATATAAATTCATTTAAATATTACACTATATAAATTATCGATATATTTAAGAGCTACTTTATATCCGATTTACTTGCCCAGCATAGCCATCTTTTTTTCCCCTTTTCAACAATTTCCATAAAATATATGGAATTAATCTATGCAAATTAATGATGAATATGCAACTTTTGAAGGAAAAATTGGGGCCGTCTATCATCACCATCTCCTTCTCTTTTTTTTTATAAAAAATAAAAAATATTTTTTTTTATGTAGCACGAAGTGAACACTCACTGACACCACAGTGATCTGATGATCTGTCGGCTCTCAACATTTTCAGACAAAAATATTGATATTTAATAGTGGAATAAAAATTAGATTGAAAAAAGAAAAGGAAAAAAAGGGGAAAAAAGATAATTCACCTAATCAAAGCCTTATACTTGTCTTGTCCTTGACTGCTGCTATTATTCTAATTCGTACTCCACCTGCTCCGCCCTCGGTGCTCTCTCCCCCTCCCTGCCCACCTCCTCTATGTCTCTGAGCTCCATTTGTCTTATCACCTTCTCACAGTCTTTGCAGTTCCCGCCGCCTCCCTCGGGCCGTACCTGCGGCCTCTCTTCTCGTCTCCGTTGCCACGTAAAGGTACTTCCACACTAAGCGTTCGAGCTCGTGTCTTGTTAGCTGTTGCTAAGGCTCAATCAGTTCTCCTCCATTAACCAGCCGAAGACCTTCTATCCGTATCATTTTTCTCTCTATCGAAAACAATGTGTCTTGGTTGCTCTCTTCCCCTCTCAGGTTAGCTCATTCTACCCGGGTTTTGGCTTTGTATTTCCACTGCATTGCTCTACCCCGTCTGCTTCTTCGAGAAGGGTGGTATCTATTCATACCCAGATCTAGTTCTGCTCTAGTTCCAAGCAGTGGGCAGACCCATTTCAAGTTTTAGTGGGTCGCTTTGCTTATCTGCTCTGTATAGCAAATACGCTCCATTGTTATCGTCTGTTCCATTTAGTTTCAGTGCTTTCATATTTTGTCTGAAAATACCCTTTTTTCACCCCTTTCATCTTCATAAGCAGTAGCTTTTCATCCATTATCACTGTCAAGTTGACATTCCGTCCACTGTTCACACGATAGAGATTCTACTGAGCAAACGCCACCTTGTGGCCTAACTTGGGTCCCACTATTTGCTGAATTTCTCGGCCTCCGGCCGTCTGAGAGCTCCTCTGTTCCATCAATCCATTAAATTCTTGGCTGTAGTCCGCACATTTTGTGAAAGCAATAAAAACCTTTCTCAACTTTCCCGGCTGCAATTTGGAGTCTAAGCTTCATTTTTTTGAATTTCCTGTGTTCTTTCGACCTTCCCATTGAATTCTACGAGCTCCATGTTGAATAATCACTTCAAAGTTCTTTCCTTTGGTTGATTAATCACCTTATAACTAAAAAGAATTGAAAATGTGTCCCATGGCTCGCTTTATTTTGTGATGTTAGTTCACTGTCCCATGATCCTTGATCTTGAAAGTTTCATACTAATCGCCAGAAGTTGAACGCCTTCACCTAACAACTCTGCCATTCTTTTTAGTGATCTTTGATATGTCTCTCTCGAGTTTGTTGTTAGACCGGAAACATCGTCTCTACATATCTTGTGCCTTCCACTCCTAGTCTATATTCACCAATAAACATGGCCTCACAGGACAAATTCCTGCTCACATGCCTTTTTTGGCTCCACATGTCCATTGAGTTATCCCTATCTCGCTTGGTCTTTGCTCAAATCCCCCTGGGCTCAAAAATCTATGTTTCTGATGACAACCTGTGGGTCTCCTCCAACGGCGATTTTGCGCTCGGTTTCTTCAACAGTCCTAGTCAGCCCTACCAGTACAGTGTTGGGATTCGCTTCAACTCGGATTCAATCCCATATGCTGAGAGAGCTGTGGTTTGGGTTGCGGGAGCCGATCTTGCAGTTGGTAACATGTCGTACTTTCAGATCACTGGAGATGGGGAACTCATTCTATTTGATTCCATCATGGAAGTTGTTGCCTGGAGCAGTAAGACGAGCCAACACTCTGTTTCTTCAGCTCTTCTCCAGGATAGCGGGAACCTTGTTCTTCTGAATCAAAGGAAAGAAATTGTATGGCAAAGCTTTGATACTCCTTCTGACACACTTCTTCCCAGGCAGAAACTTCCTGTTTTCCGTTCTCTCCGTGCAGCAAGTGTGAAGTCTGTCTCAAGCTACTACAGTCTCTACATGAATGCTTCTGGCGAATTACAATTGAGGTGGGAGAGTGATGTTGTCTATTGGACCATTGGGAGCCCCAGCTCGAATAATTTGAACACTAGTGCTGTGCTCACAGCTGATGGGACCCTGCAACTCCTAGGGCATGATTCTGGTAAGCCTGTGTTGGCTCTGTTTGGGGATGATCACAATGATACTATCAAATTCCGGTTTCTTAGGCTCAATGTTGATGGGAATCTGAGAATGTATTCGTGGGACCAACCCACACTGATGTGGCGAATTGTGTGGCAGGCTGTGGAGAATCAGTGTAATGTCTTCGCAACTTGTGGTGATCGAGGTATATGTTCCCTGAATGTCTCGGGATCTGCTCAATGTTTGTGCCCTTACAATTTTCAACCTTCCTCAAAGTCCCACTGTGTAGTTCCCTATCAGGAAGGATGCAAATGGGGTTCAATTATGCTTCGGTACGAGCATACTTTTCTTCATGGGATGTACCCTCCTAATGATTCAGCTATCACAGCAAGCTTAAAGAACTGCAAAGATTTATGTCTGAAAGATCCTCGTTGCACAGCTGTGACCTTCACTAATGATGGCACTGCTAAGTGTTTCCTAGAGACTACTCAGTATCTGACAGGCTATACTGATAACTCCATAACAGCTATATCCTTTGTTAAGAAGTGTTCTGATCCAATTGCTGCTGACCCGAATATAACAAGATCCTCTCCTGCTGCTGAGCCAGCTTCATCAATTGAGATATCCTCCTACAAATTTTGCATCCCTTGTCTGGTTGGAGTTTCCTCGGGATCTTTCATTGTGTTTGTTCTGATTCAGCTGGGAGTTGGATTGTACATCTACAAGAGAAGGAAATGGATTTGGATGAGGGCCGTATCAGCTCTCAAGAACAGTAATTCCAACGGTTTGGCTATGTTTACACTTGCAGAGATCAAGGAAATCACCGGAGATTTTAAGCATCAAATTGGGCCAAAGATGTATCAAGGAATGCTTCCGAATAGGCAAGCGGTGGCGGTCAAAGACCTTTCAATGATTGTGGAGGACAGAAAATTTCGGGTTGCAATCTTGAAGATAGGAAGCATCCATCACAGGAACCTCATTAAGTTGGAGGGCCACTGCTGTGAGTCTTCTGAAAGATACATAGTCTACGAGTATGCAATGAATGGCTCTCTAGAAAAGTACATAGAGGATCCCGAAATGGGCAAGAGACTGACTTGGAGGAAGAGAGTGGATGTCTGTGTTAGTGTGGCAAGAGCTATCTGTTACTTGCACACTGAGTGTAGAGAGTTCATAGGCCATGGAAACTTGAAGCCAACTAATGTCATCCTTGACCAATATTTTGAGGCCAAGGTCAGCGAGTTTGGATTCACCAGTGAGGCAGCAAGCCCGACCATGTCAGTGGCAGAGAGGGACGTGGAGGACTTTGGGAAGTTAGTCATGGAGTTGGTGAGCGGACGCAGAGACATCAGGGAATGTCTAATTTGGGCTTATGAGCAGTGGAGAAATGGAAAGGCTGAAGATCTGGCGTGGAAAGGGATTGAGAAAGTTGATTTGGCAGAGCTTGAGAGGGTTCTAAGGATCGCATTTTGGTGCCTTCAAGTTGACAAGAGGCTGAGGCCTTCAATAGGGGAGGTGCTTAAGGTGCTCGAGGGGACACTGAGCGTCGATCCTCCTCCTCCTCCATCTTTTTCAGACCAGAGGCCACCTGCAGACGGAGAAGCCGAAGAAGGCACAGGGTCTGGTTCGGAGCCGGTCTGAGAGGAGTCGTCCCGAGTTCTGAAGATGTGATCAGCTCGGGTTTTTGTTGGATTCGACTAGTTTTTGTACAGCAAGGACTAACAGTGCAGAGTTGTATGCAAATGACCTCTTGGGCAAACCCAAGAACTGAGATGCTTAACTGTTTTATTTCTTTCTGCAGCTAACGTTAGACTCTGTCAATTGTTACTGAGGTGATGAAAATCCCAGTGAGCTACTTCTTCCTCTCCTCTTCACCGTGACCTCAACCCTCGAGGACGAGGCTTCTTGATTAACCCGAACATTGGTCCGGCCGAAGTGATATCTCCTGAGCTGTCCGTGATGGCTTCACTGGAACATTCTGTGAAACCAGTATGGATGATTCTTCAGCTTTTCTGACATTATCTGGGACATATTGGTAATGAAAAGGCTTTAAGAAGATTCACATCGAAGAAATTTAAAGTTTGTCCCTCATCTTTTCTGCTTCTTCTTCCCCTTTCAGCAAGAAGCAATTTATACATTGACCGCAGTGAGGATAGGTTTATGGGGTATATATAGTCCACAGAAATGCGTATCTCAGGCCGAACTCCAAGGTCAGCTCCTCAGCCTGGCCCAGCCCATTAACTAGTATGTCCAAGAGCCCATCACCATCATCGTCGTAACGACCAGAAAACCCTAGCTCGGCACCTCTAGATAAAATGATAGAACCCTCCCTCACAGCCGTCTCGCTTTTCTTGTGCACTCTCTCTGCACGATCTTTTCGCTAGGGATCTCCAGTTAGCACAGCTCAGGGCAGCAAAACTATGGCCGACAGAGAGCGTGGTGGATTCGGCCGTGGATTCGGTGGGCGTGGCCGCGGCCGTGGCGACCGCGGGGGCCGTGGCGGCCGTCGCCGTGCTCCACGGCAGGAGGAAGAGAAGTGGGTCCCGGTCACGAAGCTTGGCCGCCTCGTGAGGGAAGGAAAGATCCTGTCCTTGGAGCAGATCTACCTCCACTCCCTTCCCATCAAGGAGCACCAGATCATCGACGCCCTCGTCGGCCCCTCCCTCAAGGACGAGGTCATGAAGATAATGCCGGTCCAGAAGCAGACCCGGGCCGGGCAGCGCACCCGGTTCAAGGCCTTCGTCGTCGTCGGCGACGGCAATGGCCATGTCGGGCTGGGCGTCAAGTGCAGCAAGGAGGTGGCCACGGCCATCCGCGGGGCGATTATACTCGCCAAGCTCTCGGTGATCCCCATCAGGAGGGGATATTGGGGTAACAAGATAGGTAAGCCCCACACCGTCCCCTGCAAGGTCACTGGGAAGTGCGGGTCCGTCACCGTGAGGATGGTGCCGGCGCCACGTGGTGCCGGGATAGTGGCAGCTCGGGTCCCCAAGAAGGTGCTACAGTTTGCTGGTATCGAGGACGTTTTCACTTCCTCGAGGGGTTCCACCAAGACACTTGGGAACTTCGTGAAGGTCAGTTCAGTGGTTTTCTGGGAAAGAAAAAAGTAACCCATCAGCTTTCTGATTGGAATTTTTTGGGATGTATGCATATATACATATATAAACACACGAATTTTCATTGCTCATTTGGGATTGTCGATTCTAATATTTTGAGCTTGTTGTAGCTCGCCTATCGATGATCATGAAATGGTCATGTAGTGTCATTTAGTTAGGTAACTAGGTTCGTGTTTGCTTCTTAGGTGTTGTGGTTGATTAGCATGAATTAAGGCACTCCTTAGATTTGTCCTTGAGATTCCGACGTTTGCATTGGGGCCTGGGATTGAATTGCATAGTTGGAACAACTCTAAATGATGATGCTTTTTCATAAACAGGCTACTTTCGAGTGTCTGCTGAAGACTTATGGCTTCCTCACCCCGGACTTCTGGAGGGAAACCCGTTTCTCGAAGTCCCCGTTCCAGGAGTTCACCGATATTCTGGCGAAGCCTACTGGGAAGCCGCTCATCTTGGAGGACCTGGAGGGGCCGGATGCTTGATCCTTCCTGGTCCACTTTTTCTTCACTGCCTTTTGCCATTACATGTTTCGCTTTTCGAGTCGGTCGGACCAAACTCTGTCATTCAATTACCTGCGGTTTTCAGCCCAGGCCGCATAAATTGATGAAACCTCAGTTCTTTGCAAGATCATCGACTTGGTATTCATGTTTGCCAATAGTTGAGTACTGACCATGGAGCGAGTGACTCCGATTGCATATATGTATTTTTCACGTCGTTTGATGTGTCGTAGACCGAAAAGCTTGATGAAATGGTGCAGATTGAAGCATCATTTCTTACGAATTGCATAAACAGCCTGTCCAAAGCAGCAAATTGCTCAATTGGGAACCTGGAAATTTGCAAACGAATTACTATACAACTGAATTTCAGATAAAAAAACATAGTCCCAGACTACATACGAGTAAGCTGAAGATTATACTCTTCTGTATGTACTGGGCAAGCCCAAAACCAGGCTTGACTATATAGAAAATCATTGAATTTCATATTCCCCTCACACCAACAGGGGCCTCCACCACCCCGCCCTACCCCAAGGTGACGAGGAAATCCCCAGGATCCAGGGGGGGTATTATTGGGCCAGCGGCATGGTTCATGCCTGAGCTCACTTTCTGATCCATGGGGCGCAAACAATTAAGAAAAGGAGATCGATGAGCCCAGTCCATGAGAGCAGCCGTTGGCAGATGGAACTGCTGAGCTAACTAAACAGACAGGTACAGCGCCTGCGGGTGTTTCACTCAATTGAGTTTTGATGTTTTTCCCACTTTGCTTCGCAGTGTGATGCTTTTGCTTGCCCCTTTAAAAGTGGAACAAGGGACGGTTGAAAGGGGGCCCTCTGGACTAACTGGTTTCTTCACATCATGTGATAGTGACCGATGATCCATGCACGAAAGGCCACCAAACCTCGGATGTTACGGTATGCAATGAATCTCCGTCGATATGTGCGCCTTCTTATCGGATTGTAGACACCGGGGTAACTGGTTCTGCTGGGGAGGGATCGGTCGAGATCAAGGATTGTGCCAGGATTCGAGCTCGACGGCTTTCTATTCCATTTCTAGAGCTCTCTTAACAGGTAGATAAAGATGATTTATTGCTCGGATCGGCCCGCCATCTCCCCTGTTTCTGGTCCCTTGAGCACGAGGGGATGCCATATTTCCTTGGCCCACCGTCGTCCACCGCCCCGGACGGGAATTCCTTCTGGAAGTGAGCCCACCTTCTATAACCCTTTTTTTTTTGGTTCCATTTTTTGACTAAATATCCACAGGCACATTGGACCCTACTAATATAATGCATTATTCCCATCCGCGTTACTCGAATCGAGATCTTATTTGAGGAGAAGATATGCAGAAATATCTTAACCGATTTGTGTCGATAATTTTTCGATCGATTTTGTCACAACGCTCAATGCTCGGTTGTCTGTGTCTAGTCCTCCCGAGTGCGGTATGCTGTACACCATCGTCCCAAATGGTTAGATTTGGTCCCCGACATGTACACTTTAGCCAAAGGTACAATAAGGGAAGGGAGAACGGCTGATTCCCGTACAAACTATCACATCCGACTAGGATACAATTTTCTAAAAAAAAGAATTGCAGGGATCGGAATGAAAATTTTCCATTTTATGGGGGGTGGGTTGAGGGAGAATAAAGTACCCGCCCAACTCAGCAAGGTCACATGGCCGGTGTAATCGTCACCGGATCTTCTTGCCTTTAAAAAAAAAAAAGAAGGGACGTCTCTCCCCGACCACCACCGCGACCATCTCTGCGGCCGCGGCCACTGCCACCACTACTTCCGGTCTCTCTCTCTCTCTCTCTCTCTCTCATATCTGACAGGCATAATTCATTCATGCCATTCTCCTTTTCAGAGTCCTCCCTGAAGCACATACCTCAAAAGTCTCAATAAAGTTGGAGACAGAGTAGCGGACCTCTTCTCTCACTCCCTGCTTCAGCAATAATTCACTTTTACGTTCGACTGGTACCCCCCTTCTCCTGCATTCCTTACTGGCGATGATCATCTTCGGGGAAGATCCATCGGTTGCGCTGATTTGCTCTCTCAAGGTGACCGGCGTTTGAAGCAGCTCGTGCAGCATAGTACTGAGTTGACGCGTCGTGCCGATCTTTTGCCGGTTAGTTTCTGATCCTTATCATGGTCTTGATTTGAATATGAGTCTCATCCACCGTTTTTTTAAACGCATTTTGCTCGCTAATGAGCACTACAGCTTGTTGATGTGGTAGCTCAGCCATGTGGTGCGTGGAGATATTAAGTTTAGATTGTGATTACTGGTCTAAGAACTTCCAGTGGCTTGTCGTCCGCAAGTTTCACTGCAATGCGAAATAGCAAGCGATGTACTCCTGAGCAATCCCTGAGAGGATTTGTAAGATAACCAGATTCAGAATGGGTAGACATAGGAGATGGGATCATGATAACCTTGAAGGGGAGCTCATTGGAAGCTCCTCAAAGCCAGATGCAGCAAGATAGCAGTTCTCCTTCTCAAAGTACTGGAACTGCTATTAACTCCAGTTAGGTCCCAGAGAAATGAACAGCATGGGTACATAACATGGGGTATATGGACTTTGTAGGAACAGATCGAGGTTGAAGATTCAGATCACTGCATGGAACGTTCGGGGTTGGGGGATGATGGGGCAAAAGAAAAAGCAAAATTAAAAGAACGATAATGTATTTACAATTTAGTGTGTAAATAGTTCAACCAGTTTGATGTGTCCACAGGATGGGTTGTTTGCTACAATTTTCCGTGCGAAGTAAAAAATTCAGTTTTTTTTTTTGTCATCTTCCAGGATGTTTAAGAAGAAATTCAGTCCATATGTCTACAAATCTATCAATGAAAAACCTTCGTAAATGTTAAATATTTCGATTTTTATTCTGGCAACGCTTTTATTATGCCATAGCTACTTTCATTGCTAATCCAGTTGCCTTGGCTGCTAATCTTCTTTTTGAGTATGATAGGGGGCCTGCAGCAGAGGTCTACGTAAAATCCTAGGAAAGCAGCAATGGCTCTGGGCAGATTTGCTCTCATTTATAGAAGGAATATTGATACTCCATTCTGACCACCTTTTTATTGTTGCAGCCGTGATTTTGGAGTCTATTGTTCACCAGATCCTGAGTCCTAAAGGGTGCCTTTTTGCCTCAACTGAAAAGGCAAAAACAAGAAATACAGGGGATGTCTAACGCCTCAAAATTCTTGGATCCTGCTTTCCAGGGAGCTGGCCAGAGAGTGTATCCTCTGCACAAAAAGTGACTTCATTTAGATAGGATTCGCTGTGATATAGTGATCTGAGCTTTCATTCTGTGAACTCTCACTTTCAAGCATTTCCATGAACGGGGGAGCTCTGAATCCAACCCTTTTTAAGTATACTCGGTTTAAATTTCCAGCTTTCACTCCGATTTCTCGAGCACACTTCCTTAACCGCTTACAGTGGGACAGAAATTTGGCGAATTGAGAATTTTCACCCAGTTCCTCTGGCAAAGTCCGATTATGGAAAGTTTTACATGGGAGATTCGTACATAATATTGCAGGTGGTATTTTTTATTTTGACTCTCAAACGTGGGTACACAAATTTGATGCCAAATGGTTTATTTTTAAGTGCATATTGTTTTGAATAAGATCCTTTCCCTTCTGTCCTTGGTACAATGTTAACTGTCTCCTTTTGCAGAAGAATATCCTCACCCTTTGTATGTGCAGTTTTGTATAGTTGCTAAGATATCTATAAGAACACCCAGCAAGAAATGGACTATTATATTTCAGGATGTAAATCGCTGCATTACCACAAGGTCTTCATCTTTTCTAAATAATGGTCCATTTCTAAAACCGCAGCAACTTTACTCGCTAACATGCTGGACTGAATTGCACAGTATGGGTAATTTATATTTTTTTGAGCAAAGTATGGGTCATATATATAAACAGGATTAATTGGTGTATACATATTGAAAGGAGAATGCTCTGCCAGTTTAACTACGCACTTGCTTATGTACTTTCATACTGCCTCATCAAATGCTCCATTTATCTCCTTGAATTGGTTTATGCTTGTGATCTGGATCTCCATTTGCTTGTCATTTATGAATTTAGCAGACAACAGGTGGTAAGGGAGGTGCTTATCTGTATGATATACATTTCTGGATTGGAAGAGACACAAGTCAGGTAAACTTTCTTACCAACCTTCCTTATAAGAACATGGAATTAGACTTGCTTAACTTACTTGTTATTATCTTCTAACTGACAGGATGAGGCTGGAACAGCGGCAATTAAAACTGTTGAACTTGATGCGATGCTTGGGGGTTGTGCTGTGCAACACCGGGAAATTCAAGGCCACGAATCTGACAAATTTTTGACCTATTTCAAGCCGTGTATTATACCATTGGAAGGAGGTGTAGCATCTGGCTTCAAGAAGCCCAAGGATGATGTCTTTGAAACTTGCTTGTATGTTTGCAAGGGAAAAAGAGTAGTGAGGCTGAAGCAGGTATAAAAGTCAAGGAGAAGTGTTGACAACCTACATGATTACTTGTTATTGGAATCTGCTTTAATCAGAAGAATATGCTATTCATTTGGCTAGTGCAGGTCCCTTTTGCTCGGTCCTCTTTGAATCATGATGATGTATTCATTCTCGATACTGAGTGTAAGATCTACCAGTTCAATGGTGCAAATTCAAACATCCAGGAAAGGGCTAAGGCATTGGAAGTAATTCAGTTTCTCAAGGAAAAGTATCACAATGCAAAGTGTGATGTTGCAATTGTTGGTAAGGATATGAATATATGGTCTTAGATTGCTCCTTATCTCCGATGTATTTGAAGGCCCCCCATTTGACCTCTCATTTATGCTTTCTCTGCTAGATGATGGGAAGTTAGATACTGAATCAGACTCAGGTGAATTCTGGGTCCTCTTTGGCGGTTTTGCTCCAATAGGGAAGAAATCTCCCAGTGAAGATGATGTTGTTCCAGACAAAATTCCTGCTAAATTGTATAGGTAGTGCTGGCAACTTTGTGTGTTTTCTGTCTGCTCTATGTTGTCAAAAGTGAGAGAAAAACATTTGCAGCTTGTGATCCTAGTAAGATACTGGCGATTTAATCTGAAAATGTATCTGTTATCTTGAGATCTTTTTAAGCTGCCTTTGTTTCAAGAAAAATAAAATGCTACAAAAACATCAATCTCTATGAAGATACCCTAGTATTGGTGATACTTCTCTTGGATATGTGACTCCAGAAAACAATTTGCTGCTATTCTTGTGAATAATTAGGAGAGACTTACTTGAAGTTTCTAGTTGATTTGTTTTCAAATTCGAGAATGGACATGAAGTTTTAGTAGTCCTTTATGATAACTAATGAACTTCCACGGTGAAAGTTGTGTTTCATTGTTCTATAATTTTGTGACCCAGTGGAATAATCTCTTTTTGCCTATTAAGCTTTGACTTTAACTATGCTATCACTTGTTCTCTATGCTCCAATTTATCTCTTGGGAAGTAAGATAATTGGTGAAGATTTCTTGCATTTCTATTATGATGAATGTATTGTCCACTTGAACTGCTGATTTTTGTCACTTTTCTCTGTAGCATTGATGATGGTGATCTGAAGCCTGTGGAAGGTGAGCTATCAAAGAGCTTGTTGGACAATAACAGATGCTGCCTTCTCGATTGTGGGGATGAGGTTTTTGTTTGGGTTGGCCGATTAACACAAGTGGATGAGAGAAAAACTGCCAGCACAACTGCTGAGGTTGAGATGCAGACCTCTTCAAAAGTTGATGTATGAGAAGAAAATATAAATGCTGATCTTTCAGTTTATATGCAGGGATATATTGCTAGCCAAATCAGGCCCAAATCCACACGCATAACCAAAGTAATTCAGGGTTACGAGACTCATGCATTCAAGTCCAACTTCAAATCCTGGCCACAAGGATCTCTGACTCCCAGTGCTGAAGAAGGAAGAGGAAAAGTAGCAGGTGGTCACCTTTCCTTTCGTGATTGAACCGGAAAAATGTTTTTTCACAAGTTTTATCAATAATATTTTCTAATGTTTTTCCAGCTTTGTTGAAGCAACAAGGAGTTGGGCTAAAGGCCATTGCCAAAGCTGCTACAACGGTTGAGGAAGTCCCTCCCTTGCTTGAAGGAGGTGGAAAGATGGAGGTGGCTCATAATTATTATATCATTGTTGTTAATTGGCTTGTTTATGGCTAAACTTTTCACAGTTAGATGACGCCCAATATTGCAGGTGTGGCGCATAAATGGCAGTGCTAAGACTCCATTACCCAAAGAGGAGATTGGTAAATTTTACAGTGGAGATTGCTATGTCGTGCTTTACACACATAATGCTGGTGATAGGAAAGAAGATTACTTCTTGTGCTGCTGGATTGGAAAGGACAGTCTTGAGGTTAGTAATGTTAGATCAGATTATGTTATAATCCAAAAATGCCTGTCCACTCTTGTTTTCCTTATCTGTAAAATGCAAAATTCGTTCATATGATAGCAAGTACCACACATAAGCTTACAATATGCACAGAAGAGGGACCGACAACAAGAAGTGAAAAAGCTTATTTTCATGCTTGTCCTAATCCATATATGTCTTGGATACGTGAATTGACCAGTTTATGTAATTCAATCATAAATGCCATAAGTTCATGTTGTAGTTAGATATCTATTGCAATGTTTAATAAAGGCCTTTTTTTAAGACTTCGCCTATCATATTCATTTACTTGCTTGGAATTATATTCATGATTTTCATAGGCGTGCTATTTTTCTTGCTGTAAAGGATAATTTGTTATATTTTCTTATTCAGGAAGACCTTAAGATGGCTGCTCGACTGGCTAACACGATGTGCAATTCATTGAAGGATAGACCCGTTCAGGTACTCAAATACACTTAAATTACTAGGGGTTCATGATACAATAAAGGCATCTAGGGGTGTTTCTTATTCATTCACAAAATAATACCTCTTGCAGGGTCGTGTGTTCCAAGGGAAAGAGCCGCCTCAATTTGTTGCACTTTTTCAACCTATGGTGGTGCTTAAGGTATCTGGTTTGGCTTGTGTGAAGTTATGCTATCATAATAGGTATTGCAGTTGCAGTAGATCTGAGGCATTGTCTGCACATGAAAGTTGATGGTTTAACCAATTTATTATCTTAAGGGTGGCTTGAGCTGCAGTTACAAAAAGTTCATAGCAGGCAAGTGCTTAACTGATGAAACATACACACAAGAATGTGTTGCACTCATACGGATATCAGGGACAGCCATTCATAACAATCTAGCAGTCCAAGTAGATGCTGTAAGTCTTTCTTTTCTTTTCTTTTCTTTTCTTTTTTCTGTTTTATTTTTCCTTTGTTCTGTTTCAGTCAAATCTTCTCACGGGTGAAGTTTCTCATTCTTCTGGGTCAAAGCATTTAGTACTTGGCTCAATAACCCTTAAGAGCATTTGGTTTATTAGATGGCTTACTGCATTTCCACTTGCCAATTTCCTGTTACCAGAAAATCAAGATAATAATTTAAAATTAAAAAGAACTTGGTTTCCTATAAAACTGGACCCATGATTTTTTAAAGTTGTTCATAGGTTTTGAGAAGCTGCCTTTTGTAGGTTTTTTATTCTCCTGTCCTACCTTGCTTTTTTCTTCGAAATAGAGAGAGTTATTATAACAAAATTGTTTCAAAATTCTTTAGTCTCAGCATGGAAAATTGTGATGAATCTCTCTCTCTCTCTCTCTCTGATTTTTTCCCCTAATCTTCAGGTGATAACCCAAAACCTGGATAATGAATTGTCCAACTAGAGTTATGGGTTTCTTCGTTTGCTAGAGGGATACTCCTTTCGACCTGCACAAACTGGTTTATCAATAGTTTATCCAGTCTGATCGACGTTATGATCCATTGATTTCTTTCAACCACTACATACCATTGAATTACCATTATTATAGATACCATACTGCCATGCAAAATGCCCTTTATGACAAATATCATCTGGGACAGTAGGCTTTCCTTCCTTGTGCACTCAACTCTTCATGATTATTATTATATAAAGAGAAAATTTGTTTGTTTTCCGAGCTGATCAGTCATTCGTTTATTTAGGTGGCAGCATCCTTGAACTCGACAGAGTGTTTCCTTCTGCAATCTGGATCTTCTGTTTTCACCTGGCATGGAAATCAGAGCACGTTTGAGCAGCAGCAACTTTCTCTGCAAGTTGCAGAATTCCTTAAGGTCTCATGCCGTGAGATTTTGTTCTTTGATGATCAGTAATTGAATGCTTATTGTTTTCAACAGAGAGCCTCCAGGTACATTAGTGGAGCTTCAATTTTCCAGCTGATATGCGGGACAAACATTATTATAAATTGTGCAAGTTGCTAACCAAATCTAAGGAAGGACATAATTGACTGTGTTGATCTTAGATTATTTGATATTTTCACATCATGGATGTTTATAGTTTGCCATCTTTGAGAGGGAGCAGGACAGAGCGGAAATAAAGAAACATTCATTCCAATATAGTAACAATGGATGCAAGCTCATTGTGCTGCTCTGCATAAAGGATACTCACAATGCAGTAACCGCACGAAATGGATTGAGCGTTACCAGTGGCTCTTCTTAACAAGAGATTATAGCTGTCTTTCCCTCATTTACAAATCTGTCCACATGGAATAGATATTACTGCTGTCTTTCCCTCATTCTTCAGGAACATATGAAAGGCCTATGTCTTGACTGAGTGCTAAGAATGGGAACAGAAAGTTCTATTTCTCTATCTAATATATTGCACATCGGGTTTCCAATTCCTATTATCTGTAGAAAACTGCTGGACATGGGCTAATTACAGTTTCAGTTGCTTTATGTTGGGTTAATTTAGTGAGTCTCATGTTTATAACTGCAGCCTGGAGTTAATGTGAAACATGCTAAAGAAGGAGCAGAGAGTTCATCTTTCTGGTTTTCGCTTGGGGGGAAGCAAACTTACAGCAGCAAAAAAGTTGCTCGAGAGACTGTTAGAGATCCCCACTTGTTCACTTTCTCATGCAATAAAGGTGATATTTTTCACTGAATTGGGTCAATGGTAGTTGCCTCGCTTTTATCTTTTCTTTCTTTCAAGTATTCCACAGAAAACTTAAATTGATTCCCAAGCCTTTTCAACCCTTGCAATTTGATTGATCAAGTTCTAACTTCTGATTTTTTGCCACTTTGATATGGATCTGGCAGGAAAGTTTGAGGTGAGAGTAGGCTTATTCCAATAGTGTTATGAATTAAATAAATCGGTTTGGTTTCTGCATTCATCCTAATATCCTGTTTAACAGGTCGAAGAAGTTTACAACTTTTCCCAGGATGATCTGTTGACTGAGGATATCTTAATCCTTGATACGCAAGCTGAAGTGTTTGTTTGGGTTGGTCAGTCTGTGGACTCCAAAGAAAAGCAAATTGCTTTTGAATTTGGTCAGGTACTTGATAAACAGTTTGTTGACATCTACATTTGTCGCTCTATATATTTTTAACTATCTTAGTTCTTTGCAGAGATATATTGATATGGCTGTTTCTCTCGAGGGCTTGGCCTCCAATCTACCACTATATAAAGTCACTGAAGGAAATGAACCTTGCTTCTTCACAATGTACTTCACATGGGATTCTTCAAAAGCTAATGTATGTGCTCAAATTACAAATTTTCTTATCCTCCTTGTAAATCGGTATCATTTTTTTTCCTGGATAGTTAGTTATGGTATGTCCACAAAGTTATCATGCACCTTATTGTGATTTCCTATTCCACTCAGGTCCTAGGAAATTCATTCCAGAAGAAGATGGCATTGTTCTTTGGCATCAACCATGCAATTGAGGTAAAAATTGTTGTGTCGCTATTGATAGAAGTGTTGTGTTATCTGCTTGTTGGTAAATATAACCAGAACTTGATCTTGTCACCAGTGATTTTGTTTGTTGACTTCCTTTGATACTGCAGAGCCAGGACAAGTCCAACAGGAATCAAGGGGGACCAACTCAGAGGGCTTCAGCTTTGGCAGCATTATCTTCTGCTTTTAATCCATCCTCTGTGAAGTCATCCTATGTGGTACACATGTTGGAACTCTTTTATCTAACCAAACTCCTAAAGAATAATGTTTCATGATATCTAAAACTACAACAAGAAAAGTGCCTCTAATGAGTTGTGTGTTGAATGATTGGCGCAAGCTCTTGGACACCTCAGATAAGAAAAATAGAGAAAATCGACTTATCATCTGCAGCATATGCTCTTCATTTGCAGGACAAGTCCAATGGTTCAAATGAAGGTGGCCCAAGGCAACGAGCAGAAGCTTTAGCGGCTTTAACCTGTGCGTTCAATTCCTCCTCCATTTCCAAGCCATCTCCTCCGAAGCCATCAGGGATGGGTCAGGGATCACAAAGAGCTGCTGCGGTTGCGGCTCTTTCTTCAGTTCTTATGGCTGAGAAGAAGTCGCCAGATAAAACTCGTTTGAGATCTAGCAGAAGTCCTTCCCCAAAAACTAGCCCTCCTGGTATTCTGCAAAGATCCATGCTCAAATACCTGGGAAATGGAAATGTCTCGAAAAGAGAATGCTTTTATAATTAACACTGTTTTTGTATTGCAATTTCAGTCCCTTCTCCATTTTAAATGCTCCATTGATTCCAGCATTTACTGCTGGTTTTTGTGAAGAGTAGCGCTTCTTGCTATACTCAAAAGTGAAGTCAATCATAACATGGAAGACGTCTCTCTGATTAGAAGGTTAACCATGATATGCAGCTGAAACAAAAACCGAAGAGCCCCCTGCTGAAGCCAAAATAGATACTCAAGAGGTCCCGGAGGACATAGAGAAGGTCGGAGCCGCTTCAATGTCAGAAAGCAACCCTGAGGACTCGGAAGTGGAGCAAAAGTCCATAGAGGTTGATAATAGCCGGGAGAGCAGTGTAACTGTATTCAGTTATGATCAGCTGAAGGCCAAGTCTAATAATCCATTGACCGGAATCGATTCCAAACGAAGAGAGGTCAGTGACAGTGATGTTGGTTTTTTTGCTTGATAAAATTGATTCGGAAGGTCGCTCTTATCATTTTTCTTGATGGATCAGGCCTACTTGTCGGACAAGGACTTTCAGACTGTGCTGGGTATGACTAAAGAAGCATTCTACAAATTGCCAAAATGGAAGCAGGACTTCTACAAGAGGAAAGCTGAGTTATTTTAGGCTTCCGACCAGTTCCGCTCCCTTCATCTGTTGGATAATTACCGGTTCCTCTATTAGTACAGTGAGCCTGGAACTGCCAATGTTTTGTCAATTTTGCCTTTCTGGTCATTCTGCAGTATGCTTCACCGAAAGAAACTGGTGCAGACTGTGATCGATGCCTTGGAAGAGTGATCGTTTCGTGTTACCATCTTCTCCAAGAGTCTCCATCCTGAAGGAAACTCGCTTCTGCTTCTGGTGTTATTGTAATGGTAAGGCTATTGATTGTTTCCGGATTCAGAAATACGGCGACAGGAATCACTCTCTATCGCCTCCATTATCAATTTGTGCATAAGTGATTGCAGATGCTACACATTTGGTTCTTACCAGCATTACTATCTTCGGCTTTAGTGTATATATCCTGCTTTTATAGCCCGTGCCTTCAATCACAGATTCGGGATGGACTGTTAGTGCTTTCATCTTCAAGGACCTTAAGTCATGCTTGAGGCTAGGGATGTCAAACAGGCTGGTTTGGCCCGTAACCGGCACACCAAAACCCCGTAACTAGCCTGGACTGCCCCCAAAACGATGTGTAACTACTCCTATTGGATTGAAGAATGGTTATGGGTTGAGCACAAGAAATAGGCATGTTAAATGAGAACTTGCCTAGAACAGTTATAGAAACTGGCTCGGATTAGCATGAGCCACCAAAATCCTACAAGTTAATGATGAGATTTCGTCGTGTTAATTTAAAAAATAAAAAAAATGATAAATGATTCACGGGTCAAACCAGCTCGAATTGTAATCTGTAATTGAACAAACTTGTTAAACAAATGGGCTGAATCTTAACTAGGTTAAATGGTTCCGAGCCCATTTTAAACTTGCATGGACTACTTGTTTTAACAACTCCACTGAGGCCATGAGTACATCCTAGTTAAAAAGGGACAAATTTAACCCAAGAGCTTGCACATAAAATTTCTCTGTTAACTACTCTCAAGTCAATGGTAGCTCCCACTATTATTAAGAGCCTGTGTGTAAAGTACATGAAATACAGGATGAAGGCGCGCGGGATGACATCCCAGTTGGGCCCTGGGCTTGAATTCATGGGCCCAATTAGCAGAAGCCTAGCACTATAGACCGGCCCATTTTATCGGCCCAATAAAGGCCCAGTTCCTTAAACCTTCCTTAGAACCTCCCCAATAAACCCCTTCCCGTCGAACGACGAAGTGGCCGCGAGAGCGTCAAAATTAGCGCGCTGCCACCGTGAAACCGCCGCGGAAGAGAGCGCGAATGGACGAACGAGACGCAGGGTTGCCGCGGGAACCGGAGGAGCCGTTCAAGGACGGGTCCGACATCTGCCAGCAGCTCATGGACCGCTACGCCAAGTCTTCGGCCCCACAGCATCGCCACCTCGTTGCCACTGCTGCCGCCACCCGAGCCATCCTCTCCTCCGAGTCCCTTCCTCTCACTCCGTCCTCCTACTTTGCCGTGGCAATGGTCAACCTGGAGAGTGCTTCTTCTTCCACGAAAACACTGAGTTCCACCGAGATTGCCGCTCTGATGTCTTTCCTAGTGATAGTGATTCCCACAGTACCTCCAAGAGGGATCGCGGCCCCAAAGGCTAGGGAGGCGGTGGAGGTGCTAGCGAGGCTGGTGGTGAGGCACGATGGCGAGGATAACTTGGGGGTTTCCACAGTGAGGTCGGCGGTGAAGTGTCTGGGGATTCTGTTAGGATTCTGTGAAGTTGAGGATTGGAATTCTGTGAAGTTAGGGTTTGAGACATTGTTAATGTCCTCGGTGGATAAGCGTCCCAAGGTATGTCATGATAATGCTATTTTGGATGGAACTGCTGGAAGAGTCTCTGCAGGCGTGTTAGGCTGGATGCTGATTTCTATATCCCTTGCAGCTGAAACGTTTCTCGCTAATGTAGATTTGGCTCTCTGTTGCAGGTCCGCCATTGTGCTCAAGAATGTCTACAAAATGCTTTTAATTTTCTTCAATCCCCAGCTGTTGTAAAGAAAGCAAGCAAGTCGATTCTTTCTTCACTCAAAAATTACATCCCTTCTGCTGTTAAATTGAGTTCTTCTCCTGTTTCTGATGAATCTCAAAATGAAACAAGTTCGAAACGTGTTGAAGTGCTACATATGTTAAATGTGGTGAGATTTGCTCTTCCATCTGTCACTGTGGAGGTCAGAATGAAGATTCTGTCTGAAGTGCATAAACTTACCAGTTCCCATTTCTCAGTACTTACAAGACACATTCTTAAAATCATAGAAGCATTTCTTGAAAATCTAAAAGTTGGAGATGCTACTCAAGTGACGGAAGAGATCATTGTTTGTCTTTGTTCATACGTGTCTTCAACTGGCAATCCCATGGACACTGTAATATCAGCCGCAAACTTGTTAAAGGTTGCCATGGACAAGCTTCAGATAGAGGGATCTGAAGCAAGGATGAAGAACCTGCCCATTGTCTGTTGTTCATTAGCAGGTAGTTTATGTTGTCACATTGTGAGATTACCGTTTATGTTGTTACATTGCTTTCTATACTGCTACAATCGCTCGAGTTTGTGAGGTACTTTGCCTCTACTGTTTAGATTCTTTTACTTGTTCGCAGCTCCTTCATAACTTCATTCAGCACGAACCAATCTGTTTTCTGATACATTTTGTTCGTTCTGATATAGGTCATTTGACTTCTGAGTCTGACACTGCATCAGGGGCCTCTAGCATTTTAAAGGATTTGATCAATCACCATGTAGATGAAAAAACACTCTCAATTGACAGTCAGCTATCTGAAGACGAAGATGAAAATACTTGGAAAATTGAAGCTAGGGCAATGAAGACAATATGTGCTGCCTTGGAAAATGTCCTTGAGTCATGTGAAGGCACTCCCACTGAGCATTTTCTTGAAATAATATCCACTCTTTTCCTCAAATTAGGTAGGGATTTATTTTGAGGCATCTGACAGTATAATGTTATTCACACCTTGAGATTCTATTAATTAACACAAACATTTGTACTCTTCATTGACCTAGTTTGAGCTGGTCTTTCAAAAATTTATCCTGATAATTATGGATATTGCTGTAGGAGAGTGCTCCTTTACTTGTATGAAAAAAATTCTACTGAAACTTGCTGACTTGATGATGCATGGTAATGGAGATGCATCTGATACAGATCATGTAAGTTATTGTCACTTGTCTTTTACTTCATCTGCAAGTTAAGAATATGTTAATTGTATTTATAATTTCATTTTTTTTTCAACGCAAGTCATCACACTTTCCATTTTGGTTTTGGTCTTATTCTTTTTCGTGCCATAAGTTTCTATTTTTGTGATGATAATTGATTTACCTCTTATGAATGGGGTGTCAGTTATACTGAAAAGTTGTGGTATTCCATCATAATTGAATTTGTTCTGGCCACAGTTTCAGAGATGCATTGGATCGGCAGTGATTGCTATTGGCCCTGAGAAGATGCTTAATTTGTTCCCAATTTCTCTACATCCTGAGGATTTCAGTTATACCAATTTCTGGTTGGTTCCTATCTTAAAAGACTATGTCATTGGGTCATCACTTAATTACTACATGGATCATGTTGTGCCACTTGCGAGATCTTTTCAGCATGCTAGTCATAAAGGTATGTCCTCTGCCTGTTCATTTCTATGAAAGGGAAACACTAAGCCTGCAGAGAAGTTGAAATATTCATGAAAATGATCCAACCTATTGTAACATCATATTAAGTTTTACAGTACAAATACTTGCAATGGCCAGAAAATTTCACTCCCTGTTACTGACTCCTGCAGTTGGGAAGTCATTGCTTGGTAAAGATCTGAAGAAGCGTGCCCATGATCTCTGGAAACTGCTAACTGCCTTTTGTCGCCACCCAGCTGATACTTACAAACAGTTCCCCCGCCTCGCTGAACTTTTAGCTGCTCTCCTGAAGAAATATTCTTTTATGCGGGAGAGTGTGGCTGTTGCCTTAAAGGTGATATTTCTTTGTTTATTGACCTAGAAATAATATGTTCTGTAAATTTTTTGGTGGTTTTGCTTGTATTGCTGAAGGTCCACAATGACAAATCAAATACTACTTTTACTCATAGGTGCTTGTGAATGAGAACAGAAGCATTCTTGGGTTTGAAAAGGATGACTTGGGGCAGAGTCCCTTCTTAAAGGAGTTTATGGCAGAGTATCAGAATCTTCAGCCTTATTCAACTAAAACTGCAACGAGAAATATGAAGGCTCTAGCATCATCCTCCAAAGAGTTACTTCAGATTCTGTCAGATTTATTTATCAATTCAATCCCTGGGAGGATGTCACTCTTAAAGGTTCTCCATTAGTAACTCATTTGTGGGTGTCACACCATCTCATGTTTTAAGCTCTTAAAGGGATCTCATATTTAGTTAACCTCTGGTGTTTATTAGAGAAAACGGTTGCATCATTTATTTATACTATAGCTTATTTTATTATATGAAATCTGAGAAGGGATTAAAAAGCATTATATTGATTTGTTTTTCCTCCCCAGGATGCCATTGGCTGCCTGGCCTGTATTGTTGATTCTTCTGTGACGAAAGAAATCTTTGTATCATTGCTTGAAAATTTTGACCCTGTGAAAAGTAGAGGTGAGCTTCAGAGGCTAAGGTGCGATTCTGATTCATCACCTGATGATAAACAACAAAATATGAGCCTTTCAGTGAACAATGTTAAAAGGTGGATTATGGAATCCTTCCTTTTCTTTTACGTTGCTAAATCAGTCAATTTTTGTCATATCTTCTTTAGATTGCATTTTTGTTGTGAACCAATTGAAGGGATGTGCAAATATCTCAGTAAGATAGGTTGTTACAGGTGTATGGTTATGGAGCTTGCATCATGTCTCATTAAAGGAGCAAATGGGGATCTTGTTGAATCTATTTTTAACTTTATTAAGCAAACTTTTCAGGTAAGGGCGACTTAAAAGTAAATAACATTCACAGAGTGAAAACTTATGGGTGTCATGGAATTACTTAAGTTTTTTTTTTTACAGGAAACAAATGATTCATGCCATGTTGAAGCATATCATGCCCTGAGCAGAATTTTGGAGGTGCCCTGTTTACTTTTTCTCTGAATAATATTTCAATTTTAATAGTTAGATATCAACACATACATCAGTTTACTATGGTCATCACCTTCAAAAACAAAATGGCCTTTCTCCTCCATATGCAATCCCAACTGCCCCAGTTTGGAGGTGCTCTGTTTAGGTTAAAAATCATTACATACTGTCCGTATACCCCCACCACCCCCACCAAAAGTGAAAAAAAAAAAGAAGAGAGAGAGGTTAACAATCTTTTATGTTTAGTCCAGTTCCTCACTGTTATGTTCTTTTATGGTGCAGGAACACGACTGGTTTTGTTCATCCCATTATACGGAGTTGCTTGATGTACTGCTTGGTCTGAAAACATCAACTGATATTGCAATCCTCAATGGTCGCTTTGCTTGTTTTCATGTTCTCATGGTTTATACCTTAAAGGTGATGCCTCTTTTGCAAAAAATGATGCCACTATTTTGTTGTTGATAATGGAATTCATGTATTCCGTGAGTATTTACCTTCCATTTATAGTACATGTGCAAATAATCCATCACCTATATGCCCCATAATCTGTGGCAGTTTTCTCTGTACGACAATTTTTTGACTCTTGGTTGTTTTCCAAGCCTTTCATTATTGACTAATTTAGTGATGCAAAATTGAGTTCTTAAAATGGACTTAGGCTGATTTCCTGTTGCAATTGTTTATGCAGATGAACTTGGAGGAGGAGAACAGCAAGGCTTTTCTCATTCTCAATGAGATCATTCTCATTTTGAAGGATGTAAGGACTTTTTACATCTCATGTCTTGTTGAGCTATTCTAAAATTTTTCTTCGTGACTGTGTTACTTGGTTAACAGTCGAAGGAGGAGGCAAGAAAGGCAGCTTATGATATACTCCTAGCAATTAGTGCCAGCTTGAGAATCAGATCTTCTGATGTCACTGACACTCTTTATCAGAAACTGATCAACATGGTAAGTGCAACATCCGTACAATCAGAAATTGCCCATGTCTGAAACATCTGGTTAGGACAAAACTTCCATTTCCTTTTACGGTGCAAGCCATTTATCATGTGACTGAAGATTGTTGTTCTGCATCTCTCTTCTTTCTGCCTGGAGTTCTCATCAACTATTCAATTTCTAATATCTATTTTTTGTTAAAAACTTGAGCATTGATAGTTCATTTAGTTCTGAAACAAAATTCTTCTCCATTCCACTCGACTCCTCTAAACCTTAAATTTCAAGAAATATGGGTGGCTCCCATTATTTCTATTTATCGAGAATGATCTCACTTTCTCTCTCCTCCGCCTGATTCTGTCCCCATTATCACACCTTCTTACCCTCCTCTCCCCTCCACAGCACCCACCTCCACCACTGCCACTTTGTTGGGCGATTGGATTGTTGGCATTGACAATGCCGCCATCAAAGTATGAAGCCACCACCTCCTTCAACTAATGTTCTCTTTTTCCAAGGTTCTCCATGTCCACTTTCTCCTTCTCTCCTGTCTCCTCTCCACCCAACTTCCATTGCTGCCACCTCTGTATCATCTATGGTAGGCCCCATGTCAAAGATGATGGAGCAAATCTCTTATAGAATAGTATTATTCTGTCAATGCTCCGATTTCATCAGTGTTTAACTTGAAAATTGGACCCTCTCTGGAAGGGCAATATCTATAGCTAATACATGGGATAAATTGTGGATCAAGTGGTTAATATTTCATTATGAAGGTCCCGTTTGTCAGCAATTTGGGGCTACCCAAAATTCTTGAAACTGTAAAGTCAGTTTGGTTCTAAGCACCAAAATGATTGTCAAGCATCTATTGATCGCCTTAAAAATAAAAACTATTAGAGATTGAAAAAGGTAAATTGTCACATTCCACTGACCAAGTTGTGTGCGCTTTCTGAGAAATGGAAGTAAGTGGAGCCACTTATATTTCTTGGAATTTAAGAGTAGAGTGGGTGTGGGTGGTGTTCGAACCAAACAGCTTTCTAAGCATTTTCAAGAATGTTGCATCTCTTAAATTGTTTAAGAAATGACTCTCCAGCTGGCTTATGGCTGATTTATGGCATCTGAAGAGAAGTATTTTTTTAAATGTTAGGTATTACTTATGAAGTTGATAACATCCTTCTCTCTCTCTATAGCTCTGTCACTTCACATTCAAACACAAACACTTGTAATGGATCAGATTCTATTAGCTGTAGTATGTGGATGCTGCTGTAATGGCACTTAGTTTTCTGTTGTGTTAGATAACTTTTCATCATCATGGACCATGTTGTCTTTCCAGATAATGGGCTACCTTTCTGGTTCATCTCCTCACATAAGAAGTGGAGCTGTTTCTGCATTATCTGTTCTCTTGTACAAAGACACGGATATGTGTCTTTCAGTGACAGATATTGTTCCTTCATTACTTTCTTTGCTGCAAAGCAAGGCAGTTGAAGTGATAAAGGTATGTTTCTGCCTCAAGTCCTAGCTTTTCCAAACACTTTCCTAATATGTCATTTCTTATTAGTGGTTGCATCTCAATGTCTAGGCTGTTCTGGGATTCATAAAGGTTCTGGTCTCTTGCATGCCCACTAAAGACCTTCAAAACCTACTAAATGATGTTGTTGTTGGCATCATTCCATGGTCATCTGTATCCAGGCATCACTTTAGATCAAAGGCAAGGCAATTTCTGCTGCTAGCTTTGTTCCAGATATTTTCATTATGTGTTCACATGTGGCCCTACATTTTCAGTTAATTTCTCTCTTAACAATCTCTTTATGTGTATTCATGGTCCTTATCTCTATAGGTGACAGTGATTCTGGAGATCCTTATAAGGAAGTGTGGTTCTGCAGCTATTGAGTTAGTCATTCCTGAGAAGTACAAGGGATTTCTCAAGACAGTCTTGGAGGTATTTTTTTTTTCACGTTCCCTGTGTTCTTGTTTGTTTTCAACTCACTGACCTCAATTTTTGTTTTCATATGGGTGGTCTCTTTCAACTAATATGAGGTCCATCTACTAGATCTTTCATGTGTCAACTGGGAGGTAGCTATTTCAATTCAATTGGCTGGGGTCCCATCATTAAGTGAATGACTATTAACTTAAGGCAGAGAGGCGTTTAAATGCTCTTCTTCATGTGAAATTTTGTGTTCAGTGAGCATATATCTTTTATGATGATTATAGTATATCAAACCAAGTTAAACCTCTAGTATGTGCTGGTCCTTGGAGCCTTTTTTTATTTAATCATGATCAATGCAAGAAGCGCATTTATCTTAGTTGGCATTGCAGAACCGACATGGCAAGACTTCAAAGGAACTCAACACTGTCAATACCGATACGACTCCTGCTGATTTACACACCACAGGGTACGTTCTCTATCCGGTAAAAGAGGTTCCATCTTTTACATGATCAAATTAATGAGTTCTCGACTCCACAAAAATCTCCCAGGCGACAAAAGAGGAAGCACGATAAAATGGGCACTTGGCATGAGCGAGATGCTTATACAAAATGTAAAAGAAGAAAAAGAGGGGGGAAGGCTAGTGGCTCTAACCCGAGAGTGGGCCACGAAGTCACATCAGAAGGGTCTCGAAAAGGCGGCAGTAATAAACCATTCAAGGTGCCCCGAAGAGAGGAAGCTGGAAAGAGAGGCAACAGGAATTTTCGAGGATCCACAAGCGGGCAGAACAGGAATGCGAAACCAGGAGACATGAATGAGAAGGTTAAAGGAAACGGGAACAGTTTTGCTGCATCCAAGTTGCATAAACAGAAGAAGTTTGATCGTAAGCGGCAGAAAAAGTGATGGGGCTCGGATGGTTCTGCCTGGTTTCTGGAGAAACCGTCCAAGTCTAACTCCCCTCCCCAGAACGCAGGTTCACTGGAGCGCTGCCCCTGTGCGGGAAGCTGAAATTCCCTAACGTTACTGGGATCGAATGCGAATTAGAAGATGGCCGGTCCGATCACCTGAGCACCTGATTCATCATGAAGAAGCAACCTTCCAAGAGAATGCCCAGCAATCTTCAAGGAAGGGCCAGATAACTCGATATTCAGTTTTAGCCGTTTAATTCGTTCTTCAACTCAGTAAACCTTCAAAATTTTGCCACTCCGGAAGGTTGTTGTACTTGTAAATTGTTATCTTGCGTCCCTTTTTTTTTTATTGTGTTTGAGAATTTTGAAATTGGGTGTCGGATATTTGTAAATTGATTTGTAGACTGACTGGATGTACGTGGTCTGGGTTTTGCTTGGTCTGGCAATTAGGTTTTAAGGCAAATTTACTATTTTTCCCTTCGATGAAATTAAATGGATTTAATATTTACTTATTTTTAAAAATGGGATGAATAGGCCGTGGATCTTTTTCCGGGTAACCCGACCCGATTCGACTTTTTTTTTTTGTTTTGTTTTGTTTAATGTGGCCTAAGCCTAAGCCCGAGACCAATGGGAAGAAGGGCGGCTCCAGCTCCTCTTTGTTGAGCTACCGGTGTGTCCGTGCATTCGCCGGCGGAGAAGAGTGAGGACGATCGAGGAGGGAAATGCCGAAGGCGACCGACATACTTCGCCAATGCCGGAAGGCTATAGAAGACCGGCAACTGCTCAAGGTCCTACAGTCGGAGATCGCTCACGAGCTTTCGTCCGACCGCTTCAAGGTCCTCATCCTTTCTCTCCCTCTCTCTGCTTGTTTCGTTCTTTCACTGGCTACGGCCACCTAACCTTGTTCAAATCACAGTATCTGAGTTTTTCCGTTCTTGTGATGATGATTTCAGCTTAATCGTGAGATAGTTCCGGTAGAGGAATGATCAGCTTAAATATATCACTAGATTCATGTTAGTGATGCTTACCTTTAGCTTGTCAGTGTTTGCCTGACTGCTGCTCAGTCACCGCAATACAGAATTAAAATGACTCACTTTGCCGTCCTGTGGATGCTAGAGCTTTCAATATGATGCAGTGGGTAGGTATGCCGTGTGGTCTATTTCATGTCGTCTGCTCATGTAAAGCCTACATGACTTTGGAATTGAGTCAACAGAAATTGCACCAATATGAACTCAAGATTTATAAACTAAATATGAGATAGCTGTTCGATACTGATGTAGTTCCTTTGAAGAAGATTCGTAGTTTGGATTTTCTCTGGCTGCTGAATTTTTTATTGGTTAAGATCTGAGTGTGACCATTTTCATCTGAGCTAATTTCATGTGGATGATAAATCAGAAATACGCAATTAATCCTCCAGTAAATTTCGTGATGGAGTGGGATGGACCACAGTCACAAGACGTGTTTCTTCGAAGAAAGTCCAAGACTGGCGAAGAAATTGCTGTTTCAGCTATGCTGGGTCCTGAGATGTTGGAGACAGAAAGTGTGTTCCCAAGGGAAGTCTCAATGAAGGTGTCTCTTAAGAAGCCTGGGTTGGCCTCCGTCTTGCAGTTGGATTGCGGAGTGTTTGCTAAAAGTGTTTACGGATCTGAAATTGACATCCGCAGTGTGTATTTTTTGCATTCACCCACTGCATGGGGCACTTCAATCTACAAGGGACCCTCGCTCGAGTAAGAACTCCTAGCCTGATATGTTTCGCTTGCTGCCCATATCAAGAGCAAGCTATAAAATTGTTATTACCCGTTCTTTGCATCTGCCAAGAGGATCTCATAGCATGAAGTATTGTTGCTAAGCCAACTTAGGCTGACTAGTCCCTTACTCCAAAATATTGTGTCAAATTTTTGTTTAGTACAGTGGTGGATTTTCATACTTTTGCTACATTGTGAGCATTCGGTTATATGGACATTAATCTAGTGATATCTCATAGATATATTTTGGAATACATCTAATGGCAATGTGGTGTTCTTGGTCTTTTACTTGTTTCTGATACACTGAGGAAGGGTAGAGTTGGTGGATGTAGATACCGACAGGGTTGACGAGGAGAACTGTAACCTTCAACCTCCAATTTCTTGATTACCGGACTGCTCTGCTTGACTTCCATTACATGGATTAATCGATGTGGCAAGTTTTTATTGTCACTTTTCCCTGCTAGGTCTATTTTTATCCATGACGTAACACTTGTTCTGGTGTCTGCCTACAGGACATTGGATCGTCTGCATGGGGAGCTTCGGGAATACCTCGCGACCAAAGGGATTGGGACTGACCTTACCGACTTCCTGCTGTTCTACTTGCATAAGAAAGAGCAGGGCCAATATGTGAAGTGGTTACAGAAACTCGAGAGCATCGTGGCTCGCCAGTGATAGCAGCCAGCTCGCACGACCCGGTTTTGTCAACTGTATTATTCCTGTTGTTGAGATAGTAAACAGAGGTGGAAGCCACACATGAATCTCCTCGGCTTTGATTATGCTGTACCGGCCTGAACTTCAATGAGAGAATTGGGATGTGTAATCGCTCCAACAAGGTTTCAGTCGATCTGCTGCTCTTTTCATATTTTAGTATGGTTCTTGAAGATCAAAATGACTTTGAGCAATTCATCCAAGTGTTGAATTGTGGAGAAATTGAGTGAGAATCCAATAATGGCTTTATATTTGCATAAGTAAACCGACGGTGTAATTACTGACTACAACCCTTACGAACAAACACCGTAAATTCCGGATTCTACAGCCTACTAAACGCATCGTCATAGCATTAAAACTGAATCCCAGCTAACGTGCAACTTGATGCGAGAAGCAGAGCAAACATCACTCCCTCCCTCTCTCTCTCTCTCTCCCTCTCTCTCTCTCTCTCTCTCTCTCTCTCTCTCCTTCGTATACGTAGGAGTGTCCCGTTCGGCCTGTTTCTCATTGCTCTTGCAGAGAGAGAGGATGGAGAATCTGCTGAAGGAGTTTACCGTGGATCACAAGAATCCTTCGGAGGAAGCTCTCCGGAGATGGAGGAATGCCGTCACCATCGTCAAGAACCGGAGGAGGCGGTTCCGCATGGTCGCCGATCTCGCCAAGCGATCCGAGGCCGAGAGGAAACGCCGCGGCATTCAGGTTTTCCCTCTTATCAATCTCACTTCTGTCTGTCTTTCTTGCCGTCAGGCTCTGACCAGCTAGCTACCTACGACCGTCGTCCTCTGGGTGGCTGCGCAGTTGTTTGACGTATCAATCCCATTCATCAACGCCTTAAACGTGTTTTTATGACATAGTCCTGATCGTGAAAACGTATAATTGCGATCGAAGCTTCTTTCCCTGACTATAAGGCCACCTTAGCCGCACTGACAAAAAGAGCAAGAAACGGAGCCGATCGCTGATCTCTAGATTTTGTTACGCCCGTCGCCATTTGCTGGCAGTGGCAGGAGACATTTTCAAAGCTCTCTGTCCTCTCATAATATAGGAATCTCCAGTTTCCAGTCATCATATCTATCATGTGGTGCTACGCCTCGTTCAAATGACGAGGAATCGTTGTGCCTGCTCTGAGCTGATTGATGAAGGGTGATGGTTCGTCAGGCCGGAAAAAAATCTCTCTGCGGTGGGATATTACGAAATTGGACTGATAGAAATTCCAGTCTCCTTTATCGTCCTCGATTTCCTCACACACCCCCACCCTCCTCCCGGACCCCCTTCCATTGACGGCGTCACTTAGTTCCTCCAAATACAACACCGTCCGTCATACGAGACCAAAGCCGGGATTTACACGCTGTTCTCCTCTAACTGAATCAATCAATATTCCTTCACCCAGAAGTTGATACAAATGCATGTGAAAACGTTTTGCTCTAACCTTGGAAAATGCATCAGCCTCCTTCTCTTTCTCAAAGATGGACATAGACTTGGCAATTCGGGCAGCCACGGTATGAAAAATCAGGCGGCCCGAAATATGAATTGTATAAATAATTATTTTTAAAAATAAATTTAAATAATTTATATTTTAAAGTAAAAATTTTTATTATATAATTGATCGATTAACCTAAAATTTATATTAATTTAAATAAAATATTAAAATAATTATTAAAATATAATTATATCTATATAATAAATTATTTTAAAGAAAATTTTCATATATTTTTCTTTTTATTATAAAGCTAATCTAGATGGACAAAGGAGAAGTTTTCATAAATTTCAGCATGTACCTCAACATCATTTTGTGCATCGAAAGTCAACATTTAGCCGTTGTTTTGTCTTTCGGACGGAATGGCAATATTAGTTCCTAAAAATATCAGAAAATATTTATGAAAAAGAAAAAAACTGATGGAAACTTAACCCCAAAAAAAATATTGAAAAGTTGGTGGAAATTTCATTTTTTTTGGGGAAAGTTTTTCTTCTTAAAATGTAGAACTACAAAAAAATTTTGCTTATATCAAAATATTTTTTTTTCTAGGAAAATTTTATTTTCATACATAATTATTGTTTTTTTTAACCATATATTAGTTATTATATTACTTAAGTTACTAATATATATATATTTTTCAGTTCTCGATTTGCCTACTTATGCTTACGGGTAAATGATGTGGAGTCTGTTGGCAATCTAATATCCAGACAGGAGAAGACGACCATTAAATGGTTTGTCTGCCCACATGTGAATATCTTTATGCATTTCCCACGTTGCCATTCTGGAACACGACGGCATTGAATCCAACCTCTACACTGCAACTAATGGCAACAAATTGTAACCATCATTGAAGTTTCTGTCTTTGAATATGATATACAAAAGAAGAAGAAGAAGAAGAAGAAGAAGATAACGAGTTGCAATTGAAGAGGTCATGTAAATACGCGTGAAAATTCAACTTTGATTACGAAGATGGCATGCTCCTGTCTATTCAGTCATGGGCTGCCGTTGCTTGGACCGCATTTACGCGTTCTTCTTGCCACAGTAAATGTCCGCTAGGCAACTTGTACCTTATGCTCTTAATTTGCTGAGAGGGAAAAGGAGGGAAAGGGACTGTTATCCGTTATATCTAGACAATGTCGCGTGGTGACTGGTGCTCGTGGTCCATGATAATTGTAAGCTTTAACTATGTTGAATTTGTTTTACTATGCTTAATATGAAAGATGATACACGCATACATTTACTGACCTTGTTTTATACATGAATTGAGGGCAGCCTTGTGAATGTAATGGTGCTGAAGATGATTTGATGATGGGCTCCGTGCTACAGCCTGTGAAGAATTAAAGTTCTTAATGCTGAATCTGAGCCCAAACTCGTATCCTGTCAATCTCGTCAGAGAAATTTAACGCTTGAAGCAAGCAAGGGTCGAAGTGTTAGTGATAGAATTATGTGGACAGGAGTAGCAGAACTCTAATGGAAAATTTCAAGACGATCCTCAAGCACTGCATGATAGCCATTAGACAAAGCCATTACCCACTAAGTGTATATATCTCGGCGCCAATCTTATTGGATAATCTCAACGTGAACATCTGTAAAATTAAAGGGAAGGAGCAAACCGCAGTCGGAGGCCTTATCCTTTTGGAAGAAAGGCTGAACTCTATACGAATTGCCCTTTTTGATTCACATCCTGAAGATTGTACCTCCCTATATATTAATGGATTTGTTCAATGTCTTAGAAAATTTTTGGCAATGTAAAGGGCACTCTGTTTATCGGTAAAAAGTCGTAAATTTTGCTTGTGGTAAGTTTGTGGCTCAATACGAGCTTGGTGTCCAGTATCAAGTGCCTAATCACTGCTCTTTTTTAACCAGGAGAAGATACGAGTTGCACTTTATGTTCAAAAGGCAGCATTGCAATTCATTGATGGTATGTATGATTCGCGCTTTTCTATGATAAAAGAGTTTTATATTGATCTTGGTACTTTTTTTTCTTTTTCAGTCCGTGTTTTTGAGTTGGTAATAACTTATGCAATTGTTTCTGCAGCTGCTGGACAACCTCAATACAGGCTTTCCGAGGAAGCTACTGAAGCAGGTTTCGACATCAACCCAGATGAACTTGCTTCTATTGTGCGAGGGCATGACATGAAGAGGCTGAAACATCATGGTGGGATTGAAGGAATTGCGAGGAAATTAACCATTAATTTGGAAGAAGGAGTTTCCACACCCACGATTCCTACGAGGCAAAAGATCTATGGCTTGAACCAGTTCACAGAGAAACCTGGCCGAACTTTTCTGATGTTTGTATGGGAAGCTCTGCATGATTTGACTCTTGTTATCCTAATGATTTGCGCTGCAGTTTCTGTAGGTGTTGGTGTTGCCACTGAGGGTTGGCCAAGTGGTATGTATGATGGGTTAGGAATTTTACTTAGCATATTCTTGGTAGTCACAGTGACTGCCATTAGTGACTACAAGCAATCCCTGCAATTCAGGGATTTGGATAGGGAGAAAAGGAAGATTTTTGTTCATGTTACTAGGGATGGCCATATAGAGAGAATCTCCATCCATGACTTGGTTGTTGGTGATATTGTTCATTTGTCTATCGGGGACCAAGTTCCAGCAGATGGGATATTTATATCAGGGTATAGCTTGCTAATTGATGAGTCGAGCCTCTCAGGTGAGAGTGAGCCAGTAGATGTCTATGACCAGAAGCCCTTCCTGCTTTCTGGATCCAAAGTGCAAGACGGCTCAGGGAAAATGTTAGTGACTTCAGTTGGGATGAAGACTGAATGGGGCAAGTTGGTGGAGACTCTGAGCGAAGGTGGAGAGGATGAAACTCCATTGCAGGTGAAGCTGAATGGGGTAGCCACAGTCATCGGGAAGATTGGTTTGGCTTTTGCTGTGCTGACCTTCATAGTACTGACAGCACGGTTCCTTGTCGAGAAGGCCCTAAGGAATGAAATGACAGATTGGTCATCTGCTGATGCCTTGACTCTTCTAAATTTCTTTGCTATAGCAGTGACTATAATAGTTGTTGCTGTTCCAGAAGGACTGCCTTTAGCTGTGACGTTAAGTCTAGCATTTGCTATGAAGAAACTGATGAACGACTGGGCACTCATGAGACACCTCTCTGCCTGTGAGACAATGGGTTCAGCTAGTTGCATTTGCACTGATAAGACTGGTACTTTGACAGCAAACCACATGGTAGTAACAAAGATTTGGTTATGTTGTCAACCGAAAGAAATAACAGGGACAGATAGCGTAGAGGCCCTGAAATCAGAAACAGCTGAAGATGTTCTGACAATCCTCTTGCAGGCTATATTTCAGAATACTGCTTCTGAAGTCGTGAAGGACAAGGATGGCAAGCAAACTATTTTAGGGACACCAACTGAATCTGCTTTGTTGGAATTTGGTATGTTGTTTGGTGGCGACTTCAATGGACAGCTCCGGGAGTACAAAGTATTAAAAGTTGAACCATTCAGTTCTGTTCGAAAGAAGATGTCTGTGATTGTAGCTCGCCCTGATGGTGGAGTAAGGGCTTTCTGCAAAGGCGCATCAGAAATTATACTGAGAATGTGTGACAAGATTTTCAATGAGAAAGGAAAACCTGTTCCGCTGTCTGAAGATCAGATTAACCATGTATTACGTGTGATTAATGATTTTTCCTGTGAAGCTCTGAGGACACTGTGCTTAGCATACAAAGATATGGATGATGATTCTTTTGAAAACAGCATTCCTGAAAGTGGGTACACATTGATCGTTGTTGTTGGAATTAAGGACCCTGTTCGTCCTGGAGTCAAAGAGGCAGTCCAAACTTGTCTAGCTGCTGGCATCACAGTCCGAATGGTGACTGGCGACAATATTAATACAGCCAGAGCTATAGCTAGAGAATGTGGCATACTCACTGATGATGGTATTGCTATACAAGGGCAAGATTTTCGTAGTAAGTCCCCTGAGCAGATGAAGGAAGTGATACCAAGAATTCAGGTTCAGTATTGAATGAGCTATATTTACCTTCAGCTGCATGTTATGATCCACATATTTCCTTAAATGTTGGTTATGGATACAGGTAATGGCTAGATCTTTACCTCTGGACAAGCACACCTTGGTGACCCATTTGAAGAAGATGTTCAACGAGGTTGTTGCAGTTACTGGCGATGGGACAAATGATGCCCCTGCCTTGCATGAGGCAGACATCGGGCTTGCCATGGGCATAGCTGGGACAGAGGTCTGTTAGTCTGTGCACCTTCGCTACTAATGCTCATCTGACCCACATTGCATGTAGTTATAATTTATCTTTCAAGCTGAAAATGACAGACGGTTCCCACATATTCTCTCTGATTCTATCCACCTTTTCTTCTTGTACCACTCTATAGAGATTAGAGACAGATCATCGTTTCTCGTTTTTTCAAACTTTTTTCTGAGAATGACTTTTCTTGATTTCTCTAGGTTGCCAAAGAAAGCGCTGATGTCATAATACTGAATGACAATTTCACAACGATTGTAAATGTTGCTAAATGGGGGCGTGCCATATACATAAACATCCAGAAGTTCGTGCAGTTCCAGTTGACAGTCAATGTCGTTGCACTAGTCATAAACTTTGTGTCTGCATGCGTCTCAGGTTCAGCATCCCCAAATTAAGCTGCTATACTTGTTAAATCTAGAGGACAGAACTTTAAGAGTTGAGAGATTATACTTTTCAATTCCAAATGACTAAACTGTTAAGTAAAATGGCTCAAAATGAAGAGTAATGAAAATTTCCTGGCGACTTTTAGGATCTGCCCCGCTTACTGCGGTGCAATTACTTTGGGTAAACATGATCATGGACACTCTGGGGGCGCTGGCACTGGCAACTGAACCCCCAAACGATGAGCTGATGAAGAGGCCTCCAGTCGGAAGAGGAACGAGCTTCATAACGAGGGCCATGTGGAGGAACATTATTGGTCAGAGCGTCTACCAACTCGCTGTCCTTGGAGTCCTCAATTTTGACGGGAAGAGGTTGCTGGGACTTCACGGTGCAGATGCTACTGAAGTGCTCAATACTGTGATCTTCAACACCTTTGTTTTCTGCCAGGTACTATCCACAAGCCAATCTGCTAACTTCAAGAGTCTTCATATGCCTTTTCGCGGTTTGCCTATTTAGAAAAAGGTTGTTTAGTCAGGCGAACTGTAAATACTTTCTGCTTCCAATTCGGGTCATGGCTAAACTAACAGAAAGTGAGTGGGGGTGTCACTCTGTTTGACGTTTTACGAACAACTCATGTTTCAAAAGTCTAGTTTTCCAGTCAAAAGCATGAAGACTGCAAGAGTCTTTTATCTCTCGGAATGCGCAAAGATTATCCTTTCTCATCGGCCTCTCTCTTCAGGTGTTCAGTGAAATAAACAGCCGGGACATAGAGAAGTTGAACATATTACGCGGCATGTGCCACAGCTGGATATTCTTACTCGTGATTGCCTCCACAGTTGGCTTCCAGGCAATCATAGTCGAGTTCTTGGGTGCATTTGCAAGCACGGTTCCACTAAGCTGGCAAATGTGGGTGCTGAGCATACTGATCGGCTCGATAAGCTTGCCTGTGGGGGCTGTCCTGAAATGCATCCCCGTAGACCGGAATGAAGCCAGGGAGAAGCACAACCACAATGGGTACGAGCCACTTCCTTCCGGTCCCGAGTTGGCTTAGTGAGAGGGAAAGGAAGATGAAGACGGGAAAGATTAGTACTCGGCTCATTTAACCAACCAACCAGGTAAGTCAAGCTTAATAATTTGTGGCAGATGAAGATTAGGCTTTGGTAGTTAAAATTCTTCTTCCACTACTGCATTGTCTCTAGACTACAATCATTCTTTTGCTCAAGGAACAACCTCTTACCGTTACCATTAAGAGCTCCAACCAAATTCAAATCTCTTTTTCATTGAATTATCGCCCCCCTCAGCCCTCATCAGACCCTGCAAACATGTACTCGTACCCACTTCATTTCCATTTATGGGGGGGCCATCCATGTCTCGATCTCGATGCCATCGATCTTCTGCGGAAGATCACTGGCAGAAGTTAGGCATCGAGTCAGTATTTTATCACTGCATTTTCAGATAAGCATCCACTCGGAGAAGGATTAGGCAGGGTTGACTAGTCAACGCGGTGGGCGAAAGTAACCGGCCTCCCCTGCGGTGGAACTTTTCAAATCCGCGGCGGGAAGGCAAAGTGACCGATCAAATTACCATACTGCCCCTCTCTTTTCAGTGATATTACATAAGATTTCTTCCTCTTGCCACACCGTGAATTTTTCCTCTCTCTGTGGCTAATCCATTATACTTTAGGTCCTTATGGGTATATTGGTCCACCTCGTGTCTAAATTTGACATTATAATATGAAATATCTTAGATGGATCAGTTCACCGGTAGATTGATAATATATAGTAAATCAGGTAAACAATTCGAAACCTTCGAGGATGAAGGGCATCGGACTTAAAAAGAATGTTCCTTAGGGACTAAGAAAACAGAACTAATAAATCAAAATGGTGTGCCAATGTCATGAAAGGATCACGAAAGTTCGGCTCCGCGTCTGAGTGTGGCAATCATGTAATATCCTTCAACTCGAGCACCCTTATTGCAAGTCGAGGCACCCCAAGTATAAATGGCCACCCTTCGGTACTTTACGCCTCCAAGGATAAAATCATAGAACAGCAGACCGTGGAGAGAGAAATGTCAGGTTATCCGCACGCGCCGCCAAACTATGGCTACGGGTCGTCGCAGGCCTACCCTTACACATCAGGACAGACCCCCTATGGCGTTCCCCCACCGACCTCCCAGGGTCCGCCTGCTCCGCCATACGCCACCCCGTACGCCGCCCCTTCCGCTCCCTACGCGCCATCCCATCAAGGAGGGAAGCCGCCGAAGGACAAGCCCAGCCCCTACGGAGCTCCTCCTCCTCCCACAGTTCCCGGCGCTTACGGCGTCGGAGCTCCTCCTCCGTCCGCTCCCAGCGGGTACCCCACGGCGGCGCCTCCTTACGGGAGCCCGTTCGCGTCGCTGTTGCCACCCCAGTTCCCTCCGGGGACGGATCCCAACGTGGTGGCGTGCTTTCAGCTGGCGGACAGCGACGGAAGCGGACTCATCGACGATAAGGAGCTGCAGAACGCTCTGTCTTCGTACAATCATACCTTCAGCATGAGGACCGTTCGTCTCCTCATGTACAACTTCACCAACGCCAACACCCGGAAAATCGGTAAGCCGTCGATCAATCAATCTTTAAAACCCTAACTAACCTTCAACACTCCTTTCTCGTACAATTCATGCCACAGTTTTAGTCGAGTTAGTATTGAGATCACGCGGCACGTGTTAGGAAGAGCTGATGGAGTAGGATAACCCCAACAAAGTGCGCCGTGGATTAGACTAGACAGCCGGAAAAGTTTAGGGAAAAGCGCGGTGGCGCGTGATAGTTACGCGGGGCTCTGGTTAGTTTAAGACAGCTACGACGTAGTTGATGCGATGCGGTTGCCTTCGGAATCTGAAACGTGGGGGAGTTTTTGTTTGGTAGCGATGCCAGAGACTTTTTCCTGAAACCACAGGCCAAACAGGGGGTGAAGTGCATGTATGAACACGTATATAATATTGTATATCTATATGTGAAGAAGGTTAGGTATACCTAAATGTCAAAGGTCTCTGGTTTAGTTGTTGTCAATCCTTCTGTTAAAGGTATAACCCCGTCAAGAACAGCCCATGTCTGCAGAACATATCCGTCTTCTAATCTGATGATGCTAACCGGGTCCGATGTATTCCTTGTTATCACTCTTGTATTAGTCTTTCTTGTTGATGGATCCAGCGAATATGTGGATTACTCGATTACGTGTCGACCTGTTTTTGAATTCAGAGGTGAGTGGATTAGGTGTTAGCCCCACCAGTCTCTCTTGGACGCCTATGTGATGGCATGCACGGACTCTGAACATATTCTATGAGTACTGTTCTCCAGTAGCTTCCCTTTAAAATTTGCCTTATCCCTCCTCCTTCCTCCCTTGCAGGACCCAAAGAGTTCACTGCAGTCTTTTACAGTCTCCAGAACTGGAGGGTGAGTGGAACATAACACGTCCGCTTCAATCAGTCAAAAGTTCATTTCCTTATCAGGCAGTTGTTGATGGTGAATATGCAAAACTTGTGCAGGCCATATTCGAGAGGTCCGACAGGGATAGGAGCGGCAAGATAGACATGAACGAGCTGAGAGAAGCCCTCCTCAGCCAAGGTTTTGCCGTGTCACCCGTCGTCCTGGACCTGCTCATCTCTAAGTTCGACAAGAGCGGAGGCAGGAGCAAGGCCATCGAATATGATAACTTCATCGAGTATGTATCGATGATACTCCTATTTCCCATTTACTAATAGTTCAACCGGTGCTCCATCTCTGACACTCTTGTTTGATCCGGCTCGATTTCCGTGCAGATGCTGTCTCACGGTGAAGGGACTGACGGAGAAGTTCAAGGAGAAGGACACGGCGTATTCCGGCTCGGCGACCTTCACATACGAGGCCTTCATGCTCGCAGTTCTTCCCTTCCTTATCGCTTAGAATGGGATATTTCCCCCTTCTTTTTCTTACTTTTGGGAGTGTGTTTCCGAGCCCGTAGTTTGCTTTTCTCCTCTGTAATACGCAATGCCTTCATTTTATCTCATCTTATTTTTCTTTTTCTTTTTTCTATAATGAATTTCATGCATACTCATGATTCAAGCGTCCTTAGTGTCTCTGTCCAGCTTTTGGCGATCTTTTCAATCTGTCCGCAGCATCGAAAGCTGATAGCCGATCGGTGGCGAGTAAATCTTCTTCCTTTCCCCGAGCTCTCTCTCGTGGCGCTTTACGGGTCCTGCCTCAGGCCGTCGACGGCAATGCGATGCAACTCAAAAATGATGATATTTTAGAATCGGGAAGAAAATCACGTATTGTAAATCTAAACCGTTACGAAATGCCCGGGCTTGGAAGAACTTGTCGATGTCCTGTCCGGCCCGGTAATCGCTTTGTTATCCTTGCGGGGGCCCACTAATAGGAATGGGCTTAAAGAAACAGTGGCCACAATACTGGATGGGCCAGGCGAGATGGGGCTTGGAAGACTTGGCACTATCCGATCCGGCCCAATTATTTTTGAGTTTAGATGCGGGTCCAATAAACGGGATGGGCTTAAAGAAGCCATGGGCCCAATATTGGATGGGCAGAACCATACCTGGGCCATGAAAAGTCGGCAGAGCAGTGGAGAGGGGCCGCAGCTGGAAAGAACTGGACCGGCCTAGGCTTCTGGCCGCGGCCGCAAAGGACTGGACCAGTCTAGGCGGGGGCTGCGCTTGCAAAGAAGAGGAGACCGACCAGCCGCGGCCTTTTCTCATGGAGACGCGAGAAATGGAAGAGCCGCAGCTTCAAGGAATTGGAGCCCCGCGGCCGTCCTGTTGCATATTTCCATAGAAATTTCCTTCGAATAACGTGCGCGTAAGGTTCCGACTCCGAGGATGTTTCAAAAGGTTTTTAGATATTTTTTCGGATAATGAAAGATATTTGAAAGCACAAGTAGAAATTCTGGAAACTACAAATTGCAACGAACAATTTATGCCAATTGAGTGAGTACAAATGGGCAAATTATTCAAGCAGGAATCAGTCATTCCCATCTTAAGTAAGTAGCCACGAGAGAATTGGATTAGACCCTAGAAGAGTCAAAGTCATTGTACATATATATATATATGTTATTGCTGGGACAGCAGAGGCGCTGATTTCCAGAAGCAGCGTGAGGGCACATCAAGAGGTGTGGATCGAGATCCGTTTTCCTCAGATCTTCTTCCAAGACAAGACTGAGATGGGAGGCGATAAACTGGCATTCCTGTCATCAGCATGCTTCCACATACAGTCTCGGAATGTCTGCAAGAGGACTCTCTTGATCGATGATCACGTGGAGCAGTAGCCAGACCGGAAGACCGATGGTGTGGTATCCAACGCTTCAGAATTCTCCGGGATCCTTCCTACCACTGGGAGCGTGAATTCCCCCAAGTTTTCCAACTCTCTTGTCCGCCGTACTGCCTGGCGTTGCTTCTCCCTGACGGGAAGCCATGACAGTCGGATGAGTTCCTAAAGTAACTGCTGAATCCGCTGCCTTCGTTTGGGGTCTTTCTCATTTCCTCTTCAAGGTCATACTGTGCACGCTGAGAGCAGGGGTTAAGAGGTTAGAAGCTAGAATTAATGCCAGATCACATCCGTCAACTGGTTGCAGTCCTATGGTAGTTATCCTGTGAACTACTGCCATGCATAGACGTAGTTGACTTGATCAGAAGAGATATCAATTTGAGGCAAATGTCGGGATATAATCTTTCTTTTAAATGGGTGCAAACCTTTGAGGTGTCTGAGAGTACAGCATACGCTTCTCCAATTATCTTAAAAAGCCTATCAGCATCTTCATGGACCGCTTCAGCAATTTCTTTCCAGAGTTGTCCCTCATAGCCTCCGTCGCTCCGAAGGAACTGACCAGCCTGAATTGAAGCAATAAATAACTACGAGCTCCAGCCGACGCCAAAATTATTTAAGTGAAAAAAAAAAAGAGCGCTAAAAAGGGGCAATGAGAGCAAAACCTTGTCAGGGTGGTGTCTCAAAGCAGCTTTACGATAAGCCTTCTTGATGTCTGCTGCTGTGTCCGATTGTTTCACTCCCCTACACGGTTTAAAGTTGAGACACTTTATGAGAAACTTGCTGACATGATGCAATCAACAGATGAGCTCTCTACTAGCTTTTCTATATGGAAGCACTTACAGAATGACATAAAAGTCCAGGGGAGTTTCCCTCTTGGATTCCTCTTCCATGGAGGACTTGTGCTTATAAGCTTTCCTTAGTTCATTTGCCCTATCACTGGGCCCACCAGATGATTTAATCTTCTGGTTGGACTCATTTTCAAGGATAGATATAAGCCTACAGTCGTCACTGGCAGCTTGTTCAAAGTGCCTAATCAATTCGTGCAAGGTGGCTCTCCTAGATACAGCCTGTAAAAATAAGGAGCAACCCAGCACAAATAACAAAGAACAACAAAAAAGTCAGCATAAGTTTAAGCAGATCCACCTCTTGATGCCTAAATGAAATGAGTTCACTCAGCAGATGTTCTATAAGACAGAGCTATGTGGAACATAAGCAGGCTAGTTTCAAGACAAACCTTTGCATATTTTCCATCGAGGGCCATAGCAAGGCTGCAGTCTGCAATGGCATCAGCAACTTGGCCAAGTGCCTGATGAGCAGCAGCTCGATTGCAGAAACATATTGCTGCAAAAGGACGTGATTCACCACTGCTTGATAGAGCAGCAGTATAATGCTCCACTGCTTCTGCATACTTCTTTGATCGAAATGCTTCATTTCCTGAATTCTGTTGTTCACAATAGCAGCTACTATTAAATCCAACAGTTGAGAGATAGGAAGATTTACAACCTCAAAATAAATGTCTTCCACAGCATACCTTTAAGTCTAAAAGCTTTCGTATGGCAGAAGATAGCAAAGTTGCCGATGCCATAGACTCGGATAGAGATCTAAACAGGGGAAAAAGAAATTGAATGGTTACCAGAAATGAGTAAATCTGATGTAATCCTTTACAGAAGATATTAATCTCATTGTTGTCATTTTGTGCTTACTTGTCACTGATACATCCAGTCATTTCGACCTTTTGGAGTAAATCGAGTGCCTCTTCTAACCTTCCCAAGCCAAAGTTAGACTTAGCCATCAGGAAGAACCTCCAAAGTCTAACTCTTAACTTCCCTTCACTTTTGGAATCGTCCACACTTTCTAATCCCTTGGACAGACCTGATGTGACAAGATTCTTATCAGCAATAACAAGAGACTGCTCACAAAGCTGGATGACCTCTTCATACTTCTGCAACTGCAAAATCCCACAAGACAAATTTTAAAATTAAGTCTTGCAATGCAAGAAACACTCGTGGAACATCAAAAGACCACACAAACCATATAAAGTGCTTCAGCTTTCATTTGAAGCAATTTCTCGGAGAACTTGCTGATTGACATGGCCTCTGAAATAATTTCTAGAGCTCTGGATTCAGCATCAGAACTCTTTTCCTCCAACAGTTTTGTAAAGAGCTTTATATGTTCAGCCACTTTCTGTTAGAAATAATATATGCACAAAAAAATGAGAATAAACTCCAGAAAACCTATCAACTATGCAGGAAAAGAGTAACTGACAGACTCCATTATGCAAAGAGCTCCAAGAATAGAACTTCCAAAAATCAACAAGGAAATGTTAATGCTATTCACAATGGGTGCTTCAAGGTACGCCTAGGAGGCTGTTCACGCCCACAAGAATTTACTATGGTAACATTGCCTTTCCATCCATGCTTTTTTTTTTCCTGGCCTCCTTCCTACTTAACTTGACTTGATAACTTCATCATATAATCTACAAGCATTTGAAGGGTTGAAGTTGAAGAATTACCTGAGCCCTTTGCAAGCCATCTGCTGCTTCAATTATGAGTCTACGATCCAAACAGACATTAGCTCCTGATTCCAGACACTTACGGAAACTGTTTATTGCCTTTTCAATTTCTCCAAGCACGAGATGGCAGCTGTGAGGAAACAACAATGAAACATGAATTATGTCCTACATACCTCCACCAGATGCTGCAAAATGTTAGCCTGTTCCCAAAGAATAGACTGAGAACAGAAATGAGAGACAGATAGCATTCTTTGAATTGCCTTTTTCTTCTTAGCATAAAAGTTAGCACTGAATCCCCATCATTCGTTTTCATTATCATTTCCTAATAGCTTCACTCCTAGAGTGATGGTGAATGATAAGACATCTATGCATGACTATTAGATGTGACAAAACTGGGTTGGGATGTAACTCAGTTGGGACATAACAAATATTGATCATGGTAAGAGTGTGAACTTCTCTTGACTAATAGTAAGGCCGAAGGAATGCGCAGTTTAATGGCCAGAAATAAACAGAAGATTGTGGCATGAAACAAACACACTAGTAACTAGCGTCTATATAGCTATAGAAAAGTGATAGCAACACCATTATACCAGAGATACAGAAAGTTTTGAAGATTAACTTACTTTGCTTCCCTTATTTGAACTTTGACAAAGCTGGGATCCAGTGCTGCAGCCCTATTGCAATCATCAATTGCTTCCCTAAGCCTACCAACGGACATATGAGTAGCTGCTCGGTTGCTGTAACATAACAAAAGAGGCTTGAGGCAGCATCCCAATGTTTCATGAGAAGGCACTGAATCGATTCCTTTTGTGTAGAACCTCTCAGCTCTTGAGAAATGCCCGCTCTTGTAAGCCTGATTTCCTCTACAACAGAAAATATGCCAAATTAATTAATAACAAGATATTCAACACCAAAACAAATCACGAACATAAACGATCGCATTACATAAACTTCAAAAGCAGTGCAAGTAGGTGAGATCACAATGGCACCTGAATCGCCACTTTTCACATGCTTCTTGTATTGAAGCAGATGTAGAAGCTTCCTTTTGTTCACATGTTTCTTGTCCATTGGGATATGACTTATAATCATCTTCGCTAGCATGTGATGCATCTCCTCTTGGACCAGATGATTTCTCAGAAGTCAAAGTAGTGGAAGAGTTTGAATCTGGATGTGAAACAAAAGAAGCAGATGTCCTTTGGATGCAATTTCTTTTCTTATGCAAGTGCTTCCTTCTCGGCAAATTAATTCCAACCGAGTTTGGAGCAGAGAAGACAAAGCCTCCATGATTAGCTTTATCCACCCCCAACACAAAAGAAAACTGTGGAGTGGGATTTGCTTCAGTTTTAGAAAAGTTAGCATCACTGTCTTTTACAGAAGAACTATCATTTGCAACCCCGCCACAGATATTTTCAGAGTCCAAGTTACACTGACTCTCTGGACATTTAAAATCACCTTCATTACCATCTGATCTCTCTGCAGCCAAGTGGGAAGATTGCAACGGGTTGCTGCTAGAAGTAGCAGCAGAGTCACTATGTAACCTGTCCCTATTCCAAAACATGATATGATCATTGCTGACACTTCTGATATTGTTTCCATTCTCAAGACCATCAGAAAGCTGTGTATTTGGATTCCTGATCTGATCACTTGAAGAACTTGGAAAATTATCAGCATTCACATCAAATGCCTCAGTACCACTTCTGAAAACAAAAGGAGACTCACCATTTCCTGGGTCTTTATTTCTATGATTGCCAACAACATGCTCAACATCATGGATGTTTAGTTTCTGCGTGCCATCTGAAAGCTTAGAAGAAAGATTGCTTTCATCTTTGCCGCCTTCATCTAAACCAAGATCTCCACTACTAGAAGTATGGCTTGTACTCCCAAAATTCTCACTGTTTGTCTTTGCACAGTGATAGCTCTCTGCTGCTGAACTTTCACTAGGTACTGAACTTCTCTTGGAGCTGCCCTTAAATATGAAAACACCATTATCAGAACCTTGATCCATGGGGGCCCGGCTATAGCCAAAAACAAAACTAGATTCAACACTGGTTCTCCTGTTTCCACAATTACTGGAATTTAAGTTATCCATTTTCTCACTGATATCCCCCATTTCATGCATTGACATAGCTTCAGAATCAAAAAAATTTGCAATCCCACTAGAATAACCAAATATTTTCTTGTTAGCAAAATCAGATCTATCTACACCAGAAGAGAACTCTCCACTGTAAGACTGGAAAAGTGATTGCAGGCCACCATAATGGGCATTAGAAAAGGAGGCAATATTATCATGCCTCCCACATTTGGAGGATGAACATTCTTCATCTGGTGCTCTTGACTTCGAAGCAGAAGTTATGCCAGAATCACCAAGTGCAAAACCCGAATCCCTAACTGAGCAGTAAGCTTCCTGGGCAGCAGAATTATTTGAAGTTGAACCATCAGCATAATTGAGTTGTACTTGAAAGAGGCCATCTGGAACAGCCGAAAATAGATTAGGAATAAAAGCTTTCTCCAGAGTTGATGCAGTGCCACGAGAATGCTTCCTCAACTTTACAAGTCTTGGACGCGATTTCCTAGATATCATGGGCTCTCCTCTTGGAGCTTCCTTCAAAAAACCTTCTCTATCAGAAGTGTGTCCACTCTGCCCTCTGCTAAAACATTGACAGTAGTCAGCCTCAGAGATACTGCTTCCAACAAAAGGAGTATGAATGTTAAAGGTAAATGCCAGTTTGAAAATGAGTTGTAGAATCAGCATTTCAGTGATGACAAACTTTTCCATCCATTTATGAGAGAGAATACACTAGATATATACATCACAGGCTATGACATTAAAAGCAAAATGAGCGCTCTTACTGGTTTAAGAATTGATTAGAAACTCTAGGGATAGTCACCAATTTTATCAGACTGCTACCTTAAGAGCTTAACTGTCCATAAGACAAAAAGGGGAGAAAAAACCTATAGGATGTCTAAGATTTATGATGACCTGAGAGAGGAAGATTCATTCTCCACAGCTGCACCTTGTGTGGTACTGGAGGAAGCAGAAGTAGATTTTATGTGGCACCTTCTAATATGATGCTTACTCCTAAGAGAACTAATTTTTTGAGAACCTGAAGCAGCAAAGTCAGTACTCCCTTGGTCTGAATTCTTTGAACTCGAGGAGAAACGAAACTGCACATTATTGTCTGCAAAGCTATTGCTGCAGAATTGATCACTTTCAAGTGGACGTGCAGCAGTTTCAGTTCCGGAAACGGTCCCTATATGTGTTGAACCACTTGCAGCCTTCCCTGTTTTATCTCCCGAACTACCAGAAACATCAACCTTACCAGTAGTAGATTCCATCATGAATGACATCTTGGGGGTACAACTACTGTTCATGTTCTCACTCATCTGTTTTTCCAGTGAAAACTGATGGCCCACTTCACTTTCCTGATAAGGAGAAAATTCCATGGGCGAATAGCAATTAGAGGTACCTGGGTTTTCATTAGTATTTAATTCCTCTGGAAAATTCTGATTCCCCATAGATATATCAATTTGAGATGGTCCCATTGACTTACCCCTCTTCCCAATTTTTTTACGCCCAGTTGTGCTACTCCTTTTGCTGACATCCAATTCCATTGGATTCAAAAATAGAAAAGAAGGATCCAAGTTTGCCATAAAGATAGATGGCTTAAAAACAGAGATGCCAGCAGGCTGTCTAGACAAATTACCTTTGCTTCCAAATACGAATATGTTCTCATCGACCATCTTGGTTTTACTATCATTCTCAGCAACATCATGCGGATTCTTGACATGCTCAACTGAGGCAGCCGGCAAGCTGCCATGGCAGGGTCGAGATACATTGGCACTATTTCTTAAACTAAATGCAGCCTCAGCAATAACTGGAGAATTTATATCTGAGGCTTTAGCTCTGTCAGCAACGTCAAATTTATCACTTTGGCTTTCTGGAAAAGCACTCTCCTTGTCAAGACTGACACTTTTTGACTTCCCCTCATCAGAAATCCTTCCTTCCCTGCATTTATCGTGAACTGAACTTCTTCTGGTATTGCTGGTAAACACAAAAGCACCGCTTCCTAAATCATTATCATAATCCATACTTCCTCCAAAATTGAAATTAAATGCAGCATCACTAGTCTTCACTTCCTGAGACCCTGCAGCAGTCTCGACTTTCATCTTCAAATTATCGCCTAAGTTCAGCTTCCCAAATTGATCGAAGAACCCCTTACTCTCTGAGTTGAAATTTGATGCCGGATAGGACTGACTAGAGCCGAAATGGAAGCAAGAACCAGCCTCCTTTCCGGAGTCAGCATCATTCCCCGAGGAATTCAGTTTCAACTCAGAAGTCCTCTCAGCACCATTAAATGAAAAAGTAGCATGCCCGGACGAAGACCTAAACTCCAGGGGCTCAACAGAACTGCTAGGCACATTTCCATTACTCTCGTGGAACTCACTAGAATCACCGGTTTTCAGTTGACCAGAACCAGTGGGAACTGAAGGCAACGAATCACAAGCCGAACTCTGTTGACAGCGCGCCGTGGTCCCGGACCTCAAGTGCCTCCTTACCTTAATAAACCTGGGACGGGATGTCTGAGAAACCGCCGATCCATCCGCGGAGCCACAATCACCCACGAAGGTCGAGATCGGAGCGGTCGCGGCGACTTTCATCGGAGAGAATTCGACCGCCGCCGGCGGCATTGTCGGGCGAAGGAAGCTCCGATCGTGGACACCCCGGACTGCGTGGGGGGCGGGGGGGTTGTTCACGGATCGGCGGTCCTCGATTAGGGCTACGGCGTCGGACGGATAGGGAGAGGGAGAGCAATCAGCAATGGGGTTCAAAGAAAAGGAAGCAGGTGAAATGTTAAAGGGTTCGAGGTTTATGTATATGTGAGGTTTTGGGGGAATTTCCACACTCCTCTATGGTGCTGCGGAGACAGACAAACCTAACGGGCGTCTGAGTTTCTGCGTGTGGCAGAACAGTGGAGTATATATAATATTTAATAAAAATTTCTTTTTTAAAAAATAATTTAAAAAAATGACCACTTTCTTACGCAAAAATAACAGTTAAATTTGAATCAACCTTATAAGTTAATAAGCTGACAATATGAGTAAGTGAAGTTTAGGATTCAAATTTTTTAAAAGTTTGTATTTAAGATTTAATTGACGGATCACATATTATATAATATATTGTCTGATAAATTAGTCAATTGTTACGGTAGTAAATACCACCAATACAAAAAAAATAACTTAATTTGAAAATAAAATATAGAAGAAAAAGAAGAAGATCGTGCAGCAAATGTGAGATTCCCTTTGCTACTGCTGTCGAGATGCTGCTGAGCTATGTAATTTACAGTTAATGGCAACTCCTACGATCCTATGTCCTCGGAAGAAGATTTTTGTTCTTTTCTTCCTGTTTCCGCATTACTTGTGCTCTCCCTTTTGAAGATCCTCTGTCCCGGGCCAAGGATCGAGAGAGGGTCGTACTCGAGCTTCTTCCTTAGGAAAACTTCCCACCGGGTCCCAAAGTAAAGTGAGCTTACCAATCTTCCCGCTCGCTGTAACTGGGAAGATATTGCTTTACTCCGGGTTGCTTTGCCTTGCAGAAGTCAATAATTCTTTCATTCTGGGCCGGGGATGTGATCCAAACTGTGCTTTCTGGTAGACAAGGGCATAGCGGACGATAGAAATGCCACGAGGTAGAGGATCTCTTCTTGCGGAGTAGCCAGCGAGGTGCTGTTGTTCCATCTGCAACAGTTCACCAAAGCGGGAAGTCATTTTTTGCAGAAAATTAAGGAGTCCCCTTTCAGTGTTCATTTAGAGGGCCTATGGTGAACCAAGCCCCAAACTTCAGAAACGTTTCTCCCTGAAAATGATTCACATCATCAGACAAATGGCTGCAAATCATATGATTTCTCATGTACTGAATTACTTGGATTTTGTTGATGGGGTTGATAAGAATGGGACCATTGCTGTTGTCTGTGAGCATGTTGCCCGGGACTTCACTTGCGAACTCTTTAATCTTGCTCCTTGGGATGAGCAGATTCTTCAGCCAAGGGTGAGGAACTTCCCACAAGCCTTTTTCCTGGAGTTTCAGCTTGGAAACATGCAATCTGTCGAGAAACTCAATGAGAGAAACTTCTGACAGGAAGAGTGTAGAAGAGATATACGTCAGCTCCCTGAGAAGTGTCTCCATTTCCTGGTTCGCCAATTCTGTCTCATCAGGGTTGAAGTACTTCGCAAGCTCAAGGCAGTAGAGAGTTTTTCCTTTGGAGTTGAATTGGCTTGCTTGGACGAGGCCCTTGGGGTTGAAGGATGATCTCCAGTTATTAAGGAGACCCATTCTGTTTATTAGTACAAATACTTCGATGTAGTCTAATGCTTGATCGAGCGATACTAACTGCTCCTGATCCTTGGAGAATAAGGAGAAGTCATGACAGAGCACTCTGATCCACTTCACCTGTCAAATGATCCCAGAAAGCTAGATTGCCATTTTTTCTCAGAAGACTGAACTTGCCAAAAGAACTTCTTAATGTAATTCAACTGAGTGAACAAATGAAATATGTGCCACACCCTCTTTGCAGCAGGTCCTAGAGATATTTTTTGCCTTGTTGATGATTCCAAATTGTCCGAGACCTCTTAGGATGCCATAAAACAGGTTGGAGTTTTGCTTCTCTAAACAGGCAAGAACTTCTTCTTTTCCTGCACAAGAGATGAAACTTGCAGCAAGTTTTTGTACAATTCATTGATCTTATTGAGGGCATCTGTTTGATGATGATTACGAATTTGCAAGAAGGATATGCAGATACAGTTCGAAACAAGTCATCAGTTGCAGGTTATCTGCAGCATAGCTGTCATATGATGAAAAGCAACTTGGTCTGGTTTTGGGTTAACAATTCCATTTTCTATTTTCTTCTTGGAATGATGCATCAAATTTATCTTTCCTTTCTCTAGTTTCATGGAAGACAAGTTTTTATGATTTCACTGGGAAACATGTTTTCGGATGCCCAAGACATTTGTGATATTGCTTTTGTACTTTTCCTGAAAAGCAAACTGAAATTGTATAACACTTCTCAATGTTGGGATTCTTACCTGCTACAACTTTGAGCTCATAGACATAATTTATCTGAGGCCCATACCGGAATGCCTGCCTGCTTATCCCGGCATTGGATAAAGTCCCTCCAACCATGAGATGAAGGTAATCCGTCCATGACTTCGGTGCCAGCCCATGTTTGAGCATCTCACACAGTATATTGATCCAGAGTTCCCCGCCCGAGACTTCCACAAAAGCTCTCATCTTCGGCCACTGAAGCAACTACATGCTGATGACGAGGCCTTCGGGGGCCTGGGCCTGGGCCTGGCCCTGGAGAGAGTGCCCGTGGCCCTGGGCAAGCATACCTGACAACCAAGGAGACATCGGAGACTGATCTGGGGAGGGAGCTGGACATACCTCCAAAGTCCTGGGCTGCGAACTGGAGGTCATTGAAGCTGAGTTGGCCACTGAAGGGGAGGTTCATCAGGGAAGAAGGCCTGAAATAGTAACTCGATAAGGTAAGAGGTCATCGGTGTTGTTCTCATGTGTGCAGGTCAAGAGCAGGACCATTATGATCTTATGGAAGACAAGGTTGTTCTCTTTGATCAAGGCAGAGGACTGTGACCCCATAATCTTTATCTTACGCGTCTTAATTTTCTCAAGACGGACACAGACTGAGAAGAGGGCTATGGAGAAGTGAGGGAAGTGATGAGAATCTGAAGGGAAGAGTTTTGGGGTTTGGGTGGCATTTCTCAAGTCGGGCATAATAATATACTTTCTATTCCCGTGGTTTCTGTCCCACGGCCATTACATATTTCCAAAATTTCTGTTACTTTAAACTGTGGACCTGTTGTTTATTCAGCTTTGACTTGAAACAGGTACTTTTAGCCTTTCACTATGTTTCTTTGCTGTCTTGGTTTACCTTCCCAGGACATCAGCCTACAACATATGAAAGGACTCTCCGGGAGAGTGGAAAAGCTGTTGGAATCAAAAGCGCGAGTGTTCCCAATCCCTGCTGCAGTGAGAACTTTTCGGGTTCTAAAAGAACCGAATCGAGGTCAGTGTTGGGACTCGAAACCAAACGATGCAAAAATGTAAAGCAGATTACAGGACTTTCGCCTCCACTGTTCTCCATGCTGCCTTTTCCACTAATTAAGGTAGAGGACCCGAGTTTGAATTTCATGCCTCTTGACGGATATCTTCCCATTTTCCATTTTGGGATCTCGTCTCGTGCGTCATATAACTTGATGTGCATATGGGCCAGTACTTTTGCCAGGAAGGTGTCATGAATTTTTTCCTTTTCTGGGTCGGAGAGCGATCTGCAGGCAAGCCCCCACAGTTGCCTTATGAAGATGATAGAAGCGGGAGTCAGAACCAGTGGGACCACCCCCTCTGGAAGGTATCTCGTGGTTTTGGCTGCTCCTTCTCTATTGTTTAGACATCAGATTCTTCAATAATTCTGCTGAAATATCCTAGACCACATGGATCTTGAAACAGCAAGAGCATCACGGAAGGTCACTGTTCCAGGAATTTTCGGACGTGCTAAGTGATTTTTCCGGGAATTCACTCCATTACAAATTCGATCCAAGTGGAAGGATCAATGAAAGGGGAAGGGCTGCGTGGGTCCTGTAACATGTGATACAGGATGATGCCCGGGCTCTGAGATCTCACCCCTTCAATAGTCAAAACAAATCAGTGCTTAGTGGCGGCTTACCATTAGCCACCTTCAACAGAGACTTGCTCTGATCTCTCTGATTTCCTAACATTTCTTGGCCGTGCATCGTTCAGCATGAGGGCAGCTATACCAACCATCGCTGTTGGAAACCCAATGGAGGGTTAATCCTCTATTTTTCTTTTGCAGAAAACCATAGTCTCTTTATTGTGCTTATTGGCAGCATCGGGGATAAGCAGTACAGGGGGTGGTCTGAGGTCATTATCCTTAAATACGGACCCGATAAAGCATGTAAAATGATGAGTATTCCCGAGTCTCATACAGTTCATGCCCTTTAAAAAAATCTGCATGTACAAAGCTGAAATCTGCAAACAAAATGTAAATTCTCTAGGCTTGCTCAGGGCTCAAACTCGAGGTCAAATGCAGATGAAACCGGAGATCTAATCAACGAATGGGGGATTACCTTGGACACTTCATGTGAGTCCCTATGAGTTCTCTGGGCTGGTAGGGGCCTGGCGATGCAATGCAAATTGTAGGGGAGTGGACAAGGAGATGACAGTTTGAGGCTATTGACATAGATGGGTCTGACCTATCAACTTCCTCAGCAATGAAGACCCAAGAATTCTGAAGCACTTACTGGGTCATTTGTTCGAGTAACTCATTCATGGGATCTAGAAGAGAGAGAGAAGATAGGATCAAAGGGTATGGGGAGTTTAACTTCATGAAAATCAAACGGATAATCTCTTGATATCAAATCGAAAATAATGCAACTAAACTGAGTCCCCTTCCTTTCTCTCTTCTTTTTCTTCGTTATAATTGATTGACTAATCAGTGCATCTCATTTTGTGCCCTCCATTTAACCGATTGCTATGGAGACAGGTCACACCTCATTAGCATGGTAGCGTTGGCCCCTTTATGCGCTTATAAATTTCTAATGAAATTCTAATTCCCTCTCACAAGAAACTCAAATGTTAAGTTATCTTCACAGGCTTGAGTCTGGTCCTTGTTCTTCATACTACTGTCACTTAAAAGGAACAGGACGATTCTCCAACATCAGATTGCCATGCCATGTTCCACATTAACCATTCGTATAGGTTGTTAGTTAGTACTTTTACTAGCTAGGGGAAAATGTACGGAGTCTCCTGTAACATTAGGAAGGACAACAGCTAGTATAGATCCAAGACAATGAAATGCAGGCACTTGGATCTGGCATTGTCAAACTTTCTGGGATCCAATTTTCTGAAGAGATTCTGTCATAAGAGACCGGAAACCCCGAGGGCAATTTGCTTATCTGGGTTCATCGTACACAAGGATGCTATCAGCACGTTGCAAGCTGTCTGGTACAGATGCGGCTTTCGGCTGCATGAGATAGAAAAGGAACATAAGCTAGAAGAAGAGAGTGCACCCGTGGAAGTAGGCTTTTCTCACTTGTTCAACGCATCATGCTGCTCCCTAGAATGTTGGAGATATTATAAAGTGATAGATAATATATCGTACTCCATTCCTGTCCAGAGTATCCTACTTTGCTAAGACACCTTAGCAATGATATTTGCACCGAATCCCGTTCTCTTCTCTTTTGAGTGAGAGCAGGAAGAGAAGGATAAAGGCAGGAAATGCTAATCAAGGTAAGGGAAAGAGGAGAATGTACGGGCGCAGGAAATCCCAGCCCAAAAGGGTGAAAGATCTTAAGCCATTCCCAGGATCAATGGTTTGGTCCAACCAACAATTAGGATGGAACTGAAAGTTAGGTGACCACCCATAATCACACATGACAAACAATCAGACAACCGTGTCAGAGAGCTAAATCTTGTAGACCTTATAATTGGGAAGCTAGGGTTCATAGACAGACGGAGCAAGAAGAAAAAGAAAGGAGGGATGGATAACGTTCCACAAAGCAGATCGATTTATACTGTTGTTTTGTCATGGCCACTACATAGGCATCGCATACTAATTATGAATTCAACAAGTCGTGATTAATCTAAATTCAATCCAGATTAGCCAAGAATGAAGCTGATTCCCGATTAGCACATAAATGGAAGGGGTGACTACGTACTTAGATCAATAGTGAAACCCTAATTCAAGATCTCACCGAACCCGATTGAATCCATTAGCAACATACGTCAATAATCGTATGGAGCCACACATTTAGGAGAAGGGGACATCGTGATCGCTTCCTCCCTACACATACCCATCGGCCCTTTTCGGCATCTGCATCTAATAAGAGAGATCTCACGGGCCAACCCTAATAATCCGCTCGACCCCTTCAACGTGATTTATGTTTCTCCATGTCTCCCTAATTTCCTAACAAAGAAGATTCTCGTGAAAAAGTGATAACTACCCTCATGATTCGTGGCCTTAATTCCTAGCTATATGGTCCCTGCTGACTGGCAGAAGCAAGAACCTTTTGAACTGGATCCAGAACATATCAAGGAACCAACCAGAGCTCGAAATTAATGTTTTGTCCCAGCTCATCTCTGATCACGTTTCCAGACGAAAGTCCAGCTGCAAACTAAATAATTGCTTCCCTAGCATTAAGTTTCACTCCATGGATAATTGCATACGCCAAAAATATTGACGATCAAATTTCTTAGTGCGCCGTGAATTAGTAACTCGAGGAAAAGCTAGCTAGAATGCTTGGTTTCCCTGGACCAAATTTAGTAGACAAAGAGATGTCTATTCTATTGTACCATTCACAGTAGATCAAGGTGGCATAGTGCCTAAAATTGGATCCACGGGGACAATTTGACTCTTTTCCCTGTCTGTGTCTCTTGTTGGAGGGGTCCCTACCCTATATGCATCATTGTCCTGTCTAATGCTTTTCCTGTAGATGGATACACTGAGTGTTTTGCCCACTTTCCACCACCCAAAAGGCAGGAAGAGGGTCTGCAGGGTTTGGTGCTGCGATCAGCAGGAAGAATGATTTTGAGGTTTCATTAACCTGCCCACTAGATGAAGATTTTCCTCTTTAAACAAAGTCACCATCTTAACTGGACTTCTAGTCCATCATTGATCAAGCTTACATCAGCTTGGAAAGTCGTGAGTGGATATAGCATCATCAGATCAGAGCCTGAAGTACCACCACTAGCTAGCATCATCAAAGTGGGGGTACATGACAGGACTTCCTAGGAGTAGAAAGGATGGAAGGAGGAATTCTATCGACCTCTGACTTTATAGCCACATTTACGTGTTGAAAGTAACTGACACTGACTGAATCCGAACGTTGAGCACTTCCCAAAACGAGGAGGCTCTCAACAAGCAGGGTGGGGATCTCACTTGATACTTCAATTCCACATCGAGTCGTTCGACACTGGATTATGAACCCACCTTACCTTGCTTCCTACATTTGCCGCGTGGATCTTGGTCATGCAAGTAGCTGCACTTAAGGTGGGGTCACTTCACGTCACGATCTTCTGCTCACTCTAGAACTATCTGGTCGTGATTTGTAATCATAGTGATAGAGCAAGTTGACAGCTTTAACGGTGGCTCACGACCATGCAGTCGCTTTCCTCTAATTAGAACTGGGCAGAGAGAGACAATAGGCAACAGCGGTATACCTTCCTCGTAACTTGCAGAGCTTAAGCACCATGAGGCAGAAATTCCCAGAAATAAACATGCTTTTGCGAGGAGACTGTCGATTATTTTACCTTAAGCCTGAACTAGTAAAAGGGTTTGCACAGCCAGGCCAGATTGGGGAATAACATATTACCCATCTTGCGGCTGGAATTAATTTCTTTCAGCGATGACCATCACTTGGTTCAAGCTTCACGGTCGAAGAGAGGATGCTGGAATTATTGGGCCACCGAGGCCACGCGAGCTTGAGCCCAAAACATTCGACCCGTATTGCAATCGCTCGCTGTGTTCGATAGATATAAATTTTTACGATGCCGCTCTCTGGCATGAGCATTCTTCGTGCAAAACTTAAGGGCCGCCAAGATGAAGGAATGGTCGGAGCTAAATGAAGTCACTGAAACACGCTATCACACACACGAACCGTCCAGTGGGACGTGGGTATCGTCGTACAGATCACGTCCTGTGGTTTCAAATGATTTTTCGAGGAGATCGAGAGGAAACAGAAGGGATGTTGTTTTCTAATCGGTCAATTAATTGTGTTTTCTAGACCATGATTTAGGCTTTGGCTCCGTCAGGCTGGAGCCGATGATGATCAATCAAAGCCATCCACCGGGTGTAGAACAGAATGAATGACGGACTGGACTACTACGACCCAGTTTCTCTTAGGACGACTCGACGCGTTAATTAATTAGCAGCATTTGTCACGGCAAAGCTCGCACCAATAGAAACGAATTTGAATGCCATTTTCCTCCAGGACTAGACTCACTCAAATTTTGGTGCTTCAGTTTGCTTAATTTTTATTCAATGCTAGGTGGCTAGGAGGATGTGGGTATGATTTTTTTTTAATGAATAAATATTGGGTATCATCTTTTTTTTTTAAATTCTAAATCAGTTACAATAGTATTTCCAACAAAATATTAGATTTCCATGGAGTGCTTGATCCGCCAGTATGAACATTTCATGTGCAAAGACTTGACGAAGTACTTCTTTCGGCTCCTTAATTCAGTTGCCCATAAAAAGGCAACCTCTCCTTCAGATCTTCTTCATGCATCCGTAGCAGAAAAGTAGCAAAATCCGATCTAGCTATAGGCGTCTTCACCATGGCAAAATCCATCCTGGTTTCTTCGGTACTATTTTTCGGGCTATTGCTGGCCCTCCTACGAGTGACAGGTTTCGTCCTTCAACTTTCCATGTGCATTAATGTCGTTGTATTTCTGAGAGGCCTCTGTGCAGTCTGATCTGATCGGCTCGGGTTTGGCGAAATTGGGGTGTGAACCCATTTGCCGAAACGAGGAGTTTCTAACATCGATTGTTGGTGATTTCAATGCAGAGGCGGAAATTGGAGTGTGCTATGGAATGCATGGAGACAACCTGCCATCCCAGCGAGAAGTCGTCGACCAGTACAAACAGTATGGTATCCAAAGGATGCGGCTCTACAGTCCCGATGATGCAGCCCTCCATGCACTCGGAGGGTCCCAGATCGAGGTCATGCTCGGCGTCCCAAACGAGGACCTTGCAAACCTCGCCGACAACCCACCCTTCGCCAGCACCTGGGTCCAGAACAATGTCCTCAACCACCCCGACGTCAACTTCAGGTAATTCGTGTGCGAGCTAGCGAATTCATGATCTGGTCAGTTTATGTTCTGTGTGTGACGAATCCATATCGGAAGTTGTCGTGTTTGGTGATCACAGGGGAATTGAAGAGTGAACTTAACGGATTAGCTGTAAAATTGGAACGCTGCATGTGAACCACTGTGTTTCACTCGTGATCTCCAACTAATAACTGCGTGCGCTTAAAAACACTGGTTCAGGTACATTGCCGTCGGGAATGAGATCTTAGCCGCTGACAGCGCTGCCCAGTTCCTCGTACCGGCAATGCGGAATGTTCAAACTGCCATTGCTAATGCCGGACTGGGAGGGCGGATCAAGGTCTCCACCTCCATCAGATTCGATATGATAACGGATACTTACCCTCCTTCAAGGGCCTCCTTCAAGGCCGAGGAAGGCCCAGTGGTCGACCCGATGATCGACTTCTTACGCAAGAACCAGGCTCCTCTACTAGCCAACATCTACCCTTATTTCGCCCATGCGGGCGACCCTGGCCAGATAAGCCTTGACTACGCCGTGTTCACTGCAAGCTCCGTCGTGGTGAAAGATGGCTCCCTCGGTTACCAGAATCTCTTTGACGCAATGCTGGACTCGGTCTACCACGCACTCGAGAAGAAGAACGCCGGGTCCCTAGGAGTGGTGGTGTCCGAGAGCGGGTGGCCTACGAGCGGAGGGACCGGGACCTCGGAGGATAACGCAAGGACCTACAACTCGAACTTGGTCCAGCACGTGAAGGTAGGGACCCCAAAGAAGGCCGGGCCGGTCGAGACTTACATATTCGCAATGTTTGATGAGAACCAGAAGACGGGAGACGCTGTTGAGAAGTTCTGGGGGCTTTTCCACCCAGACAAGCAGCCCAAGTACGCCATCAACTTCAGTTAAGGGCGCAGCACTAAGTAGCTTCCTTGAGTCCATGTCGGTTGATGCTCATTCTGATACCGATAGCAATAAGGGCGGCATCAGGAGCCCCTCTGTCTCCTCCATCTAATTGGAGGAAATGCTGTAGTACTCTCTGTGATTTCTGTAATCGAATGAATAATGCATTCGGCAAAAATTCATTATCGATCGGTCAATGGTGCTCAAGTTATGATACTAAAAACCCATAAAATTATAAGAAATCTTATCAATAAAATATAAAATTTATATTATGAATTCATTGGGACATTTGTCCCCGTATGGATGGATTAGGCCGAACCCCGAGATGCCCCTTCTGAGAAATTACCCAAAACGACCGATATACACCAAAGTCGTACTGCAAGTACGTCTCTATTCTTCACCAATAGCGACAATTTAACATGTATACTAGTATAGTATATAGAACCGGCAATTTGGACCGGCACAGTACAAAAAATTGGGCCCCGGTTTTGCCACAAATTATATAAATTATTAATTTTAAAAATAAATTTAAATAATTTTTATATTATATAAATTACTGATTAATCTAAATTTTATAAAATTTTGAATAAAATAATCAAATAAATATTAAAATATAATTATATATTTATAAGTAATTTTTTAAAAAAAATTTCTTATAATTTTCTTTTATTATATATATATTTACTTTCAAACAACGATTTTTTTTTTGTACCATGCTAATATTACCCAAAAAATCAAGTAATCTGATGGTATATGCATGATTTTTTCGTACCATACCCAGATCGTGCTACTTTATGTCAGCTCTAATAGTATATAAATAATGAAAATTCCATGGAGTGCTAGCTTGACCGGTCCGGGTCCTCTTTCAACTCCTTCCTTTGCCTATAAAAAGGTGGGTAAATCATCATAAAATTTATATATTTTTGTTATTTTTTATAATTAAATTCTATATGTTTTAAAATAATTCTTTTAATAATATATATTTAATTTTATAAAATACTTGAATTCTAATTATAACGACGCAGTAACGTGACAGTTATTTGTTGACGTAGTATAATAACATATTGATAAATCATTGATATATACGACACGTTGACGTAGCAAAATTTAGTTGACGTGGTGAGATTTTTGTCGACGTATTATGCCACGTGATGTCGTTAAATGCCATGTCAGTTAACCATTAAAATTAGGACGCAAGTATATTATATAATTAAATATATATGATTAAAATAATTATTTTTAGATATATGCGATTCAATTTTAAAAAGTATAAATATATATGATTGGCATGTAATTCTCCAAAAAAAATTATATATATATATATGGTGAGTAGGGAGTTGGATCACAAGAGTAAACAATATATATGAGTGAACTAATGTCAACGTCGAAAACTAAGAAATTCGAAGTATAACAACTAATCTAATTAATGCGAGTGAGGTGTTATTTTCAAAGAAGATAACTTCTAAACCAGTTACAGTAATGTTTCCGACAATGTATTAGATTTCCATGGAATGCTTGGCCCGCCAGTTAGAACATTACTTGTGCAAGAATTTCTTCTTTTAGCTCCTCAATTCACTTGCCTATAAAAAGGCAACCTGTCCTTCAGATCTTCTCCATGCATCCGCGGCAGAAAAATAGCAAAATCTCATCTAGATATATATGAGCGTCTTCGCCATGGCAAAATCCCTCCTGGTTTCTTCGGTACTATTTTTCGGGCTGTTGCTGGCCGTCCTACGAGTGACAGGTTCCGTCTTCCAACTTCCGCTCGACCTTCCATGTGCATTATCGTTGTATTTCTGAGAGACCTCTGTGTTTGCCCGCATATCGATTCTGACAGTCTGGTCTCATCGGTTCGGGTTTCTGGTGAAATTGGGGTGTAAGCCCGTTTGCCGAACGTGTGCAGTTACGAGGAGTTTCTACTAACGATCGTTGGTGATTTCAATGCAGAGGCACAAATTGGAGTGTGCTATGGAATGCTTGGAGACAACCTACCATCCCAGCAAGAGGTCGTCGACCAGTACAAACGATACGGCATCCAAAGGATGCGGCTCTACAGCCCCGATGATGCAGCCCTCCATGCACTCGGAGGGTCCCAGATCGAGGTCATGCTCGGCGTCCCAAACGAGGACCTTGCAAACCTCGCTAACAACCCACCCTTCGCCAGCACGTGGGTCCAGAACAGTGTCCTCAACCACCCCGACGTCAACTTCAGGTAATTCGTGTGCGAGCTAGCGAATTCATGATCTGGTCAGTTTATGTTCTGTGTGCGGTGAATCCGTCTCGGAAATTGTCGTGTTTGGTGATCATAGGGGAATTGAAGAGTGAACTTAACGGATTAGCTGTAAAATCGGAACGCTGCATGTGAACCACTGCGTTTCACTCGTGACCTCCAACTAGTGACTGCGTGCGCTTAAAAACACTGGTTCAGGTACGTTGCTGTCGGGAATGAGATCTTAGCCGCTGACAGCGCTGCCCAGTTCCTCGTACCGGCGATGCGGAATGTTCAAACTGCGATTGCTAACGCCGGACTGGGAGGGCAGATCAAGGTCTCCACCTCCATCAGATTCGATATGATAACGGATACTTACCCACCTTCAAGGGCCTCCTTCAAGGCCGAGGAAGGCCCGGTGGTTGACCCGATGATCGACTTCTTACGCGAGAACCAGGCTCCCCTGCTGGCCAACATCTACCCTTATTTCGCCTACGCGGGCAACCCGGACCAGATAAGCCTCGACTACGCCCTGTTCACCACAGGCTCCGTCGTGGTGACCGATGGCTCCCTCGGTTACCAGAATCTCTTCGACGCAATGCTGGACTCGGTCTACTACGCGCTGGAGAAGAAGGACGCAGGGTCCCTAGGAGTGGTGGTGTCCGAGAGCGGGTGGCCTACGAGCGGAGGAACCGGGACCTCGGTGGATAATGCAAGGACCTACAACTCGATCTTGGTCCAGCACGTGATGGCAGGGACCCCGAAGAGGGCAGAGCCGGTCGAGACTTACATATTCGCAATGTTCGACGAGAACCAGAAGACGGGGGCGGATGTTGAGAAGTTCTGGGGGCTTTTCCACCCAGAAAAGCTGCCCAAGTACGCCGTGGACTTCAGTTATGATGAATGCGGCAACGCCTAGTTTTCCCGAGTCTATTTTGGTGGTTTTTTCTTATCCTGATAACAACGATAACAGTAAGGGCGGCATCAGGAGCCCCTCTGGCTCCTCCATCTAGTCGGAGGAAATACTGTAATACTCTCTGTGATTAATATAAAAGAATGAATAACACAAGCGGCAAAAAGTTCGATGTTGCAGGATCGTATCTCGATACTCGGTCAGTGATATCCGAGTTATTGTCTTCACCAATACAGTCTATAGATAAATGAAAATTCCATGGAGTGTGCTGGCTTGACAGGTCCAAGTCTTTGGTTGGAATTTGTCGGAGAACCTCCCTGACATGTTAGACTGTATCACCTTGAGTTGTTAAACGGGGCAAACCGGCCCAGAATCTGACCGTCCAAACCTGGAATTAGCTCAGACCACCTCTAACTCGGCCCGTAACCGCTCTTATTGGGTTGAGCGGCAGTTACGAGTCGGGTCAGCAATATAGACCCATTGAACCGTAACCAGCAAAACTGTAATCTACTGAGCCAACTCGGAACCATTAAGAAACCGGACCACACATGCCCAGACTGTGAACTATAGCCCTCTGCTTGTCAAGTGTCACAATCTCCTACAATTTGTTGAAAAATCAACAACTACAAATGGGCAAGGTATCCAATCAAAGTATTATTCATCCAATCCACTCAAAATACTGTTCACTGATCAAATTCGAAAATAACAATGTTTAAAAAGGCCCATTTATAAAATATTTTTAAAAAAAATTAAAAAAGATGGACGGATCACTGGCTAAACCGGCCCGTTTATAAACGGTTTCAGGTCAATACATATTCGTCTAAACCATAACACGTAACCGGACCAACCCGTTTACTTCATAATCGGATCTAACGGTTCCAGACCCGTTTTGAACCGGCCTGAATCGCATTTTTAACAAGATTAGTATCACCAACAAACAAATTGTTCGGGACATTTGTCGGTAGATGGACTATAACTGTCTAAAAAAATATTTGTTGGTAATTTGCCGACAAAATACCTCCGAAAAATCATCGACCATACAATTTTTCCAAAAAAAAAAGTTGTATGAAATTATTTGAAAAGAAAATTTAGTTTCGACCAATATTATTGTCGTTGTAAGCTTTTTCTTTCTTCTTCTTTTTTTGTTAATTTACCATCAAATAAGCTGCGAAAATGTTTATGGGTAATCCTCTGCTTTAATAGAAATAATCATGGACAATTGTATTTTTTATATTTTTATGCATAAAATGCACCAGCATTTGATCTATAATAAAGTAGAGAATGGGTAAAATGGTAAAGGGTTTTACTAATATAGCAATCTCAAATGATATGAGTTTACAATTTTAAGTAATATACATGGTAGAATTTAGAATTTTTTTTTAAATTTTAATCCAAATTAATTTAGTTTTATAGAATTTAGAAGAGCATATATGAAGATTCAAATTCGAAAAATCAAGCTTTTCGTAAGGAGAACTTATTCAACATATACGTATTACACTTAACAGATATAGTGCATGTGAATTCCAAGCTTTCCATTTTGACGGTGATATTCCTTACCCTCTATTGGGTGTTTTGTGACTTAAACATATTGTTTGAGATGGCATTTTTGCATACAATATTTGTGAAGATTGGCAACTCTGTCGACCACTCACGATAGAGTTATGGGCTAAAATCTTTGATCAAGTCAGTTCTCATTACAGAGTTGACCGAATAAAAACAATATACTGATTCTCGAGGAGGCTTTTCGACAAAACTTACCAGCCGTGCGGGCTTAAAAGATATCGGGTCAGGTACGTTTGCGGTTGGGAATGAGGTCGTAGCTGCCAACAGTGTTGTTTAGGTTCCTAGTACCGGCGATGGGGAGGTGTTCAGACGGCCACCGCTGGTGCTGGATCGGGAGGGCAGATCAAGTTCTCCACCCCTATCACATTCGGAATGATGGGAATGGTGTGAGTGTCCTATCCTCCTTCAATGGGCTCTTTCAAAGTCGATGAAGCCCCAGTGGTCGATCTGATAATCGACTTGCTATATATGCAAGAACCAGGCTCCTCTGTTAGTCAATCTCTACCCATATTTCGCCTACGTACAAGGACAATCCAGGGCAAATACGTGTTGACCACGCCCTGTTCACGGCAAACTCTGTTGCGGTGCACGAAGGCTCCCCCGGTTACCAGAACCTCTTCGACTCAATGCTGGACTCAGTCTACTACACTACACGCTTGAGAAGGGCGCAGGGTCCCTAGGAGTGGTGGTGTCTGAGAGTGGGCGGCCTACCAATGGAGATTTCGGGGCCTACAACTCGAACTTGGGCCAGCACATGAGAGGTTGGTGACAATAAGGGCATCAGACGCCCCTGGCTCCTCCGTCTTGGAGGAAATAATCTAGTACACTTTTTCATTAATATCAACGAATAAACCATCCTGTTTACGAGAACAGAAGTTTGGCAAAGGAATTGCAGCGATCGTAGTTAAAGGGATTAATCATATATATAAACAAGTCATCGGAATATAAGAGATATTGATTATCACCGACTATCATCTTAGCTTTTGAGTTTAACATAATCACAAGTTTCTTGTAACTTGTTACAGAATCTAACATAGTATTAGGGCTAGACCAAGCCCCTATGAGGTCTATAGCGTGCTATTTCCACTGCGTATCTAACAACCATGTCATTGATATCCATACAACAAAGGGAATCTGACATTTTCATGAGGGTCGAAGGCTGATTGGCAGACTGTTTTGCATGCCGAAGAAAGGAGAAGGCTCAGGCTTAAAGAATTTAAATGGCTGGAGTAACGCATGCGTGCCTGCAGGGAAGGTTCATTATGGATTGCTTTGGATCGAAGCCTACATTCTCAAGAACAGCATTTTTAATGCTTAGAACATCAATATCTTGTTCCTCTGCGCATGGAGGAAAATATTGAGAGTACTTGAGAGATGGGTTTGACAAAATTGGCACCTTGTGAGCCTTCTGCCAGAACCTTGCAAGAGAGACAAGTAGTGAGTACTGAGACATCGGTTCAAGCAAAAGCGTCTAAAAAATTATGGATGACAGAAGCTGGAAGTAGAAAGTTAGAAGAGTGACAGAAGTAACAATCATTCAGGGGCTGACGACTCAGTCCTTGGTTCCTGATATAGAGAAGGAAGACAAGGTTGTGTAGGAAGCACATCCCGATGAACAGACAGCCTGCACTCGAGAGGGGTGTCCAAATGGATGATCCGATTGATGCTAACAAGATGGTGTTTGGTACAGGGAATGAAACAAAAATCTCTACCGATGAAACTGCAATTACCATCTTCATCGGATTAATCCAAGAGAATATCAAGTGCATTGTGAGAGTGATCCGACAACCACCACCATGTGCATCGGCTTAGGTTTTTGGATTGAAACCTGTAACTCTTGCAAGTTCACTATCAAATCCAACATACCATGAGAAGATCGTCGAAATTTCCATGGGTGTGTTGTGAAAGAAGTCCCTCGGCAATTTCTGTCTGATGGATAATATTTTGGATTGTAGGCATGTGACCCGGTCGATTGCACGAAGCATCGTGATGAAGCATGGATAGTTGCGATGGAGATCATAACCGGGGTCTAAAGAGAGGCACCAACAAAAAATAAAAATATGGATTGTGTGAAGCCACAGACAAGGCTAAGGTTGAGAGATCGACTCTCATCTTTCAAAGACATGCATGGAGCCCCTCCACTCAGCTACTGAGACCCAGCTGATACAGCCCATGGGCAGCATAGTCTTCGAGTTCCTATCTTAATGACCAACAATCGAGAGGTTTCAGCGAGGTTCAAGATGTCGTGGTCAACTGAATTCCTAATCTCCCGTGGTTGGTACACTAGGGGAAATACATGGTACGGCAAACTCGATGGATCCAGCTAATCAATGTATGCCTCTTCTCAAAATATGTTCGTTCTCTAAAATAAGCTTGACCTGCCCCAGTTAAGTCTCTTTTCTGCTCCTTTGGCTTCCCCTATATGTAAAAGGCTACCTCACGTCTGGATCTTCATAGGCCTAAGTTTGTAGCAGGAAACCAGCCAATCCCCATCTGTTATAAGCGTCTTAATCATTCATCGCAACGGGAGTGTGCTACGGAATGCTCGGAGACAACCTACCGTCCCCGCAAGAAGTCGTTGCCCTCTGCCAGAAGTACAAGATCCTTAGGATCCGGATCTAAGATCCCGACCCAGTGGTCCTCCAAGCGCTCGGAAAGTCCAATATCGAGGTCATGCTCGGCATCCGGAACTCGGATCTTGAGAGCCTCGCTGGCAGCCTGTCCGATGCCGGGACCTGGGTCCAGAACAGTGTTCAGAACTGCCCGGATTTTGAATTCAGGTCAGTTTTGTTCTTGAAACCCGAGACTGAGCGAGGGAATTCTGCTGGAGATGAATAACCAACTGTGTGCGGGTTAAAAGCATTGATCGATCCAGGTACACTGTGGTAGGGAATGAGGTCAGAGTCCAGCAGACATCGGTTGCTCCGTTCCTCGTAGCCGCGATGCAGAATATGTTACAACAGCGATTATTGATGCTGGCTTGGGAGGGAAGATCAAGGTCACTGCCTCCATCACATTTGACATGATAGATGCGTCCGACCATCCTTTGACGGGCTCATTCAAGGCCAAGGAAGCCCTTCTCGTCGACCCGATACTCCACTGCTTACACGATAACAATTATCCTCTCTTAGTCAGTATGTACCCTTATACCACCTTCAAGGGCAGCCAGGGTCAAATACATCTCAACTACACCACGTTCTTGGTGAACACCGTTGTGGTGTATGACCGCGCATCCGACCTCAAGTACACGAATCTCCTCGATGAGATGCTGGACTCGGTCTACTTCGCACTCAAGAAGACGAGCGTGGGGCACCTGCGAGTCATGGGGGCCGAGAGCGGGTGGCCTACAAGAGGAGGTACCGGGGCCACAGTGGATAACTCGAGGACCTACAACTCGAGCTTGGTCGAGCACGTGAAGAGTGGGGCCCCGAAGAGGCGCGAGCTGGTCGACGCCTACTTATACGCAATGCTTGACGAGAACCTGAAGACCGGGGACGAGATTGAGAAGCACTGGGGGCTTTTCCTCCCAAATGGGCGCCCCAAATACCCCATGAAGTTCACTTACGAGGGTGGCAATGGGAACTTCTTGAATCTACTGTGGTTCATTATAGTAAGGGCGCCTGCTATATGCATAAATCATGAAATATAAATGATTTGAATATCACCGATTTCAATTTTTTGGATCTAATATAAATCCAGTTTGCTGGTAAGATCACTGTCGGTCTAGCTAACAACCACATCATCGATAGAGGTGGAGATACGATGATGGAAACCGTGATTTTTGTCAGGAATTTCGCTCCCTGTCAGGAAACAGAAATCAAAAGAATATTTCACACTCCCATATCCCTCTCTTGAAACCACCACAAACAAAACAAATGAGAAATATAAAGACTACAGAGACAAACGGAAAAGGGAAGACCAAGAAGAAAGAAAGAAGATAGCATCCTCATACTTGCATTGCTTGATATGTTAATGGCCGTCACATAGGAGAGGTTTGAATCACAGTCTCAGGGAAGCTCATGCCGATACTCTTCTCCAACCAAAAGCTGAATGAAAACTTGGTGAAGGTTCCCTACTCGGAGGTCCAAGGAGTTGGTCCTAGATTAACTGTTAAAATTTCTCACAGTTTTATGGCTCAGAGACGGATGCATCTGACCTCAATAGTGACTGCCCAGGCTCTCGCACTTCTGCAGCGGGTAGCTCCCCCACCTCTGGTCCGCTCCAGTAAAGTCACTGTTACAGGGGCACGATAATGCAACACCACCATCATAGGACAAGCCGTTTTGGTCGTTGCAAGTGTTGAAATAACCAATGCGCTGCCTCGGCGTGCTCATAGACCGGGTCTTAGCCCTTGCAGATTCCGTTATGGCCAAGTAAGTGGGGAACACCGGTGAACTTGGGAGGTTACTGTCGTCTACTGCAACTGAGAGCTGCTTCACTCGGCAGAATGATCTCCTCGGTAGAGAATGAGGGAAATTCAGTGCTTCACCTAGGCTCCTTGTCCTCGTACTTCCTGCCCTAGGATCTTGCAAACTTTGGTATATTTCCCCGGTGGTCTGATCTGAGAACATGGTCATTTTTCCGGAAGCCTGAGGTTTGTTCTCACCATTACAGGACCTGGACTCTTCTGATGGTGGTTGCTCTAGCCTGCAGCTCCTCCCTGCATAGTCTTTGTTGAGTATCCATTCTTCCTGCATTCGAGGATTCCTTCTTTCCTGATAGAGCAGAAGCATCTCATCGATCAAATAAATAGACTTTCGTGCAACCTTTTTTCTTGAAACACTGATTTCCAGTTGGAATCGAAAAGTATTAGACTATAGACAACAATGTATCTCGAGCACGGTCTCATCCTCCTCATGTGCAAGCTCAGTGAATATTATGGAAACAGAGATAGGCAATAAACCGATATATGGATTGCAAGAGTCAGAGCCTGTGTCCTGTGGTCCGATCCCAAACTTGGTGAACGATCCCCCTTAATGCTTATGTTCGTAACCAAGCCAAGTGTGGACCATGAACGCGTCAAGTAAGAAGCACGATCTAATGGAACAATCTAACCTACAACATCCTATCTATCCGAAACACAAGAAGGCAATGGAATGCATAGTTACCTGAAAGGAGTAGGAGTACTTCTTCATGCGCTCCCTCTTACCCACAGCCTCCTGCTTTCTCAACCAATTCGCCTCAACTTCAGACTTCAAATACAAGCTGTGGTCCCAAGCCCTTGGACTGCTGCACTCAGCCTATTCATCATCAAAGAAAGCCAACAAAGTGAGTTCACTGTAACCCCGGAAACTAACATCTGAATAGCTTATAATCAGCTTGAAAAATGACAGCTATCATATCGGGACCTTGTATGATTGAGAAGGAAACGTCAGTGATAAAGATCTTGCTCACCTACCTTAATTTCTTTCTCCATGGGCTCTCTTTTGGCCCTGAAAGATTCTTTCCTCTTGAAAATGCCGGTCACGGTGCTCCCATTCTCAGACTGTCTCCCCCTAGGCGAGAAATCAGTTAGCATTCGGCGTCTCACAGCTTGGCCACGGACTATAGACTGTAGCCTCACTATTCCCTTTAGGGCTCTTAGCGCTTTCCTTGCCTATTCATTTGAGCAGAAGATTGCTGTTAATCGGGTCAATACAATTCATTTCAGAATTTCCTAACTAATGGGTTGGATAGATACTGACGAGGTATGCTCGAAAAGTGCTTTGAATCCTAACAGCAGCCAAGTTGGGGTCTCCCTTCTGAATGCGAGGGTGAGTCCTGGAAGCCCCAGCGAGCCTGACGACCTCTGCTGCTGCATTGGCAGCTGCTACTGCAGCCTCGGCAGCAGCAGCAGTTGCAATAGCTACTGTCACTGCGTGCTTCCTCTGCTCCTCGATTGCTTCCTCTACTGTTCGATTAGGTGCAACAATTGCAGGATGCTGTTTTTCCTTAAACCCTCCAAAGAACCACCTCGACTTCCTTGGCCTCTATGAGCAGAAAAAACAGTAGTATTTTCTGGTAAAGGATGCATCATCAACGGAGGAAAAAAATGAGAACAGGGAGAAACAGAGGAACCACCTTTTCTTCTGATTTCGTCTTCGACTTGGAGACGAAGAAACTCTTAATCCAACCGAACCAGCAAGTGCTATTTGGCGCCATCGAACATCCGGTAGAATCAACGGCGACTAGGATCAGATATATCTTTCCTCATTCGCACTCTTGAAGAACACCCTTGCAATTCATAGGATTAGGGATAGAATTACACCCTGAACCAAAACCGGATGAGATGGGGCACGTGAGCATTGGATTATCTAGTATAAGTCAAAGAAAAGAATTATGGTGATAGTACACGAAAGTGCCCAATTGAAAGCACATCCAATCATTGAAGAAGACACCATCAAAGAACCGAAGGAGTAGGTGCAGAGTAAATGCTCAGGGGAAACAGCAAAAGATGTCAATTCAAGGACTCGAATCTTTGATTTCCCTTTTCTTACAGATGATCCAGGGAAGCTCGGAACCTCGAGCTGAGCTGTCTTGTTTACGGAGAAACAGAAAAAAGAGCTTACGTCGGGTGTGTGGCAACAACGGCTTCTGCTGAAGAATCTGCACTCACTGCTCTGGCTCTGCTGCTTTTAAGGGAGGAAGAGGGCCTCGAGCAGGAGAGTGAGGGAGGCCATGAGATTGACTTAAAAGGAGCAGACGGATCGAGCTTTCCACCCAAGGGGACATCTCACTCTGTTTTCCGTCCCCCTCTGTGCCTCTCTTTCCTCCAACTGTCACTTTCACAACTGCCATCTGACCACTTCAAATGTCCGGTTCTCGCCACCCCTCCCAATTTACATCTCTACCCCTCGTCCCCGTTCTCCCCCGTTTTCCTCCACAACAGGTGGACTCGAGACAGCCTTAACAGTGGCTTCAGCACGGGTTCGAATATTATGAATAAAATTACTAATACGCAGTCACGGAAAGATCGCAGAAAGGAAACGGAATAGGGATCTCCGAAGCGGGTTAAAAAATGCTGTCACTATCCCCGAAACTGTGGAAAAAGACTGCGATCGGGCTTCACGGCTTTTTTATTTTTTAATTCGATACGGAGTGTGAGAGATTGATGCTTGTAAATTGAAATTCCGTTTGTTGCTTCGCTATGTCAAGCACACCTAACGTGTCCATTCAGGGTCACCCCAGTCAAAAATGCTACTCTGCTCATGTTCCCTGAAACTTTCCAAAAGGGACCGACCGGATTAGATAGTTCTTGTCCATAGTCCTAACATTTCTGGTTTATGGGGGCCACACTCACTGTACATGCAATGCTGGGCCCGACCGAGCCCATGTGAAACGGGCTCGGACCATTTATTTGACCAAGTAATCATCGTTTATTATTAATTACCGTCTACCGATTAGTGTCTCCAGTCACTTTTGTTAAGATATTGCATCATCTAATTGCCGTCATTATTGAGGAAAATTAGGGAAATGATCGGCCCTCTCCCTTTCCCTTTCCGTCTCCCTTTCTTCTCGATTAAAAGAATTAGTGGGGAAGATCACTGTCATGGCCCGGTGGCCCACAGGGCGAGGCCCCACTTCGAGCTGTCAAGTGCCGACGAGGAACGCCGGACGTGGGGGAAATTGCACGCTCTGGCTTGCCTATCGTCTCCATATTTGATATAGCCCGCGGGCTGAGTTGTTCTCGCAAACCGAAGGGGGAGACGGACAGTTTTGCACCCGTAAATCAGTCGGAAGCCGGCGGTGGATTGCCGTTTCGGGTAGAAGCTGCGTCGAACGGTGGACATATTTCCTCGCGACTTTCTGCCCGTCTTTCATCTCATTTATCTATGCTTATTGTCCGGACTAATCGGGGTGGGGCTGTGTTCAGTCGCCAACCAGTATGATTATGACCATAATTTTATTTTATTTTATTTTTTTATGTGCATGTCGCTAGGTTGGCCCGACACGAACTCGATACCGAGTTCAGAGAAACTGAGTTCCCACGTAAAAGTGGCGGACAGGTCGGAGGCTGTGTGCCGATCATTGTGCCATGTGAAGTTGAATGGATCCACAGCCATTTTAAAACCTAGCAGGTTCCAGAGCTCCCAAGGGAATGATATCAGTCACTAGTTCCCCCTCAGCTTAATGAAACCTAATACGTCAGAGTAAGGCTGGCCCGGCCGTTCAATGCTCTCTTTTTCCCCGGTCAGGATGCTTCCAATTTGGCTCACCAACTTATTAACTTCAACACCCTCTATGCGATCGCTATGTATCGGGGGCTTCTTTTATCACACGACGGCGTGCGCAGTAGTGTTGCTCATGAACGGTGACGGGACTGATCGAGAAGAAGTTATGCCTTACGTGGGGTTACGAGGAATGGTCGGACCACCATCGCCACAGTAATTGTGACTCATTGGAGTTATCCATTGAAACCCTATTATATGAACTTGATCATATCACTCAATCGGGTCAACTATTTGAATGCCGTAAATACAGGATCAATCATATGACTGTTAGATCAATATTATCTGAATAAATCCAACACGGACCACATAGCTCCCTCCGCTCCATTGATTTTCATGAGCAAGCTCGTTAATTAAAAATAGGGAAGAATTATCATCATGATTGATTGATTCTACTCATTGAACTAACTCATCTTACGTTATCCTCATATTGTTTATATGAGACGCCATGTGACTGAGAGCGGCGGGGAATGAAAACAAAAAAACAAAAACAAAAAACACACCACATTAGAGAGACATCATTCGATCTAATGATAATCTACCCCTTCCATTATCTCGAATACGAGCTTTGGCTGTCCACATCACTTTAAGTCAAATCGACTCACTAAATAATAAAATTTTCTCGACATAAATTTTTTTCCCTCCATTATAAGATTTGAATCCGATTTTTTTTTTAAGTAGCATGAGATGGATAGATTAGTTAACCGCCACTGTCATAGATTATAAGACCCAGCTTAGGACCAACGATATGGGCCCAGGCCCACGTCTGCCGATAGCAGGCGATATTGGGCCTATTGAGGGTTACTGACGGGCCCAATTCTACTGGAACTGCTACCAACCTGGGCCGACGCGCCCGCCTTTCACAAGGTAGGGTTGGTTTGGTTTGGTTCGGTAACAGCACTAAATCTTGTTAACTGTTAAAGTGGTTCAATTCAATTTAGGCACTATATTTTTGAAACCGTAACCATCACATAGTCATTAAATTAAATTATTTTAAACCGATTTATGATTCAGTTAACCGATTCGAACTGTTTTTAAAAAAATAAAAAATTAACAAACTAAACATTAACTAAACAAAAATCACATCAAAGTACGTGAAAATAAAAAAAATATATAAAAACAACTCAAATAAAAATATTAAATCATGACAATTTTAACTAAGATAAATTAAAACTCAATATTAAAATTAGTACACCTATTTTAAATGAAATTGAATATAAAGTGATAAAAAAATATGTTATATAGTGGTATATATATATATATATATATCAAACTATTTTTTAATTTTTTAAAAAATATTTACAATATACTTATGTTTTAATTTTAATATACTTACATTATTTTAAATATTTTTTTTAAAAAAGATGATTCTATAGCACAAACGGGTTAATTAAACTATTTTAACTTAATAACCAACCCCGCTTTACCTTTAAAAAATTACATTATATGATAATCAATTTTAAATAAACCGATTTTTTAAATTTAATTCAGCTCAATTTTACAGTTTGATCCGGTTACTCGATTCCCTTTGCACAACCTAGTGATTTCGTCCATCCATGTGCTTCCTGTTCTCAGCTTATTGATCGGACTTTTTACTATTTTATATATTTATATTCCAAATTCTGATTTGTATTGTTGTCTTTAATTGTGAATTATTTTTTTAATTACCCTAATCAATTAAAATTTTTACTACAACATTCACCCCCCCCCCAAATATTGTTATTTTCTTAGTTATAATTTTTAGATTAACATTTATTTATGTCTGAAATTTCCTTATTTTCCTCTACGCTCAAATTTGCCGCATTATTCGAAGTCATCACATGGGCGAGGCACTCAAATGGTCAACTACGGGAAGACCAACGAAATCATTAATGCGACACTTCGTAAACCAAAAAAAGGAAAATGTTAGAGCGGAGTAGCAGGTTAGGTTACAAGCGGACCACATCCACACGACATCACGGGGGAAAAAAAATTACGGCATGTTTTTCTGATGTTCTTTTCTTCGGGTAAGAAAACGGGCACGTGGACATTCAATGCTCCTGGGGGGCCACCCTGCGGACTTCCACGTAGATTATACAGGACAAAAATCGTAAGACCGGTTGGACCGTGGAACAGTTTAAATTTGTCTGGTGTAACGTTTCACGTGTTAAGAGTGGGGTTAATTAAAGGATTTCTTGTGAGTCTGATGGGGGAAATGGAAATCAGGGGAACTTGACTCGAACGGACAGTGGGACGATCGTGCCGGGATGGGGAAGAAGGGGCGGGATGGCGCCTACCATCTCATCTCACCTCGCCGCTGGCTGGAGGGATATGTTAAAGCGACCCCCATTTCAGCTTCTCTTGGCAGGCACCTACAGACTCGTTAAAACTCTGCTGAAGCCTCTGCCGGTCTCTCATTGTTCTCTCTTGGTCGCTAAGGAACCTACTCGGTTCTTGACCCACCTCATAGATTCCATCGAAAGCCCCCGGAAGTGTTGGTTGAAGGATCCTGTTCCTTACTTTCTAACCTTCCCTTCATCCCTTCGGTTCTTTCTTCAGTTCTTGATCCCCTGCGCGTGTTCTTGGTTTCTGGGTTTTGGTCAGATGGGCGGGAGGAGGAGAAATACTGGGAACGTTCGCGCCCAAGATCACGAGAGGACAAGATCGCTTAACAGGAAGCCTCCTGCCGGTACGTTCTTGCTGGCGTTTTTGCTCCTCCTTTCCTGCCCCTTTTACTTTTCTGAATTCTAGACCAAACTTTTTTCTAGTGTGTTTGCAACTTTAGGGCTGTGCTTTTTCTTTTGTTTTCTTTTTTTTTAACTGTTTCTTGGTTTCTGACCGTTTCTGAAATGAGTTGTTCATCGCAGCATCCGTCAGATGTCGTCCTTCTTAGAGTGCCCTTGTAAAGTTTGCTTCTTTTGGATTGTAAAAACCGTTGGTGTCATGTACCAGGAAGAGTTTTAGCTTATAACTGCCTTTTGATTCGATATGAGAGTGAATAAGCGAGGTTGTTCCTTCCTTTTTTGAATAAATGTAAGGACGTCGGTTCACTTGGGGGCCGGGACTGAGGGATGAGTAATCGGGTCGGTTGCCTTGTCTCAGAAGCGGAGTCAGTGGATGCATCCATCTGCACTTCCCATTTCTGGATTCTTAGACTTTGCTTGTCAAAGTAATTCCACCGTGATTTTCCAACTCGGAACATGGAATCTCATTCATGCTATTATTATTTATTCAGAAGATCATACTCGTAGGATGATTTCAAGTGTGAGACAGACATTTAAAATTCGAATGCGAGTAGAAGCCCTTCATTTGGAATATCCTTCCAACTTAACCAGGACCACCATTATGATTGAACTTCTTGAACTAACGGTTAAATGATATTTGTTCTGTAGGCTGTTGGCAGCCTTCAGTACCTTCATGGGAAAAGAAGTTTTGCAGCTCAGTCGGGTCGGTGCCATGGAAGAAGCTCCTTGAAGCAAAGAGGTTCATGCATTTATACAATAACGTTGTTAAGTGGAATGACTCTGCTGGTGAAGAGGCTTTCTCCAATGCAAAGGAGCGGTTCTATGCAGAGATCAATGGCCTCCCGTGTGATATATCCCTTCCCGATCCCGATAAGTATATTGATGAGATAGACTGGAATTCAGCCATTGACCCCGAACTCCTATCTGATCTGGAGCATGAGCAGTCCGGGGATGTGGACGAGGAAGATGGGAGCGGGGGGCTCATTTTCGGGAGCGTGCTGCTAAACCAGTCATTTGGGTGCACTGGGTGGGGCGATGCGGAGGAAGTGTTCGAGAAGGTCTCCAAGAACGTCTGCCCAGTTCCCGAGTTTGGGAGCTCCGACATGAATCCTGATGGAACGAAAAACTCCTGGGACCACTGTCATAAACAGAGCGACTTTTCCAATGAAGGCGGTGGTTGGAGCAATCATTGGAATAACAATAACCGGGATGACTGCAATTGGAATGACTGGAATGACAACTAGTATTGGCATCGGAATCACTGGAATAAGCCAAAAGTTTCTGGTGGCTACTTGTCGAGGTATGAGGCATCAAGGTTCCACGGCAGTGATAGTCAGATGCATCATGGCTGGAGGAATGAGCAAGGAATGAGGAGGGACAACTCATCGTATCAGCAATCTTCCTGGATATAGACCCGCTGATCGGGTATCATTTTGGGACAGATTGGATCTAGATGGAGCAGTGATGTGGCCGAGTCATATTTTCTTTGTAAGCAGTTGTCTTTGCACCAGTCTATAGAGTAGGAAATGTAATTAGGCCAAGTCTTACGAAGAGACGAAGGAATATGTTACTATGAGTCGGAAGTACATATGTAGTCACTAGTGAAGAGTCGTTCAGGTCCTGTATAGAATATTGGATTGGTTTGCTTATTTTGCTGAAGCCAAGGAAGAAGAATTCCAGCCTGCAGAGTCTCGTGCTTCCCTCCTCTGTTTTTTTATGCCTGATTCTGCAGTTGGAAAGGGTCTTCATGAACTCTGTTTACCCTTGTAGGATCACGCAGAATAATATATCGACAACTGCCTCTGTTTTATCACGACCATTGCTCTGGAGCGAAGCAACTTTGCAGTCTGGCGAGCATTGTTGAGACAAAGATTGTTAGTTGGTAAGATTGATGTTTCGGATAAGGAAATGAATCGAGATGTGAAAACCGAGCCTAAAGTTTTCAGGCAAATGTTCGGATGCCATTCTGGAGAGAGGGGAATCGAGCATGTTCTTGGGCATACGCCATCGCCCGCGGAAGATGGGGCCGCCACGGTGGGTTTTAACATGTGTGGGCCTCGAATGCATGGCTAGTCTTGGAGATAGAGGAGAGGAAGAAAGCTGCAGGCATTACTCCTCTCCCGATTATGTGACATAATGATTCAACGAAAGCTGTACCGTCCAACCAACAGTTTCTGGAGTAAATGTTTGGTTCCAAAGACGCAGTAAAAGAATTCCTGGGTGTTTTGCTTTGTTGGGTACTGATCAAAGTCCCATGGTAGCTTCCAACATGGGTTGTTCCCATGAGACTTCGACATTGTTCACTCAAACAAGATCTTGAGTTTGGACACGAACATTAAAGACACCAAGCTCATGGGGATGTGTTTTGGATCACCCAGTCATCACCTAAGCTGTAGCACGATTTCATTCTATTATATAATATATATCTCACAGTTATCTTATTTTTATATAAAAATAGAAAATGTGTTAATAAATCTCCCGGTGAAGTGCCACGTGGCCCACTTACGGCGGCGTCCTTGGCCCCAAACTTCTATCTGCGGCAGATCCGTCGGGTCATGGGTGGTGTTTGGCGGTTCCGGCTTCCCTCTCCCGCTGAGCTCAGAACCCTACTGCCCCTTAACCTGCCATCTTCCTGCTCAACGTACGCATCTCTCTCTCTCTCTCCCTCCCTGGCTCTCTTTTCTCTCTGCATTCAATGTCGACGAGATCAGCTTTTCATCTTCTAGGGCTCAAGGTTCTCTCAAGTCTTTGGAGGTCTGCCCCTTCTTTCATGCGCTGCTGTGTTCTTTCTAGCGGTGATTCAGTGTCAAAATTGAATTTTTTTTGTTTCTTGCTCCATATTGACGATCTCGTCATTTCCTGAGGAAAAGTAATTTTCTTGGGCAGCGTATTAGGTTTATCAGCTGGTTCAACCTCATCCATGTTGATTACCAATTGGCAGTATATTTTTCTAGTGTTTTACTACATGAATTGTTTCAGCTTGCGTTGTTTTTCATAATTTTGTAAATCTGCATATTGCAGTTCTGCGGCAGCTCGAAGACAGTCACTTGGTGGCAGCTCTGTTTCTTTTCGGATGAGTTCAATGCGGTCCAAGAGACACTTGTCTAGTTTGCCGAAACCAGTAACGGTGGGTAATGAGGAGAAAATACCAAAGAAAACGAAAGCATTTTTGGGTAAAGTTCCGAATTCTAGTGAGAGCCTTGTCCTGGTACTCCTCGAGTCTGCCTTGTCATTGTCAATGCATTTTTTTTTATATTGTTCTCAGAAGTTTGTGTCTTTTTTTTATTTAACACTCATTTGGACAGTGATTGGTTCGCAATGTAGGAAAATGATGTTGGAAGCAGCAATGAACTCTTGAGTAATAAGGATGACTTGACGAGAATTGATAATATGACGTACCAAGAACTGAGGGCCACTTTAAGGTGAATGAAGATCTCAAAGCACCAAGTATATTTGTGATTTTTGTGTGCTTTTGCAGTAGTGTTGAGTCATGGTTACCGGAATTTCCTTGTTCTTAGTGCAACACTGTGATCTCTTGTAAAAATACATCTTATAATGTTGTGTCATACTTGTTTTGGATGCTAGGCGAGTTGGAATCCCTGCAAAAGGGCGTAAATCTGATCTTATATCTGCCTTGAAGAGTTATGTGGATGGCAAGACGAATAGTAAGTCATCTTACTTCAGATTTCCTTGCATGTTAAAGATTAGTGTCTTATGGCCATGAGGAGGAATAGTTTTGGAAATTAGTTTGTATCATTGGCTGGTTGAAATTTTATGTTAATCGTGTTTTCATTATGTCAAATTTTTATGGATAATCATTAATCATAATGCCTGCTTTGAAATGATGTTGGCTTTACATTGTGAGCAGATGAAAGTTCTCAGGCAATGGAAGAACAAACTTCCTCTGTCAATGTGGAATGTGGGTCAGTTGCAAAAGGTGAAAAGGACTTGTCTGATGATAACTGTTCTCAAATGATAAACTCTATCTCTGAAATATCTGAATGCATAAGAAATAACAAGAGATTGAACCAATCTGCAGGGGATAAAATCCAACTTGAAAGTGAAGTGTCCACATCAGGGCAGTTGCAGTTAACTAGAAGAGAAGAATTTGCTGGTATGATCAAGTATGGTAACTGCTTTTCCAGCTCATACTTGTTCATGTAATTACTGTGAAACTGGTTAAATTGTTACTAGGCAGAAAATTCAGCCGTTCTAAGAGGAAATTGTCCACTCAAGTTCGTACTGAAGAAGTTGGCGCCGTTGTGGATGTTGATAGAGCCATTGATAACAATGAACCTTGGACGATTCTTGCTCATAAGAAGCCACAAAAGCATTGGGTTCCTTATAATCCCAGAAAGATGAGGCCTCCAGCTCTTTCTGCTGACACAAAATCTGTGAAGCTAGTGTCTTGGAATGTCAATGGTTTGAGAGCTTTGCTGAAGATGGAGGGATTTTCAGCACTTGAACTTGCACAAAGGGAAGATTTTGATATCTTGTGCTTGCAGGAGACCAAGCTGCAGGATAGTATTTTATTCCTCTTCCTTTTCTATTTGACAAGAAGCCAATCATTAGTGATTTCTTTCACTGTGAAGTGTTGAATTTCTACATTTTGAACAGGAGAAGGACATTGAGGCAATCAAGGATTGTCTAATAGAGGGTTATGACAACAGTTTCTGGACATGCAGTGTGTCCAAACTCGGTTATTCTGGCACGGCCATCATCTCACGTGTATGCTTTGAAGATTTGCACTGTGATGAAAAAAAGGGGTAAAGGGGCAGTAACAACTTGCTGAAATTTTTGGCACCTTTTTTTTCCACAGATAAAGCCGATGTCAGTAAAATATGGTTTAGGCACATCAGATCACGATAATGAAGGGCGGCTTGTGACTGCAGAGTTCGACTCATTTTATTTGTTAAGTGCATATGTCCCTAATTCAGGAGATGGCCTAAGAAGACTGGTATTGAGCTAAAATAATTCTGTACAATGTTATTTTAAGAGCATGTTTGGAAACTGACAGTTATTTTGATCCTTACCAATGCCAGCCATATAGAATAACACAATGGGACCCATCACTGGGCAGCTATATTAAAGTAAGTGTGGTGCGTCATAGTCCAACATGGATAATCCAAAAGTGAAGCATGTCTTTGATTTGAGTAGAGTGCTCATTGGGTTCTCTGAAAATGGAGCAGGAGCTGGAGAGGTTGAAGCCTGTTATCTTGACTGGTGATCTGAATTGTGCTCACCAAGAGATAGACATTTATAATCCTGCGGTAGGTGATATGCATTTTCACATCACTGCTTTTTCTCATAATTATGTATGTTTTCCAACTGTTAATCTTGTAGTTAATAGCTTCTATGTAATGATGCCTAGGTGCAAATGAGTCAGTGTGCCAGGATATTTATCGTTCATCAATGTTTGATGTATTACATAAGTCTGAATTATTTATAACAACATTGAACTGCAGGGGAATAAGAGAAGTGCTGGGTTTACGATTGAAGAAAGGCAGTCTTTTGAGGCTAACTTTCTGTCTAAAGGATTTGTGGATACCTTCAGAATGCAACATCCTGATGTTGTAGGGTATACTTATTGGGGCTACCGGCATGGAGGGAGAAAGACAAATAAGGGTATTTACTGACCTCCACTTCCTAGATTTTGTTTATAAGCTTTCTTGGCTTCAAAAGGTCTCTGATGAGCAATTAATAAGCTTTCTTTCTTGGCTTAAAATGTGCAGGCTGGAGACTCGACTACTTTCTCGTGTCAGAATCCATAGCAGACAATGTTCACGACTCGTACATTCTTCCTGATGTTACAGGGAGTGATCACAGTCCAATTGGTCTCATCCTGAAGCTCTAGTTCTGAAGGCTTATTGTCTGGGTGGATGTTCATTCAGGCTATTCATGAAAAATTAGCCGTTTCTGATTTTTCTCCTCTGGTAATGAGGTTACTGAGGTCCCAAAAGGTGGGGTGGGTGGGGTGGTGGAGATTTTGCTTGGCATGACCTTGGTGATGCAGTTCCTAGCAGAGTGCAGTCTCCAAGGGTTAAGTTTACTTTGCTCGTGCAGAAACTTTGACATAACCGAAGCGGCCTGCCTGCTTTGTGCTTCAATTAGATGCTTTTGACTCTTGATCTGGGATGCAGTTACACGTGCAATACAATCTATAGGGAAGCAACCTTGAATGTGATACTGCTTCTAGGATGACTGCTAACAGGGTTGTCAGTCGATTTATGTTCTTGATAATCATCAGTAAATTAAATACGAGTAGCCGACTTTGGGATCTAATGTTCTATTCCTTCCTGCCATGATATTAGGGGGTTAAATGTCTGGATCATGACCTTTTTTTGGCCCAGTATCTGGCACATAACGATTATTTCTTGAGGGTAGGAACTTCTGTTTGCATGGAAAAGGACCCGGAATTGCAAGAACAGTGGAATAAAAGAAATTTGCCAAACAGGGGACACGAGGAGATAACCCTGCAATTGGATTAAGCACGATCATGTCTCATATTGATATGAGCTCCAATCAACGGCTCGATATTTCCATCCAAAACAGAACTGAGATCAGGCAATTCAATTCCAGTCCTCGCATCTTTCACGAGCTTGAAAGGGTGATATTCGTATCTCCTAACCTCGCTCGTCCAAACGTTGAAGATGTCAGCTCTACTTATATCGCTCACATTTGAAACTCCTTGCTCACTAGCGATGATGAGAAGTCTTGCCTTCAGTCGGTTGAGGGCTTTGATCTTATTCCCGAATTGGCTCCTCTCACCTGCACCAATGAAATTGTTTTGGAGGTAATACGCTTTGCAATTTGAATATCATGGGATCCACTGCTGTTGTTTGGACTTGTTGTGGAGAAAGGGATTATATAACCATGTTGCAGACAATATCCGGTATCCGCTCAGGTCCGCCCCGAGATCTTGACCACAAAAGAATCATTTTGCAACTAGCAACTAATGATTTTCCAGATGTGCCGGCTTTTGGTTCTCAGCTAACAGTTGAGGCAAAATCATTCTAAGGGGGGTTTTAACTTGATAGATGTGACTACCAAGAGGAAGCATGCCAAAACGGATGCGAAGCATCTTTGTACCTGAAGACTCGACGATTATACCAGTTGGAGCATGCTGAATAATGACTCTAGAGTGACCATACAACTCCTCTTGAGGTGATGATGGGCATAACAGAATCAAATCCTCCTCATCAATGTGAAAGTCCAAAGATGTTCCGAGGAACAGAGGAATTAGGTCAACTGCTGCTGTACTAACCTGCATGGACACAGTGACCCACTGGACTGAGCTCAAAAAAATGCCTTCGGTTTTCCAATAGAAGGAGTGACATTCTTCAGCTATACCTCATTGTCAGGTGAACCAACTTCTGAACTCCTCAACAAGCAGTGGACACCTCTCTCCCCATGAAGATAGCCATAGGCATAGCCAAATTCAAATTCAACTGTAGCAGAACTGATGCCCCCATTCTTTGACCCAATTTTCTTGGTGATCCTTCCCCTGTACCCTTGCTTCTCTGCCCATTTTAAGTACATATTAAGCAACTGTTGTGCCCATAGCTACCCAAAAAAAAAAAAAAAAGTAAATACAGTTAAGCCCGTGTATTCTAGCACCAGTAAAACTGAAATCTATTATGGGATTAAATCATCATAAAAAGAACAGAACATCAAACCTCATCGTGCATGCCACCGGGTCCAGCTTCTATTACCATGGCAGCTCCCTCTGCATCATAGGGTCCCTTGAGAAGCTTTAGCATCGCATACTGGTCCAAGAACTTGCTCACATCTAAAGATGCACTATATGCTTGTTCAAAGAGACCATAATTAATTGCATCCATCTCAGCAAGTTGTGTTATCAGTTTTGCTTCTTCAGCCTGCAGAACAGAGCAGACAGAGAGTCGATCGAGTCAGCAAAGTGCACCATCAGCTGGAAAATGGAAATAGAACATAAAGCTAAATTTAAATAGACATGGACAGTGCCCACCCCAATACCAAACATATATAGACACGTCTAGCCATGAAGGCGAGTAAAAACTATGACATCTTACAATCTCCAGACCACAGTATGATTGCTTTCATTTCCTCGCTAGGGCATGTAATACTAAACCTTGTAGGCAAGATCTTTAAGGGCATCAACCGCTCGGGCAGTATCTGCTAACTTGATGAGGATATCATTCGATTTAGCTGGGTCATCCCAAAGATCATAATTTCTAATCATCTCCTCCTGCTTAATCCGTCTAGCCTCCTCGAGCTCGAGTGCAGATGTTGCCATCAACTCAGCACGGAGGACCGCATCTTCAATCTTCTTTTTCAATGAAAACAAACCTAAAAAACAAAAAACAGAAAGAGAAAAGAAAGACATATTACACACCAATTATTCAACCAAATGAAAATATATTTGCTCATAGGACATAAATTGAAAACTCTTTCATAATGCAAGAAATACTGCTCCCGACATATATCCACATGGAAGGATGAAATGCCTGTAATGCAATATCTCCTGCAGGTTGAACCAGACTAGAGTAACATCAAGCACGGACAACTTCATAGAAACATTTACAAGGTATGCATCAGTATCCTGAGCAAATGTGGTGAAACCAACCAACAGAGGTTATACCACTTGATTCAGCCCGTCAAGCACCGCAAAGAAGAGGCTGATTGCACATTGCAAGAAAATTGACAGAAAGCGGCAATTTTTCTCACTTCAACGCGGTAAAAAAAATCTGTGCAGTATCACGGTGAGAATATATCAAGCCATTGCGGCTGTTTCAACTCGCACATTCCTATCAAGAGGAGGAGTACCAAACAGACAAAAGTTACAAAATTCACAGCTTCCTCTCACAAGGATATGAGCTCAGCAACACCCAAGTACAACTCTCGAGCAAGTATCAATTCCCACAGAGAAGCCCATCTCAAACCGTCTACATTTGGCCAAAGGGAGCTGCTAATCGAATTGGGAACAGAGCGAAACAGGAAAAGGACGTGAATGCCGTCAGAGAGAAAGAGAGGCAGAGAGAGTGGACCTAGCTCTCTGTAGGCCTTGCTCTTCCGGCCCATGGAGCTGCAAGCTCGAACGGAGCAACTCCATAGTTTGCGAGTATTCATTCGGGACCCTATCGAGGAAGACAGCCAGCTCGGTTCCAACATGGCCCTCAGGCGGACAGCTTCTGCCGCCATATAGAGAGAGAGAGAGGGGGGGTGGGAAACAGAGATAACAAAACTCAAGTCTAGCTCGACTCAAACTCTCGGATGAATTTGACATTTTTCTTTGAATTATAAATTTAGTAGGCTCATGGCAATATATATGTGAGTGCTTATTTTAATATCATAAATAAGAAAAAAAATTGGACCGGATGGATATCCAATAGCTCGACTGGTCATTAGATTAATCGAATCCCTCATCCAAGTACGGAAAACTATGTCGGGTTTATAGACAATTATAGAGATAAGGTGTTTATGGCATGTGTCACGTGTATGCCACGTTATCACGTGAGAACGTGCATTGGAAAATAAAATCTTTTATCCAAAAATTGAATAAAAAAGATCTTGATATGTAAGATATTGAATATTATTATCTTATCAGATCAAACTTTTGAGTTAAATATGATATTATCGCTCTTATAAATTCGGTAGAATTTCTATAAAAGCCGCCCACGATATGCAAATGTAGGAGGGATGCCGGTGGTCTTGGGGCTGAGGCGGTGGGCGACCAGGATAAGGACCTCTCACGGCGGGATGGTGTTGGTCGGACGTGGAAGAGGATGACCGCCGGTCGGAGACATGTTTGACTCTCCTTCGACGACGGCCCCCTCCTGGTTTCAATATAAATTAGACGAATTTGGCGGGGGGGTTTCAAGAGGCCGGTGAGGCCGATGAGGGGTCCTGCCACGTGGAAGATGGTGTCGCATCGCATGGGAGGTGATGCGGGAATGAGTTGCCTGGAGAGGCTATACGTGCGTACACACGCAGACAGGTTTTTTTTTTTTTTTTTTACAATTTCGGCTAATTTTAGGTAACAATTCCCCCAATTTTTGTCGAATAGACTAGGCGACCTTTCTGAAAACCGGGCGGGCTAGCCCGGTCGGACTGTGCATCAGATTTCCTATCTTAGATCTTTTCAAATGAGTTTGCTTCTCTCGACACGATAGCCACAGAAAGTGATTGCCAAGTGGACGGACGGCTGATGACGCTCGCTCGAATGGTAATTTATTGAGAAAGACACGGGAACGGGAAACCAGATGGGTCCCATTTGAATCGAGAGGCATATTTCATGCAGATTCTTCTTGTTCTCCTCCTCCTCCTCTTTGCATTCGACGGTCCAAATGGCACCACCTCCCGACTCAAAAGACCACATATTTTATCTTTATTATATAGTCAAGGATTCCATCAACTCCGTCAAGGTCCACAATTATCGAATAAACTGAAAACCCGATCGAATGCAACGACCAGAACGACAATTGATCAGCCCAGCTACCCTTTTGGACTTTTACTGAAACCGTGGATACTTTTTCTGTCCATGAAGTCCTCTCTTCGCATCCGGGGGCACATGCGAACCCTAATGATTCCGTATATTTCGGAGAGAGGTCGTCCCGGTGGTCGAGAAACGGCTGTCAGAAGCCACGGTGGTCATCTCCGGTGACGAGTGACAGTTGCAAGCCTGTATGTATATATCGACTTGATGGATGCCGAAAAACCATTTTTACGTGCCTCAGGTTGCACGGCGTTTGAGGATTGCATGCGAGCAAATTGGAAATCATTCGATATGTACGTATAGGAACCGGGCGGCAAGTAAACTGCGTTGAAGGGCTGTGCGAATCTTATTGACGGCTGAAAAGGAAAAGGAAGACAAGTGAAGATCGGGTGGGCAGATACCGTAAAATAACTAATTACATCTCACTGATCTCCAAAAAATAAGCGAGAATCAGAGGCAGGCAGCAGATCTGTTCATCCTTTGTCCGGGTAACGACTGGAAGACTTTTTGGGCTCGGCGATGATGGGGGTCCTGCTGTCGAGCTCCTTCTTGGTCACGCTTGCAGAGAGCGACGCCACCCTAGGATCGGCCGCGGGGGAGACTGCCTGAGGGCCGTGATCGCCGGCCCTGAACGGATTCCCGTAGTCGTCCTTAAGGGCCTGGACGGGGACGACGGTGGCCCTGGAGGCTGCGTCAGAGGCGGCGGAAGGCGACCGAGGGTAGAAGAAGTCAGTGGGGAAGAAGTAGTACTGCTGAAGGCCGGCCATGGAATGCGGACTGTGAGTTTTCTAGAGGAGGAGGAAGAGGGATGAGCGAGGCGCTCGAAAGGGGAACAGGTAGAGAATTTCGATTTTGCTGTTTGGATCTTTGGAGCTGTCGGGAGTCTGTCTGGTCTATTTTATAGACGGACTCGGGAGGGAGGGCAAGTCAATGAGCAATATGGACCAAATATGTTCCTGAGAGTGTTTTCGATCCCGACCATCTTGACATCGAACACCTCGATGGACCCTAACCGATACAAATTGAGCCATATCGATCGATCAAATCTATTTTTCCTGCTCGCAGAATTTGGATAGACTAGTCGCTTTGCTTAGGCATGAGAGTGGGCAGATTCGGATTCTGACTTTTACCCCAAGGCAAGGCTGCTGACCGTCTGGGATCTTTCGATGCCGAGGAATATCCCACCGCCAGTTAAGAAAAAAAAACATAATTAAACTAAATTAATATGAAAAAAATTCTACTGAAAAAAAAAAATTCAGTTTGAGATGGTGCAGGGTGGGCTTAGGTGGCGGACAGCATGCGTGCTGTCTTCCCGCGATTGAACAAAACTGACCATTGTTTGAAGGTCGTTCAGAGGGGTCGGTCAAACGCGACCGTCTCTCCCTTATATTGCCTTCGATTCTGGCGAGAGAGAGAAATAAAAAAAAGGAACAAAACTCGTGTGTTGATTTTCACATTATTTGATTATTAATTAAGGAATTGCGAGCAAGCCGATCGTTGATCGTAGTTTCTTCCTGATTAGTCTGCACGAAACATCGACCAGACGATTTTGATTGACCCGTTCGTTGTAGTGAACGGATTTGTCAAGAATTTCGTTCCTTTTCCTTGTTTTTGTGGTGAAATGTTTCGTACCTTTTTGTTCTAGATGATGGTTTTCGCTCTTCCATGTCAGTTATCCACAGGGGAATTGGGTGGCTACTACTATACTATTCAACTTCCACTAATGACCACCTTCTTCTTCATGGTTGTGTGCAATCTGCAGAAGATTGATTCTGCGTCCCATGGTTAGATTAAGCTATGAACTGGATGAATGCACTGCAAGTTCTTCTTGATCAACTATAGGATGGACTGATGGAGATCAATCTCTCTCTTCAGTTGGAGCTTTACTTTGGATTTCACTTCTGCTGTGACAGAGGTTTTCCTCTTTGCACCGGAGAGGAGCAGATTTGGCTTCTACATGTTTGATAAAATCTCGCAGACGTTCCGCCATTTTTCTCATTAACCCATCTTTGTCCCTATCAACTTTGCGATCCCCAATTCCTATCTGTTGATTATTTTCTTTGCGGCCATACATGCTGTTAGAAGTCCCGCTGGATTCTAATACCACCATAGGAAAAATGGTTCATCCCTGGTCCTGCATTTGTTCTCTTTATTTATCTTTTAAAAAAAAATTGTTCTATTCCTTGATTGCATATAGCGTGATGCAGTTGGTGGGCTTCTCTATTCAGTTTGAATGTCTTGGGAAGTTCTACTATCGGTCTGTTTGCTCTTAGCTCAGCTGTTTTCTATTGTTTGGCTGCTGAAATCCATGCTTGCTGTGTTTTCTGGCTCATTTCTAGAAAATCTAGAGGCTTATATGACTCTTGAATATGTGCTTCTAGAAGCTTACCATGGATATACCGCTGTCAAATTTATTTAGCTGGCCTGTTTCTAGGATGCTCTTGGTTGTACGAATGTTTGAACTCCAGAAATTCATGGACTGGGATTCTTGGCGATAGAGGACCCTATACTTTCTGTTTCTGGCTCTTCTGATTTTAATTGGTTTAGTAGTCTAGTAGTTGTACAGAAGCTGTATGAACTTATGGCCTGCGCAGGTCCATATAATGATGTGGAGAAGAATCAAGATCCTAGTTAAGTTTTTCGATAAATGAGGTCATTGTTAAGTTTGTTCTAACATTTGGGGGTGCTCCTTGCTTTATGCTTTCTGATTTTCTTCAAAGTATCCCAGGAGTTTCCTCTTCCAAGCCTGTTCATTTTGCCAGCCCCGACTGTTTCAACTGTATAAATGATCTATCATGTGAATGATTTAAACTTGTTACAATGGCAATGTTTGTTGAAGAAAGCAATATTCCAAACGGAAAAAGGGTCCTGAATATCCATTTGTATAATTGCAACATGAACAAAATTAATAACAGAATAGACAATTCTTCACACAACTACTGTGATCTCTCCAATAATACAAAATATATTCTACCACAGAAACAATGGCTCAGACAATCTTGACAGACATGGAGTACCAACGTTAATAATCCAGACCTACTTCAAAAGAATTGGATCAAGGAGCTTTCTGCTTAAACCCTTTTATCTGCTTAAATGCACCGGTTTGCATGAATTGGCGCTGTTGAATTGAGATTAACCAAGGGACATCACTTACTGAGAGGGGGAGTGATTGTTTCAAAAGCCTCCACAAGTGAGTGAACCTTTCTTTTTCTTGCTGGAGTGAGCCTGGAAACAACTTGTTGGAGTGCATAATCCAGCAGATACTCTTCAGCGCTCTTCCGCTCATCCATGTCCTGATGCTTCAGGTTAACCTTCTCGTGTTCCACGTCAGGGTCCAGATGCAGGTGCCTCTGCTCTCGAGGGTTGAAGTTACTCACCTTTGTCTCCAGTGCTTTGACGAATCTCTTGAGGAGAATGACCTTTCTCAGATTGCTCCAGTTCTTCACAGGCCTCGGCTTTGATTTGTTTGCACCCCGAAAAGCTGTTCTTTCTTCTTCCTGCCGAGCAGCGTCATCTGATCTGATCTGCATCTCTGGATCCAACTTTGGCTTGTGCTCTTTCACTCTTCCAAAGCACATGTAACTGTCTTTGGTAGAATCAGTAGATGATGGAAGAGAGGTTTCTCCACAGCTGGTACAACTCTTTTCCTTGGATTCCTGTTCAGGAACACTGTTGCCAGTTCTGTGATGATTGTGGGGTGAGCCGTCTTCGCGTTCTCGTAGTATGTCATCTATTGCTTGCTGTACGAGCTTGACAGCTTCGATCTTGCGGAGTTTCATCTCTTCACTGTCTACTGTCTGGGCCATAAGCATGTTTTCCTCAGACTTCAACGAACCAGGGCCGTCAGTATCAGTAGATCTGCTCTTCTTCTTATCTTCTTCATTTTCTGGTTCTTCTTCCTCCTCCTTTTTGCTTCCATCAACAAGGGAGTCAGTTGGTTCATTTCCTTGCTCTGCAGCTAGTCCTGATGCCATATGCTTGTATATCAAGTACCACAGCCCTGAGTATTTCTTCCTTTCCAACTGCAGCTCTTCTCCAATGTCAGTGACAGAAATGGGCCTGCATTGCTCGGGCAGATAACTACCCAAAATTTCTTCATTTTCTACCACAGCTTCACCAACTTCCTCCACAGCTTTGGTCAGTTCCTTCACTGGCATTGACTTTACATCACCATCAGGTGCATTGTTAGCTGTTGTTGGAACTTTAAGCTCATTGTGGACCTGAGATGAAGAAGTTGAAACTTCAACTTTTGCCAATTCCACGTAATCTTCTGGTACTTGCATCCTCAGAATGGGACTTTCTACAAATGTCTCACTATCCTTCCGATCTCCATCACAATCTTTAGAGGGATCACAAAGTTTTTCTCTTACGTTGGTGAACTTGTCCAATAGTGATGGCATTTGCCCAATGCGAAGCTTATGATAACTCACATTTTCTGTTGCAGCTTGCTTCTCTGTCTGAACTAAAGAAGTCTTCCTGGATGCCAAAGGACTGACAGTAGATGGAGAGGATGCATTCATCCTCTGCCGAGTTTTGCCCTCTGGAATTGGATTAACTCTCTCAAATGCTTCCACAAGGAGAGCTACTCTTCTTTTCTGAGCTGGATCCAGATTAGAAACAGCCTTCTGAAGAGCGTGATCAAGCATCCACTCCTCGGCATTTTTCTTCTCTCCAATCGGCTGGCGTCTCAGATTGACCTTCTCATGTTCGGGAGATACTTCCGAGGATGGATATCGCTGTATCCTACAACCGAAGTTCTTTGTCTTCTCCATTGCCTTGATAAACCTCTTCATGAGGATATATTTCTTCAGGTTGCTCCATCTCTTGGATGCCAGCTGATTTGGCCTGCCTCCTGCATTTACCCCTCTTTGCTCCTCAGCTTTTGGTACTAAATGAGCTTCCAGCATCTCTTCTTTTACTTCCAGATCTTTCTCACTTTGACGATCAGTGAAGTGATCCTCAACCATTTCCTTCTTATCGAAATTAACATTGTTACCAGCAGATTTCCTGATTGAGCATTGATCTTGACTTTGTTCAAGAATCTCACTGATAGCTTCTTGCAACAATTTTATTGCATCACTCTGTTGGAGTCTCTCCTGCTGGGTGGCTTCATCATCATTTGCCCCCTTAGGATCCTGACCAAATTCAGGTGACAGTTTGGCATTTATCACTTGCTCTTCCTTGCTATCTCTTTCAACAGATGATTCCATACCACCATTTTCAGCTACGTCTGATACCATGTGTTGATAAATGAGATACCACAGCCCATTGAACTTCTGTCTCCCAAATGATGACTTATATGGATCATTGCTGGTGCTATTAACCTCAGGCTCTCCCAGAGACTCCAGATCTTCGTCCACATTCTTACATGGCAAATTGGCCTCTTCTAGTGAGCCAGAAAATGCTTCTGTAGTTTCTCCAAGAGCTTCCTGGTTTTCGTCAATCTTCTCACATACTAGAATCGGCTCCTCTCTTAAGTCGGGAAGAGCGTCTGTTGGTTCTCCTGGAGATTCCAGGTTCTCCTCCATCTTCTCATGCACAGAAGCCAATCCTTCTGTTCCAATTGCTCTCGCATGTTCTTTTTCTTGATCAATATCTACAGTTTTAGATGAATTCAATTGCTCATAATGTGAACTAGAATGCTCATGGCTGAGATCACCTGTCAAGGGACGTTTTTCATCTTCATTTTCTTGGAAAGCCACAGCAGCCTCTGAGGCCTCCTCATAAGGATCATTTACAATATAATCTGCAGCAGAAAGTTCATTCTCCAATTCTTCAAGTTCCAGTTCAGTTTGAACTCCAACAGAAACAAACTTAGCTTTTTCACTGCTGCGGCTTCCTTCACTCTTATCGTTTACATTCTTTTCCACATATATGCACTCGACAATTTCTTCTTCAGATTCTTGTTTTATATGGGCTTCCTGACTTGTAGGAGATGGCTCCAAGCCATGCTGGTCCTCTAAATATGAATCAGATGCTTTACATATACTCTCTTCATCAGCCACCAGAGAGGCTGCCATCTCACTTTGCTGCTGCTTCTCTTGAAGAGCCACTTCAGCAACCTCATCAACTCTTTCTCCTTTAACATCAGCATTCAAACCCATAACTTTTCTGGAGCTGGTCTCTTCAGTCAATTCTTTCTCTGCTTCATGGGAGCTCTTTCTGCCTAAAACTTTCCCTTCTCTATGCACAAGAGCATCCAACCTCTTGCTCCTCTGCGATTTAACATGCCTTCTTGCAGACTTAAGTCGCTTCAGTGTGGGAGCAGCATGGCGATGGCCATGGAGAGAGCAGTAGCTATAAGTACAGGCTTTCATGGCCGGAATCTCCTCAGACACACCTCCTTCCTGTTGGTTCTCCACATTGGCATGGAACTTGGAGTCCTTAATTGCAGAAGAACATGTTGCCCTGTGGATACTCGAGTCTGAAACATCAGAAATCTCCGAGCATTTCCTGGCAGCAGGCCTCTTGGGTCTCAAGCTGGGCACTTTTGCCAGGATTCTCACGGGCCTGAGCGTGGATGTTCTCCTAAAAGCTATTATGGGTATGTTCCTGGCTCCGTTTGGCTTGAAGCTATTGAAGATCTCACTTTGATCAATGCCGTTGATACTGGACTTGGACTTGCGTGGACTAGATTGAGAGCTCAACATCCTCACATCAGAAGACTTTGTCATCTTCAAGTAATTGGGTGGGACATCTGTTTCTTTTGGTGGACTTGAGGGCTGGTCATAGGTTGAACTTGACTCTCTTCTTGATGAGGAGCCATCGAGACTCGCAAGCTTGATGGACCGCAAGCTCTTCAATTTTTTCTTCTGCTCAGCTCCTCCAAGACCTTTTCTAATGCCAGGCCTCCTGAGTTTTGAGCTGGGCACTATCGCCAACCCCTTAGCCACCTTAGTGCTACGTCTCCTTGTTAATGCTCCCAGTAATTCCTGCCACAAAATGGGCAACAAATTGTTGTTGGTAAGGTATTTGAATTGCTTCCAGTCTCTTCATAGCAAATTACCTTTTTCCTCGCATGACAGTATTTCCACACAAGATTCAGGTCCACAAGTCAACTCACCTGCATATCATCTGTCTCCTGATGCGAGTAGGCATCATTTTCTCTGGAATCTGATGGTGAAACAGGGGTTCTGTTCGGAGCTGACCATTCCGAGCTTGCCGCATCACTCGGTAAGTTGGGAAGAAGATTCCCCGAGTCTGACTCTCCGCACTGTACAGACGATCCCATGGGTCGGTGCCTCTGGGAATCAATGATGAATACCAACTCGTCGAGTTCCTGGGACTATCTCCAGCGATCAGCTTGCAGAGGAACAAGAGATTGTCACTCTGATTGAGCCCCAGCGACCAGGTTCAAGGTCAAGTCCCAATTAACCAGTACAGAGCGCTGCTTTTCTTCTTTGTATCTGCCGCTGATCCCAGAGACGGACAAACACAAGTGTGGGATCTGCGCTGGTTTGTTACCGCTATGGAATCTTGATTCTTCTGCAGAACGGGAAGAGGAACAAGAATCATCAGAGGAACCTTTCCGGTTGAGGTTGAGGGTGGATGAAAGTGATGGAAGGTTAGCTGTATGACTCCATAATGAAAAGACAAAGATATTGGCAAAGTGTGCCATTGGCTGTAGTGATTGGTCTGTCCTTCGAAAAAATACAATTTTTATTATTTTGGTTGGCTGACAAGATAATATAATATGAAATTTTCATATCATTACTTTGCAGGTCAGAGATGAATACATATTTTTTTTTAATGGTGAAAAGGGAGGCTTTGCTTGTGCAAATGGAGGAAGAGGTTGACCTGGCAATTTGAATTTGCCTCGGAATTGACCTGTAATTTGGAGCCTTGCTTGATACATGAGTCAGTCACTCTCAGTGGCGGCTCAACGATTTACGCAGTTTATTGCATAAATAAAATTGCACGACTGAAATCAAGTCAGACAGCTCGGCCTCTACCCAGAAAAATAAATGCACGGACTGATAAGGAAATTCATGGATTTAGCAAAGTCAATCGCTGGAGCTGATAAGCTTCTGTATGTGGGATCTGTGGTGGGTGGGTGATTTATGAACGGCGAGCACTGTGCCACCGGCGCGGCGGTGACTTCACGGCTGGGGAGGGGACCATGCCGCACTGTGGGCGCACCGACGGCCACTCCCTGTTCCTGACAATGCTCGGACCGAAACTCCGAGGGAAACCGCGTCTGCAGATGGGTGACTGGGGCCCTCGACTCCGACCGTGACTGGTGGAGGAAGGAACGGAGAATCTTATCGCACGACCAATGAGGAAAAAAGCTGACATCGACGTGCCTCATGGAAGAAAGCGGGTCGAATGTAGTGAAGGGATCCAACAGCTCCCCGAATGTTTCTGTACGGAGAATATCGCCGACGGCCATAGTCACATCTCAATTGGGCCTTATCTTCTGGCCTGACATGGGCCCATACAATACGGCCCAAAATGGAACTGGGCCAAGCCCATAACATGGCCCAATGTATTGGTTAAAAGAAAAGAAAAATATGAAAATAATAATAGTAGTAGGCATGACAGAGACACCCGTTGAAGAAATGGCTGCCATTTTCCTCGTAGGAAACTTCCTCGAAGCTGCCCTGCCTTCCTCCTCCTCCTGTTCGCCTCACCATTTATGTCGACTCACCACTCCACCTCTCCTATTCCCCAACCGTCTCCCCCTTCTTCTTCCTCTCCGCATTACTCTCTCCCGTCGCTCCTCCTGCTCCGGGGCGGTCTCCTCCTAAATCGGCGGCCATGAAGCTTATGAAGATCGCCAAGCTCAGCCCCGAGCGCCTCTTCGGGTCCAAGAAGTCCTTTTCGAGATCCGACCTTCCGTCTTTCAGCTCTGGCTTCATGTCCTCCTCCTCCTCTTCCGAGGCCTCATCCTCCGTCCACAAGCGCGGCTCCTCCTACCGGGCCCCCGACTCGAGCACCCCCGTCAGCGTGCTGCCAGGTGAGTGGTCGGACACCGAGATGAACTTCGCGCTCCTCCGGTTCCGCTCCTCCTCCAAGTCGATCGACCGAGACGGCGGCTTCGGGTTGGTCTCGAGGGCGGAGCTGGAGGCCCTCCTGAGCCGGCTAGGCGCCGAGCCGCCCGCGGTCCGGGACGAGGCGGCGCTGATGCTGCGGGAGGCCGGGAGCAGCGACGCCGAGTCGTGCCTCAGCGTGGATGACCTGCTGGGGCGGGTGGGGTCGATGGGGGGGCCGGTGTGCGACACGGAGCTCCGGGAGACGTTCGACTTCTTCGACGGGGACCACGACGGGAGGATATCAGCGGAGGAGCTGATGGGGGTGTTCACGACGGTGCTAGGGGACGAGGGGTGCACGTTGGCGGACTGCCGGCGCATGATAGCGGAGGTGGACCGGAGCGGGGATGGGTCCGTGTGCTTCGAAGACTTCGCGCGCATGATGGAGCTCCAGATATGATCACGGTGACTGCTCCTGACGGGTGTGGATGAGATTTGGTTTGTACTGTAATTTTCACACTGTTCTGTTCCTCTCGTATAGATTTGATAGATCAACGCAAATGGACAATCACAGTCAACATAATTCACAATTGCTCGACTTTCGTGTCTTCATTCATCTTCGATCTTGAGTTGTTGTATCTCTTAGCATGGGCCAGTGAGCTACAAGTTATAGTCAGATTTATTAATCGGTTACTATAGTGTCGAATATCATGTACGAGTGGGGGAATAGGCTGGTTGATGAATGTGAATAGAACAATCTTATATGGTGCTGATGACGTAATTCTCTGGGTCTGGCCTCTTCCATGGAGATTTGGTCCTTATCCCTTTTTCTAAAGGTTAGAAAAAAGAAAGGAAAAATGAGAAATTAAATTCTGGTATATAGAAGAAAACAAATGGAGGTCGGCATGGATCCGTTAAAGTGACTGCTTTTATATATATATATATATATATATAGTTATGTACGTTTTGTCCTTAATATACGTGAGTCATCATTCTTACACTAACCATTAATATGTTAGCATAATACAATAACATACGTATCTGAAAATTCTATTGATATTCTATTGATATATTATATCAAATAGTATTATAAAAATATTATATTAATAAATTATTAAAATTAAAATTAAAATATATATCCCTTAAGTAAATAGTATTTAAATATATCAAATATATATATACACACATATATATCGGTGGTTAGTGGAGTTCATAATAATATACAACGTGCAAATTGTGCTGAGGAATTGTATCGAAACAAGACTTTTCAATCGAGCCACTTCAATGAAACCTCTCTCCCCTTAGTCTCTGGTGGTCTTCTAATTGAACCGACCGGACTGAATGGCGGGGGATGGACCCCTAGGCGATAGGTAAGCCGCCCGTCTTTCACGTTTTCGGTGGTCGTCAGAAGTGAACGGAGGGGAAGCGTCAGAAACGACACCGACGAAGAATAAATACATTTGAAGTCTTACATTAATGAGATCGGGAACGAAGCGGATCGAATCGGGCTTGCAATGAGATGCCGAGTGCAGTTTCCCACGAATGGCATCTACTATTTATTATTATAAGCAGTAGAGGAAGACAACTAGGGCTGGGAAGAGTCGAGCACAGATTGTGGGGTGGGGTGGCTGGCTGCTGGACCAAGAATCATCCGAAACTTCCCGCACGTAGGAAACCAGGAGATTCCATCGCATGTCCCGGTCGGCCGTTGATTTGTTCGTTGTTTAAGAGGCGGCTTGCGGTCATCGGTGGACACTGTGAAAAGTCCGCTGCCCGTTTCCAGTCTTATGTGTCTGTCACGTTAAACAAACAGGAACTGGTTAGGAAGACTTCATCACTATTGGTTAGGACTTTTGCTGGATTCAATGTGGGTACACGGATAAGGTGATCAACTGCCCGGTCAAGGAGTCGGGAACAGCTGTTGGTACCTATGATACATTCGGAGGCGGAAAACCCGGGTCATTTCTGCAGCGTACAAGCAAATGCAGGGTGGATTACTCTGTGAGAAGACATTTTCCACGCAAGGATTCTTCCAGGGCGAGTTGATTACATGAAACAGTTTGCACCGGGATCACCTTTTCGGTTCTGTCGATATCTTGGTATCGGGGATCTTCAAGTCCAAAGTGGGATCCTGCAGAGCGAAAGCACTACGGTGGAAGACGCAATTATGTCTCAGAATACCAGTTTACTGAACGAGAAAGTCTCTGGTATGTATTGTATCTGAATGATGACTAAGACTAAGAGAAGACCAGACCTGCAAAACCGGAAAAACACGAAAGTTCTGGCGCTGCATGCACCATCGCAAGTGAGGAGAGGAAGGGGAGGATTAGTAAAGCGTAAGACTGGTTGCACCAGGATCACCTTTTCAATTCTATCTATCGATATATCTTGGCAATGGGGATCTTCACTTCGACAATGCAACACAGAATAGCAAAAACACTATAGCAGAAGGTGCAATTATTTCGGCAAATACCAGTTTACTGAACACCTGATCTATTGTATCTGAATGATGACTAAGCTTAAGAGAAGATGAAAGGGAGGATAAATAAGGCGTAAGGCCGATAACTGCAGATCTCCATACCTTCCACAAAAAATCCGTCTTGGCAAGTGAGGAAGGGAAGGAACAATAAGGAGTCTAACTGGTGCTGCTCCGACCCTTTCTCAGGGAGAACTCCAAGGATTCACCTTCAAGGATTTCGACTACTTGGGGACATCCTGGGGCGCATGTTGGGGTTGACATCTGAACACATCAGGCCCGGTTGGCTAATCGCTTAGCTTCTTCTTCAGCGTAGTCTCCTTCCAAATTGGGATAAACCAATCTCCCCACCTTCCAGTCATCCATTAGCTCTCTAACCCAGTCAACTACAGTGATGTACTTATCTATGCTGAACCTGGAAGCTACGAAATATGCCTTCCCTGTGACAATCTCGAGAGGCACGTTTCCGAAAGCAAAGGCATCGCTCTTCTGTGTGCACTTTCCAGTGAAAGCGTACTCATGGGCGATAGACCCCATATGACCTCTCACAACCGTACAAACATACGTATCCTCGTACACACAATCTGCTGACGGGCTATAATTGGTGTCATGCCACTCTATAGCCCCATAAGCGAGGTCCTCCTTGTGCATGACCCTGGCCAGCCCAAAATCTCCTAAAACAGGGTTGAAATCGCTGTCAAGCAATATGTTGGACGGCTGCACATCACGGTGGATGACTCCAGGATCCAATCCTTCGTGCCCAGGTGGGCTTAGCCCTCTTGCAGCACCGAGCGCTATTTGCTTCCACTTTGGCCAATCAAGTGACCCCGAGCTTCACCTGAGGTGAGATGCCAGGCTGTTGTTGGCCATGACGGGATACACAGGTAGACGCTCTTTGCCCTCGGCACAATGACCCAAAAGAGGTAGCAAGTTTGGATGCCAGGCTAAACCGGAGAACGCAACTTCCACCTTCGCATCAAACTGTTTCAGCCCATCCAAGGCATGCGCTCTTACCCTCTTTATGGCGACACAGGAACCGTCTTGGAGCCGTCCTCTGTAGACTCTGCCGAATACACCCTCACCCAAGACGTAGGTGGGGCTGAAATTGTGGGTTGCTGCCTGGAGCTCTCTGAGGGAAAGCCTTTTTCCTCCATCAGATCTGCTCATCAAGGGAATGCCGCAAGGGCAGAACTTGAAGATCATGTTTGCCTAGCCTCACAAATCTCCTTTCTCCTTTCCTGTGAAACTGAGATCCGAAACCGATCAATGGAACTGTAAATAGTCAAGGGCTACATCAAATTCTTCTCTTGCTGCAATAAATAAAAGGCCGTATGCGATTACAACATGCAACAAAGAAGAAAAGCACCCTCAGACATTTCTGGCCCTATTGACCACATTGCACAAGAGATTCCAGTCAAGGTCAGGTATACACGCGGTTTATTCACTGTTGGAGGTTTGGCTCTGCTCTCTAAACCCTTTCATGGTAGCTCGATCTGTGATAGTGATGCTTTTTACATCACATTCATTTCCAGATTTCCTATCTCGGTGTACAGGGTGAACTCAAGAGCTCTCTGTGACGTTGTGACTTTAACTGCGGCTAAGTTTCATGGACGTTGTTAATAAGCACATTCACAGATGCTACTCTGCAACTGTCAGTCCAACCGGTAAACATTTAACCCGGAAAACCTTTTTTTCCTGGTTTTCCCTGACCAACAGCCAAGCTGGAAAAAGGAACACCTCGGCCCATTCAAATGTTCTGGTCGGCCCATTTGACCTGCTGCAAGACGAGCCCAAGTTCGATACCGTTGACCAAACAAAACAATTTTCCATTGCTCTGTGCTTAATCAGTAAGCAGCAGCTCATGTCTACGTCCTCCTCATCATATCTTCACCTCCAGTAGAATCTCGCCATCGCTGAAGCTCTGAAGAAATCTGTGTAATCGGTGAGATTGACGTTGTTCTGCGGTTGTACAACGAAAGGAAGATCTAAACCTCCTCACCGCTGCGCCTCGAGCGTTCAGATTTAATCTGAGAGAGTCAATGGAAGCGAAAATGGGGAAATTCTTCGACTCCGTCGGCAGCTTCTTCAAGGGCGACGATCAAATCCCTTGGTGTGATCGTGACATCATCCACGTAAGTATCCTATTGAAGGATTTCGGCCCTCGCTTGTTAGCTTTGTCTGTTTTCCCCCTGGAAAATCGTTTTGTTTGATTTCAGCAACAGCAAGTGGACGCTATTAGGAATATGCGATTCTGGTTTCCATGACTCGTAAAATCTATACTTTACCATATGCATCGATTCTGCTCCTGCTTCTAGATGCTCGACAGATCATGTTAATTGGATAATTATACCTTTGTCTGCTTGAAAAGTTTTAGGAAATGAACGGTTAATTGTTGTGGTTTTTGAAGGCTGACTACTGTGTCTTTCTGGGTAGTTTCGATACGTGATAATATACAAGTTTTCTGATGGAATACTCTGCTTACAATTTTCAATCTTTTTTCAACTTTTAAAAAATTTTGATAATATTTTATGACAGGTTTTTTTGTCGGACATGTTTTTGAATTCGTTTGGTAATTATAGCACTAGATCAGAAGATTCTTGAACTGCCATTAAGATAGTTTCATTGAATATTATAGTTCTTGCTTTGCTCATCACCTGAGTTTATTTCATATCATTAGCACCAGCATATCTCTTTTCCACCAAACCGATGTGAATGTGAAGGAAATGAGCACTATTTTTTACCAGTGAATAAGAGAATACGTTGAGAGAAAAGGTGTTGGATCTATGGTAATGTTGTGGATTTCGGTCTTCTTTTTTGGCTAATCTCTAATACTTGTTAAGTTTGCTTTCTTTCCTTGGCTGGTAGTTGATTTACATCTATTAGCTACGGCTCAAAATATGTAATTTTGACTGTTTCTTTCTTCAATTTAATACTAATCTGATGGATTTCATAAATCCAACTTTTGTTCTAAGGTCATGCTCTACTCCCTTGTGTTGAAAAGATGGGTTCCTTAAAATGTGTATAACTCATTTTCCCCCCTCATCTTCATCCTTTGTAGTTGCAATAACATGGCATATCTTGATAGGGATGTGAGAGAGAAGTTGCTGAAACAGAAAATGGTGGCTCTGATGAACTCAAAAATGAAAGTATCATGAGGTTATCATGGGCTCTTGTTCATTCCAGACAAGAGGAAGATGTGCACCGTGGAATAGCAATGCTTGAAGGTAAATATATAATTCAGATCTCATAGAGCGTGAACCATGATTTATGCCATTTGTTTGTCTTCACTATGCAAGTAATTGTGCTCGATGTTTCATTTTGCATCAATAACCCTTTCATTGAGATACATGATCTGGTCTGGAGCTCTGTGAGTGTTATACACAAGTTTGCTCCAATGAAGTAGAGATAAAATTGAATGGTAAGAGGCCTACCTGGGTGTTTTGTGAATGCAATGTAATGCATCTTTGGAGTGCTTCTAAACATTTCTTGAACTTGATGGAACAGAGGCTCTCGGGCCCTTGACAGAGTCCTATTCTAGGAAAACAGGTTTATTTTCCTGGAGAAAAGATGATATTTCATGCTGATGATTTCATCTATCAACCTCGACATCCTCTTTCTTATTTGAACCAGGTTATTCTCACTTGCAGCTTCCCTAACAAATTCAAGGGCCACTCTACAGCAGAGAGAGAAGCTTTATCTTCTGGCTGTTGGATATTACAGAAGTGGTGACTATTCCAAAAGCTTGCAGCTTGTGCAGCGATGTTTGGAGGTTCACTGAAAATTTTCAGCTTACTTGGACTTGTAAGATATGAAAATGATTAGTTTTATTGACTTCCAAACTTTGAATTTTACAGATTGCCCCTGATTGGAGGCAGGCTTTGACCCTCAAAAAGGCTGTCGAAAGTCGGATAACCAAAGGTAAGAGTCAAACCACTAAGCAAACTTTTCCTTGAAGTAACATTTAAGCTACAAATATAAGCATTTACAAGCACATTTCTTTGGCAATGCAGATGGTGTCATTGGAATTGGCATTACTGCCACTGCTGTTGGACTTGTGGCCAGTGGAATTGCTGCAGCTCTGGCTCGCAAGAAGTGATGGAGGACTTTACTGAGAACTCAACTTATAGCTGCCTTTGGACTTTTTACGTGCTTCAATCTACCTGAAGAGGATTTCGATCCTTAGCAGAATAAGGTATAGCCACTGCAATCGGCTTTTCTGGGTTGAATTGCAGTTTGAGGCATTACATTAGCAAATACTAGTTTGGTGTATGATTTAAGTGGGTGTCAAATATGTCTACTTTGTAATGAGGAGGTGATTGCTAGAATGGTACATCTGTTCATAGACGGAGATTTAGCAAATCTTGAATGTCTCTTTGGTGCCTGTGATTTCCATTTGCGAGAAGTTTGTGTGCAGCAAAGTACAGTTTTTTTATATGAAAGAGGGAATGTAAACAGTGAAAATGGAATAATGAAATACATACAAACAAAAATGCCACCATTCATTCCCCACCTTTCACCAAATACAAAAACACCATGTTTAGTAGCATGTTGCTCGTCGCAGAGGGCAAATGATGACATGGAGAGACATGAAATTGCAAATAAGGGTGTCAATCAGTTGAGGCAAGAGCTGATTGCAGCACATCTTCAAGGTACTTCTCAGCAGCAGCAAACTGCCTTTTCTTGTCCTCAATAGCCAAAGCAGCCAAAGCTCTGTCCTGCAAAAGCAGAAACATAAACCAGATGATTGCATCACCAGGAGATGAGGACTACTGCAGTTACATACTGTTGTATGACTTCTCTCTGATGAATGAGGAATTACCGGAGGCAAATCTTGATAGCTCCTCAGGGTATCGAGGATGGGTTTTGTTTTCTTCTCCAACTCTTTGCGGTGTTCTGCCATTTCAACCAACACTCCATGGCTTATCTCTGGGGTGTAACCAACCCGATTGAGTGCCGTCTGTCCAATTATTTTTGTCAACATCAGGAAGGTAGAGAAAGCGTGTGCTTCCTTTCAGAATTATACACCGGATAGTTTTGCAATACTAGAAGAAAGATTAATTCTTAAGCTCGATCCTCATGAATCCAATGTGATACGGGGAGAGCAGAACATCTAAATATTATACTCCATTCAGTACAGATCCAAAAGAATGATCATACCTTGTAATTGGCATACTGTTGCATGTATTGGCGTTCCTTTGAGGCCATGACTGCCAAGTTTGTTTTCCAGTTCTCCATTTGAGCCTCACAAGGCGTTACATCATCTTCAAGTTGTGCAAGTGTTCTGCAAGGCTCAGGCGATCATAAATCACTGCAAAAAACAAAGTCCAAAGAATACCAGGAGTTCAACTTCAAATATGAGACTTTTTACCTTTTCAAGTAGGACAGCCTCGCTATTGCCTTCCGGGTGTAATCAAGAAGAATCTTGGAATCCTTCTCCACCTTAGCCCTCTTCTCCTCTACACTAGTCTTCCTCAAGGATATGTCCCCCACGGCTATGAGAAAGCTGCATTTCCACCAATCACCATTTAGAAACTGAAAGGAAGAACGCTGGAGAACCGTGAAATCAACAAAAGGACAGCTCTCACCTACTGAGTTCTGTGTCTCTTACATTCAGTAGATTTGCCACATTAGCAAGTGCCTGAGCGGATGCCACTATGTTTGATGCCAGGCTCTCCTGTGCTAAACCTGAAGCCTCCAAAATCTCCCTCATGCGAGCAGCTGTATCCACCACTTCCAGTGAGTAAAAGCTAGACAGATCAGTTTACTCATTGCATTGTGACCCAGTTCCAGTCCGATACAATACAGTATCACTTTTCTAAGATGTGCATAATATCTACGTCTACTGTGAACACAATCAACCCAAGATCAACAGAAAATTAGGAACTCCGACCTTGAGACCGGTACTCGGCGGCCTTTTGCCGGAAATCGGAGGCCACAATGTTGGCTGCTTGGGTCTTGGCTTGGGAAATCGTGGCCAGATTGTAGAGGCTAGCTATGCTTCGCGAATTGTACTCGAACTCGGGGACTTCTTTCCCTACAGCTTCGAACTGAGAGGTGAGCCACGCCTTCACCTCGGCGATTCTAGCTGCATCGGATCCACTCTTCGATTCGATTGACGGAGCATCCACCAACGGGGACACGATGTCGCTCATCCTGCCCGATTCACAACCGGTCCAGCCGAATATCCAAACCCTAGAATCGAGCTGAGGTCAAGAGGATCGACGTTCAACTGATCGATATGAACAACCGCATTTCATCAAAGAGTCGCACTCGCACCTCAAATTTGAATTAAATTACAATGTGGCCCCTAACGTTTGATGTATTACTGGGCTCTGCAGCTGCCGGCCTGCCTGCAGCGCTGAAGTCCAAAAGGATAGACTAGGGAGTTTACAGTTAAGTCCTTGGCTTTTGATTTTTTGTAATTTAAACCCTTTTGAAGAAAGAAACCATGGTGAAGTGGTTCTGATGGGCCTAAATGTTCTCTCCGATCACTTCCTCCGCCCTGATCCGTCGCCGGCCTTCCATGTTGTGTAACATCAAGAACTCGCAAGGAATCCAAGGACCAACATGCCCGTGACTCAGTCAAGATCATAAGGTTTATGGTACGCCATGAGTGGCGGAGCTCATTATATTCGGATCAGGAGCTGCAGCAACTTGACATGGCAGCCAGTGTATATACACCACCATGTATCACTTTCACCGCCTGATACTTCTCTAGTCTGTAATAAGGTGCAATGGTGGATAACGTTGCCTTTTGAATGTGTCATATGATAATTGCAGAGTTTATTTTCTCCTACGTGTATCAATACTTGCCTTACATAGTAGATTCGTATGAAGAGGTTCGACGGCGTAAAATGATGGGTTTTTCATCATCAGGGAAGATCACTTTTGCGTGATATCTGCCGGGATGTCCGGCAGAGAAGCCAGAGACAATCAATCAATTCACTCTTCAGACGTTTAACCACAACATCACTGGCTGAAAACCCTTACAGACGACCGTTTAACAGCAAAATCAAGTCAGTGGAAAACAAATAATCCAATCTTTTTCGATGTTCATTTCAAAAGATGATAACATGACAAGGTTCATTGCTGCCCAGAGAATTGAACCGTTACCGCTAACCTTGTTCAGAGCGTTGATGAATTATGATGATATACCTTTTTCCCAACAGCAGACACCGGAAAATTTTGCCCTGCCATGATTACTCGAAATAGAACATCCACTACGAGTATGTAATTTACACGTCATGACATTGGAATCCGAATCTAGAGGCAGCAACTCGGGCAACGGATCAACCCATTCTCATTGCAATCCAAGCACCTCCTTAGCCGATCTTCATCCTCATCGAACACCTTCCTACTCCCGTCACAACTCAAGCACGGTATAAACCTTGCCTCCCCACAAGTCTTGCAAACGAGCCCAGGCTCTTTAGTCGGGAATCCCTCCAAGAGCTTTGCCAGTTCCCCAGCCTCGTTCAGCTGCTTTATCTCCTCGGCCCCTCCAATGTGTTTTCCTCTGATGATAACCTGAGGCAAAGTTAGTGCCTTCCCTCCAAGTGCAGTTTCCAGCTCCTTCCTGAGAGAGGAATCCATTGAAATGTCCCTCTCATCAACAGGCACCCTGAAGCTCCTAAGGATCATCCTCACAGAACAACAATCCTCGTATGTCCTACGAATCCCTCTTAAGGAGGTAAAATACAGCAATATCCGATCATCTCCTGCACCCATCAACTTAGACTGGATCTCATCTACACAAGGTGAAGTTCTCCTAGGGAGTGATAGTGATTCCTCCACAGGCTTAGAGCTCCCATTTTGGTTCCAAGCCGCATGCCTAAGGCTCTCATTTTGATTCCAGCCAGAGTGCCTAGAAGACAACGCCCGCCTGTAGCTGTAGACCACATTAGCGTCCATCTTAGATAGCAATGCTTCCTCAGATAAATGCTTCCACAGGGGCTTTGTCTGGGAGGATGGGTCCTTCTTCATTGGTTCAAAAGAATCGTGCATTTTCCTCACATACCCATCAAATGTCGTGAACCTACAGGAGCTGGGCTTCGCCCCGAACTCAAGGGGGCGGACAAAATTGAAGGAACTGTTGGACTTACGAGAGGAGTCGAAGTCGGCGTCATCAAGACCGTCCATGAGCTCCCAAGTATTAATGACGGAATCCGGGGACTGTGAGTCATCTGGATCTGCTAAAGACTGAGTCTTGTTGGTGGCTATCGCCTTCTGGAGTTGATCAGAGCAATCTTGGCCACTCAGGTGAGGGTTCTTGGGGTCAATGAGGAGAAGAGAGCCATATGTAGTGGAGGTGAGGGAGACGAGGTGGTGGGTGTCGCCTTTCCTGAGAGGCGGGTGGTGGACAAGAGGCGTCAGCAGGGAGAAAGCCTTGGGTTTTGGCGAGGAAGACGGGGAGGGCGTGGAGTCGAAGAAGGAAGACGAAGACGGGTCGTCTTGGTTTCTGCAGAGAAAGGTCTCTGGCCTGGAAGCAGTGCAACCCATGAATGATCCCGCACAAATGTGGAAGAAATTGATAGGAAGTCCCCTCCTTTGCTTTCTGTCTCTCTCTCTCTCCCCCTCTCTATCCCTAGAAAGGGTAGAATTTTCTCTTAGCTTCTCTCTCTTTAGCTCAGCTCTAAGCTTGTATACTCAAAGCTAATGCACAGGGCAGAAGATTCAATGCAAAATCTGCACAGTAAGAAGAGGATGGAAGGAGATACTTGGTGGGGGAAGGCGCTTCCAAGATTGTCTTGTTGGGTGGAGGAGGACGAAGAAGAAGACGGCGTAGATATCAAAACTGTTGTTAGGGATATGGGAGACGCAGTTCTTAACAGAGAGTGATATTTTATCCATGAATTGATTGCAGTTGCAGGTCTCTGCTTATATCGGGGAATGTTTAATGTGCAATTATTTAAACCTTTCTTGCTTCCCCCATGAGTATTTCAATTGTATTTCTCTTGTTTTTTAACGAGGAAAGATGCCAAATTTGAAGATCTTTCTGGGTGTGAATCATAATTAAAAAATTAGAGAAACTTTCCTGAAAATTTTGTTCCTTTGCAGACTCAGACCTTTTTCTTCTTTTTACACTGATACCCAAAAATGAATTGAGCACGATCAGTCAAAGTTTGAACTAGATCGACTTAATATAAGATACTATTTAAAACGAAACTATATCAAACCATGTTTTTTAGCAAATATTTGAACTGACCATCATTTTTACCTGCCATGTATGTTCTCTTATCAGTAAAAGAATAGAAGAGGCAGGCTGATATCCACTGGATTGCAGGTTGATATCCTTTGCTGCTGATAACAACAATTCTTCTCATGAGATTCTCCTGCAACTCAAAGCAATCTCCCAATTTAGTTACATCCTTCAGAATTCTTCCATACTACCCAAGAAACTGAGCAATCTATTAAAAGCAAAATTTAATCGCAAAGCTGACAGCTGACTGGAGCATGTGGGGCTCATCAATCAACAATAATGTAATTTTAACTTTGTCTTTCTCTCGTGCCAACTGCAGACAAATAATAACGGAATTCAATCTAAAATAGGCCCGAGACAACTATGGTCATTAATTAGAATATTTGTGGGCATAAATATTTTCGATTCTGTGGTGCAGAAGTAGACCCAGGAAAGGAAGTGAAGGGGGCCCCAAGTTCAGCAATGACAGCAACTGGGGTAGGTATTGGGTTTAAATGCATCTGCAAAAATGCCCAACTCCCATCTGCTTGCTTGCCAGCCACTGAAATGCATTATCAACAGAGGTCATACCTTCATCCGGCGAAAACCACAGCCAGGAGCCTAGCGATGTGGTGATCTGTATATATCCTCCGGATGTTCATACTCGTGCAGCCTTTAAGGTTTCAAGCCACATTCAGGGTTTATTTTAAGGGGTTCCATTGTATCGTTTTCTGATCCAAATGTGGGGAAGAGGAATATGAAAAAGTTGTAGTGATGATCTTTCTTCTTCTTCTTTTTTTCTCGGATGCATTAAACAGATTGAAGAGGACAGCTGAGGGGACTGCCAGCAGTCGCATTCTCTTGGAAAATAAGGGGGAAGTGATGCTCTTTCCCTTACCCCTCACCCACATGCAGCCTGTCGGAATCCAAGTACTGATACATTTCTGAATATGTCAATGAAATGCCCCTTTACCAAATGAATTTGCTGCCCGGTTCCACTATCATCGCAATGGACCAACATCCACAATTTATTGATTTACAGCAGGGAACAACTCGTGGTTTTAGCTGTGTCAGTTTGTAGTAATGGCAGTCCATATAGAAAATAAAGGGCATGGGCCCAACACCGGGCATACCGACATCAAACCTTCAAAGGTGATTGGGACGCATAGCTAGCTGATCAACAATAATTGAGAGACCGAGGGGTTTATACTTATGACTGAAGAGAACCTTCATTCATTATACTGTTATCTGGTAATCTGGTAATGTTGATTTATCTCTGCCCAGCAAGGGAACTTGTCCCCGACCACAAACACATGAGACCGATCCCCTACTCCGATCCTGCTTGCATCCTGGCCGCTTCTTCAGCTTATCGTCCTTCTCTTTAGGCCTTACTTTTGCAGCTTCCCTCTGTTACCCAACTACGACCTGACGAATTTTCTGTCCCTCAGAAAGACCAGCTAAGTCACTGCAAGCACCAAAAGCACTCTCAAAGGCTGGCTAATTGTGTTTCACTGCATCTGCCCTTAGCATCTTCCAGAATACTTTCAGGGCTTCCTCATACTATCCATCCTCAACATATCCCGAGATCATGGTGGTGCAGGATATAATATTCCTCCAAGGCATCTTATCAAACAGCCTCCCGCGCTGTATCACAACTCCGCATAAACCCAGTGATCATGGATGGAATTCCACAAGGGTAGATCTAATCAAAGCCAACTGAGGGCTTTTTCCAGAGGGCATCTTCAGCTGTCACCAACTGTAATAAGAATGACAAGGTGCAGCATGTAGCATTAACGTACTCCACACCTTCGAGCGATTGATATTGCTATTTGCCGCATTGTCGAATACAAGTACAAGCAGTAGAAGCACGTTGTTTTCTAGGGACACAACAATACCTACGAATCATGTCTGTACCATATACACAGTACATCAGTAGGAAATACAGTGGGCCAGAGTCGCCAAAATGCTACATCTTTCGCAACCGCTACAGTAAAATGGAGATGCTTCAGGTTTCACATCTAGCATCATTCACGACCGATAAGAAAGACGGATACAGTCACGAATCCTCCACAGAGACACCCCAGTCTGTTCCCCGATCAGCCGATACGGAAGAGGCCGAAGTTGCCAGATCGGAGGTTGCTGGCGATCTGATCCGCGATGGCCAGCCATGCCTCCACCCAAGATCTCATGTCCAACCACAGCATCTCCGCCACCGTTAGCGTAATACACCACCGCATCGCCATGACGGCAAAGAGGATTTGTGGACTGCTTTCTCTATTCCGATGAGAGACAAAGCGAGAGGAGTGCGCCCACTGTTTCCTGACAGCTATTGCCCCCTAAAATCCACCGCTAGACCTGAATGAACAAGTGGGTGCTCCATGGATGGGCTCGCGTACCAACCCCATAAACTTTTATAGCACATAAACTTCATCATAGCAACCCGAGATTCAATTCCCTCACTCATGACCAGATAATCACACGATTAAATATGGAAGCTATCAAGCTGTACCTTTTATTTATGCATATCTCGCGATATATATATTCCAGATAAGGAAAGCCTATTCAAAAATACGACAAATAAAATCCCTGATTTGTAGGAAAAATCGATTTTGAGATTCAGTGCCAGTGACACAGAAATGTGTCAAAGTCGTCATTGGTGTAAAAAGCAACCAGGGGTTGGAGTTAATAGGCCGGGTCAAACGGGGGCCGCACTGTGCTGTCGGCCCAGGCGGAATTTTCCAGGCTCAGTCCTGAGGATCAAGAGCGAGCTCCATTGAAGGACAACGTAACCCTGACTAGCTTAGTTACAAGTTGAATCAATTTTCGCAATATAAAATTTTCAATTGACAATGCGATTTGGGGTGCATGTGTATGACAAGTCATCGACTTTTGATAAATCCACTTGACTCTCCCTGGAAGAGACTAGTGAGACGATGAATGGCCCGAGACTCCATAATTGGCCACGTTGAAACGGAGCTGCAAAGAAAATTAGACGAGAAGAGTGACAATACTGTGTGAAGCTGTAGAACATTTGATTGCTTTGGTTAAGAAGAGACAAGGATGCAAATATTGACTCTGTGAAGCTCGAGTTCAGCAATGGTGGTTCAGCCTCGTCCACGACTCGCAGTATCTTCACAATGCAGTTGACTATGGAGTATCCCCATTCCCCATCAGCTGTGGACTGGACCATAAACACTGTGCATTGAGCAGGAAAGTTCCGCGTCCCTCGTGAAAGAAATTGTCATGGACGGGAGATGAGCTCCGATGCCACGTCATCTCATCCTCAATTTTGGTCCACAGGCTCTTTGGGCGAACACGTGGACATGTCGTCGGATAAGGATATCTTGTCCGGTTGGTTTCTGCAGTCACCAGTTGCCATCAATCTCGCTCTCTCATCATTTTCGTCAACCGGGTCTGTTTGGTGTTAGGTGGTTTGGTGATTAAAGTGCTGGTTATGGAAATCAATAACTGAAAGAAAGCGAATGACTTTTTCCAATTTGCTCATTGAGGACCTCAAAGATGGTGCCTTTGCCTCTGCAAGAATGCTCTTAAGTCTTAACTAACAGTAAAGGCATGACGTTCTCGACCTTCTGTTGAACTCTTTCTTGATCTTCTCGGCCAAGATCTTGGTTTTCATGGCCATGGGAGTTTTATCTCAATTTGGATCGATCGGAGACACAGTAAAAAGAACCAAGAAGACAAGGTCGCTTTTTCCTTTTTTTTTGCTTTTACATTTTTTGCAGTGAGTATTTGGTGGAAGAAGAATTGAATCACACTCCCACCTAACTGGACTTGCTACCTTTCTTCACCTTTTGACACCCGCCAAAACTTTCCTCCAGCATTAACTCTCGCGTTTCTCTCGCACTCTCTCCCATAGAACGGGACATTGAGCAAACAGTCTCGCAAAGACAATGCAGGGAGGACAGCTGATAGTTGAGGAGAATGCTCATCTCTCCACTGTCCTCACTTGTTCGGCAAAACCCGTAAGCTCAGATCTACCTTACACCGTTGAGATTCCGCAGAATGATGTTCCTTCGCTTTGCTTGCAAGAATGGTAGCAGGATTAGGTTCCCTTCCAATTCCAGCTAAACTGACAGTAGAACAAGATGATAACTGGGTAAGATCTAGTACTGTATCTTCTAAATTTGAAAAACTTTGCTGTGTCTGTTCTGTTCGTGGTCTGGCAGAGCTATATCCCATCACTGACCAAAGTAATCGCCACACTCGGGCCAAAATCGCGCTCTGTTGAGACGATTGAGGCATGTCTGAAGGCAGGGATGTCGGGTAATTCCTCATTGAGTTGCTGCCCATTTTGTGCTGGTTTTTGTAACCTCCATTGCAGATCGCATTCCCGAGTCGCTTTGAATGTTCTCTCGTTGGCCCCAGGTGCTCGGTTCGATTTTTCTTGGCTAGATGGAGACTACCACCAGGAAACTCTCGAGAACTTGAGGATCGCCATGAAAAGCACTAAGAAGCTTTGCGCTGTAAGATCAGTTGCTAGGAGAAGCATTTTGTGCTCTAGCTAGCAGCCTCTTGAATTTGTGAAATTTCGTTTCCTTTTCCGAGATCTCTCCCGTTCTTAAAATGTGTTTCTCTGCATCAGATTATTCTGGATACTGTTGGTCCAGAGCTTCAAGTTTGTAACACGACTGGCAACCCGATCAATCTGGAGGCCGACACCCATGTGATTATCACATCCAATACATCAAAAGAGCCTTCTGCTGAAGTTTTACCTGTCGATTATGCCGAGCTACCTAAGGTCTGTTGTACATTTTGTAATCACAGCTTGTCTTTCAATCAAAAGCAATCTGCACATGTTCTTTACTCCATCTTTGCTGCAGATTGTCAAGAAGGGTGACACCATATTTCTCGGGCAGCATCTCTTCACAGGCCATGAAACATCATCTGTCTGGCTCGAGGTAAATTTGGTCATATCATGTGGATCCATCGATTGATCAGTGCAAGTACTGTTTCATAGTCTTATTATTATTTCTCTTTTATGCTTGATCAATCTTAAGGTCTTAGAGATAAACGGTGATGATATCATTTGTCTCGTGAAGAACACGGCCACACTTTCAGGCTCCATGATCACAGTATGTGTATCGAATGTCAAGATAAATTTGGCCACATTAACTGCAAAAGATAAACAGGTATTGCTTAATCTTTTGCCTTCTTTCACTTTACTGCTAGTGACCGGGCTCAGATTCATACTTTAGCTGCTAAAATACTGTGAAAGAAAATGTGAGGATCTGCTGCTCTTTTCAACACATATTGAATCTTATCAGTCCTATTCCTGCTCTCGTCCCACAACAGATTATCTCAACTTGGGGTGTAAGGAACAATGTCGATATCATCTCTCTTTCGTATACCCGCCACGTTGAAGATGTTCGAGAGGTCCATTCATATTAGATTCCTATATAACTATCACAATTTTTTCCCTTGGATCTCACTTTCATATCTTCTGCACAGCTTAGAGCCTTCCTCAATTCACAAAATCTCAGTGAGACACAAATTTACGCCAAGGTCGAGACTGTGGAGGTGAGCTGATGATGGTTTGATCGTCTATGTTACCGCACATATTCTTCCACTTCTTCAGAGTCATCCTATTGTTTTGGGTTTCCATTGAACCTCATATTTCACTGTGCTGCTGATGACCTTCAATATCACACAGGGTTTAAAGCATTTCAATGAGATCTTGCAAGTAGCGGATGGGATAATCTTCGGTCGTGGAAATCTAGGGATAGATTTACCACCAGAGAAGGTATAGATCTGGAATTACCAGTCAATGATTTGGTTGTAATGCTCAGCATATACTTTTCCAGACTGACGAGGCTTGGTCCTACTTCACAGGTTTTCTTGTTCCAGAAGAGCGCCATAAGCAAGTGCAATCTGGTCGGAAAACCTGTAATTGTTACCCGTGTGGTTGACAGCATGACAGGGAACCTTCGCCCAACTCGCGCTGAAGCAACTGATGTTGCTAATGCAGTTCTCGATGGTCCGTATGCATCTCATACATTTAGTTACATTCTCTCCAATGGAAATCTCATCAAATCCCGGTTCCTCTACCGCCTGTGGATCAGGTGCTGATGCTATAATGCTGGGAGCAGAGACACTTCGGGGACTGTATCCTGTGGATGCCATTAGAACTGTAGGGAGAATCTGTGCCGAAGTAAGTCATTCATGGCTGTACTTAGAAGATGAAACAGATTTTTATCAAAAATGCTGATCGACTGCCTGGACCCGTTTTACAGGCCGAGCATGTCTACAACCACACACTTCATTACAAGAGAATCGTCAAATATGTGGGAGAGCCCATGAGTCATGCTGAATCCGTGGCATCATCAGCGGTAATTCATCATCTGATGAAAACACGGGTTTTTCGTGTCACAACTTCCAATTGATTTCTTGAACCAAATAGCATAACTTATAATGATCTTTATGTATCTTCAAGGTTCGATCTGCTGTCAAGGTCAAGGCTGCAATTATCATTGTCTTCACTTCCTCCGGGAGAGCGGCAAGGTCTTATCATACATGACTTACTTCAGATTTTATCAGAAGTGAAGAAGATACCGAATTCATTTTGTGATAACTAACATGACAAGAAATTGTTGACAGGCTGATCGCAAAATATAAGCCGCCTATGCCGATAGTGGCTATTGTCATCCCTCGTCTCCGAGCCAACTCGCTTAGATGGACCTTCACCGGCTCATCACAGGTGATTCGATAACCTGGCTTTTGTAGCATCCCACCTCTCTTGCCTATAAAATCTGACTCCGAGGTTCAAGGACCTCCCACTGATTCAATGAACTGTTGTTATTCCTTCTGAGTACTGAGAGTTTTGCAATTGATGGCACAGGCTAGACAGTTGCTCGGAGTGAGGGGAGTTCATCCGATTCTGGCGTCCCCGGATGTTGTGAGTACTTCCTCCTTTTCTTTTCCGTTCTTCCTCCATAATCTTCGCTTCGCCTTGAAATCCCACCTCAGTCCATTTTTACAAAACCTTTAGCCGACTCTGAAATACTCGCAATGTGTGTACAGGCCGCGCCGGGAAGCGAAGAATCTGCACTGAGACCTGCGATCGAGCATGGAAGATATGTGGGGTTCCTCAAATCCAATGATCGCATAGTCGTGTTCCAGAAGGTCGGGGATTCATCAGTGGCCAAAATCGTCGAACTCCAGCAGTTCTTCATCTGATTACCCCACAAGAAGTCCCATCCCACATCCCTTTTCTCCAGTTCCAGTCAGTCACTCTGTAACACCAATTGCTGGGGAAGAACGAACAGCGCTTCCCTCAGCTAGGATCTTGAACTGAACAAGATGTCATTGTTATATTTCTGGCTCGAGTCAGAGCAGCAATAAAAGTCCAAGAATCTGATAATACTCTAAATGAGAACGAAACACCGGATCGGAACCATTCGAGAAGAAAGATATGCAGCAGCACAACTGCCTTCTCGTACCTCGTGTTTCTCAAAGATGTCTTGGTCGGGATCCCCACCGACCCGAAAAGGCGATTAGATGTGCAGCAAGAACAACGTAACAAGGGAGTCCAAGAATAAGCTATCCAAGAGACTGTCAGATCATGGAACGGTCCCATATTTTACAACTCTTGTAAATAAATAATGGAAAATTGGCCCATGAAGTAGCCTGCTTTGAAGCGTAAATAGTCCATATTGGGACTGCTGCGGTCCAAAATAAAGTTATTAAATAGATCTCGAGTGTTGGGTCACTAAATTATACATTTTTGGACATTGGACCCCCACTGTCTTGTAGAGACAAGTGGGGTCATGCTTCATGCTTAAGCACATCAATAATCGAAAGATTCCCACATCGAAAGTTCCGACTCAAGGACGAGCGTTTATATTTGCTCACGGCGTGTTGTTGGGCACGACCTTACTTGAACAGGATCTGTTCTATAGGCCCGTGCCTCTGTGTCCTTGAGTTCTAAGGAGACAGGAACCTAAGTCTGGTGGATGAATCATAGTCGTGTGACTAGAGCGAGATTAACAGCACTCCGACTCCTGCCTGGAACCGGAGAGACTTTAGAGGATCGTTCTCAGCCTTCTTCTCGGGGGCTGAGATGGTCACGCGACTGTCTGACAGACTTTCTACCTCCCTTTTTGTTTGGATTTTTTTCTGGCTGTAGAGCATCGTTCTTAGCCCCCGAATCTCGATGAAAGCCGGATACGGTTATAACAAAATTGCTCGAGTTTGATCGGCCTTACAGTGTTTGTCTTTTGCTGTTCTTTCTTTGACCCTTTAACCTGAGACCATCTTCTATCTTGTGGGATATGTATCTGTTGGTTCTGTTCTGAACTTTGTATAAACTAGACCCCAGTGAGAGAGAGAGAGAGAGAGAGATGGGCAATCTGTTTAGATAATCTAGAATATAGATAAAATGCTTCTGATTGTAATTTCCTACTGAATATTAGTTGCTTCAGCAGAGATCCAAGTACAAGGGTTTCATGTCCAGTCCTCCCCTCCTCCCTTCCCCCACCCTCCTATCGTATCAGTAAACAAAACTGGAAGAACTATTATCGTGTGAAGAGATGTATACTCCTAATAAAGAATACCCAAAAGTCAGACAACAGCTGCAACATCACTATATCTGGGTCTTGTTATTTCAGGAGTGAGTACTTCTTCCATGGACTTCCTCTTGTTGCTGGTCTGGTGTTGTAGTTGCTGCTGTTTACCGTGTGATTGGAATTCGACTCCGGACCTTTTATTTGATTCATCTTCTTGATTTTTTCCCTTTTTCTCCTGGCTTTGATGATAATTCTTGAGTTTGGTTCTCATCACGTGAGGCTTCAGCTTGTGAACATCTGATAGTCTCACTGGCTTCAGGAAGAACTCTTCTGCGCCTTCCTCTAGGCACCTGATGAATTACGCCCAAACAGCAAGAATATGTCAGCCTCAGGGATCCAACACCAAGATTCCCAAACCGCACATACTGCTCACTTTCTGCAGGAAGAACAGATCTTTTGATGGGTTTTTGTTTTCTTTTTTTTTTTTACCTGTTTATCCTTGATGGGACATTCTCAGACGACATAATGACCACTGGTATGTTTCTGAGCGACGAAGATTCCTGCAAAACCACAAAGAGAGCACTATAAGACCTTTTTTTTTTCTCAGAGACCTGTCAGCATCATTCAAGGACAGAAATTACGAGTTTGCTGAGACCCTGCTCTGCTGCCTAGTCAAAGTTTTCAGGGGTGATTTTCGGTGAAATTTAAGAAAATTTTGTGCATTCATTAATGAAATTGGGAAAAAAAAGAAAGATCCTGATTTATGCATTCCAAAAAAATGAATCAAACAAGAAACTTCAAGGACATGTTAATTTTGGGAAGAACGCAAAAATATCAAACCTGGGAAGCCCCAAATCCTATACAATCATAGATCCAAACTTTCCATGAAATTAAATTGATGCAGAATCAAATCAAAGAACATGAAGGACCTGTCATATACCTTAATCCTTCTGAGCAAATCATATCCTGTCATTCCTGGCATGCAGTAATCTGTGATTATCAGGTTAACTTCCACTTCCTACACAAGTAAAGAGGGAACAAAACAAGAACTTCAGAAACCCGCAAAAAAGATTGGTGCACGGCCTACTATAGACCTCAATGGATTCAAAAAAGGAAAAGCAAAGAAAAGGCAGGGTAAAGGGAACTGAGAAATATACCTTATGGGTGTTGGATGAGATTGAAGGAGAGTACGGGCTGTTTTGTTCACCTCCAAGAAGGCCCAGAAACTCGAGAGCTTTACTACCAGAATCAACTGTAGTAACTGCCAGAGAAGGGAGGTATCCAAAACAAAACAAGTCAGAAGACAACCACAGGATTCGAAAAGCCCGATTTTAGCTGGGACTCCGTTTCTTTCAATATCTATACCTTGATACGAGGAGGTCTTCAGGAGCCTCTCGATGAGCTTCCTGTCAATGAGGCTGTCATCAACAGCCAGGACATGGAACTGTGACTCTGCAGCTAAACCCATTTGCAGAAAACTGAAAGATTTTCTAGGCCCAGTGATCTCTTCAAGTTTATAAGACAAAGGAGAAGAGGAGAAGATTGAAAAGGAGGGAACTCCTCTCTTTTTTTCCTCTCTCTCTCTCTCCCTCTCTCTTGGTGTGTCCGTTCGGGTTTGGTTGTTGGTTTTTTGGTTCTGGGGATTCTTATTGTTGTTGGAGGAGAAGAGGAAGAGAACTTTGTAATGATAACAGACCCACCAAGATCCACACCCAACAAAGCAAGATCTGACCAGATTTGATATCGCCCCCAAAATCTTCCAAATGTTTCCCCCAAGCTGGTGTCAATTTACAGGACAAAGGAAAGTTTGTGCCAAATAGACAGACAGACAGAACAAGTGGAGAAAGAAATTCAATCAATAATAACGTTAAATTTGATCACGTCCTCAATTCTACCAAGTAACTTTGCCCACTCCAACCCCGTTAGTTAATCGAGAAGATTGATGGTACTGAAGAGTTTTTTTTTGCCTATCCAGTGAATCCATCCGGTTCAGCTCGGATTGGTCAGCGTGGATTAGACCCTGTAGCAAGTGGCAGATGCATATTAATTATATGGAGGGTATCTTCTGGGATGAGATGTGATGCAGGGTGGCTTTTTTTTAATTGCTAATGTGAACCAGACTACAGTTAACAATTTTTTTTATTTATTTTGAGTAAGTTGAATCATATTTTAAGATTAATTTACAGTTAAATTAAAATTTTTAAAATATTTTTATCGACACCTTCAACATAATATTCGATTCCAATTAACATTGTACAATACGAAGAGTGGGTAAGTTTTTATTTTTTAAATGATCATTAAGAAAATTAATTAATATTTTTTTATTTTTTGAGGGAAGAAAGTAAAAGCCAAAAGAGGAGGGTGAAAGGGGGATGAGGGTAAGGAGGGTGGGACCCAACCAAATCCCCTCAAGATACAGGTGATGTCATCATTCATACCCCCCCTCCTTACTTTCCCCCACCGCCACACTCTCCTTTTTCCCTATAAAACAAAATAAACGATAAATTCATATTGGAATTTTTTTTTCTCTCATATTCATCACCCCTGCCACATGATGACCCACCTATTCTACCAATTCTACATTCTTTTAATTTTTATTAAATTTAAATTTAAAATTTTACATATAAAAAATAAAAAATTATCTTAAGTAAATTTATATTGATACGTTCTTTTCTTATGTCTGGCACCTCCTTCCCTAGTGTGGGGAAAAATAGTTCTATAATACATAACCGCATAACACGTCTTATCGTCACTTCAATAAGATCACGGGATCTTCCTGAGCATAATCTCTCTTTGGTGGACTAAGATGGAAAAGGCAATTCTTGTGCATACCCAATAATACTATTTATTATTATTATTATTATTCAGCATAATAATTTTCTTCAACCAACCAGAGTGTGCGAAGGTGTGGAGATGTTCTGTCACGTGAGACTGGGAGGATCTATCGAAAGGAGGATTTTGCTCGTGGGCCCCACTCTAGATCTCCCCCGGTTTTGTCCTCCCGATGCTCCTGCCTTGGGCCAGTAGCACTTCCACACCGCCAATCAGTTAATTGATCTCTCCGGTCCGGTTCAAATGAGCTATTACTAATTAGCTCGGGTCGAGTCAGTTCGGTCCCATCGGGTAGAACCGCCATTCAAGAAGGGAAAAAAAAAAAGGCGTGCTCGATGGTCTCGATCAACCCACGTGGGATGATGGAATCGACATGTACTTTCCACTCTCCGCCTGTGATGTGACGTAGTATAAGTGCAATTCAACAGACGGGTAAAGTGAGTATTATTAATAGGGTTGCTCACCAAACCGAATCTTGTTGAACCGTTAAAATGGTTCAATCTAGTTCGGACACTATACCCTCGAACCATAACCATTACACAGTCATCGAATCAAATTGTTTCGAATCCATTCTATGGTTCGGTTAACTTGTTCAAAATATTTTTAAAAACATATAATTAAAAATTAGTAAAATGAATATAAATCGAATTAAAATCAAACAAAAACCATATTCAAACATTAAAAAATGAAAAAAAAACATAAAAACAACAAAAATAAAATATTAAAATCATAAAAACTTCAATTAAAGATAAATTAAACATATAATATTAAGAGTAATGAATATATTTAGAATGAAATTTAGTATTAAGTTATAGAAAATATGCTATATAATAAAAAAATAATCTATATTTAACTATTTTTAAATATTTTTAATAGATTTTTATTTTTATTTTTATTATATTTACAATACTTAAAATATTTTTTTAAAAAAATGATTTTGCAGTATGAACTAATTAACTAAAAATTTTGAATTTAGTAACCAACTGTATTACTTTACCTTAAAAAATTGTATTATATGAGAACTAATTCGTCTCGAACTATTTTTTGTTTGGTTCGGATCCGGTTATATGGTTCTCTATGTACAACCCTAATTATTAACCAAGCCAATGCTAAGCCGCAAGCTGAAATCACTGAATCACTTTTAATCCCATTTCCATTCGTCCGCCAAAAGACATACGCCGAAAACCTACTACGACAGTAAGGCTGGTAATTCGTGTCGTATTATATTTAGACGCGTAATATATAAACAGGTATGGAAAAAAAAAACTCAACCCATTTAATTCATATAACCTAAACGTATGTAAAACATTAATACACTTTATATGACAAGTTGAATTAACAATACACATGACTAAATAAGTGAAATGTGTTAACATATTCAACATATATTTAAATGTATTCAATTAGATAAGATTAATAATGTTTTATTAAATTATGCATGTGTATTATCGCTAAATCCGAACTCATTCCACTCCGTGCCACATCATATCGTGTCAAAAATTGTTGACGTTGAGCAACGGAGATGAAGCGGCCCACAAATACGGTTGAACGATAATCTTATTTCACACGATCTGGGAATATGAATGTGATCTTACTTTCTATGAGACCGAGCAGGAGCATCGGGTCCACGCGGGAATCGACACCTCTATCTTTGAGGAGACAGGTGGAAATGGTGCCATATATGCCAACAACAGCCTGGCTGTGAATGGTGGCTGCCTGCCCTTGACCAATGACCAGAGGAACCTCCCATGTTGCCACCACTTGCCCTCGTGCTTCACGATCACTTCGACGCCACCCCCCCTTAACAAAATCCACCCTGGGCTCACGTCCCATCTAGAACTATTCGATCCAATTACGATTTGACACATTAAGTATAACGGATCAGTTTAGTTATAGGTTACAGTTCATGAATATGTGAACCGGCTCGAAAGTGTTCATAAGCGATTATTTATCTTTTTTTCCTTCAAATTATTTAAAATATTTTTTTTTAATTTTTAAATTGAACAAATAAAATCTAATTGTTAATTTGTATGATTTTTACCGGTTTGGATTGGTTTTGCAACAGTTCCAACGGTTTAACTAGAAAATTTGCCGGACTTATTCTGGTTCAATCGGCATATTTATTAGACTCAACCTGCAACTACCCCTCAACTCAGTGGGTAATTTCTGGTCAAATCAGCCCGTTTAACCCCTTGAGTCCAATTCATGTTAATCTTTATTTAATAAATATATACTCTGGCATCATATTTCACTGGAAAAAAAAATTATTTCATTTTGATGATTGGTGGTGGGGGGACAAATACACTATAATCCGTGGTGCTGGAAATTTATTTAACACGTGGGTACATGAATGCGGTGGGCCAAACCTAACTAAAAGACACGTTCTATGCGATCGATGGATCAGCAGCCCCTCGACAGAATTATGTCCTAGCTAACTCACTAGACAACAGCAACAGCAACAACACGTTGGATTAACTCATCAAAATAATGTCGCATTTATTACAAAAATAATAATTTGCTAACTTGATTAGTGGTTTTTTCCTTACGACCCTAAACAGATAATTTAATAACCAAATTTTAAATTATGAAAGTTGATAAAAGTTTTTTCAAGAATTCTGATCTAACCATAAATTAATCTTAAAATATGTTTTAATTAATTTAAAAATATTAGATCGTACACATAAAAACAACATTTGCCCTTCATGCACGCACGGGTACCTTTAATCAAATCAAGTCGATTTTCTGGATATAATAATCTAGACTGTCTGCAAAAACATATGTACTTCTTTATAGGTAATATTATAAAAACATTTTTACACACACGCATATATATATATATGTTTACAGAATTCACTTGCCGACATGGGACATTTAAGTGCATTATTGTAAAGAGAGTATAGTATAAAAATATTTAATTTAATAATTAAGAGATTATAAATTTAATTTTTATTGTGAAATTTTTATATTTTTTTATCTACTCTTATTATTTTTATTATTTTATTCTAAACTTATAAGTAACATATATTATCGAAAGAAAATATTAAAGTCGAACACAATTCCATCTTTATATATGTACATATTTCTTTCCTTGATAATTAAGTGATAATCAATGCCACTATGTCGAGAAACATTGATCGGTGCAAGACAAGGAGATTTACATTAAGATTAACTCTGTCTCCAAGTGATGAAGATCGGGAATATATATGATGATTCATATACTTAGAAGTTACCTATCAATCTAGATGAATTTTTTAAATAACAGAAAACTCGTGGATAAGTCTTAATACGTATTAAAAAAAATTAGACCATATTGGGTCGACAACCTATGACACGAAAATGTCAATAGAGAAAATCCCTTAGTGAGGCCAATTGGGATTTGGTTTATATTGAACGAATGATTCGCATAAAATGGAATAAAAATCAAATAGGAGGGCCCCTACCAAATCTCTTGAAATCAATCGACGAGGATCTTGGGACTGGGACACAGCAAGGCGACACAGTTTGGACTGTGCATCCTCCACCCATCAACTTGCTCCCTAGCGCCATCATCCCCGGACCCAGCACCTCGAGCCAAGCTGTGGGGGTCAATGCATGCTTCTCCTCCATTCTGCGAGGGAATATATAATTCTCTCGATAATTTTGAGTTTTATAAACTAATAAAATTTATATCAGGTTAACTGATCAAATGGACTCTAATATGGAGTAATTGTGATTTCTCAAATTTTCTTGTGTATAATACAATTTTATATAGAAAAAAATTAAGATAAGATTTATAAATTTAGACAAAGATCATGTACTATCATCTATTAATTTAGAGGTTTAGATGGAATCGGGCTACGTCTTATGATATTATAAATAACTCAATCCAGTGTTCTTTTTTTTTTTTTATTTACATGTAGAGTGTTGCCAATTTATTTCATATCCTCACCCACCAAACAAAATTAGTGATAATTAATCCTCTCATTCTTGAATAATCTTTCCGTAATTATTCATCATCTTCCTAATAATCTTACGTGATTATTCACTTGCTTCCTAGCCACGCACCATCGCATACATTCATGATTAACCAGCAATTACCACTGCACAAGTGACTGATCGATGAATTAGAATTTAGGATGGTGTCGACAAGGACGGTCCCAAGCGTGGGTCTTTCGGTGGCCTGCCAGTCGAGGGGACTACAGGATCGTGAAAGAAGCTTCACTGAATCACTGATGCTATTCCCAGAGAAAGGAAAACAGATTATGGAAGCTGTTTTCTATGGCAGAAGTGGCACAGAAGATCTCAATGAAGGCAGCATTTCCGCTCGGTGTGGACATATCAGCCTTGTTGATCGAATAGTCATACTGTCATAGGGCGTTGTGGTACTTAGTATGAACACGCCGTGCAGATGCTATTCTGAGTGTCGCCATGGAGGGCGCGTCTCCGACCGCCAAAAGCAGCGGAACCGCCATGTTTCGAGCATCCCCAGCTGGCACTCCGTCCCAAAATAAGCCTTCACATCACCCACAAGTCTCTCACATCCCAACTCCTCGAGCGTACACTTGGCAGTGAGCACAGAGATTGCAGGTAACCCTCTCTGCCAAGAATGGAGTGTAGGGGGAAAACCGTTGATGCCCGGGGAGCTCGGAACGGAAATAGGAGGTAGGAAGGTGGGATTGGAGAGGAGTCCGTTTCCTCTTTTTGGCTCGCTCTCCCTCTTTCTCCTGCATTGCGCAGAGGAAGTTTGGGGATAACTGACGGGGGAATCTTAGAAAAAGGGGGACAAGTGAAGGAGGATTCTTGAGGGGGAGAGAGACAGAGAGAATTCTTTGTGTAATATCAAGTTCTCTTCTTCTTCAGCTGAGGGATCGATTCAATCGAATAGAGTCCCCGCTGTCGGACTGATTCTCTCGAACCTCCCATTGCTGTTGGTCTCCCCTGAATGCTTCCTCCCAGTGTTCAGGGTCCGTCTCGCTTCTCCTCTCCTCTTCCCACCTGTTTGGTTGCTGAAACTTGGCCCTAATTTTGATTTGATCTGCTAGAACTTGCAGAAAATCGTGGATTTACATGCGGAGGAGCGAGGAATCTGCAGGTCCGTCCGACGCCCTCTCATTGATTCAGGCCATCTCTGATAAATTATACAAGCAATTGATTTTCGCTTCATTTTTCAGGTCATAATTCATATGCAGATATTGAACAATGAACTCAAGAAGATTGGGATGAATTGACCAAAGCTTTTCGCTGTCACGAGCATGTCAATATTGAGGAAGCAGTGTCCATTGCCTCTGGCTCCTCCAATATTGGTTAGGAACTAAGAAGGTCATAACTTTTTAACTCTTATTGAATTGATGATTTGATCTTGATCTCGACAAGTCGACCCCATGTGCTCGAGGCTGATGGGAGATATCCTTGTGGTGTTGTTTGTGTCTAGTTTGTGATGGCTAATCTACTCAAGAAGATACATTTTGCTGGGAATGTTCTGATCTGACCATTGTAACCACTCCTAGCATGCCCTCTTGCTGTCGTTTTTCACTTCCACGAGAAACTCTTCGCAATGGCGGTCGCTGTCAGTCATCACCCGGGATTCAGACCACTGAACCAATCTCAAAGATGCAAACTCCATTCCTTCACTAACCTCGACTTCGCACAAGCTGATCTCTCCCAATCCAGCTTTGCCCACCGTTCCTCCTCGGAGCAAGCCTTTGTGATCACAAACGTCCACAGGTGCTTCTCCACCCCATGCCTTTCCCTAACTTACCAGGTGGAGGAAGACTTCGACATGAACCCAAGGATCGAGATTCTTGGAGGCAACAGGGACCCTAGAGCCCGTGCTCTGGTCGTGGAAGTTGCTATTGCTATGGCCTCGGGCATCAGAACTGTACCCGTTTCAGAAGGGCTGGGTGGGGCTTACATCTTTCAGGGGAGAAATGATCACAGCATTGCCCTTGTGAAGCCCATCGACGAGGAGCCCTTAGCATTCAACAACCCGAAAGGCTTTGGTGGCCTGATGCTGGGCCAGCCTGGGCTGCAACGGTCTGTTCGGGTCGGGGAAACAGGCATCAGGGAACTGGCTGCCTACCTCCTCGACCATGATGGGTTTTCTGGGGTCCCTGCGACTGCTCTAGTCAAAATTTCCAATGTCCCATTTTATGTGAACAATGCATCGGAGTCATCCCCTACAGCTTTCAAGATTGCTTCCCTCCAGCGCTTTGTGGATCATGATCTGGATGCTGGGGAGCTCGGCCCATCTAGCTTCTCCGTGGCTTCGGTCCACCAGGTTGGGATTTTCGATGTGAGGCTTCTAAACCTTGACCGGCATGCAGGAAATATACTTGTGAAGAACTACGTGCAGGGGAATTGCTCTTCAGGGTCCCTTGAGCTCATCCCGATCGATCACGGCCTCTGCCTCCCCGAGTGGCTTGATGATCCTTACTTTGAGTGGCTCCATTGGCCGCAAGCCTCTGTGCCATTCTCGGATTCGGAGTCTGAGTACATATCTAACCTCGACCCGTTTAAGGACGCGGAGTTATTGAGGGCTGAGATTCCAGATCTCAGGGAGTCCTCCATAAGGGTCCTTATTGTTTGCACCATTTTCCTCAAACAGGCTGCTGCTGCTGGGCTCTGCCTCGCTGATATCGGTGAGATGATGACTCGTAGCTTCTCGGGCGAGGAAGAAAAACTGAGCTTCTTGGAGAACTTCTGCTTGCAAGTGAAGGCAAACATGCACAGTTGTTTTGTCTCCGATGAGGATGACCATCGGCGGGGCGAAGAAGACGATGCCGCCGAAGTGATTCAGTTTGATATTGAAATTGAAGGTGCTTTAGACGAGGAACCGGATTCGGACAAAAGCCCGTCCAGAATCCTGAGGTTTTCATCGCTTAAGTCCACGACTACTCTTCTCGAGCTGTCTCTCACTCCGCTGTGCGAGGAAAACGACCGGCTAAGTCCGGAATATGATGTCAAAGCCATTGAAGGAACTGTTGGTGTGAGTGATACGTGCAGAACTGATACGTTCAAGAAGGGAGGATTACCTAGGAGCATGAGCTTCCAAGCACAGAAACATGTCAATGACAGCGGGGGCATCTCCTTCGGGGACATGACCGATGATGAATGGAACCTTTTCTTGGAGAGTTTCGAGAGGTTTTTGCCCGAAGTCGTCGAGAACTCGACTTGCAGGGGGTTGAAGCAGCGGTTGGGATCCTCCTGCGAGTTCTGAGGTAACATCCAAAGTAAAAAAAGGAACATACTAACAAAAACAAACGATAAAAAGCTTCGAAACCGGCTCGCTCGCTCTCTCTATCATTGTCAGCCGAGCGAGTTAAAAACCTTTACTAGCAATGTAGACTGATTGTAGATATAAGGTGATAGTTTAGGGCATATGACTTGGAAAAGTGATGGCGGACAAGAGTTTGAAGGGCCATCCTTTCCTTCATCTCGCTGGTTGTACGATAATTTGTCCTCTTGGATTTTTCTTGCTCATGAGCAAATTCAAATGTAATGAACATTATGCTATTGATGCAAATGGATGGTGTATATATATATACATACATACATATCAAGTGAAATTTTTTGGCACGTGCTCTTATGATGTCACAAGAACCCTCCTTATTAAAGAATTCTTTATTAAAAAATTTTATAATATTCGAATTGTTTAAAATGTCCCATGAATTAGTGGTTGCTTTCTATCTCATGGTCCTGGTTTGCATTCAGACGACGTCGTGGAAATTAAATTGTCCCCTGTTGGGTCGTATTTTTAGTATATGGGCCTTCGGCTAGGCCCATACGCAAAGGCCCATATACTCGTCTCCTAATTTATTATAAAAAATAAATAAAGCAAAAGGGCAAAAAAAAAGGTACCAACTCCACCAATGAGATCGCGCGTAGTCACTCCGTGCTCGTTAAAGGCTTCCTCAGCTTTAGTCACACCGTCGCTGTTTTGGTTTCCTTCTCTCTCTATCGCTGCGCTTGCGATCACCTGTGAGGGAAGACGAGTCTGCCGGCGGCATGGCGGTCTCCATAGTCGACCACCAGCTACCCGACGACACCCACAACCGCTACGACGTGACCTTCTTCGACCACCGAATCCCCACCCTCCTCACCCACTCCCCCACCCTCGTCTCCTCCTGGCTCTCCCAGCTCCCTACTCCCCCGCTCCTCGTCGGCCTCGATGTCGAGTGGCGCCCCAACTTCTCCGCCAGCTCCGACCACCCCATCGCCACCATCCAGCTCTGCACTGCCTCCTCCTCGTCCTCCGCCTCCGGCTCATCCTCCACCTGCCTCATCTTCCAGATCCTCCGCTCCCCTCACGTCCCCCAGCAGCTGACCGACTTCCTGGAGAATCCTGCCAACACATTCGTAGGCGTGGGGATCGCTGAGGACGCGGAGAAGCTGCTGGTGGACTATGGCCTCAAGATGGGGAATGTGGTGGATCTGAGGAGCCTGGCGGGGAAGGAGCTGAAGAACGCGGGGCTGAAGAAGCTGGTCAAGGAGGTGCTGGGGAAGGAGATGGAGAAGCCGAAGAGGGTGTCGAGGAGCCGCTGGGACAACCCGTGGCTCACCCCCGCTCAGGTTCAGTACGCTTGTCTCGATGCTTTCCTCTCCTTTGAAGTCGGCCGGTCCTTGACTGCAACTGCATCAGCGCCAGCAGCAGCAGCAGCAGCAGGTGGAGATGCAGTGGCCATTGCTTGATCAGATATCCGGTTACTGTTCAACCCCATTCTCCAGCGGGTATAAGTTGGAGGAAGAGATTGACCTAATTGGGATTATACCCCCCAAAAGAATGTTGACAGTCTTGATGATTAAGTTATCTTGTTTGAACATAACAATGGAGGCAGCTTTGATTAATATGTTGTCCTGGTATTGTAAATTTCATTGCTTTCCGGTCTATTCTTACCCTTTTTCATCATGATCATAACAAATAAACCCATGAACGATCCGAAGGCAAACACAAAAAAAAAAATATATATATATATATATATATAGACAACCGAACTATTTATAGTCTAAGTAGCGAGAAGAATGAACGATTAGTTATCAGTCTGATGTGAAACAAGAACTTGCTCTACCATCCAAACTGCCCTGCATATTTGATATGGACACCTGGATGTGGAGATTTAATTGGTTGCGCAACATCTATTTCATCAAAGAACGGGCACTAACCTAGGCTAATTGGTGGAAACCTTGATGAGCTCTGCCCTATGAAGAACCAGAGGTTCCGGGACAATCGATCTCCCCATCAGTCGCGCGGAGCTTGCAGTAGTATCCCTTTATGGTGGGCTTCATCTTCAAAGGGTCCATCCTCATGTGTGGCTCCTGTTTTCTCATGCGAACTGGCACTGTCGAGGATTCCCTTGTCTTTAGCGATTCACTGCTTGTTCTTCTTGCAGACAAGACGTTGCACATGATTCTACAGGTAGATGCAGGCAAGCAGTTACAGGAAAGCGGCCAGTCAGCAGTTGCAGACTTAATTTGCCCACAAGGCTTGCTTCCAGGTGCTGCTGGTATACAGAGAATAAAGCCGACAGCCCGACATTGTCGTGGGGAGGAGCTCATCTATGGATCGACCTGAGCTGGCCTTTCATAACATTTCACGGATATCTCTATGACTTGCTGATGCCCTTTAGATCAGTTATTGCCTTCCAAATTTTGATCCATTTGGCTTATGGGTCAAGAAAACATTTTCTTACTGGGCAAGCTTCAATACTGCAGAGCTTGACGAAACACAATTCAGAAGCCTTGAATCAAAATAAGGAATGCAGGATTATACCAAGAGTCGAAGCTGCATTGATAATGATTGAACTTCTAGCCGGTGATTGCTTAAGAAAGGTTAAGATCATCTAAGCTTTAGTCGGTAGAAAACACTGGATCTGAATCTGTATCCACTGAGTACCCAGTTCAGGTTTTGGGAATTCTAAATGGTGATTAGTATACACTCAAGCGGACTTTTACATAGAACTGTCGCATCCCAATGCTGGCCTACTACGCCCTTCGAAGCCAATTAGGTTTCCTATTCTCTATCATGGAGGAAGAAAAGAGCCGAAAAATGGCAGTGTATGATCAGCGTGGAATCTCAAGACTCTGATCTAATGGGGACAGCGAAAGACGGTAACGTCCTGTTGACATCACACGGGATCTTGCATCTCTTCCTCTCCAATTCCTACAAACTCGAGCACTATTCAATGGATACAGGATCCACTTTGCTTCATCTGTCCCGGAACCGTGTACTTCCACTGAATTCAGTGGTGCGGTTGCATCTTTGCTTTGTAAACTGATATCCATTACAAGTTCAGCTTGAAAAGCTCATGGAAATCATTGCTCTCTTGCCACATATCAGCATGAAAGGTACGAAACTACAGGATAGCCGGTGGAGTTTTTCCTTGGATCCTGCCCCTGGCGATGTCTGTGGTTCGGATACGGGGCACGTACAAAATCCAAGAACTCTGTGTTGGCTAGAATTGACTTGGGAGACACAAGGGAGAGAGATGGAGTCGTCCTCGCATTTTCCCCGGTTCCTCCCGATCTCCACAAGTGCAATACACAGCAACACCAGCGATTTTACTTGAGCAACCAAAATCGTAAAAATTTCCTCTCACCCAAAAGGAAAGAAAAGAAAATGGAAAATATAAAACTTAAGAAGCTTCGATTTCCCTCCATGCATAGCCAGCTAATTGGTTCCTCTTCCTCTTCTCCTCATTATGAACATTTGTCTCCTTATCTGGATACGTGTTCTATGTGGATCAATTTGGTTTCGGTGCTTCCTTGGCTATCTGTCACTTCAAGCTGTTCGACTGGAATGGCAACAGCGACCGCTGTCACCGTCAGTGAAGGGGTGGTTCGATCCTTTTGCATCTCGATGTCGTCATTATTATCTGCCCCAGTTTCCATGACCGCCTCAGGAAGAATCTCCTCTGGTTCTTCCCCTTTGTATTCCTTGTATTTTCCCCACAGGACAGAGTACAGGCCCACCGCTATTAAGACCGCACCAAGAACACTGTAAAAGGAAACAAAGAATGTTATCCTTAAATAGACACGCACCTGCAGCTTAATCATGAACAGGTGAATGTTGACAAGACGGGGAAAAACCGTACCCTCCGACATAGATCTTCTCAGCGAGGATGAAAGAACCCATGATTGCGACTATGATCATCATCAGAGGGCTAAAAGCTGTTACAAAAACCGGGCCCCTTTTTTGCATGACGAGGCCCTGAACGTAGTATGCTATGCTTGAGGAGACTATTCCCTGCACGAAAAGATCCGAAAACTACCATCATTTTCGAGTCCAGATCTTGAGGGAAGCATTAGAACGTCAGTAAGTCATGGCATGTTACAGCATAGGCAGCAGCAAAAAGATTCATGTCCCAGCCAATGGACCAGACAGATGCCTTGTGTTCCATAACAAATGTGACGGCTGTAGACTGAAGCGTGCCCATGAAGACCACCAGCGCTGTAAGCGACAATTGAGCTGAGTACCTCTTCAGTGTCACCGCCTGCAACGGTTTTCCTTTTAACATATTGAATACTGTAAAATAATTTCGCACAGACTGATGTTGCCACTTAGTTACCTGAAGGATGAAGAAAGAAGCCCATGCAAGGGTGGCGATTATAAGGAAGATGGAGCCCTTAACCCAGTCCTCGTCTGTGGCATTGGCAGGGACATCGGAAGTGGTGTGAGCATGGACATTCCCCGACCCCATGAAATTTATCACACTGCCCTTGTATAGTGTCATCAGCATAGCTCCTCCCACTGTCACCACAGTTCCCACCACCTTGGCTTGGCACCTCACTCTCTTCATGTCCAATTTCTCAATCCTGATTTAAAGCAGACCGCACATTCGTATGTAAGCTAAGCTGGTGTACTTAAATTGCCACAAGAATGGAAGTGATCCAAGAGGTTGTAAGCTCAGTTAGGAACCTGCAGAGGACTGCCATGACAAATGTCATAGCTGGGAGCATGTTGCTCATGGCACAGGAGAAGGTTGGTGAAGTAAGCTTCAACCCAGCATAGTATAAGTTCTGATCGATGACTGGCCTATGGGCAAGTTAAAGAACGAGATCATGAAAGTGTTCCATGATGCACTGGGTATATGCAAGCTACATATATGAGAAGGATACCCCAGAAGACCGAGGATGAAGATCTGCACGGATACGAGAAATGTCATCTTTGGCCTCACTTTCCTGGAATGCAAAAACATGAGTTTCAGTCAGATAAGTCTGCAGACAATAGAGCACAGGAGAAGCAGCGCCCAACGTTCAAAATCCATGTTAATGACGGAAAAATATTGCAAGCTGTTGTAGTCACCTTTCAAGAACGAGGGCAAATGGAGCTATAACAGCTGTCGCAAAGGCGTGCCTATAGACCACGAGCACATAATGGCTCATCCCTTGGTTGAGGGAAACCTTGGTGATGATGTTCATCCCTGCGTAGCCAAACTGGAGAGACACCATGGCCACGTAAGGCTTCGAACTCTGCAAGAAGCTGCTTAAACATCCTCTTCCCCCCATCTCTGCAGCTTTCTATCTCCAAGAAGGCTTCTGCCAGGGAGGAGAAGCAAAGGGAGGGAGATAGAGGAAGAACACAGCACGTCAAATGGCTTAATGTGTTGTGTGTCTCCTAAGTGAGAAAGATGGTAACTCGGCCGTGTATTTATGGGCCCCGAGGTTGAACTAGGTGCCCAGCTATATCCAGAAAGCATGTTGCTTTTCTCACGTGTAAGAAAAGAATATAATGGGACAGGGCAGCAAATGGGTAGGCTGTTGCTGGGCCAGGTTCCCCATTAGTTTCAACTGGTGTAGATAGTGGCAAGCAATTGCGGAGAGCTGGGCAACAATGGCGGGCTACAGTGTAAAAAGAAAGAACCACAGTTACAACACGATTGTCTTGGGGTTGCCAAGGGAGTTGGATGACGAAAGGAACTGTCTTTGTTCCCTCGTTCTCGGTTCAGAAGGGATGACAGATGAATTTCATTTCATATAGTGTGTCCTGCTGTTAGGCCATTAATACGTCTACTGTGGATCGAGTTCCCAGCTCTTGCCTTATCTACTCACTGATATATGGTATCAGTGTATGTCACTACTGTTTCTTGCTGCCCAAATGAAGTAATTCACTTGGCGACAAGATGCTCCGAGTGTACAAAACTTCCCGCAATTTGGAGCACGCATGGCCGCGTGGATAACATGGAAAACAGTAACGAGGAGGATCGCAATTTTAACCCCGAGTAGAAGAGGGGAAGAGGCCAACTGAAGCCAAGGATCCAGACAGGAAGATGACGTTCATGGAATGAACCGGGCTAGGAGAGACTGGCAAGTTGTGGCCTCCTAATCACGCCCAATCACAGCGACACGAAGGACGTGGGATTGCATGTGGAACAGCGGCGTCCACCCGCCACAGGACTATAGTGCTTTGATCCGCATGAAAAATACATGTGGGTAATGCAACTGGATGGCGGATGAATAGAGTCGTATATCGAGTGAACTTGTCAGTGCTCGTTGTTACTGGTTGGACCAGGGAATAGAGTGCCCAGTATTATTGGCACAGTAGGCGGACCCAACTAACCTGTTTCTTTTCCGTCGTCTGTCTTATGAACCGTGAGCTTGTATCCGTTCTCATCCCTAGCCGGCTCCTGTCACAAGACGAACTTTTCCGATCCCATTTCCATCTTGATGTCTGATGTTGTTTTGAATCACCTGCAAATCCCTTGGGGCAGATGACGGACGCATCAACGCACTATCTGTATGGCAAAAGAATATCCCTTCCCCACAGCAAATCCCCCACTAAGGAACCCATTCATGCATGCCGTGTCTGTATAAACAATGAATTTGGGACAAATTCGATGTTGTTTTATTCCTAAAGATCAGTCAGTGATGATCGACATCACCAGCACCAAATAAGTTAATTAATCGACCCTTTGGGGAGAAGGGATTCGATGAAATCTGGCCTTTCCAATTGATCGATGCACCATCCCCCCTCCAGCAAATTCTTGGATCCGAATCACATGAACAAAGAAAATTTATCGTTATAAGAGCTGAATCCTTCAATAAATCGATTGTTAGTCTCGAACTCGGAATAATTAACATCCACTCGATTTCTCAGGCATAGGAGGAGATTTGAAAAAATTTTGGCCTTCTTCCCCATCACTGTCGATCATGTGGAAAACAATTGTATCTCTGCCATGATTGTAATTGATTAATGCAGAGGTCACCCAAGTTGAATCCTTTGACATAAAAAAAGACAAGGAAAGGGAAACCCATTTATGGTTTAGTGGTGCGGCTTCGTTTTTCCACAAACAAGCAGAGTTTTGTCTTATGTACAAAATCAGAGGATAATTTTTTTTTAAATGTCTCAAGAAAAAAAAGAAAGAAAGAAGAAGAAGAAGGAAAGAAGGAAGCAACATAAGCTCTTTGTTATGATGAATATGGATGCTGGGCGGGGAAACTTAGTCTGTGAATCCTTCCGAGCAGTTGGATCAACGATTAGGGTTGTGCCTCGTGTTGATCCGATGGCTCTGGGGTTCGTGAATGCCCCATCAACTGGACGGCAGAGTTTTCCACGGCTACTAAAGGTCAGATGGCCAAGATAACAAAATATGCATCGACTGTGATTCAATGTACCGTCTTGCAATCTTCCTCCTCAGAGATCAATCAAAGAATCAATCTATACCTAGCCACCTAGACTTGTGAACTATCTACTTGGTGAAATGAAGCTCCTCAGAAAGACAGTAAGCAAAAATTTACATGGATCTCGGCATGATCGAATTTATATGTGGAGGATCAGGCTAGCCCTGTCGGGTTTTTCCTTGAAAATGATATCGGGGCAATAGGAACATACCGTTCCAATGCTCCACGAATGAGACAATATTTCTGGCTTCTGCTTCGGGGTGATGCCACTGAGCATTCTCCAATATGATTGATGATTCATTCCAAGGGATCCCATCAATAAGATGGCAGCAAATGAGGTGGCAAAACGGTTACAGCATCTCTATTAGTGGCCCTCGCTATCTCATTTAGCAGTAGAATGAACAAGCCTCTGAAACTTGCCTGAGAGCTCCTGGTAGGATTCGATCTCAGATGGCTCAACTTGCATAATCGCTGTCCTAAGATGCTCGATGGTTACTGCAGAAGCATCAAGGTCCTCCTGGTAATGCCATTAAAAGCCAAGAGTGAACAAAATAAGTAACACAGTGGTATACAATTCACTCTAGCGGACGATTGTGGGGGACGAAAACTCAGACAACCTGAAGAGCTGTAATTGCTGCCTCCCTGCAGATAAGAGATATATCTGCCCCAGTGAAGCCTTCAGTTAGACGAGCAAGCTCCTTAGAGCTGACGTTGGAACTGCAAGGGATTCGGCGAAGATGAATACTGAAAATTTCCTCCCTATCAGTCTGGTCTGGGGGCCCCACGTACAGCAGTCGATCAAATCGTCCTGTCCAAAAGGGGTCTGTCAAGGTTTTTTGCAAAAATACGGAACAGTCAGGAGTTGATGCGAGAAAAAGAGCAATAGAGAGAGAACCTGGTCTTAAAAGGGCAGGATCAATCTTATCTGGCCGATTTGTGGCTGCAATCACAGTCACACCTACCCTTTCATGCAATCCTAAATTTCAAAAATTATCAGTAAGTAGAACAAATATAAACGCCCCAAAGAAACTCCCAGCCGTCATAACAAAATTTGGCAGATATATAGCTTCCTTTGCTTTTAGTATCCAAGTAGTCTCAAAATATCAGGAAAAGTTACTTGTTGGCTCTTTTTTGGGTCATTTAATACTTAAGAACTGAATCTTACCATCCAATTCAACAAGAAGTTGACTCATAACTCGATCAGAAACTGAAACTCCATCATTTTCCTTTCCACGAATACCTCCGAGCCCATCGATTTCATCAAAAAATATGATTGACGGGGCATTAGCTCTTGCCTTTGCAAACACAGATCTCACAGCCTTCTCAGACTCTCCTACCCACTTACTGAAGAGTTCTGGCCCCTTCACTGCAAGGAAATTCAATCCTGCTTCAGAAGCAACTGCTCGAGCCATTAGGGTTTTGCTGCAACCAGGAGGACCAAACATTAGAACACCTCTAGGTGGGCGGGTGCCAATACGATTCAGAGCATCCTGATGCTTTTGTGGCCATTCAACTGCTTCCATCAACTGGTTTTTAACTTCTTTTTGGCCCCCAATATCTTCCCATTTGACTTTTGGAACTTCAAGTATCACCTATAAGAAACAAAATTGTAACATAACTAAGTCTTACCAAACAAAGTTGCAGGGAAATTAGCTCTGACAAGGATAAACTTGTTGTACCTCCCGCATGGCACTAGGCCTCACTTTCATCCTGGCATTCTCAAAATCCTCAAAAGCTATTCTCAACATACAATCCTCCTTCATTAAACCATCAGTGCTCAGGCAAATGCTATCCCCATTATTATCTCCATCCTCTTGAACCCTTTGATTTGAAGGAGATGAAGTCACAATATCTGAGGTATTTTCTTCCAGGATACCATCAGAGCGAACTGACTTCATGATTGATCTGGCATAGGAATCCTCACGGGATTTTTTCAACTTATCATAATGCCTCAGACAAGATAAGGCTGCTTCATTGCAGAGAGCTGCAAGATCAGCACCCACAAAACCATGCGTAGACACAGCTATTTGCTGAATCTGTGCATCCGAGAGTGTGTGTTCCATTTGGCTGAGATACGAGAACAATATCTCCAGTCTTTGCTTTGGAGAGGGCACACCTGCAAATAACATTGGAAGAGAATGCCATAAAAGGTTAAAACTACACTACATGCAAGGAAAGATACATCTATTTCAAGAAATTCTCAATGAACTCAAAGCAAGATGAATACCTATTCCTTTTCCCAAAAAAAAAGGAAAAAAAGATAAGCACCTATTTCAATTTCCCGATCAAACCGACCAGGTCTCCTTAGTGCTGGCTCAATACTATCAGGCCTATTTGTAGCAGAGATAACAAGTACTCCATCTGAACTAGCAATGCCATCCATCAAAGTCAATAGTGTGGCAACCATTCTCTGAGAAAGATCTTCACCTCCCTCTTTACGAGCAGGGGCAATAGCATCTAACTCATCTATAAATATCTGCCCAGGAAAGAATGTGATGTATTCTCATCAGAAAAAGAGTGGAAAATTGAGAACATATCACTGTCTCAATCCAAAAGTACCCAGGGTTTTTATTAAATGGGATATTTCCACCTCCAGAAATCAAAATAAAACTCTGACTGGAATGATTGACCAAAAAAATTACAGTTTGATGAGAGGAAGTAACAATGCCAATAAACACTGAAAAAAGAACGACAATAATCTCATTCAAAGAATCAAGCTGATCTAGCCACATCAATAGCTATCACATTTAACATGTAAGGCATCATCTTCATTGAAGGAGGCACTCTTCTCTGTTCCACTTTCTAGAACAAGTATCAATCTGTTTATATTATGTCCAACAAACTCCAAAGGACATATATTTACTCGGTGAAACAAAATTACAACAATTATTCAGCCAAAAAAAAATGAAAAAAATTATGACACTTGGGTTCTCATGGAAATAGAGAAGCATGGAATACCATAACTGTCTCACTACATGCTTTAACCTCACACCATAGAAATACTTTCAAAATGCAAGAGTACCATAAGAGGATGGAATAGAGAGAGGGATAAAAAATTCAAACCAGAGCAGGGGCTGCTTGGGTAGCAGAATCAAAAACGTCACATAGAGCTTGCTCGCTTTCTCCATAATACTGACTGATAATTTCAGGACCATTCACAGAGAAGAAATTTATGCATGCATCGTGGGCACAAAGTCGGGCCAGGGAAGTCTTTCCTGTGCCCGGTGGACCGTGAAGGAGTACTCCCTTAGTATTTCGCAGTCCAAACCTAAAGGATAACAACATGAGAATTCATAAATTTGGCCTGGCATAATTCATCCAAGAAAAGAAAAGAACTTGATCTTGCATTATCTAGATATCTTGTTTCTCGTATTGATAATTGTAAACTTAAAGAAAACAAACAGGGTCATAAAACCACTAAAATGAAGTGCCATCATTTGTTCACTCCTAGTTAAATCTTGCATAACACTATGATCATTTTTATCATTTTTTATGGTAAGAAACCAATCCTTAGATAATATCAGTCGTTCAAAACTAACAGAATATGATCAAGATTTCAACACAACTCCATACTCAGATAAAAAGGCACAGGAGGAAAAAGAAGGCTGCGCTCGATAGCCTGGACTGTACTGAGTTTCTTCCTAAAATCAAGCCAAACAGAACAGGCATTTCTTTAGTTTTCTTTTATCATTGCAGCACCTGATTTGAGCTCGTCCGATCTGAGATTAATGCCCACAAACAGTACAGTAATCTTTACACGGTTGAACCAAAACTGAAAAATGGATGTGTACCTAAAAACTAAATGAGAAAACAGAAATTTTACGAGCTAAATAGAAACAAGCTAAGACATGAAATACCTTGACATAGTATTCTCCATGCAAGAGGAAGCTATTATATCCTTCAGGATGTTGTACTCTTTCGAAAGACCACCAAGTTTCAGGTTATCATCTGCCACTTTAGCCTCATCATATCCACGCTCAAATAATTGATGAGGTACTCCTGTCTCAGGTGGTGGTTTAGATGCCACATTAATTGGTAAAGACAAAGATAGCTTCGTTTCACCAGTCACAATAGATGCACGATCTAAAGATTCTGATGACTCGCATAAATCAGGCAATAAACTATCACTCCTTTCACCTACTAGATCTTGGTCCATTTGATTGTTGGATGCTCGTTTATCAATAACATGGAAAACATGATGTTTTGAAAGTATTGGGGAAATAATGATGTTCCCCTCGAGAAGAATTCGGGAATACAATAATGATGTCATCCGTGCCTGCAGGAGCTTCTTTGATATTTCATCATCCAATAGTGCAGTAATATCAATTGAATCAACCCTGGAACCTATTTGACTGAGTGAACTTGACGCTGACTCCTCCTGTACTTGTGAACTCAATGGACTGCATGGAGAGGTCATCCTTGATTCAGGCAAAGGAGTCCTAGGTGATGAAGGATGTCCGTTGCTGGAAAATTTGTGATCCTTTCTCACCAATGGCTTGATGGATGATGATATATTACTTCTAAAAGTAAATTCAGTCGTAGAAGCCAGCTCTAAGCACAACTCCTTGCAGTTTTGCAATGAGAGGTGCCTGTGATCAGATTTATGCAGCCTATCAATCCCATTAAGAAGAGACGCAGAACCTGGGCTTTGTACAGGAAATACAAAAACAACTCTTCCCAAAGCAGGACATCCCATACTGAGTGAAAGATTCATGGACAACCTCACTCCGTTGCTTGAAATCTGGCATGGAAAAACCAACGGCTCAAAACATAAATATGTTGTACACATATACCAAGACAGGTCCATGGTATCAGAAGAAAAGGCTGAGAAAAAAGGGATGAGGGAATGGCCACATCAAATAATCAGGAATGAGAGGACCAGATCAAATGGTATGGATAGATGTGGAAGTGACGTTCCAATCCAACCTTACTAGAAGGAAAGACAGTTGCCAGAGCAAAGTAGTTCCCCGGTCCATTTTTCATTCTATCCCCAACATTAACTCCTGTATTCCGAGTAAGTTCATCAGCAAATGAGCTCAGAGGACATCTGTGCGAGAGTTGATTTACAGAAGAAGGAAGAGAAACCTGCCACGTGATTATACCAAAGCAGTAAGCCTCAGAGATGATGATCTTGGGGATGACAACAGATTAAAAATGAAGTACAATGAATTGAGAAAATCTGTTAAGTGACTTGAAAACAATCACATATCGCCTAAAATGATGTCGTCGCCAAAATAAAAGCTCAAGATTGTCTCATTACTGAAACAATCGATCCGGGAGCCATAGAGGAAGCAACCATGGAGGGCTCCGACATCCAAATCTTGCAACCTTTTGACGACCCGGTTGAATCACTTTCAACATCGGTCACTCGGGCTATGAAACTTGATTTGCTGATCAGATGAGGAAACCGGTTAGAGGCTTCAGCCATGACAGCAACGAGGTCCTCTTCAGAGGCTGCTCCTGCGCCGGAAGCAGAATCAGCCAATGGCGTCTGAGGAGACACCGACGGGCCGCCGTTCGACAGCCTCGACTGCGATTTTGATTGCTTCTTCTTACTTGGAGGCATCTCGTTGAGGTGGGGGGGGGGGGCGGGGGTCGTGGAAACAGAACTCACTTTTCCCTCCAGTAAAGCAGAGAGCCTCTACAAACGGACAGGACAACCTAAACCATTGCAGGGTTTTAGGCGCCGCTGGGGGCGACGGACGGCGCGGCAATGTTGGGGCTTCCAAGATCCGACCAGAAAACGGGTCATGGGTCGGGAATTATTTTAACTTGAGGAATCGAAGAATTTCAGCATACGGGCCGAGGCCCATTGGGCTCTTGTGATCCACAGGCAATGGCTAAGTGACCAGACGCGAATCACAAGTATAAGAACTCCCCAACTGGCTAATGAAAATGAAAGCTTTCATTCATTCATACAAAATTTTTCCATGAAATCATCATCGCATGCTGTTCTCCCTTTTTACATGAAGGAAACAACAATGAATTCAGGACTAGAACAATTCTATGGTGGTCACAAATTCTGTGACAGGAGCCAACTGTCCGAACTTAAACCGAGGATGTCGAGGAGGTCTTCAGTGAATCTTCGTCAAGGAGAGCTTTTGCCGGGGAAAGAAGAGCTACGGCCTCTCTCTGTGAGCTCGAGTACTTCCGGTACACGACTTGAAACTTGCTGTCTTTCGCCCTGGAGTGGAAGCCCACCAGCAATTTAGCACAGTCCCTGTGGCAGAAGGAAGAGACCGAAAATGTTCAGTGACTGCGCTGTCATTGGCAGATGTTTGTGAAGGTTAAGGCCTATTTGTCAAACTCTTGTTGCTTACTTGATCTGTGCCTCAGAGTAGCCAGTATGGAGCTTGAGTGTCCCGTTCCAGGAGGGACTAATGTTGAGGGTGCACCGAGCTGCGTAAACTGCAGAGGCAGCAACCACTGATGGGGAGTACGAAAGTGTTGAGTAGTTCATCAGCCCGAGCTCCGATAGGAAGTAGACCATGTTCTCCAATTTCTGATCAGCAACCGCTGCTTTGATAAACCTCACGAGGAAAACATAGTGAGTTGGGACGGTCAGGTACCATTCGAGCTTTCTGAGGATGGTCTTCTCCATGGCTAGAACCTGCTCGTGAGTGTATGCTCTATCTGCTATGCATACCAAGTCATTAACCTCGGGGGCCCAGATTTCTTCGTACTTGGAAGCAGTAATAAGGGCACCCATGCCAAGAAGCTGCAGCTCCCTCCTCGGGACCGCCTTCACGGAGAGAAAGCGGTCTATGATGTTGATGGTGAGGTAGAGGGTCTCGGGCATGAGATCAAACTTGTTGTGAATCTCCACCAACCAATCAACCAGAATCGTTCTCATCTTCTCGTTGATATCGGGCTGCAAGGGCATGTAGTCCGTCGGACGATTTTCATTCTGCATTCACAAATTTGATGATCAGTATTCGGGAATACAAGCGGAGAAGGCTATAATTCCGCAGACAAGATCGCATTCTTTTTTTACCTCGGCTTCCTTGTAAAACCGATAAAGGTCTTCAACATATTCCACAGCTGCTAACTCATTTTTGGCGTCCACCGCATCAATATCCACAATCTGTTCCTTCGGCTTGTTTGAGATCCCACAGGCCGCCTGCAATCAATCAAAATACAGAAGAATATTAGAGAATGGAAGGGATGTCTCCTAACGATACAGAGTAAGCCTATAACCGTCGATAACCTTGCTACGAGCAGTGAGAACTGATGTTAGTGCTCGGTTCTTCTTCCGAGATGATCCTTCATCCTTCCTCTTTTTCACAGCTTCTTCTTGCTTGCTATTGTTCTCGACCTCATCCCAGGTCTCTTCATCTGTGTCGGGGCTTACCTTGATTACTTCCTTGGGCTTTATCTTAGCAACGGGAGCTTTCTTCTGAGCAGCCTTAGCAGGCTCCGCCCTCTTAACGGGCTTATCTCCGCCGAGCAGAGCAGGAGCTCCATTCACTTTCACGCAGGCTTGTTTCTGGAAGATCAGAGCAGACAGCCTCATCAGAACACTTTCACGCAGGCTCCATCAGAACACTGTATTTATGTATTTGAGTACCGACTCATGAAGAGGTAAAAGAAAAAAGACTGAACCTTGTTGTTCTCAGCGGCTGCAGCAGCTTGTGCATTTGCAAGGAGTTGTGCACAGAAACTCCTGAAAAGACACGTCCGTCTATCAACCAGGGCATTATAGGCCATAAGATAATTCAAAATTTGATTGCTCGGGAAACACACCTTGTAATGGGTCGAGAGATCTGAGACTGTGGCTTCCCATCAATCCCTCGGACAGCTACGAGGTTTCCAATGTCACCCAGGGCCTTACGGTTCCTCGCATCAGCCCCCTCCTTCTTATGCTGCTTAACTCCTCCTCCTCCTCCTCCTATGACTGCCTCACCTGTAATGACATCATGATAAAGGAGAACAATGAAAAAAAATTAATTCGTTGAATCCTAGGAACCAGATTTATTCTATATAAAAAAATGCCCTGCAAATTCTCGAAGAAAAATGGAAGATCTTTAACATGGATTCCTCAGACAAACAAAATCCTTGACGATTTAAACTGCAAGATCAGATTTCAATCACATCTCTAAAGATCCACAGAGATAAAACTCAGATGAACCGAGATTTCACACCCCTCGCTTGAGTCGGAACGGCGGGTCTCGTAGCCATTTTGAATACTCTCTCCTGTTGATCTTCTGCAAAGGCGACCCCTTCTTTATCTTGTTATTCTGGGTCCCTGAATCAGAAACTCAGTCGCCCTTCCTTTCTCTCACACACAGCAAGGAATAGGATCGTGCGGGATGAGGAGGAGGGATTTAGAGTCCTTCCCCTTTATGAAGAAGCGGCCAAGGACAAGCCCGCTTCGGCCCCAACGGTCTTCTTTTCTTCAATTTCTAGCCGTTCGATCTCATGATGATCTATCGGTCAGAGAGCGTGTTTGGGAATTATAGCCGTTGAAAAAAAAGGGTCTGCGTGGCCAAAGTTACCCCTCGATAAAATAATACGTAAACTCAGGGCACCCACAATGTGTCGACGGCCCATAAAGAGCACTTGAGATACCGCAGTGAATTAATTAGCAGCAGCCACAGAAACGACTCAAGGCGGCCAATTTAGTGATAAGTTTATAATATGCAATATGCTAAGATTATGATTCGAAATTCTTGGTAAAATTATTGTGAGCCCGTGGACTCGGGGCCCAAGTAGAGCCCACTCGTTAAGTTAGGCCCAACTATTTTCTTCCATTTTTTTTCCTTCCCTCTTTTTCCTTCGTTTTTCTTTTTCTCGTCTTCCCCACCTGGACGAGAGAGAGAGAGGGGCGAATTAGGGCTGTTAGGGTTTCGGTTTCCCCCATTTTCGTCTCCATCTTCATCTGCCTGTTGTGGGAGCAAATTGAGCCCTAGAGGAGGAGATCCTCTGCGAACTAAGACTCGGTTTCTAGGCTCCACTGTCCTACTGTCAACTTCGGACGTTCGAGGTAAGGATCTGGTTTACTCTGGCCACTCCTTAGGCTGTTTGTTGAGTTGTTATCTGGAAACCGCTGTGGCTGCAAATGATGTGTTATTGTAGGGCGTTTAAGTTTCTTTAGCTTTTAGGGCTTGATTTGAAGTTAGCTGAGGAAGGGGTGTGTGCTACTGGTGCGGCTTGTTTCATTCTGCTGAGGGGGCTCTCTGTTTTCCTATTTTTGTTAGGAGTAGGTGCTGACGGGGGAGAAGGAAATCACAACAGTGTGAGATGAAAAGGAGTGATCTCTCTCTCTTTCGATCAATTAGTAGAACAGCTCCCTATGCCTTTCAATCCTTAGAAATTGTCCTAGTTCTTTCCTTTCTCCTAAGTCTAAGGAATTTTCATGAAGCTAAGCGATACTTGGGTCACTTATGGGATTACTGATCTTGTGATTCATAGCACATTGTCTGATTTTCAGAATTGGAGTTTTTTCCTTTTGGAAATGGTTGGGTTGTTTCACCTGTGCTGATTTGCAGGAGTCCACACAACTGGGACTTGAAAAGAGGGAAGTTATAGGTATAGAACGGTGGGATGGGAGAGATAAGAGTATAAGAACTTAGAGATTTGGAGGGAATCACTTAAGTCAAATGGTTCATTATAATCACTTTCTTAGTTCATAAGAAGATATTTTCTTTGAATACTATAGGTGTTGATAATTTCCTGATGTATATGTATATAAGTATGTATATTGACCTCATTGTGAACGATATGATAGGTACTGATGAGACCCGGGATAAACACCTAGAGGATCCTGCTTTGTGATTGGTTGACTAAGGGGGTTGTGAGTACATTTTTCCATTTGTGGAATACAATGTCTATACTTGGTACATAGTAAATATAATTTCGAAATAAGTATCTGTTAGATATATATGTGATACCGGTACTTGGGCATGCATACATCCACACATGACTTGCATACTGTCTGTGATTGTGTATAACCATGGTGACCGCTCAGCCAGCGGAATAGAAATGGGCTTTACCGAATTACCGCGGGTTCCCGGCAGGATATAAACATGGGACATGAGCGACGCTGGCTCTGTGACCCCAGCGGAATATGTGAGCTGACTCCCCTTCGGACTCGATCGGAAAAAACAAAGACCAAAGAGGAGAGGTAAGAAAAAGAGAGAGACTTGAGGGCGACGGGTCCACTCTTACCGCAGGAGGATAATAGGCGGCCCCCGCGTGCGTGCGAAGGGAAGGGCACGGGAAGGAGAATTTTATGAGATTGATTGAGGTGCGGGGTCACGGTACCGTTTGGGGAGATGAGGAGTATCGGTACCGCCATAACTCTGTCGCAGAGGTAGTGCGACCCCATGGTTATTGTTTGACATGAATGTTACATGCATTGCATTAGGTGGGTCGTATAAAGTTGGTTAGGTTGCAAATAACTATATACTCTCGATATTTGACAAATCAGTAAGTTGATACAGTTGTGCATTAACCTATATTTGAGCCAAATGTTATTTCACTGTGGAATTTTGTATTCACTGAGTTGCAGCTCATACTCTTCTGCAAAAAAAATTTTCAGATAGGGGAGATACTCTGCCGTATGGAACCGCCCAATTTGATTCGGGGATCAACTAGGACAAGTTTCATAGATAGGGTGCGTGTAGAAATCATGCATAGTTGTACACAATGTCACGGCCTGAACATTTTTGTGGGAAATAACTGTGGCTCGAGGTATGGTTGTGGATGGGTGTGACTGAATATGTGTGTGTTGACTTGTTTCATAGCAGGTTTTAAATTTTGGTTAGCATAAAAATAAGGGGAAACTCTGCCAAAATTTCGGCTCGTAACAATTATTGAAACAAGCTATTCAAGTAGGTTCAAAATAAGTTTGAAACGGTTTAGCATTGTTATGATCCAACCGTCTAACTAATAGGCCGGTCTGATTACGGTCACGATTAGAGATAAATGAACCAATCTAAAACCATTTTTAAGTGGGTTGGCTTATGATTTAGGCCGGTTTGATTCATGAACCGTTCTTTTTCTTTTCAAATTATTTAAAATGAATATTTTTTATTTTTAAAATTGTTAAATTTGAGCAGACAAAATCTTATCATTGATTTGCAGGATCTTGACAATTTATGCTAATTTTGCAACAATTCTGAGTAAGTTCAACGAGAAAACGTGTCATGTCAGCTTCACTTCAATAAATTTATTTCTTAAACTCGGCCCATAACCATCCATAAATCCAATAAGAGCAGTTAAGAGCTAGTTTAGAGGCTGTCTAGGCTGGTTACGAGTTTTAACGACTTGGTTCTAGGCCAAACTGGCCCGTTGAACATCTCTAATTCTTGGGGTTGATATTGAGGGACTAATGGCCAATTTCAAACTGTATATTATATCGTCAAGTGGATTGATCGATTGTTATAATTTCGAATATCATCATAATAAAAAAAAAAGTAGCCGTGGAAACTAACTACAATCATCTCTTCATCCGCTCAACTCTCTCTACGGACAGATGAACATCACAGGAAAAGACAGTGTTTTGGGGGTCAAGCAGCCAAATCACATTGCCGACAAATCAGAAGTACGAGAAGAAACGAGAAGCTGAGGTTCGGCAAAACGGGTGTGGACAAGAAAAAGAAGTCTGTCACAAACCACAGTGCACAGTGTGTTTCCCGCCGGTGTGAACTCTAGAGAACCCATGATCGCGGGTACAGGCCCAGATCAAACTTCTTGATGATGATGATGATGATGGATGGGGGCCTCCCCTCTCATCTAATAATCATTGAATGCCGAAACTTCAGGTGTCTTCATTTGCTGTGTAGACCCTTCACATTCTCAGCATCAGTGCGCCTCTGCTCAGAGAACCCAACGAATCGGTCCCCTCACCCCCAATATTGTGAGATAAAACTCTTGAATCCGTTGGTTATCGACCCAGGATTGCCTTCACGGTCAGGATGAGCTGAGCCCGTTTTCGAGTTTCTTAAGTCCTTTTTCGCCATTCCGATATCAAAAGTGTTAAAAAAAATGTGCGTATATTATATGCACTTGACCATGGAGAGGGGGCGGGCCTAATTCGACCTCCACTAGCAAGAAGGCACCAACCCACAAAGGGCAAAAAGCAGAATGTTATTCATTGCACCACCTACCCTTCATTAACTGCGATTGATAGCCATGGAAAATGAACTTCAAAATTTTCCACCAGAAAAAAAATACAATGCCCAATTTTTTTTTAAAAAAAATTAAGGTTAAAAAACTAAAAAGAACAGCCATGTACATATATATCTCATCTCTGAGAAGAAAACCCACCTGGGATCTGCAACACATGAACATTGAATATATGTATGTATGATATGTATATATATATATATGTGTGTGTGATTGGAACAAGATTCCATCAACAAGAGAGATATCATATCATATCAGATAACCCAAGAGCTCAAATTTCTGCTTCTTCCCAAGAATAAACATTAAACAAAACAAATGAAAGAGAAAGAAAGGCAAAGATTAGCTGACTGGTAAGCTAAACTATCTGTTGTGCAGAGGATTTGGCCCTGTGTAGACCCTTCTCTTCTCAGCACCAAAACCTTCATCATCATCGACTCCTTTACCCGCGGCATCTCCTCGAATCACTGCAGCGGTGTCCGTCCTCCAAGAAGAAGGAGAAGGAGAAGAAAACCTTGACCTTCCATGGTGTCTGTAAGAGCTTCCGCTCCCATATTCATATGCAGAGCAAGGAACAGCATGCTCCGTGCAGCATAACAGCAGCAGCAGCAGCAGAAGAAGAAGAAGAAGAGGAAGAAGAGGAAGGAAACAAAGGGAACCAGCTTTCGCTCTTGCAACTGTCATGGAAGATGAAAAAAAAAAGGCAATCTCCTTCTTTTACCTTTTAGTCTTTCTTTTCTCACTTTCACTTCACTCACTCTCACAAGAACTCAACTTTTCATGGGTGAGGACTGTTTTTAGAAGCATTGGAGTTTGGGATGGGAGAAAGGGGGGGCAGAGAAACACAAGAGGAGGAGGAGAAGCAGGCCTATAAGGGTCAATGTTTGTGTTCGAGAGTCAAAATGCATAGGAGTTGCTGTCTCACATTTTTCTCTAATACGGTAGTAAACCACACAGTCGTCATCATCCTCTACCATTGGACAAGTCTCTGTTTGTTTGTTTGTTTGTCTACGTAAATACCCCCCACAGGATGTTTTCAGAGTTTAGACCACTTAACTAGAGTCCAAAACATGCATACATACCTCTTGCAAATCACATGATTCACTAAAAAAAAAAAAAGGGAATAATTTCACCAACATAAATGAATAAGGTCTTATTTTTAAATTTTATGTATGAAAAAAATTCATATTAGAATAGTTATATTTTTCAATAAATTCAAACATAAATTAATAAAATGAGAATCAGCTCGTCCGACCTTTAACAATGTTGACAAAAATGTTACCGACCAAGAGAGGACAGAAGAATAAATGCTATTTAAGGCCATACTTAAATTCCCCCAATTAGGAGATCGATTCGGCGCAGGGGATGAGTGAGACGTGGATGCAACTCGAAGTCCACTTTCACGAGGAGAGCAGAGAAAGAAGCTCAGGACGCAGGTGTTTATGGCTGGCAACTGGCAAGATCCTGTTAGGTTTGAGTCTTGGTGGAGAAAGTTCATGATTGGGAGAATCCTTGCGGGTGGATTTGATCTAACACGGATCTAATTAGGCTTACAAGAAAGAGTTAATCAAATGTTGCAACAACACGAAAACGGAGAGCAAACAGGGGGAGAAGACTAGAGCGTCAGGTGGGGGCCAGGGAAGACTGGGGATGGAAAATACAATCAGATGCACCGTCACTTTCTATGGAGAAATCATGATGTTCTTCACTCAGCTTTTAATTTCCCACCCCCACACCCCCGAAACAGAGTCATGCAAAGTTGTGAACTTTCATCATTGGGGGCACCCGGAGCCAGAAGAAAAAGCGGAACTTGCATTCTATTCGCACAAGACTAGAATGTAATGGTTGGTCACGCCATCGCGGGTTCGGGAAATATACCTCATTCTGAAGTTTCTGCAAGATATAGGTTGCAGGTCAGAGATCATGGGTTTCCTTCATAGAGAAGACAAAACGTAAGATCTCCATAACCCCAAGAAGAAAAGAGATCTGTGCTATAAGTACATTAGATACCAACCTAAGATCTGCGTGCAAGTGGCTCAGATTTTGATGAACAGAGACTCGATCATGAAAGAGTACTGCACCGGATAATTTGCGTATAGGAGAACGTAATATCCGCTTGCTCATCTGAGCATATTCCGGGATATCTGGGCCAACTGTTTCCAAAACAAGCTCCCCGGCATGTTCTTATCGGGCATTCGTGTAGAACAGCTAGGGGGAGAGTTACGTATTCCAAGGTTGTACTGATCAAATCAGCATGTGATCGTGCTGAACTGAAGGTCTGTAATGTTAAGGACAATGGCGGTTGTCTTGTCCACCTCTATTATGTGCTTCCACAGATGAAACATGTGTATATTGTTTCCTCGTGTAGACACAAGCGAACATGTCTCAGAAATATTATGGATACATGTGAGCATCCTCCAAATTTTCCTAAAATACAAAACCCTTAGATTTCATTATAATCCTTCCTATAATTTCGTATTATTTGATGTATTGCAGGAGATAAAGTTCCAATTTTTAACTTGGAAGATCTTGGGTCGACTGTCGCTCAAGTTCTTTCAACAGACACGATGAGCGGTGTGCAGAGGGGAACAGCGGAAGACATGGCAGTTGAGTGCATACCGATCAGTGTTCCGACACGGAACCGGAACGACAACAGCCCCGGCATCATCTTCGTTCTTGAGAAGGCCTCCCTGGAAGTCGCCAGGATTGGAAAGGTACGCGGCTACGTGCTTGCACGCCGAATATTGTCTCTTCGAGCTTTGTTCTCTTAATTGATTACTGAACCTGGAAATCCCTTCCTCAGAATGTTTGCTCTTCAATGCCTTTCTGATTGACTGCTTTAGAGATCAGTATGGGTTAAAGATTCGATCTTTTAGTAGGCATTATAACGGTGAGTGTACGTACGTATTTGCAGGACTATGAAATTCTGAATTCAGATGACCATGCCAACTTCGGCGGTAGCCCAGCTGATTACAGGCCCGACGTCGTCCACCAGGTCGGTGTCTTAAACATGTTTCTCCATGCATGCCTTGCCGGCTAATGAATCATCAATCTGGCTCTTATTGACGCTCACTCGACAACTCAATCCTGTGCTCAGGCCCTGTTATCGATCTTAGACAGTCCACTTAACAAGGCCGGGATGGTTCGGGCGGAGAGGTGTGCTCTTTGAAGTAAAGCCTCATACCCAAATCACAAGAACGTACAAGCGCTTCTCGGGCGTTATGGGTATGCGAATTAATAAGTATCCGGTCCGGATAGCCATTTTCTTGCCTTTGTATCTTTCTTACGTTTCTACCGAATCAATTTCAGTCCAGTTGCTTCAGAAATTTAGCGTTACTGCTAGTGGCACCGGGGAGAAACTTACGCGGGTGATCAGGAATCCTGTAACCCAGTATTTTCCTGTCAATTCCAGAAGAATAGGTGCAGGTCTGTCTTTAGAACTTCTGTTTTCCTTGACAAATAGGGGGTTTTCTTTTTTGAATTTGACGAATGCTTTGTTGTAATCCAGGCTTCTCTCATAGCTCAGAGAAGTTGGTCGAGATGCAGGACTACGTAGCTTCCATAAGCGGTGACACACCTCTGGTTTTTGTGGTATGCTTCGTGTGGGCCCTGCAGTTAGATCTTTGCTGTTTCCATATTGAAATTCATTGAACATTGTGCGATACGCATCCAGGTTGGTGCTATGGCCCATGGGAGGATAGAGACAGAGTAAGTTGATCCCAAATGCTGGTTCTCCGCCTTCATGTTTCTGTTAGTCTACGTTCCAGCATTTGGAGATTGGACACGAGCTGGTAGTATTCCATTGATAAATTCCAAAGTGTTGTCTGAAAAGGGCGGTCTTAGAAAAGCCATAAGATCTCTGCAGCTTTTTCGACAATATGCAATGTGCCGTGATAATGTTTCTGCTTCTCTGCTTGTCCTTTGTCGCAGTTTCTAGTTACCCGTTGAGTGCTGCATGCTGGATCAACATTATCTGCGATGCTGTGAGAAGGCATCTAGGGTTCATATAACCGAGAATAACGAGTAGAACGGCACCACTGTGAGGGTAATGAACATTCATGTAGTGTATTCCTTCTGTATTAGTCTTACTACATGTGGATTGCAGCATAGATTTGGCTGTGAATCCACCGTTTTTATATGGTTGGGCCCTTTGATCTCACCCCTTCTTGTGAAGCTCTATTTCAGGGTGATGCATTTGCAGAGGACTCCAGGGAGGACCATCGTACTTGGTCAGTGTTCTTGGTGGGGTCTTGAACGCAGCAGTCGGCATTCTAGAGCTTCTGGTGTGCGGAAGCTCGCCTTGTCTTGGTAGCTTCAATCTAATAATTGGGATACCATTAGAATTACATCATTTTCTCCCTTTTTTTTCCTTGAAGAAATTTTGTGCTCTGGAAAATAGAAAATCATTATCAGCAATTTTTATATTCAATTTTTTTTATATTAATTATATCTAATATTGTAATCATTGACTAATTTATCGAATAATATATTACATGACTTAAAACGTATTTTTAATTCCTAAATACTAATATTTAAGAGTTTCACACTTTAAATTTAAGAGAGTTTTATCAAGTTTGATATGTCAACAGTAAAAATTGACCAATTAGGGTTTTGATTGCAGTGATGCTCCTCGGACTATCGAATTATTGCGAACAGAGCCCTCCGTTTTCAGAACAGATAAATCATGTTACCTGTCGTCAAATTATATAAAAGGGGTCTTGCTGCTGATGAAATTGCACTTTGCACCGTGAAATTTACACCTGGTCCACTTTTCACCATCGGCTAGGGTTTACCACCCCGTGTCAATCACTTCGGCTCCAGAGCGCAGATCTGCTCTGTCAAATTCCACCTGAAAATTTTCATCATGTGGGCTCTTCGCCGACGTGCCGGCCTTATTAGGTGGCCTCCTTTCGCTTGGTCTAAGATGTTCAACCGGTGCTTGTGCGCTGTTTGTGTGGGTCTGTGTTTCTTGATCTTGTGATCTTCACTGTGCATCGAACAAATCCAAGCACCCGAGCTATTAGTTAGTGCTTCACCCAGAATGCTAATTTGGGTAAAGAAGGAATCTTCATTTCGACATCATCGGGTATAGCAGCAATGGTTATGGAATCTGGATTTTCAGATTTTTAGCATGCTTGGACAATGCTGCAGTTACAATTCATGACAGTGGAACTGCCTCCTTTTGGAATTAGTGCTAAAGGATTAAGTTTTCTGCAGATTATGGTCTTGATAGCACTATCAGTAGCGGACGATCTCGAAATCTCAAGCTCTTGGAATGTTGAGAAAATCGGACAGAGCCATTTCTCTTGATGGAACTCGTGCCTCTAATTTGTTTTGCAGAGGCCAACTCCACAGCGTAGGAATGGCTGGAGCTCTCGGTGTCGGATCAGAAACAGCATGTAATCGGTGTTCGTCTTTTAGAAAATATTATAATTTTGACCCCCTTGTTTCTCTTAAGCATCGCCTGCTGTCCTCTCAAAGCACTTCAGAACACGACAAAGACAGTGAACTGGAAATTTCTCTTGCTGAGCTTAGAAAGCCAGCATGTTCCGGTACTATAAAATGGAGAACTGTTGAAGGTGGAGGTGAAGAACTGATTTCTGTAGCCAAGATTTCTGACGATCGTAGTGATGTTGTCAAAACTTGTCAAGATGATCTGGAACTATCAGATATAGACGCAGATCCAAGCAACAGTCAACAACTAAGAGAAGCTGATGCGGCACTGTCCAAGGCCATTCTATCTGCTCCTGGACAGTCGATCCAGCAGATTCTCGATAACTGCGTGGAAGAAAGGAAAAATGCTGGCAAGGGAGGACGTCTCATTGGCCATTCAGAATCTACGTAGGCTACATTTATATGGGAGGGCATTGCAGGTGATTTGTTGGTCTTATTTTAAACTTACAATTTTAGTTTGCAATTTCTAGAGATTCATTAAAGGGCTCTGTGTATCCTGTTGAAATGTTATTTTCAAATTTTCAGCTCTGGGAGTGTCTTGAATCGAGGAATCTGTTGGATTTTACCGAGAGAGGCTATGCATCTTGACTCGATTTAATTGCCAAGGTTCACAGGCTAAACAAGGCAGAGGATTACATTAACAAGGTTCCAGACTCCTTCAGAATGGAATTAATCTACCGGACCTTACTGTCTCAGTATGTTTCAGCCAATGATGTTAATAAAGCCGAGGAGCTCTTCCACAAAATGAGGGATTGGAGTTTCCTCCTTTCATCATTTGTCTGCGACCAGATGCTTCTCCTCTATTGTAGGACTGGAAGGAAAAAAATTGCCAGCGTGTTGTCTTTGATGGACAGAGAAAATGTCAAGCCATCTGAGCGGACTTATAGTATTTTGGTAGATGCCAAAGGTCGATTGCGTGATAGAGAAGGGATCAAGAAAGTTGTCATGACCATGAAAGCCCGAGGAATGGAACCCAATAATGTCACAAAAGCTAACTTAGCTAAACATGATGCCTCATTTGGTATGAAAGAGAGAGCAAGGGCTCTTCTGGAGCAGATTGATGGCGGGAACCTGAAGAGACACCAAAGGGATTGTAAACATTTGCTTCCACTTTACACGATGATTGGAGAGGTCGAACAAGTGAAGAGAGTTTGGAAGATTTGTGAAATGAATCCATTCCATGATGAGGCCACTGCTGCAATTGAAGCATGGGGGAAGCTGAATGGAGTAGAGGAGGCAGACAAAGTTCTCTTAAGAATGTTGGAATTGGGAAAGAAGCCCTGCTTGCGGCAGTATAATGGTCTTCTGAGGGTTCACGCAGACAAGAAGATGCTCAGAAAGGGGAAAGAATTGATCAAACGTATGGGTGATGAAGGGATTCCCATTGGCCCATCAACTTGGGACGTGCTTGTGAGGCTTTATGTGGAGGTGGCTGAGGTTGAAAAGGCCAACTCAATCTTGCAGAAGGCAGCAGAATCCCAGAAGAAGTACAGTGTGAAGCCACTCATGGTTTCTTATATGTATATGATGGAGCAGTTTGCAAAGAGAGGAGATATTCAGAACACAGAGAAGGTGTTCCAGAGGATGCGAGAGTTCGGTTACACTGTGACAATGCGCCAGTTCCAAGCTCTTATTCAGGCTTATGTGAATGCGAGACCTCCAGCATATGGAATAGGATGAAAGCAGACAATTTCTTCCCTGATAGGTACATGGAAGGTCAGTTGGCCCCGGTCGACCCATTCAGGAAGTCGCAAATCATGGAGCTGCTAGAGTAAAAGGCTGCGCCATCCTTTGGCGATGATATTCACTGTTGTTAGGTCCATTAGATTTCCTATATATATAGTGACCATTTCCTGTGTTTGTTATTTGTAAATTCTGTACAGTTGCAAGATATTGATGTGGGATGTCCTTTTCTCCTCTTAATCAGAAAGAGAGACAATCCCCCTTTGCATATTTAGATCCATTGACTCACTGTACGTCATCGCCCACCGTGGTTGGATCCAATTCTCTGTAGACAGTCTAATCTCTTGTCATGGATCCATCCTTGCATTGCAGTCAAAAGACCTTCAGAATCTCATTTATTATGAAAATTTTCATACCTGTTCTTCCAAGTGCAGATGCCGCCGCTTCTGGCCAACTGATCTTGATCTTGAGAAGTCAGAAGCCTACCCACATGTAACTTTGCCGTGAATAATTTAGTTAGCAGAAAGTAGCGGAGCCATCTCTCCGTGAAGTCAAGAGGGAGCACTCTTAGAAGCTAATAACCTTGGAGCTTGGAAGTGGCGCCATGGCTGCCAGTAGAGGAGGGAGAAAACAGAAATGAATCGATCATACAAAGAAAGTTTTCTTCTGAAAATGAATAAATTCCTTCCCTCGTTGCTTCAGCAATAAAAAAAATCTGAAAATAAGCATTTTCTTCATCAAAAAATGGAAAATGGGATAGCCTAGGAATGAATTATACTCTTCCCTACCCGGCAAGCCTTCTTAAACTTTTCAAACTAGACATATGATATATACGCAACAAATCACCACGTACCCACAAATCACATTCGTTCTTTGATTAACCTCCGGGCAAGCTGACCGCCGCAATGGGCCAATCCCTGAACAAGCTTGCCTCCGGTACACGATTTCGCTCCCCTCTCTTTCATTTTTCCTGTCGAGAACGTTCCGATCGATAGGCGTCTTTCCCTTGTGAAAAATGATCCTGGAAGACGTTCTATCGAACATCGATCGATCGATCACCGTGTTCTGGTTTTTCTTTTCTTTCTTGCAGGGACCGGGGAGAAGAAAGCTAAAGAGTTCGTCCCGCTGGTGGAGGCTTACTACGACAAGTACTTCGCAGAAGGCGGCAGGGAGGACATGAGCTTCGCTGACTTCTACAGGATAGTCTGCGAAACCGTCGAGTGAGTTCCCATTTCAGGTTCCCGATATTCACTTTCACGGTTAAGGATTAATTCGTCGGATGATCTTCGTACTATGTACGACAGAGAAATCAACAAAAAGCTCGGAAACACGCAGTTCCGGGTACCGAAGGTTACGACTCTGGAACAGGCTTATGAGGTCAGTGCAACTTCATCTCCCAGCCCCAGCGTCTGGTTTGATTTTCCGCTGTCTGTTTTTGCATTCGATTAATAGTTTCTGGATCTTAGCAAGTGCATGCACATCAACGTGGATCAAGATGAACACCGATGCAGTATTTCTTATATCTCATGAAATCGATCATATCAACCGTAACATTATGATCTTGAAAATTCGTGGCATGCCTGATAGTAATGGCAGAGTCTTGCCCGCAGACCCACCACCAAGGAAGAGGGAAGTCCCTATCCAAGGAGGACTTCCAGCAGATCCTCCAAGCTGTGATCGTCGACACGGGATTCACGGGAGTCGGGGCCAAGGACATACTGTTCTACATCTTCGGGGTGCCGGTGACGGCCCTGCTCATCAAGCAACGGGTGCTTCCCCACGCCGTGCCGAACGAGATCTTCATCCCGGGGATCACGTCCGCCACCGTCTTCATCCTCGCTAAGCTCAACAAGATCTGAGAGCCGATACCTACATCGAGCCCGCGTGAACTGCGGCGAAACGTACAGTGATCGCCGTCTTGCAATTTCTTCATGCGTTCAATGCCCATCAAATGCGATCATCATATCCTAATTTGCCAGTGGAAAAGCCTTGAGTTGGTTCGAATCCCCCTTTAGCTATCGATACGCTGACATGACATGGCTTAATCCATATTAATCGGGATCAGCTGAATGTCTAGAGATTAGGTGTGCGCATCGAAAAAGCAGGAGATGATGGTGGTTAGTTGGTCCATTAGGAGGGGATTAATTACCATTAGGGCTAAGACGCATCTAATCTAATCCAATTTATAATAGCCCACAGATAGAGAAAAGAAAACCTTCTTTCGCTTCAACTTGGGAAAATAAATAAATCTCTATTTTTTTTACCCCTTATAAGGGAAAGTACATAATTTAGAAAAAAATTAAGAAAAAGAAAAATAATTAGATGTTAAAAAATATAAAAAATAATTTTTTAATTACAAATCTAGAATAATTTGGAATACAAAATTCATTTATGGAAAAATGTAATTCTTTGTATAAGCAGACTGCTACAACAGCCACTTGGCTACATCATCATGGCAAGACCATTGTCCTCCATAGCTCATGATTCCTCTGACCCAGAAACCACGGTATAAGAAATATTAAAATTACCAGAAAATAATTTTAAAATAATAATCCTTTTGGATTATATTATATTATCGAGAGTTTCAATACTCTCTCTATATATATATATATACACAGAGGAATTTATTGAATTTGAATATATATCCTATATAAAATTTGGCTGAATGTAAATGTTATAATAAATTACACTGTGGCATCTTATTTTTTTCTAAGTAATTAAAAAAAAAAGAGAGAGAACTGGAAAAGAAAAATAAGAGATATGAGAAATTAGAGTATTAACATCCTTCTAAATTTAATAATTAAAATATTATATATTTAATTTTTAATTATAACAATTCTAATATTTTTTAATTTTATTTTTTTCCTATTATTTTCGGATATTTTACTTGACTCGGAAAAGAATTAATTATTAGTAATCAAAACATTTACCTTTTTGCCATTCTCCACGGTCTGACCGATCGATCCATTAGGTAATAATCCCTACATTCTCCAATCACCAGCTGCCACCGCGGCCGCCAGCGGCCCCATTTTCCGCTGGCGTGCGCCCCTGTAATCCCAAAACTGCTTGCAAACACAACCCCATACTTCTTCCTCCCCCGGTGGATAATGATCCCACAGAGATGAACGCTCTCATAGAACCGTTCTGACAGAACGTGGGCGCATCCTCCTGACTCAATGCTACATTATTCCGGCGAGAGATCGACAGCCTTGTAATCCGTAATGGATGTTGGGATTCATCGCGCTGGTCGATCAGATAGGTGTGGCTGATACATTCGGCATCTGGCCCGGTGGGGACAGGGCCAGGAAGATGAGGACGGACATGATGAGGACCGGGACGAGTAGGAGCAGCAGCGGCGGAGGCGGGAGCGGCGGCAGCACTAGCGGCAACACTAGGATCAAAGCCGTCAGCAGGAGCAGGACCATAGCAGACCTCAGACTGAAATATCCCACCATGTGAAAGCAATTAAGATATAATAGGGTTTCCCCTATATATATATATGTGTGTGTGTGTGTGTGAATCTTGCCGGACGTGAAACTACGCTGGACTGAGCTTGGGGGACCGTCGCATCTCATCGGCAACCTTACTCCATTGTCGGGTCAGCATCCGACGTCGAGATCTCTCCGAGGATCGGCCGGGAAGGAGAGGAGAGACGAGAAGGACGTTGTTATAGGGAAGAGCTAGAGGAAGCGAGAGACTTTTTCTCGTGTGTGAAGGAAACTCAGGGGAAGGAGTCGGTGAGGGGAGATTTTCTGATGTTACGTCGGTTACCGGTCATCAGAGAGCCGTCGCCGGTCATCGTCTACCAACGCGTAGACCAAATTCATTGATCTGTTAGTCTGGTTCTTCAAGTAAAGCCACTGGTTGCCAGCCACGCCAAACTTCCATACGCTTCATTTCTCGTCCTGGACTGGTTCAACGAGTCCACTCCACCATAGATAAAAATATCTTTTTTATTATATAATATTTTTAGGGACACACATGAGTATATATTGGGATTATTCGATATCTGTTCCACTGATAAATATTTCAGTTCAAACCCCTATAAATATGAAAGAACTTATGTTTTGAAAATTATACTATCTTTTAGCAGTCTAACTCGATTCGACTTTGATTATTAATAATTAAACCGTTTTTAGATTGCTGTAGTTGGTATCAAAATATTTATATATATATATATATATATTATAATCAGACAACATACCCATAGTACGGACGCTCACACCAAGTGCAAATATATATATAGATATAGATATAGAGAAGGCTGCGAGGAGGACAAGCTGCATGCAGTTGCTTGTTCGATTCATCGTCCCGTCTTCCACCGTGTTGAAGATGTCATTTGCATTGCATATCATCTTATCGGCGGCTATATATATATACACACACACGCACGCACGTATACGTGTATTAATATAAATAAAAATTGCTAAATTTGAGACAGAGGGCGATTATTACAGGCACTGATGAATTAAAGGGGCAGGACAGCAAATTGGAATAGAATGGATGGGCAGTTAGATTCAGTGACCCAAAGTGTGGATCTGCCCTAATAGGCCAATATATAATTTAATTGCTGAGGAGATCACGGATCCAAAACATTAAATTTTAAAAAAATTAGAAAAAAGATAAATTAAGAGAAATATGGTTTATTAAATATTATTATTAGATTAGTAATTTCCTTGTTTATTTATTTATTGTTTATATATCCCACTGGCCGGAAACTCGGTACCCTGTTTTGGCTGAAGAGAGCGGCAGATCACAAGCTTCCTCGATCGATGGCCTTATTGGTTTCATCACCTTAGGCCCTCCCTAGTAGGGCTATATTAACAGCAACGTTGACCCGAATGACCAATCCGTGATTTGAGAATTCGGCACGATAATGTGACACGTTCGTCCTGGGGGCGACGTTTCTGTGCGACCGGCCGTGTGACAAGGCAGTCGATGGAGTTAGTCCGGATATCAGTAAACCATCAGGCCATGCACATGAATTCGGCCAAATTAGATCGATCAAGTGACCAAAATCTTATGATTTCGAGTCTATCGATGATATATACAGAGAGATATGGAGGTGCTGAGCCTGCCGAAGAACCAATTATGGGCAACTCCGGCTACACATTGGCGAAATAATAGTAAGCCTCACGCGACAGTACCTGAAGAAGCGGGAGGATAGCCCACAGCCACATTGATGGAGCTTCATCTGTTGTCTGGTGACGAGGTGGGCAAGATCGGGTTCACAATTACTTGGGGGTAACAGCAGAGGTTAAATGGTTAGTTTGGGCGGATTCAAAATATGCCTTAAACCATTTAGTCAATTACGATTTAACTCGTTAACTATAATGAATTGATCTAGTTATAGGGTCATGGTTTAGAAAATTATAAATCAACCTAAAACCAGGTCTCAACAAGCCTATTTGAATTAAGAACCATGACTATTTGTCTTTTATATATATATATATATATATTATTTTTAAATAAATATTTTAAATTTTTTTAAAAATAGAATTGACAAACAATTGACGGTTGATTTTAGAGTTTTTGGCAGTTCAAGTCGGTTCTAGTTCAACAGGACTATTCTCTCGGATTTAGCTTGTGATCGTCTCTCAACTTAGTAAGAATAGTTACCTGTCAATTTTAGAAGAGTATAAGCCAATTTCGGACCAAATTGACTCATTTAACATCATTGGGGCAACCCGTCAGACCCCATTATGGTCTTGAAATAGCGGCGTCTTCTTTCCTCGCATTCTTCCCGCCAAGCACGCAATGCAGAGCGGTCATGGCACGGAGGAGCACAAACCTGAAAAACATTGAAGAAACCGAACACTTGGCTAGATTCGAACACAGCGGAGAAAGCAATAAAATTTTAAGAACACGTACGGTAGCTTTCGAGATGTTCTGCTGGATACTTCGATCTTAAGACCATATTTCCCACGATGATGCCAAAATGCAGTCAAGTCGTGCACGATACGATGAACAGCCCATGTCAAAATTCTGAAAGAGGACCCATGCACCGTCATGTAACCATATTGAGATTCGAGAAGGAATGCCCAATTTGAGGTCCGGTTCACTCGGCGTGCGTTGGATCCTTAGACCAACTAATCCCAGTTCTTGCATAACCGGCATTAGGATTTCTCATCAGAAGACTGAGTCACTTGGGAATCTTGTTTTCAACCCATATAGCTCGGGAGAGACACGAGAGGGATGCCCGGTGTACGCGAGATGGGATGAGGCCCGGATCCTCCCCCACAAGCCATGATTGCATCCGAGGAGCTCAGAAGCACAGGCCACGTCTTAAAGAGCATTTCGCTCGGCCGCCACAGGTCATCTTGCCGGTGGAAAGCAGTAGTCATAATACAATCTTCCCAAAACACTGCTTGCTGCATAAGCAGTGGCAGAAGGATTATTATTAGCATAACCCACATGGACTACAACGTCCAAAACTCATCACCTGTGATCATCCGAGTCCTCGAAACTCAATGCGTCTTCGAGGTTGAAACGGGGAAGAAAAGCCAGACTGGTCGATGCCCTGCTGAGTAACTGCATGGGATGGTTAAGTCCAGGAGCTGGCAAAGCTCTCTATTTTGATTGAGAGTCATGATTCAATATGGTCACAGGAATTGCGTACGTGGTCAGTCTATATGAAAATGCATCAGTGATACATGAAAATGGTATAATGGCCTCATGCCTGCCAGCTAGATTAGCCCAATTTTCTTGCATTTGCTGAGAGATCGATACCGAATCAGACGCCTTTCATATCATTCATGTGATAAGGGCAGCGTAAACAAGTTCTATGGTCAGGCTGGAAGCATCACTGTGAACGAATGCCACGAATAGGGAAATGCCTACGATAGACAGTTCCCCGTAGGAGTGATAGATAGTAGCACGGCTAGATTTGGAACTTGCAAGCCGGCCACCAGTCCCAAGTATAGAGATAGCAGAGGAGCCAGAACTGGCATTCGGTCACGAAGCTTATCGCCGTGTGTGAGAACTCGCAGTGAGTGCTTTAGAGGGAAGAGTCTTGACCACAACAGGCTAAAGAAAGATCCACACAGAGCAGGAAACAGCAGTTCCTTATCAGGGAGTAGGAAAGAATCATTTACAGGACAACACGGAAGTGATGGACAAGAGTTTGCTACCCCATCAAACGACAATTCAGCACACTTAGTCGAACAGTTTGAGCCCCAAGACTCTAAACCACTTCCACTCCCATAAGTCATCCTTAGATAAAGCTTGTTCCTGGAGATGGAAGTGAGATTTCATTCATAATAGAAACACATCAAATCAATCCAAAGGCCATCCGGAATAACCTGTCTGACGGTTGGTTTCCGTAACGGTGGCCGAGCTGCTCCCATTGGTCCCGCTGCTGTGGGAGCTCGAACTGGATGAGCGGAATGGCCACAAGTATGAGAATGGGTTCCTTCTGCCCTGGCCTCCCCTCCTGCTCGAATTCGAATTTCCACCCGAGCGGCCACTTCCTGACATGTTTTCTGGCAACTCCTGCCGGCAGACCGGACAAGTGTTGTGCTGGACCAGCCACGGGATGATACAGTCCGAGTGGTACAAGTGGTTACAGGGCATCTGTCTCGCTTCTGAGCCGAGCTCGAACTTCTCCATGCAGACAGCGCAATGTGAATCGGATCGTAGATGCTTGTGCGAGATCTTGACAGTGGGCATCGCATCGATTGAGGATCTCGGCGCAGGGGGTGGGCCACGCCTTTCATTTGCAGAGAGATGTTCGAACAGTTCTTCCAGACCCGGGCCTATGAAGTAATCACCCCCATTATCCCTTGTCACGGCAACTCCAGGTACTCCATTGAAGAGAGCTTCAAAACCACCGTTCCTAGATAATCTTAAAGGGACTTGGCCTCCAAATATGAGCAGAGGGCCAAAGGCGGGATTGTGTTCTGGAAAGAAGTCCGATCTTCCCCTCGAATCATGGAAATGACCTCTTTCACCCACTTGTGGCCCCATCAAAGCTGAGAATGCTTCCATGATTCTGTACGGATGAGCACGATCCTCAAATTGATCAGCTCCAAAGAAACTGAATGGGCTATGAGCCATATCACCAAGTTCCTGAACAAACCCTCCATTACAGTGGGGGCAAACAGCATACCGTCCCCGCAATCTTATTGGTCGCCTACACTGGTAACACCAGTGAGTGTTCCCACTTGACATCCTCCCCTCTTCTTGTCCCTCTTCTGAGTTATGTAAGCTACTGTTAGAGTGTCATGGCATAGAATAGGAAACCAGATATGCATGAGCCTCAATCAATTCAGAGAACATGGGCCGGTAAATCATGTGAACAGTATGAGCATGGTTTTACCATATAAAAAACAAAATAGAACACTAGCCAAAATATGGAAGGATAAGCAACTCTCTAGAGGATACTCTTTCCTTCCTTTTTGTCTATACACCTTCTTCAACACATCACATCATCCACACTGGAACAGGGATACTTCATAGTAATGACTGATGTATTCACAGGAATCTCAACATCAAAAATTTGAGCTACCTGATTATGTGGACAATGACATTGAGCCGTGCCACACAAATGAGCCTCAAGAATTACAAACTACTCGGGGATTGGATCAGATTTATACATGTGAAACATATTATTCTCCCAAAATATTGTTGCCAAGGTTTGTCAAGGTCCAAAGTGATTGCACAAGAAGGAAGAATCATATTATTTGATGCAACATCCTCTTCCAGCAAAATAATAATAATAATAATAATAAATTAGAATCAATAATGGTAGCGGTAGCATCCTCTATTCTGAAATGAAGTCACAAAGAGGGAGCATATTTAAAAGGTATCACTAGTGGGCTACTTAACAGAAACAGCAGCTAGACACTACTCGTCAGAATCAGCAACATTTTTGCCATAAGTAGGCACATCATACCATTTCCTACTGAATTTATATTATGTCAACTCTTACCTTCAAAAACCCACAATCAAAGATAATGTACAGTGATCCTGCAGACACTGATCTGTTCATAAGCACATCTTCCACATAATTTGACATGAAAGTCCATGATCATAGACAAAATAGTGACACAATCAGGGCTGACAACAGATCAGTAAAAATGCCAGCATTAAACGCATGCTTAGATCCAGTAATGCTTTCACTAGCAGCTCTTTCGCAGCTCCACAATATCATCCAATCAAATATATGTCTGTGCAACTCATTCAGGTACTAGGAAGCATGCAACTCGGCAGCTCATCAGTATGATGCCTATTCCTTAAAGGGAAACGAGGACAGAGCAAAAGACTGACTGATACCGAAACCTGATCATAAACAGAACGCATTCGCAGCAACAACAAAGACTGCAGATCTAACTCATCAAGCTGACAACGAACAGAGACAGAAAGTATAAGCAGTTTCAGAGCAAACAGAAACAACAAGAAGCTTGACGAGCTTCGTTTCAAACGGAGACTGATTCCGCGGAAACAAAGGAGAACAATCGAGAAATGCGAGGCCGAGCAGCTCGTGAAACTACCTCTGGATCCGAATGGACTCCCCGATCGAAACTGCGGAGGGGAGAGCCGAGACGACAGTAACCCTAAGCAGACGGCTCTGAGGAACCGTGAACTCGAGAAGGAGCAGAGATGCGGATCGATGGATGATAAATTACATACACGTGGTGCGTAATGAGCCAGCTAACATTCTGAATGTCGGCTGTACATGCTCCGGGTGTATGAGACTTTTTGCCAGGCATCCTCACTGTGGCCGGCTATCGTGTAGTACATGTAGAGGGGAAGGAGCATGCACCCGGACCACGCAATGTTTCAATTTCGGGCAGCTATGATTCCTGACAGCGATGGCTCGATTGCCCTTGCGCTGAAATTTCCAAGTCGAATGAGCTTTTTTTTTTTAATTAAAAGATAAGATCTTTATAAATTATAATCTTATATTATTTATGTCATAACTAAATAATATTTTATATAAAGAGAAAATATATTGTCCGAACCAATCAGGACTCTTGGTTTCCGTGTGCAGAAGGTTAACTTGCCGACGTTGACCAGAGAAAGGACTAGTTATAGTCTCTGATCGTGACAATGGACTTGTAGACTTCAAGATTTTTAATTGTCCAAGTCTATCCTGTGGTTAAACCACTGGCAGACATCGACATCCACATCCACATGTGTCCGTATTCAACCCGACGACTGGTTGGCACGTCTAGACTCTACCTCGTCCATTACCGTGGGTAAATCGAAGGAGCAAACCACTGAATTGGGCCACAGTATTATTGTTCTGTGGGGCTGTAGTCTATCTATAACGGGGAAGAGTGGGTTTTTCTCTGTCCGTTACGTATCGCCTGGCATAAAACGAGCTTTGAATTCATTAGTATCCGGTTGAATGGATGATCAATTAGGGTGCAAAAATCTCCAACAGTAACAACCAACGCGGAGGAGGCCCGTGACTCGCCCAACTCTCCGTCCATGGCTGTCAGCGGACCTCCTTCCTTAAATCAGCTTCTTCGCCGGCGAGCTCGTGGGCTAACATTTTGCCCGCAGACTTCGGAGTCTGGACTCACGAGGAGGAGGAGGAGGAAGAAGAAGAAGGGAGTAAGAAAACAGGAACTTCTTCAGGAAATGGGAAGTTGGGATTCACATGGAGGGTCGGGCTTCCGTCTCGAGGATCATGAGAAGAGGAGACGAGACTCTAGCGGGGAGGGGATGGACATGGCCTACCCATTAGAAATCAAATACACTGGGCCGGGCCTATCAAACCCACCCCTCTCTTTCCCTCTCTCATTATGAGCATTAGTAGAGATGCTAAATAAACGTTCTCAACTTCTTCAAAAACAGGTTTGGAATCATTTTATCCGATTACATTTGATCTATTAAGTATAATAAGTCAGTCCAGTTATTGGTCATAATTCGGGAAAAAGCATGAACCGGTCCAGGATTGTTCTTAAGTGGGTTGATTCAGGTTCGTACCGGTTTGACTCGTGAATCGTGACCCTTTCATTTTTATTTAAAATGAATACTTTTTAATTTTTAACTTGAATAGGCAAAAATTCACCGTTTTACAGTATTTTTGGTGGTCCAAGCTGGTTCAATTAGAAAATGTGTCGGGTTGATTCCTATTCAATATGCCTATCTGTTGGACTTGGCTCGTAACTGCCATTAAACCCAGTAAGAGTAGTTATGTGTCGATTTTGGGTCAGTTCGAGCTAGTTATTGGTTTTGGTAGAGATGTTAAACGGTTCGGGCTGGCTCGGAACCGGACCACCCAAATCCATAACCAGCCCGGTCCGCCCATAACCTAGCCCATAACCACTCTTATTAGGTTGAGAGACAGTTATAAGTCGAGTTAAAAATATAAGCCCATTGAACTGTAATTGACACATACCGTTACCCTACTAAACCGACTTTGAACCATAACCGATCCTAAACTGTTATAAAAACCGGACCACACCGACCCAAACCGTGAACCAATGCCTTCTGCCCGCTAAGTGCTGTGATCTCCTTCAATTCGTTGCAAAATCAATGGCCACAAATGACCGAACATTTGACCATTGATTATAATGGTAAATCAGCGACGTTTTATTGAGAAACCAATCAAATCACTGTTCACATCAATGATTTTATCAATTAAATCACTATTTAATATTCACATCAATTCCATCAAATTATTGTACACTATTAAATAATTTGATTTTTTATATAAAAAATAGAAAATGCACTATTCGCGGGTTGAATCGTCATGAATTGTGGACTAACCCTCTTATGCATAGTTTTGGGCCAATTCATTCTATAATGAACCGTGAACCATAACCGGCTCAGACCATTAAGCATAACAGGCCGATCCCGTAACTACGGCAAACGGTTCCATACTCGTTTTGAATTGGATTATACCGTTATTTTAACAACTCTAGGTTTTGGCTGCCCATTTCGGCCGAACCAACTCATTTAACATATGTAAGTATAAGATGTTAACCGGTCCTAACACGATAGAAGAACTCCTGTTACAGTTTAAGCTCCGAATCACGCACTGAATCCTTAGTTTGCGAGCATAACGGGCTGATCCAAGGAAAAGAGATGCCGAATTTGTGGGGTGGACGTACTCGCGGGCGGAGTCCGCCGTCGATCTGCCTATGCGATTTTTGGAGATGGAGGACGACGGCTTCCGTTGCATTAACTTGTAGGAAAAAGTCGTCCGGTCCCGCCCGGTCCCCGCTCCCACTTTACCCAGAAAGCGTCGAATTTTGGACTTTGGAGAGCGTGGGTGGATGGTACGCGTGGCACGCTGGCAGGCCGGGCTTGAGGGGCCCGGGAACAACGCGGGGTCCACGCGTCGCGTCACCCCTACATCTTCGTAGCCTTAGAATCTAATCTAATTAATTCAAATCCTACCGCTTTCAATTAAGGGATATTACCGTCATCTTATTTTTTAAGAAAAATAGAAAAATGACACTACCACACAACTTCATAAATTTAAATTCTAAAATTTTTAAAATCTTTATCCATTTTTAAGTAAATTTAGGCGAAATAAGGAGCGGAACCATAGCCGAACTAGCCGACGTGGGGTATGCAAAAGTGGTAGGTGGCCTATCATTGTCAGACTGCTGCCACCGTCAAATCTCTCCGTCATTAATTACTCTCTCCCACTTTCTTGCCTCTGCCTTTATTGTCTCCCCACTCACAGTCGCCACAGCATTCGTACCGTCGTCAGCCCGACGTCAATTCACGTCACGATTTGTCGTCGCTGTCGTAAATCTAAAGCATAGAGAAAGGCATTTACACGGCCGTATGACTCCCAATCCAACTTACAACGTCCTATATTTATGGTAAAGTTTTAATAAAAGATAATTAATATAATAATACTTAAATAATTTAAATATTATAAATTTAATTATTATTATTAATTTTTTTATATACCTTTATTTCTTTTTCACTTTTACTATTTTATTCTAAATTTATAAATATATTATTTAATAAAAAAATCTAAATTTCAATATAACATATGATTTGATTCAGCTCATCAATGGACTGATATTGGGTGTAATGGGGTGCCATCGCGGCATTGTAACAGCAAAACTGCCCACAAAAGCAGCAGCTCGGCTCGCACGATCTCCCCGAACTGCGATCGATGTTCTTTCGACTCACGGTCCACGTTGGGATTGCCGACACGTGTTCTCGGACAGTGCACACTCGACTAGCTTGGTCACGCACAAAAACGATAATCAGTTTGACACGTGTGATGTACGTGTATGGTTGTCTGTGTTAAGTCAGTGCGCAGTCACCACAGGGCCACGTGCTATGTGTGCTGACGCAAATTGTCACGAGCAGCAGCAGCAGCAGTCCAAGTTGACCCGGAGGTCGGATCGGGGATTTTCAAGTGGGGATTTGATTAAAAATCAATAATAAAATTATATTAATTATTTTATATCTATAATAATTATTCAGATTATTTATCTTGCATCAAATATAGATCATAATTCAGCAGTAACTTGAAATTCATTTTATGTAATTTTTGGGATAAAATTAAACAGTTCTCTGAGACATAAAAGCCGCCCTGAATTAGATCTAGGCCAAAGGAAGAGTCAGATTTTTTTTTTTATATAAGTGATATATAATCGACTAATTTATTAAATAATATATTATATAACATAAAATTTATTATTAATTTTTAAATATTAATTCTTAAAAATTTTAAATTCTAAATCCACGTCATATTACTAGCACTTGCGAGGGAATCAGATATAAACCGCATGCAGGATTACGAAGCCGGGGATCAATAATGGATCAACAAAGCAAAAACAAAAAGGGAAAAGAAAGGAAAAGGACAAGTAATTGCCAGCGTGCGCAGCTTTTGAGGAAGACAGCTGAGGGAGTCTACTGCTGGATGGGCACGTGGGGAGCTTTGACGATTATCATTTGCTGCCTCCGCCTCCTCCGACAAATAGGGGAAAAAATGGTAACCTGGATCCATGGCCATTCCGGCAATTACATTAGGATTATGAGTCCGATCCTATTAAGAAATGAAATTAATTTAGAAGTCTTTTGAATTTTTTATTTTTATTATATAAAATTTTTTTAATATATAATTAGATAAAAATGGTAAAAATGAAATAATATAGATAATTTTATAAAAAAAAATTGAATATATAATTTCGAATTTTGGTACGGACAAGCTGACCTGGCGTCTCTTATCCCACAACGCGTTTTCTTCTTGACACGACACTCACCGCATTATTTAAAATCTCAAGAACAGAAGCTTGCCCTCCTCTATGGCTCCTCCACTCACAGTCACAGTCCTCCTCACCCGTTTCATTTCCTCACCTTCCAGTTCCCAGTCCTAGCTGACCGTTCACTTCTCCGGTGACTGCTCCTCCGCGTCGTCGGAGACGGACACCACCCATTAACACCACACTCTACTGGACAGTCGTTACTGATCTCCCCGTAGACAGGCGGATACTCCGTAGGGACAGGGAGAGTGTTTTCTTGGTTCGGTCCCATAATGGCGTCCTCCGACATGGCGAATGTTGAACCATGGAGCTTCAGGCCTTCCTCCATCGACGACCCTTGGTCCCCCGAAGCTCTGTCTCGCGACACCCAGACCCTCACTGAAGCCCTCGCGAAGTTCATCTCCGATGGCTCCTCCGCCGAAGGCCTCGCGTCAGCTGGCCCCTTCTCGCCCATCTTGACCTCTCTCACGGGGCCGGAAGCGGCGCCCGCTCCCGCATTTTCGAGTGTCTCGGTGGGCTCCGACCCTGAACCCGCCACTAGTAAGCGGCAGAGGGGCAGGATCCCCGTCTCGGCTACTCCCGGCAGGGTCTCGAAGCGGAAGCCCCGCCCATCCAAGCGGTCTCGGACGACCTTCTTCACCGCCGACCCGTCCAACTTCCGACAGATGGTGCAGGAGGTCACGGGCGTCAGGTTAGGCGGCTGCTCCCAGCTTCAAGCTGCTCATTCGATCCTGAACAAGCCGGAGGAGGCTCAGAGGCCCAGTGGCCGGTTCTCAGCTGGAACAATAACCCGCGGGTGCCTCCCCACTCTCGACACGTCAGCGTTCCTGCTGGACCACGGTCACAACCACCACCACCAGCAACTGGTCGATGCGGGTGCAGGGCTCACAGCTACGTCATCGGCCGAGGCAGCTACGCTTCCTTATGTGGCGGTCACCGACAGTGTCCTGGACATTGAGTCGTTCGCGAGCTTCCCTACTCTCGAGTCGTGGAATGCTTACGCGACAAAAAAAAATTAATATTTTAACATTTTCTTTTTGCATTTTTTTTAATTTTTATTGTCTGGTTTAGCATCTAATGACTATCGGTCACGTGAGGTGGCGTGTTAATATTCTAGAAGGCCATGTCTGGATAATTTTGTCCCCTTTAATTCTCCCCTGATAGCGAAATTTCTTTTAAAAAAAAGAAAACTTCTAAAAGAGATGTCGAAATCGCTCTGCACCGAAAGAGCTTCTCGAGGAGAGAAGCACCGGATAGAAAGAATCCATGGAACACAGAGAGAGGAGAGAAATACCCAAGTGGCCTGGGTCGAGGATTGAGTGCTTATCAGCTAAAGCCCGCACAATCTGTTCCTTTGGCATCCATGCTCGATCCATGTCTAACCTCAATGTGTTCCTTGTTCCTTGTGGGCTCATGCCCTGCTCTGTCTAACCTCCTTTTGTTCCACCATGAGCTTTTCCAGTTGCCCATTTTTCCATCTTTGGTCAACCAATGCTTGCACAGAGAATCAAGATCGTATGAGCTATGCACAAGTCTACCCTGTCGAAACCAAGCTACGGTCATGGTTCGAGTCCGGTCTATACAAAAACCAGAGTAAAGAGAGGGTAGAAGAAAGCAAGTACAAGTACCTCCGTGCAGGGGAACTGGCACTGTTTTGAAGCAGCACAGCTTCTGCAGAGGAAAACTGGAAACCTTCCACGACTGTAGCAATTACGACCTCCCTTGGAAGCCTTGAGACTGCTTGGCACGTTAAGGATGCGATAATCGGGACTCAAAATAATATTGAAATTTGCCAATCTCAGGATAATGTACAGGCACTCTCCTGATACACACTTTCCAAACAAATACCTGAAGGTGAGTTCAACCTCTTCGGTGTCAAGTTCGTCTCTTGGAGTGAAATTTTTAGGATCTAGGATCAACTAAATAGTCAGACAAAGCGTAAGCACCAGATTGAACCATCACACACACTTCTTCTGTATGTCTTCAAGTTAAATCTAAACCTCTCTGTAATTTCAAGTGATCATCCACTAGAAGATTACCTCTCAAGGCTTCGATCTCTAACACTCTCAAGAATAGGAAGTACCCAGTCCCCGTCTCTTGCATCTTCTCCATATCTCTTGCAGGCAACCTTTTGCTCCTGGGTTTCCTCCGGAGCTACTAGCTTTTTTGTATTCCGGCATCCCAACATAATAAGCTCCAACATTTTCCTTCGAACGGCATATATTGGGTTTGGCTCGATCAGGCAACCTTTGCTATATGCTTCTCTAAGGAAAACAGTTTGAGAGCTTCCCTTCGTTGATATGTAGAAAATCCCCGGGTGCTTAAGAAGTAACTCACGAATATTAACTTCCATGGCGAAGTCCTTCCTGAAATGAGCCAACCTCTCAACCTCAACCATTTTTTCTACGGTCAAACTCAACAGTTCATGGATGATCCCAACAGCATGCTTCTCAAAACGCTCTAAACCCCCACAAGTGCGAACACGCACTGCATCTTTTCTCTCATATGGCTTCACATAGGGAAGCCTTTGCCAATTCTTCATCTTCTCTCTCATCCCTTTCTTGATTTCAAATCCAGTCGGGAAATTAATGGGAAATGCATACCTTGTTTCGTACTCGCTCAACCATTTCTCCGTAAATTCCTTCTCTCTCCACTTTTCAATCTCAGCAACCCCAAGTTCCTCATCTCTATCAACCAACTCCACAATCTCCAAGTTAACTAGTCTGAAATCTCCCGAGTACCTGGCGAGGATCGATTCCCTGAAGTCACTCGGCAAACCCAATTCTCTCCTAATCAATCTCAAGGCATGTACATGAAGCCGGCCATTCACCGACATCATCAGCAACTTCTTTAATTTCCTTACTAAATCCAATTCTAGCACCCTCACAGCATGCTCTTCTTCTTCAATCAAACCTTTCATTTCACGTGTTATGCGGCAACAAAGATTTCTCTGTATGGGGTGGGTGAACACCTCAAAAATGTGAGGATATTTATGAATAAAAGCACCGATACCGACATTTAATCCAACAATGCTTCTCCAGCGAGACATCAGCTGCACAGAAGTGAAGGGGCCCCTCCTACGGGTGGACATGAGATGCTCAAGACTGAGGATGGTCTTGAGTTTACTGAGGTTGGACATCAGCTTATCTAACTTCAAGTCTAGAGTCCTGCCCTCCAAACGAGTTTGGGCAGTGACAGTAGGCTTTCTCCATCTTTTCTGGGAGCGTGACTTGAATGGGCCAAATAATTTCGTGGACAGATCTGGTGAGCGCTTATTTCGTGCGAGGATGTCGGCGAGTGTCTGCACTATTCTCATGGATGCAGTTTGGGAGTTACAGATCCTCCTAGGCAGTCAAACTTCTGGAATCTGAAAGGGAAATGGAGAATGAGCACCTTAAACATACAACTTGGCTGATTTGGTCGGTTTAAAGTGAAACAGAAAGATTTTATCGGCAACCCTCAACAAGTAGCGACTGAACACGTTAATGCACCACTAGCGACTTTCATTTGGAGCTTTTCACGAACATGTGTCGAGCATATGAAAGAGATAGTAACCAGCGACATTTAACGTCACAGATTATGGGTTAGAAGGCCGGAACGGATATTGCACTCGATAATAAATCATAACAGTATGCATCCGCAATCAGTCCAGAAGCTATACCAGTGTTGCAGCACCCAGAGAAGTGCCAGCAAGAGCAGATGATAGACGTCTACAACTGTGAATTCAGCTGGTGGAGATTAGCGAGAGAGAGAGAGAGTGCAGGAACAAGAAGACCATTCCATTACTCCAGCTCTTGATCGAGTGCCTTCGCTCCGAAGCTAGCCAAGTTCATACAGGTTCGAGCACGATCCCGAGCACGAGCTACTTGAGTTTGTCACGTGGCAATTTTTGTAAGGAAGACCAACTGGCATGTGAGGTCTTGCGTGCACCCGGAGCAGCAAATTCTCCCCCGGACCAAGCAGGGCGTGTAGTGGAGCAGCAGCCGCTGCAAATATTTACCGCCGAGCCATTGCTTGTGTTGGCGATCGGATTATCAGAGGGTGAGCGCCGAAGCTCGAGCTAGAGCTGCCGGAGCCATGCCTTCGTTTCCCAGTCCAGGCTCCGTTACCGTCTGCGAAATCAATCGAGACTTGAGTAAGTATATCACTCCACCACTCTTTTGCTTCCTCCGGTCTCGCTGTTTGCTGTAGTTTTAGGGTTCATGGTGGCGCGGATTTTCTTCTTTCGCTTCCAATGTTTGTGATCTTGCGCAGTTACTGCTGATAGTCTCTCTGATGATCGGGCCAAGGAAACCTATGGAAAGATTCTCGTGAGTGTTCCTCCTCATTCTCGCTCTCAAGTTTCTGCAGCCATTCCTTATTCTTTTTCTTGGTCCTTTGTGTCGCTGCAGCCGTGACTTGGTAAGCTTCTTACGCAGGGGATGGTATTCAGTCCGGTCCCGTTTCAGTCTGATCAGTTGGCTGCTCCGAGTCTTCCGGAGCAGGATGACGAGCAACAGCAGGAGACCATAGCCAACCTAGAGGGCCTTCAGACGAAAGGGATGGTGGCAACACTGCAGGGGATTGCAAGCAAGTATCTCAGGCGCCTCTTGAATCCAACTGACGTGAGTTCATGTTTCGTCTTTCTTGCATAGATTGATATATTATTTGAGACAATGGAAATGATTAAGAATTTGTGATCTAGTGAAGAGGAAATCTGATTAGATTAGTGATGTTGGAGCACTGTCAGTCAGTGACCCCTACCTGTACTGGAGATTTAACATGAAAGAATAATTGACACATTGCTTTATCCCTGCTGTAACAGGTTAAATTGCTGTCAGAAATTGATCTTCATGGAGTAAGCTGGCACCAACATAAGCATATTATAGCATTTATATCTGGATCAAATCAAGTTTTAGTTCGTGATTTTGGGGATTCAGGTCAATATGATTGTTAATTGTTGATTTAACATTTTAATGGTTTGTGCTGATAAAAAATAATCTACACTCTGTGGCATGCGTTCAATTTTCTGTTGATTTGTTGTTCCTGCTCCCTTTTTCATGAATAGCCTGTGATGCTTATCATTTGGTTGATGATGCTGCCATTTCGTTTTGGCAGAAAGCAAGGATCCATCCCTTTTGACCCATGAGTCACAGAGAGATGTTAAGGTTCTGGATTGGAGGCCAAATGGTGGGAAAATGCTAGCTGTAGCTTGCAAGTGAGTGCTCATATCTCCTCTGTTTATATTTCAAGCTGGTTGTTCAGATTATTTTGCTCTTCTGAAACCACTACTATCATATTCAATATTGTATGAGCTATCCATTTTTCCAGGGGTGGAATATGCATTTGGGCTGCTTCATATCCTGGCAATGCTGCATCAGTGAGATCTGGTGCCCCATCCTTTTTAGGTAGTATGACTAGAGGCACTGGGCTCAGGTGGACATTGGTGGACATTTTTCGAAGTCAAAATGATGAACAAATCAGTGCACTCTCATGGAGTCCTGATGGAAGATATCCTAAAGCAAGCTATTGTATGCATTTATTACGTGGTTTGTCATCATTGTAGAAGGATTTTTATTTACTGGCTAGAGAAACTTCAGGATAATTACTCTTTCAACTCCAGTGTTAGAGGGTGAATTGCTTCAGATAAATGGATAAGCATGTGCTTCCTCACCATGTGGTGTTACTATAGGTAATACAGGTGAAAGATAAAAGGAGAATTGCTAAATTTTGTTACACAGCAGCCTGACTGTAATAGGCATATTTCTTGGCCATCAGGTTTTTGTTATGGTGAATTTTGTTCATCATGCTATCCCCTAAATGATTGCTGTGACCTCCAAGGTTTCAAAAGGTTTTGATGGACTTACTCCAATCTACTCAACCTATTCTTTCTGAGAGTATTGTAAACATCATATACCTATTGCTGTAGGACATGTTGCTGGTTATTTTACAGGAGTCTTATTTCCTTAACTTTTATTCACATACCTGGCATCGGCTTCATATGAAAGCTCGTCATTCACCATATGGGATGTTGCCCAAGGTAATACTGATGGCATTTTCAAGGTTCACTAATTGACAGCGTGTTTTGTAAGCAATAGTATATACTGGTGTTATATCATCTGTGTTTTATCTATTTCATTTCTATCTTTCTAAATACCGCATTTGATTTTATAAGCCCTCCTATCTGTATCTGGTATCTAAAAAGACAAAAGGCCATGAAAAGAGCCTGAAGTTGGAATTTTGTGAGATTTTCTCACTTATGCTTTCTTCAAATGATTACTGTTGGTATAATGATAAATATACTGTTGATAGCTGGCATTTCTATATTAATTCTAGTATTTCCAGGTGTAGGAACGCCTATTCGACGAGGTTTAGGTGGAATATCAATGCTCAAATGGTCGCCCACTGGAGATTATTTTTTTGCTGCAAAATTGTATGTCCGTTTAATTAAAAGCTTGGTCCGTTTTTTTCCTGGAGTTTATCTTGGTAAAATCAAATCTGAGTTCATTATTGTTTATCTTATAGTGATGGTACATTTTATCTGTGGGAGACAAATACATGGACTTCTGAACCATGGTCTTCAACCAGCGGGTTTGTGACAGTAAGTAAGAAGGCAACTAAGATGAATCTAAATGGATTGGAGCCTGACTTGATATCAGTTGTCTATTTCCTTGAGAAGTGTTCTGCTTGAATTTAAGTGACTTCATTTGGTGCTGTAGCAACCCAGATACAACTAAAAGTTGTTCCATTTTTGTCTTACATCCTGGTGGGTGACAGTTTATTCAGGAGGCAATCTCTTGTATCTGTCTATCTGACCTTGCTTGGATGGTCTAGAAGCTGAATATGAGCATGATGAATCAAAATCTTCCAATAATGAATCTTTTCCAAAATATTTAACAGCAAACAAGTTTCTGTTTATGCTGCTTTTGTTTTTTCCCCCTCTTTGGAAAGAAGTGTAAATTTCATTAGCTTGTCAAAGGAATATTTAAATAGAAGAAGAAAACTCTCCAAGGGCCAATTCCAAACGTCCCCACAAACCTAGACCCATGAGGCTTGTGTCAAAGGATATGTACATATGAGGAAGTACACCCTGGAGTGCATGTATGCTGCTTTTGTTAATATCCAAAATCATTGTTTTTTTTTAATGCCCTATCTTCATTCCATAGATGTCTTATAAAAATTTGAACTGCATGCATGGCTGGGGTCATTGGCATTTTTATTGATATTGTCTATTGAATTTGGACCATTTATTAAAACATTCAGATTGTTGTAATTTCATGAATTTTAGTTGTTGACTATTCTTTTTAACAGGGAGCCGTATGGGATCCTGATGGGCGCACAATACTGATTTCTTTCTCGAAGTCTGCAACATTGGCCTCCATTCACTTTTCATCAAAGCCTCCTTCAATGGGTACATGGATTTTTTTTTTGCTTTATTTTACTACTTAAAACCTAGGTGGGTTTATTGAGGTTTGAGGAACTGAGTTAATGTTATGTTTTGCAGTATAATAAATTCATTCTAACTGACATGCATAGGATAGAAAAGAAATTCACTATGTTTTATGATTACATGTTCATCCTACCTCTTTACATCCTTTATTATTTGCAACTAGCTCTACCACGTCTTCATTGCAAAAATTTTTATTTGCTGTGGTTGTGTAATATAGTTTCCAGATGCAATATGTTATCCTAGGATCATGGACCACTTGATTTTCATCTTAAACTAAAAGAAGCCACTTATACCAATGCGATGGAAAGCCGTGTGGAACCTTGTGAAAATTGCTCTGACCTCTTGCAAGTTTATGTTCAGCAGGGCATGAATTATTATGTCTAATTTTTTGTGCTCTTGAGTAAAAATGTAGAATCATCTCAATATTCTTATTACATATATGGGATCATTCTCTTTTATGGATCCATTTTTAGAATGATTGGTTTTCTTCTTTTGATTGTGGCATGAAGATGCACTCTTGCTACCAGTTGATTTACCAGAGATCTCCTCCTTAACTGGCTGGTATGTATGTTTTATTTATTCTTGGACTAGTTCTCTCTCAAATTGTATCTGAGTATCTACCACCAATTCTCATGAACTGGCAAGATAGGGCATGCATTGGAGCTCTGACAATGTTTAATTTTGTGCTTTTGTCCTAATTGATAAATCTTGTAGTGTTTTTCCATCCTATTCTTTCGTTTTGTCTTTAAATCCCTTTTTTTTTTAATCTGAGGCAAGTGCCACTGCATTTATTTGGTATATGCAGTGAGTGCATTGAGAAGATAGCTTGGAGTGCTACTGGAGAACGATTGGCTGTATCATTTAAAAGTGTTGATGAACCGTACAAGGGCCTAATTGCCATATATGATGTTCGGAGAACTCCAGTAATATCTGCATCATTAGTGTAAGTGTATATCAACTTTCTATAAATAGAAGTTGACAAAATCAATCAATAGATGCTCATTTTGTAAGTTGCACAAGAAACTGTTCCTGGAACTGCATTAGTGCTGACTTTCATGTGCTGATTTACCGTGACAGTGGCTTTATTAGGGGACCTGGGGATTGTCCTAAGCCAATAACATTTTCGTTTCATGACAAGTTGAGACAAGGACCACTGCTCTCTGTGGTAAGATCTCATAAATTTCACGACTTATCCTGTATTTCAATTGTTTTGAGGGAAAGCTTGCACAAACTTGAGCTTTCTAGAAATACGCTAGATAATCTTTGAAGTTCGATATAGTGACCTTTATAATATGCAGCTTAGGAAGGACCCTTTTAGATTGGGATGAAACCTGCAAACTCGATTTTACTGGCTAACCAGCTATTATATAGCCCTTCTGACTCTTTGACTTTCTACTGATGTGCAGTGTTGGAACAGTGGCTTTTGCTGTACCTACCCTCTTTTGTTTCATTCACATCTTCTTCCCTAGTCAAGGTATTCCTGACCATGAAATAGATTAGGACTCCAATCCTTTTGCTGCTGTTTGAGTTTGCATGAAACAATGAAAAATGCTACAAGCTATTGTTAATCATTAACACAAAGTAGTAGCGGAGGTTATTTGGTGAAAAGGGAAACTTATTCGACTTTCAATTACATGGAAGGAAGAGTTAGATGCTCCTCAGGACTGTATATGATGAACTGGTTTGCTTCTAGTCAACTTCATCAGTGAACTGTATTTATTTGAAATTTGACAGTGATCATCGTCAAAACTAGTCACCTCAGCATAGGATTTTTTATGAGAGATGCCGTGATGAAGGCTGCGGTGTCGTGGGTTTGCTGTTTGTCATTCGAGGTACGTAGTCTTATGCTTCATCAAGCTCTTTCAGAAAGCGCGTTCACTGAAATGCCTTTAGTCGCCAAGTTGTTTGGTTGATGTGTTGCAATTCTCTCTTGTCGTAAATCTTGGAAACACAGCTTTGAAACCTCTTTATTCTTGCAGGTTGAACAGCCGGTCTTGCCTTTACGGGTTGTTCCTATTGTACTAATGGCGCTGCTTCAGGTTCTCTAGTTCCTTCCCAGCGTGCAAACTTTTGACATGATCGACATCGTCTCTGGGGACAATGTGATATCAGCACTCTTCCTTGGCTCGTTATAAGCGAATTTCATATCGAGAATGCTGCTGCTATCATAATTTTCCTGGGATTACACTCTCCATTTCAGACTTTTTCATGCACTTTCTTTATTCCGGTTGCCCTGAGTCGGCGTTTGCTAAGATGAACATCGATCTCTGCTCTAGCGGAGAAGATGCGCTTTCGTGTCACTGCTGATATCATGTAGTTCGGCTTTCAATCACCACACACTTGGCAGATCCGATCGAATCGGCTTCTGCATGCAATGTCTCTGTTTCGAAACCACCCAACGAAGGCTGCTTCATAAAGATTGTTCTGTGAGGAAGAAAAGCCCAGATTGTACATTTGCTTTTGCTTTCCGCAGCTTGCCCCCGGTTCCAACTGTAGTCGGCCAACTAACAGCAACAAACGGCACAACATTAGAGAGCGACCGAACTGTTGGATCGGAGTATCAATATTCCTATTTCTCTAGCTATTATAGTGTGGCGACGGTGGTGGAAGCCATTTTTCTTAAGCGCGTTGGGAATTGTGCGAATGTGATGGCACGTTCGTTCGTTCGTTCGTTCGTCTTTTGAGTTGGTGTAATGGACCTTTACGCAAAGTAGACGGTGGCACGCTCTCTTAGTTTTGAGAGCTTCGTCATCTCTTATTTATTTATTAAATTTATATAAGAAGGAAATAGGAGTTAGGAGGCGCTCGACTGGAACTAACGCGTGAAGTTTGAAACCTCCGCCTTCTCCTCCCTCCCTCTCTCTCTCTCTCTCTCTCTCTCTCTCTCTCATTCTTTCATTCGACGGAGTCCAGAGTTTCAGACACACAGACGGAAGAGAGAGAACACGTTTGCTTGGTAAAATCCTTATCGAGCAATAAAGGCGACGAGCTGCTGCCTCATCACTGACAGAGAGGAGATGTACCTTTTATCTCCTTCCCACCCACCCGGCTCTCGGAATCTCCAGCTGCCCCCCAGAATCTTTCTTCTGCATCGTCATTTTCTCCTCTCGTACTCTCTGCTTCCCATTCATTTAGAATTCGATCTCTCTTGTTACACTCGCTGAGCGGCGGTTAGTCACAGTAACATTACCGCAAGGATCCATCTTTGGGAGTTCTTTTCGGGGTGGTGAAGTTGGTCAACCTACGTGGCACTCGAAGAAGACGGAGCTTCGTTGACATAAGCAGAAAGAGTTCTGTCCCGGCCGGATTTGTTGGTTCGTGCTTCGGGAGGAGTAATCCGATTTCGGGTTACTTTCTCTTCCTATTCTTCTTCTTCTTCTTCTTCTTCTTCTTCTTCTTCGGGGATGGCTACGGACTCTCCCCCTAAGAGGCTTTATCAAGTTTGGAAAGGAAACAACGTAAGTCTCTCTCTCTCTCTCTCTAGAAAACTTACCTAGTTTGGTTGTTTCGCTGGCAAAAGTTATCCACTTTATTATCTGTTACAAACTTTAGGCTGTTGGATGAATTGAATAGAATCCTCATGCTCCGAGCTCTTCGGCTTCAACTGATCAATTTTAAAGGACTCTGGGTTTCTCTTTTCATGTATGATCACTGTACTGTTTTGCTAATTTGCGTAGGATTGATCTGGTGTTGATCATTTTGGAACCATGACGCTCGTCTCGTCTGTAAATATGATCAGGCTCTGCAATTTTGACTTAATGGTTGACATAATGAAGTTGATTTATATCCTTGTAAGAATCAGCCGATTAATATGTTTACGTGTCGAGTTCAAGTTTCCAATATGTGCAGACTATTGAACATGCGGCACATTTAGTAGTCGGTTTATTACTCCTTCCACTTTCTGATTCGTGGCCATTTGTTTTCCTGGGGCAGAAATTCTTCTGCGGAGGCAGATTGATTTTCGGACCTGATGCAGCATCCGTCTTTCTCTCAACTGTTCTTATCACTGGTCCTGCAATTGCTTTTTCCGTAAAAGTCTACTTGAAGATTGACAGCCATCCTCATTTTCTTCCAGTATCGGTTGTTTCTTCCATATTGACTTTTCTGGTGAGTACATCAACATTTTATTGAACTGGTCGAATATATGGATTCGTCAGCAAGAATGTTTGTTTCATTCTAATTTGATTGCAGGATCTAGTGTTTCTCTTTGTCACTTCCGGTAGAGACCCTGGGATTGTTCCTAGGAACACCCGGCTTCCTGAATCAGATGAGGCTTTTGATGCGACCACCCCTTCTAGGGAGTGGTTCAATGGTAGAACTCCTCGTTTGAAACTTCCCCAAACAAAAGATGTGATGGTCAATGGTCATTCCGTCAAAGTGAAGTACTGCAACACTTGTTTACTCTTTCGTCCTCCTCGTGCTTCTCACTGTGCAATCTGCAACAACTGCGTTCAGAGGTTTGATCATCACTGTCCGTGGGTCGGTCAGTGCATTGGAATTGTAAGTGATCTTCTGATGAAAGCCCCATAGAAACCCATCTTTGTTTTCTGCAAAAGGGAAGGGGAAAAAAAATGTAAGGATGGAATATTAGATGAACTTTATGCTCAGGGCAACAGCAAAATGATGCCGTTCTGGAGCCAAACAGAATAATTCAATCTTCATTCTCTTTTTAGAAATGGATCGTGAAAACTTGTTAACCTTTCTCGGATCTTTCTCTGGTTGCAGCGCAATTATCGGTTCTTCTTCATGTTTATATCCACATCCACCATCCTGTGCATCTTTGTGTTTGTATTTTCGTGGATGAACATTCTTCAAGCTAAAGCAAAGCATGGCAGTATATGGAAAGCTATGTCCCATGATATCGTGTCAGATATTCTCATCATTTACTGCTTCATAGCAGTTTGGTTTGTGGGCGGTCTCACTGTCTTCCATTCTTACCTTATTTGTACAAACAAGGTGAGCTTAAAGTTCCTTGAAGCTTATTTATGATTTGAAGAAAATATCTACTCATACACGGTTGGCCCTCCATCTGCAGACTACTTATGAAAACTTCCGTTACCGATATGATAAAAAAGAGAATCCGTACAGCAAGGGAGTGATTGAAAACCTCATCAATGTATTCTTCACCAAGATACCGCCTTCAATGAACAATTTCCGAGCTTTTGTTGAGCGAGAGGAAGAAATTGTTGTGGAGGTCACTACTCCGACTTTTGGAGGAGGCCTTCTTGCTGGCTCAAAAGAGAAAATCAATCTTGAAATGGGAGCAAAGCTTGGAGAGGGCAGCAGTGGTTTCATGCTCCCTGAGATTTTACGGAACTTGGACTATGAGTTTGAGGAAGATCAAAAGAGCAAGGAAGAAGGGGGAGAGGAGTTGGCGCATGTAACTCTTGATGGAGAAGAAAGTTATATTACTGCAGAAACTCCCCTGATGCATAGTGAAGCAGAAGGATCTCAAGAATGTTCATCCTGTTCAGGCGGTGAAAGTGATTCCCCTCAAACTGCTGCAGCAGTTTCCCAATCATAAGAGGTTTGGTTTTGTTTTTTTTCATATTGATTGCTGCTTTTTACATTATTCTTACGTCTGGGGAAATGGATCTGACACAAAGAAGAAAGATAATGGAAATATTGAGGCCCTGAGTTCAACGGGGCCTAACAGAGTTTTGAGAACTTTCAAATGGAGTGGAGGATTCTAACTGGCTTTTCAATGTTTGGATAATGATACTTATTTATCTTGGATTTCCTTTCTCCAGTGAAGAAGCCATAAAGGAAATCTCGTATACTAATTTCCAGCAGCCAGGGCAACTTAGCAGGACTGCCATATGAGTTCTGGTGCTGGAAGGTGAAGGCATTCTTCATAAGAGGTTTACACCTCTCAGTATTATCATCTGAGAAGTCCCCTGTGTTGTTTGTTGTAAATCTGGGAGCAATGCCCCGAACCTCAGAACTGGCAAACTCCATATGTCCGTACATTCTCATAACCCGAAAGTATCCACAAAAGCGAAAAAAATGCATCATTTTTTCTCATTTCTTTTTTCTGCATTAAAACTCAGATTGTTTGTTTGATAAAAAGGAGAGAAGATGGAACTTGCTGCACTCTAGAGAGCTTGAGGTCTCTTAATCACAGCGTTCGATTTTCTTCTCTCTCTCTCTCTCTCTCTCACTTCCTTGATTTGGTTCATGCGAACGTTTGCGAACCATAATTTCTTCTGCTGTATATATAGCAGCTGGGAGCTGGCACCGCCCAAGGGCTACCCGGTAGTTTCCCAACGGTCGAGGAAAGCCCTCTGCCGGCAAAATCAAATGAGCCGACGGTAACTAACGGTAGTTAATACCTTTAACTAAACGGTAACGGAGAAGGGGTTTGGTGGGTTCGGCTTATATGGGACGGAACGGAGCGGCGCATTTATTCCCATTTCATTTTGCGGTAAGAGCGTCATCCGGTTAAGGCATAAATTTATAAGTTAAATCAGAAGTTCAGTAAATTTGAGTGTATATTTAATAATATAATATTATTAATAAATTAACATAATACAATAATTTGATAATGATTTATGATAAAAATCTATGATATGGTCATTATATTAATCACAAGTTTAACATAAAATGTAAATATAAGTTTAGTATAATAAAATAAGTATATTATAATATATTTTTACTTTTTTATTTTAATTTAAGTTAATCGGTTTAATTAGGTTTACCGGTCCAACTCATGAACCAACCAATTCAATTAGATTTGACTAGATTTTAATTGTAAATTGGGTTAATTTTGGAAATCATATTATGCGAATGACTGGTTCCCAATTAAACTGGTTAAACCGATTAACTCGATTCAATTTTTAAAACTATAGATAAGAGCATATCGATGCGGAGGTCCCTTAACTAGATTTAGATTATGGAATCCACCGTCTCAAATCTTAAAATTATATAATAAAAATTAAATGTATAATATCTTAATTATTAGTTTAAATATAGTATTATTTTTTCTTAAAGTCACTTTCTTTTTATCACCATTTTTGTAACTTTAGATTTAAGAGCAAAAAAATTTACTAAAATATTATGAAATTATTAAATTTTATAATAATGATGAGATGATTTTATATCATCTCACCACCTCTATTGCTTCCCTTTATCGAGTGGTGGTGAGTGAAGAAGCTACCTAGTCGAGCACTTGTTCCTTGTTGTTCTTGGCATTACTTCTAAACTGTCCACGACCCAACTCCCATGATTGAGCCTTATCGGGTTAGCTGGTTGGAATAATTCACGTGTTTATGTCGAACAAAATTATCACACGTATAGTTATTAGTAGGACCCTAACGTCTCTGTGTCCTCGGGGGTGGTGGATGGATCGACCGTACCGACAGGCGCGTTATTCAAAAGATATAGATATTATATTTATTTAAATTATTTTGACAGAAGAATTTTTTTTAAAAAAAATTCATTTAAATAAGATTAAATTATTGCTGGCCCCCACTCTCTCTCCCTGAAATCAACCATTCAATCATTCTTCTAGGAGGGAGCCGCTTGCTCACATTTGCTCCCCCTCTGGGTCGAGATTTGGTGCAGAGGATATAGGTAATTGTCGAATTTGATTGGGCGCTAATTCATCTCGTGGGGAACTGTTCTCACTGTGTCCTTGTCGACATTGGAGCCGAGCTGGGATTTGCTTTTCGCTTACTCCACAATGATGATCATCTGTTGTTTTCTGTTCCCCTGTTCTTTCTACCCAACTGCCGATTTCGGGCATCCTCGATTCTCCCATTTATGTTGGTAGCGTATGTGTGTGAAAGTGACGATCTTTGTCTTTCCCCGTCTCAGAGCGTAATTGGGAGTATGGGATTCGATTGATAGGGTTTCTGATGGGGCAGTATTGTTGGGGTCTCCCTCGTCATCTTGTCTCTTTCTTGTGTGTGAAAATTCTCGAGCATTCTGTGATGGAGTGTCAGATACGCCATTGTGCCCTGTGATTCCCGATGGTTTCTTGGACGTATTTCGGTCTTTATGAGCTGCATGAGACAGGAATGATGCCGTCAGTTGTTCACGGGCATTGCTGCCTCAAGTCCGGAGAAATGATCCGAGAAAGTTGCCACTTGCAGTGTCGATGAAGAATGAGTGTATTAGTAGCATACAATAAACCAGCCTCAGTATCTTGTTCCATGCCCTTATTTTTTCTTTTTTACTTTTGGTTTTCATAATTTGGTCAACACTCTCCGGATTAAACCTCTCCCTCCGTCAACACTCTCACGCATTCAGAGCCTATCGGTCTATTTAAATATCATGTGATCCTTAGCTGGGTTTGCACTCTTCCTCTTTGGAGGTGGGCATCTCATTTGCATTTGCGTGCACTGCATTCCATAGGACAGCTGTTGTTTGATAGATTTCTGACTGCTATACTCTTCTATCATGGTGATGGAAATTTATGATTAAATCTAAGACTAACTTAGCCTAGACTGAAAGTGTTTGAGCCCTATGCTTCTCTGATCATGTCTGAGAGATATGCATTTATATACCATCTTTTAAGTTGGTGTAGCTGCTTCTTATACTTTCTTCCTTCCGATGGACAACATAGATATGGATTACCGCTCCGGTGAACTCTGGCTCATTAGTCGTGCATAATTCTGTGTCTGCAGGTGTTCTCAAGTGCTGTCAGCAATTGGTGATTCAGGGAGCAAATTTGGAGGATCCAGTGGCTCACCAATTGCTGAGGCTCTGTTTTCGGTCTACATAGATAGGACTATTGGTGTTTGATTCATTTTGGCTATGGTAAGTTCATGCCAGATTGTCAACACAGGATTTATTATTTGCCAGGTCATTTACTATTCGATATATGGATACATATTTTCCATGATCTACCAAGCAAAGTTTGTTGCATTAGATTTTTGTGATATCAATAAGTGGTCTTTCCTCCACTCATTGTTTTGTTACTCTGTTGGTTCTAGGCTGCAAATGAAAATCTCCCTCCAAATGTGATAAAACAACTTGCCAAAGAACTGAAGAACCTTGATGAATCCCCTCCAGAAGGCATAAAGGTGGGAGTGAATGATGATGACTTTTCAACCATTTATGCTGATATTGAAGGCCCAGGCAAGTATCTTTATCTTTTTAGTGCTCCTGATGTCATTCTAAAAATCTTTGGCAACCTTATGGGGTTGTCTATTTCAATATTTACACTTTGAGTTATTTGCCCTGCAGCTGGAACTCCATATGAGAATGGTGTTTTCCGCATGAAGTTGCTGTTGTCCCATGATTTCCCTCATTCCCCTCCCATAGGTTTGTCCGTTCTTGTGCTATGAGTTTGAGCATTTTCGTGGACCCTATGTTTATATGCCGCCTAAGACACGATGATCACTTTGACAATGACAGAGTTTCTCTTCATGTCAAAAAGTCCTTGCCAATTCTTTTCCTGTAGCCTAAACCTTCATGGATATTAATCAGGTATCAAGGTTCTCCTTTATATGCTGATAGATATATATATATATATATATATATATATCTTGAACGTGCAATTTTTAGGTTATTTCCTGACAAAGATTTTCCATCCAAATATCGCAACAAATGGCGAGATTTGTGTCAACACGCTAAAAAAGGACTGGAATCCTAGTTTAGGGCTACGACACATCCTCATTGTGAGTCTCCTTGCAACTCTTTTGTGGGGGTGGTTCCAACCCTTAAATCATCTGCCAATTTCCAGTCCCTGTGTGCAGTTATAATTCTCTTGGGTCCACTTACACGTTGTAGTGGTGATTCCAGGTGGTTAGGTGCTTGCTGATTGAGCCATTTCCTGAGTCAGCTTTGAATGAAAAAGCTGGCAGATTGCTGTTGGAGAATTATGAGGAATACGCACGACATGCCAGGTAATGTAGATTGAGCTAAGCTGTTATCTTCTTCATGCTGTTATGAATGACAGAGTTTGTTAAAGAGATAGGGAGTGCACACAACCCGAATTCCAGTCCAATGAACTGGTTGGCACAAAGGGATAGTCCGATGATTGAAACTCATGGGTGTGTGTACTCGAGGTCAGATTCTTGGACGGGGCAAGAGGTTGAAATGAGCCCATGGAAAGTTTAGGGGACGAAATTGAATAATTGGAAAATTGGGGGCTGAAATAGGGTAAATAAAACTCGAGGGATTAGGTATAATATCTAAAAATGAAAATTATGGTTTAAATTACATGATTATCCCTACCAGACACACCAAGTTCAAGGGCTCATGGTGGGAGCTGGCAGTGTTAAGTAGAGGTGGGCGGTCGGATGTGCTTATCTGCCAAGGTCTTCTGTGTTCGCTCATACTCTTGGGCCCAATATCTCGCCCGAATGGTGGCCTCTTCCTTGCGCTTCCTTGAGGCCTACAACTCTTGTCAGCACACCTCAATTTCCCGAGGATGAGCCTTCTCCTGAAGCTCAAGGGCTCGCTTATGCTCGGCATCTCTGGCAGCCCCGCTGGAAGAAACCGGGAATGTCTCTCAAGTAGCTCATCAAATAGAAAGGACGATGCAAGAAGGAATAAAGGCATTTTTACTGAGATAGTCTGGTGGGCACGCTGCTGATGCGCCAAAAGCTGAGTTTGGTGGCATCTAAGGTCCTGTGAATACTGAAACATCTCCATCGCATCTTCTCGATGGATTGTGAGTCTGGGCGCCAGGAATATGCTACTCATGTCATACTCCCAACGTGGGATAACAGCAGGGTTCATCTTCTCACTCAGATCACTCAGCATCTCAGAGGTGGGAGGGGACGATACCAGTGTAAGGCACCATAGAGGATGCCCGAAGAATGAGACTGCTCACTTGTATCCGCTCATGTACATCGTCGGGATGATCCCTATATGAAAGAGGGATGTCTTACAATAAGAAAGAAATATGCATTGATACGTGGGGCAGAGAAATAGAAGTACGTACCTGCTGGGAAAAACCACCGCTGAGGTGATGAGAGGGATCCCCAGCAGCGCTCTCCTGGCTAATCTCAGCCAATACACCAGGAGCTGAAATAGACTGGTCTGCCAATTGTTGTTCTGTGATGAACTGAGGGTAAGGGATGCCGTTGTCCTGCCTTTAATAGCCCTCGGCATCAGCACCAGTTCAGGCTGCTTCCTTGAGCTCTGGAGAGGGAAATGGAGGACAACTGCGAGGCACGTGGCGCAACTCTGGAGCTCCCTCCTGATCAAGTACATGCTCTCCAAGACACCAATCTTCCGTGTAGTGATCCCTGAGGAGAACTCGGAGCCGATCACACAATGAGGACTGAACAACACAAGGGACCTCGCTCGCCTCATGTAGCCAGTCTAAACAAAGCTGTCAGTACAGTGGACATATTGTTGGACAAGATATGAAAGACCAACAGGCTGGAGCAATGGGATTACCTGCTGGAATGTCAAGTCATTGAGGATCTCTCTACAACAGTCGAATGATAAGTCAGGAGTCTGACTTACTTCATAACTGACGTGTCGGCTTCCTAGAGGAAATTCGTGAGCAACTCCATTGAAGACGGGCAGGAAAATTTCCCACAAAATAGGCCCAGGACTGCAAAGTAGAATGGCTCAGTGGCGAAAAATCAATTGATGATAACACTATGATCAGAGAGGGTTGAGATAGAACCTCGATGACCCAGCTAATGCCGGTGAATCCACACTCTCTCCTTCCCAGTCATACCATCCGGACCTCTCTAAATCCACCCAGCATCTCAAGAGACTCAGATTTATGCAGCTACTCTTGTCTCCGACTAGGGTAGCACACAGCAAGTAAAGGATGAAGGCTTCAGCTGTCTGAACCTGCTGCTCGGGACTCGATTGGCCTCATCACGGCCTCCTCATAGAAACCCCTCAACCCCCAGGGCCTAACACTCCAGAAGCCAAGCATGCAAGTGACCAAGTCTCGATCATCATGTATGGTAGCATCATGATCACTGAGGGATAATGCCCTACGCTCAGCCCGGTAAGTGCAGCAAAATGGCGCGGGGTGATCGTAAACTCTCCAAAGGGCAGATCGAATGTGTGCATCGTCGTCTTCAACCATCTCTTCGCCAGTGCTGTAATAGTGATCTATCTAGTGCAGGGCTTGTCTCTTAAGGTGCTAATATAATCACCAAACCCGGCTCTCATGACTAGATCCTGAATTGCCCGTCCATCCTCTGACCCAGACAGACGAGCCCACCACTTGTATGCAGTGCTCATGGACCCGTAAGTCCTAACATTGATCGACTGGATAAGCTGCTGTTAATCATCTACTGACCATGCTTCCGAAATGTTTGTGATATCAAGGAAGGAGAAAGGGGAAAGAAATAATGGTACCTGTGCTGTTAAATCCTCTCCTTGCCCTGTTGGGTCTATGTCCCTCATCTCTTGCCATGTGTGAGAAAATCCGGCCCTGCAAAGCTAGAGACCGGAACAAAATATTATGAGGTGGGGTGAAAGTGCGGTCATAATGAAATGGAGAGAGGAATCACCCCTTTTTATAAAGGTTGGGGAGAGTGAGAAGATAGCCACCGAACACTTTACTGACGGTGGATGATGACCATTCACTGACCACTGCACGCTGGCAAGTGGCTGCCCATTTATAATTAGAAAAAAAAAAAGGATGGGACAGCCCACTTCCTCCGCCGTAGCCTACTACTTCACTGTGCAAGATGTTCTGCAACTATTGGTTTCAATTGCCTTTCATGTTCCTTCATTCTTGCATCTTTTACTGGGCAGGTTGACTTTTATGAGTACTAATCTTCATTAAAATTTCCGGAAGCATTTAGCCACAGAAAACATTGTTATTCCCTTCTTTGTTACTGATTGCGAGAATTCACTGTGCTTGATGGGTTGTATGCTGCAGACTTTACACAGGAATCCATGCTCTGAAGCCGAAACCCAAATTCAAGTCGGGAGCCATTTCTGAATCGACCACAGCCCTAAATGTTGAACAGACCAATGCCTCCTCGAATCTCGATGCTGACCAGAAGAACCCAGCAGGCGCTCCTGCTATCACATTGCCTTTGCCATCGACCACAGCTCCATGCTTGGCGGCCAGAGGAGGAGGAAACTCTCATGAACAGAAAACTGCTGGAATTGCTGGTTCTGCTGCAGCTGCTGCACAGAAGAAGGAAGCTGGGCTTGCAAAAGATCAAGCAGACAAGAAGAAGATGGATGCGAGGAAGAAGAGCTTGAAGAGATTATAGGAGCTTCAAAAAAGCCGGCCGTAAAAGAAATCATTGAACCTGAAAAGATTGTTGTGTTAACTAATGCTGTGTACGATGTGCTACAACTTTCTTTGGGATGACTGAATCAACTTGATCTTGTCCTGTGCTCTACTAGTTAGGCCACAAAAACTGCTTTAACTATATGAGAAAATTAAGAACACGGTGATTAGCATATTCCATAAGTTTATTTTAGGGCCTCGAAAAGTGCATATCTTACCAGCTTGTGTGATGCATAAAACAGTTTCCAAATGACTCGACCAACATTCAATGTTAGATATGTAACCGACAAGTTTGGGGTCGCGCTGAGATAGAGCATAGAGGAGAGGAGAAGAAGAATACAGCCTTCTGCAAGAAATATGAAAGAGTCACAAAACCAACAGAATGGATCATTCCATCACAAAACCAGAACACAACATCCCTCCCAAGACTCAGGTTTCAAAGACAAGAAACAAGAATTGTCATAAAAAAGGAGAAACTAAACATCATCATGCCCTTCCTTTTTCTACTTTTCCTTTATAAGGTAGCAGGGATTCAGCAGGGACGTTGTTTACTTAGCCATCATAACCTTGACGAACTCTTCATAGTTTATTTGGCCGTCGCCATCAACATCAGCCTCCCGGATCATCTCATCAACCTCCTCATCAGTCAGCTTCTCCCCGAGGTTGGTCATCACATGGCGTAGCTCTGCAGCAGATATGAACCCATTCTGGTCCTTGTCAAAGACTCTGAAGGCCTCCTTGAGCTCCTCCTCAGAGTCGGTGTCCTTCATCTTCCTTGCCATCAGGTTTAGGAACTCGGGAAAGTCGATGGTCCCATTGCCATCTGCGTCCACCTCATTTATCATGTCTTGGAGCTCTGCCTCGGTGGGGTTCTGCCCGAGTGACCTCATCACAGTTCCGAGCTCCTTAGTGGTGATGCAGCCTGCAGCATTGGAAAGGAAGGTTTTTTTTCCCATTTTATTAATGAACATCCTAAAGAACAAGTGGCTTCTGTCTTGAAGAGGTTTGACATAGAGAAGATGAACCAGACAATGTTATTATAAATACTCAGTAATTGCCTCAACAGTTGGTTATGATGCATGGCCAATTTGCAAAAATGCATTGACAGAGGATTTCACCTTTGAAAACGATATATTAATGATTAAGTAGAACAATCCATTGTTATTGTTAACACTTCCGAAGTTAGCTATAAGGCCTGTTGAAAATCGAACAGACGGCTTGGAACATACACACTAAGTTCGGTAGAAGGAATACCAGGACACAAAAGTAGGAGAACACACGAATCCGTTGTTCCTGATTTTATCATCAGATTTGCCGTGGAACAACAGAGCTAGTTCCGCAGCTTCATTTTTGCATCACGAGAAAAAAGTTTGTTTGCTTAGATTGTCTGGCTTTACCAATGCGCAAAAGAGGATCCACCATCTATATCAGTTTCTCTGCGTTTCAATCGTCATGGAAAAGAAGGTGCTTATTTTTTTTGTTAGGTCGCCAAAACTCGCTTCCGGCTGATTTATTATTGGTCACCTCCGCTAACAAGACTTTGGGCATGAAGATGAATAAACCCGAAAAAAAAAAACCTTTTTGATTAGCAAAACTGCATCTTGAAGACAACTCTATGCATTAGAGTGATATGTCAGTACCAGACCGAATGACCAGTCTCTACGTTTACATGCTGCCAATCAGAAAATCAAACATGCATGGTACCGAGCATGGAGCTCCAACAACAGCCCGGTAAAATCGTTCGTACGGAGGTTTCCCAAAACGTTGTTACAACAATCACAGAGCTCGTTTGCTATATACGAGCTCTCACGTAGTATATCATAACAAAAATCTGAACTTTTTACGAGTCAAGCATGGAAACAAAACCAGATCTCTCGAACATAGATCCTCGGCCAGGGGCAAACAAGAAACAGATTCGGGGACAGAACTACAAGAAAAGGAAAAATGATGGGGTCGAGAAGGAGGGTGATAGCATGTGATTACCATCGCCGTCCTTGTCGAACAAGCTGAAGGCTTCCTTGAACTCGGAGATCTGGTCATCGGTGAGCTGATCCGCCATTTCTCAGCAAATTCCTCCTCCGAAGAAGCCTCAACTCCGCTTTTCTCCTCCCTCCACTGGAGAGAAAATGATCGATCAGCAGAGAAATGGGAGAGACAGGTACAGAGGGAAGGAGGAGAGGGACGGTTTTCGATTTGTTCGGACAGAACGGGCAATTTATACGGGTCTGCAGAATCGATCAACGCTCTGAATCCGAACGCTGTCGCCTGTCAGTTCACCTCAATCCGTTTCCCTACAACACCCCCCGGAATTTACTATTTTACCCCTCAAAACCAATTTTTCCCCCCAGGAGTGATTGCCCGCCACTGAACCGATTTTACCAATTTAACCCCACGTCGAGGATATATTTTCATATCACACACCTTCCTCGCACACTGACATAATTCTACGTTGAAATTTCAGATGGGGAGCCCCGAGGGCATTTCAGGCAATTCACTTCGGTCTAAGACTGCTCCCCCCGCGAAGATCTTCGGGCCACTACTCTCAATCTACGTGCAATTAACAATTGCCTCATTGAAAAAAAAAAAATCTACGTGCAATTATAAGCGTGTCTTCCACGTGTCGTGTTATCATTGGTTGAGAACGAAACCGCAGCCCATTAATCTCCCCCTTTCCTTTCTAAGTTTACGCGGAGTAGCCTTCACGGATTTAAGCACATCTGACGGTCGATAGTGATTCTCGCTGGGCGAATTTAATTCCATTTTTTTACTTTTATATATATATATATATATTTTTTTTTTGTATTTTCCTGTCCCTCCATTAACTCTATGCACCACGCGCTTACACGGTTTCTACGCGGTGTCTCCGAGTGGAAGCGTGCCCCACGTTGGACATTCATTTGCCACGTCGGCGGCTTTGTCGAAATATCTCCTATTTCTTACGTCCTCTCGATTCATCAATTTACCGAATCACCCACCGCTCGGGCCCAGGCTTCCTATTGGGCTTGGGCCCAAATTTAAATTCCCATGACGCCGTTCCTTTCAGCAAAAATGTCGGATGGCAGAGTCCAATCGAGTTAACAGTCTCGGTCAAGGTGACTTTTTACGGTCATCATTCTAATCATATAAATTGAGATGATTTTTTTAATTATATAAAAAGTTGACTATGTTAGAATTAAATAGTAAAGTATGGAAGGAATAAAAGGTATAAGAAGTTTTATAATGAGAACTGAACTTATAATCTCTTAGTTATTAAACTGTACATAATACCTTCTTTCTCAAATAGAGCGGATTTATGATTGGATGGGAATCAAATCTAAATTAGTCAAACGTTCGGCCAGTGCACACGGGAAGAGGAGTAAATCAAAAACAGAGCCTCCTTCTACATGTCTCCAACCGGGGGATGACCGGGCTCGGGAAATTGCAGAGAAGCCCCAGTTCTTTAACGGTCTCCTCGATCAAGTCACTGCAGATGTGATCCTGCAGGGTCAGGCCGATCCTCCCGACTTCCCTCCTCTCTCCCCACTCGACGTCCCTGCAGACCTGCTCCACGCTGTCCTTCATCCCCTTGCTGGTAGTGATCATCATCCTCATCCGAGAATCCCAACGTGCTTCGTCATTCTCTTCGCGATGGTGATCGCCGAGACCTGGCGATGTCGGTGACGATACCGGCGTTCTCCTTGCTGAGGGTGGGAGGGGTTCCACGATGTTGTGCTTGATCCTGTCGGCGAGGCTTATTATAACCGGCGAGTGGTTGGCGCCATCGAATTCTCCGGGCTTCTGAGTCCTGATCTGCTGTTGCAGGTGTCGTAGGCTTTCCCCACCATCTGGTGACGTGCTAAATGCTTTCCCTTGTTAATGCATGCACCAGATGTATGATGATATCAATAGACTTGGCAAAAACGTCATGAATGGCAATTTGCAGATTTGAATCCGTAGAACTATGCCACCTCTAGCTGAGCTGAGGCACGCAGTGCTGGTGCCTCAGCATTGACAAGTCATTCCATGCGCTAATAATCACACCGCCTCGTTTCCAGCTAAAGTGGCAAATGCAACCGTGGTTTATTTTACGAGGATGAACGTTATCCAGCAGCCACAGAACTCTTCCTGTGCCTCATGAGTAGTGTAAACAGCTGTCCCTTCCCACCACGCACCTTTTTTCTTTTGGCTAAAAACGAGGGTTTCTCCATGATGGTCGAAAAGGAGTGTCGAGAAAGCGATATTTAGAGGGGCAGTTTGTCATCATACGCCACCCCCACCAAGGAGTCATGCCATTGAGTAGAGAAACCAACAACTACATAAAAGTATAATATTGAAAGGTCGCCGGTGCAACTCACTTGGATCATTTGATATCTCAATCTCAAGTCAATTCACGATTCTATATCCTATAATACCTCACACTTCATGGGTGTTTGAGATCAACATAAAATAAGCCGGCACCGATTAAGTAATTTCAAGTGTTTCATTAATTCCTTGATGGGATAGTGTGTGCTTTTGTCTCGACATGCTTTGGCGTTGGAAAGTGTCAGCACTAATCATTGGTCAACATCCCCTAAAACCATGGCTATTAGTCAAAGGGAAATTCTAAATGTACTTATCGGCTCCATGTTCCTCCCCACACTCAGAATGGGGAAAAGGGTTCCCATTAAAGAGCTGGCTCCCCACACCCCCGACATGCAGGGGAGAGAGGGATCCCCGACCTGTCCCTCTTCGAACCAGGAAAAATTCCACCATAATATAAATATTATATGGGATTAAATTTATAGTTGAATAAAAAATTTAAAAAATTTTATAATATAAATTAATTATATAATTATTAAATCAAAAATAATATTACTATACAAAATATATTTTCTTAATTACCTGATACTTTTTAAATAATATTATCCTTGAATCTCAATTAATGTAAATGCATTTTACTAAATTTAATTAATTTTTATTTAATAAATAATGATATTATTATATTAAAATTATTTTCTTCATATTTTTCATACGGATTAGACCTAAACATGCAGTATCTATGTGCCGTCAAATTAACTAGTGTAAAATATAGGTAGGGTAGGTAGGAGGACCCACCACCAAAAAAAATTAAAATAAATTGCAATTAATTTGGGTCGTTCAGAGATACGCCCAAAGGAAAAGAAAATTTCACAAAACAAAATAAATTTCTAGAAATTAAATAAAAATGACAATGAGCCAAAAGGCGTACCGTTTGGCTGCCGTTTCATGCATCGGGTCAAAGTAGGGGACCCAGTCAACTCATCCAGCACGGACACCGGGCTGGGCTGCTCCTGGTCAGTCCCATCGTTAGCCTTCCCGTCAGCTCCAGCCGTCGGATCGGGTCTGCGCTGTGCCATCTCAGAGGAACGGACGGCGCCGATGATCTTCTTCAGCTCTTTGAGGTCCTCGTCGCACTTCTCCAGTGCGCCCAGCAACTTCCGCCTCCTCTCCGCAGCTGATTCGGATGGGATGACGACCGGTTCGCCGCTGAGGCCCATAAGGCGAGCCACCAGAGTCGGCGGCGGAGTGGTGACGGACCGGAAGCTCTCTCTGGAGTTCAAAGAACAGGAACGCCGGATCTCCTGTGGGATAGTCGGACTCCTGACTGGCGCCTCGCATGAGGGCCTCCGTGGCTGTTCATCTGGATTCCTCAAAATGACACTGCTTTTTGTGTCACTTCGCTCCTGTGACTCTGTCGGTGATTCTACTGATCTTTTCGCGGACGGAGGCGAAGAGATCACTACAATGTTCTTTTCCGGCTTCTTACCTGAGAAGGGAATATAATAGTAATTAATACTACGCCGCCATAAGATGCTGCTAAATATTCAAGATAAGGATCTTATGAAATTCCCATGAATGATATATCATAGATGGAGCTGCCGAATTGGAAAATTTGTGTGTTATCACACACCGTCTCTCATTGATCTTGTGATATCACTTTTCAAGATGGAAAAGTTGAGTCTTAGGGCTCATGTAGTGTATGTATATACATATATGTATGTGGAAACTAATTAAAGCTCATCCCAGCGATGGATTCGGAATTGGAGATTGTCGAACCTATTACTGAGGTCATATGCATGCACGCACGAGATGTACTTAGTTACTAGCAGCTGGTGGACTAATGAATGAAGCCACTGAATCATCGAGATGCAAGCTTCTGATGAACAGTTGAAACGTAGCTTCTAAACGGGTAATAAGGTAGCCGGCCCAGAGCCCTCAATCACGGTTCCGTGATCCGAAGATTTGGATGTCGAAGTGGGATTTAATTACTGATGGATCTCGAGCACCGCGAGAATGTAGAAGAGAGAGTATTCATGAACTGACCGAAAGTGATGAGGAACTTGCGGCGGTTCTGGTACTTGCCGACGAGATGAACGATGCCGGACATGCAGCCGATGCTCTTGGCGTGAAGATCACTGGTTTCAGAGGATGGTCTGGTGCTTTCTCGGTAGGAAGATGAAGAGAGCTGCGTCTTACTGTTCTGCCTCTTCATCCGGCCGTCTTCTTCTTCTTCTTCCTGCCAAGGCGAGAGTGACTGTGTGCGTATGTTTAGACGAATGAGATGAGAGATAACGGTAATGAGGTGGAACGGGAACACATAAAAGGAAGTGGGAAGAGAGAGAGAGAGACTTGTCTTCAAGATCAGGAAAGCATTACACGTGCTTTACTCTTCTTTTTCAATAGGGACATTGCATGCTTTTTCTTATTAGTACTCTAATCTCCATTCCTTTGACCTTACCCTTTGCAAGCAGGTAAGATCTGACGAAGTATGGAGTTTGAGTTGAGTGAGATTTCACTATTCCGTATTCGGTTCATCAGTCACGAACTTCGTACTCAGGAAGAGCACCCCCAAAAGCTGCTGTTAGGTCGAGGGGCAAGACCTTCATCATTTCAACAAGATGTGATGATTTATAAAGCCCAGAGCATTAGTGTAGTGGGTTTCAACTTTCAGCTACCTGTGCAATGAGACACGAAATTGACCACAGTAAAGTGAGGTTTCTGCTTCATATCCATCCTTATATTGCTTCACAATCAAGGAAATGGCTCCCATTTTTATTTCTCAGATGAATTGTGAGCAGATAGACTATAAATATTGAATGAGAAAGTGGATAATAATCCTAATTATCTGCAGTACACTTCTTTATTTCCTCCTCTCTCTTTTTTTCCCCCTTTTTCTTATTCTGAATTCACAGATCTCCATGACAATCGCAATAGTGTATAAAGGTAGAAGGAACATTGTAGAAAGGAGAAAAGAGGGAGGAAATGGGACGAGCTTGCAGGGAGACATCATTCCCCCGAGGCCTGGGCCTAGTGCAGCTTTTGAGTCGGTGCACTCCCTTTTGCCCCCTTTTTTTCCCCCCACTGAGGGGGGGACACCCACTAGACAGAAGCCCGCTCGGTGGCCCAGAATCATTGCGTCCCCGCACACAGCACAACCCATGGTTCGGTCGATCGGCTGCTCTTTCCCCCGATGCAATCTGCTCTGGAGGCAGAAGAGCACGGCCATAGGCGTGGCATCGAATTGAGCAGCTTACAAAGCGTTCCAGATTCTTTTTCAGATCAAATGCACACACACACACACAGCAAAAATAAGGGGAATCACACAGAGCAAACAATAAGGCATGGCTAGGCTTAAGTTGATGTGCTGCTGTAGGGAACCAGCAGGGTGATGAATGAAGTCTTCGCAAAGGATCTTATTTCTCATGAATTTACTAGTCTAAAAAGCGCCTTATCCTCGTTTAGTTATCAGTTGTCGCTCGGGAGAGCAAGGAAAGGCTTGAAGGTGAGCAGCATCCCGATGGCCTCGATCAGGTTCAGCACGAAAAAAACCATTTGAACGCCTTCATCGTGATAGATCACAAGTTAAAAATGCTCAAAGAATGAAGCAGAGAAACATCAGAACCAGGAAAAAGTGCTGGATGGAATATTCATCTACCTGGCAAAAATGAGACGTTCCGACGACTCTCCGCCCAAGAAAATCTGCAATAAAGCAACACGGAATTAATGGCTCGATGGTGTAGCTTGCTCGTGTACATCGTATTTCCTCCTTCGTACCAACGAGGGAGCTAAGGAGAATGTTCGTCTAGCTCATAGCGGCGTCTCAATGAAGGAGCTCCGTTTTTGGGTGGAATCAGACAATATTTACCAGTACACCATGTGTACTTTTTGGGCTAGAGTTGTGTCAGTATATCAGATCGTAATATATTGAGGAATCATGAGACCCATCTAGCATCGTAGAAGAAGTACGGGATGGAATGTTTCCTTACAGCGTGCCACCGGTGGCTGGCCCAATAGCTTTGAACAGAGACATGGCGGACAAAGAAATGCCATTTGCAGCTCCTCTTTGTTCTTGAGTCTAATGTCAAGCACACAACCACACTGTTAGCCTGAGAAGCTCTGACGTGAGAAGATACATATATGTGTTCGTGCGAGTGTGTGTAGATATGAAGTTACCACGGCTCGGTTTTGGAGAAGGAACAGTCCTGTAGTTATGGACACCTGATTTTTCAAAGCATATCAAGTCAGTGCAATAGAAGCAAAACCATCGAGCTGTTCATAGAGTCGGCCCAGAAACAATTATCTCATGATGGGTTTCTTCAGAGTTGCCAACATGAGAGCATCAGATGACCCCTGAGCTCGAGTACTTACAGAGAGTACGTTCTTCAAAATTGATACGAAGTTGATCAGTAGCATGAGGCCAATACCGGTGAGCTCAGCTATGAATGGATAACTAGTCAGCAGCAAAATGCTCAATACCTGCAGTAGAAACACAGCAGATTCAGGACAAGGGAGAAAAACAGACAACCAGAGATCTCGGTGTAAACTAGAGACGGGAATCGGGTGGGAAGAAGTCTTACTGCTCCAACCCGAGAAATCATGACCGGCCCAAAAGTCCTTTCAACTGGTGGGTATAGAAATAGCTGAAACAATAGCAGGCCAAGACCTGAAGTAATATTTTAAACCGCAGGTGCCAAATGTGAATTGAACAAGTAAAGAAAAAGGATATTAGCCGACGAATATTTATGGAGGAAGACCAAACACTATTCAACTCTTTAACCAAGAGATAGTGATGATTCTGAGCACCTGAAACTGCGAGGACTTCACCAACATCTGCAGTAGTATAGCTCAAGCCCCCGAACTTATGTGGACTTATAGCCCACAATGAGAATATCTGTTGCAGGCAATTCCGACAGAACAGACTACGTTAAACCATGTATATATATACACGAGGTTGAGCTGCTATGAATATATAAGGCAGCATAGCATGGATGCAATGGATCAGCACAGAAGTTCCACGAAATTGGTACCTCAGCATATGCCATGTCATGAAGCTGGAAAACACAGTAGACGATGATAGAAGATATCAACGGCCAATTTCTTAGAAGGCTCTGTTTCACCGGTTTTTCTGATCGTTCCGTCATGTTACATTCGTCACCACCTTCCTCTCGAGCCCCGTATGATTTATAAACTTCTTCGGTGTTCTCACCATGCTTGTGAAGGGTTTCCTGAAAGGGGCAGAAGCACTCAGACGCTCAGTTAACTGGTGCAAATGTGTTAGTAGTACGATTGATGCCACAAAATGAGAGAAACTGGTCAGTTAAAACCGTTCGTTGTCTGAGAAATACGTGCTGAGTTTCCTTTTCTTTTTACAGAGCAGGCAAAATCAGATGAAAGACGATAAACTCTCTGGAGAAACTTACCGGGAGCCAAGCGGAAGCAACTAGCACGCAGAGTGTGAAAATCGATATCAGAAGACACGGCAGAAAATAAGGAAACCTACATTCAGAAAGAGAGCTCATCCGTAAGGTGAATTGAATTATTCCATTGTCTAACGGAAGTAAATCGAAAACGAACTGCATACCGTCCGAAGATAGATCTTTTCGAAAAGATCCGTGGGAACTTTTCTGCAGGCTGCAATGTGATTTCGTACAAACAGATGATCAACGAACATTAATGGGGCCGGCTTGATCCTAGAAGGGAAGGAAACTGCTTATTACAGCACCTGTGCGAGGAAACCTCCAATAGCAGGACCAATGACCAAGCCGATGCCCCACGACGTGCTGATCTGGAAAATGTTGTATAGATATGCGTGTGTCGATGGACTTTTAAGAATCTGACTACTTTAGAGAAGTTCCAAGGAAAGAAGAGGATGAGATTCTTTCTCACAATTGACATGGCCAAAGCTTGATATTCCTTGCAGCAGACTTCCGAAGCATATGCCTGGAAATTTTGAAACACTATCCGGCATCACTTACCTTCTCCCCGTAAATTGACCCACAGAAGTTCATGAATGTCACAAAGCAACTGATATACAGTAAACAGACGAAGTCCGGGATCGCACTGCAGGTTAAACAGGCAAATAGCAGGCAGAGATATACCCTCATTGGGCCGAGAATACCGCACAGACTGCCCAGGAGAAATCTCATGCCAATCGCCATCCAGAAACTTGTGCTTAAGCCGAAGAGCGTGTTGAAGATGACACTGTAATAAGAACAAGAATACAGAGGAGATGGAACATGTGGGGCATGCTAAACTATTTCATCACTTGACTGCAAAATAAAAGACTTCAGGCAGAAGTTTAGAATAAGAAATACTAACACAGCAACTAATCCGACCACTATGACAGGCTTCCGGCCATATTTATCAGCTACTATTCCCCAGAGGACGGAAGTCAAAGCCCTCCCGAGCATGAAAGCAGACCCTTCAGAAAAACAAAGAGGCACAATCAGTGTTGAAACCGTATAAAATGAAAATTTCCGCTTCAGTACGCATAGAACTAATCGAAGACTTGCTGACCTACGAAACCAGCATAAAAACCGATATCTTCCTCTCTCTTGGCAATGTGGAAGTCCTTAATCTGGAAAAGAAAAATGTGAAATTGCAAATCGGAGAAACCTTGACTGACAACTTGGGATTCGGATGTTCGTGCATTGCAATACTTCCCAAGTTCAGCCCAAAGGGAACAGCTGAGGATCAATTACATTACGTACCATGTAATAGAGGAAAGGAAACAGAGATGATATGGGCAGAGCTGTGGAGAATGGAAACAAGAAAAGAGATGAATAAAACAGAAGCTGACAAACGGCAACTGTCACATAGAAGGTGTAAATTCACTGAAGACCACCAAAAGAAGTGCGTAGCAAGTCCAAATGACACTACCCCATCCAAAGAAAAATGCAATCAGTCCGAGGAACGCTTCCCAGCCAATAAGCTGGTCAAACAAAGAAGTGACCAACGAGGAGAACCTGCGCAGAGGACGATGATCCAGACGTAGAAGAGGAGCTTGTAAGGAACCCGTGGATGGGTGTTCTTGAGCAGCTCGATCCTGCAACCCGGGCAGCTCTCGCGGTACCCGGGCCTCTCCTCCTCCTCCAACAGCCTGTCTCTGCTGCTCACGTCCGCCATTAGAGGCGTCCCAGCCCACCCTCGTCCACCTCCTCCTTCTCCTCTTCCTGGGAAGACCCCTTCTCCGGAAACTCCTCGACCGAAAAAGGATTCAAAAAAGGCTCACTGACTCAGCTAGAAGTCAACGCGCCTTCAGTGCACCGCCTAGCACAGGACAGGGAGCGGAGCACCATTAAGGACCAGATGAAAGGTTCATGCAGAGATGACCACGTTCGCAGAAGGCAAAATCACCATCCCTGCAATTAGTAAACTACCTACCAGTAAAGAGGCATCAACTATCATTCCATTCCGCGTGGAATCCCCTTTCTTCCCGTTTCTTCATTTTGACTGGACGTTCGTGGGCCAACTATTTTCTTGTCCCATGCATGTGTACTCATCTAAAATGCTTTCGAACCGTCGGATCCACAAAACGATAAATTATAGATTATAAAAGTGTAATTTAAACCATTATTCAGAATAAAAGTGACATTGAGAAAGAGGGATTGATGCAATTATACCACTTTCGACCAAATGATCAAAAAATTATATGTTTGATTCACATTATTTGACTCTTTATTCATCATTCTTTAATTATATTCTAAATTTATGTGTATTTTATATCCTAAAAAAAGTGACATTAAATTGTCTAAATTTAAGACTGAGGAGCGCGAAAGGATGCTGATTGCCCGCATAACTTTCTCCTGCGGGCTTTATGAAAGGTGTGGACGATTCTATTCTTCTTCTCCTCCAAGTCTGTCGGCTTCATGACAATTTTCCCAATTTACAATTCAACCCTGATCTCTAGGAGGACATTCTTCTCTCTATCTACATATACACACGACCAAAAAAGTTGCAACTATATCGAGGAATCAGAGTTCACCGTAGTAACATTACAGTGATGGGATACATTGTAGCCTTCGTGACCTCAGGGTGAATCCTGCAAAGACTTGATCTTAACCCTTTTGAGTTACTCCGAGCCACACGGGCACTAGTAATCTATTGATTCGATTACTTAGAGCAGCTCTGGTGGGTCATGCTTGTAGCTTCTTGAGCTTTGTAATGGATTCGGAGTTCGATTCTCTTTGATGATCATCGGAAGCCCGTCTCTTTTGCAATTATAAAAAAAATAAAGAGTGAGATTTTTTTTAATTATATAAGAGATTTATTGATCTAAAATTGGATAATATAAATCAAAAAAGAAAAAAAGTGAGGTTTTGATGCATGCATAGGAGAATATCTAGGTAGCAGAGTTGATGGTCACCATACAGTAAGCAGTAATTGCACCGATAGGACACCTTCATTGCGCCATGACAGATGCTAATCGACATCGAGTCTTGGCTCTATTTCACGATTCTCACTGCACATATGATTTTATTCTCACTTAAAGTATCGAAAAGGGAAATCGGAATTTCCTCTCAATTCGATCTCCCCTCTTACAGGTAATCAGAACGAGGATTATGAGAGAAGGTGCTCGACAAGCTACTGGTCGGCGAATTTCAACTAGAGATTTTAAATGGCCCGGGATGGCCATATGTGGATGGTCCAAATCTGGAACCGGCTCGAACCACTCCTAATTAGCATGTAACCATTCTTATTGGGTTGGGGGTGATTATTTGCTGGTTCAGAAATATGGACCCATTGAATCATAACCGTCCTAGACCGTTATCCTACCGAACCAACTTGGAATAGATTAAAAATTGACACACAACTGTAATCGACCTTGAACCATTGAAAACTGGCATAAACCGACAAAAAATATGCTAATCAACGGTTAAATTCAGTTGGGTTAATTTAAAATTTTTAAAAAATTGAAAAGATTGACAGTTCACATGTCAAACCAGTCCAGAACCATTTATAAACGATTCTGACCAGTTCATATTTACATGAATTGTGACATGTAATTGGACCAGCATGTTAAGTAAACAACCGAACCATAACCCAGTCTAACGGTTTCCAGGCCATTTTGAACTGATCTACACCACATTTTTAACAACACTAATTTCAACCCTGTGATTTTATGATCTTTAACGGGCCATCTTCATCGAATTTCAGCTTCTTTTCTTCTACTAAGTTTCGAAAATTACATACGAAGGCTCGATCAAGAACTCAGGTGTCTCCGGCACCGTTGGATCTGCCCGTTAAAGAAAAATATGGAAGATCCAAGGGTGGTGGGGGAACGGTTAACGTGCACTCGCTGCACCGTAGGATTCCCGTGAGAAAAGCGTGTGATCTCGACAGATAAGATGAAATGGGCCCACTGCAACGCGATGATTGGCTCCATCTGTATGTTGGGGCCCGCATTGTATGGATCCATATTCCCAGTTGGGCCTAACCGAAGACATTCGGAGATGGAAATTTTTGTTTCCACGTAAATGTTCTTAGGAATAATATAAATTAATAAATAATATATATTTCTCTTTTTCTTTTCCTTGCCAAACCAGTCAGATTCCAAACCTCGTCAACGACCGGACAAACCGCACAGGATTTTTCTCTTGCTTCCGGTACGACTCCTTCCGCCACTCGCCTGATCCAAAAACGCATCGTTTTTGCTCCCTCCTTGTCTCCCTCCGGCTGCTGCTCCCGAGCTTCGCGGTCGATGCTCCGGTACCGGTACGGATCCTCCCCCCTCTGTCGGACTATCCTATTGAAGTATGAGCATCTCATGTAGCTCCTCTCGTGATCCTGAGGTATTCGTCCTTCGACATCCCCCTCTCTCGTGCGCTCAGCCTTGCTGTTAAGGTACATGTTTTCATTTTCATGCTGTTCCGGTAATCGGAATCACCGATTAGTCGAGCTTGCGATTGCTCTTGGATTTTAGTCAGAGTCGTGCTTTGAGAAATTTGGAACTTCATTCGATGCCTCTGCTGTTCCGCACACCATCTGGAGCTGTACTAGTCTCCATTTGAACTGGAGATGTTCATTGTTGAGCTTCCGAAGCTTGCATTAATCCCCTGAATGGATAAATCTCGCACTTAAATCTTCTCGAGAGAGAGAGTCTTTTAAGTTTAGGAGCATGTCCTTGTCAGCTTTGCTGTCTTTGTCTCAGAAAACCTTAATTCCGTAAAATCATGGGTGTTGGAATTTCTGTTGTCATACTGGGACGTACGAAGCAGAACCCTTGAACGGAACTTGAGCAGCCAATGTCGAACGTAAGAGAATCTCAGCCACAATTCGTTTCGTTTAATGAGCAGTTGAAAATGTGATTTACATATATATATATATATATATATATATACTTTGTCAACTTCTGTTCGAATCTAATTGGTACATCCCTTGCACCTTTCAAAAATCTGCAGGATGTCCAACATGTATCATGCCAATAATCTCACTAACACAAGCTTAGTGCCACATAAAGCTCAAGGTCCTCAAATAGCAAATTCTGAGGTATTGAGTGGTTCTACAGCCAAAAATACGTCCACTGCTGGTGGAAATGGGAAGCAACGGTTGCGCTGGACTTCTGAACTTCATGACCGTTTTGTGGATGCAATTACCCAGCTTGGCGGACCTGATAGTGAGTTATTGGTTGACCTTATGCAATTACTGAGCTTCTCTTAGCTTATCAATTGGTTACATGACAAGGAAAATACTAGTTTACAATTGAAAATTCTAAATTGATTCTATAATTTGGTTCTGATGCATTGCATCTGACCTAGTTTGGATTCTAGATTTTTAAGCACATGAGGTACTGGTTGACTCACAGGACCGTTAGCTTAGTTATTCTATGGACGTACCTTTTAGGTCAACATTTGAAATTATAAATCAATTCTATAGCAGCAGTTAAGTCGATGTCAATATGTATTTGACAGCAAAGCAATAAGCATGTGATAATATGGTTTCCCTTCTTATAGTTGTTTGGTTGTTTTGGTAACATTTATCAAGATACAGCATGTCAAGCTTCTTTAAATATATCCTCTGATTCTTGAGTTTATAATGATTTGTATTAATTAATATGATTGTTGAAATTTATCTGTGTCTTAATTCTGAATGTTGGAATATTATATAACTGAGTCCAGTCATGATCAAATAACTCTGGCACATAAAATGTATCAGCTGTTTCTTGCTAGCCTAGTTAAGAAGAACTTTTTACTGCTTAATATGTTTTGGATATAGTTTATAGTGTCCATGAGTATGGCATTACAAAGAGAACCCTTGAAGATTTTGTATATATATCTATATATGCCTCAGATATATGGAGATAACTTCTCCTCAAACCTCACTGTAGGAACTAGGAGAATGGCATGTTTCTACTGGGAGATTGGATCGTCTATCTCTTTCAAACTACTATGATCTTCTTAAGCACTTTGTCTGAAGTGCAAAAGTGATTGAAGCACATTGTAGAAATTGCTTGCTGGCTCATCTCTAAAGTCTTAAGAATGGGATTGTTCTCTCGTTTTTCATGTGTACTGTATTTGACATTATAATATTAAGAAAGAAATTGTCTGATTGCTCCTTGGTGAAAAGCTATGGTGTTCCACAAGAAGCACTTTTCCCTGAGCAATTTTAAAAGCAACTATCCATGATGCGAATCTGATCTAGCTCCATACATTTTATATGGTTACACTTTTGTAGAGCTTTCTGATTGTTGTGTATAACTGAGCAATATTTAAGTATGTCCTTGGGATTTTGCTTCAGGAGCAACACCAAAGGGGGTTCTTAGGTTGATGGGTGTCCCTGGTCTTACGATATATCATGTGAAAAGCCACTTGCAGGTTTGTACGCATTCTAATCAAGCTATAAAATTGATACTTATTTCCACGTGCACGATTCTGATGAAGAATTAACTATTCAGACTAAATCTAGTTCTCTCCTCGAATTTCATGCAGAAGTACCGTCTTGCAAAGTATCTGCCTGACTCTCCTGTGGATGGTAAAGTCACTTTTTTCTCTTATAATCTATGAGAGATGTATCAAAGATTGAGTGATTCCTGTTCTCTAACTGGATGAGTATTTGTCTTGTGGATAGGAGCAAATGATGACAAGAAAACATCCATAGACAGTCCCTCAGGAAGTGACTCTTCTTCGTCAGTACTGCTGACCTGATTAAATTTCTGAAGTTTTTGGATTCCGGTTTGAAAGAAATCATCTCAATTATTTATTAGAAAACAGAAAGGTGGACTTAGAATTCTACTTGACCTCTACTGAAAGATTGATAATCAAATTTTCAGGGGAGTGCAAATTAGTGAGGCATTAAGGTTGCAGATGGAGGTTAACAAGCGTCTTCATGAACAGCTGGAGGTTAGGTTCAATATTTGTCTTTGCTGCATTCCTAATTACTCCCAGATAAATTTTATCATTATAATTTCTTCAAGGACATCAAAAAATGGGATCCTGGCTCCTCCTTTCCAAGCACAATAGCAGTTTTTTTTTTTCTCCTTCTCTTTTCGCTTCTTTCTTACCATGAAAATACCTGTGTTTTACTTGATTGAGGAAAGAAAGCACCATATGTTCAAGTAGTTGAACTCATCTTTGCCTTCCAGGTTCAGCAGCAGCTACAGATGAGGATAGAAGCTCAGGGCAAGTACTTGCAGAAGATCATTGAGGAACAGCAAAAACTTGCCGGGACCCTTGAGACATCGGAGAGATCAATATCAGCTCAGATAGAGCAAAAGCAAAACCTGGATTCTACTCCTGAGGCTTCTGCTGGGCCCTTAACTCCTCAGAAGAAGCAGAGGCTCGATGATTGACCTACAGTAACAGATTGCTCCCACCCATTCCTTTGCTTTAGCCAAAATCTAGTCTGGAAGAACGCTTTCATTAATCATAGATCTTCTTGTGGTCCCAAATTGGCCTCAATGTCCTGCGTCTATGTAGTACGTAGTATGTGTATATTCTAAAGAAATACTTTAATCATGTCTATACATGTAGTCGACGAGGTATTCATTTGTGTATGTTCGGTGGAACTTCTGTGTATATCCTGCGTGCTGCCTTTCATGTGGTTTTGTTGCTCGACCTCATATTGGAGTGATGGATTCTAGAAGTCTTACTCAAGCCCTACTTGGTCTTTGCAGGAGGCCCCAAAAGAGTCCCCTCGCGCTGCCTGGTAACTAATTTTGGCACCTCTTGCCCCTTCTCGATCATCTCACTCTCATCAATATGCTATCTGATTCTAGTCCTCCTCTTTATAAGTATTGGTTCTTTGTTGAGTATATTCTGTACTGCTCAACAAAAACAGAGTGGAATGGGACAACAAATGAAGCAGCCCGACTCTGTGATGTGAGTCCATTGCATTCTGTCATATCAAACATGGGATGCAGAAGGTTTTCACCTTTTGTTAGTGGCTTGCGGGTGTTCTCAGGACTTCTTGTTGTTGTCTGCCTTGCTGTTTTTGCTCTTGAAAGCACCCAATTGATATTTATATTTACTGAAATTGCTGCCTCAGCTCTGTTTTCCCTGCGTTACTGGTGATTATCCATAAAACTGCCTTGTTCGTGTCTTCTTGCATACGCTATGTGAAGAGTGTGAACACCAAGACTTTGAACCGCTGCAAGCATTAGGGCATCACTGTCGAGGTTTCTTTTTTCACATAGGCCCATCATATCCGGGAGCTAATGAATGGGTGATGACCAATTTAGGCTTGAGTCAATGTTGGTGTATTAAGAGATAATTTCTTCATTAATTATAAACTTCTCTATTTATAATATTTGAATCAAAACACTACTTAAAAGAGCAAATGACCAAAAAAAAAAAATTCATCTCAACTAAACTAAGGCGTTTCACTTTTGAGAATTTAATAGAGAGACAATTTAGGGGACTGTGAAGGAAAGAAAGCAGGAAGCAGGAGAAGAATGATGGACGGCATGGCAGCACTTCAAGTTCCAATGCTGTTCTTGCATCCAAGGAAAAGAGAGAACAACTATTTGTGGGCGTGGTCTTGTACACCACATGCTACAATATTAAAAGACAAATGACAACATGTCTCGGTTCTAAGTATTAAAATCTCATTTATTTACTCCTTGAACATATCATGGGTATGCACTGTCGTGCTCACAAAATAAATTACATTTAATTTTGAATTTGGGTTCTCTGAATGAAAAAAAGAGAGTACATAATCAATAGGATTTTGATACATAAAGTGATCATGTTCAAGTTTTGATTAGTCTGGCTTTCTGTATATGTGTGTGTGTGTGTGAGCGTGGGAACACCAGCACGTGCATAATTACCTCGGAGGAATACGCATGCCCGAGTCTCATGCATCCACTACACGTGCTTTTAAGGCATTCTGTCCCTTCTCATTCACTTGGGCTTCGCTTTTGAAACTTCCTGCCAGCCGCGCCACCACCACCCCTCCCCCCCCCCAACCCGACCTATCTTCATTATTCCAATGTCCCATCAACCCTAGATTCCCCCCCACTCCCCCTAAGCCCCAACCCGTTCGGGTAAAAGCATAGTCTAGGCTCGGCCGATAACATACTCGGCAGGAGACCTACCGCCAAATTGTCCATATTCAGAGCGGATCGTAGCTATGGCTTGTGTTGACTCCTCCTGCCCTTGTAGGCTCTCTTGGTCGTAGGTGAGATTGGATGCGTTTTGGAGGGAATTCTTCTGTGATTTTAGGAGCTAAGCTCCGAATCGAGCGTTGGTGAGTATGCATTCTCCCGCTCATTATGAACTTGAAATTGGTATAAAAAGCCATGCAGAAGCAAGCATCTTTCGCTTCGACAGGATGGATTATAGATGGCTTTGAGTGGGAGGCCTTGGAACAAAAAGTTTTGGCTGGGTCTCCGATGAGTTCTTGAAGATGCAACCTGCTGGCCTAAAAAGGACAAGATTTCCTCTTCATTTTCCCCTTTTGGCTAACAATTTTGCCCTTCTATCAATGTCAAGTCCATTGTTGGTGAAATTCGTGACCATGGTTAAAAAAGACAGAGACTTGGACCAATCAATACATCATAGTTGATGCAATCTATCACTATTTTCTTTTAAGTTGGACTTTTATGAATAAAAAGAATTTATAATAAAAAATTACTAATATAAAATTATAAAAGAACATATATATATATAGAGAGAGAGGGGGAAGAAAATGATTTATATGATGCTCCAAACATATTACAATACATTCTAGTGATACCCAATTTCTCATTCTAATAAAATAGCATATTGATCCAAAATCTAAAGATTAGCATATACAAGATAAAACCAGCCATTGGGCCTTCCCTAGAGCTGCTTGAGGCCAAAATTCTTCTTTCGTGCCGCAATGACCATTATACCCTCCCTCCCTCCCTCCACGGCAAGAAATGGCTCATTTATTCTAAGATTCTTACTACGACTCGCACCAAAAAAATTTTAATAAATAAATAGAAGAAGAAAAAAAGCCGAAAGAAAAGACATCATGTGTTTATTCACGTGCATTATCCTGTTCATGCACGTGTGTAAAATCCACGGGGTCGGGATGCCTTCTTCTTCGCTAGCCAATCGGTCTCATCGTTTCGGACGATGCGCGCCTCCTCCGGGACACCGAGCTCATTACGGCACATTCTCTTGCTCTCACGTGCGGCTTAAAATGTATGACCTCATGAATGATATTTTCAGATATTTTATAATTTTATAACATATCATAATACTATATATATAATTTTAAAGATATACAGAAAAATACAACTAAAACTCTTAAATCCTATGAAATATCAATATCGTGAATTCATAATAAAATGATAAAATAAAAATAATATGATAAATTTAATAATAAAAATTAAATATATAATTTTTTAATTATTATATTAAAAGTAATGATATTATTATAATAAATTCTATTTTCTTATTAAATATTAAGTTAGGTAGACGATGATATAACATTAAACGGTAGTAAATAATTAGTTAGAAGGAATTAAGCGATAAAAAAGTAAGAGGAATTTAATAATATAAAAAATAAGAATTAAATTAACATTTTTATATCACTTTAAATATGGTATTATTACAATCATTTACTTGAAAAAAAAAAGCAAATTCTCTCCCTCTCTCTCCCAGGAGAACCTCTCTAGATTTAGATCGAATCCAGTGGCTGGTAAGTAAGCGAAAACGAGCTCAGTCCTACATCGGCTTCCTCCTCCTCCTCCTTCGGTCCCCACTCAAGATTTTTGTTTTGGTGTTTAACTTCCAAGTCAGAGATTCTTCTTCTATTGGCTCAACGTCTTATTCCATTTCCTGCTCCCTCCCAAAATTCATTTCTTTGTTTCGAGACTTATTTTTAAGGTTTCCTTCCTGGCCCGCCACCTGAAGCAGACGGGTCCAGTCCTTTCGCAGTCGAACGAGCTCCGGAACTCGCTCTTGCGGCATCTCCTTCCGGGCATCTCTGGTTTCCTTTGATAAAAAAAAACACTACGCAGACCATTGCGTGCTCGATGACTTGTCATCAAAAAAGTTATCCTTTTTCTTTGTTCTTCCCTTTCCCATTTTTCTGCTAAGTTCCTGCAAGCAAATCTTTCCTGTCTGAGCCGTTTCTCATCTGGGATTGTGGAGCATGTTATGCTTTTGCGCACGCTTGCGTTTTGTACAAGTTCACGACCTTCTACTTGGGATGGTAGGAAAATTGGTTTGGCGGTTTTTCCTTGGTGCTCATCGATGGATTTGATTTTTGGTGCAATATTTGAACTTTTTGCATTCTCTCGGGTTCATTGCTACGTTAAGGTGGGATTTGGATCTCATGTTTTCAACCCTTCCTGTGTTATAAGATTGTTAACTTGGAATTAACAAGAGGTGCCCAGTTTTCCCATAGGGTTCTGCTGATTTGTGCTCTCTGGCTTGGGACTGGAAACTGGTAACTCCTGCTATTTAAACAAAAAAGCGGTAGATAGTAGACTCACGAGCTGCTAGTGAAGGACTAACTCTGTGGAATAGTTGGAATGGGATCCCAAGGTGGCGGTGGAGATGGTAGTGAGGCCCTTGAGGAGCGGCACAGGTTGCAGTCTTTATCTCGGCAAGGCTCTCTCTATAGCCTCACCCTCGATGAAGTCCAAAACCAGTTGGGAGGTTTGGGGAAGCCGCTGGGTAGCATGAATCTTGACGAGCTTCTCAGGAGCATTTCGAGCGCCGAGGCCAATATGGGTCCCCCAGGCTTCGACCCAACTACTTCGCGGGGCCTGCTGCCCGGTTCTATTCAGAGCCAGCGGAGCTTCACTCTCTCCGAGGATCTTCGCAAGAAGACGGTGGACGATGTGTGGAGAGACATTCAACGGGCAAAGAAGAAGGAGGAGGATAAAAGTGGCGGTGGGAATGAGTTTGACAGTGATAATCACCACAGCCATCATCAGGAGAGTCAGCCTACTATTGGTGAGATGACCCTCGAGGACTTTCTGGTAAAGGCTGGGATCGGGGCGGAATCCGCAAATGTTGGCAATACAAGGGCTCTAATTTCAGGGGTTGATTCTACTTCAGCTCCTCAACGAGCCCACCAGTGGTTGCATTGCCAGGTCCCCTTGGTGCAGCCTCAGCAGCCACATCAGAACCCACAAGAGGTTATGACGGTTTTTATGACCGGCAATCCCACAGTCCAACAGGCTGTTCAGATCGGCCCTGCCTCAGTCTTGGACATGGCCTACCCCAATGCTCCGATGAACATGTCACCCTCCTCGTTGATGGGAACTCTTTCTGATGCGCAGACTCCTGGGGGAAAGAGAGTTGCCTCGGGGGATGTTGTGGAGAAGAAAGTTGAGAGGAGACAGAAGAGGATGATCAAGAATAGAGAGTCCGCCGCTCGTTCACGAGCAAGAAAGCAGGTCGATGCTAGCTTTTCTTGTCTAGGGTGTTCTGTTTGTTTGTATGACCCTCGTTTTTTCCTTTTTATCTGCCTTGATATTGAACAGCTGGCTATTATGATGTGCAGGCGTATACCCATGAACTGGAGAATAAGGTGTCGCGCTTAGAGGAGGAGAATGAGAGACTCAGAAGGCAGAGGGTAGGTATCACTGTCCTTTTTGCTCGTACTTGTTCTCTTTGTGCTGTCCTGTAAAGTGTTTGCCTGTTATGACCCCTTTAACAGTTCTTATGAATTTGGTCATATGTGCATGTAATATATGGAATGCAGACGCTGGATGTGGTTGTGAATCTTGGGTTGGTAAATATCCTGAAATATCTTTGCCTATCCTATTTTAGTCGCAGATGGTGTCTTTTTCCTTCTGTGTTGCATTCTTTGGCATCACTTCTTTCCATTCAACGAATTGTTGTCTTGCAAGACCATTTTCAGGCGGTCTGCCCAATTCTTGTCTGACTTTTGATGGCAAGATCAATTTATGACTGTTAGGTGGCCATAGACAAACCTCTCATGCTTCTATTTGTTCATCTTTAGCCTTCATCATCTGTTTGTATAGTTGTCTTCTCGCCTTATGAAATGGAATATAGTTAATCTGCAGTTGGCTTCAGTGGAGAGCTTAGAGCTTGACCTCCCTTAGTTACTTCATCTTCTATCCTTGCAATTTCTTCATAGAGTGAGTTCACGGTTAGTTCAACTTGGATATTAGACTGTTCTTATTGCTACCAATTAAGGAGTCCCAACATCAGCTAATGAACCTAACTCAACATAAAATTATTGGTGCATCATTCTATCAGCTCAAGCTTGTGAGAGAAACAGTCAATTTAACATGGTATCCAAGCGTTGGCTCTAGTCGGGGTCCTAAATGAATGCAGTTCTGATGACGTAGTTGTTTCCTGCTCTTGCAAACGTTGATTTTTTTTTTTCCGCTCTTTGATCATGCGTCAGAATGGCATCAAAGGAAAACAATCTTTGTTTTAACATTCGGTCCCTTCCATGGGATGAACTCTCTTTGCAGGAGGCCGAGAAGATAGTGCCTTGTGCACCGCCCCCAGAGCGGAAGAGCCAGCTCCGCAGAACAATCTCGGCACCCTTCTGACTCTCTGTGACCACAACTGTCCACACAGCATTGCGGCTTCTCGTCCGTGAGATCGATGCGAGTTTGGAGATATACCCTTTGGTTTTGACTGCAACTCTGTAACACCTGGGGCACTCCTGCAAGTCTGCAGATATCCTTTAGTTTTGACAGCAACCTTTTAACCTCCGGTGTATCCCTCGAGTTTTTCTTCATGCACTTGCCGATGAGAACTTTGAACTTGCCGAGTGAAAACAGTTTTCTGTAGTTCTCTCTTGTGACTGCCATGGGGGAGATGACAACTAGGGAACCAGTGTGCCAACTCTCTTCTTCATTTGACTGGTCTTAGTGATCCAAACTACAGAGATGGTCGACCCCCATTTCTTCCCCATTCCTTGTACCACGTCAATGCTCTAATTTGAATCGAATGAGTTAAAATTTATTTTAATTAAAAATAATTAACATTTGACTATGACATAATAGTAAATTTCTTTACTTATCCTAAAAAGTGGGAAATATATGGATATTACAAAATAAAAAATTGTAACAAAAAATTATATTTTTGCAAAATAATTTTGGGTTTTTCAGGATAATTTGTCCAAGAAAAAAAATCAATAATTTTGTAAAAAAGAAAAGGTAAAACGAAAAAATGGTGGGTTGTAGGGTAGCCGTAGGGCAGACTCGCTGTTTAAGCTCACAACTGTCTCGTCTCAGTCCTACCATGGCTTCCGAGATAGAAGCCGCTCTCGCGGCTACTCCTTCTGATGCTCCCACTATGTGAGCCACTGGGCCTCTTCTTCCCTTCTTCGCCTCCTACTATTCTTTCTCCCTATTCATGGAATGTAGCAATGTTTGTTGAGGCTCCGCTGTATTGCCTCTTCTCAAGCAAGCATCGATTCAACCCCGCACATTACTTGAATTTTTGGGAGTTTTTTTTTTCCTTCTTTCTATGCTTGAGGTGTTCGGATTGCGGATGATCAATCCCTGAAGCATGTTAGGTAACTTGCTAGCCGGAGATTGAGCTCAAATTGAAATAGGGGCCTTTGGTTGGGCCGACATGTAGTAGGAGTTAAGTGAATTGCTGGAAGGAATGTTTGGCGTGCTGGGGTTGAAATGCTGTACCTGATAGAAGTCGTATTTGAAATGGGTTCAGCTAGGATGTCAGACTAAACTTGTTAGTTGTTCATGTGCACGAAAAATCACCTTTTTTTTCCGCTTGCATATGAGTTAAATCTGGTACATTCTGTCCCCTGCTGTTTTTTTCGGGGTTGAGGCATGCTTATTTCACCTGGATTGGGCTCTTTGGCATAGTTATAAGGTTGAAAGGCTGTTCAGGATCAAGTGAATGTGATCTATCTCACCTTTAGCGTTGTTATATCTGTATTTTTCTTTAGAAATATGCATTGTATATTATCTTAAATTTGGGCCAGAAGTGTGAATCAAAATTGGACTGGTCTTAGACTGCAGAAAATACTGACTCGATTGAGATTATGATGCAGATTTGACAAAATCATTAAAAAGGAAATTCCAGCTAATATTGTGTATGAGGATGAGAAGGTATGGAACTATCAATATGCTCTTAAGTACTTATGGTCTCATTCCTCTTCTTTGAAGTGAATTAATAATTTAATACTAGCTAATTTTGTGACTTTTGCTTTCTAACTTTCATAATGTAATACTAAAGCTCCAAAAGCAGCTTTCAAGCTCAAGAATTGTTTCATGCTTGGCATGATTAAAAAACTGTATCCTTTTGGTAGTTGGGATTTGTTAAGGAATCCAAGGGATTAGGCACATCGAAAAAATGAATAAAAAGATCCTGACATATAAAGGATTAGGCACTATTATCCTATCAACTTAAGCTTTTGGGTTAGACATGGGCCTGTTGCTCTTATAAGCCTGGTGAAAATTGTACATGGTATCGGAGCAAGATATCGTGTGGGCTTACATCTCACCAAGGCCTGAGACCAAAATAAGGCTCAAGGCTAGTTGTTGATAAGCATGAGACCAGAAGAAAAATGCCTGGCTTGTGGTAATTATTGAGACCAATTTTCCAATTGGCTATTGGATTAGTTGACCCCCCATCCAAACATAGAAAAGTATGCCCGGCTCGTGAACAACTATTGAGGGCAGGTGTTCATGGCACATGGCACGCGTATACCACGTTGTCACGTGAGGGCGGGCATTAAGAGATGGAATGCCACATTGAAAAAATGAATAAAAAGATCTTGGCATATAAGGGACTGGTACCATTATCCTATCAAGTTAAGGTTTTGGGTTAGATATGAGCCCATCGATCTTATAAGCCTAGTGAAAAATTTTCATGATTAATTGAACTGATAATTATATTATACAATCAAAGCAACCTGTTGAAGGAAATGTTGGTTATTATCCCCAGGATTTCTTTTTTAGCATGTATTCTTGGTTACATTTGCATTTTTATTTTTTCTTTATTGAATAATGTCTTGTGCGTATAGATATAAAGCAGGATGAGTTCATTGTGTTATTTATTTGCCATGTTTCCTTGGCAATTTATATTTTAGTGGTTTGTATCTTTGAAAGGATGATGTTAGGGCTACAATTTTTTTTTTCCGGTTTTGTTTCCTTATTCCCCTCTGTGCTTTCTGAATTTTTGTGTTATACAGGATTTTATTTCATGCATTATATATAATCTATAGATTCAGATTTCATATGAAATTATTCAGTGGAATGTATTTGTTTAAATGATGATTTTTTTGCTTAGAATACTAATGCATATTTTTCCTTGCCTTCTATTTATATTCCATTTTGCAACAGGCACTTGCTTTCAGGGACATAGCTCCTCAGGCTCCTACACATATTCTGGTCATTCCTAAGCTCAGGGATGGCTTAACTAGGCTGTCCAAGGTAGATGCTGGTGCTCTTTCTGAATGTAAATATGCTATGGCAATTTTTCATCAAGTTTTCCATGCCATTGCTACTATAATATACTACATAGAGCCCCTCTTGAATAATGATTTTTTTTTTCTTGTCTGTATGTCTGAAGTTACATGCTCTAGTTCATGCATAACATGATTCAACTTAGCATTGACTGATTCTTGAGTAATCCATGCTGCATGAGTTCTTCTCGTGACTCTCATAATGATGTATGACTTATTTTACAGGCTGAGGAGAGGCACTGTGAGATTCTTGGTCACCTTCTTTACACTGCCAAGCTTGTGGCCAAACAGGAAGGCCTAGAAGATGGCTTTAGGATTGTGATTAATGATGGGCCTATTGGAGGTGACAATTGTTTTACCATTTTATATTAGTGGTTCATCTTCTAACTTAAAGACATCTCTTATTTCCTAATTTGTGGTAGTGATGCTTTAATTGTAGGCCAATCTGTATACCATCTTCACATCCATGTGCTCGGGGGTCAACAGATGAACTGGCCTCCTGGTTAATAAGATAGAGCATCTACTAGAATTGGCCTTGCACGGCAGACCGGTGGTTGTGCAAACTATGAACCATGCAATTTAAATAAATTGATTCACTCTGATGTTACGCGAAATGATATGAATGGCAGTTTGACAGTATTGTGACTGGTGAACCTCTGTCCTTTAAGGATGTGCAAACTATAAACTTTATTCCCCAAAACTTATCTAAGTACTGCAACAAGAAGGCATCTGCTAGCTCAGTTGCTTGATTGCATTCAATATCTGCTATCTTATGGATCTTGTTGGGTTTAATGTTTACCTGGATGTGATAAATGGTAGCACGCAACATGATACATTTGTTTGATGTTTATTCACAAAGGAATCTCATAGATAAATATAGCTAGTTAGGTCTATGCCTATGGAATATTGTCAAGTCGACTAAAGATGGTGGTGGACCTCTTGATTATAAGCTTCAGTCGGGATGTCTTTCTTGTCAAAACCAGAATACAGGATTTGAATGATTGACTTTGGGATGAGTTAGCACAGAGGTCTGAGTAGGTTGTACTTCTCCTAACGAGTTTGTGAGTATACACTATCTTTGACACTGTCAGTACAGGCTCGAAAAAGTGGCCAAATCTGTGGCCTGTGTACCAAACAGGTGCCCATGTGCTATTATTTCTTTGCTAGGCAATAAATTCAAAGCAACATGAGCCAGAAGATAGAGTTCATCCAGGGAGATTTTATTGATAAAGCATGAAGATTGAACAGGAAAGACAGCAGGCAAGATTTATGCTTCAGGAAAGTGGATCTTGTGGCATTGGAGACCACCACACCACAGCTTTCAAACCATGCTGTCGTGTTAATTGGCGAAGAAGCCAAATGAGAGGTTGCACCCCGTGGCTTTTTCCACATTTGGGGCTGGTGAGCCCTACTTCTCACATGCATTGAGTAAGAGATTGCAGGTGGAAAGAGGAGAGAGAAAGGGAGAAGAGCAGGCCCCTCCTCACATCCCTGTCCATATTCTTTGCTCCGTCATTCATGGTAGGGTCCCACTGTGAGTTCACATTCAGATCCTCCTCCATGTCAGCCAGCTCAAACCTTCAGGCTTCTTTCAAACTCAGGTGAGTTCATCGAGTAATCTTTGGCTGTTTCTCATCCCAGAACTTTTGCTTGCTCCTCATCCTCATCCGCATGAATGTTTTTGTTTGAAGGTGTTCGGGGTCTTGCTTCATCATGTGAGTCTCTCTGCTTCTGTTGAGTTATTGGGTAAGTGGCCTGAGTTGAAATGCTCTCTATCTCAAACAGGTCGGAACTTGCATCACTTCCTAGCTCATCACCCTCGTCTGCAACCAGACTGGTTTGGTACTTGAGACCGATCGGAAACATAACAGGTTGATGAAGGGTCTGGTTTTCTTGAGATTTCCTGGAATCTATAAATTCATCCGCTGGCGGCATGAAAACTTTTAGTGGTTCAAGAGGTGGATTACTAGGAAGAGGAGGATTCTGGAGGGGATCAGGGCTTGCATGAGAGGATTGAGAACCGTTCTGTGGCATTCTAATGGAAGTTGGAGATGAGGACAATGATATAGATGGAGGAAGGACTGGAAATGTGAATCCGGTGCTCAAGCTGATGCTACTGTCAATAAATGGCTTTTGTGGGACTGGGACTGAGACCAGTAAATGCCTCCCTCGGGTCTCTGAAGGAAAACGATCCTCTGGAGTTGTTCTTAATCCCCCAACTCTATTCACATATCTTTCTTGAGAATCGTGGATAACATTAACCTTCACTCCTCTGATTTCCACCGGCAGTTTCGGTTTTATGGCTTCTTTCGGGGTTGAGACCCTATGATTGTCTGCCGGTCTTGCCTTGACTTGGACCGACTTCTTTCCGAAGCATGGGCATTTGGGTCGAAAAAGCAGCCATCTAGGAATAACACGAGACCCTCTTTTACCATCTGTCTGAGTACCTGAATTTGCCCCTCGAGCATTTAAGAGTCCACTCTGACTGTTCCAGCTTGCTTCAGAAGAAGTTAACGAGCGGGTCCTATATCCTGGGCCATACCCAACAGTGGATGAAGCTGGGGAAAATCTCTGGAGGCTGGAGGAGTCTGCAAGATTCAGATTGTTGATCTCCTTGAGGGGGGAGATCCTCTTGCTGCTGCTAAGAACCTCATCATGTTGACTGCCTTCATTGAAGTACTTCTGGGCATTGAAGATGCTCATCTCGGAGTAATCAGCTGTGGAGCCGGGATGGTCATGGGGTGATGAGTTCCTCTTGTCAGGTTTGATCGGTGTCAAGTAGGAAGAGAAGGAAACATCAGTTGCCGACAGGTGAGTTTTAGCTTGAGGCTCCACAGAAGGAACATAGGCAGTCTGATGATGTTGCTGTTGTTCAGTTGAATTGGTGAGTGTATTGGCAGGTTTCATGATTGGGAAATTAATGGCAGAGAGGAAGAGGAGTGCACAGAGAAATGGGCTGAAGGAATGGGTGGGTGAATAATTTTTTGGCTCTCTGCAAGGAAGAATTGGTCTGCTGCTTGGAATGTTATGTATAGGGGTCTGGGACAGTAGAGTCCAAGAAACATCGCTGGTCACTTAATATGGTTGGGTAACGCGATTTGGTGCCTCCCCCATATAAGTAAAGTCTCGGTTTGAGTATTACAGATGGAAAGAACCCATGGCTGGGAGGATCTTATCCTCTAATTAGCCAACCTAAATTTGTCAAGATCTACTTTTCTAAATCAGCCATGTCCAAAACAAAACATAAGCGGTTGGTCGACTGTTTGTCTTCTCCCCTCGGAGACGCAAAATTCCCTTTCCTTTCAGCCAGCCAAACATGGTAAGTAGAAACCATGCCAACCCACCGTGGGTGTGGTAGAGTGGTTTGGCACTTATCATTCCAATGAGAGGATTCGAGTTCAAGTTCCATCTGCGACGGGGAACTCTTAACCCCTTAAATGAGCCGACCTGAAGCGATCCAGATTAGTCAGTTGGATAAAACTCAACTGGAACTAGCAGTTTATACCAAAAAAAGAAACCATGCCAACAGACACATTAACTATGTTGGGCAGCCCTGGCAGGTTCTACCGGAGCAGCACGTACTGGAACCTGAGGAGCAGATCACGGATCGGATCTGGCAGCGAATTGCAGTAGGAAGGATCAATTTTCCTTTTGGTAGTCTTGTCGGTGGTATGGATCCCGCACGAGCTGTACGGCCCACTGTTTCATCTCAGGCCCAGCCTAGGGCAGATTTTTGCGTTATCGCTTTTGCAGTCGGATGACCACCTAGCTGTAGCACGAGCACGAAAACTTGAGCGCTCCTTCCCCAAGGGCTGGCCAGAGATATTCATAGGTTGGATCCAGAGGGATATGAAAGTCAGTTGCAAAGCTGAATCGGGTGGATTAGAGACTTGCCGGATGCGGTCGAGATTATCTGTTTTGCGCTGTTCTTGATATTTGATCGTGATTGGTTGTCACATCTGAATAGTAGTATACCTTTTGGTTTGGGGGTGGTCACGGGGCCCCTTTCGGACTGGACCAGTCACAGAACATTATCCGTCCAAATCTGCCAGTGAATCGCGAATTCAGGCGGGCGAAAATGAGAGGTTCCCAGATTCTCGACTTAATCGATGATCTTGGTGATGTCGCATTGGCATTTCATTCTGGTGTCTCACGAGCTTCATCTTCACTTGACTTAAAAATTTGCCGACCTTACACACCCAAATTGGCCCGCCGGCGTAGGCAGGTCGCCCGCTCCTCGGCGAGTGGGGAGTGTCAGAAAAGGGGGTGGTCACTTCGGAGCATTTGGATAAAAAGGAGGGTCAATTATTAATTTGATTAAGAAGCATGTGGGAATTTGAGATATTATTGGGGGCGGGGCCGCTTTGGGATTTGTGGATAAAAAGAAGGGTCAATTATTAATTTGATAAAAATCGCGGGAAGGAATGTAAATAAAAGGAGGAGGGGGCGGATGGGAGTCCATATCATATGGCCTTCCAAGTCCCATCCATTTACTGGCCAGTTGGTGTGAGGTCTGACTCCATACTGAATGACTCTTTAGCCCATAATGAATCATCCAATCCAAAAAGTTAGCAAAAAATAAAAAAAAAAGGTTGAAAAATAAATAATAATTGAATATCATCGATCTATAAGCCTGTCCCAACTAATCTGGTATGACATCTACCACTTAACCTGAAATTTAACCCAATAAAGAAAAAAAAGGAACATAAACTTTTCTTTATTAGTTCCATGAGCCTATCCCAAGTAGTTGGGAAATGATGGAACTTATTGTTCTGGGATCGACAAGCAATGGTACCCAATAATTCAAAAGTGCCACTTGCAAGAAAATCAGAGAAACTTCTGGGTGGCAAAAAAGCTAGAGAACAGGGTGGAAAAGGTGCGGCGGAGCCAGCGGGGAGGAGCACGACCCTGTCGATTGAGAGATAAAATTTGCTTCGACAAGGCCCGTCAGTCAGTGTCCCTTCCCATGACGTCGGGAATCACCCGCTCTATTGTCGAAAGGATGGGGGATTGGACGTCGAGCACAAGCACAGCCTTTCGTTGCCCGAAGCGCTGCTGATTATATATCAACGCTAGGTTACTCTTGCTTGACATTAGTGGACCCATATCACGACGACTTTTGCCGGTCAGCCTTGGGACCCGGTCGGTCACGTGTACTCGCTAGGCTCGGGGGTCGCCGCCCGGTTGATTAGGTCAGCACCAGGTTCGATCCAGCCAATGACATTGACAGGTGAGCTTTATCCTTGAAGGGTCGGTTAAGCTGGCCCCTTAAATGAATGGATCCTTGGACGGCCTAGACTTAGACGGGCCGGGCTTTAGCCATCGAGCCCAGAGCTTCATCATGGTAATATGGGCCTCGACTTGGCCCAAGAGCTGGTGGCTGCTTCCACCAGATTGGGCCTCATTATCCTGGGCCTGTTCTGGACTATTTAAATGCCCGACAGCCCATGCTCCCGCACCAGATTAGGCCCAATATACTGAAGCATTGGGCTTAGGATTATGGGCCTATATTTGTGATGAATAGGCCCATTAACTAATGACTGGCCTAGCCCATGAAGATGGCTGACCCAGCCTCCTCGATACTAGCAGATTGGGCCCTAATTTACGATGAAATGGGCCCTCAACACCATCTGACCCTCACGTCCTGGGCCTGAGTGGATACGGGCCCACAAGATAACGCTCGCCGACAGTCACGAGCGGGAGGCTTCGACAGCTCGTCCGCCCAGAAAAGGAGAATCGTGGCCACATTAATGCCTGCGACCGCAAGCAAGTACGGTGGCACTGATGCGGGTAATGTCCGAGGACGGACCACGTGTCATAAAAAATATTTTTAAAAAAAGAAATACATAAATTCCTTTATTTCCCATGAATCGAAATGGATATTCATAGGTCAAAGGGAGTGGACCGCACGGCAGTAATAATAATAATAATCTCGGCTGGTCATGTCGCTAACCGCATTAGTTGTTGTGCTTGTGTCGGTCGCACCTCCACACTACTAATTCCTCGCTGGCATCAAAAGTCAACGTCATCCTCTTTTTTATTTTAAATTTTCTTTCGGGGAAAAAAATCCTACTTTTCCACTACGATCACACGTCATATACGGAGGCGAATCCAGAAACATCGAGCGAGGGGCAGGCCACGTCAATCAGTGAAATCAGGTGCCGAATACCAAAAAATGTACTGAAACTCCGTCGGGCTTGCTCGAATTATTACGCATATTACTAATTCAATAAGATGGGCATGGACGCTTGGGCTCGCATCTTGTCTCGATCTCGGCGGCACTCCTCAGCCGCATCGGAGAGGTCGAGTGAGGAAGAGAGAGCTCGTCTCATCCCCCCCACAAGAGATAGAGAACAAAAATACAGAGACTCAGAGGTCACTCGGTGAGGACAAGTGGTTAGGAACATATATGACGAATGTGAACGAATGATAGGTGAAGCCTCTTCTTGCCGCATATTTTCCCGAGATCACTGAGCAGAGAGCACTGGCAATACGGAATATACTATCAAGAGCGGTCGTGCTGCTGAAGTGGTAACACAACTCAGACTCAGCTGCGCGGGGAACCAAATGGACGGTAGCTAAAATCAATGTAAACTTTGACCCACCCAGCCAGGCAACTTGAGCCCAACGTGAGAGATTCGTGAGAAAGGGAAGTGACCACAGAGAGAGATTTTCGCCGTTCTCTTTTCCTGAATCAGCATGTGAACCGAAGAGGACGTCCACCTTCCACTCTCTGCCTCTTTGTGCTACCTACCTGATGAAATTGCATATTGAGCATGATCCTGTTATAACACGACACGGACATGTTCAAGTAAAGCAGTACCATGATATCCATTATGCGGCAAGAAGTCGGCTTTCGCGTTGAGTGATTATTCATTCAGGGTTAATGAAATAGGGATGAAGAGCGAGTCAGCAGGGTAGATCAGTGGTGGAGGGGGCTTAAAATGAAAGGTACTTGCCCTGCTAATAAATTCGCCAGGTATATAAATAGCCACGGCACTAGTGACAGGTCACAGTACGTCGCAGATCAGAAAGAGAGTGTCCGTGTGGTGTTGAGACTGAGTAGGATTTAGTGTAGGGCAGTTTTCTTCTCTAGGTTAGCGCAGAGAAGCCATGGGAAGACCTCCATGCTGTGATCAAGTTGGCATCAAGAAAGGTCCATGGACACCTGAAGAAGACATCATTCTCGTCTCTTACATTCAAGAACACGGCCCCGGCAACTGGAGATCGGTCCCCACTAACACTGGTAACCAGTTCTCTCTCTCGTTCTTCCCTGGAATTCGAGTGATTAGCATGTTTTCCTTAGCTTTCCCGAATTCGAACTGCTGTCCATGTTTCTCAAAATTTCCCTCCCTCTTGTCCTGTCTTGATGCACGAAAGGGCTGCTGAGGTGCAGCAAAAGTTGCAGGCTCAGATGGACAAACTACCTCAGGCCAGGAATCAAGAGAGGGAACTTCACCCCTCATGAAGAAGGGATGATCATTCACCTCCAAGCTTTACTGGGTAACAAGTAATCTTCGTCCCGATTCCCGAGTCTCGATGAATTCAATATATGCAGAAACTGTGGTGGAGTTTCCCTTCGGTTTTCTGGTTTTGTTCGTGACTGAAGCTTTTGTCTTTGTCTCCCCTTTTTGTCGGGGTAGATGGGCAGCCATAGCTTCCTACCTCCCGCAGAGGACGGATAACGATATAAAGAATTACTGGAACACCCATCTCAAGAAGAAGCTGAAGAAGTACCAAGCATCAGACCAGCTGACTCAACACGATCAGCGGGAGCAGAAGAGTACTCTGAATGACCAGAGGAGAGGATCCCTGAGGGATATTACGAGCAGCGGTTCTTCCTCTTTGTACGCCTCGAGCACCGAAAACATCTCGAGGCTCCTCGAAGGGTGGATGAGATCCTCCCCGAACTCAAAGGGCAGTAGTAGCAACACTGCCATCACAAACAACAGCAGCCACAATAATCCCGAGGTAGAAAAGGACTCCTCTATCGAAATTGCAACGGCTTCTCTCAGCTGCTATCAACCGAAGGTCGAGCAAGATGAGGTTCTTTGTGGGGATTTGGCACCATACAGCCACAGGGAATCCGAACCGATCCTCTCCTTCGAGAATTTGAACCATAACGTCCGCTGGGACAAGCAGAAGGTCACCGGCAAGCAGAGATCCAGTCATCCTCAGCAGCAGCACACTTCTCCTCCACTATCCTCTCTTGAGAAGTGGCTCTTAGATGAGACGACCAGTGGGGGTCAGATAATGGAACTGCCTTCTATCTTCTGATAAACATAACATAATGTTTCATATTATCAGTACTTTCTTCATCTTCCATCCTTCCTTCTAATTAGCTCTAAAATTGAAGGAATAAAGGGAACAAGAAGTTGGATCTCTGTAAAATTTAAACTAATTTTCTGTTCATCAAACCTTTTTGTGCATTTGTGTCGTGATGAACCACGCCCTTTGTCTGTAATCACAGGGCTCAAGCTGAGATCTTGCTCGAGAATCTTATGCTGTGTTTTCTTTTCGTATTATCGGATCTACCTCACAACTTTGATCGTCAATATTCTACCACCACACTTAAACAAAATCATCAGATCTTCTTCTAGCCTTGTGAGAAGAGAATTATGAATGAATTACTATCTACAATAACCCATACACTCAAGGACCGCTTAAATACTACATATCTTCATGGACTCGACAGGAAATCAATCATATACTGTCCATATTCCCATCTTATGGATTATTCGACTTATCCTCGGTCGGAGTCCTATCTCAGCCAGCATGCCGGCACGATTCACAGTCCATCTTTCAATTAATGCAGGAGAGGAATATTACGCCAGAGGAAATCAGAATCTTTTCACTTCGGAGGGTAATGCCCATCTGCTAATTATTCAAGATTCGAGAGCTTTGTTTAATCCCATTTACAAGAACCGAAATCAGAATCTACTAATCACATGCCGAGAGCTGTAAACAACCTTGAGCCACTTTCTATTACTCGAAGAGTTCAGGCGATGATGGACTGGAGATGGATTTAGGAAACGGGAAGAGTGGGGAAAAGTGTCACGAAAGTCTTGCACCAAAAAGAGGCAAGTGAGAAAAGGGTGTAGCCATCTTTTGCAGAAAGGATGAAAGGGGAAGAAGCCTGTGATCTCATCAGCTTCACCTTTCGGCTGTGTGAATACTATTAATAACAATAAGAGAGAGGGGGATTGAAGCGTAAGACTGGGCTGAAATGATTCTCTATCTCCTTCCATTAACTAAGGTTTCTAGCTGGAAACATGTCATGAACCAACAAGCTCTCAGTTGAAGGAAAAGCAGTAAGGAGGAGAGTTCGAGTTCAAGCTCGAGTTTCCAAGAAATGGTCTATTCCTGGAACTCCTAGAGCAATGCCTACTGCAATCTTATCTACCCAGTTAAAAGAAAAGATTTCATGACCGCCATGCCATGCCATGCATATCTCCCCTTCCCCCCACCACACCATTGGGCCTTGTATATGATCTGTGAACTCTATCATTAAACAGCTCATCACTTGATGTTCATATGTTCTGTCTATTAATTACACTGTGGTCCCGAAAGTTTTTCAGCAGAGAACTATAAATCAATGGTACCAAACGTTGTGACCCGACGGAAATTTATTAGGCCCTCTAATGTTGGACACTTATATGCAACAGCAGATGATAATCGGTGACCCCAGTTCCGCAGACGTATTTCATTGATCCTGATAAAATTCATCTTGTTACATGTAGTTTCATCCCTTCCCTTTTCTTAATATAGTTGACCGACAACATCGATACATCGGCCTGATGCATCTTTGCGTCCGTAGAGCCCATGACAGTCAAAAGGCAGCATCCTCACCGACCCACAACTTGAGAATCGGAGGCATGTCGGTTTGGCTTTGGAAGAACAGGAGACGTATATCCCTGGACCTGATCCGATCGGTCGTGCTATAAGTCCGTTGAAGGTCCTTCCCACCCAGCGCTGTGATCCAATGGCATTTATAAAGCAAGTCGCCTACTCTAGTTTCTATAGTCAACCACCAAGTGGCATTCGCCGTGGCTGTATAGACAACGTCAAGATGGGGATGGAAATTCAACTGGCCTATAAAGCTCCGTGAATTAGAGTCCAAATCGCTGGTCGATCCCACGGCATTGAATGCTAAATTGAAGCTGTTCCCTGTACTGAAAGAGCCCAATTAGTGAGCACTCCCACTTGGGTCAACTTCTAAGCCGAAATTAATGACATGGGGAAGGAAGGAGGGGGTTGGGGATGCTCTCCATGAGTCCACTGCAATAACTGTGATGCTGTCGATAGCCTTCAAATTAGGCCGATGACTCTTTTAACTATGGGCCATTTGATATGACGATAAAATGATTGACAGCCAACCATACAGAAACAGAAATGATTTTATATGTTCAGTGACGAATAATGCCTATGCTCTCAGAGGTGAGGATAAAGAAGGCAATGATTGAACCTATACTCCTTAATCCCAATTCAAGAGCGATATTACATCATCAAACTCTATTGCCTAAAACTGCTATCATTTGACAATCATATTTGACTTTAAGGGCAGTAATTCACCATCAGCTTCCCCCATCAGGATGAGCCAGTAAAGTCTTTTCCCTAATGTGGAAAACTCATTCCACTGCCTTTTTCCAGACAATTCTTTTTATCTGCCCTGAACTGAATATACTACCAGACAATCAATCGTCAAAATCACTTTAGATATCTGTGAAAGGGCTTCCCCATCCCGACTCAGATCTGCAGATTCAACAAAGGCGAGATTTAAAGACTAGGCTAACAGTGACGGCCTGCAGCTTCCAAGGTCTCATATTCTAAATTCACCCTTATCTAATACCACGTACCATAACAATAATCGATACATCCCCACATCAGAACCGAGTCTCTCGAACCTGCTGAGAGATGAGGATTAAGACCCCCGAATGAATGAATTTATGAAGAAACTAACCACGGCAGGCTGATCCACACACAAGGCCACAGGATGTCATTTCTGGTATGAGCACAAGTATGACTAGTATGATAGTACCACACACTCTCTATATGCACCATCAGCTTTCTAATCTGAGCAAAGGAAACAAACTTGTGCTTCCACCATAACTTCTCCCTAGTACACACCACCACAGCATACCACTGCACCACCCCACCCCAACCACAACAACATCCTCTGCACGTTATACCTTCTAATCATAGATCCAAGTCCATAGTAGACAATCGTGGAGTTAAAATCAAGTCTGACCCTATGATTGAAAAACACCTGTCCAATCACTTCATATATGACAGAAGAGGAAAGTGATGCTTCAGGTGCTACATTAGCTTACTGTTGAAATGCAAACATGAGCAGTTTGAAAGCTGAAAACAAAACATGAAAACATTCTCCAACATCAGAAGCACGATAAGCCTTCTGTAATTCAAGCACGCTACGTGAAGGACCTCAGGAAGATGGTACGGAACTAGAGTGACAGTCATTCTCAAGTATCAAGAAATAAAAGAGGCATCACCTAGAAGGAGAAAAGGTCTCCCATCTAATGTGAAAACTGGGATCTTCATATATTTCAGTCAATGAGACTTCACATACTCAAGAACAACATGGCGAGCCTCTGTCTCTTCCCCAAAGTCCTGCAGAAGAGATGGATTGGCTTCAATGCATCATAGAAAAAAAAAAAACGATTGCCTTCTTTATTTCTGAAAACACATTTCCGAATCCATGTGTACGCACAGTGCATAACCTAAGAATAGGTATTTATTCAAAATATTACAAGACTTTACTGATAACACAGCAAACAGTCCATCTGCATAATGTTAGCATTGAAATTTCAACTCAAGATGCATACCTTTACCACAACACAGGAGCAACCAACCACCTTCCTTGCTTTTCCCTCAGAGTCAATCTTACACAACTGCAGCAAGAGGTTGTATTTAAAATATGCAATATATATCAGGCATCCTTGTACACGACTCATGCAAATAAAGTCCAATTCAAGTCCTAGAAGCAAAGACAAATTGAGTTTTCAGCTTACACCAGCCCACTCGCCAAGAGTCTTAGCACTTGGCACATTGATCAGGCTGACATTGTGCTCATTGCAGAGTGCTTTGACCAGTTTGATGTAATCAGGCTGATTGCAATCCTCTGCAAGCACACAGAGGAGAGCAGCATGCTTCTCGATGGCCTTGGCGCCCTCGTGGAGCCCACGAAGGAGTCCACCATGGGCCAACGACTTCCTAAGCACAACCTGCAAGGCTGTCATGAGGTCCATGGGCTCACCTAGAGCCGGGGGAATCTCGGTCACTGGGATACTCTCTTCTCTGTCACAATAATAATGTTAGTTATAGAGGATATACACGTTCAAATCACATGATAAGTTTGCTTGGTTGGTCATAGAACTGATGGTGCTGCTAAACAGACTATACTCCAATATAAGACTCTGGAAGATTGTTTCCAGAGGTACCAAATAACAGAAAATTGGGGGATCCTGAAGGTAACAAAGAAAGTGCTTACTAACTTACCCCGACATTTTGAATGCTGACTGCTTTCCTGGAGAAAGAAACATCGCAGATAATCAAGATAACTAAATGAAGTGTATAGAAGAAGATTGAAGACACAAAAGTCAAAAGAACTTCTGACAAAAAACATACGAAAGCTAAACTCTACATTACCCAACGTGTTAGGCAAATAAAATGCAGCAAGACAATGCAGTACTTCTTTAACTGAAAGGGAGTGCAATGGAAAGATCAACGGAATTTTACATGTAAAAATGGTCACAACAGCATGTTACTCAAAAGACAGATCCAACCCATTTTATAGGACAAGCTCAAGACGATCGGACAACACGTTAGAGAACATTGGCACCGGCTGAACCATTCAAGGCTGTATCTTGGGGCCCTCATTTCTAAAGATCTTGAGAATAGCCATCTAGTGATAAGTACCCGCATCGAGCATTCTTGATATCGCTCTACGAGCCGTAAAAGATGCTTCATCTTCCTTTTTCACCACAACATCAGTCGCCTTTTCGTGAGTAACATACTAGTTCATCCATGTTCTAATTGAATGGATGCACAAAAAAACGCCTATCCTCACAAGCAGATAAAGAACCCGACATAGTCGAGCAGGTAAGGAATCACCCAAACGGGCAAGCATCCCAACTCAAATTTCAGATTCAGGTCACCCAACAGATCACTAGGGCGACTCTTAAGCCTCCACATTAGCTCAAGATTCAACCTTGACAGAACCTTGGGCACAGGAAAGAAGCCATACCTTTGTTGCGCTGAGACGGCGGCTGCAGCTGTTCTCTCGGACTCGAAGGAGAAACTGAGATTTTAGCCGGCGGTTTATATATGCGTCGTTTGGAACCCCGAAAAAAACCCTACTTTCCCGAAATTATAATGAAGTAAATATATTTTTTTTCTGTCATTTTTCCCATGCTCGATGGACGTGACTTACGGTCAGAGAGTTTATATGGGCCGGGCTAAGGGATATGAAATTTGGTCCTGGGCTTTTGTTTAACTGAGGACCTTCATATTTCTTTGTGGGCCGACGGTAGAGGCCCACAATGTAAGCTTATGGCTCGGCTCATATAATGCAATTCCGGGAAAAGTCTGGTATTTGGAACACCGGATCCCCTCGGTCCTAGGGAGCACGTGACGCCGCGAGATGGATGGTCTCGCCTTCGGTCGAATTCCGAGCAAAGTCACCGATTTTATCTTTCTCCGTTATCTCTTTTGAGGACGGAGCGTGGTGTAACACCGGCCTAATCATTGCTGTGTCCGTCGACATTACTACGTGGAACCATTGAATTTAGGTTTTCTCCTAGCTTGCCTCTCTCCTGTCAATCCCCCGGGCAAAAGTGATGCTCCACTAATCGTCGGTGTCTCGACACGATCCATCACCTTTCGAAGAGATAGATGGTCACTGGGGGAATCGCACCAGTCCCTGTCATAGCCCATAAACTCAAGATTCACCATCGCTTCGCTGTCTAGCTGTATGTCTTATCAATGGTGGGGTGGATATTCGGTCGATCTTACTCAAAAGATCAGGACAAACCCCTTCATGTGCACCTCGGGAGATCGAGTTCATTGCACCTCCATCCCATCAATGCTGGCTCGAGCCAGAGAGAGAACTGTGAAATCCACCTCGGATTTTCACGACAAGGGAGAATCCGTTTGGTTCGTCGATAGATCTCCTGAAAGCGATCGATCCACGAAGAGGGGCACAAGGAGATCTGCAGAATGTTCTCCTGCTGTCCCCGAAACAGTACCCCCCATTAACTACTTACTGGTCGCCCGCCCGCCGCCCGCCCGCCCGCTGTGTCTACAAATCGAGCACGTGCGTAAATGTCACCAGCTTTGTTTGTTTGCCACCGTTGGTGTCGCCTCTTCCATGTGTCGTCGTCCAATTTGATTGTTCATCGTGTCTGTCCTTATTTTCATTTTTTTTCACCGTTCTTGGCGTTTTGTTTTTCAACAAAGGCTGCGACTGTGACGTGCTTCTCGATATACGCCCACAAAAGGGACGAACCCTAAGTCCACAGACAACGTCAGTAAAGGGTAGGCCGCTGTACAATTTAATGTCTAATGTCTTAGTCCCGATTATTTGTTATTGGTCATTGTATGACCAAATTCCACTATTTCATCTAAGAGTTTTATACATATTTTTTTGGATCATGAGATAAGTATGAGATATTTTATTAATAAGACTGAAATATAGATGGTGACACGGGATCATATGCACCGCACCAAAGTGAAGAAAATAGAGACATTATTTTGGTTGGGGTTAGATCCATTTACATGAGTGGCGTGTGGACTTACTCGACTCGCGTACGATATGATGATGATGACGAGTAGCCACTAGTTGTGTATCAAATTGAAAATTGAGGGAAAAAAAACCCCACTTTCAACCGGGAAAAGAAAGTGGTTCGAAAGTGATAATCTTCATGCATTCTTTTAGTAAATAAAATACTAAATTAATATCACATCCCAATAATTTTCATTTTAATCCGATAGAGAGAAATGGATCCATCCTGAACTTGTAAATAACCGGCTCCCATTAAGTAATTTTTGAGAGAAGCGGCTACTTCCACGATTTTCGTACCGTGACCATATCCACATTTCTCTATCCATCCGTCTTCGACTATCAGCCCGGTCCCGATCAACTAAGGCTGGCATCTTAGGGCGTTAGTCGTAATGGACAAGGACATGCACAGTACCATCCCGTGATACATGTTCTAGAGGCTATGAAATGCATGTCTCGACGAGTAACACGACAAAGGACATCGGACGACTAATTCCTTCCACGGAGGAGAAGTCCAGTCACGGTTCTGAGTTAAATCAATGCCTCGTAATGCGGCGTGCGAGGAGGGGAAAGCCGTGCAATAGATGGTTGAAATATTATAAATTTTTTTAGATTTTTTTATTTTTATTTATATTATTATATTTTAAAATTCATAAATTTTATATATGATAAAAAAAAGTCAATGAAACATGAATTTAATCTAAAATGATCGGATTAAGGGTGCATGAATGCGGTAAATTTTTTTATTTTAAATGATCCCATGATTACTTGCTCTATGTGGGTTGAAGAATAATGTCTTAAAACCAATCATATCTGCCCTATATAAATTAAATAAGATTATTTTTATTATTATTTTTTTATTTAAATAAGACATCAGCTACCATCTTATGAGTAAAAAATATATGTTATATTACAATAATTTTATTATTTATATAGGATGATATAATTTGAATATAAATTAATAAATTTTTACATATCAAATAATTCAAATATTAAAAAATGGTAACGTATCTTTCTTGCTCGAGAAGGCAATTAAAAGTCCCGATGGTGGTACACGAAAAAGGGGAGATTCACATGTCAAATGGGACCGTCATACCCATGAACACGTCGAGGTGGAGGAAGAAAATGGCAAGTCTCTTTTGACTTCCCAATGTCACAAGTACATAGATTTTCCAACGTGTCATTTCAATTTCATGGCCCCACCGAGATGTTCATAGAGATAGAACAAAATTTTCAGATTTCCATCACATATACAACACTCTCAAGCCGGTTATATATTGACCCGAGTCGGACGGACTGTTTTCGAACGATGATTTTTTGTTTTTTTGTTTTCTATCCGCAATGATCGAACCATTCGTTGCCCCGTAAGGCAAAACGATGCCGAGCTAGCCGAACCAATCCGTATTACTTAAGTCGTGTTAACGGAACATCCTATATGCCTTGACCAATAAGATTCTAACTAAATCCACTCACTGATGAAGTGGACGTCTGAGTACAATTCGATCAATGAACTATTCCCTTGCACGCTCGGAGCGTTGGAGAAAATTTGCTGGGCCCAATCCATCCGTTCCATGTGTTCGTGTCTCGATTCATTTAAGAATTTTTTTCGTTGTTGTCATGTTATTTGTCCTTTGCACGTGTTTGTGTTAGTCGAGCCAACCCGCATTTTTTTCCTTTCAAATTTCAGTTGGGATAAGGAATTAATTGTGGCACGGCAGCCAACTACTATGATGTTGATCCACATGTTCGGTTAAAACTTTTTTTGTGAGTACACGTGAATAATGCTTTTTTTTTATTGATTCGTAAATTTCACTTATTACGTTTGTCAAGCATGTACAAGATATAAAATTTTTTTAATCATGAAATTTCTCTACTTTTAGAATTAGAATCTATATAACTCTTGACAGATTACAGGGCGAAAAGCCATTGATGCCCAAAACCAAAAAAAAAAAAATCGAGGTGGTCCGTAAATTTATAGGAAAATTTATTGATTTTTAGGGTTGCACATAAAGAACCGGAAAACTAGATCGAATTGCGAATCAAATTAAATCAAACAAAAAAATTGATTCTCAAATAGTGCAGTTTTTTTAGGTGTAGCAGTGCGATTGATTATTAAATTTAAATAGTTTTGTTAATTTGTTAGTTAGATATATGTTATTTTACTATATTATATATCATATTTTTCTATAATTTCATGCAAAAATTTCTCCTAAATTGGTGTACTAATATTAATCTTATATATTTAATTAAATTTTTTTTATAATCTTAATATTTTTCTTTTTGTTATTTATATATATTTTTTATTTCTTGTATTTTAATGTGATTTCTATTTGATTTTGGTTCGGTTTGTATTCAATTTATTAATTATTTTTTTTTTAAATTATTTGAACCAATTAACCAAACTATAAAATTGATTCAGAACAATTTAGTTCGATGGTTATATAATGGTTATGGTTCGGGTGCATAATGTCTGAACTAAAACCGAACAACTTTAACAGTTTGGTAAAGAGCGAACCAAACCGAACATAATCATGAGCATCTTGATTATTTATATACGATTTTGCTACAAATAGTTTATTCTTCATTTTGATTTGTATAACACAATATGCTCGAGTCAGCCAAAGCGCACTTCAAGACTAGTTTACGATTGAATCAAAATCCCTGAAAAAATTCTTATCGAGTCTTCTAATATGGGATTCGATCCTTAAATCACCCATTTGAAGATTTAGTGAGAAAACCATTAATTTAACCATAAGTTCGTAGCTTCTTCTTTTTTTTTTGTAACTTCTATTAAATATCGCATCTTTAAATATAGACCTTTTCAGGACTATGTTCATCTGTACCGTATATAGATGATGGAGAAATTCCCTATCACGATTCTCTCTCGAATCTAAGATTGAAAAAATAAATAATAATAATAATACCACCGTGTAATTAGAATCAATTAATTACTAACAAAGCTAATTAAATACGACCAGGTACACCTAACAGCGGCTGGTCGGTCATCAAGTCAACACATGCATATGCATATGTATCGTCGAGAGATTCTGCTTATGCTAACTATAGGATTTTATTAATATATTTTGTCACAGTTCGGTTGATTAAGCAGTGATGTCTACGTTATTCTCACGTCAGTGTATTCACGTTAGCACAATTTAACCATCCGTTATAATAAAAATTTAAATAAATTATAAAAATAAAAATTTATGATTGAATGGTTAATTTCAAAAACTTTATAACTTATATTCAGAAAGTTGCATGACTAGACGAGTCTACCATGCGAATTTCTTATTTAATTTTATCAGGTAATATTTTGAGTCAAATTTCCTTCTTTTTTTTTTTTAACCTTCCATTTGATATATCAATAATCAGTACCTAGAGGCGCCTGCGACACTTTTTGACTGTGGTGAAACCCGTGGGACCCGAACAGCGACACACTGCAGATCGAAACCTACCCTATTTACGTAGAGACAACCTAATTCCAACCACTACCATCGAACTGTTTACTCTGTCGATATAATTATTTTAATATTAATACAAAATTTTCCCTAAAATCCAAATTTCAAAAGTTTCTCAAAATTTTTAAATAAAAAAATTTTTTGGACTCTTTTTATGCTCGCCCGTGTGCCTAAGTATGCGATTTTTTTTTTTACCGACAGGATGGTCGGTAAAGATTGTAGCCCTAAAAAAAATTGCAGTTTTTGCATTTAAATTAAATTTAATTATATTACGAACAATTAGTTAATTAATTTATTTGATGGTGGGTTTGTTAAGTGTACCTATTCCACCGATCCTATCGGTGTCCCCTCTCCCCTGTTGCTAAGCTACACTACTGCCTTGACACCACCAAAAAAAAATAATTATTAATTAATTAAGATATTATTATTATTATTATTATTGTTGTTGTTGATGCATATGCTGTCGTTTTCATCGCTTCAAAAAGCAGTTAATTCAGGGCCCAATAAAAGCCCACGGTGCTGTTTGGGGCCCACAAACATAACCGTCCAAGGAAACGTCCCACCGCCGTTATCCGTAACGGTTCTCCTTTCTTCGGCCGTTCTGCACGGGCCAGCTTTCGCTGCTCCTGCTTCCCTCTCGTTTCTGCCTGTCTGTCTCTCTCTCCCTCCCTCCCTCCCTCCGTCGGGCCGGACAGCAAATGGGGTGGGCCCCGCCAGATCCTCACACGTGTGTGGTCGCGACCGCACTTTCTGGGGGCCCCACCCCACACAGCACAGTCGTCATCGTGCAAGACGGAAAAGGCGAAACCGTCCCTCGTAAAAAGACAAGATCCATGCACGAAAAACCTGACCTGACCTGACCTGACCTCCCCACTCCAATAAATAATAAATGAATATATATATTAGACAAAAAAAAAGGTAAGAAATAGTTTCTAAAAATTTTATATTAAAAAGACTTTAATATTAAATAAAGTTGACACTTTTTTTTATTTATAATATCTGAAATTTAGTATTTATTAAGAAAAAAAAAGAGAATGAATAAGGTAATTTTTTGATAAGAATACTATCTTTATGTATGTCGATGGCGAGATCGAGGGAATGAGACAGGCACTGGGCTACCTGACAGTGCAAAAGCGGTGACTTGTTTGCAGCAGGCTCCCATGACTGCGTGGGCGAGGCACCATATTAGCACGTGCCCTTTTGGATGATTCTTACAAATTTTACCCTGCGATCGGGGAAGGCACACGCGAGAGAGGGATTAGAGCCACCGTGGGGGACGTCGGGTGGTGAGCGGCGAGGGGCTCGGGTCCCGTGGCAATGAATGACATCGGGACCTCTTGCTCTGCTTCAAGCCAGCTCTCTCTCATGCTCGAGGACGAGACTGCAAGCAACTGAATCGAACCGTCATGCTTGTGAGTGTGGTAACAGTTAGTCTGAACAACGAGCTGTTACACCGAATCCTTTCTACGTGCTGATGAACAACAGTTCGGCAACCGGATCGGATCGCTGGGCATGCATGTGCTTCTCCCCCCCTTCCCCCATACATAGAATGATGGAAGATTTTCTCCGTGCAGTGGTGGGGACCTGTTCCTGTTTTCGGTGTGTTTTGTGAGGAGAAAGGAAGGGAATATGATGATGATGGTGATGATGAGTCAACTCGGTCAGCGCACACACACACACACACACACACATCGATGGTGAAGTATCCAACACAATATTACTCAAGCAATTATCTTCATCACACTCGTAATTTAAGTTTAATTCTTTTATTAAAAAATGTATTAATCTAAGGATCATTTCATCCATTGCTTTATTATTATTATTAGAGTTTAGCCTGTAAATTAAGATTGACCAGAAAGCTTAAGTAATTGTGCTTCGAAATAATCTGCCGAGGAGAAGGGATAAGATACGTACACTCACTCGACGGGCAAGAGTTTATGGCACTGTTGCTAACGTGACCGATGAATTACTTATGTTTGCACTTTCTTTCTACCGTGCAATACTTCAAAACCAATCGAAATATAACTAGAAATTAGTATGCGATCGAGTTGGAATTCATGAAAAAATTTCCGTCAATCTTCTAAATCTGATATTTGATTTGTAAATCACTAATTTAATAATTAAACGAAAGAACTACTAATCTAACGCCAAATTATACTTATATTTGCCCTTTAGACCAAGTAAAACAAATAATAAAAATAAAAATAAATACATATACATAGATAATGATGGTGACATCCATCATCCTCTTTTTTTCCTTAGAATTAATTATATATATTTTTTGACCATTAAAGTGAAATATAAATCAAAAATAAAATTTAATATAATAATATTATATCCAACTCTTTATTTTTTTAAAACTTATATTTCTAGTAATATGATAAAATATTAATATTTAAAAAGAAAAGAATTAATATTTGGATGGATATGTTATATAATATATATATATATATAAAGTAAAGCCGTAAAATGTGGGGGAAAATTAATGATCTTGACATTCAGCAAAACAGAAGAAAGAGAGAAATAAATGTGTAAATTATTGAAGGGTACGGGCGCTTTAATTAATCGAATTAATAATTAAAATAATATCATTTTCTATTTATCATAAACTGAACTTGTTCGTACGGATTTTTGTTGTAAATGATAAAGGGTGGCTTTTTGTAAAAAAAAACTAGCCAATGAGCAGATAATTCTTTTTGAAAATTATGTGAAATCATATTATATAATATATTAGACTATTTTATGTAGGAAAAGGTGTCAAATATGATATTATATTAAATATATATATTTATATATTTATTTAGAGGGTAAGCTGTTCTGCTACTATAAATCAAAGGCAATTAAATCTCTATGGTGACTTTAATTATTCAACGTGATCAGAATTAAAAAAGGGTTGCATGCATGGAGAGTCGAACGTGATTATACACCACGATAAACTCGCAAGCCATTCATGCACAACATTCTAACCGGATGAGCAAAAATCGAGTTTCATGAAGGTTTTGTGTATAGTTTCTAATGGACCGATTCGAATCTATATTAGATCCGGACTCGTGCCTAGCCAAGGCTCCAAATCCCATGTAATCAGAGCATGCAAGTTAGGGCGACAACACCACACGTGCGGATCTCGGCTTGCGCACATAAATAATTCCATGTCCCTCGTGCTTCCAGGGGTCTATCTGTCAGTCCCGAGAATTAAAATACTAGTAATCGACGTCGTATCTATCAGTAGTAGTTGCAGCAGCAGCAGCAGCAGCAGAAGAACAGGAGATGGCTAGGCCTCTTAACGCCCTGAGAGGAGGAAGGCCTTGAATCTCTCACGGCTCTTCTCTTCGGCACCATGCACCGGTCCGGGTTAGATGGATGGATCTAAAATGATTGATCGTTGGAGATGGGCATGAGAAAAACTGGCTAAGCAAGATTAGACGGTCGGTCGAATTCAGAATCCTTCGATAGCTGCACTGTAAAACGGTATTATTGGGTCGGTTTCCTTTGATTTTATCTGTTCCTCTCTTTCTTGGGTTGTGATAGTATCACAAAAATGCCCATAGACATAGCAGCGCTGACTGCCGGGTTCTTCTTGGCCTAAAGAGGGTTCGATCGGTTCACAAGACTCGAGCCAAGATTCTACTTACGGTGAAAAGATCCCCGAACCATCCGATCTGTTGTAAGCCTTACGCATTGCCACTCTGCCTCTGTCTGCTCAATATAATAGGATACAGATCCCTTTTCCTCTACCTTTGCTATCGCAGAAAAGTGCCTCATTTTCTGCCTATTTGCCTGAAGGGGGAAAAAGGAGGATAGAAAAGGTTAATTTCTTTCAGTAATTCTGCGACCCTTCTTTCCACTCACTCCCCACTGGGTTGAAGACCCAGCAAAGTCCGTCCTCTCCGGCCACTATGAGCCTTCACAACCGTCAGAGCTCTGCCAATGGCTCCAACGGGCTTCGAGAAATCAACTTCTTGCCGCCGCCTCCTCCTCCTCCTCCTCCTGAGCTCTCCCTCTCCACTGGCACCGACTGCCGTAGTGAGAAAGGATCCATCGGAGGCTGGCGGGTGGGGCTTGAAATGTCCTGTCCCTTGCTGAAGACCGTCGAGAGAAAGATCGATCACGTTGCGGACGGTGATGAAATCGTGAAAGGCGGCTTGCTGATTCGCGCTAAGTTCTGCGCGAGGGGCCACTGGAGACCTGCCGAAGACGCCAAGCTCAAGGAGCTCGTCGCCCTGTTCGGCCCTCAGAACTGGAACTTGATCGCTCAGCACCTTGAAGGAAGATCAGGTGATAGTCATATGGCAGTTCAGAGTTGTCGTTTTTCAAATTTTTTTCAGCTAGGAATCGTGAAAACCTTCTGATATATCCTCAGCTTTCGCGTAACTATCTAACCTTTCCTTATTTTCATCACATTAATCGTTGGGCCTGCGAGTAAACTTCACCTCTTTCCTTGCTTTCCATCTTCATCTGAGCAGGAAAAAGTTGCAGGCTGAGGTGGTTCAATCAGCTGGATCCAAGGATCAACAAGAAGGCATTCACCGACGATGAAGAGGAGAAGCTGCTGGCGGCGCACCGACTCTACGGGAACAAATGGGCCGCGATCGCACGGCTGTTCCCCGGGAGGACCGATAACGCGGTGAAGAACCACTGGCACGTGATAATGGCCCGGAAACACAGGGAGCAGCACCATTCCAATGTCTACTACAGGAGGAGAGTCAGCAAACACTGCAACCCAGCTCTCGGCCCGAAAGCCGGTCAGGATCAGGATAAAGCTTGCAGCGACTCGACAGTCACGAGCAATGCGGGCGAGCCCGGCAGTGGGACGTTGTGCGCCGGTCTTTCGCTCACTCCCTCCTCGGCAAAAGCACCTCTCTTGACTATGTCTCCTTCGAAGACAGGTCGGTGACAGAACAAAACGTGTTCGAGCTATTCATGTTTGTTCTGGTCTTGATTCTATTGGATTCTGGTGAAGTACAAGCATAAGAATCATGGCTTTTTTTTTTTTTTTTAATTTCATCTTCGTGCTGTGCAAAAGTATGTTCAGCTCAGATCACTTGATGAGCCGAGGCCATCTTCCATAAACCGCTTCTTATTAAAATGCATTTTATATGGGAAAGAACAGTGCCCATTCTTACGATTCTGCCTGCATCAGTCATGATTTTTTCCTTGTAATTAACTGGTTTTACGTACGCAATGCTTCCACTGCAGGGCTACCAGGAAATAATTGGGCAAGCTCGAAAGTGATGGAAGAAAACGTGAGCTCTGACAAGCACCTAGCTCTGGCTGTGCCAAGAGCAACGGCCATGGAGCTCGACCACTCGGACTGCTCCAACTCGGAGGTCTCCGCGGCCGACTCTGTCTCCGGTTCAGACGAAAGCAGGATCGGTCGAAAGAGGATGAATGCTGCCACCTTCATAGATTTCCTCGGAGTCGGAGCTGATAGTTAAACTTTCTTAAAGAACTCAACTGGGTCCTTTGATATTGAGAGAACGTGAGATGGAGAAGTAGGAGGGATGGACAGAGAGAAGCTCTGGACATTGTTGGGTTGGGGGGATTCTGCAGTTATTGATGTACGATGAACTGCTTTCTTAGGAGCGGAGAGGGAGAGGTTCAGTAGAACTGGGTCAAAGTAAGCTGTTAATTGGCAATCTGCGAGAGAGACAGGAAGGGGTCTAAGCTTCTCCCGGAAGAAGACTTGTTTACTTTCTTTGAGATCAATGGGGGCTAATTAAGGACTAATCATAATCATGCTCTGTTTACCATTCAATGCTCGGTGCTCATCTGCAGGCACTGTACAGCAATCAATTAACATATCCTCATGAAAGTTAAAAAGTGGGTTCTTTGACTGGCTATGAGGGGACCAGACCAGAACACTGGGGAGGAAGATGGAATAGAGGTGTAACTGAGAGTTCTACCCTTGAGAATTAAACAAGACCGACGAGTCTTTAATTGAGAATGGCAGCAACACGGTCTCTACCGGATCCAATTCTTGAATTCTTTACCCCTTACTCCAGTTATGTGCTGGCAGTCGCCCCATTTCTGGTCGTATAGTAAGGTACTCAAATGATTTTTGTCGGCATTCCCTTACATTGTCATACCATAAAGCAGGGCCGCCGCCACCACCATTGCTGGGCCTCACCACACAGTTCGTAGCGAATGGAAGGAGCCAAACTCTCTGTTGCAGGACAAGTAGAGGAGCAGAACGAGCTACGAACTGGAACACAGAAGCAGCCCGATAAAAACAAGAGAAGGGCAACACCATCGGCAGCGAAAAATGCAATTCTCCTCTGTAGGACAATTTACAGACAGACACAACAAGCCCAAGTGCAGCAAGGATCAGTTCACCGGGTCCAGCTTATATGAATCAGCTAATTACGAACCATCACTAAATAACTAACAGGATCAGATGTTACAGAGAAAAAGTCCAATGGCATAAAAGAGAGCTTTATACCACCATTCGCTTGCCCTTTCCGCCCTTTAGTTCAGCTAATACTCCAATACAACACAAACAACAACATGCCCACCTGAATCAGTTACCTTGCCCGAGTGGATCTCTACTACTCCCATCTCCTCTGGCGTTGGAGAGCGGGGCCCACAAACTCTGAGTCCCCACCCCCAAGTTTTCCCAGTTCAGCTGTCCTATGCTTTGATCGTTCATCTCTTCTCCATTCGAGAATTGGGCCCACACACTACGACTCTTTGCCCCCCCTCCACTGAGCTGCTCCTCACATCCTGCAACTGTCTTTAGGAGCTCTGATTGAAGATACGGGAAGTTCTCTTTGAGGTATTGGAATCCATCTGAACGCATAACAGCTGCATCATCAGGAAAAAGGATTTTATCATGCTTGAACCAGGAAATGCGGAGTACCTAAGGACCAATCATCAACGTGTAAAAGCAATGAAAACCTTAAGCCTCGTTCTCGATCCCCGGGTTTTCAACTACTTCGGGGTCTCCAGGAGAGGAAACAGCATTAAAAACAGAATTGGCTGCAATTAATTGACTGTGACTGTATCAACTTTAAAGTCATATGAAAAACCAAGAAGTCTATAGGATAAGAAAGTAAAATTCATAATCCCAGAATTCACTTAGCTGACCATTCAAGGCAACGAGCATAGAGCATGGAGTGAATAAGGCATATAATATATATGAGAGAATGCAGCTATAATAACCATGGTTGGTTAAGGAAACCAGGCATCCAGAATTTATAAATGCAAATGAATAGCAAAAAAAGGAAAGAAAGAAAGAAACATCAGCTAGCAAGCCTGTCATCTAAAATGAGGTGGTGAACTCAACACCAGCCACATGGATTGTTGCCTGCTTCCAGAACTACAATTATGTTCTAGAACTGCAGAGTTATGATTGTGCAGTCAGATTGGCATGATTATATGTGTCTTAACTGCAAGCACACTCTTCAGAGAAACACAGAAACATAATATTGTGTAAAACCACCAATCAAAGTTTTCTGCCGAGTAGAACTTCAAATGACATTTCAATGAGCAAAAGACTTACCTACAAGGTTCTCCGCAGCAAATTTTAAACAAACAAATTTTAGATCCACAGCATGATGCCGCTCAGCTAGGGCCAAAATCCCGGCAACAGAGTCCACAGTTATATCCTTACAGAGCACAGATTCACATATCAGTTTCAGTCTGGGTAAGCAGTATCTGTCTGCTGCAGCAAGTAACTTTGCCACCAAAGTCTCTGGTACAGGCATCTGGAAAGAAGAACCAGACAGTGATTGCTCCTCGTCCTCACTGAGATTATCTTTATATATGAAATGAAGTAGGGCCTGCTCAAAAAATCCAAAGTTAAAGACAGATACAGTCCAGAGTTCACGGTTGAAATATTCGAAGGCATCAAACCATGTGAAGAACATACCTTGAAAACTTTAGGTTCCATGTCACTTATGACTACTTCAAGATTTTCTTTATCCATCAAATCTAATAATTCAGCTTCAAACACAGGAGACCTAGCGGCTAATATAAGCTTGTGAGCACAGAACTTCTCCCCGGAAACATTAAAAGTAACATCTGATCCTTCCTCATTCTCCAATAACATGGCAAAATCCACACCAATGTCAGATTCTGGAACCTGTATAGAATGCAACCTCGGGCAGTCTATTGCTGAAACCACAACGCCTACTGTACAATTGATTTTTAAGCAGTCATCCTTAAGGAAATCTGAAGTCTCAAGCATTGCACGCCTGAAGAAACGCTTGTAGCCCCTAAAACAAGCAAAAAAAGCATATCATCTTACAGGTGGGAATAAAAGAATATCAGTTCTATAAATAATATAAGGAGGCACGCTTGGATAATCCAACAACAATTAAGAATGAGGCCGTGTGCCCCAAGCATGAAGATAAGTTGAGTCAACCTGAGCCAGGAGCATCTATAAGCACTCTAGGGCTTGCAACTCTATCTAGCTAGATGCAGCAGAAGATCTCACAGGTTTTCATGCCAAAATTGAATTGCTGATATTACTATCATTGCATTCAAAAACAACAACTGAATAAATCATAAGCAATTCCGCGAGGGTCTGTGTCTGATGAACAGCCTCCAACATTCATCCTCTCCAAATTCAGAGTCTAAGATCTATTTGAGCTTACAATGCAGCAATTAATCAACTCAGCAAAGCTACATGGAAAAGAACGTCTTCCATTCAAAAGAAGAGCTGGGAAGAGTAATTAAGAAAGCAAATAAATAGGTAAAACGGCGACATACCACATGCTGCCTCTGTACTTGAGGGTGTAGGGACCGCTCTCAAGCGACCGATCGAAGTGGCTGTGCACCTTGTGCTTTCCCTTCCCGCTTTGGTCGACCAAGGTCAACTCGAACAGAGCCCTCACGTCGGTGCCCTCGCTAGCCAGCGCAATGAAGACGGACACGTAAATGGAGTTGTCCTCAGGGTTCTTCCCGTCCGGATAGAAGTAGATCGCCCACTGGTAACCACCGACGGTGAAATTGTCGCTAGCGATGTGTCTGCCCACGCCCATGCCCTTGGCGAGCGAGTAGCCCTGGATGGTGAACCTGTGGGAGCCGTTCACGGTCCTGGTGAGGGACTGGGACGACGTCGGCGATACCAGGTGGTTAACATCGGCGCTGGGAGGCTGGTACATGTCTAGGAACGGATCGCGGTTCCGGCAGCTCGGAGACTTGGACGAATGGTGAAGCGGATGGTCTGAAACCCTAAAATCGCACGTGTTTCAGAACAATCACTCCTCGTAAGAGAATTGGCAGCAATTGTTCAGCTGCGAGATTCTCCCGGGAAAGTTGGTCAGGCTATCGATGTCGACGGACGTAGGCACTCGTCAGAACGTGACGTCGGTTCCGGCTCCGGCTCAATGGAGAAAGGGAAGAAGAGAAGAAATGCTTGACCAATGATTTTTTCTCCGGAGAACATTATACAAATATATATGTGTGTGTATAAGACACATGTGTAACTCACGAGTCATGGTCGAGTGGTTTTGCACTTATCATCTCAATAGAAGGACTCAAATTCGACTCCCACTGGTGGCGGAGAGCTCTTAACCCCTTAGTAAGTTAGACAAAATTCAAACTGAATACTAGTAATTTATACCAAAAAATAAGACAGATGTGTACATGTATACACACACAATGCAGAAATGTGTCGTCCTCTCCACCTCACTCACTGGATTGGATTGGGAAAGTATACTCTACAGGCTACAGGAACCGCCTGGGGGGACCACCCCTGCATTTTTTCTCTTTATAAAAAAAAAAACCACATGGTATCGGTCGGTGATGCAATGCTTCTCTCGAGGTTATTTGTTCTTCACGCCCCTGATACCTTGCCTCCATCAACTTCGCACCCTGATCTTTTCACTTTGTGGCCCCTTTGCCTACATAAGTTATTAATTGGCACCCCTAGAGTCTCGAATCTTTCCCTTCCACTCCACGCACTCGGTTGAAAATCGGAACCTTGTGAATAAAGCCCAGTTTTGTTTATATTTGCAAGACTGGTCCTGTAGTTTCTACTTTCTGGCTCAGCAGTTACGCAAACAAGAGCCGAGTCGAGAGGAGATGAAAATATGAAAGCACTCGAAGCTTGCTGCTACGAAAATTTCAGTCTGAAGATATAGATAGTGCCTCTTAGAGACAGTGATTTATCAGTTATGATAAACCTTCGAGTTTCAGCATCCCATCCGAGGGAGTTTTGGTACATTTACACTATACATGTTGCCGAGACTGTCTCGAGGAAATCTACAAAACAGGGAGAGTCTGGAGTTCGGGCCCGCTTCGTGATGAGAAGGTCTGTGTCTTGCTGAGGAAAGTAATGCCCCCTTTTCTTTGTGAGGAGTACTTGGGCATTCTGCTGCAATGGAAAAGATCATCTGTCATAGTAACTTTTCTCATGACCACAAACGACGATGGAGAAGTCCGAAAATTAAGACATGTTTGGGCGTGCGGAATGTTCTCTACTTTTGGCTTTCTAGCAAAGGTGCTGTCATATGAAACAGGTCGAGAAGATGTTCTATATAAGCAGAGGGCAAGGAACTTCCAAAACGGGCCAAGAAAGCTTCACCATTACTTCTGAATGTACACTGAATAAGCAGGCGAGGGACTTACGAACCTTATTGCATTCTGAGGAGGCAGAGGCAATACAATGTCTCTGTGGCTACAAAGGTGAGCCCAGGGAACCTTCACTGCTGTGAGAATCCCTCCACGCATCTTGGACCTGAGCAGCAAACTGCAAGTTCCACAGCACGTCCTCGATGGAGGGCCGGTCTGCTGGGTCACTCTGCAGGCATCTCAGGGAGATCTCGATCATTGTTCTCAAGGATTGGTCTGATGATGCCCTCTCGATTGTTGGATCGATGATGCTCCCCCGAGCCACGTCATTAGCTGCTACACTCGCCTGTACCTGCAGGCTCAAAACCAATGTCACTATGTGGATGGGATAAAAATTAGGATGAGAAGACCGTCTTTCTTGGAGAGGTCTTACTTGGTCTTTTACAGCGTCAATTTCACTCTTTGATTTGAGTCGTCTTCCCACCATAAGTTCTAGTAGGATCACTCCGAAGTCGTAGATATCGTTCTTATCTGCATGATTTACCCTGCAGGAGCAACGGATCCGGGAGTAAACAATTGAATGAGCAAACACGAGATTGTATCACTTGCTTATGGCTACACTCAGTTTACATACCTAGAGGCGATTTGTTTGGACCCACTGCATGTAGATTTGTTGCCATCCTACATGGCAAGCATCACTAAGTCCGAAGAAAACAAAAAATAAAAAGAAAAAGGGGAATAACTGCTGAAAAGGTCATGGCAGCATTCATTTCCATACCTTTCCCAAGTCCTCTCCCAGTAGAGCAAGGTTGTAGCTGCTTATTTTCGCAACGAGGTTCTGATCCAACAGTATATCAGTTAGCTTCAGGTTGTTCGAATACAGCCCAGGCATGATCCCTGTGTGCAAAAACTGAATCCCCTTTGCGACCCCTATTGCAGCAGCAATCCTCTGCGCCCAGGTCAGCAATTGCCTTGAACGCCGTCCTATGGAAGGAGTAACAGGCTCAGTCTTCCTATCTTAAATAGATAGATCATTTAAAGTTCAATTGGAATATGGATTCATGGAGTCTCGTGGGAGAGATCAGAATCTCCAAGGTTCTTAATAACACAAGGGAAATGCAAAGGACAACGCGGTTCATTAGCAAGTATTTTACTCATAAAATGTTCTATTTTTCATTTTCGTATTTTAAGTCTATTCTATGTAAGCTGTGGCTAATACATCTTAATGGTCTGCCTCTCTAAAGAGTAAGCTTTTGGGGATATTGGCATCCTCTAACATCGGTGCACAGCTCTTTGTAATGAAAAGTGGAATGGAGGTTAGATGTAGATTACCAGAGAGCCAACTTCCTAATGTGCCATTAGGCACATACTCAAAAACAAGAAAGATTCTACTGACACTTGAGTCATCCCAGTAGCACTCGAAGCAATGCCCCAGTGCACTGACCACATGCGGATGCCTGAGCTTTGAGATTAGTTCTATGTGGTGCATGAAGTTCTGAACATCATGGCTCTTTTTCATCTTCAGGCATCTGATCGCAACTAGAGAACCATTCTTCAGCTGTCCCCTATACATCTGAGATCGAAAAAAGCGTGAGCATCAAAAGAATTATCAACGCTTTGAAATTAATTGTAAGACAGGAAGCAGCAGATGGAAGTTTGATGTTAAAGTTCTCTCAAGAAAGATGCTTCTGTTGAGATTAGAAGGATGTGACTTTCTCATTGCAGAAAAGGGTGGAAATACAAGAGCAACTGCATAGTTGTCAAATATAGCTTTAACTGTATATATTTCAAACTAATGTTACATACCTGACCATGCGAACCTTCACCCATGAAAGCCGATGAATTGAAGTTGCCTGTAGCTTCTTCAATCTCCTCCAGGGAGAAGGTCCTATAAGCCGGAAGGCTGAGTGCTCCAAGTTTCATAGTTTGATGTATATACCCTTCAAATTGAGCCAAGAATGATAAGAAGCCAGCCACAAGTTATAGATTTGTGAAATTTTGTAATATGTTACAGTTTTTCAAGCTTTCCTTATGTTTTGGATTATATCATATCTCATCAAGCTACATAAGATCTGAGCAGGAGTTAACTAAAACACTTTCCACTTGGTTTCCCTTCCCAAAATAATTAAATTCAAGCTCAAAAAATTAGTCTTACTTGCATCACTGAGTATCTTTGAGGTGTACCCGGTTGATGCAGTCTCCAAAATTAGCCTCGTTCGAGGAGTCTTGTTTGACCTGTTGATGCCATTTCTTCTAACCACAAAGAAAGCTAAACCAACGAGTGCGATGCCACCAATAATCCCTCCAGTTATTCCCAAGGCAACAACTGTATTAGTAGCCCGTTTCTGATTCTTGTTGATTGGTAAAACCCCAACAGCCAACGCTTCATTCCTGCAAAATGAAATTGGCCGTTGATCTTGATCACCCGTGGATAAACAATTCCCAGCATACTGGACATCCACCTTCTTCAAGTTCAACAAACAATTGGGCAAATGTCCGGTCAGGAGATTCGAGGACAAGTTTACAAACATTAACTCTTCATTACAAGATTGGTTCTCAGAGAGCATTCCTGTGAACTTGTTCCCAGCAATATCTACATGGTTAATGGAAGGGAGGGCAAAGAGTTGCTGAAGGAAGGGGCCCACGAAGCTGTTGAAGGAGAGGTCAAGCAGCTGAAGCTGATAGAATGAGCTGAGATCAGCTGGTATTCCCGATCTGAACTTGTTTTTCTTCAGTATGATAGTTACTAACTTGGTGCTCATTTTAGGAAACGGGCCATCAAGAGAATTATCTTCAAAGTCAAGCACCTGAAGGTTGGCCAAACGGCTGAGATCAGGAACTGATCCATAGAACCGGTTATGTGAAAGAGAGAGAACCCGGAGATTGTCAAGATCCCCCAAAGAGTCAGGCAAAGATCCGTTGAAGGAATTCTTCCTCACACTCAGGACAGTGAGGTCCTGGAGCTGACCGATCCAATCAGGCAACTGACCAGAGAATGCATTCTCATCAAGTATCAGCGTCTGGAGGTTCATGAGAGATGAGAGCTCCTCCGGAATCGGGCCTGAGATGAGATTTGAGCTAACATTGAATATCTCAAGGGATGACAAGCGGGCGACCTTGCCTGAAAGTGGGCCCCACAGGCCGAGGGATGCCAACTTGAGGACCTTCAGGTTGGGGAGCTTCACGAGAGTGGTTATAAAAGATTCCATGGAGAAGTTTTCAGGCAACTGATAGGTTCCCTTGTCACCAATTATATGGAGCTGAGTCACACTATCTTCATAGCAAACTACGGTGAGAGATAAGTTGGGATCCATATTGCAGAAATCAGTGCCATCGTTCCAGCTGCTTAGCACAGGCGGATTGTTTAGGAGCCATTGGATCCTCAAGAGAGTCTGAGCCTGGGAGGACTGCAGCTGCTCTGTTCGATTAACCAAGAGTAAGAGCAGAATGGCAAATCCAGAGAGCCTGCCTAGGCTGAATATTCTTCCCATTGTTGGGACACAGTAAAGGGGCATCTCGCATTCGAGCTTAGAGCATGAACTGTTACACAGCAGTGAATTCCTGAATCTGCTAATCGAAGTTCTGCACCTGGTTTAACAAGCACAAACTTGACCTCAGATTCAAATCCCATCAAAAGAGGAAATTAGAAAGCATGAGCCAGAACTTGCATGCAATGAACTTGAAAGGACAAAAAATGGAGCTGGGGACACTTCCAACCCAAATGTGTTCATCATAACTTAAGGGAATACCGCACCATTTATTATCTAATAAGCAACAGCCTTTCCTGTCCTCCATCAGCAATGAAACAGAAAAACAAACCCAGGAGCACTCCTTCATCAGCTGAAATTCAAATCCAAGGACTTAAGAATGAAAAACAACAGAAACTCTGTAAATCTCAGAGATCAGTCTCCCTTTCTTCAGCTCAATGCACTGCATACTATTCACCCAAATAAACAACAAAACCCACAGGCAAGAAGCGTGCAGCAAACATAGCATGAAAGGGCAAGAGAAAGCACAGATTTTTGTTTTGTTTTTTTGGTCCAAGAACTCACTTGGATTCCCAGGATCTGCAGGCTCACAACACCATCACCTGACACTGCAGTGCAGGAAAACGGAGATCGTCCATGTTTCTCCCCTGAGACCTGTTTTTGAAACAAATATAGGCAAGTGGGTTTCTACAGAGGAAAACACAGAGACAACTGAGTGACACGACAACGGGTTCCGGGTTGGAGAGCTGGAGCAGGGAATTTCCCACAAACCGACATTGCTTTATTTTCCTTTTTTTTTTCTTTTTCCTCAAACAGTTAAAGGAGAGATATTATATAATTATTGTTATTATCATTTCCCTTAATTATATGGGCAATTATTTGCAGCTTGTGGGTGTTCGGAAAGGAGCCATGTAAAGCAAAAGGGAAAGGTGAGGTTATTGGACAATAATAACCCCTTTATTCCTCTTCTTGATTTTCTCTCACTCGCCCAGTGAGTTGGAGACCACTATTCACTCGGCAGTAGCCGATGCGTTGTTGTTGGGTGCATTTTCTCAGTGAATAGAAGGAGGGAAAAAGTAGATGGGGACAGGGGAGGTGTCACCATGACTCAGTCCGAAAAAGCGAGAGAATTTGAAAGTTAAATGCACGGAGGGGTTTTGCGCGTTGTGATTGGAGCGTGAGATATCGCTTTCCAAGTCGGGTGAGCTTTGGCTTTCTCCTGGTCCTGTCATTGGTGGCCCTCCTCCTGCTGTGCTGCTGTTGTTGTAGTGTAGCTCCTCTTGGCCCCACCTCTTGTGATGATGCATGGCCACTCCGGAGTGAGGTTAAACACCGGAGGCTTTGCTCAGAGTCAAGGAGCATAACAATGAGATGAAGGAAATCTCCTCGATAATGAAAGAAATGCAGGCACAAGCACGGGTTGTTAAATACAGCCAGAAGTGAAATGAAGAGAAAAGGGAGAAAGCAAGATCCAATCGAGGATTCGGCTGAACTGCTCAGACCGTGTCATAATTGTACTAATATACTCTTGTGGGGGTGTCTCTAATCTACCCTTCTCAATAATACTAATAATAACAACAACAGTCTTGAAAAGGACTAGCAAATAATCTAGATAGTAGCCATGACCGACCATTATGGGTTCACTTATCTCTTATTGACACGATTCAGTTCGAACCCGAGTTGTCCTACCACACAGGACCCCAAAAATAATAAGAACAACAATGATAATGACAGTAAAAAGCAGTGGGGGCATGCACAGTGCACTGAGAAGAAAAAGGGGACTGCACATTTCGTTTTCATTGCTGGTGAATTATCAGATCACTGAGTCCTACGGAGCCTTCAATTGCATCAGAGGAAAAAGAGAGAGAGAGAGAGAGAGGTCTAGGCGGCTTGAAAGAGGGGGAAGCCATATACCTTTGGCACTTTGCATCCTCTCCTCCTCACCAACTAAAACTGAACATTATGGCTGGTTGAAGGAGATGAGCATTTCGTGCAGAGTAAGGTGGTTTTTCGGCCCACAGAGTGAGTGGCTTTGGGTCATGAGTATCATGGACCTTCTCAACGCAACATGCGATTGGCCGGGCCATGGGAAGTGTCCCAGGCCGGCCCAGAGCCACACTATTCCGTCCGGCATCTTGTACTCTTAGGGTATGTCTGGATTCAAGGATTCGGAGGGATAAGAAAATCCATTCTTTGGTAATTTTATTTAGGAGGTCTATAGAGTAATGAAATTTTTTTATATCGATGGTGTCTTGACATCGCAGCAGTCGACTAATCCACCGGACAGTGTATTATACAGATGAGGACTCGTCATTAATCTCCAAATAACGACCGCTATGAGTTTAAAATTTTGAATCTAGCTTATTATTTATTATTAACTTATCAACAGATTGTTCCTCTCATTGGTATAATGAGTTATCATTTCATTCTAACTTTCTACCCTTTCAAAAGTGAGAGAATATAAAAGGATAGAAATGGCAAATTTTGGCATGGTTCACGCATGGCCCTAAAAAACTGTGCATGGGTGATATTTTCGGGCTGTCTCACTCGGAAGCACAAAAATAAATTATACAATAAAAAATTATGATAATTTTTTTAAAAAATTATTAATTATATACGTATAATTATATTTTAATAATTATTTAATATTTTATTCAAATAAATATAAAATTTAAATTAATCAATTAATTATATTATAAAATATACATTATTTTAAAAAATAATTATTTATATAATTTGTGCTAAAATTAAGATTTTCATGCCCATCTAAAATGGTGGATTGCTATAATAAATTTGTAACATACTGGCAGGACCCAAAAAACTTGATGTCTACCTGAATTGCCACCTCTAGAAAGGGATGAGGAGGGATAGTGGTGAAGCCATAAATTTTATCATTAAATTCAATAATTAAATAAATATATATAAGGTATAATAGTCTTTTTCTACACTTTACCTCCCCCTCAATCCAAACGTACCATTAAATTCTTCCGGTAATGGTCATCGTCTCAAGAGAGAATACAAGTGATTTTGTAATGGGCAACCGTATGTTCCGTCTAGAGCACCTGAGAGCGGCCATACGTGGAGACCATTCGATTACATAACCGAGAGTGACATCAACATCAGATCAGATAGAGACTGGCAATTGTCATGGGGGCAAGAGTTCCCCCCCTCATCGGGTCGGGATAAGATATCTTAAAGAGAATGAGTGACTGTCGGCAACGGAGGATAAGAGAAAATTTTAATATATATAAAAGAAAATCAAATGAATGGATGAAGTAATCGCGTGTCGACCAGTCAAAAAATGGGCCCGGCAAGATAGCCCAGACCAGGGCGGGGGTTTTCTGGTCAACTGTGACATTGGGACAACCCGAAACATGAGATTTATATTTTAAATTAAAATGAAAATGTTAGCAAATTGGGGAAATAATTAATTATATTAAAATGAATTCTATTTTTAATAATTAATTTAATATTTTCTTAAAATTAATATAAATTTTAATTTAATAGATTGATTATTACCTTAAAGTTTATTTTTAGACTTACTTTTTTAAAATGGGAATATTAATGTTGTGACGGAAATTTTTGAACCCATTAAAATGCCATCAAGCGCCGACACAACACACACGAAAATAGGTTCACGCCGTGTCGGCACAGTAACGTGGTCCCGTGGCTGAACGATACATCAACCGCCGAGTTGATGACACGTGTTTGTACTCACGTGGCGTGGCTCGGAAAGCTTGGGAGGTCGGCCGGCCGGCCTGCCTTTTTGCCGACACCTGCTGGTCGCCCTTTATTCCCATCAATTTCTCGGCCAAAATATTAAACTGTTTAAGATTTTTTTCCCCCCTCTTTGCTCATGTTCGAAGAATATGAAGTTGAAGATCTAATTCCGTTCCATCAATCGATGTACATAGCTAGGTTCCTTCCTCTCACTAACAGGAGCAGCATCCACCTTAGAATATGCAAAAAAAAGAGCATATATTAATCCAATTTCTCGAGCGGGAGACTTGAACGCCCAAGACTACAGCAGCACGAGTTTCAACTTGTGCATGGGAGCGTGCTTGCGCTTGGCAGGATTGAATGCAGGAGAGCAACTCGTGTCCATTTCTCTGTGTCACTCTTGTAATATATGCTCATGTTCCTTCTTCCTCTTTCAACGACTTTGCATGCATTTGATTCGGAGTAATGGGTGGCTCAAAATTATCACAAACCTCTGCTAGGGCCACCCGAAGATAATATCATCATCGGTTCTTTCTTCGGGCGACTGTTGCATGCAAGATTGCTATGTCGAATTTGTCTTCCTCTTCTTTGGTTCGGTAAAACTATGTTGAGTATGTCATATAAGTGCGTTCCCATGTAATAATATGGATAGTGATCATGGGTTATGGAGGACAGGGAGTTAGAGGTGGCAAATCATGCTGGTCCGATCTTATTAGGCCAGTCCAGCACAATATGATAAGACATAGCACGATAATCTCTCTTGATTGTTATTTATTTACAATTATAAGTGAGCCCACAAAAAAATTTCTTTTATCATTCAATAATATCCGATAGTTTATTAGATTTTTTAAATTTTCATAATCGGATTATCCTACCGACCTGATTTAAGGATTATCGGGCTCAACATGCCTGATAAAATTATCAGGTTGTGTCAGCATGACATGATAAGCTACCGGCACGATAAACCACAACCCAGCATGGTATTATCGTGTGAGGTCAGTGCTGGGCCGAATTTTATCAGGCCTACGGGAGTGACAAAATATTGATAGGGGAAAATGGTACCATCCGCCGCGTACACGTCACCACGTTACCAAAATCGGAGATTGGATAAAATCCCTATTTTCTTCATTTAATATTATTACTTTTTATTGATCTATTTGACTCTGCGTAATTACAGTTCTCTCCCTTCCTTGTGACGTGAGCCTATAAATGAGGACCCCCGAGCCTTCCCATCCCCTCACGGACTACAATCCACACCTCTGCCTATCATCAGATCGGATCCGAGCGAAATTACGTAGGCTTCACCGGAGAGCTTGGCAACGATGTCAGGAATCATCCACAAGATCGAGGAGACCCTCCACATGGGCGGCCACAAGAAGGAGAAGGAGGGTCACAAGCCCGATGAGCACCACCACGGCGAGCACAGGCCGGAGCACCACGGGGCGGATCACAAGCCCGAGCACCACCACGGCGAGGAGCACAAGGAAGGCCTCATCGACAAGATGAAGGACAAGATCCACCACGGGGAGGGCGAGGGCGAGGGCGAGGGCGAGAAGAAGAAGAAGAAGAAGGACAAGAAGAAGAAGAAGAAGAATGAGCACGGCCACGACCACCATGGCCACAGCAGCAGCGACAGCGACAGCGACTGATCCTGATCTGTCCGTCCCGTCATCCCGTCAGGTAACATCTGATTCCTCCGCATCTAAAAGACCCAGTCCGGTCTCTGATTCCATTTCTGGATCTGAATTAACTCCATCAACCGGCACTCGAGCTGTTGAGTCGGCCATTGATTTTCATTAATCATCACATGATTCCAAGAATGACGGTCACTTCGATTTCGCAGGTATCGATCACCCACGGAGCATATCGTGCAGCTGTTTGTGTGTGTTGCTACTTGCTAGCTATGTCTATATATAAACCCCCACCCCCCCGGCCCTTTTCCCCTTGTCGCGTGTTTTCTCCCGTCGGACTGCTATATGATGCTGTCGGTCGACGTATGATATTGTAATAAAGATCTTCGCGTTTGGACGCACTGGACGACATCCTTGTCTTCAACAGCTCAACGTGGAGCTCAAAAACACATGAGACATTGCATGAGAAGAGATTTTCCGCTCAAAACTGATACAATAGTACCTTACTCCATCTAATGATAATAATAAATTATAAATTCGGTTCATTATAAGACTGGGGATTGAAGTCTTGAATATGTCGTACGATAATTTATTGTAGAAGGAAAATGGGTCTATGGGCCTCGTAAGGGCCCCATCTTTAATTGCCACTTTATACAGAAGTCGCTGTGGAGAAGTCAAAGTCAATACAAGGGGCCCAATTGAAACCCGCCATCCTTAGATCGCGGGCCGAGGTTGTCGGCCCAAATGGACACGACGTCGTACTCATAGCCAGCAGTTTATATCAGCAAGAAAGGAAAAAAAAAAAAGAAGAAAAAACAGGGCGATGAGAAGTGAAAGATGGATTCTCGAGTCTGAAGCTTAATATAAGCGCAGTAAAAATCGCAAGCAGCAAGGACGCTTCCCCGCCTGCGGAGGTACAGAAAATCAAGAAGAAGGGGACAGGCGTCGGTCCGAGGATGTCGCTCAACCACTTGCAAGAAACAGCCAGCGACTCTGACGATTGAAGAATAAAGAAGCAGGATCGAAGGCTGTCTATGATCGCGATTCAGATGGGCTTCGCACAGCCAGGCGCCAAGCCTTTTGCTGTAGCCGGCTTGTACGATCCCTTTGTCTTTAGTTGGCATTGAGATGTAGACGGAAATCTCCTCCTCTTTTTTTTTTTTGTTTGTTTTCCAAGGCAGGACAGGAACCAGAGTAGTGCAAAGAGCAATCAAATCCAATCTTGAGGTTGGTGAAGACAGTTTACCTTTCTCTGTCTCATGCTATTATTGCTCGCCTAACGTTGAAAAGGGGGTGCACTGCCGATCTTAATAGTTTGACGAATTTCAGAAATCTCTATGTAATTTGTTCTTAATCTAATGGTTCTCAGCTTATGACATCGATTAAAATTTTAGACAGGCCGATTAATTTTATGTCAGGAAATGTCAGCTTGCTCTTGCTTCTCGCTGGCTGGTGGTTGGTGATTAGGCAGTTTGGCTTGTAAATCATTGATTGACCCAGCAGCTCTTCCATTCGAGCACTATCGGTGGATTACACGTGCACATCAATGAAGCCCGGACTCCGGAGGTAGGTTGGGGAGGCACAGGAGTAGGCAGGACGCCGCTGGAGCGTGTGGGCGACGCTCCGATGGAACCCGTGGGAGTGTGAGGTATCCGCCCGAGCGAACGTTGGATCCGAGGAGATTGGGTTTGTGGGGTGGAGTGCCAGCTGCTGTACCGGGTGGTCCCCCGTGGCACCACCAACACGACGTCGTATCCTATTTAGATTCGTCTGCTCAGTAGTTGTTAGAAGAAAAACAAATCCATCGGCAATCATTGACTTTCCGATAAAAAAATTATACATTTATCTTAATATTAAGTTACTAATAAACTAGGAATGGCTACAATGTTTAAATTATGTGTCACGATTGTGCATGAACAAATAAATAAATGTGATATTTTAAAGGTGAATAGTGTAATAAAGAAAGCTTAAAAAGAGGGAAAAAAAAAAGAGAGAGAGAATAAATTGCAAGCCGTGGGGCCGACGCAAACTTTGTGGGAGCCATCATCATCGGCATGCGTACAAGTCAGCAAGTGTTTCAGCGTAATTGTGTGGGTCCCACTTAACCTACTCACTCAACACCAACCCCCGTACCCTTGCCGTAATTAAATTCTACGGGAAGGGCAGTCTAGTCAAACGGAATTAAAAAAAATGCAACCTACCCCGAGCAGCATCATACGTGGCATAGAATTAGAACCGGCCCCCGCCACAACTTCCATCTACCAACTCTTGTTTTCTTCCTCTCTCTCTCTCTCTCTCTAATCATTTCCCGGTTCTTATTCCCCATTTTCTCCCTAACTACCTAACTCTACTCGAATCCGGGTGGAGCACATCGACTCCATGGACGGCCTTTGACCTCATCTACAGGGCAGAGATTCGAACTGAGGGGTGACCCCACAGCCGGTCTAGTCTGACTTTACACGGTCTTATTTGTTTTGATATATGAGCGCCTTGTAATTTTATATTAATTATTATTTTGTGCAAGACAAACAATACCAAGCCGATGGAGGATGAGAGCATCACATCAGACCATAAAATATCGTCCACACAACATGAGGCAGAACGAGGTGGAGCGCCGGGTGGATGATGAACACTTTCTTTGCTTCCAAGTTCTAACGTACCCACCAACCCCCACCTCCCACTTATTTAGAGCTGTTAAAATTTTGCATGATTTACGTATGATATAAAAAAATTGTGATTAAATAGATGTTTTCGGGCCGCATGAGATATTCGACTGTATTATTATAATTTGAAGAAATCATACTAGTTCAAAAAATACGAAAATTTTCTATAATAAAAAGAAATTTCTGATAAAAATTAAAAATATTAATTAATTATATACATATAATTATATTGTAATAATTATTTTAATTTCTTGTTTAAACTAATACACAATTTAGACTAATAAACCAATTATATTATAAAAATTATTTAAATTTATTTTAAAAAATAATTATTTATATTATTCAAGTCAATCCCTATCTATTTAAAATATAAAATACTCATGCTCAAACTAGGATTTTCCACGAGACGGTGGATCGTGCCCTGGCCTGATAGTATATCGTGCCGTATAACAGGCGCGAATTGACAGGTATACACCTACCGGGTTAGTTGGCGGAGAAGGACAACGGTGTCCAAAATGACAGGGAACGCAGGGAAAAAAATATAAATTAAAAAGAAAAAATTATAAAAAAACTGTGCATTTATTGAGTAATTCTATGCCAACTTTACTTGAATAGTATTTTTATTTTGATTTAAATTTAAATTTAGTAAACTTATTTTGGATAACTAATTATAGAAAGTACATAATGGAAAAAAATTAAAATTAAAAATTCCGAAAATGGGCAATGACAGGCCACCTGACTGCCTATAAATACACTGACGGCCACTTCGTCTGCGTTGCCCCGTTGCCTCTTCCATAAAGGAACTGTGAGGAAGAAACAATCTCTCTGACCTATAACCTTTCCCACCGGATCCATCTCCACGAAGGTAGGCTCCTCTTATGGCTCCACTTCTCCATTTCCCCCCGCTTCCCATCCTTCCACCCGTCAACCTTACTTATTATGGTCTTGCGGATTACGTGCTTGTTTCCAATGGTGGCGGGAGCTTGCTGGGTCGGCATCTCGCTCTATTTAGCTCACGCTCCTCCTCTTTTCCGAGTGCTATTCTGTTTCTTTAATAATTGAGTAGGTGTGCGATTCAGCTGGTGAGTTCCCGCTGTCTGTTGAGCTTGAAAGAAGATCTCTGGGTGCTAACGCTGGATTCGTTTTCCTGATTGTTTGAGTCTCGTGTCTACCCAGGAGCAGATCTTGCGATTGTGGTGTCCAAGCTCGTAGATCTGCGTCCATTTGTTCTGATCCTTTCTCACTTCAATAAGCTCGAGTTAGACTATTGGCCATTTGCATTGTTCCCTCTGTTTCGTTTTCAGATCTGCGTTCAAGTGAATTCATTTCATTGATATGTCACAGTGTCATGCAATGTTCTGCCATCAGTTTGAGTAGCATGCAGTTTCGGCGGATCAGTACCTCCTATTAGGTGTTATATTCGGGCTTACGTTAAAAACATGTCCAATTACTTAAATCCTCTGATGCATTTATTGTTTGTTTTATTCTCGGTGTTCTTCCACTGCATTGTACTCTACAGGGCAGTCGTTTGTGAAGATAGTTGGGCAGCGATTTGCCATAATGGTTGGCAGATCTCATCAGATGTTGATAAGAGTTGAATATATATATATATATATATATATCTTCCAGGCACTGATTCCAGTGAACTGACCTTTTGCTCGTAATGTAATTGTTCAGAGAAATGGCATCTCACATTGTTGGATACCCTCGCATGGGCCCCAAGAGGGAGCTCAAGTTTGCTTTGGAGTCGTTCTGGGATGGGAAGAGCAGTGCAGAGGATTTGGAGAAGGTGGCAGCTGACCTTAGGTCGTCCATCTGGAAGCAGATGGCTGATGCTGGCATCAAGTACATTCCCAGCAACACCTTCTCATACTATGACCAGGTGCTCGACACCACTGCGATGCTCGGGGCTGTTCCTCCTAGGTATAGCTGGAGCGGTGGCGAGATTGGATTTGACACCTACTTCTCCATGGCCAGAGGAAATGCCTCCGTCCCTGCCATGGAAATGACCAAGTGGTTTGACACCAACTAGTAAGTGATGGCCAGGACTCAAGAGAGAGCTCAGTTTGTTCTCACTCACTGATATATGTAATGATGATACTAATTGCTTATGTAATCACACAGCCATTATATTGTGCCTGAGTTGGGTCCTGATGTCAAGTTCTCTTATGCTTCCCACAAGGCCGTCAATGAATACAAGGAAGCCAAGGCGGTATGTCTGTTTGTTCGTTTTCCTTTTTGTTTGGTTAGCAGTCCAGTATCTTATTTCCTTTTTGCTTTAATTATGTTTTACTTATTTGAATAGTGAAGAAATCTTTGTACATATATACTGGAATCTGCTTGACCTGTAATAGTGGAGGTCTGATGTAAGTTATATTAGAAAGGCTCCCGTGGAAGTCCTTGATTAAAAATTTAAAAGCTTCAGCATGTATCGTTATGCATGAAGACAACTTATACCTGATTTGTTCTTGATCAAATGGCCTTCGATGAAGTCATTTTATTATATATATATATATTTCAGAATCACGTATCAGTGTTTCAACATGTCGATAAATATTCTGCTGCATGATATTGACTCTCTTTATCCTTTGCAGCTCGGAGTCAACACTGTTCCAGTCCTCATTGGCCCGGTTTCCTACTTGTTGCTGTCTAAGCCAGCAAAGGGAGTCGAGAAGACCTTTTCTCTTCTTTCCCTTCTGGGCAAAATCCTTCCAGTCTACAAGTAAGAACCTAAAATTTTCCCGTTTGTTTAGACTTGCATCTGCTATGACCCCTTGAGTCCTAATTACCCTAATGGATCTACAACCACGTATGTCTTTAGGGAAGTCGTATCTGAACTCAAGGCAGCTGGTGCTTCGTGGATTCAGTTTGATGAGCCCACCCTTGTCATGGATCTTGATTCTCACAAGTTGCAAGCATTCTCTGAGGCCTACTCAGAATTGGAGTCAACCCTCGCTGGTGTGAATGTGCTTATTGAGACCTACTTTGCCGATGTCCCTGCAGAGGCATACCAAGTCCTTACCTCTTTGAAGGGTGTCTGTGGATTTGGATTTGACTTCGTTCGTGGAACTAAGACCCTTGATTTGATCAAGGGTGGATTCCCCACTGGCAAATACTTATTTGCTGGTGTTATTGATGGAAGGAACATCTGGGCCAACGATCTTGCCTCATCTCTTGTCACTTTGGAGGCTCTTGAGGCCATTGTAGGCAAAGGTATTCTTTTCTGTGTACACTTTATGATCTCCCCATTGACAGATGGAGTTTTCTGCATATACTGGCTGAAGCTAATATATGATCTTATTGCATGCAGACAAGCTTGTCGTCTCCACCTCCTGCTCTCTACTGCACACGGCTGTGGATCTGGTGAATGAGCCCAAGTTGGACAAGGAAATCAAGTCATGGCTTGCATTTGCCGCACAGAAGGTTGTTGAAGTTAATGCCTTGGCCAAGGCACTGGCAGGACAAAAGGATGGGGTACTCTTTCAAACGATCATACCATTCCCCTATTTTATGTGGATAAAAAGTGTTGTTTAAATCTCAGATTGTTGACAACAGCAGTACCTTTGGTAATTACTGATAGGAGTTGGCTTTCTATCTCATAGTTTGTTATGATAATACTTGATGAGTTAGTTTGCTCTTCTAAAGTTCAGAAATTCTATGGGGAGACAGTTACATTTCTGTCTTTTTATCCTACTTGTCTTGTATGACTGGGTAGAGAAATGACGTTGTTTAGACAGCTTTGGCATGTGTGGAGCCACCTTTTGTAAGCTCAGTTTTCTGGTTCATGCAAGTTACTAAACATAAATGGTTATTTTCAGGAATTCTTCGCAGCTAATGCAGCAGCTCAGGCTTCAAGGAAATCCTCCCCAAGGGTCACCGATGAGGCTGTTCAAAAGGCCGTAAGTTCCCAGATCAAACGTCTTGCTCCCATTTCGTTTTGACCAGCTAATTCCTGATGGTATTGTACCCTATTCTGTGTCAGGCTGCTGCTCTGAAGGGCTCTGATCATCGTCGTGCCACTAACGTTAGTGCTAGACTTGATGCTCAGCAGAAGAAGCTCAACCTTCCTATCCTCCCCACCACAACCATTGGATCATTCCCTCAGACCATGGAACTCAGAAGAGTTCGCCGTGAATATAAGGCCAAGAAGTGAGTGAATCAGATTTCAGTTCTGAGTTCAAGCACTTTTTCTTGGTGTTGATATTTATCATATTTACCGTAAACTCATCTGATCATCCTTCCACTGCAGGATCTCTGAAGAAGAGTACACCGCTGCCATCAAGGAGGAGATCAACAAAGTTGTCAAGCTTCAGGAGGAGCTTGACATTGATGTATTGGTCCACGGGGAGCCTGAGGTGAGTTTCCCTTTGGTGTGAACACTATTCAACCTGAAGAAATGCAAGTAGGATTAGATCTATATCGAACTCCCTACATTTTCCAATTCCCTTTAACACCTGTATTCTTGGTTACTATTAATTGCAGAGAAACGACATGGTTGAGTACTTTGGAGAGCAGTTGTCAGGTTTTGCCTTTACTGCTAACGGGTGGGTGCAATCTTATGGATCTCGCTGTGTGAAGCCCCCAATCATCTATGGTGATGTGAGCCGCCCCAAGCCGATGACTGTCTTCTGGTCGACCACTGCCCAGAGCATGACTGCCCGCCCAATGAAGGGGATGCTCACTGGGCCCGTTACGATTCTTAACTGGTCCTTTGTCCGAAATGACCAGCCCAGGTACAAACATAATAGTTGTTGAGAAAAAGGGAAAAGACCCTAGAGTACTGCTCTCCCTTTTTCTTCCACATCGGTAAGAAGTTCTTGGCATTAATGACCGTGCTCGTTTGTTTTTCAGGTTTGAGACTTGTTACCAGATTGCCTTGGCCATCAAGGACGAAGTTGAGGATCTTGAGAAGGCTGGCATCAACGTTATTCAGATTGATGAGGCTGCTTTGAGAGAAGGGCTTCCTCTGAGGAAGTCTGAGCATGCTTTCTACTTGGATTGGGCTGTCCACTCCTTCAGGATCACCAACTGCGGTGTTCAGGACACGACTCAGGTTTTCTTCTCTACTCTGCTTCGTATATCTCTCTTCCCCAATTTCCGCTTAGCAACGTATCATGTACTTTGCTGTGAGGTTATTTTTATATATTTCAATGCCTTTTCTTCTCAGATCCACACCCACATGTGCTACTCCCACTTCAATGATATCATCCACTCGATCATCGACATGGACGCTGATGTTATCACCATTGAGAACTCTCGCTCTGACGAGAAGCTCCTCTCGGTCTTCCGTGAGGGAGTCAAGTATGGTGCTGGAATTGGCCCTGGTGTCTACGACATCCACTCCCCGAGAATACCATCAACCGAGGAAATTGCTGACAGGGTCAACAAGATGCTTGCAGTGCTGGAGACGAACATCCTGTGGGTGAACCCCGACTGCGGTCTCAAGACCCGCAAGTATGCTGAGGTCAAGCCTGCCCTCCAAAACATGGTGGCTGCCGCCAAGCTCCTCCGTACCCAGCTCGCCAGTGCCAAATGAAGAGGCACATCAAGATGGACTGTTGTGCAGGATGCATTCCAACTGAAATCCCTCGGAAATCGCCCATTCTTAATATGGACTGGAGCTGAGCAAGATCTATTGATCCCGTCCCATTACCGATTGAATAATTTGAAGAAAGACTAGGAAGCCTACGTGATATGATGATGCTTGTGCAACTTCGATTGGTTTCTCTGCTTTCATTCTGATTTTTTTTTTCTCCTCTGGTTGATTGTACCTTTTCTTTTATCCAGAAAAAAGGATCACCCTTTGCGATTTGTCTGTCAATTTCCAAAAATGGGCACAACACTGCTTTGTATACCTATCATTCTAGGAAGATGGAAACAAAGAAGATCTCATTTAACGGTGTACATCAGAACCAACCGTTGCATGGTGTATGTATGCACTGCACAGCCTTTATGGTTTCTGTTCGTGTTGTCAACAATTTCTGCCGACTAGAGCGGTGGCTCTACTGTCAAAATGTTACCCGGAGACCTTGCTTGGGCAACTGATGACCTCCGAATAGGCTAACTCTCCTCCTCCTGTGGACATACCACCACGCACTGTAGCCCGGGTGTGTTCTCGGGGCGTCGAATCTGAGACTTCGAGTGGTGAATATATATATGACAGCACTCAGCGACGAGAACGGGGTCGCTGTTGGCGGGTGCCTATCCTAATTAACTCCAACCGGCCTCCGAGCTGAAACCCTCTACTTGCTCCTGTTCAAGACTTGAATTGGAGCTGATAATTGTGGTGGAAACTAATGCTGGCGGCGGTGTCTCGATCCTTGCATGTGCCTCGTCCCAAGGATGGACTGAACCCAGGAGAGCTGTATGTCAATGTCCAGCACCGTGTGAAAGCTAAAACGTGATGCAGTTCGATCGCTTTTCACAGATTTGTGCCGGCCGGCTTTCATGTTACTCTGGTCAATCCAGAGCCGGAAGACACTGCAGGATTCGTTCAAAAAGAGTGGGTTCATCGGAGAGCTACTTTTCAACACGCTATGGAGCACGTTACTTGCAGCAATGGTGCTTCCAACTTTTTTCTTCTTTTCCTGGCGTCAGATCCAATTCGGATGCAGATTTATAGAAATGTGGGCAAGCCGAAAGCACTTGGAATTGGGATCGGGCAAAATCAAATTGGACTGGCTGTCTCTGTCGGATTTCCTGATCAACTTTTATACACACACACACACACACACACAGATACTTATATATATATAAAGGCAAGATAGCCACTGCTAAGTCTTGGTCGGTGTGACTCAGCAAGAAGCCACCGTTGTTCTTTAAGAAAAAAGAACGCTAGTCTCTGCCTCCATGAGTCGGCATTTCAGTTATGTAATTGCGCAATTGTGAGGATGAGGGGACCAAAAAGTGAGAAAAGTTCATGTAGCCAAAGAATCTACAATGTGGAGTCGTGAATAGATTAACTAACCATTCACACTGCTAACCAGCCAAAAGCAGCAAAGAGGATGAAGACTCCTCCACGTTGGCCTAGAAGCTAAAGCTTCTTCCACTCCAAGTTAAGAACCCTCTAAGATTCTCCATCGTTCTAAAATGCTATCATTGTGTCAAGGTTGCTGTGACTCAACAAAATGTTGCACCACTCAGACATCTGTAGGTCCGAATGAACCCGGACTAATTTTAAATTCGAATAACGTCGGTTCACTCGAGATGAAGTTCTCTCAAAAACATGGATTTTCTCGGATTATGTGTGTTGTAGTCTGAAGAGAGGTGAAAGTGAAATCACCTAAAGGCAACCGTTATGTTACATTGTTAAGAAAACCACGCAAGGGAGCAGCCTGTTGCACTTTTCCTCTGTTTCCCGCTTTTTATTGCACACCCACTTCACTGCTCCGCCTCCTCCTCCTCCTCCTCCTCCTCCTCCTTGATGATTGAGCATGGCTACGGTTCAGAGACTGGTGGTGGAAGTAGTGGAGGCGATCGACCTCCTCCCCAAGGATGGCCGCGGCACTTCGAGCCCTTACGCGGTGCTCCATTACTATGGCCAGAGGCGGCGGACCCAGACCGCCATTAGGGACCTCAACCCCAAGTGGGGCGAGGTGATGAGGTTCAACATCGGGAAGCCCTCCGATATCTTCAGTGATGTCCTCGAGGTCAGCATCTACCACGACAAGAACTTCGGCCCCACGAGGCGGAGCAACTTCCTCGGGAGGATCTCGATCGGGTCGTCGCAGTTTGTGAAGAAGGGGGAGGAAGCCCTCATCTATTATCCGCTTCAGAAGAAGGAAATGTTCTCCTGGGTCCGAGGTGAGATCGGGCTGAAGATTTATTACGCCGACGAGGAGGTGCCGCCGGCGCCGCCACCGGCGGCAGACTCTGCTGCTCCGCCTCCACAGGAGGCTGAAGCGAAGGCAGCAGAAGCTGGCCCATCCCCGTCCCCAACATCAGCTGCAGAGTCGCCCCCGGAGAACGCTCCACCTGATGGGGGAGCTCTGCCTCTTGAGGCCACGTCAACTTCTGAAGATGAGGCGGCACCGCCGGAGAACGTACCGCCTGAAGAGGAATCGCTTCCATCCGAAGCTCCAGCTCCGCCACCTGAGAACGCTCCGCCTAATGAAGAAGCCGCGCCTGAAGACTTGGGTAAGGGAAGCTCAGTAGCAGTGGAACCGGAAGCAGAGAGTGATGCCGCTTCACATGGGATCCCGCAGCCGCAGCCGCCGGAGGTCATGGCGGCGGCTTTACCGGTCTCAGTTACTGAAGTCAAGTTTGCAGGGATCAACGCTCCATCTCCTTTACCGAGGCCACCGTTGAGCAGAACCTACACGATGGACAGCACCGTCTTGGAAAGGTCGTCGTTCGATCTCGTTGACAAGATGCACTACCTGTTCGTCAAGGTCGTCAAAGCTCGCCACCTCCCTACTAACGGGAACCCGGTCGTGAAGATCGTGGTTTCATCCCACCACCTCAAATCGAGGCCAGCGAGGAAATCTTCCACATCCTCTTTCTTTGAGTGGGATCAGACCTTCGCCTTCGGCCGTGACGCACCCGAATCCTCTTCCATCCTGCAAGTCTCCATCTGGGACCCTCCTGGAGGTCCAATGCACCCATCGCCGGACTACAAGTTCTTTGGAGGGATCTGCTTCGACATAACGGAGATCCCACTGCGAGATCCGCCTGACAGCCCGTTGGCCCCTCAGTGGTACAGGCTAGAGGGCGGAGAAGCCCGCCACGGAGACCTGATGCTTGCAACTTGGATCGGGACCCAGGCTGACGAGGCATTTCCGGATGCGTGGAAGACCGACACCGCTGGAAACATAAACGCCCAGGCAAAGGTCTACCAGTCCCCTAAGCTGTGGTACTTACGGGCCACCGTGCTCGAAGCTCAGGATATTATGCTATCAACGGGCTTGAAGGAATTCTCGTTCCAAGTGAGAGCCCAGCTGGGATTTCAGTTGCAGAGGACTAGAGTGTCCCTCACTCGAGATGGAACTCCGTCATGGAATGAAGACCTGCTCTTTGTAGCAGCCGAGCCCTTCAGCGATAACCTCACTCTCACGGTCGAGAGCTGGCAACCTCGAGGGCCCGTAACCCTTGGGATTGCGAGCATTCCCCTTGCCACGATTGAGCGGCGGGTGGATGACCGCAAGGTGGCTTCTCGGTGGGTCACCTTGGAGAGCCCTCGCAGCGAGAGGCGCATGTACAAAGGTAGGGTGCACCTGAGGCTGTGCTTTGACGGAGGCTACCACGTGATGGACGAGTCGGCTTATGTTTGCAGTGACTTCCGACCAACGGCAAGGCAGCTCTGGAAGCCGCCAGTTGGCTTGGTGGAGCTCGGCATCATTGGCTGCAAGAACTTGCTTCCGATGAAGATGGTGAACGGTAGGGGCACCACGGACGCATTCTGTGTAGCCAAGTACGGCCCGAAGTGGGTTCGCACACGGACGGTGTGCGACACCTTGGAGCCCAAGTGGAACGAGCAGTACACTTGGAGAGTTTACGACCCTTGCACGGTCTTGACCATCGGAGTTTTCGACAGCGGGGAGGCGTTGTTTGAGGCCTACTCTCAGAGAGATTCTGCCCGACCAGATTTTCGCATAGGGAAGGTTCGGGTGCGTATCTCTACGCTCCAGACCAACAAAGCTTACAGGAATACGCATCCGCTGCTGATGCTGTCGAGCGGGGGAATGAAGAAGATGGGGGAAGTGGAGATCGCCATCAGGTTCGTCCGGTCATCTCCAACCTTGGATTTCCTCCACGTCTACTCGCAGCCTCTCCTGCCACCGATGCACCACATCAAGCCACTCGGCCCGGTTCATGGAACACTGAGGATTGCAGCCACCAAGATCGTAGCTGCACACCTATCGAGATCCGAGCCACCTATCCATCAAGAAGTGGTGCTCTACATGCTCGATGGCAACTCGGAGGGCTTCAGCATGAGGAAAGTCAGGGCTAACTGGTTCCGGATCATAAACGTCATTGTAGGGATCACCGATATCGTCTGGTGGGTAGACGACACTCGCAGGTGGAAGAAACCTATGGCCACGACCCTCGTCCACGCACTGTTTGTGCTCCTGGTATGGTTCCCGGACCTGATCATCCCGACTCTCGCATTCTACTTGTTTGTGATCGGCGCTTGGAAGTACTGGTTCCGATCACGGGAATCTTTGCCCCACTTCTGCCCCAAGATCTCCCAGGCAGTGTTGGTTGACGGGGAGGAGCTCGAAGAGGAGTTCGATGCCATCCCCAGTGCAAGGCCGCCTGACATAGTGCGAGCAAGGTATGATAAGCTGAGGACGCTTGGTGTTCGTCTGCAGACGATGCTGGGGGACTTGGCCACTCAGGGGGAGAGGGTACAGGCGCTGGTGACTTGGCGGGATCCCCGGGCCACGGGGATATTCATCGGGCTTTGCTTCGTGGTGGCAATGATGCTCTACCTCGTGCCGACGAAGATGGTGGCCGTGGCACTGGGGTTCTACTATTTCCGGCACCCGATATTCCGGGACAGGATGCCTTCCCCAGCTCTGAACTTCTTCCGTCGGCTCCCCTCGCTCACTGATCGCATGATGTAGGAGGAGCGACAACTCCGTCGCCGACTCTCTGCTACCACCTCGCCGTCCTTCTTCCTCTCTCATAAGTTTCATATCAATGGAGACCTCATTTGCAGCTTGTTCGCTAAGTATCAATAAATCGAGCATGCCACAGATTGATCCTATCTCGGAGTCGACGCATCCACTATAACCTCGATTATAAGATTCATCACTTGTCAAAAACAAGCAGGCATACGTAAGTTCTGCAGGAGAAGACAGCAGATACGACAGACATGAATGTTAAAGCTTGGGCAACCATCTGTTGGCGGGTCTGATGGCGGTGTCATCTTGGCCTCACGTAGCCCCATCGATGCCAAATTTGGCTTCATGGTTCGGAGCAATAGCATCCAAGGTAGAATTTTTATGATGCCAAATTTGGCTTTCACGGTTCGGAGCAATGGCGTCCAAGGTAGAATTTTTACCGATTACATCCGCAAAGACAAATTGCCTCACATGAGAAGTGATGAATGTACCCATATTTAGAAGTGCAGAAGACAGCTAAATACAAGTCTGAAATATCCTTATGTATCACCAGATCATATATTTACATCGAGCAAGTCGTGTGGGCGATGAAACTACCTTAAATAGACTGTCTTTACCCTGATGGCAAGCCGGTGGACTGTAGAATATCTTTTCATCCCAGCAAGCTTCTTATTTTCTGCAGAATCAAACAAGGCGAGAGTGACCCAGTTATATCATTTTCCATTCATCTTTGATCAATTTATCTATGCCATTTTATATGAGTGACCCAGTTAGGCTAAAAAGAGCCTGCCTCTATTGGGTGTCTCCTTTTCATCTGATCAACAAAGGGTCAATTGTCATTAGGCTGTGCAGCTTGAAGCATCTCCACAACAAGAGTCTTCACATCCCTAAGCAACAAATAAATATTGTAAAATCATAAAAAGGATGGTATTCTGATGATAAAATGGCATAGATAAATTGATCAAAGATGAATGGAAAATGATATCTTATTTCCGTAAGTTGGGAGGGACTCCTCAAACTAGGATCCTCACTTTCTGTCTTCAGCCTGACGGGGGAAGGGGACTCTTAGCTTGATAGCCGTTCGCTGACAAGTTGCCTGAGATAAAAATTTACTTCAGAGGCAGAGATAAAGTAAAAGGAGCATAAACCTGCCAGTTTGAATTCAGCTCCAGAAATTATTATAAAAAAACTGAAAAAATGAAAAACAGCTCCAGACAAGCATTGTATACCTTTACATTGAAACCCAGGCTATCTATATCCAGCATGTAAGCAGAGTCTACCTGTACAGGGGATCAGACAACAGATCACCAATTTGGAAAACAAAGGACGCATGGTGGGTTTGTTCAAATTATCCTCTACTATGTTCAGCAACTCTCAACTCAGATGACAGTAGCAGTGGTGGAACTAATCACGAGGCTGATGAGATACTAATTATTTATATCCACTAGTAGGCATGAGGGTCCATTCAACCATTTTCCCTTACCTAGTTGACCATTTATTCACTTTTCAATTGAAGGACCCATCTGAGTTTAACAGTTTCAAAGAATCATTTTCACTTACAGGAATTGAAGTCCAGTGTCGTACTATAACTTTTGTGTCTTCAGCATGGTCTCTGTTCATGTGAGACTGACGACAGGGGACGAAAGTCATATTAGAAAATGCTGGGCAATAAATAATCATAAATCACTAGGTAAAAGAAATAAAATAAGTTGTAACTACCGACCGCCACAGGCTTAGAGAATTGAGCTATTGGGTCCACTTTCGCAGCCTTGTACTCCTCTTTGAGGAACTCTGGATGTGAGAGGTATATATCCATGTTAATGGGCAAATGCTCGACTTATGACATTTCAAACATAAAGTTCTAGTTATGAAGCAGCCCCTAAAGTTTTTTTTTTTGTCAAATACGAGCAACATCTAACCTCCTGAACCTAACAGAGCAGTCGCAACCCCTGAGACGTACCGCACAACTTTTGGTTCAATCCGCATGAATTGAAAGTCACCAAAGTCAACCTTCATAGTTAATGCATTGCAAGAGAAGTTCACAATGTATCCATCATCGGAAAGTATTGGATTGTCAATAGGAAATTCAAAAGAATAGAAAGAGACAAACTACCCAGAATGCATTGGGATGCTTTGACAAATAAGTGGCACGCACAGCTTCTTTCTCTTGTTCTGTGACCTGTAAAACAATCCTCATATTATACACAAATCCAATTCACGAACATTCAAGACCGTAAATTTTAGTATGTATAAAAACTTACAGCAACAGCATCACCATGCACAGTGATAACCAAGTCAGTCCGGTCATCAGGATCTCGAGCAACAAGCAGTGAGCATTTGGGGTTAGCCAACAAGTCCTGTAAGAACCAAAAAGCACAGAAAACATTAGAGAAACTCAAAACTCAAGATGAGCTCAAGTAAAACCATCCCCATGAATAGAGCATTCAGTAGACAGGGATCAGCGTCCTAGTAATTCCTAATTATGAGCTAGAATTGGGCAATCAGAGTCACTAAGCAGAAACCTTTGTATGATAAGCAAGGCTGCTGACTGCCAATACTGGAGATCCATCTGCATCACATGCAAAATCTACCATAGAACCCGATGGATAATCCCCGAGTTTCTACAAGTGAAATGAAGCAAAGTCAGTTAACTTGAGGCCTAATAGTAAACCGAGGAATCAATTTGAGGCCATGAACTCAGGCAATGTATCACGCCACCGTTTAAAAATTACCAAATCAGTCCTATATTGCACGATCTATTATTAAACAAAGGTCTTATTTCCACTAATCGCTATTCAGTTTGATCCCCACATACATGGGAAAAAGTGGAGAGCATGCCCCGTGCGCTGCGATCAAGCATGGTCCGAATTTCCTCAATCGGTGGCAGCCGTGCAGCCTTCTCCTGAAAACATCGATCACAATCAGCTGCACATATCAGCAAAACAATAAAAATCACCAAATTCGAAGGAATTAGACAGAGGAGATCCGAAGGCATCGATAAAAAAAAAAAGAGAGAGAGAGAGAGAGAATGAGCCACCACCTCATGCGCTTGAATCAACTGGAAAACGTTCGCATCTCCTGCCGACTGAGCCTGCTATCGCAAAAGAGGATTGATAGAAAAACGACCGAAGAATGACCGACCACCTAGCAGCTCTGTTTATCCGCTAATCCACCATCTGCTCTGAGCCGAACGAGACGAGGACCTTACCTGAGCCGGAGACTGAGCTGAAGCGGCCATGGAAAGCGGGCGAGCGAACACGGAAGGGAAACTGCGGCGCGGGGAGGGATGGCAGAATCGTAAAAAGGGAGGAGAGAGAAGGGCAGGCTCGAGATTACATAGGAGGGAAGTCGCCCATGGCGACGATGACGATGCTAGCGTCTTCATGTCTTCTCGTTCCCCGAGCGTCCTCAACTCAGTACCTACCAACCCTCTAATGATTTTTAATTTTTAAAATAAGTAAATAAATTATTCGTGAAGATATTTATCAGAAATGGAAGAAATAAGCAGCGTAGAGCGAGGAGAAAGAAGACGAAGAAGAACAAGAAGAAGAGGAAGGCCCGAAGCTGGAGAGCTGAGCTAAAATGGCGCCAGCGCCATGGCGATATGTGGCCCAAACCAAAGATTGAAATCGACCTCGACATTAAAATGAATAGTTATCGTATACAATTATTCATCATCGTAGAAGCATATACAGACAACGATTGCTAAACTGGGGTAATCTTTGCCTTCCCCGAAGTACGAAGAATATCCGAAAGCCCACAACCACAGGGAGGCCCATTTGTTCGTTGAACCGGAAAACACAAACCCGACCCGGATCCTTGCCTCGGCGGCCCCTGGCCATTGATGGTGGAGCCCGTCCACCGCCAGCTAAGTAAATCCGTTGCATCGGCAAGTCGCGACGGGATCGAGGAGTAGCAGCTTGATCGGGTGTTATGGGCGAGGATTATGACGCAGACAGACGCATAATCGGTCAATCTCAAAGCCGTTGGATCTTATTCGAGAATTTAATCGGAATGGGAGTCGTAGCCACGGGAGGAGAGATCGGAGTCGAAGTCCGAGGACGATGTGTCGGAGGATGGAACGAGGCAGAGGCAAGAGCCGACAGACATGGCGAAGCGGCGGCGGAGGCTCTGGAAAGGGAGGCAGAAGAGGAGGCGAAGGACCTGGTCGCTGCTGAAACGCTCAGGATTACAGGCTATGTACTGGCAGAGGTTCACCGACAGGTGCGCCACAGCCACCAACACCCCGCTGCGCAGCACCATCTCTCTGTCACGGCGAAGGTAGGTTTCAGATCTCTCGCTTTCGTCCTCCTGTTTGCTCCTTTCGTAAGTTACCGTGGAAAAAGAAGGTAACCACCGTCAACACGCGGTTCCAAAAGCCAAACGTTTCCCGTTGTTTCATCTTATTGGGGAAACCAATACTGACGAGCGTCTCCTTTATTTCAAAAATCGAAACTTTTAGATATAATTATTAAAATATGTAATTTTATATTGATCAGCTAAAAAAAATTATAGATTTATAAAAAAAAAAAATAAGTGTAATTATCTATTAATTTATATTTTTATGTGAAAATAAATTTAATTTTTATGAGTTAACAACTAATTTATTATTGTATTATAATTAATATGCTCGCAACTTATCCAACCTAAGTTCCTAAGCACAGTTTGTGATTAATTGATATTAAATCCAAGTATAAAAGAGAATACTTGTTTGTGGTCAGTTTCCTCATCATCTAAGAACGGAAGAATAATATTCGATTCATAAATAGTTATTAAAAACGAGATTTTAATAGCATGTGGTAAGGTGGATTACATTGTCATATTGAGATACACAATCTCATATCGACCAAATAAAGAGAAAATTGTTAGATTATAAAAATATTATATTATTACCACCTATTAGTTTAAAATTTTATGTAAAAATAATTTCAATTCAGATTTATAATAAATTTAATAAAAATATATTTTGAAAAAGTAAATTTTAAATTAATATAATTAACCTGCTGACATTTCCTCGTCGGTTTTGACAGCAGGATACAGGTTGAAGACAGCAAAGCCAGAAATATCTGCAATATGGATTGCTAACCAAAAAGGAACGTGAACGTCATTCAGATGGAAAGCTGTTGCGGGCACAACGACATCATACGAGAAGAACACGGTTAAGATTACAGAATGTAGTGTTCTATGCCCTTCCTCTGCCCCCTAAAACCACTGCCACGCCCACCACCTCTACTGCCTTTGCCTCCCCCGCGGCCTCCACCTCTAGCAGCGGCTTATTGGCCCCCGCCAGTACCAGAATATTGAGAAATCCAAGTATAATAACAATCTTCTTCCTAAGAGCAAATAAATGGAGAGTACTTATATGTCAGCCAAAGAAATCTGACAGCATTCAGATTCGAGCTTTTGGCTGTTTTGGCAAAGGAAAACCATCGATAAATACATCACGGAACAGATGGTAGGATGAATCAATAACATTGCCTGGGCTGTGGAAGGAAAGGAATATCTCGTAAGAGGCAAAAGCTTGGCAGGATCAATGGAGAATTTGTCCCCCTGGTTATACAAAGTGGCCATGACTCCTTCCATCATGTTTATGGAGAAGTACTGTGAATGAGGGAAGAACAATCAGTCTCATGCAGAGAAACCAGTCAGTAAACCTAACCAGTGGAAAGAAAATTCTGAGTGATGGACTGACAGATTCATTGGTTCTGCGGATAGATTGGAGCATCGAAAGAATGGCATCTTCTCATTGGTGAGCTTCGTGACTGCATCACCCTCACAAGCATGAAGGAAAGTTGAAACCTCTGCATAAGATAGAAAACCAAGTCTGACCAAATACAAGCAGTTTCAATTAACATCAACACAACCCCTCACTGCTCCACTCTGGTGGCCATTCAGACCAAAAATGGTCAACGAATGTACTTTTGGTTCTAGGTAACATAGTGCACAGAGGAACATTCTGAAATTGTAAAGCCATAGAATGGTTTCTACCTTTGATTACTTGAATGAGCATTTCAGCTATCATAACACCAAAAGATTCTTAAAATGACACTCGGATGGAACTAGTGAACTTTTTGAAATGACACATGTATGAGAGCTGATAAAACCGCGAAACTTCAAAGCTTGAGAGTCTGGACTCCTTCACCACGGCCAGGTGCCATCCTCCAGCATAGAGGAACCCTTGGTTGTGCTCCTATAGAAGAAAAACAGGCCTAACCCGGACTACAGTAGGAAGACAAAGGGCATAGCTGGGTCTAGTTATCTTGCCAGAATGAAGCTAGCCACTGAGCCATCTTTTACCCTCCATTCAGCTGATGTTCGAATGAGATGTCAAAGTTTCAGAAGTTTTCACACGGTACTTGCCATATTTCTAACAGTTCGTGTGCACGATTGTTTGAGGAGATGATTCATGATCCATGCTGCCCACAACGAATTTGATCCTGCAAGAATCCGCCACAGGTTCCCTGATGTGCATATTGAGTATTCTTTATGGTAGGCCGGCTATTTCTTCTGAAGCCCGGCCCAAAGGTTTAGGCTCAATGGGTCTCACTTTCTTGCCAGCCCCACTACACTAGAGTCCTGCCAGTTCTCTCTCTCTCTCTCTCTCTCTCTCTCTGTGGGACTGCCGAGGTTCCTCTAGGGTTTTCAGCGAGCAGGTTTACACTTGAGCTCGGAGACAACTCGATCAGGAGGACTTTTTGTTATCCGTTCCTAAGTTTGGTTCTGCCTTGAGCTAGAAGAAGAGGAAGAAAGGATACTAGAAGGTGAAGAAATGGGGTTCTCAATGCAGCCGTACGGGATCCAATCAATGCTCAAGGAGGGCCACAAGCACCTCTCAGGCCTCGACGAGGCTGTTCTCAAGAATATCGATGCTTGCAAGCAGCTCTCCACTATCACTCGCACTTCTCTCGGTCCCAATGGTACTTCACGCTTCTCTTGGACTAGCGTTTCCTTGTTATATTTCGTCATTTTTATAGAATTTGGCGCTCTTCTCTTTATCGGGTTCACTGCTTATTGTTCTAAGCAGGTTTTGTTCCATGAGGTGAAGGAATCTATCTAATGGTTTCAAAAATTGGCCTTTCGGTTGATACTTAAATACTGTTTGTTGAAGCTTCATTAAAAGGATTGTAATTATTCAAATTTGTCCATTTCTAATTTTAACCTGCTTAGATTTGCACTCACTGCTCCGCGGAATTGAGTCTTGATTCTGCAGTAAATGAGTGATTGGTCGATGCATATGCAAAAGAGGAAATTTTTGAACACATTGCAAGTCTTCCGTTGACTGTCACTGTGCTTCAGCTAGAAAGTTTGGAACTTTGCTCTTAGCTGCATTTTTTTGGGTGATTGCATTTGTGCCCAGGTATGAATAAGATGGTTATAAATCACATTGACAAGCTCTTTGTCACGAATGATGCTGCTACCATTGTAAATGAACTCGAGGTTCAGCATCCGGCAGCTAAGATTTTAGTTTTGGCTGGCAAGGCTCAGCAGGAGGAGATTGGTGATGGTGCTAACCTGACCATCTCTTTTGCCGGGGAGCTTCTTCAAAATGCAGAAGAGCTCATCAGGATGGGATTGCACCCTAGTGAGATTATCAGTGGTTATAGTAAAGGAATAAACAAGGTTTGCTACCAAGTAATCCAGTGGCTGATCTGACTGGTTTTTAGGGTTTGGGTATATTGTTTCTGAATTCCTTGTATTTGTTTCTGGATGTGCAGACAATTGAGCTATTAGATGAATTGGTTGAGAAAGGTTCTGAAAATATGGATGTTCGGAACAAGGAGCAAGTTGTTACTCGGATGAAAGCAGCTGTTGCCAGTAAGCAGTTTGGACAAGAAGATGCATTGTGTTCACTCGTTGCTGATGTAAAAAAACGCTCTATCCTTGCATTTGAGTACTTCTATCTTTTCTATTGAGTTTACTGATCTTCTTCACTTTATTCTTACTAAGGCATGCATCCAAGTTTGCCCAAAGAACCCAACAAATTTCAACGTGGATAATGTTCGTGTTGCTAAGCTCTTGGGAGGAGGTTTGCACAATAGCACAGTGGTTCGAGGAATGGTTTTGAGGAATGATGCTGTTGGTAGCATAAAGGGGGTGGAGAAGGCAAAGGTTAGTATTTTCTTGTCACTGTTGTTGTCATAAGGATATTTCATTGTGCTTTTGTGATTCACATGCCATCTGGCATTATGCTCTTATCAGTTGGGATAGCCTGTTATTCCATAAGTATACTGGTTGTGTCTTGTTCAGACGTTTAAAACTAGCATAAAATGCAGATTCCTAAAGAATTTCATGCAGGCTTTCATGTATTTACCTACACATTTGATTGTGACATGTCACCTATACATTTGATTGCTCATTGTGCCTTTATTATGGAGGATCATCTAAGAGATTGGCATCATTGATGTATTTGAATATAGTTCATTTTATGAGTATCTTTAACTAGGTCTTGTTGGTTATATTTAGATGAGAACTTGATATATATCTTCATCTCTTTTATTAGGTTGCTGTATTTGCTGGAGGTGTTGATACCTCTGCTACTGAGACTAAAGGAACTGTTCTCATACATAGTGCTGAACAGGTATAATGGGATTCCATCTTGAGTGGTTTGTTTTTCATGATAAATTGTGTATTAGTTGGAGTTCATATGAATTCTGTGTCTTTGGTGATTCATTACTATACATTTGGTCGGAGTAACCGTTGGTGGTCATACAATTCTGTAGCTAGAAAATTATGCTAAGACTGAAGAAGCTAAAGTAGAGGAGCTCATAAGAGGGGTTGCTGAGTCTGGTGCCAAGGTTATTGTTAGTGGAGCTGCAGTTGGAGAGATGGCATTACATTTCTGTGAGCGTTACAAGTAAGCTGATGCCTCTCTTCTTTGTAATCCTTTCCTTATGCTTTGCTGATGCATGATGATGTGATAATGTAATCCCACTTCTCGAATTTTTTTCACCAACTTATGTATGGTTGATGCTTCTTTTGTTATCACTTATGGGTGTCAATGCTGCTCATGGCCAGGCTTATGGTGTTGAAAATCAGCTCAAAGTTTGAATTACGCCGATTTTGCCGGACTACTGGTGCTGTTGCAATGGTAAGTTTCTCATTAGAAGATACAGAAGTTGGATTATTCATTAAATTGGTCCTTGAGCATGTTGTCAAATGAAATTCTGATGAAAAGTTGGGCTTTCACTGAAATCAAAACTTTTAATTGTTCTGCAGTTGAAGCTGACCCATCCTAGCCCCGATGATTTAGGATATGTGGACTTGGTTTCTGTTGAGGAAATTGGTGGTGTTAGGGTAAGATGAGCATTGCTCTTTAGCCATAGTAATCTCTCTGGTTTGTAGTTACATTTTATATCATTGCTGTTCAGATGGTTTATCTAATCTGTTTTATCTCGTGATGTAGGTGACTGTAGTAAAAAATGAGGAAGGTGGGAATTCTGTTTCTACTGTGGTTTTAAGGGGAAGCACTGATAGTATATTGGATGATCTTGAAAGAGCAGTTGATGATGGAGTGAATACCTACAAGGTAATTCCAATGAACTATCAACATCATTTCCCAGGATTGTTGTTTGCTGTTAGTTTGTGTTTTGAAGTCCTGGAAGAGTCATGGGGGTGGATCACTGTTGGCATATCCCAAATTTGGTTCCACATCTAATGACTTTCACCGCAGTTCTTTTATGGGTTGGAATTGTATCCTGGTATTCATTAATTCATATCACAGGCTATGTGCAAGGACAGTCGCATGGTCCCTGGTGGAGCAGCCACTGAGATTGAGTTGGCTAGAAGAGTGAAGGAATTTGGATTCAAGGAAACCGGGTAATATATCTCTTTCTGGCCAATTTTTGTAGTGCAAGTAAATTTTTATGATACTTGAGTGTATGGCACTCCATTTTTTTGTCTGGAAGAAAATGCTGGATATAAGTGAGATTTGTTTTAATCTTACACCGGCATCATAGTTCTTCATGGTTTCGATCTTCTAAAGGATGATTGACTATCTATATGTGATTTGGTGAATAGTTGGTGGAAGTCGAACTTTTTTCTGATGCTGTTGCAGGTTGGATCAGTATGCTATCGCAAAATTTGCCGAGTCCTTTGAGATGGTGCCAAAAACTCTAGCAGAGAATGCCGGGCTAAATGCTATTGAAATCATATCATCGCTGTATGCTGAACATGCAAATGGAAATTCTAAAGTGGGCATTGATTTGGAGGAAGGTGTATGCAAGGATGTTTCAACTATGAACATCTGGGACCTTTACATCACCAAGTTAGTCGCTTCTCTCTCATTACAATTTGTGTTTATATGCTGCTGTGTATTACCACCATTTTACGGTTTTTTGGGTCTGTACTGATTTCTCTGACTGCCTTTGAAGTGATTGATTATTTCCATGTTTGGCTGCTTCCTCATATATATTTATTGTTTACTGGTGGGTTTGGCTTTATTTGCACTCAGGTTCTTTGCTCTCAAATATGCTGCTGACGCTGCATGCACTGTTCTGAGGGTTGACCAGGCAAGTTACTGACTATTATATGCAAAATGTTATGTTGCTCTTTTAAGAAAAATTCAGAGACCGCTGTTTCTGTCAGTAGGCCACAGTAAACAATATGTTGGATTTTTTTGTTAACCTCTGCATATGCTGCTTCTGTTTGGCAGATTATAATGGCAAAACCAGCTGGTGGCCCTAGAAGAGAGCAGCCTGCTGCAATGGATGAAGATTAGGCAAGGCACATGGCTGAGAACCCTAATCTTATGACATCTTACATACTGTTGATCCTGAATGATACTTATTATCTTTAAGAATTTCCTTAAATGAGATGGGTTTTGGCTGTCCTGTTCATTCTTTTATTTTGATCAAGTGCAAAAGCTCGTTGAATTTTGGTGGCATCCTGGAAGAAATAGCTGAAGAGCTTGTTGCCTTGTATATGTAGCAGTGGAACTGTGGGATCGTGCTCAAATTTGTCTGCCAAGCTGATTTCAGTTTTGCTATGGCTTTGAGCTTTTAGTTCTGACCTGGATTCGGCTCTCAAATCTCTGATGCTCTTTTCAACATGATTCACAGTCACTCTTAAGTGCGGATTCGGGCTGAATTCAATCCCATTTTGGATTTCTAAGAGCCAGAAGAAATCTCTCATACCAAGCGATGTTTGTAGAGGGCCAGAGGTTAGGCTCTAAGACAACCTCATGATGTCGGTCACAAAATGGAAAGTAAATTGCCCCGTCATGGATTTTACCCGAACAAATGGATACAGGAATCGCTGCTCCGTGCATTGGCCAAGGTGGAATGTGATTTATCTCTCAGCATGATAAACTGAGAGTGGCATTCTGATCTATTCCTGTTGTTCTATGTTGTCCCGATTTATTATCACGGTATGTACGGTCATACGATTCTCCATGATTCTGCTTTATGACAAACCATAAACCTCACAAACAGTTGAAATTAAGCCATAAGTAACCGTATTTTTAATAATCAGACCTCTCAATTATTAAAGATTGTAATGTACGATTATGACATCAAGTCAGAGAGATAAAAAGGGGATTGCAATGGTTCAGCAAAGAAAGAATCCGACAAAATCACGGAAACGATCATCGGTAGGGGACATAACAGGGAACAGAGGATGAGCTTTCATATTCTCTCTTCCTTAGCTGAAGACAGGCTAAGAAGAGAGTGGACTCCATTCCTCTCCCATGGCTTCCCTTCTCTCCTTCGCTCTCCCCAAGCCCACCACCTTCGTCCGAGCCTCCTCCTCCTCCTCCTCCTCCGCTCCCGCCACCGCAGCCACCACTTCCACCTCGACCCACGAGGCCCTGAACGACAAATTCGCCCGCAAGGGCATTCACTTCTCCGACCACAATGGCGTCCCCGTCGTCGACCTCACGGTCCGTAACGGCAGCTCCGTCAGGGTACGCGTACCCGACGCTCATGTCACCTCGTACAGGCCCAAGGTCTCCTGGGATGAGGATGGGTTCGAGGAGGTCCTCTACACCATCCCCGCCTCCTCCGGCCCGGACCCTCCCAAGTTCAAGGGCGGCGTCGGGCTGGTGATCAATGACGTGACCGGGGGGGAAGGGTCGAAAGGGTCGCTCGTGTCTAGTTCTGAGTGGACTGTGAAGGATGTGGACTCTGACGCCATCGATGCCCTGCAGGTGCATCCTCTCGAGCCACTCCTCGTTCTCTCGTCAATGTTCCCGCATCTTGTCCTCCATTTTTTTGGGGTGAAATTCGCGACTTTTCTTGGCAGAACTGATTAGAAGCTATGAACTTGGCTGAAGTTTCCTTTTGAAATGCCATGACCGCACGGCAAAGTTTCGATTTTTTTTTTCTTCTTGTTTCTGTCATTTATATGAGCTTCAACTTGCTGTCTTTGATGAATGCTTGGTGGATCTTCTCGAGATTAATTATATTCAATTGCATGATGAAGAGTCTAGGATGTATGCTTTGTGCAGTGGCCTAATGATCTCCAATTTTTTTTGGCACATGTTGGCATAAGCGTGTCTCTGTTCTACACTGCCCTCTATCTGCAGGTTGAGCTCAGCAGCACCACTGGATCCCTGGACATGACTTACGTTATCTCGCTATACCCACTGAGTATGGCGACGGCGGTGATAGTAAAGAACAACGGCCGCAAGCCCGTGGCTCTGTCCAGTGCGATACTGAGCCATCTCAGGTCGAAGAAGCGAGGAGGAACGGCGATTCAAGGACTCCGAGGATGCTCCTACTGCTCCCACCCTCCCGTATCTTCTCCCTTCGAGCTCTTGTCTCCTGCCGAGGCAATGAAGACCGAGTCCTCGGGATGGTTTTCTTCCGAGACCGAGCCGAAGCCGGGGGTATGGAGTGTTCAGGATGTGCCCATCACAATACTGAAGGGTAAGCTCAGCAGGGTCTACGCTGCCCCGCCCAAGGAAAGACTCAAGGCCTTCTACAACACACCGCCTTCGAGATACGAAGCCCTCGATCAGGTTAGACTGATGTGTTCTCTCTCTCTGTGGCTCCAAATGGTGGGAGGAGCCTCTTTGCGTGCGTGCCTGCCTGCCCACTACTACTACTACTACTCTACCCCCAAATGCTTCGTGTTTCAGGGCCGCGAGCTCTTCTTCCGGATAATCCGGATCGGCTTCGAAGACATATACGTGTCGAGCCCCGGGTCTTCCTCCGAGAAGTTCGGGAGGGAGTATTTCATCTGCACGGGCCCCGCGTCGGTGTTGGTCCCCGCGGTGGTGAAGCCTGGTGAGCATTGGAGAGGCGCACAGGTCATCGAGCACGATAATTTGTAACTGCAGGGTTTTGATAAATCGAATCGAATCGAATCGGACTCGCTATCCGCTTCTCTGTATTTATTCATTATAGCTTTTGGGGCTTTCTTCATCTTTTCCACGGCAGAAATCTAGTGGCGCAATTCGTGCAATGCAGTGTGCTTAAGATGTGTAGGTAGCGGCATAGATGCTCATGAAGGAGAAGGGCTCGAATTGCTATATGCTCTGGTGGAGAGAGAAGAAGCCAGCAAAGAATAAGGTTTCCGGCTGCTGAAACCACCTTAGTAGGGGAGTCAATTTCGTCCGTCTCATGCTGACGACATGATCACTTGAGAAGAATCTCTCCCACCACAATCAGAAGGTTTCAAGTTACCCACGAGATGCCCTCAGCAATGCGGTGTTACATCATACGGACAAATTTACCATCCCTCGTGGCATTATCTCTATGACCAACCATTCAGGAGCCAGGAGGATACGAGCACCTGGACAGACAGACAAGCTTGCACCCGAGTCTCCATTCTGTCTGTTGGTTTTCTTGTTGGTCGGGTTCACTAGACGGAATTGCAGCAGCACAATCCTGCTCAGGGTTCACACGTTGTCGACCCCTATATCACCGATTACATTATCCTCACTTCCTCAACCTTCTCAATTGAATTCATCATAATTTGCAACGGATGGGGCTAGTAGTGCATGGTTCCCCGTGATGCCCTGTGTACAGCAAACTTAGGAAAATATTGCAGCAATCCTCTTACTTATTTCATCTCAGGTAGAATCCTTAGTACATGGATATAGCCAGGAAAAAGATCGGAAACCAGAGAAAATGTCTAAATCCGACAGTCCTCTCTTGTAAGATTATCGGCCAGCAAGCATAACCATATAAGATAAATATGATAGCAATTCTACTGTGGTGGGATGAGAGATCCGAGAAAATGAGAAAGACCTTTATGTGCACATATGCTACTACTGGGATTGTGGAAGCGGTCTGCAGGTTGGGCAATACCAGTTCCCCATGAACCTGGTCTCAGGTGTCAGTCCGACACACGAGTAGTGGAACCATTCACCTCCTTGGCACTGCCACAGTCAACCAAATAAAAAACATTAGGTGAATCGAGGATTGGCATTTAAATACATCCTATATAAAGCAATTAAGTTATCGTGATATACGATTGAAGCATTTCAAACAGAAAATGTTGATTTCTCGCAATTAGTTAAAGAGAGAGAGTGAGAGAGAGAGAGGAGGCAAACTCACGTTTTCATTGTCACATGCAATCATATCTCCAAATGAAACCTAAAAAGGGGCATAGCAACAACGATGAAATAGTAGGAACAGTGGGTAAATGATGATAATACAACTTAAGAACCAGATGGATGTATTTGCTCGAGGGACTGTGAGTCAATACCTGGTGGCAGACACAGTATATAGGCTCATTTGGATCAATAGGTTGATCGATGTCCAAGGGGATGGTGAAATCTCTCTTATGGCTTCCTGGAGGAGGCATAAGCTCGAAATCCTTGTCACGGTCTCTGTACGAGTCCCAATCTCTGTAATCAAACCTCCTGGATGATTGAGTTCCGTAATAGGACTTGCGTTTCTCACTTTTAGGGACCAGATGTAAAGGGGGAAGAATTGCTGGTTCATCTGGAGGTATTTTTCCTTCTAAGAACATTGGCAAACGAGATCAAACATCGTGAAGAATCAGTAGATGGACCAAAAGAATACATAAGATGGCGCTCTTCAGTTAAACATCTTAACTGCAATCAAAATGCTTCAATCTTAGGCCAATTTTGATCATAATTTCAAACACCAGTGCAACTTACTATAAGGGCCACCAATATCAAGGAACGATATGATTTTCAGATGACGCCAGATGCAGGTAAATGCCATCTCTTTTCTAATCGAATTCAAAATCATTCATTGCAACCACCCAAGACATTATGAATATGGATAATCCAATCAACTATCATAAGGATCATTCAAGCGAAAGGTATCGATAAACAATATGAGAATGCCATTAACCACCACAAAACAATAATAATAATAATAATAATAATAATAACAATCAAAGCAGCACCGTCCAGATATTCCCTTGTATTGAACATGAGAAGATGACCTTAGCAGGTGCAAAACTTAGAAGGCTCTCAGGAGGTTGTCCATAAATGCATAAAAAACTGAAACTTGAATATCAAAGCATAGAGTTTTAAGGCACAAGATTTGATACCTTGCTTTAGATCTTCAGCGAAGTGGCTCAGATCTTCATCTAGTCTCTTAACATGGCCATCTATCTGAATTGAGAATGGAGGGAGAGGAGCCGTGAATTGATTTAATTTTTGCCTCAGATAAATGGAATAGTGACTGGGCAAGGAAGACTGGTGGAGAGAAGGAAGAAGCTCACAAGGTCAAATGCCTGCCGTGCAAGAAGAACCTTCTCCGTGCAGAGACTCAAAGCACTGTCCTGATTAGCCTCTATATGTTTCCTCATCTTCTCGGCGGCAGCAATGTCTTCTTCGTGATTGACTTGCCCCTTCTTCAAGCCCTGTGACGAAAGCCCCAAGCAGTACCTCGTCTGCTGCCTTGTCTGATTTATCATCGCTTCATTCCCGACAATTCAAACCACAAAAATCAATAAGGACACTCCCTCTCGACGTTCTCGATCATGAATTTCACGAACCGTATGGTTTGATCCATCAAGCACATACATTGGGATCTTTCATCCAGCTCCCGGACGGTGTTGAGGAGCCTCTGGAGCTCAGCAGGCAAAGTACTCGCACCTGTAGACAAGATCGAACGCCGGCCGAGAGCGGAGCAAGAAATCAGATCGACGGATATCAATTCATGAACATCAAACAAAGCTCAGCTCACACTCCAAGTAGTCATCGACGTAGACACCGGTTCTGGCAATCGCCATCTGCTCCGGTTCCCCTCGTCGTCGATCTGGCCGCTTAGGTTTGCTCCGACCACCACACCCTCGGTTGGAACGAGCCAAGCAGCAGCAGCAAACGGCGCCGTATTATAGCCCCCTCCATTTTTATAGGATCTAATTTCTCGGCCCTCTAGGCTTTTCTTGGGTACTTGATAATTTTGCTGGTCGAATTAATCCCACATCGCTCATAACCACAATTAAAAACAGTGTATAAAAGCGGTTAGTAAGTTCGCCCGGAAGCCGCCTCTGCCCCGCCAATCTTAGGAAAGTGCCTCGGCCAGTACCCAGCTGAGATATGGGTCCCCGGTATTCTCTGAAACTACGGTTTCCGGAGGTTTTGTCGTGGCTGAATGTGCAGAGTCGAATGTGTGTCCTAGCGGACAACCTAGGCGGCCGTACCCACAGTCATTCAAGCCCTTCAGCGGATCAGAAGGGACAGAGCTTGCACTCTCGAGGGGTTAACCTTCGTTGCCTTCTTACCTCTTTAAATTTTCATCTTATTTTGTTATTTCTGAGTCCATAAATCGAGATTAAGCAACTATTGCTATTATTGTCGTCTATCATTTACTCAGAGATGGCCCAAAATCAGCTCTTAATATATAGTATAACCTCCAGACCATCATCTCAAAGAACTAAGGTACAAAACACTGGAGAGCAACAAGTCGAATAATGATGAATGATACATAACTCATCAAAGAAATGTCCAGAAAACCAGCTAGAAGAGTTATTATGGCAGCAAGGCTGCGAGCAATGCTACCATTGCAAACTGCAGGCAGGTGAGTACGGTTACGGGACCCAAAGCCCCCGACGAGCTTGTGGCAATCTGAATCGTGAAATTGCAGTTACCCTGAGAGATGTTCTGAGTTGCGACGGTTGCAAGGCCTTGGAACCCGCAGCTTACTGGATCCTGGTTCTTCAGCTGAAAGAACTTGTTGAACGCATACGATGCATTCCCGTTTGGATCCAACCCATTGCAGGACGAACCGTAACCAAGAGCAGTGCAGTCAGCATAAGTGCAGGCATAGTTTATGTTATCCGCAAGCTTGCTGATGTCCTTGGCGCTTGGGTTGAGCATGCACCACTTCTGTGGGAGGTACTGGACGTTTTGAGCGGGGACAAGAAACTTGTTCTGCTGCTGTCCTGATAGATCAATTGCAAATTTTGGCTGCCCGTCGAAGCGGAATAAACCCCAGTGCCGCTCAAAGTTCCCTGGAGCGACACTCTTGGCGTCTTCATCGAGGAGGCCAAACAAGTAGACTTCGATATAGCCTGGGCGAAGTGGGGTCCCTACGTTGGCAGCAAGTCTAGGCAAAAGCCCATTGTAGAATCTGTATGCATTGCCAATGTTCGCATTTATGTCTCCATCTGTGGGCCATCCCACCTCACCTACGAGTATCGTCAAGTTCCCATAACCAACAGCCTTCAAGGCAGATACGAGAGTATCAAAGTTGGCATCAAAAACATTTGTGTACTGGATCCCGTTGTCAACGATAGGGGTGGCCCCGTCGAAGAAGGCATAGTTAAATGGGAAGTCCTCATTCCCGTAAAGGCTTAAGAAAGGGTAGATATTAACGGTGAAGGGGGCATTGTTCTTGGCAAGGAACTCCGCGATTTGGGTCATCAGTCCACCAATATCTTTTCTGAATCTGCCAGCGGAGGGGACAGCATTGTTTGTAGGCGAGTAGTAAACATCAGCATTCAAAGGGATCGTGGCCTTCACGGAGTCCCCCAAGCCCGCCTCGTTTAGGGCGTTTTGGATGTTCTGGAGGGCGGGGAAAGTCACATTGTCGAAGGTGTTGTTGTAGGATGTAAGGAATGGTTCGTTCCCAACTGCAACGTATCTGCAAGTAAGGAAAAGAAGATGATGAGAACAGGAGCCAAACCCTGAAGCTATTGTAATGAGAAGAGTCCAAAAACATCTACGTCACCAATTTGTACCCAACATATCTGAGATGTCATCGGGCATGTCCCATGAAGAATGAGAAAATTAATCTGATTGACCAGAAGACCTGAAATTGAGCTTGTGATATCAATGATGAAGCATTTCGTTTTGTCAAGAACCACCAAGCATACAGTATCCAGTTAAGAAACACAAATGAATAAGAAAAACAGGCATTCTTCGTGGAAGCACTTTGATTTTGCAGATTTCAACGCTGGGAGCATGTCTCAGCAGGTAACGAATACATATTGCTCGGAGAAAATAAAGCAAAGTTGTACCTTATTTCATTCATTTTCATTTAGAAGAACTAACATTTAACTGATACACCAATAAACAAGTTCTAACTGTTGACAGAATCTCGTACTGACAAAATCTGACAAGAATCATCGTCTGAATTGCTGGGGAAGAAAATTTCACAGGAAAAGAGCTACCATACCAAACATTTCTCCGCTCAGCAAACAGAATCATGAGAAATTGGATTTAACGAACGGCAGACATCAAGTAGCTATGGTCGATTCTCATCCATCATGAAGAAAGAACAGTTTTTTTCCAATTGACAAAACGAGAAGACTTACTTGACGTTAACGCCTCCGGTGAAATTGTAAGCAGTGACATTCTTCTTCACCCAGTCCTTGGCTCTATCGTAGCTGTTCATAGCAGCGAGCTGGTCATTGGGAATCGCCACCATGACCTCGATCCCGCTCCCGGCAAGGGCACTCATGGTGGAGCTGTCCGCGTCGAAGAGCTTCACCTTCTGAATCGCATTGTCCTTCAGCATCTGAACAACTGTCTTTGGGGGCAATTTGTGTGTCGCCATTGTTCCCCAATTCACACCTAGCCCTTCAACGGACCAACCGAATATGCAGATACTGAGGGCAAGAACGAGAGCCCATTTTGCATGATCCATGGCTTTCCCGGAAAGTTTCAATCTTTTCTCCGGGAAACTGGTATCTGGAAAAGGAAGGAAGGCAAAGGTGAGGGCTTTTGATACGGGAAAGGCAGAAGGAAACGGCTCTTCTGAAGGTGCGTTGGCTGGACTCGCGAGAATTCAGGGGTACTGAGGCACGAGTGCTGAGATCGTGGACGTCGAACGAACAGAAAATCACCAGAAGAGATGGGGAAAAATAAAAAAATCAGATCAATGAAAAATTCTTAGGACTACTACTTAAAGGGAAAGGAGAATCCGAGAAAGATTTGATCCGCGCTGTAAGGTTTCAGCCCTTTACGGAGGAAAGCAGACAGATGATGCTTCGAGCTTAGAAGTTTACTCTCTCCTTTCGACTTCCATAGACAGGAAATCTAGTAAAATACAGAGACGGATGTGAGATGCTGAGTGTTGAGGAAAAGGGACATTCAGGAAAATGAGAGAGGAGAAGCATCAATGGAAGATCAGAACAGAAATATGTTCATATTGTTATATGAGAAACAGGAACAGAAGAGGACAAGGCGAGAGCCGACAGCAGAGTCTCGTAATTAAGTTGAAACTGAATGACGCGTTCTTAGATAAAGGAGGGAGGCAAGCGTTGCCTGAAAAGGCGAGCGCAATTATGGGACTCTGAGGTCACACGGAGCCGGAAATGCCAGAAAACGATACTCGTCTGTCGAAATCAAATCGTGTTCCTTTGATTGCAGTTGTCAATGCTGATACTGTGGCGTTCAACGGCTAGCAGCTGCTGAAAGTCTCGGCTCTCGAGAAGCTTTGAGCCCAAAAAAGCTCTCATTATTAGTCTATTCACACCCATTTTCATGGTCCCGCAGGGGAACGAGAGGACAGACGACACCGGTTGTTCTCTTCCATGTTTCTTGGTTTCCTCGATTAGATTCTTCCCTGTCGTGAAAACAGAGTATCGTTGCAATGTAACCTCGATTTCCTTTCCATCGAGTGATTATTGCCCACTCATCATTTTTCATTACGGTTCAACTAGCATTTTCTCATACGAATGGGACGAAAGAAAAAACTTTTAGCCTAAACACCATTGTCAAACCTTAACCTACCGAATGGAAAGAAAGGACATGATTCTCTTTTTTTTTTTTTTTTTTACTTCCAACATATAGTTAAACTTTATCTGACTGACTAATTTGAATCATTTCGAATTAACCCATTTAGGGGGTTAAAGAGCTATCCACACCCACATAGGTGACATGATGCTCTTTTGTTCCTAAGTAGAAGAAAAGGAAACCATGCCTGCGCGTCACACTGACTCTCTCTTCCTCATTGCTGCGACACGTGGCTTGGTTGGTTCAAATTCCACCTTCAGGGTGCGGTCGGTGAGGTGGTCGACAGGTGTCACGAGAACCGTTGGATGAGGATTCAAATCGGTTCTTTTTTTCTACTCCTTTTCACACCGCAGTATCGCTACTATCATTACAGCGTCAAATGGATTGATTTGTAACGTTTTTGGGGGCAGGTGAAATGACCACCACATCGTTCTGTTGAATGCTGTAACAGATTAGTCCTGCTTGCCCAGAAAGTTGATTAACTGAGGCATCATCGAGAGAGTTCCATCAGAAATGATAAGAAAATATAATTAAGGACCGATTTCGGAGTTAAAACTGGTACTCATCAGAGAGTGAACACCCAAAGTTTAGAGGACGAAACATGGCCCTAACTTAGATCTCGCCTGAATCCTTCACCGACAAGGACAGTGGATCTGGTCATCTGCAGTTCAAAGGCACAGAGCAATGGGACAAGAGTTAGTTGCAATCGAGGAAGGATTTAACTCAGCACTGGCACGTTTCTAACGACTGTAAGAAAAGATGAAGAACGGTAATCGTCTCAAACTGACAGTTAAAAACTCCATCTTCAAGGATAGGGATGCCAAGCGATAAGATTTTGACGTCAGAAGAAGAAGATACGAGGTTCCCAGTTGAGTCCGCATGACATACCATCAGGTCATTGACAAGATTAACAGCTTGCGACACCTTCCAATGATGCCGTTCAGGCCATGAGTTCATCTTCCAGATAATTGTACTCGAATGTAAATTCGGTCTTAATTCTCTGGCACCTGTATATCACATGAAGGGCCCGTCTATGGATAAGATACTCTTTGAGTAAACAATCTGCAGTCAAAGAAACTACGGAAGAAAGTCTGTCCTTACCATCCATGTTGTAGGTCGTCATTGGCAATATGAAAGTCAAAGTAAACATAAGTCCCCTGCTCATATTCATCAGTAGTGACTTTCGGCTCCTCATGCCGCTGAAACCAAGTGTTGTATTTCTTGTGGTATCTCCAAGACTGTTTCTTCAATTCTTTGGCAGCCAAATACTGTTGGTAAGTGTTCTGCATGGAACCATATCAAGGCAATCAGTTTAACTCAATTGACAGATAACTGTTACACGTGAAAAATGGACAGAGACCACACCTGCTGGTAGTAGAATGCGAAGAAAAGGGTATCAGCACCATAAGGCTCCATTCCTAGTCGTTCCCAGAAGGCTGGATTATTCACAATGGGGGCCTGTACTTGAGGATAACTAGATGGAGTTGCGGCAGGATGCTTCTGCAAGAAAAAAATGTGTTAGTAGCAGCAAATTTGCAGCCTCAAGTACATGTTGACATGAAGAAACAGAACAGAATAATCCAATTCTACATGGTAATTCCACTCCACAACATAGTTCCTTATTCTGTTACATATTCCTGAAGCATTCTGCATACCATAATAAAAATCAGAATACTATCTTAGGTGATCCTTACAGGGATATAGCTCCTCATCCTCTCGGAGTCCTTTGGCTGAGGAAGTTTGTGATATGCAGCCTCGAGCATCTGTAAATTGTATATCTGATCATGAATTGGCCCAGCAGTCACAGTTGGTCCACTGAGATTATCACCTATGGCCCCAAGATCAGTGACACTTCTACGCCCAATGACACCAAGGCTTCCAGAAGATTGCATTGATTGAAAGGGTTGTCCAGGGGATAGGTCAGCATCCCTAGGTATTTGAGTGGGCTCAACAGCAGGGGCAGATACTCCGGTCTGTTTGCACCACAGAAAAAGTTATAGCAAGAGGCCTAATATTGCTGTATGTCAGAAAATGCTTCAAGCAAAACCTATATTCTCCAAGTTGTCCAAGATAAGCACAAAATCAATCAATTAAAACTACTATCGACTTACAGGAGCATCTAGGGAGTGAGGGGATTTTAAATCCTCCTCATTCAAGGAAATCTTTGCAGCCCCAGGCCTGGAACCTGATTCAACCGTTAAATCATCCGGTATACTCTGCTCTTCCTGTTGTTCATCTACCTTCTCATGGACAGCTTCTGCATTACACATGAATGCGGTCAGGCAACCCTTGCTGCAGTGATGCTTCATAAGAAGAAGACAGTCTTATCTTAGACCCATAGACCCAAACACTTAAAGCAGCCACACACTCTTTCATCATTCTAAAGGGATTCATCACCTGACCCAACACAATTTTCAATCTGTTTTGTGCAACAAACATGAATTCCAGAGACACAGATTTGCAGCCATCCTAGATCTGGGGAAAACTGAACAGAATTTGTGGAGTAATATTCCTGTAATATTCATTAAGCAGTTCCACCACACAAAAAAAAATTCATTTTCTTAAGGGAGATAGAGTAGTAACATTAGATTACTTAATTGTCTAGAAAATAATATACCGGATTCTTTTGGAGCAGCTGACACAAGTGCTTGCTGGCTGAATTGCTGATGGACAGAACTTGGATGTTGTAAATGGCCAGCTGATCCAGTATTAAGACTTGGTGCTTGTAATCCCAGCCCAAGGGCAGATGAACTTTGAGAATTAAACTGCATTTAATGATAAACATCAGTGCATCCAAGAACAATAAATGGGTATAAAAAATAGATAGTTACTACTAGCACAGCCACAGGGAAGCCCGATTATAATGCATTATACAAGTGGACATTGTAAAATAAGCTCCAACAATGGCATGAGCTTAGGAAGGTTGACAATGTTAAATTGGTAGTACATTGATTATATTCAGATAAAAATTATACTACCAAAGAAAGAGTAGATAAAAACGCATCTTATCCACCATGTCTGAACTAAAAGAAGCAAATAATCCAAAGAGAAGGAACAAAGAAAGTACTTGCTGCAAGAGAGGATTCTTCTGCGCTCCAGAAAACTGCTTTCCTCCAGCCAATGAAGGCATGCCTAAAAGTGTACCATGACCTTGTTGCTGCACTTGCTGGAGCCGCTGTATAAATTTCTCCCTCTGATCAGGAGCTATTTCAGCCCTCCCACGCAACTGTCCCTGGAAGAAAATATAGTATTTATTGACTAGCTCAACTGGGAAGCCAGGCAAACTATAAAGAGCAACAAATCCATATGTATTTGGTCAATAAACAAAAATGGAGTGAATGCTGGAAATGTACTATAATGACAAATGAAGTTGCCTTGATGATGACAAACTACTCCAAAATGTTGGCGCAATCTAATTTATTTTATTTTATTTAATGAAAGTGCAATCTAATATTCACAATTACACCAGAGAAGCATGATGACTTGTGAGATTTTAAAGGATAAATCGCCAAGATTGATGCTTAGAAAGCTGGGAAAGTATATAAAGGACCCCATGAACATGCAAGGAAAATTTTAAAAACTATTGGGGAGACATACTGCTTCATTCTGATTGAAGGAACTTCCAGGCCTCCATTGAATCCCCGAAACCACAGGGGGCGAGAAAACTCTGCCAGAAATAGCTGCAGTATCACCACTGAAGCTGGAATCAACCAAACCAGTTCCATCAGCAGCTTTTGCAGACTGAGGCAAGATTATTGTGTTGCTTAGTGGTGATACGAGAGGCTGTGCCATGCCACCACTTCCAAGCCTGTCATCAACTCCTAAAATATTCCTTTTTGCAATATCAGAAGCAGAGGGGACTGAACCAAGGGCACCACTACCAGGTAAAGTACCAATTGAAGTAAGAGGAGCACCTGCTGATGATTGGCTTGAAAGAACACCCTTGCCCAATCCCCTAACAATTGCAGCATCAGCAAGAGAAGGAGATGGTCTATGACCTGGCAAATTTACATTATCTTCCTCTCTGGAAGAATTTGGTAGGTTTCCAGTAGATGATGGATTAGCAGCACCAGTATTTTCCAGGATACCATGAACTGAAGTGAGACCTGGAAGAGCTGTTGATGTAGTAGGTGCTCCAGATGTATTAAGAACAGGAGCATTAGACAAAATAGATGTCATGTGGTCTCCTGTGGGAGTTGAAGCAGCAGAACCAATTGCACTACCCTTTGCAGGTGGTGTTCCAGCAATTATATCAGCATTTGCATCCGGAGAACTAGTCTCTTCGGCCAGCTCCTGAACCGAAGCACTTTGCTGATGAGTGGTGGTACTTGCAGCCTTAAGAGGAAATAATCAATTAGGCCAATCAGTAAAATAGCATTGAAAGTTTTCACCATAAAATAAACTCCGGTTCCAAAGTAGATAGGCTTTGACAATCCTTGCAGAATTAATACTAATATGATTTTTTTCAAAAAAGAAAGAAAGGAACAAAGGAAGAATATCAGCAACTTGCCGTTGTCTGGGCTGCTGCACCAGCCAGTGAACTCTTTAAGCTAAGAGGTGTTGCCTGCCAAAAACAATGAATCACTCAGATCTTAAGGAAACAAAATATATATAGACACAATAAATTGTCAAAAAGAGACAAAATCTAGAAATTTATAAGCAACTAGAGCACAATCTTCCATCTGGTTCTAAGTTTCTCGACAACACTAGTTTCATATTTATGAACCCACAAGACAGCTGCTTCCAAATGTTTATGACACAAACACAAAATGACCTTGAGTATATAGATTTAATTTGATAGCCATGGACACATGAAGCGGGAAGTACCTTCAGAAGACTAGAGGGGCCCACTGCAACCAGCTCTTCAAGAGACTCCACCTTATCTATCGGTAATGAGTTGTAGAGTCCATCAACATCGACAAATTCATCAAAAGACTCCTACAAAAATAATTTCTCCCATAAGATTGTCAACAAAAGAATGTAGTAAGCATTCTGAACAACAATAACCAACAGAAATCATGCAGATTGCAGACAGCCAATGGGAAATTAGTTGCTACTATCGAAGAAATTCAATTTTAGATGAAAAGGGCATAATTCTGCTCCAGGAGAATGACTAAACAAATATCTGTAGTACCTGGGACTTTCCAGGGTGTGATTAATAAGCTAACACAAGATATGAAACATAAGATAATCCAAGAAATCAGACTGCCATGAACCTGATTCCGCTCTGCATAGTCATCCAAGAAGTCCTTGACATCATTGACCTGCTCTGGACTCAATTCATCATTATCCAGGAGCCTCAGTATTAATTCCAACTTCATTATGTGGGCTTTGTGTCGAGCAATTGATGTCTCTAGATGTATCTGCCACGAATAAATGTTTGTCAGTAGATCACTAAACAGGCCATTTCCCAAATTAAAATGAAATACTTCGACAGAATAGTCCTACCAATCTAGGGGGCCTTGTCTTTCCTTTCTTGACTGAGAGTCCCTCAATTTCAGCTTCAAAGATATCAATTTGGGTTTCCAACTCTCCAACCTGTCAAAAGTATGAAATATCACTCAGACATTCACATCAATGCAGCTCTGCAAATATATCAAAACTATCAAAATATAGAGTTTCAAAGGTATTTAACATCATTGACCCTGAAAGACACTGAAAAAATAGAACGGTTTAGTTGCATACCACATTGTTTATCCAATCCCTAGTTTCTGACTTAGCTTTCTCCTTTGGATCCTGACAAAAGAAAAAACATAAATATGTAATTCAATATGTAATGTAAAGCATCTTACACAAGAAAAGAAACAGGCCATTCCCGATTGTTTTCTTACAGTTTTCGGTTGTTGTCCAAGCCCCTCTTTGGAAAATGCTTTTGTTTTTGTTTCCTTCTCACATATCTTAAATCTCTCCATTTCACGCTCAATAAGCTTTCTTGCATCCACGAGAGCCTGCTCATAAGAGGCACTTACCTACATCAATGCATGATAAAGAAAAAACACATCAATCATCAACTCAAATCTAGTATATAGTTGTTATGCAGCATCAACGGTTAGAAAATCAAACACAAAATCCAGGGAATGGATAATGACAAGAATCTTGGGTGGCCAGTGTATTAGTAGCTTGAACATTAGTAGTGATAATAGGCAGTAGAAAAGAAAGCTTCAACGTTTAAGAAATAATGCTCATTTTCAGAAATTATACTCAGATTTGAGATGGGCAAAAATAGCCCCTTTACATGGGACAGATCTCAACCGAGTCAAAAAACTTGGATTTCATCGGTCACCGTGTTATATGAAAAATTCAGGCACATTAGAGAAGGTGCATTTTTGCCTTCAGGTTTTCTTTAGAAGCGATGCCCTGATATCATGGTAGACAAGAGTCGAGTGAAACATTTTAGCTCAGGAAAATCACGATGGAGTTGTGTTTCACAGAAATGGACTAAAAAATGTAACTCTTTTCAATGAGAATACTCAGAATGGTAGAAAAGAGAACATAGGGACAGTTTGGACCAAAAATTTCACAGCATTTTCTAATTTGAGATGCAGGGTACTCATCAGTATCACAATTTTCATGTTGATGTCACTGGAAGAAGCCAAGAGAAGCAGAAGTAAACTAAAGAGGGGAAATGAGAGACCTTCTTGTCCTTAATTTCACTTGACTGAATCCATGTCTTAATCTGGTCCCTGTACCTCTGCAGCTTCTTAATCTCCTTCTTCAAGTCGGCTTCAAACTTCTCCTTCTGGTTCGCATTATCGGTGTCATGAACCTGCAGCAGCGCACGGAACATCAGAACACCAAGATAATGAGCCTGTGATCCATAGAATTCACCAGCTATCAGCTCAAAATGAGACCTTGTTCCAGATGCTGTCAAAGACGTCGACACCCTCCTGGACCTTCTTCAGCACCCTATCGATCTCTCCTTGGAGCTTCCGGCTCGCTCCCATTGCGAAGTTGAGTCAGTTTGGGAGGAAAATCAGATCAACAGTTTTATCAACAGGCGCAGGAGTGATCCTGAAATTATGATTTCTTCACCGCTCGTCACGTCGCCGTTGAAACGATGCCGATTGATTCTTAAAGCAGAGATCCTGCGATTTCGCTTTTGCAGAGAGACGACACTGAGAGAGAGAGAGAGAGAGAGAGATTTATGTTGAAGATGGGAGAAGATGACGGACGAGTGTGCCAAGTAATGGGCCTCGAGTCTCGTAAATGGGCTCTAGGCCCATTACGGACGGCCTTTGGGCTCTTAGAGTTACTCATGGGCCTGAGGTCTTGTAGCATTTTCTCCATCAAGCTTCTGATTTTTTTTTTTTTGTACGCATACTGATACAGCAGTATATTTCTTAATAGATGATCCTTTACTCCCGCATAATTTGAGCTTGAATTCAGGCTCGATTGCATTGGCAGCATGAGGAACCTTATGGAAACTTGTCATGCAACTTGACCTCAACTCTCTCCCGAAATGTCGCTGGGCTCACTGATATGATTTATAATTGGATAATGAGAATTGAGGAGAAGCGTACAGATGAACATGGAAAAGTACTCTTTGATAACAACAAAACCAGAGAACTCGGGAACTTCTGTGTTGTCCTCATATGATAAATCTTTAAGATCCATCAGGGTAAATTCAGTTGGCTGGTTCGGTTGATATATTCTCAATTTCCCTGAACTAACAGGCTACAGGTCTCTATCATGCAGGCAGGAACTAAAAATCGAAGAACTATCCTTCTTCTCCTGACCACTATGACGTTGCTAGCACTTAGATCAATGATCCTGACTACCATGATGTTGCTAGTACTTGATCGATGATAGTTGTTCTCAGCTCCAGCTTAAGCCATTCAGATCGAACTGTTTGCAGCCTGTGACAGCCTCATTCTCTCGGTGGGCATTCAGGTCCAGCTTTTTGCCGAAGTAATGCATTCCATTATTCTCCATTTGGTTAAGAAAATCCCCCTTCCCTTGTCTTTTCTTTCCTTCATCCCTTGTTTAAGCCCAATGCCAATGGATAAATTGCTGTTATTGAAATTTGAAGCTGATTGCCCAATGATGGAGAATGTTCTCCTTTCAGCCGTTTAATTTGAGTTTGGGGAGAGACACCACGTTACTCTTCGAGTCTGCTGAGCTCCACTTGAGCTCAATCTGCTCCATCACGGGGTCGACCTTTTGGGATCCTTCGCAGGATGTTAAGCAGCTGTCCACTGAACAGTCGTTCGGCTGATTCATCTGTGGGCACCAGTCGTGACGTTCCATCAAGGCTGGGAATGTAGAGTTTAGGGTCTGAGTGGAGACTTTTGAGATAACTTCACGAAGTTGGACCCTGGCAGCCTCAAGGCCACCCACCGAGCCCAAGTTCTGTCTCCCCAAAGTCTCCTGGGCTTTCTCGAGAACTGCTTGGAGATACTTGCCCTGTGCTTCCATTCAGAGCTTTAGGTGCCGGTACCTACGAAAAGAATCTCAGTTCGTCACTTACATTATATAGATCAGAAGAACAGCAAGTAAAAAGCTTGTTTAATGTTGTTGCTCCGTTGGATGAACATTTCTTTTCTTTTTTCCAGCAGCTACTGTCTGGAAGAATTTCTCTCAGTTAATCAGAAAAGCTCGAGAAAACAGCGCACCTCTAGCTGCTTGTGTAGCGGCTTCTGCACTTCGATCTGCATCTTGAGGGCATCACTGAAATGTAAACTTCTGCAAGTGTGAACTTTTCACCCTGATTTTGACCATGAAAATGATGGTTTTGTAATCAATAATGATTTTACATGGGAAGTATTTGACAGTGTTCAACTTATTCACTTGAGGGCCAATGCTCAAATTGCTCAAGCAAGTTCCATTTTGTTCTGGCATTTTATCTGCTCCGACAAGAGGAAGTGCACCCTCATTAAGATGAAAACGCATCAATTGCATGCTAAAATTGTCTGTTGGTAGAATAATCACGTCGAACTTTCATTTACCTGTTCTGTTGGTTGAACTGTTTGCTTGCCCATTCTGGTTCTTGCTAAGCCTGTACGTACCTCTGCCATGGAAAATCTGATAGTTAATATATGAATCTACATATACAATCACTAGTCCGAAAATCCCGAGCTTAGGGACTGAAAAACAAAACAGTGCATTCCCAAATAGTATACCTGAAGGTGGCTCTTCAGGTGGTAAACAGTCAGTCCTGGAATGCCCATTAGCTTCATGACCCTTTTTTGGGTAGCTTCTGCAACACAGGGAGATGACGTAGACATCAGCTAATGCCGGCGAACGTATTTCACAGGCAACTCTAGAACTTTCACGTCATTTTCCTTGGAAACTTACTGTCTGCACCTCCGAGCCGATTGACCACTTCCACGAACCTCTCGTGAAGGTCCAGTGTCCATTTTAGCCTGAGCTTACCGTCTGCAAAGAGGACAAGGCCTGAATCACCTGGCCCATTTCCGCCTTGTGGAAACAGATGCCTGTCAGAGCTCGGGATCAACAATCTTGAAGACGGGCTGACGTTCTTCACCGAGTTGTGATGGCACATCTTGTATCAATATTACAAAAATAACTTGTTTGACATTAACTCTCACCCGATTTACTAAAACTTGGAACCAGATAGCCTCGTCAAAATGAGCTCTGAGTGTTACTGAAGCCTGGAATTGAGCTTAGCTAGCTAATATATGTGCTCCTCTTTGCCGAGCTATGTCAAGTTCCAGAGTCCTGATATGTGAACCCTAATTCAACTTCCTAGAAATGCTGTCCGGGAACTGTCTTAGTCCTCACTAAACAGAAGGGCAAATGTAGTCAGTTTTATAAGGCTTGACAGACCGCAGCTGGCAAGAATTTTGATGAATAAGAATCTTATGTAAGGGCGGACCCGATCCAACATTCACAGCGACATGAAAAGAGATATTGTCTCACATGTATCAGTTTAGTTTCTGATCAAAATACTTCTCTGTTGGTTCATAAATGTCGGTATGGCACAAACTCCTGGTGACCCGTGTGTTTAAAGAAAAATATGACAACTCAAGAGACATATGAATTGTTTTCCGGTTCCCATGGTGAAAGTGTATCGGGGGATAATATCTGTGCATTATCAGGATCTATTGAGGAATAAGTACCCATATTAAGTGGCTGCAGTGAGACCTGCTAACTCACCATTAGAAACCACTGAGGAGGATGAAGAACGAGGGCATTGTCAAGCAAAATAAAATAACTCATGTGCCATTCTGAGTTCATGGGCATGTAATTCCGTTCCCTAATCTGGTGATATATGTTGTTGCATTGGTTTGGCTCTCTGATTATGAGCCCTTTGCCCGAAGAATATCAATCTATATATTCTGATACTCCGAAGATATTCGTGCAGTTTTGGAAGAATCCAAGAAGTGACAGACTTTTCGTAAAGCTTTAGAGGCAGAGAGTTTCTCATTGGTTCCCTGCAAGTTTGAAACCCAAAATTGCAGCCGCACCTTGAGCTCTGTGTCATCTCTTGTTGATTATCCTCGGTGTTGAATACTACTTACATGATGGTGCTTGGAAAATTTAACCGAACACGTACCAACAGAAATAATTAGAGGAGGATAAATTTGCAGCAGGTATGCAAGGTCAGTCCCTGGCGACTGTGCTGTGATAATTGCATTACTTATACGTCAAGTAACATGAAAGGAGGGGCTCGGTCGTGTGTAACACCCGAGATATGAGAATTATAAGCTCGTAAAGGATGGTTTATCAGGTCAGAGGGAGAGCAATCAGTTAAAATTGTACCAGGGGGGGCCTTTCTGGTCGTCGGAAACTCAGGACGAACAGGAAAATCCTACTTCCATTTCATGTTTCTGGTCAGAAACACCAGTTTGTCTGTCTCCTATCGAAGGTACAAGTTCTTTTCTTGTTGCTGTAATGCACTCACTATTGAACTCTCTCTCCACTCACTGATCTAAACGTGCACGAAGAACGGGGGAAAGCTTGGCACTTCAGACACATCATTAATTAGCCAGTCATTTTCCCGGGCTTTGGACCAGAAAATGTGCTAGTTTCCTTGGGAGACTTGGATCTTCACTTATATGATAATTACAGCACTTTTCCTTTGTGATACATGCTAAGCAGTTCCAGCACCTTAATGTTGAAGAATTCTGATAACTTGCCGCTTGTTATAAGCTAACGGATAGACTCGAGACTTGAAACTCCCTTGAATAAATTGAAACTTCTGTGGCTGCGATATCTGTCTCTAAATCTTTCACATCCCTTATCCCCGTAAAATAATGTTATTCTCAACTTCACACAGAGCATGGACCTGTCTGATATCGCCAGTTCTTCCAAGTAGTTCCACAACCTTTTTGTGGGGTTTTATAATTGATTTTAAAAATGGAGATGAGAGCAGGATACAGAAGGTGAAACATCAAAGTGAAACTGGGAATCAATCACGAGTGACACTGCAACATCTGCAAATTCGGGCACAAGTCACATGGGGGCACCAGCCCATTTCCATCTCTGCCGAGTGTCTGATAAAATTCATGCAGCACAGGATCGAATTCCTGTGTCCCTCTTTGACCCCTAACTGCATCGTCCGAAACAGAAAGCGAGAAATGGCCATGGGATGCTATTCCCTCGTGGGAAGAGTTAGTTGTACGGATTCCACTGGAATTGGAATTTGAGGATCTTAACTCGAACCAAAGGGAATGAGTCATGTTCTCGAGTCAAGAATTTCTTGTTATTCTTCTTCTTGCAAGGCCACAGAAAATGGGTTCCCTGCAGCACAACCTGTTTTGCTCTCTTTAAGCAATGATAGATAATAGTTCAGGTGCCCCCTCATTGCCTACGATTACAGACAGAATCATGTCCTTACAGTCAGGTACATATCCAGAGAGATTTGGAAGGCTATGTATTGTATGCAAGAGCCCAGCCCCATACGTAGCGGGCCTCTTTCCTCCCTGTCTTCTGAAGACTCAGCTTCGTCTCTGACGCGCCGTGTGTCTGAAAGCTCTGAGTGACGGTGGTTCTGGTCGTTACATTCCCCACCCACCTCTGCAGCACAGATCCTAAAAGAATCTTCAGAAGATTCCCCTCCATCAATCTTCTTCCTCGGTTCCTCAGGACTCTATGCCACCATCCTTCCGACTGCTGCGGTTGTTGGGGCTCGTTCATATGACTGAGACCCCATGTATGACCTAAAAGGACAAATTCTGTCCATAAAAAGTTCTAATTTTTCAAGAATTTCATCCCTTTTAATCGGGTATATATATAATTCTTTTGTACTGCTTAATACACTATTCGTTACCAAGAAGATTAGTAAGCATTTGACTAATTTGAACATGAGGTAAAGTAAAGCAAGAACGTTATCGGTTAGGTAGAGTGGAGGATTTCCAATGTCAGCAGATTGAAATCGTCCCAATAAATAATCCTTGAATGCGAAAGCTCAACCTTATTATTTTATGTTCTCTCCCATCTTAAAAGATAACACTGCCCCGTCAAATCCAGCACGAATTTGTACGGAGACAGCAGTAGATCACCGCGATAATTAACAGTCAAAACTGCTGACGCACCACATTAATAGCAGGGCAATGAGGTTGCCAATTGCTACCGCACAGATTGTACTTCAGCCATTCACAATCAAGTCACGAACATCCAATTTATTTTATTCCAATTATCTGCACCAGAGAAAATATCAGATGGGGTTAAACCATGGTGTTGATACAGCAACGAATTGATTATATTATATGATCAAGAGCTCGGGCGTCACATTGAACTGTATAATAGCAATCATTGATTTGCCACCCCCAAAATTCAATAATCAGAAACCCGACTAACGGTGTTGATTTGTCATGAGAGCACCAAATATCGAGGACGATGTTCAGGTCTCGATGATTCTGGTTAATATTGAGATATACATGTACGGGCCCGGCCCCGTTCAGGCCACTCCATCGTGCAGCTTGGACCAAAGGTTCTTGATCTTGGCCCCCAATTACTGTTCCATCTGATTCGTGTAACTGCGTGCATGATATCTTGGGCGGCAAGGGGAAAGTGATGTTAGAAAGGAAGGCAAGGGATGATGCAAAGATGACGTAAGGCTTACACAAGCAAGAAATAAAACTAAGCTACATTCCTTTTTCGGTTACAAATCGAGAAGAAAAATAAAAAGATGTATGGAGTCTCACGAATAAGAATCGAATATATTATCTGTAAATCTCGTACCGATTATGATATCTGTGTCCCAAATATAGTGCTCCAAAGCACATGGTATATGATTGGAAGGGTAAGATGGATAGAGTGGCGGCTCCCGAGTGGGTGGTGGCCCCATACTTTCATGCAACAAATCAGGTTCTCAGTTCTCAGACTGAATCAAAACGGGGGAATACTTCCCTGGGAAAAGTCGAGAAGGATGATTTTTTTCCACTTACTTTGCATTAATAATCATCGTCCTGTGCAGATGGATCGAATCAGAGAAGAGTGAAGAAGACCATCAAGCAAGACAAAGCGTGTTCAGTGGAATGCTCTCACCCTCATGACTTCAATATTAGCGTGACTCCCCGTGCCCTCTCAACTATTTCACGCATTTTTCTGTCATCTCTTCTGGGTACCAAGAATAAGATCATGTATAGCACAAGCAGCAGCTTAACTCTCCTGCAAATCTGAAATAAACAGATCAAGAGCTTCGCTTTGAAAAAGATGGAAGACACAATGGCTTCATCAGCAGAAAGCTGCTGCATCGTCGGTTCAAAATGTTTAGCTCCCGCCGGTCCACCTATAAACGGTTGGAGTTGGATTTCAGCGTGATGCGTGTCGACATTAACTGTGAAATTCATGAAATTTTTGGTGTCCCATATTCAACTGCTTCCTGATGCCGCTTGAGTGAATTATTCGGACTAATAAGTTCTGTGGGCCTGCAGGTTTCCTGAACTTCGACACGTCGACACAGTAAAACCTCCATATTGCTTAGGCGGCTGGTTTCTCCTGTGCTTAACTTAAGCTCTGATTTGAACTCTACATAGTGCAACTTCTGATACATGGACAATCTTCTTTGATAGAGTTTACGAGGGTGGTGGTGGTGGATCCCAGATTCTGTTCCTGGAGATACATAGTAATATAAATTACAGAATTATACACGTACATGCATATTAGAATTTCCTTTTATGTCTTTGTTAGTTTGGGTGACACCAGAAAGCAAGGTTGACCATGGCGGCCGCTTTCAATCACTGGATATGTATGTTCACTTTGTTCATGTGAAATTGGAGGAGAATGGGTTGCGTTGCCGCTATCTGATCAATCATGAGCCCGCAATTATTTAGCTCAAGGACACCGAAAAAGGCAGCTAAAAAGGAACAGATTCGATACACAATCAAGATGATTTCGTTGTGAAAATCTAACCGGATGTTACATATGAAGTATTAGGTATCGGGACTCCATCATGAGGATGAATGACGTATGCATTACAAAAATATAAATCCAATCAACCAATTCATATATGATCACTAATTAACCTGTAAGTGCATAAGGCCAAGCTATCAGACGTATCTAGAGAGTCGGCAACCAGTCTTCTTCAGTAGTCCCATGAAAAATCAAGTATATCCGATGAATTGATGGGCCCAACAAATGATCCGTTGATTAGATCGTCGAGCAGCCCGTTGCTTGTGACTTCTTGCTTCGAACCTGCTGCAGATGAAGTGACCTCGGGGTTCATGTCGGTACTGAGCCCGGTCTCCTGTGAGCGGCCACTTGCTATCGACTGAGACAAGTGCGGCTCTACCTTGCATTGCAGCAGACCTGGTCTTATAACTGTCTCCAGTTGGTTCATGCAAGAGGGATTAATCGGAGACACGCGAACTGGAAAGAAGTTTGGATTTTGTACTTGGTTATATGGCATGGTGAAGTTTGACTTCGGCATCAGGGAATGACTAGAACTTGGGTACTTGTTTACCAAGAGATTATGGGATCGGTTTGACGGGACGTTGTAATAGGGGAAGTTTGCATCTGCAGATTTTGATATCGAACTACTATGAGCTGTTCCCTTGACATCGTTGTTCTCAGCATCTGTAAAGCTGGAACTTGGTCCTGATGAGTAAGCTGGGTCCACGAGCGGGGGAAGAGAACCGCCGGACAGATCATCATCCACGGATGAATTGATCCTCAGCGATCTCGGACTCATTGGTTTCTTCAACCCTGTGCTTTTGTGGAATATCCTGCATACAGCCCACTCGTCCTGCAAACGGAATATCCGCAAAACTTCCATTTTAGATTTTCTTGCTCCATAAGGCATACCCAAAAAAAAACCTGAAACCCAACAAGGAAGCGTTCAACGAGAAGAGTCAAAACAGCTTCCAACCAGACTCACGGATTGGGTACATATTCTAGTCCTTAATGAGATTTGACTTTTATGTTATGTAGAACTATATTCTTATTCTTAGATATTAAGATTCGTATTGACAGCTCACATTCAACATAATCCTTCTCATCAATCCAGCCCTGCGGGCGGCAAGAAGAGAACATCGAAAGAAGAAAGTTGATCAAGTACCTTTGCAACTCTCGGGAGATTACGGTAAGAGAATTCCCCCTCTAGCCTGTACTCGTGCATGACCCAGTTGGTCTTCTCTCCCTTCGGGGCCCTCCCCCGATAAAAGACAAGGGTCTTCTTCATCCCTACAAGGCAGTTCTTCCCTCGGTATATCTCCTTGTCCTTTCCGGTGGCCTTCCAGTATCCCGAGTCAGTGGCCCTGTTGGTCCTCATGCCTGTGGGGTACTTCCTGTCTTTCTGGCAGAAGAAGTACCATTCCTTCTCCCCCATCTTGGCTCTTTCTGCAAGAAAATCGCCCAAAACTCGAATATGAATAAAATCTTGTAATAAGAACAAAGAGGGGAAAAGAGAATGTGAACATATTAGATGGAGGACTTACCGGGCAAGTCCCAAGGTTCACACTTGTTCAAATCGACCTCTCCAATGGCACCCGCACTGAACCTGCTGTTTAGGGCCTTCTCGGTGAGGTAGTGAGTGATGATCTCTTCATCCGTCGGGTGGAACCGAAAGCCTGGAGGCAAGTGGATGATCTCCGGATCTCCTCTGCTCATTGACAGGGATTCTTCCATGGCTACAAACGCTGCTCTATGCAATCGAGCAGATTATTAAACCCAGTATCCTCTCGATTCCAGAAAATAAAGGAATCCAATAGACAAAGAAAATCACAGAGAGCCCGCAGAGAGCTGGTGGAGGGGGAAGAACCGAGGAAAGAGCAGTTAAGAAAGTAGGCAAGAGGAAGAAAATGGAGCTTAAATAGAGGATTTGTTCTTCTCTTATTGTTCCTGATGAAGAGCCGTTGGCTTCAAGGAACTTGTCCAATAAGACTTTCATTAAAAACCAAAAAAAAAAAGAGACCTATTTTCCTCAGTTGTTCAGAATATTTTATAGTTCTGCCCTGCGTGGCTTCAGAGCTATCTAACCAGTTGAAAACGAGGCATGGTGCACACGATGGAAATAGTAGAAATGCTTTGACACATTCTTCAAATCCTTTTTCACATCAAAACAGCTCAGATCCCAGATCGAGTTCGTACCACAATACCCCTGTTCATTATGGCATGTAGTCGAGGTGCTGTGGATCATTTGCCTCTTACCAGATCCATTCTACTCCTCCGTGGAGGATTTCATCGCATGTTCCGTTTATCATAGTAAATATCCATGTGGAGTCTCTGTTCAAAGCTTCCGATGAAGCTTCCCCAACCTTAAAAGTGATACTATCTTCATGGAAAGGGTCAAACTTCACGAGATAGACCGCCCAGCTAATCTACTTCTGAGCTCACTCGGCTCGGCTAGGCTGCAAAGAGTTGGCTTCTGTGGGGGCCAGCGGAGACTAAACGTCGGCCAAACTCACCCAATAGAATCTTTAATATTTTTCTTCTCTCCATAATTTTAAAATTCAATTAATGATGATATATATATCATTAAAATAATATTGTATTTGACCTGTTCAATGAAGTTTTTATCTCTTATATCAATAGTATTTGATGCCTCATATTTAAACTACCATTTATTATTAATTTACTAACGATTAGCCCCTCGAAGATGACCTCTTTAATGAAGTTATCTTGCTTTTTGCATGATTTATTTGGGCATCACAATGTGAATTCTTAAAAAATGAATAATAGCTTAATCAAATTGGATCCTATTAGACGAGCCGAGCCAAGCCAGCCAGCCGGCCATGCCACCCATGAGCATGACATTCGCACCAACGCGGTGACAGCGACGGTATCAAATCTAAATAAATAGGAAAAAAAAAAAGGGCGGCCACAGACTTTCCGGCGCCGACCCCGTAAAACGAGCCACCTTTAACGGCGGTCCTATGTTCCAATCCAACTCCCTCCTCCTCCTCCTCCTCCTCCTCCTCCTTTTACTTTTGACATTCAATTTAACTCCTCCTGAGCATAATCATCCCAAAAGTCCACTCTTTCAACGCATCGACACATTTAAATAAACCCATGTGCACAGTATCAATACTAAAGTATCGTATGATATATGCGCCCGGTCTTTAATTAGTTCGTTCGAGTATGTGGCTACACATGGATTCATGGCGGCCCACGGACTCGATTGAATTGGTTGTTAGAGTCAAGAGAATAATCTTCTCATTGGAATAATAATAATAAAAGGGATGAAGTAATAAAAGATGCTATTAGCTAATTGAGTCGATCCTTAAACTCATATATTAATATCTTAATGTGTTTTTTTGGGACCCACCAACCGGATCCCCACCACGTGTGAACATTCTCCGGGCTAGAAATGCTGAGGTGGACCGGATCGAATGTTATGTTGTCCGAAATTTCTAACATGTTACTCATTTGTAAAGTACTCGGTAATATTGACCTAATATATATATATATATATTATATAATAAAGAGGTAATTATATTATATGAAGACTAAGTCCATTTGACTGAGGTTAAACTCTATCATGGCCTGAATTCCAATTAAGAATATCATGTTGCCGTGTATGGACCTTCACAATGGCCAACCCGCTCAGTGTACTTATGGAATAATATTCTTCGAGAATAATTGTTATCTGTGTATCCATGTCTCATATGGTACGGTGGCTCGGTCTCCTTCACTGTTTTTCTTTTGGTCTGATCTTTTTTAATGTAAAGTTGGAATATCGGATTAATTAAGTATCTCTTCGAAGTAATTAGTTTGAATAAGTATTATAGGGCACGCAGTTGAATAGCCAATTGACCGTACGATTTGATATTCTAAATTTTTAATAGAGGGGCAGTTAAGTCTTCCCATATAATAGAGGCTATAAATATATATATATACATGTATGTAACCATACCGTGTGGGGCTATCAAATTATGTTAGCGGGAGATTGAGCTATGAGACTTAAATAATATGGTATAAGATTTTATGTAATAATATTATTTTTAATTTAATAATTAAAAGATGATAAATTTAATTTTTATTATAAGATTTTATGTGCCCTTAGACATATGTGCCGGATACCGAAATGAGTTTTGCCACTCGGGAGGTGTCGTTTTGGTGCCTGTGGGGTGGAACTTCTGGCCGGCGTAGGTGTTGCCCCATTCGGTGCCTCTTGGGCCGACGGACCTCATCTACGGTCAGAAAAGTGGGGTGGGGAAATAATACGAGGAGAAAGTGTCGATGCCAAACTTCCCCGCCCTTGACTTTTGCACGAAGAAAGTGCGAAGAAATTGCGACCACACACGTACATGCACAAAGGCTGACGACACTCTCTGCTAAATCGCCATGTCCTGTCCAGGTTGGCAGCTACGTTTCTTGGACCGGAGCGGAGATCCGGCTACGATCTCCGGAAACTCTGTCCGTGCGGGCCGGCAATCTCGAAACGGACCACGGTACATGTTTTTCACGGTGGCCAATCGCCGAGGAGATGTGGGGGTAGAGAGCACGTTAATCCTTATTTTCTTCGAGGAAAAAAAAAAAACCGTGCGCGCTGGTCCGATGATCAATATCGGAATCACGGAGATAAAAATGCTACCGACTGAGCTGACATCTTCACACGGATCATATCCCCTGGAACGATGACGTGTGACATCGTCCAGATAATATATATATATCATGAACCCCACACTTGATTGATAATATTAAGGATCAAGTCGGGACTGGCCTTCAGAAGCGCATCACAATCATTGATAATCTCAGCTGCCTTGTCTTTATGAGTGGTGGGGCTCCCTCCCGGATCCGTTCAATCTCAATGTCCTAAATATATATTGATTATATGTATAATATACACACACATATATATATATATAGGAGATTATTATTTATAGATTAATGGTGGGTTTTAAGTTAATATAATACACTTTTCGATATATTAATCGGCCATTACAAAAAAAATTGATGGTATAAAATTTATTTAAAAAAAAACTAACCACCACGATCGAATTCATCATCTGTTCATGTCACTCTAACGATACCACAGTCTGAGATGATAATTTCGGTGTTTGACTCTTATAGTCACTGTTTCAAGATAAGGAAACAGCAGCGGGTGCAGCCGGCGGGGGGGTGGGGTGGGGCGGGGCAGATTTGAATTTGTGGGCTACATGTGTAATAATCTGTATGAAAAGTTCCCATGTCACGCCCTGAAAGAGACGGCAATTTCCGGCCTGATCTTATCAATAATACAGACATCTAACAGTATCTGCTAATGATGATAATTATTTATTATTGGATATCTTGGATTGATTAATTTTCGGCCAAAGGGCTCGCTATGTCTGACTTTTCCCCGGTTGTTATCGAACAGTTTAACATATATTCATCGATATGATGTCAGTCTGTTAAGAGACTGGGTTATAGTACTGATGGTGAATATCTTCAACTTGTGAGATTTAAACCGTGTGGATGTGTCGGGTCCATAAGTTATTGTTACGTGGCACAGTCGTTGAGCCTGTCCTGAGCGGTCACCATACATGTTAGTTACATGAGCGAGCTCGCGTTACCGGAGGCGCGGGGCAAAAAACGTTCGAGACCGAGATACCGACGCTATGGTATCGATTCACCAATGTCACGAACGGCCCGATCATGTGAATAGGCCCATACCTGTTGGGCTGGGCTAAAAATGGATTATTATTATTATTGCTACTACTAGTAATACGGGCGAGCTGAAGCTAAGACAGCTCTGTCGGCTTGAAGACGAGGAGCTTTCCACGGCTCTGCACTGTTCATAGTGGCCATTGAAGGACATTGCTTTGCACCCAAAGATCGATCAGCAGAGAGATAAGTGACAGGGAAACCATAAAAGGAGAGATACCGAAGGGCTACCTACACTTTAACCATTGCACACATGATCTTGAAGGAACAAGAAGAAGGGCCTACATAACATGCACCGGCACCACTGCCTCCCGTTCGAAGCCTTTTCTTTACCCACCCATTTTCGTGTTCCTTTTCGCCAGGCCAGCCCTCTCTCTCTCTCTCTCTCTCTCTCTAACATAATTCCATTTTAAATTCTTGAATACAAAAGTGCCCCCCAATCATGAATACAGATTTGCCCCCCAATCATCAGTACAGACAGATTATCGGAGTACTAGAAAGAACCAGTAGACGGCCTCAGAGGCTCCACGAAATCTAAGGTTTCAGCTTTTCCTCGCTAAGAATACTTCCAAAAGGAAAGCTATCACCGGATCTCGTTCTCAGTCTAACACTCATTCTCCCTCTCTGTTCTGACCCCACTTCGAACTCAGCTCCTGTAAGCTCGACCTTGAGATCTAGTTGCATGAGGGTTTTCTGGCCGGAGTTTTAGTTCTGCTTGGTTCTTGACGTTCCTGGGTTTGCTTGTTGGGGTTTTTGTTGAATGTGATATTTCTTTTGTGGGCTTGAGTGTCGTGATTGGGAAGATCTGAGGCTTGATGAAGCTTAGGGGGCTCGGTTGCTGGATTTGTAGTGGTTTTGGATGACTGTTATTGAGGGTGTTCGTGGAGACTCTGGAACCTTGGGGGTGGACCGGATGGGTGGGGTCTGATAGCGTGTCCTACACTGTGGGGTTCAATTGTGTGTTACATGTGTTCAGATAGGGAAGGGAGGGGGACTCTGTTACTGTTTATCGTCTTTTGGGGTAATTGTGGTAGAGGTGGCAATTCCTTTTAGCTGTGAGAGAAGCAAAAGGTTCATTTTGAAGAATGAGACTCTCTTCGCCTGGGTTGAACCATGAGCCTCAAGAAGGTAAAGCTCTTTGTTTCTCAGTAATCACTGTACTATTTTGTCAGTGGCCCTGTCTGGGGTTACGGTGTTTGACCATGCCTTGGCATGTTTTTCATTTCTATCTCTAGTGGAAGTGTGTGGTTAACTGTTAAGCATGTTCTTAAGTGGTTTTTCAAATAAGAATTTTATGCTGCCCTTGTGAGCGGATACTTGCACTGCATGGACACTTGCTTGAAGGTACCAGAACTGTGAATTAGAGAAAAGACATAAGAAGGTGAATACCTTCAGCATCTTTGGACGGGTTAATTCAATGTATTTGCACTTCATGCTAAAAATTTATCTTCTCAGGGTTGTGAAATTACGTGCCTTAAGGAAACATATTATAAGTTCTTGATCATTGTTTGCCAGAAGCTACTTACTCTTCATGCTTAGTGGTCCATTTGAACTTGTGGATGTAGAGATGCTTTGCTAATCTTGTCTAGATGCAAATGATGATTATCTTACCCAAGTTTTATTTTGTTGGGCTTACATGGATAGCTACTTTAGGGGAGAAGAAATTCTTGAATTCAGAGCTGTGGCATGCATGTGCAGGCCCTCTCGTTTCACTGCCTTCTGTTGGAGCCCGAGTAGTATACTTCCCACAAGGACACAGTGAGCAGGTTGATAGAAAATTTTTGTCCACTCCAACTATTAGAGAGTTGATAATTTTCTCATAGTGCCATGATAGAAAATTTACTTATAGGAAGCAGATCGTTTGTGCCCTAAATTTGACAGCTCTTGCTGCTTCATTTTTTATTTTGGAAAAGAAAAGTGTATTTCATTCAAAACCGAAATATGTACAATGCTTCATTATATGGCACATATACCTCAAATGCCTCTTCGTGTTTCTCTTAGTTTTCTTTAAATTTTCATGAACTTGCATTTTTATTGGGAAAATTTTCAAAATTTACATGAGATCATTGCACTAGCTATTTATGATACTGATGCAGCGTGTTAGGTCATTCTTGAACTGGACATGTCACACTAGCTGCGTCAGCCAAAGAATTTGAAGTTATTGCAGCGAGCAGAATGAATTTATAGATTAAATTGTATTGAAAGATCTTCTCAAGCTCATATTTCAGAATCTTTCTTGTTCAGCTGGTCACTGATGTAGCATCCAATCATTCTTCTTTTTGCCAGGTGGCTGCTTCAACCAACAAGGAAGTGGATTGTCACATTCCCAATTATCCCAACTTACCCCCACAGCTTATCTGTCAGCTTCATAATGTTACAATGCATGTATGTCATAGGAATTTGTAGTTTTGTTTGAGATATCTTTCTAGCTTCGATATTCTTGATGAAACTTATGCGCAGTTTCTTGTGAACGATATCAGGCAGATGTGGAGACAGATGAAGTTTATGCACAGATGACCTTGCAGCCACTGAGTCCGGTATTCTCTACTTGATCTTTTCTGTTGTCTTGTAATGGGATTTGTTAAAATCGTTGTCTTTCTCATGGAAGGTTTTATTCTCCCCTTGTTTCCTTAGCAAGAGCAAAAGGAAGTGTGTCTACTGCCTTCAGATTTGGGTACCGCAAATAAACAGCCAACCAACTACTTCTGCAAAACTTTGACTGCAAGTGATACCAGTACTCATGGAGGATTCTCCGTTCCACGCCGGGCAGCTGAAAAAGTCTTTCCTCCTCTTGTATGCCTCTAATCTATCTCAATTAGTTTATTTGATTCTTCTAATTTTGAAATTCTTAGTAAAAATAAATGTTATGTTGATCTATTTGTTTGCTGTGGTTCAGGATTACTCGCAGCAGCCTCCTGTGCAGGAATTAATTGCAAGGGATCTTCATGATAATGAATGGAAGTTCAGGCATATCTTCCGAGGTAGAATAATCTGTTTCCCAGAATGATTGGGCATCCGAGTTTTCCTTATTTTCATCGTACTGATATTGCCATGAGTTCTGAAGACCGCTTGGTCTGCATGTATCACTATATGCTTTATGCTACCTTATTGTATTCTGTTTTGGGAGAATTTCAACTTTTTGTGGATAATTATGTCTTCCATCTTATCCTTCATCTTTATTATGCATGTTGACTCAAAAGCTGTTTCCTTTGGGCATTACGTGTTTTAAGTTGACTTGAAAAGGAGAGAAAATTTCCTTTTTGGCTGTAAGGAGAGAAAAGTTCCTTGAGCCTGAAGGACTGGGAAAACGATGAATTTTGTTTATGCCAACTCAAGAAGTGTCAATAATATTTCTTAATTGGTATAAATCAACCAAGTTCCTATGTTTCCTGAAATGGATAGCAAATTCTCTATGATGAATATTTGTATATGAATATGCAGGTCAGCCCAAAAGGCATCTACTCACAACTGGTTGGAGCGTGTTTGTGAGTGCAAAGAAACTGGTGGCGGGTGATTCCATCCTTTTTATATGGTATAAATATTGATTCTTCTCTCATTGACAGATTTTTCTCTGAAAGTATCCATGTTTAGTTTGAAGGGTTGGAAACATAAGGGGTTGGAGAAACCCTAAAAAATTGAAGACAGTGACGCGATTTCGATCCTTTTGAATGAAAAGTGGTCAAATTATCTGATCTTCTTCTTAAAACCTTACATCAGGAATGAGAATAACCAATTGCTTCTGGGAATTCGAAGAGCGAGCCGTTCACAGACTGTCATGCCTTCATCAGTTTTATCGAGTGACAGTATGCATATTGGTATTCTTGCAGCAGCAGCTCATGCAGCTGCTACCAACAGTCGCTTTACCATCTTTTACAAGCCAAGGTGCAGGATGAGCTAGTAGCAAATTTCATTTGGAATAATGTAATGCCTGTTATTTATGGACGATTCTCCATTGCAGGGCTAGCCCATCAGAATTTGTAATTCCTCTAGGGAAGTATGTTAAGGCTGTCCACCATATGCGGGTATCTGTGGGTATGCGATTTAGGATGCTTTTTGAGACAGAGGAGTCGAGTGTTCGGCGGTACTTGTTACTTATGTTCTTGATTTCCTCACTAATCTCTGTTGTTATGCTTTCTTATTTTAAACGTGATTGACTTTTTAAACTAGCTATTGTTAAGACACATGCATGAATAATCAGCTTAGACCAATGCCTGATACTTCTGATGGAGGCTTGATACTTGCATCAGGGTTGCTTACTGAATTTCAAGATTATTGTGGTAGTTTTTATAATATAACTGATGGGAGCCTTGGCAGTAAAATGTAAGAAATTACTAGGTAATAGCCAATAATGCAATGAAGAGGAAATATCATTGTGCGAATGGATTTGTGGAAGTGATTCTAAAATCACTCGAATCTAATTTTGTTATTTCTTGATTTACTGATTTTCTAGACTTTAATGAATTCTGTGTAAAAACCTAGATACTCCCACATCTTTAGTGTGTAAAGTTTATGTCCAGATACATGGGAACGATAACTGGTTTTAGCGACATGGATCCTGTTCGCTGGCCCAACTCGCACTGGCGTTCTGTCAAGGTTTGCTGCACTAATCTCATGCTGAAAGTTCCTCTCACCTTACTTTCATATGTCTACTCTAAAAATTTCCCCAATATTAGAGAATTCACCATTAATATGCACTAAACAATACCCTGATTAAATTAGGTTGGATGGGATGAGTCCACTGCTGGTGAGAAGCAGCCTCGAGTGTCTTTGTGGGAAATTGAACCATTGACGACATTCCCAATGTACCCCTCTATGTTCCCACTCCGACTGAAACGCCCTTGGCCCACTGGCCTGCTGCCCACTTTTCCTGGTTTGCAATTGAGACAAAGCTTGTTGCTATGTGTTCAATTTATAATTCTCCTTGTTGAGATCATCTTTTCACTTTGATCTTCTTTCTTGTTATTTTTGCCTCTAATTTAGCTCTGAAGGAGGGAGATCTGAACTTCACTTCTTCATTGACTTGGCTCCAAGGGGGTATGGGAGATCAGGGAATCCAGTCCATAAACTTTGGTGGGACACCATGGATGCGGCGAGGGTTTGATCCTTCCATGGCAGGTATACATCCTGATTTATACCAAGTAATGGCCACTGCTGCTCTTACCGAGATGAGGGGAGTGGATCCCATGAAAATCGCCTCTCAGTCCCTTCTCCAGTTCCAGCAACCTCAAAGTGTTTCAGTGAGCCTGCCTCCTTTCACCCAGGGGCAGGCCTCACAGCCTTCCCAATCTCAGAGTGCACATTTCCTGAGCTTCCAAGAAAATGAGGGCCCACAACGGCCTCAGCTTGTCCAACAAGAAGTGCAGCCAATTCCATCTCTTGATAATCAGCAGCAGCAACAAGAATGTCCAGAAGTTAACCCAATTCCTGTTCAGCAGCAAGTCCCGAGCATGATTTCTCTCCCTCAATACACATCGACTGCCCCAGCCCAATTGATGTCCCTGCAGCAGGACTTTTCCAATGGGATTGGAAACCTAGTAAGAGGTTCTGATGTTTTGGCTATGCAGAAAACATTGGGCTCACTGTCCGTGAATGGAGCATCATCAATACCAAACTCGACTGGACCCAGTCATTCAATATCTTCATCTCCTTTGTTGCAGAAGCAACTCTCTGTCGAGTCTACTCTTCCTTCTGAAGCTACTCATTGCACGCTTCCTCAGTTGGATCATTTGGGAGTTCCACACTCCAGTGCATCTGAACTCACAGCTCTCCTGCCTCCATTCCCTGGAAGGGAATACTCTGCATTCCAGGTTGCTAATGATACACACAGCAATGTTCTGTTTGGGGTTAATATAGATCCTTCATCCCTTATGCTGCAAAATGGGATGGCCCACATGAGGAATGTAAGCAATGAGAGGGACTCATTGTCTGTGCCATTTGCTGCCTCGAATTTCAACAATGCTGTGGGCACAGACCTCCCTATTAATTCAGACATGACCACATCGAGTTGTGTGGGCAGAACAGGGTTCTTGCAGTCTTCTGAAAATGTTGACCAAGCAAACCCTCTACCACGAACCTTTGTCAAGGTCTGCAGGACAATTTCATAATTGCTTTGTTTTCTGTAATTTTTTTATTACCTATTCTGTCTAATAATTTGAACTGCACCTCACCAATTTGAATATGAATAACAATGCTGCACAGGTTCACAAGTCGGGTTCCTTTGGTAGGTCATTGGATATCTCCATGTTCAGCAGCTACGATGAGCTAAGGCGTGAGCTTGCTTGCATGTTTGGACTCAAAGGCCTATTGGAGGAACCTCAGAGATCAGGCTGGCAGCTTGTATTTGTCGACCGGGAGAATGACATCCTTCTCCTTGGTGATGACCCTTGGCAGTAAGTTCTCATCTCTATCCTTCCTCACAATCATAAAAATGAATTTTGTCTAAATAGCGTGTTTTCCGCTTGGGGTCTGTCCCCTCTGGATTTTACAAGCTTGAAAGACAGAGAAACTAAAAGACGATGTGGTAGCTTGTACTTCAAGAGGTGTTCACCGTACATCCCAGAGCACAGGAAATTACTTGAAAACTTAAAATGGAAGTACTTACTCATTTCGGCAGGGAGTTTGTTAATGACGTGTGGTATATCAAGATCCTGTCCCCGACTGAAGTCCAACAGATGGGAAAGGAAGGCAGCCCTCTGGTCTCTTCAGCCTCGAGCCAGAGGCACTCAAAGATCCGCAAGACCTGTGATGACTACGGAGGCATGCAGGATCTGAGGAACTCAAGCAGTGGGATTGCTTCCATTGGGTCTCTCAACTACTGAAGCCAACTCCGCTCCAGATACAGACAGACTCTGTAGAGAAGATAGGCTTCAGACACGAGTCTTGAACTAGTTAAAGTAGGTAACTGCAGAACATTATGGGTCTATCATGACAGTTCGTGTTGTTAAGATTTTGTGCCTCAGTCGTGGCATGTCTACATTAGAAAGTTGTGCACCTTCCGCTCGGCGGTTGATGCTGACAAGATCATACTGGACCTTATAATTTACTGTGCCAACAGAGGACAGACATATCCTTTAGAAGGGAAGTAGGAAATCTTCTATTCGTGGTCCTGTAGAGTCAGAAGAGCCCGTCCACTGGCATTGATGTTTCCGGTCCTACTGCTTCTGGCTGACGATAAGTAGATTACTCTTCCGGCTCTATGAAGGTCCCGCAAGTCCATCCATTTAGATAAGATTTTGAAAGCAAGCACATCCATGGAGGACTTCCAATGGTTACATGTACGCATTCATGGTGTATATATGAGACTGTAGGGTCGCCATTTTTTTCTTTAGTAGTTGAACCGATTCAAAACCCGGCATGTTTCATGGATATTTAGGATTGGAAATCCGAAGTAGATGGGGTGGAGCCACAATCCTAAGAATATGCAGCTCGAATTTGAGATCTTTCGAATTTTTTGGAGTTGAAACTGTATTAGTTCCAGATCGAACGTGCGGTGGTAATTCTGAACCGCATGATTGTCCTAAATTCTTGTCTGACGTCTCGGGGCAAACTGGCCGGAGAGGAGAGACGTTGTCGATCGGTTCTCATCATGAGGTGAAACCTTAAAATCAGGAAAATGAGAACCGTCTGCTCTGAAAAGGTGCGTACTAATCATATCCTTTGCTTCATACATGATTGACTTGGGCTTTATCATGCGCGTAAAAGGGCGACTCCCCTCCTCTCTGTTCTGTTTCAGTTGCTCCATAGAAATGGACGAAAGAGAGAGAGAGAGAGAGAAGGAAAGAAAGAAAGAACCCTTCTGATTTCAAATCAAAAGCCGATTTGACGATACAGGGAGGGTAGTGCAAAAAAAATTGCACAAGAAGACGGGAAAATGCTTCCTATGGCTCTGCACTGCTGAGAATGGCCATTAAAGGACTCCACTTTTGCACCCAAAGATGAATCAGAGCACTCAGCAGAGAGATAAAAGTGAAAGGGAAACCATAGAAAAGAGAGACATCGAAGGACTCCCTGCACTTTAACCACTACTCACATGACCTTGAAGGAACATGGAGGGCCTACATAACATGCACCACTACCCCCCATTGAAGAAGCCTCTTCTTACCCATTTTCCACACACCCCTCCCCAGCCCCGCCACCAAACAGAAATTCTTCCGTGGGCTCAAACCCACCGCGCCACATATGAACCTGCCCAAAGGGAGAGAGGCATCTGTCTGTGCTCGTGCGAGAAGGAAACTTGCCACGCGTTATTTTCAAAGGAGCCCAGATTTTCATCTGGTTTCTAAATTGCCCCCCTTTATCCACTACCTCTCTCTTGTGTCCGTCAACCCCTCCCATCACCGGCTCAACTCTTCCAGTTTTAAGGCAGTCCCGACCGCCTAGTGTTGTAATTTATCATAATCCAAATTACCTCAAGATCATACGTGTTGAAATGAAAGAGAATGCTTAAACATAAACGGAAGCGTACCTGAATCCATAGGTAAGACTCGTGTGATTGACCGGATATGGATCTTCTAGGACCGTACGAAAAATCTTTCAGAGGATGTGGGATTCGCTCTGACTCTCGTTGACTAATGGGATATCAAAAGAGCCGATAATATCGTATGTCCCAGGGACCACAACCGCAAATTACATATAAGTACCTTCAGTTTATTAATTTCTAATTTCACCCATCATAGAAATCAGAAATCACTTTATGGTTTCTGCATATTGATCCCTACACCTTACAGATTATCTGTTCAACCCTATTTTATAAACTTAATTAGATCACTCAATTGGGTTGACTGATTGGATAGTAGAGATACATGATCAATAATATATTGTTGGACCATATATTGTCAAATTAAAATTCAACACCTAGCTCTTCCCGTGGGTCTTGGCCAAAAAACTCCCCCACTGACCTCTTGTTCTCTTCCTTTAGCACCAGAGGGGCTTTAAATTATAGTAGCACCGACCGAACGAGAAAATTACCAGCGTTGACGCACGCTTCAACTTCGAGCCTGCTCCTCTTGTTCCGAATAGACATTCGACCCCTTCAATCCCCTGTCATTTATGATCTGGGCTACCATCTTGCTCCTCAACTCTGCCATGACGCACATTTAGATCTCGGCTTAATATCTGCCTCGAGGTTCGAAAATCAAGTGCCCGTCCAAGCAGTGACCCCCAAGAATTCTCCGACAATGAGCTCGGACTTTGTGAGGGTGGATGTCTGGCCAAATACCAAGTAGACGAGCCCAATGAATCCAGGCGGTTGTGATAGCATGTTACGGGTAGGGTTGGCGATGAGAAGAAGATAGATAGAGAATGGGTAAACGTAAAACTAAGCGGGGTCAATTTAGAAATGTGACAAGCTCTGGGCGCTCTTGGAAATACGAGCGAGAGTATTTCTGACATTAGTAACAGATGTCTGTCTCTTATTGGGTGGGTGCATGTGTGATGCAGTAGGCTGGGTCTATGTAAGAATGTCCCCTTTTCCCCTATTTTCGTGTTACTTACTGCCATCGATCTCTCCCCCTCTAACATAATTCCATTTTAAATTCTTGGATACAAAAATGCCCAAATAATGAATGACCTGAGTACAAGTAGAAAGATATATAATATGTATATATATGTATATGTATAGAAAAGGAGTCCATGGAGAGCGAACCAGCTACTAGCTGAGTGAGGGTGGGAGAGAGAGAGACTTCGCAAAAATCTACGCTTTCAGCTTTTTTCCCAGCTCAAGAATCCACTCAAAAGGAAAGCTTTCACCTGATGTCGTCCTCAAGCTAACACTCATTCTCCCTCTGTGAGCTGACCCCCACTTCGGACTCAGCTCCCTGTAAGCTCGATCTTTGAGATCTCGTTGCATGAGGGTTCTCTGGCTGGAGTTTTAATTCTGCTTGGTTCTTGACGTTCTTGGGTTTGCCTACTGGGGTCTTTGTCGAATGTGATATTTCTCTTGTGGGACCGAGGGCCGTGATTGGGAAGATCTGAGGCTTGATGAAGCTTAGGGGGCTCGGTCGCTGCAGTTGCAGTGGTTTTGGATGACTGTTACTGAGGGTGTAGTGGATTTTCTGGAACTTTGAGGGTGGAATGGATGGATGGGGTCTGATAGCTTCTCGTGCGCTATGGGGTTCGGTTGTGTGTTAAATGTGTTCAGATAGGGAAGGGAAAGGGACTTTGTTATTGTTTATTGTCCTTTTGGGGTAGTCGTGGTAAAAGTGGCATTCTTTTTAGTTCTGAAAGAGGCAAAAGGTTCAAATTTGAAGAATGAGAGTCCCTTCTCCCGGGTTGAATCATCAGCCTCAAGAAGGTAAAGCTCTTAATTTTTCAGTAATCATTGTTCTAGTGCGTCAGTGGCCCTGTCTGGGGTTAAGGTGTTTGGCCATGCCTTGACATCTTTTTCATGTCTATCGCTGCTAGTAGTGTATGGCTAAGCATGTTCGCAAGTGGTTTTTCTAAGAGTTATCTTATGCGGTCCATTTGAGCGTATACGTGCACTGCATAGACACTTGCTTGAAGGTATCAGAACTTTGAAATAGAGAAACTACCTAAGAAGGTGAATAATGTTGGCATCTTTGGACAGTTTAGTCTGATGTATTTGCATTTTATGCTAAAAATTTATCTCATCTCTTAGGGTTGTGAAATGATGTGGCTTTGGGAAATATGTTATGTCCTTTGTCATTGTATGACAAGAGCTGCCCACTTTTCGTGCTGAGTGGTCCATTTGAATTCCTGGATGTATGGATGCTTTGCTAATTTTTGTCTAGATGCAAATGATGAATATCTTACCCAAGTTTTATTTTGTTGGGTCTACATGGATTGTTACTCTAGGGGAGAAGAAATGCTTGAATTCAGAGCTGTGGCATGCATGTGCAGGCCCTCTCGTTTCACTGCCTTCTGCTGGAACCCGAGTAGTCTACTTCCCACAAGGACACAGTGAGCAGGTTGATAGAAATTTTTTGTCCATTCCAACTTTTAGAGTGTTGATGATTTTTTCATAATTTCGTGACAGAAATTCACTTATAGGAAGCAGATTGTTTGTGCCCTAAATTTGAGAGCTCTTGTCGCTTCATTTTTTTGTTATGTTGGACAAAGATGTATTTCATTCAAAACCAAAATATGTACATTGCTTCAATTATATGGCACATATATTTCAAATACTTCTTTATGCTTCTCTTAGTTTTCTTTAAATTTTCATGAATTTTCATTTTTGTTGCAAATTATTCAAATTGTACAGAAAATTCTTGCACTGGTTTAAGGTACTGATGCAGCGTGTTAGGCCATTCTTGAACTGGACATGTCATACTAAATACTGCAGCAGCCAAAGAATTTGAAGTTATTGCAGATAGCAGAATGAGTTTAAAGATTAAATTATATGGAGAGAGCTTCTCATTCTCATATTTCAAAATCTTTCATGTTCAGCTAGTCACTGATGTGGCGTTGTAATATTTTTATTTTGCCAGGTGGCTGCTTCAACCAAGAAGGAAGTGGACTCTCACATTCCCAATTATCCCAGCTTACCCGCACAGCTTATCTGTCAGCTTCATAATGTTACAATGCATGTATGTCATAGGATTTCACAGTTTTGTTCGAGATATCTTCCTTGCTTTCATATTCTTGATGAAACTTGTGCACAATTTCTTGTGAACAATAACAGGCAGATGTGGAGACAGATGAAGTTTATGCACAGATGACCTTGCAGCCGCTGAGTCCGGTATTTTCTACTTGATCTTTTCCGTTGTATTGTACTGGGATTCATTAAAATCATTATCTTTCTCATGGAAGGTCTTATTTCCCCCTTGTTTCTTTAGCAAGAGCAAAAGGCAGTATATCTACAGCCTTCAGAATTAGGTACCGCAAATAAACAGCCAACCAACTACTTCTGTAAGACTTTGACTGCAAGTGATACCAGTACTCATGGAGGATTCTCCGTTCCACGCCGGGCAGCTGAAAAAGTCTTTCCTCCTCTTGTATGCCTCTAATCTATCTCAGTTAGTTTATTTGATTCTTCTAATTTTGAAATTCTTAGTAAAGATAAATGCTATATTGATCTATTTGTTTGCTGTGGTTCAGGATTACTCGCAGCAGCCTCCTGCACAAGAATTGATTGCAAGGGATCTTCATGACAATGAATGGAAGTTCAGGCATATCTTCCGAGGTAGAGTACTCTGTTTCCCAGAATGATTGGGCATCCGAGTTTTCCTTCTTTTGATCATACTAGTATTGCCATGAGTTCTATAAACTGCTTGTTCTGCATGTATCGCTATACATTTTATGCCACCTTATTTTATGCTGTTTTGGGAGAATTTCGACTTTTTTGTGGATAATTATGTTGTCCATCTCATCCTTCGTCTTTATTATGCATGTTGACTCAAAAGCCGTTTCCTTTGGTCATTACATGTTTTAAGTTGACTCGAAAAGGAGAGAAAATTTGCTTTGTGGCTGTAATGTGAGAAAAGTTCCTTGAGGCTGAAGGACTGGGAAAACAATAAATTTTGTTTATGCCAACTCAAGAAGTGTCAATAACAAGAAGTTCCTATGTTTCCTGAAATGGACAGCAAATTCTCTATGATGAATATTTGTATATGAATATGCAGGTCAGCCCAAAAGGCATCTTCTCACAACTGGTTGGAGCGTGTTTGTGAGTGCAAAGAGACTAGTGGCGGGTGATTCCGTCCTTTTTATATGGTATATCTATTGATTCTTCTGTCTTTGACAGGTTTTTCTCTGGCAGTATCCTTGTTTAGTTTGAAGGAATGGGAACATTGGGGAATGGAATCATCCTAAAGTTGAAGATAATGATTCTATTTCATTCCTTTGTATGAAATGCGGTTGAATTTTCCATTCTTATTTTTACCAACTTCCATCAGGAATGAGAGCAACCAATTGCTTCTGGGAATTCGGAGAGCGATTCGTCCACAGACTGCCATTCCTTCGTCAGTTTTATCGAGTGACAGTATGCATATTGGTCTTTTTGCAGCGGCGGCTCATGCAGCTGCTACCAACAGTCTCTTTACCATCTTTTACCACCCAAGGTGCAGGACGAACTAGTAGTTAACTTCATTTGGACTAAGTAATGCCAGTTATTTATGGATGATTCTCCATTGCAGGGCTAGCCCATCAGAATTTGTAATTCCTTTAGGGAAGTATTTCAAGGCCGTCTACCATACACAGGCATCTGTGGGTATGCGATTTAGGATGCTCTTTGAGACAGAGGAGTCAAGTGTTCGGCGGTATTTATTACTTATGTTCTTGATTCTCTCAATAATCTCTGTTGTTATGGTTTCTTATTTTAAACTTGATTGACTCTGTAAACTAGCTATTGTTAAGACGTATTCATGTGTAATCGGTAGACTAATGCCTGATACTTCTGATGGAGGCTTGACTTGTCATCTGGGCTGTTTGCTGTATTGCAAAATTGTTTTGTTAGTTATTATAATATAACTGATGGGAGGCTTGGCAGTAAAATTTAAGAAATTATAAGGGCTATAGCCAAGAAAGCATTGAAGAGGTAATGTCATAGTGCGAATGGATTTGTGGAAGTGATTCTAAAATCATTTGAATCTACTTTTATTATTTTTTGATTTACTAATTTCCTAGAGTTAAATGAATTCCAAGTTAAAACCTGGAAACTTCTACATCTTTACTGTGTGAAGTTTATATCTAGATACATGGGGACAATAACCGGTGTCGGCGACTTAGATCCTGTTCGTTGGCCCAACTCACGCTGGCGTTCTGTGAAGGTTTGTTGCACTAATCTCTTGCTTGAAGCTCGTCTCACCTTATTTCTATCAATCTACTCCAAAAAATTTCCCTAATTTTAGGGAATTCGCCATTAATATGGACTAAATGATGCACTAAATATATAGGTTGGATGGGACGAGTCGACTGCTGGTGAGAAGCAGCCACGTGTGTCTTTGTGGGAAATTGAACCTATGACAACATTCCCAATGTACCCCCCTCCCTTCCCACTCCGACTGAAACGCCCTTGGCTTAATGCCCTGCAGCCTACTTTTCCTGGTAGACAATTGAGATGAAGCTTGTTGCTATGCTTCAGTTTATAATTCTCCTGATCAAGATTGCCTTTTCATTTTGATCTGCTTTCCTTCTTGTTGTTTTTGCCTGTAATTTAGCTCTGAAGGATGGAAATCTGAACTTCACTTCTCCGTCGACTTGGCTCCAAGGGGGTACAGGAGATCAGGGAGTCCAGTCCATAAACTTCGGTGGGACACCATGGATGCAGCCAAGGCTTGATTCTTCCATGGCAGGTGTTCATCCTGATTTGTACCGAGTGATGGTCACTGCTGCGCTTAATGAGATGAGGGGAGTGGATCCCATGAAAATCACCTCTCAGTCCCTTCTCCAGTTCCAGCAACCTCAGGGTGTTTCGATGGGCCTGCCTCCTCCTTTCACCCAGAGGCAGGCCTCACAGTCTTCCCAATCTCAGAGTGCACATTTCCTGAGCTTCCAAGAAAATGAGGGCCCACAACAGCCTCAGCTTGTCCAACAACAAGTGCAGCTGAATCCATCTCATAGCAGTCAGCATCAGCAGCAAGAATCTGCACAAGCTAACCAAATTTCTGTTCAGCAGCAAGTCCCAAGCATGATCTCTCTCTCTCAATACATGGCTACAGCCCCAGCTCAATTGATGTCCCTGCAGCAGGACTTTTCCAGTGGGATTGGAAACCAAGTAGGACGTTCAGATGTTTCCACTATGCAGAAAATCTTGGGCTCACTGTCACAGAATGAACAATCATCAATATCAAACTTGAGTGGACCCAGTCATTCAATATCTTCATCTCCTTTGTTGCAGAAGCAAATCTCTGTTGAGTCTTCTCTTCCTTCTGAAGCTATTCATTGCACACTTCCTCAGTTGGATCACAATGGAGTTCCACGATCAAATGCCTCTGAACTTGGAAGTCTCTTGCCCCCATTCCCTGGAAGGGAATATTCTGCATTCCAGGGTGCTAATGATCCACAGAGCAATGTTCTGTTTGGGGTTAATATAGATCCTTCATCCCTTGTGCTGCAAAATGGGATGGCCCACTTGAGGAATGTAAGCAACGAGAGGGACTCATCGTCTGTGCCATTTGCTGCCTTGAATTTCAACAATGCTGTGGGCACAGACTTCCCTATTAATTCAAACATAACCGCATCGAGTTGTGTGGATGAAACAGGGTTCTTGCGGTCTTCTGAAAACGTTGACCAAGCAAACCCTCTACCACCAACCTTTGTGAAGGTCAGCGGGACAATTTCATAATTGATTTGTTTTCTGTAATTTTTTTATTACATAATCAGTCTAATAATTTTAATTGCACCTTACCAATTTGAATTTGAATTACAATGCTCAACAGGTTCACAAGTCAGGTTTCTTCGGCAGGTCATTGGATATCTCCAAGTTCAGCAGCTATGACGAGCTAAGGGGTGAGCTTGCTCGCATGTTTGGACTTGAAGGCCTGTTGGAGGAACCTCAGAGATCAGGCTGGCAGCTTGTATTTGTTGACCGGGAGAATGACATCCTTCTCCTTGGTGATGACCCTTGGCAGTAAGTTCTTGTCTTTTTTATTCCTTCTAATCATATAACTGAAGTCGCTATAAATAGCATATTTCCCTCTTGGAGTTTGTTCCCTTACTTCCAATTTTCCCGGCATGAAAGACGGAGAAACTGAAAAACGATGTGGTAGCATGTACTTCAATAGATGTTCACTGTATATCCTGACACATGGGAAATATCTATTTAAACATAACTGATGAAACTTGTTTATTATGACAGGGAGTTTGTTAACGATGTGTGGTATATCAAGATCCTGTCTCCAACCGAAGTCCAACAGATGGGCAAGGAAGGCATCCCTCCAGTCTCTTCAGCCCCGAGCCAGAGGCACTCAAAGGTCCGCAAGATGTGTGAAGACTATGAAAGCCTGCAGGATCTGAGGAACTCAAGCAGTGGGATTGCTTCCATAGGGTCTCTCAACTACTGAAGCCAAACTTCTCCTCAGATACTGACACTGGAGAGAAGATAGGCTTCAAACATGAGTCTTGAACTAGTAGAAGTAGGTAATTGCGGGTCATTATTGGTCTATTATGACATTCCGAGTTGTTAAGATTTTGTGCCTCTGTCGTGGTATGTCTCTGTTAGAAGGTTGTACATCTCCCGCTTGATGCTGACAAGATCATACCGTGGCCCTTGTATTTACTGAGACAATTGTGGACAAACAATATCCTGAAGACGGAATGTAAGAGGTCTTCTGTTCGTGGTCCTGTCGAGTCAGAACGGTCTGTTCACTGCAACTGATGTTTCCGGTCGTGCTGCTGGTTCACCAGCAGATATGACTCACAACTATGGTGCAGTGAGCTTGTCGTTTCACTTCATAATTGGAGACTGGGTGCTTCTAGTATTTAATAGAAGTCGGTTGTTATTCACTCCTGGATTCAACATGAATGGATCATGAAGTATGATCACTTGATAGGCATATGGCACGACAATGAGTGACAAGCTACCGGGACATTGGGATCCACGATCACGACTAACAATCGCCTCTCAGACCAGTTATCGGGTAGATACTTGCCAGTGGGACTACTCCAGTTCTCTGAGTGGGTTATGGCAAGGTAGAATTGAACAATTACTGCATTCATGCACGAAGTTCTCCTAGTAACGTGTAATCGGGGACTGAGAATCAGGCCTCATGTGGATGTGGATGCGATCTGTCAGACACGTAGCTTCTAATTTACTTCCCATCCGTCTCCTACTTTCTGGGCGTTCGTATTCGTTCTTATTCATCTAAAAATGAACTTGCCCCCACGCAAATTGTGGAATAGTGCTACACTACTAGGTCGGGTGATCTCTTTCGATGTTTCCGATTTCATGAAGGCACAGGAGTGTACTCTCAATTCCTTCTTGCACGCTTCACACCCACATTTAAGAAGTGTACATCAACCACCCGAAGATTGCTCTTCGGGGTCCATCATGCTCTAGAAGTCCGTTGATTCAGATAATATCTTGAAAGCACATTCACGGAGGATCCCCAAGGACCATTCTCGCAAACAGGGGATCCACATTTGTTGTAAGCACACAAACCTCTGGCTAAACTTATGAATAACTGTGTCTGCAAAGAGAAATGAGAATGTTTGATGTGAGCTGGCAATAATTTTTTCAGGTGTACGGCGAGTTGGAGGGCATTAACTAGGCTTACTAGCTAGTCCTCCTTGCACTTTCCTGGTAACACCCCTTCCATATGAGACCTCTATAAAGGGAACAGAACATCTATTGTTATGTTGTCTGTGCAAACAAGAACGTTTCACATCTGAGCAACCAATCTTCTTTTTGGTGTCTTTTCATCTGAGGGTTGATTGAGGGTGAGGGAGATGGTGAAGTTAATGTTCCTATAGACCCTCCTCCTTCTGCTTATGAGTTTGTCGCGGTTGCAAACTGTAGCAGTTGAAGCCGCAGCTTTCCCGAGAACCCAGAAAGCACAGCCCAACTATATTGAGACCTGTGTTAATGTCAGCATTTCATTTCCATTCAGGATTGGAGCTGGTTGCTTGAGCTTGATTGGACAATGCTCAATGGTAGCGTACCTGCTGCATGCATGTCAGACTACAAGTTATATAAGCAGAAATACAACTCCTCTCATTTCGTGGTCTTCATGGACGGATTCAATAATTGGTAACCCTTATCTTGGTGATGGATGTCAAGGTATGATTCACCCCTTTACTCCTCGTGTATTTGATTCCACAGAAAAAAAAAAGCATACATCTCCACCTCCGACCAGGGATTCCAGTAAGATCTAATATCTTTCAATTGATAGACAACTTGAGTTTATCTCGAACATCTAATCTGTTCATGCTTATAGCACCTCAGTTGTTATTGTGCTTTCTAATCGTGTGATTCACTTTCTTGTCAGATATCATTGAATGTGAACTTCCAGAGTACCAATGTAAATGTTTTCCACAGAAGTTGTGTAAAACATTCTGGGAAACTACTACTGCATGCATAATAGTAAGAGGACCTTCATATCCCTTGTAACATGTATGAATCACATTGCTCAGTCTCGATCAGGTTCTTCATCTAAGCTAGGGATCGTCGTCTTGATTTTCCTGGGATGGTGGATCTACAATATAATTAAGAAGAGAAGGGAGGCCAAGCTCAAGGAGAAGTTCTTCAAACGGAATGATGGTCTCATATTGCAGTGAAAACTATCTTCAACGGATGGGAACGTTGAGAAAAGCAAATTGTTCAATTCTAAAGGCTTAGAGAAAGCCACTGACCATTTTAACAAGGACAGGATTCTCGGCAAGGGGGGCGAAGGTACTGTTTATAAGGGCGATAATAATGTATGGGAGGATCGTTGCAGTCAAGAAATCTGCTGAAATAGATGAGCATAATGTTCAACCTTTTATCAATGAAGCTGTCATTCTCTCACAAATTGAGCACAGAAACATTGTGAAACTCTTGGATTGCTGCTTGGAAAGTGGAGTTGCACTTCTGGTGTATGAGTACATTCAGGGTAGAGATACATGCATACAAGTGATCCACATACAAACCATGGTAGAAGGCATGCTCAAGCAAGACTGAAAGAGCTTGCAGTGCTTTCCACGAACTTTCTTGCTCCCTTGAACCATCTCTTGTCTCCGGCTTGAGCCTTGCAGATATATAGCTTGCCATTGTCAACAGTAGCTATGATCAGTTGGTGCTTGCCACCTTCATCGCCATCAGCTGTTCTCGTTAGGACAGACAGGAAATAGTACTCTTTCCCGCTGACATTAGAAGTCGAGCTTTCCAGAATATTTGCAGTTGCCACAGCACCGGAGTCGAATCCACCCTAGCAATTGCAACGCATTCATGTTCAACAAGGAATTATTCAGAATTATTAAACCTCCACAAATCAAACAATCTACAATTGCGACAAACTTGTTACATTGGAATCAATAACTTATTCAAGTCATTGAAACATGTTCATGTTCAACAATGAACTACTGAAATATTATGAAGCTCCAAAAAATCAACCTATCTACGGTTGCAATTGACTATTTTCTCCAACTTTAGTCCTTCAAACTCGAGGAAGAAAATATAAATATAAGTGCATTATTGGAAACGAGGATGTCTTCAATGAATTCCAATAGAAGGGATAACAAATTCAAGGACTCACAAGTACCTAACATTTTTCCACCACCAGTTGTATTCCAGATTAAGCCTATACAGGACTATCAGAATAAATATATCCCTGTCCAATTATGCCATAAAGTAACTAATCACAGTTGCACATTACCTCAGCATCAGTGTTTCCAAAGTACGCTTGCTTCCCCAGCAAGTAGTCCACCTGCAAACAGCAAAATCAGATCTTTTTCGGTAATGGATCCCTCAGGAGTGTCCTATTTGTGAATACAAAGAGATGAGAAAAACCTTCAAGAGGAATTCCTCAGGGGAACCGTAATCAGCAATGGACTTCTTGTCAGTTGGGGTCACCATGACAGCGACATTACTGGTCGAGTCAAAGTTGTCCTCATATCTGAGCACCTGACCTGGGTACTCAACCTCTTTACTTGGGCTCCACTTTGATGGGATGTTCAACTTGAATCCATCTCCATTGTAGGGTAAGAAGTCGGTGTTTGTCTTTGGCTTTCCAAACACATTGGCTGCAACAGATATTGAGATTAGCATTATCCTCTTGATGCCAACTGCAACGACGCTGAGGAGCACTCAAGCTCCGAATTTCAATCTTCTCATACTGTTCAGCATTAACAAATTGACTCGACAAAATCAAGTACAGCCATTTCTGCTACATCAATATGTGATTTATCATGTAAGAGGTTGTCATTCAGAATGGTCTACTAGCACACAAGAGTAAAGTTTCCTCATTCACTCACGTTGACACAGAACCTCATTGTGATCCTACTCATCAAGAAGCTATTCTTTCAAAGAATATAGATCACATTCAACCCTGAAGAGACTCAATCTGACAGTAAAATCAACTTCACTTCCATTAAAAAATCCAGTCTATGCATTGTCAGTTAAGTTACTAGAGTCGTGTCAAATGCCTTAGATCATAAGCCTGAATCTTCATGCAATTTTTCAGTTCATTTTCGCAGGTAGCTGAAAAGGTGGTCTTCAGCAATCCCGGAGAACAATGTAAGGACGTACCGGCTTCACCATATGCAGCGTCAGCAGGGGAAACCTTGGAACCGACAGCAGCAGCCCCGATGAGGACAGTCAGAGCCAAGCGGCGGGAGACAACGGCAACATCCTCCTCTCCGGAGGTCTGCTTCTGGGCCCGGCAGACTGTCTGGGTGGACCTGGAGTTCACCACGTAGCGCGGAGATGAAGTCCTAGCGGGAGTCGTGAGAGAGAGATGGTGCAAGAAGCAGGAAGTGGAAGCCATTTTTTTCTATCCTTCGCCCACACCAAATCTTCAAGGTCACGGTTTTCTGTGATCGTAAGTGATTCTCAGCGAGTCTATGTCGTTGGGCGACTAGTTCTTTATCGGATGAGCGCAGGGGAGTTCCGCTAGTGGATATTAGGATGATGCAGAGATTTCGTTTCTAGGTTGAAGGATAAGGCTGTCGAGGCTGTGATTGGTAACACGTGGTAGGTGTATGTTGTCATGTGCCACGTCACGGGGCACGCGGGCCCTGTCTTTAGATATTCATATTCCTGCCTCACGTGCCAGCGAGGCAAGTCACAGTTCCCACGTGCTCCGACCCACGAATCCGTGGACTGACAGGGCCGCCACCGTGACAGTCTCACCTAGTCGGACAAATGACAGATGTCCTAAACTCAATCTGGCAAATCTGTACAGCAGCCGTCAAACAGAGGGTCTGCGTGTGTTTTATCATTCATGATTATAGGAAAGAAATTGCAAGAAAACAAGCAAAAATCCACAAAGTTAAGAACTGTTACCGTTGCTACAGGAAACCCATAGAATTCTTAGTCAAATTCAATTCACACAACTACTTCTCGGCGTTCTCGCCCACCATTGGTAGAAGAACTCATACCTACCCCTGCTTCCGCTGCGTATATCTCTGCTCCTCAGAAAGCCTGAGCCTTTTCGCTTCTTGTCAGTTCTTTTTTCTTCTTGTGAGCTGCTTGGATTTCTTTGAGCCTTTGCTTACTGCCGACTGCTGGGAACCAGTGCCCGAGATAAAGCTGTATTGATCCGGTTCTTGCACTCTGCTTCACCGTTTCTCATCTTGTTCTGGTTGACTTTAGGGAATTTACCGACAGTGTAATGCTTTTCTCCTGTTATATTGGTGAAGTACCTAAATCTAGTTATCTTCTTGCTTATGGGTGGCCAGATCTTTGAATATTATAAGTTCATAAGCTTTTATAAGCAAAGTCATTCGAGACGAGTTCATTCTTTTCCTGTGGTTTTCGGGTTTTTGCAAATCCTCCAGTGTAGAATTATAGCTAAAGGTTATTGGAAGAAGATTACTCATGAATATATATTTCGGATTTGACATGTCAATAAACCTATCAAAATTATCCTGTTGCCTTCTACTGATCAAGTAATATTTGAGCTCAAGGTTTAACTACCACTCTCTTCAAACAGAGCAACCATGCCTGAGAATTTGTTGGGCGACATACTGGAATCTCTTACTGAGGGTGCTCATAAGAAGGATGCAGTCACTTCGATACAAGAGGAGATATCAAACTCAGTTAATACCCAATTCAATAGGCTGTTTGGGCGTCAGAAATCCATTCACAATCTTCTCGGGGGTGGAAAGTGTACGAGTTATCCATCATGTTTGTTTCGTATCCCTGCAACAATAGTTACCTTAAAGTTGCTGAGCATGTTTGCCCAAAATGTGCAGCCGCTGATGTCTTTCTGTGGAGGAACAAGAAAATCTCGGGAAGCGTGTTAGCTAGTGCAACCATTATTTGGGTCCTCTTCGAATGGCTTAACTATAACTTCTTGACTCTTGTATGTTTCGCCCTCATTCTGGGCGTGCTCGGTCAGTTCCTCTGGGCAAATGCCAGCAGCTTGCTCAATAGGTGAATGATATTACTTGCTAGGCCATTTCTTTCTTCTCTATCAGTTCAATGATGCCAAAAGTATCTGTAGATATTACTTGCTAGGCCATTTCTTTTCATGCTACAGGTCATCAAAGGATGTTCCTCGTCTTGTTCTGCCTGAGGAATTGTTCGTCAACATCGGTAACACTGTTGGTGTTGAGGTTAACCGAGCTCTGGCATTTCTTCAGGATGTTGCTGTGGGGGGGAATCTGAAACAATTTCTTGTGGTATGTGAGGATCCAACAAGTGACGAAATGCAATTGCTAATTTCCATTCTGAACATTCTTTCCGATTTTACAGTCTTTTTAAGTCTTAAAGCTGGCCAAAGAGAAGCGTTAATTCATCCTAGTGGTTCTATGCTAAGTCCATACTCTTATCCTCAGACTAAGGACAGGTCTCATAGTTTTTTCCAGCAATAAGTTAACAATTCTAAGATAATACACCTGATGTTTCAGGAGTTATACTGTGACATTGCATAGTATTTTAAAGTGCCTAAAACCTTTTGCTGCAAAAGTGCCACTTGTTCATTGTCCAAAGAAGCAATGTCATTTTTATACCAATCAATAACCTGAGAGCTTTCTTCAAAACTTGCAGGTAATAGGCAGCTTGTTTGTTGCCGCTATAATAGGTGGCTGGTTCAATTTTCTGACGGTCCTATACATTGGTGAGTGTTGTTATCCAATTTATCACTGGAATGGTTGAATTGCAGATGGTTCTTTTGTGCAGTGGCCTTTTATTAAATCGGAAAAAGCGGTTGTCTGAGAAGTTAGTTCCTTATTGCTCGAAAGCAGACTGTCAGGATGGAGATCTTACAGCTTCCCATTTCATAGTGAATCTGAGATTTATTGTCGCACATATAAAGACTCCGAAATCTCAATTTTTTGAGTTACAACTCACAAGTAAATGGTTTTAGTTCCTTGTGTATGCATTGCTTGGAACTGAAAATTGTGGTTTCTTTATGAAGGTTTTGTCGCCGCCCATACACTACCAGTTCTGTACGAGCGGTATGAAGACCAAATTGATGGCTTCGTGTACCAGGTCCTTGGTCAGCTTCAGCATCACTATGGGAAACTCAATGATAACATCCTTAGCAGGGTCCCGTCAGGACGGTTCAAGGGCAAGAAGCACGAATAGATCATTGTATTTCAGTAAAAATATGCGAAATACAACTGTTATATATTTGTTTCCTTGACTTAAATCCCTATCTGATGGAGCTCGATTCATCAGTTCATGTTATCATTGAGCACTTCCTACTGCGCCATGTTGAATAAAGAAGTTGCTGCTGTAAGTGATAATTCTACGAGAAGCCAGGTGTTCATGTAAAAGCTGCTTCTGGACTTTGATTTCCTCCTGGCAGCACTCCAAGGAAACCTGCCAAATAAGCTTCCAAGATCCATTTTTCTGTTTCTCCTATTTTTTTGGGCATTGGAAACGTGGTGGAACTAACCGTTTTAATCCCCTCTACTGATTTCCTTGCTAACCCGAATCTTGTTCATAGGCTAAGTCACTGAGAGGATCTCTCTCTGAAAGTTGTGTTGATCATCTGTACTTGATGAAATTGCGGAGGCAAAAGTTAAAGCCAAACAAAATGGATGAGTGGAGTGCGATTAATTAGCTTATTTGAAAGGTTGCTTTCGGGCAAGATCATAAGTTTCCTCATAAAAGGAGTCTGGCTGAGGCTAGCAAGGTGCCAAGATCGTGTGGTGCAGGGGGCTAATTGCTACTGAGTCGAAGTTCAGGGACACGTTGCAAGTAATCTTAAACTTTGGGGTGGATCCGTCTAATTTATATCGGGTAGCTACCCGACCGTGAGTCCGGTCGGACCATCTTCCTAACAGATAAGATTTTTCATTTCAATTATCATTTTCCGATAGTAGAAGTGCAGAAATATCAATAGCTCTATCTTTCTACCATCCTCGGAGCTCAGACGGCGGCATCTCTGCAGTTTAACTCCATAACTACGCTCCTGCCAAAGTAGAATCTCTTTCGATGAACCAAGCTCTCTTTCTCAAGCCATTCGTTTCAGCTCCTTTAAGCGACTACAGGTTTGTTCTTTCTTTACTGTCAGTTATGCGTCTTCCTACCTCTGCAATCTCCTAAACCCTACCAAACCCCTGGATTGAACTGTGGGTTTTACTTTACTTTTGACGAATTAGATGATACGGCCGCAAAATGGTCGGTTGTTTGGTCATTTCATCGGGATACTGAGCTATGCTGCGGAGTATTCTGTATTGCCACTTGGAAATTTCTGGCCTTTCTATGGAGGTGTAGAAAGGTTTTTTTTTTCTTTGAAGCTTCCCCCGTACTGGTAAATAGATAAGAACTGATCTCTGCGCCTGAAAGTTGGAGTTCAACAGCTAGCTTGTAATGGTGATGTTGTCGCTGGTATATGCTTTCTAAATGTTTACTGAACTGAAGCTAAACATTGGATATTTGTTCTTTTCTTTAGTAAACCAGATGTTCATAAACGACTTAGTTATGCCAATGTCAGAGTGCGTGGGAGAGTGGGTGTTACATGTATGGGTATGTTGGCGCCAAGAAAGTTTCTGCAGAAGAGGAAGAAGGTGGAGACTTTCAAGGATGCAGCTGACGAAGCTGATCAAATGAACTGGAGAAGACTGATGAGGGAGATTGAAGAAGCAGGATCAGCCGTCACAGTTCTTAGAAGTCAGAGGGTTAGAAATCAGGTGATCCCCCGGGAAACCATCTTGGGCACTTTGAAAAGATTCAAGCAACTTAAGAAATGGAATCTTGTGAGTGAGGTATGCTGATCAATCCTGTTTCAGTTCGTTTCTAGATTAAAGTCTGCCTTTCCTGTAACATTTGTTTCTTTTTTAATAATTCATTTTATTGATGATCTTCACAATGTACACCACAGGCTAAGCACTACAACAGTTAATCATTCAATTGAAAATGAGCTGCAAGAGGACAGGCATTGGCTTTGAATAAAATGACTAATAGCAGCACTTCTCAGTATTGGTGAATCATCTACAAAGGAACATTGAACTTGAACTGATGATAAGTGTATCTTAAATGAAGATTTGAACCAATATGGAATTGAACGCATGTTATATTTGGTATGCTATATTATGTTGCATGAGAGATCTTTCTTTATTTGGTTGATGTGAAGCATTGGTAATATACTTGTGTTACAAACTTGGGGGAAGTTGCATGTCTATGAATGCTCAATAAGCTTCAACTTCCTGGTTAATTGCACTTGTAGATCCTTGAATGGCTTCGAATTCAGCCTTGGTGGGACTTCGGTGAAATGGACCTCCTTATGCTTATAACCGCATATGGGAAGCTGGGGGACTTCAATAAAGCTGAAAAGGTTTTAGGCTTGCTAAACAGGGGAGGATGTGCACCAAATGTTATCTCCTACACAGCTCTCTTAGAAGCATATGGAAGAGGAAAACGATATAACAGTGCTGAAGCCATCTTTCGGAGAATGCAATCTTCAGGCCCTGAACCATCCGCTCTTACATATCAAATTATACTCAAAACATTCATTGAGGTATACATTTTTTGGTTGACACTTCTGCATAGATTCTATATCTTGCAGCTTCATGATTGTTATTGGTATTGCCACAGGGGAACAGATTTAAGGAAGCTGAAGAAATCTTTGAGACACTTTTGGACAAGGAGAAGTCACCTTTGACCCCTGACCAGAAAATGTTCCATATGATGATTTACATGCACAAGAAAGCTGGGAATTATGAAAAAGCCCGAAAGCTGTTTGCTTTGATGTCTGAGAGGGGCATCGAGCAATGTACTGTCACATACAATAGTCTGATGTCATTTGAAACAAATTACAAGGAGGTCTCAAAGATCTATGAGCAGGTAAATTTTATGGAACTACTTGATTACCTGTTATCCGGTGGAGTGAATATGCTTTCCAAAGAAACAAGGAAAAAGAGAATTTATCCATTCTTATCATTGCAGTTTTGGAATTTAGTGATTTTAGACCCTTTTCCTCTTAATTTTGATCCCTTGTCAACATACATTCATCAGATTTTTGAAGTAAATGACTAATTTTAGATGCAACGAGCTGGTCTTCGGCCCGATGTTGTGAGCTATGCCTTGCTTATTAATGCCTATGGTAAGGCCCGGAGGGAAGAAGAAGCTCTTGCTGTTTTTGAGGAGATGCTAGATGCTGGAGTCAGGTACATAGATTTCTTGCTTCTTTCACCAATGTTCCTCACAGCTTTCACTTTCATTTTGCTTATGAGAACTTGAAGGCTAGCAATTGAAGCTATTATAGTGTAGAATTAGTTTTTTTATGGATACGAACAAATCACTCTCCGTTTCTAATGGTTATCTTAAGATATTATTATTAGTTGTCCAAGCCCTACGATTGAGATTACAATCTTTGCTCGTCTCCAGGCCCACGCACAAGGCATACAACATATTGCTCGATGCATTTGCGATATCTGGAATGGTAGAGCAAGCAAAGACTGTATTCAAGAGCATGAGAAGGGACAGGTGAACTACTTTCTCACCTTGGCTCAGATTAATCACTATAAATATGACAGCCTTCGCTCAATTAACTCTGGGAATTTTCATCCTTTATTCTTTTCTTATCTTATCTCTGTTCCTTGTGCTTTCAATGTGATGCTAATTGTCTGCTTTGCTCTTTTTTTCCCCACATGTTCAGATGCACGCCCGATCTGTGTTCATACACAACTATGTTATCAGCCTATGTTAATGCATCAGATATGGAGGGAGCTGAGAAGTTCTTCAGAAGGATGAGGCAAGATGGCTTCATACCCAGCGTCATCACTTACGGCATACTAATAAAAGGTTATGCTAGGGCTAACAATCTTGACAAGATGATGGAGAAATACAAGGATATGAGGGTGTGTGGCCTCAGGGCAAACCAGACAGTCTTAACGACAATCATGGATGCTTATGGTAAGAACCAGGATTTCGACAGCGCTGTTGTTTGGTTCAAAGAAATGGAGTCCCTCGGGATTTTTCCGGACCAAAAGGCTAAGAATATACTTCTATCACTGGCAAAAACTGCAGAAGAGCAGGAGGAAGCTAAGTTTTTGGCCAAAGAATCATCATGAAAATAGTCAAACATTAGATAGGATTTCAGGGTTTGATGCCTACAACGTTGATGAGGAAGTGACCTTGAAGATGATGCCTGACCAAGCTGAGATCCGATATTCTTTTGATCAGCAAGGAGACTACCTGCATAGTTTTGGGTTTTTATTGGCATGGAAATAGAAATGTTGTCTATTTGTTAGCACTGCCATACTCAAGTCTTGAAAATGAATTCAGCATTTGAAACTGTCAGTTCCTGATAAGAATCATTTCGCCTACACTTTTGGAAGCCAGCTGGCCCAGCTCATTTATCCATTGTGAAAATTGCACATGAATTACTTCTTATTGTAAGATGAGTATTGCGAAATTCAATTTTTGTGGGGACTGGCCGTTTCCTTTACTATGGAGATGCTTAGGTTGGAGAAGAGTACACTTGTCAGTTTTGTTGGGGTTTCTGGACATGGTACAAGTTTTAGAATTGCAAAAAGGAAAATTTTTCCTACATTCACTCTGATCTGTTACTCCATATGGTTTAGCATGTTTTATATATATATATATATATATATATATTATGAGTTTGTAAGGCAGTTTGACTGGAGGAAAATCATAACATTGCCTTTAACCATCTGACAAGGAATTAGAAGAGCATCACTTCAAAGCATGTCCGTGAACGGAAACATCATCACTGCTGTAACTTGTTTCACTTGCCCGGTCAATGTCGATGCTCACTCTCAATCTGCCAACAGACAATGTTGTTTTTCAAGGAAGTTTAGAGGTTTTCCTTGGTCCATGCGTGCCACTGCCTCTTCATCCGGACAATTCCTAACTTACTGGATGAATTTAGTGTGACAATTCATTTTCAAGAACAGGTTTTGGGGTGCTAAACTACACAATAACTCCTTCAGGACCAGGACGAACTAACTGAACAACCTGATCAGACATTCTCTGCGTCAAGTCCACCTACCATTGCCACCGCAAAGTGTGGTAGTGTGGTCAATGGGGGTGGGCATGGATGCCAGGCATGCCCGGAACCGGTGAGAACCTACCTTATCATGTAGGCTTGGAACCTATTAAAAATCAGGTAGGCTCTGGGTAGGAAAATAAGGAACCGGTTGAAATTGGTTCGGGTTCCGGTTCCAATTCCATCACACTAAGTATCCAGAACTAGAACTGGATCAGATATTTAAAATACAATTTCCAACAGGGTACCCGGATATAATGCCCGGTTCTTGATACTAATAGGATAGATTCCGGTTCTAAACTTTCGGACCCGGTCTCATATAGGTAGATTCTTATTTAAGCAGTTCTCTTTTGCTCTATGACATGGAATGTGCGAGTTGTCACCCTTCGCACAGCCCGACCCGGCCCGGCCCGGAAAGGACAGCGGCCACACACACATGTATGTATATATATTACGTTTCAATTCTGTTGTTGGTTGTTAATCGACTTTGGCTTCCCGCTATCCTCTACTTCTCCCTCTGATAACCGCTGCTCTTCTCTCCCTCCCGTAACTGCCGTTCCTCTCTCGTGTGCGGTCCCACGGCGTCGCCATGATCACCAGCTCATCGTCGTGGAATCTTATGAGATTAGCCACCGCCACTCTCCATCTCGAGATCCGAGGGTACCACACCGCTTCTTGAGACCGAACCTCCGCAGGTCTCTGCAGGGCTTTCATCACTTAAAGGACTGCCGGAGGATTTCACTGTTTGGTCGACGAGGCCATCTTCAGGTAAATCCACCGATCGGAGAAAGTTAGAACAGTTGAATGTGGCGTGTTGGATCAAATTCCATTTGCTGTCCGTGGAAATGCGATGAGATAGGGCTAGGATGGAACTTTAATCTGCTTACTTTACTCTTTTACTTGTCCAGTGGAAGTGGTTCTTTAACTCTTTGAGTGAAATTGACAAATGTATGACATCATAGTTAGATTTGATAGGAATGCGTCGTGCTCCTCACTGGTGCGTTTTCCTGTCGGAGAATGCAGGTGATCTACGGCCTTTTTCGGTTTCTGCTCCTTTCCGTCTGTTCTTTTAGCAATCGCTGAAACGTTCTAAATTCATCCCTTATTCCTACAATGCCATCAGCTGCTAATATCATCCGAGCAATGGATGAGACCTCAGATAGGTAAGTTTGGAGTTATCAAGACCTCTTTCTGTTGTTGGTTCTCTGGTTTTGATTTTACTAGAGATACCAGCAACAATTGATTTTTTGTCAGGCCTGCTCTGTTGTGCACTCTGCAGAGCTCTGTAGGCATACTCATCTGGACTTATTAGTTTCGACTGAATAATATACTTGTAAGGAATTTTTCTAAATTAAACTCTCAGGGGATTTCCAAACTAGACTGTTTTCATACTGAGTGGTTCTGCTGTGATTGTCCATTTCATTAGAGAGTACGTTGAGGAGGCTAACAAGGCATCTTTGATGATTAATGAATATCTATGTGTGTGGTGACTGTTTCTTTTTGTTTTCAATTACTCTTTTTTAACTTCAATTCCTTGCCTCTGTTTCATCTGATTTATTTATTTTACTTCATTATTTAGTATCTGAATGCCGACCATAGCCTATATGATGTGGTGAAAAGGCTGAGCGAGAGGGCGACTTGCTCACAGAAGAAGCTCGAAGAGCTGCTCATAATTTGTGGACTGACTTTGAAAACGGTGGAATTCATTCATGTGGAAGATTTAACATGTTGCTTTTATCCCTGAGTATTGATATTATATATTATATTGCACTGTTTACTTTAAATAAAATCATGGCAATTCGTTGTTGCAGATGAATCAGATAGAGTTAATCAGTTCAATATTGAGATAGCACAGATGTGTTGGCAGTAAGTGTGGCATATCCTTCCCAATTGTTTCACCTTTATAATGGAAAATACAAACCAGATAGATCATCCTGTCTATTTTGCATTTTCCAGTTTTTTCTGTCCTTTTCAGATTCAGTGAAAATATCATCAACTATCCAGGTTATGTTGATGTATTTCCAGCTTCTGCATCCCCAAACAACTGCGGCATCTGTGGAAGCCTATCCATAAGTCATCATCTGGAGAGTCAACACAATTATTGAAGTCAAGACATCACATGAAAGATAGGGGATTTCGAATAATTAAAGAAGCAACAGTTCCATTTTGGTTCTCAAATTAGGAAAATAGCATATATTAAAGGTAACTCTGTTCCACATGCAAACCTTGGTGTTCTAGATGGGTTTATAGCTGCACGCCTTGAGCTTCTGCAAGTACACATATAAATGGTGCAATACTTTGCACCTATATTTTGTGCATGACATCTATTAGATAGACTATATTTTTATGCCAGATCTAGAGTTGTATGAGATCCAGTAACTTACTTATAAAAATGTCTAATACCAAGATGCTGCATTTGGAATTTGTATCATACTTGTTGTTCAACTTAGATTTGCAATGAGTGGGCAAAAGTGATTTTAATAGTTTTGCTAGATACCAACCTAATAAACTTTGCCTATAGTTGGTCGGATATAAAACCTATGTGGAATTTGTAGTGAAGCAAAATATGGCTTCATCTGCAGAGGTCGTGGTTTGCTTTTTGCTTGAGATGAGTGAGATTTTCATGGCAAGGTGAATGGGGTATTTATGTCATACTTATTTAATGCAAAATCTTAGCATGTTCTCATTCTAGTATGGTTGTGATATTGTTTTCACAAGTTATTACATCTCCAGAGGAGTTTGAAGCAATATGTAGTATAAAAAGGGAGAAGTGTGATCAGAGTTGTGTAGATCTGGAGCCATGGGATGACGTGTACCACACTGCCTTGATGAAATCATCAGTCTTCAACTTGGATTCCACAGTAGGTTTTCAAACTTTTCAAACTTATATTACCTTCTCTTTTGTTGCTTCTGCAGTTATATTGAGGTGATTCAAATTTGTTCAAGTATGATCTTTTCTTACTTTTCTAATGAAGATATCCTATTTGGATTCTAAAATATGCAGGTTGTAACATCCTATATTCCTTTGCCGCAGTGTATTGGGGGCTTGAAAATGCTGGTGAAGTCGTTGTTTGGTGCAACATGCTGTTGCATTTCCATGGCCCCAGGTGAATCTTGGCACCAGATGTGCTTAAAATGTCACCTTTATCATACTGAAGAGGTATCAAACGGATATTTTGATTGAATTGCATTTATAATTCGTGGCCATCTTGTCAGAGCTCATAGTTGTTATTACATACGCACTATAGAATCATGTGACCACAATATATAGTCCGTAGCTGGAGTTGGAAATTACTGTCAAGATCATGAATATAGTCTCTTAGTTTGATCATTTGCTGACTTGATTTCTTATAGGTTTTAGTGTTTCCTGTGTTGTGATGCTCCATTTTTTTTATTCTAGAGCTTGCATAAGATGTGAATTCCATTTTCTCAATTACATGAGGAGTCTTGCTCAACCAGTATTTAGAATCCCTCTATGTTTAACTTATCCTTTCTTTTCTTAAAAATATCATCAATTTGTCAAAAGTCATTTTAATTCTTGTAGGCTCAAAGAAATTGATGAGGCATTACCAAAACTATTATTTGTGCACTAGTCATTTCTTTTACTTTAAGCCTCTAGGTGGTAGTTTTGGTGTCTTTTTTTGTTTCTAAAACTACCCTCAAACTGATTTAACGAATAATAGATACATGAGATTTTTATTATCTACCTAGGGTCCTTATTATCATTTTAATTTTTTAGGGTAGTTGACTCCCCACTTCACCAGCTGTTCCCATTTCCTTTCCATCACATCTGCTTCCATTTTTCTTCAAGCTTTTGAATTATCACAAGATCTTCCTCAACCAGAATCTTCCATCTCCACTTTCACCTACATCTTCTAGCAAGTTTTCTCCCTCCCTCACTCCTTGGTTTAGTTGGGGTGCTTGAGAAATTTTATGAGCTTTTCATTTAAGTGATTTTGTGTCTTTACTTTCTTCACCTTGAAGACTTCCAACCATCGTCCTTGTGCAGTCTCCTCTATCGCTGATTTATTCCTTAGAGGTTCCCGTTCTTAGGTTTGTTCTTTCATATTAAACATTGCTGTAATATTGTGTTTATGTATACTACTAGCAAGGTTCATGTATATTAATCAGTAACTATTACGTTTTTTTTTTTGGCTGAATGATATTATTAACCTTTAGTTTGAAAGGTATTGATCCAAGATTTTGAAGTTGCAAATGTCTTTCCTTACGTTGACCTCAGTTTTTCCTTACTTGGTGTTGAATATAACTATAGTATAAAATATACTTAAAGCATGAAAGGGACATACACTTAAGAGTGCTTTGCAATTTTAACGATTGGATGGATTTTTACACTTCATTTAATTCATTCGATTTATGTATGTTAATACATTTACTGTTTGCATTTTTATTTGCTAATACTCACAGTGCAAGGCACAGGTTGTGTGGTAATTATTCTCAGTCTTCTGTGTTATATCCCCTATGGTCGTAGTATAACTAAGCATACATTAAAGAAACCCTTTTTATATTAATTATTCTAAGTTTAGGATTATTAAATTTCTTGATGCATGGAAGACATTGTGTCTACTCATTCTAACGTAAATTCTTTTCACCTTTTATACATTTTGTCTACATTTTGGCTTATTCCTATTATATATTGTACTTGTTATTCTTTGAAAGGCTTCATATGATTAAGGACATTTAGGATATTTAGAGTATAAGAAATAATTTTTCTGGTATGTCGAGAAGATGAAAATCAAAATGGTTTATTGCAAATCATGCATAGTTGGAATTGTTGAAGAAAATTTGTGATCTACACCATAATGTAGTAAAATATTAGTAATTGTGAGCTTATTTGAAATTAGTAGGACATGCTCTTCACTGAAATAGTTTTGAGATGTACAAGGAAAGGAATGAAAAATCACATACAAACTATGATTTAAAGCAAGGACAAGGCTTCCAGATGTAAATGAAACAAGTAATAAACTTTGAGGGAGGATATTAAAATTAGTTATACATGTGATTTTCGCTGGCATTTGACATTGAATTCATTGCTATGTTCCATGCTGGAGTAATGAACGCAGTTGTATTCTATTCAATTTTAGGGGATGAAAGATCCAATTTCAGATTCCAAGTCAAAGTTGGCTATGCTCAATTGACATGGCATTTTGATTCGAGAATTGGATGCTGGTGATCAGAGGATATCTTTGGGCATTAGCACTCTTCCTATTATGCTATAAAATGCGGTTTCAAATGTTTTTGCGTATGTTCTTGCGCTGTCTCTTTCCAGGTCACAGTCCACATGATGAGTGCCCGCAAGAAGACTCACTGCTGGAAGCTGCCGCAAGAAGTACTGTCCCAATCTAAGGTCAGGTGAATTTTCCATGACTTGTTAACGTTCCTGCGCTTTGGTAGATTTGACATAATTTTGGAATAGGTAATCCTGACCTTTTGCACAAAATTTTTACTTCAGAATGCTATGGGTTGAGCGAGCCATTCTTTCGATGAACCTTGATCATCCAGTTTTCGCGATTACGATCATACATATTCTCATCATATTTATTTATCTTTTATCAATTATTTCGTGGTAATTTTAATACTGTAGGTGTAGATGTACATGATATAATTAGCTGAATGATTCCGCATACGTCAAGGGGGAACTTTTCAAATGGACTAAGTGTAAACGGAAGATATAGTGATGCTCCTTGGCTAGGGGCCATAGGGTGTAAATCTTGTCGGTCACGTTCGATAGGCTTGCCATCCTAGATCAGTAAGGGCCTAGTGGATCAAAGAAGCCCAATGAATGCTGTGTGGCTACATTAGGTCCAGTATGTTGCCTTATGCAGACCCAAAGAACCATAAGACCAGCATTCTGGCCCCAGGAATTTGAAGTCAGCCATTTCGATCACCCAATAGGTAGGCTGCATGGTTGAGCGTTGGCCAAAAGGCTCGTGGTAGGCTATTGATTGGTCCAATGGGCTTGAAGAAGGAAAGTTGGCTAAATTAGGCTCATCACGGTTAGAGCTGAAGTCTAATGAGCTGAAGTCTAATAAGCTCACAGCAGGCTAAGACTCTGGCCCAATGGGCCGGTTGAGAACCAATGTACATGGCCCAATGGACCCAAGGGGGATGAGTGCTCCAGCCAATGGGCCCACTGGGAGTTTGGACTCTGGCTCAGTGGGCCTGTTGTGAGTTTGGGCTTGTTGTCAGCGCAGGCTCTGGCCTAATGGGCTTGATTTGAATTATTCGGCCATTGATTTGAATTATTATTTGCTACAAGCTTGGGGTCAGGACTAATGGGCCTAATGTGGGGCTGGACTCCGGCCTAATGGCCATCAATATTTGGGCCCAACAGGCTCTTGCAGAGATTATGTTCTAGCACAATGGGCTTGCGCGAATTAGGCCCAGGGGAACATGATTCTACGCTGAATGGGCCTGTCGTGTGCTAACATTGCGGCTCAATATTGTATTGAGCTCCGGCCCAGTATTGCATTGTCTGGCCTGGGCTTCGGCCCCATCTACTACCAACTGGTATGGGTTCTAGCCCCATGGGCCGATGGTAGGATAGTACTCCCCCTCGTTGGGCCAACAGCAGGCCTTTTACACTAATCTGGCCTTCAATTGTCTAGTTAAGGGTCCAATAACGAATTAATTGGCAAGGCCTAGTAATTTACACTGCATTAGTATTATTAAAAGTGCGGTCGGTTCGACTGGTTAATGATTCACAATTCAAACAAATATGAACCGGCCCATAATAGTTTATAAACAGGCCAATTTAGTCTGTGAACACATGCTTTTTAAAAATTATTTTAAATGAATATTTTTAAAATTTTTTAAAACCCAACGATTGATTTACATGATTTTTAGCAATACAGGTCGGTTTTAAACAGTTTTGTGCCAGTTTTTAAATAATTTCAATTCGATTTAGCATGATAACGGTTCATGTCAGTTACAGTTCAATAGATCTATATTTCAAAGCTGATTGCTAACCACCCTAAACCCACTAAGAACGTGCCAGGTTAGGAGAGGTCCAGGCCAGTTCTAGTTCGGTTACGGGCCATCCCAGCCCGTTTAACATCTCTACACTGCGTCAAAATTTTCCAGCCCATCAATGGAAATGGCTGTGCCCTGCCTGATGAAGCCTTGGTTAAAGCAAATTACGACAGCAATTTAGAGATCAAAGTATAGACAGATCCCTACCTTGCTTTGCTTAATCATCATCATCATCATATCAAAAAATGAAAAAGGTGCAGACAGAAAATCAGCCTCGGTGACAAGTGATATCGGGCACCATACCTCCCATCAAACCTTCAAAATTCCACTCCCAACCAAATCATTCAGCATCTCAAAGAAACTTTATCCTGAGAGAGTCACACCGGCAGGGGCTCTTCTTGGCAAAACTTCTTCCATACGGTTGCAGCAAAGCATTTTGCATATCAGTAGAGCTCGCAACCTGCACAAATACATCACTATTTTAACCAAAAAAAATGTAAGCAGCATAAATTAGAAGCTAAATGATCTGAAGTCAACGAGGAAAAATCTTTATAACATTGGTTAGAACATAAGACTACTACTCCTATGACCCTGGACATCAACGTTAGCAAATAAGAGGGGACATACCGGCACCATAAGTTAGAAGGTGACTGAATTGTGCCTGCCAACAAGTGCCCTCAATGATGACTCAACTAATTTATCTCAGAAATGTTTGGCAATGGTTTTCAGGACCCTGAAATCACATGCATAATACCTAGAAAATATCACCAGTATTAGTGTGCGTGGTGCGAGCCAAATGAAGAGGATGCATAGAGAGTATTAAACCTAGAAATAGAATGCTTTCTCATACATTAGATTTCTTATAAGGAATCCAGATAATTCTAAGTCTCTTGAATATCTTGAAGACATTTATGGTGGGAACGTTGGACTTTGACCCTATGTTATCCTATCCAGATTAAATCTGTATATACTTCCAGAATAAAAGATATCTAGATTCCCACAGCAGACTTATTGAAAGGATAATAAAGATTTGGTCAATGTTCAGTATAGAACCATACAAGAATCCTCTAAGGTCATATCCCCCGGTAACTTTTTAAAGAAGAGTTTAAGTCTTTTATATCATCTCTACTAGCACAAATGCACTCAATCCTAATCCTAACTGTTTTTTTTTTTTTTTTGTATTCTCAACCATCATCAGCGAATCAAAATGCAGAAGGTATGTTAATAAAAAAAGAAATCCAACACAAAGCAAATTGTTCATTCATCAGTCAATAAACCAATGGACAGATGGTCAGATCACTCACTCGAATGAATTCAAAGGCGTTTCAGCTGAGTCAAGGACCACTCTGGTACCTGAAAAATGCTGGTAATCCTACAAGTGAACAAAAAACAGTAACAAGGATCAACTACGTAATAACATGTTAGTTCCCTCCCAGTTTACAGAGCAACATAATACCGTTCTAGAGAGCAAAGAGTGAAGAGCGGGCCCAAATTCAAGGGATAGATTTCTATTTCTCAACATAACTCATGAATTTGATGAACCCACAAAACTGCAGACCATGCCAAAACCTACAGTGTTATCAATTATTTTAACTTCAAAGAACATTCCATTCCCTCTAAAATCAGGGCATCACTTGTCCAGGACAGCTGAGCAGGCTATCTATAAATTCAAAAAGAAAATGCAGATTTAGCATAAAAATGTAATAAGGCAAAGGAATGCAGAATGCCCAGTGATACATTGACCTACAGGAAGTTGGTATTCCAAGTCCGAAATTCTACAGCCTCCTTTAATTGCAAAATTAGCAGAGTCAGGAGATTTGCCTTCTCTTGAATGTAAATCAAGGTAAATAATACCTTAGTCATCCCGAAACAAAATGTAAATCCTTCATTTTGAGGGAAGCAGTGTAGTGAGAAACAAGCTAAAACACGAGATCAAGACAAGAAAATTACTAAAGTAGCTAACAAAAAGTGAGGCCCAGATATAATGCTTCCAAGTTGTATCTGTTAAACTGCAACTTGCATCAATGTCATCAGATTTCTCTCATCAAGACATACTATTGCCATTTTATGGCCAACAAACCTAAAAACATCTGAGGAGATGAAAACGGGTCCATACGAACATATGGAATGCCATGGACTGGTGGTGTTATTTCTTCACTTTCATTTTTCCTTCCTCATTTTTTTAAATTTTAATATCCACCCTAAAATTGCATTTTTTTTTTTTGCATTTAAATCTGGTCGCATCATCCTTATTTTCAATTATAGCTTTTTATGTGATTTTTCCTTCCTTTGATTGTGCATCTCAAAACTATTTCAGTGAAGGGCATGTCCAACTTATTTCAAATAAGCTCACAATTACTGGTATTTTACTTCATTGTGCTATAAATCACCTATTTGCTTCAACAATTCCAACTATGTATGATTTGTAATAAAGCAGTTTGATTTTCATCTTCTCAGCATACCAGAAAAATTATTTCTTATACTCTAAATATCCTAAATGTCCTTAATCATACGAAGTCTTTGAAAGAATATGAAGTACAGTATGTAATAGGAACAAGGCAAAATGTAGATTCTAATATCGTGAAAAATTTTACATCAGCATAAGTAGACATAATGTCACCATATGTATAGAGAAATTTAATAATTCCCAAACGAAGAATAATTAACATAAATGTATGTTGAACTAAGAGACCTTAAACCATATTATCAAGTAATAGTCGTAGGAGATATAATACAAAAGAACTGACAATAATTGTCTTGTGCACAAATCAAAGTTTTGATAAAGCCTCATCAATTTCTTTGAGCCTACAAGAATTAAAATGACCTTTGACATATATTGATAAATTTCAAGAAAAGAATAAGTGAAACATTAAAAAAAAATCTAAATACTGGTTGAGCAAGACGCGTTATGTAATTCAAAAAATGGCATTCTCATCTTATGCAAGCTCCAAAATAGTGAATGGAGCATCACAACAAAGGAAACACCTAAAACCTATAAGAAATCGAGTCTGTGAAGGATCAAACTAAAAGATTTCATTTATGATCTTGACAGTCATTTCTGACACCAGATGTGGAATACTTATTGCAGCCACATGATTCTCCTTAATGCATATGTAATAACAAAAACTATGAGCTTTGATAAGATGCCCATAAATTATAAATGTAATTCAATCAAAATATCCATTTGATACCTCTTCAAGATGATGAAGTGACATTTTAAGCTCATCTGGGACCCAAGATTCACCTGGTGCCATGGGAATGCAGTCACATGTTCCATCAAACAATGACTTCACCAGCATTTTCAAGCCTTTAATGCACTGTGGCAAAGGAAAATAGGATGCTTCAACTGACATATTTTAGTTGCCAAAGAGGCAATCTTCATTAGAAAAGTAAGAAAAGATCGTACTTGAACAAATCCAGATCACCTCAATGTAACTGCAGAAGCAACAAAAAAGAAGGTAACATAAGTTCCAAACGTTAGAAAACTTACTGAGGAATCCATGTTAGAGACTGATGATTTCATGAAGGCAGTGTAGTACACACCTCACCCCATGACTCCAGATCTGCACAACTCTAACCACTCTGATTCCTTTTTATACTCCAAATTGCTTCAAACTCCTGTGGAAAAGAAATAGCTTGTGAAAACAATATCACAACCATATTAGAATGAGAACATGCTAAAATTTTGCATGAAATAAGTATGACACAAATGTTGGCCTAGTCCTTGACAATCTCACTCATCTCAAGCAAAAAGGACAACCACGACCTCTGCAGATGAAGCTATATTTTGCTTCACCACAAAGTCTCCGTAGGTTTTCATACCCGACTATCTACAGGTAAGAAGGTTAATTAGGTTAGTATCCAGCGAAACTATTAAAATCACTGCAAAAACTAAGTTGAAAAGGTATCATATGAATTCCAAAGGAAGCATCTTGGAATTAAACATTTTTACAAGTTAGTTATTTAATCTCATATAACTTCAGATCTGGCATAAAAATAGAGTACCTATCTAATAGACGTCAAGCACAAAATATAGGTCCAAAGTATTGCACCATTTAAAAATAACTTCACAAGCTCATGGCGTGCAGCTATAAATAAGCCTATCTAGAACACCAAGGTTTCCATGTGGCAAAAAGTTCCCTTTAATATATGCCATTTTTCCAACTTGAGAACCAAAATAATGGAACCACTGGTTCTATTGGTTATAAGGAAATGCATTGATATAGCAGTCATTATCAAATGTAGCAAATCAAATCTCTCAACAACACAAACTACTCAGAGGAACAATTGCAGACAGTCCGGTGTTTATATAAAATATATAATAGAAATACAAAAAGTAGATACAAAAAGGCCACCTCTTCATTTGCTGTCCATTGCAGGACAAAAGAAAGGGCTGATGGTTCTGCAGTTATTTGAAATCCCCTTTCTTTCATGTGATGTCTTGACTTCAATAATCCTGTTGACTCTCCAGTTGATGACTGATGGATAGGCTTACACAGATGCTACAGATGTTTGGCAATGAAAGAAACTGGAAATACATCAACATAACATAGATCATTGATTATATTTTCGCTAAATCTGAAAAGGACAGAAAAAGAATGGGAAAATACAAGATCAATTTGATGATCAATCAGGTTTTTATTTTCCACTATAAAGGGGAAACAATTGGGAACACATCTGTGCAACTCTATCCAATTTCTTTGCAACGAAGATTTGCAATGATTATATTTAAAGTAAACAGTTGCAAGATAATAAATCATAGAAATATCCCTGGCCTGCAAAGGAAGATCACAAGGTGTTCGCAAAAGGGTCTTTCGACACAATGTAGAGTGATGGATTGTACAAAGGCATATCTGTTTATCATAGGATCATGGCCAAGGGGCCAAGTTTTTGAGGCCCAGTAACCTAATATTTATTTTTAAGGCATGTGTGCCTTCCCTTTTTGAATCAATGGTTGTTTTGGCCCCCATAGACCCCCTTAACCCATGCGTTGGTTCTGTACAGAAATGTTGGTACATATACGTATATATAAAGAGTACGGCTAATTGATCCCCAAATAAAAACATAGAAGTATTCAGGGATACGTTACATGCTTCCATGTAAATGAATTCTAACATTTTCAAAATTAATCCCCAAATTCTGAGCAGCCATTCAAGCTTCTTCTGAGAGCAATTTGTCCTCGCACCCAGCCTTTTTCACTGCATCATATAGGCTATGATTGGCATTCGGATAATAGATAAAGAAGCAAAAGAAGTAAATCAGATGAAACAGAGGAAAGGAATCAAAGTTTTTTTTAAAATAATAATTAAAAACAAAAAGAAACGGTCACATCACATGTATATATTCATTAATCCTCAAAGATGCCTTGTTAGCCTCCTCAACATACTCTCTAATGAAGTGGACAAGCACAGCAGAATCACTCAGATCGAGAACAGTATAATTTGGAAAGTCCTTGCGAATTTGATTTTAAAAGAATTCCCTACAAGTATATTACTCAGTTGAAACTAACCTGTCAGGATGAGTATGCCTACAGAGCTCTGCAGAGTCCACAACAGAGCACACCTGAGAAAGAAATCAACTGTTGCTTATACTTTTAGCAAAAATCAAAACCAGGGAACCAACAACAGCAAGAGGCCGGTTCAATAACTCCAAACTTACTGTGTCTGAGATCTCATCCATTGCTCAGATAGTATCAGCTACTGATGGCATTATAGAAACAAACTTAACCAATTCTGCGACATAAAGACATTAGGAGAGGGATGAATTCAGAATGCTTCAACGACTGCTGAGAGAGCAAACGGAAAGGACCAGAAACCGAAAACGGCCAGTAGACCGGCTGCATTTTCTAGCAGGAAGACAGACGAGAGAAGCACTACGCATTCCAACCAAATAGCGCACAAGAGTCATATCATCTATGTCACTTAAATAGTCAAAGAAATTCTTCCATTGGGAAGTAAAACAGCAAATTAAACAGATTAAAGTTCCATCCTAGCCCCCTCTCGTCACATTTCAACGGACAGCAAATGGAATTGATTCAGGACATCGCATTCAACTCTTCTAACTTTGTCCGGATAGCGTATTTACCTCTCGATGGCCTCATCAACGAAACGGTTGAAATCTTCCGGCAGTCCTTACAGGATGAAAGCCGTAGAGATCTGTGGGAGCTCCGTTTCCAGGAGCGGCGCCGGCACAGTACTCTCGGGCCTAGAGAAGGAGATTTCCGGCGGTTATTCCCATAAGATTCCGCACGGCTTATCTCCCTACGTCGGGAGACGCCGGCGAGTCGGTGATGGTGGCGACGCCGCGAGATCGCGCATGAGAGAGGAAAAGCAGTTACTGGAGAGAGAGAGAGAGAGAGAGGGGGTGGGGAGAAGCAGTTACTGGAGGGAGAAGAAATTAGAGGACAGCGATGAGCCGTCGGTTATCAAGAGAATTGAAGTATATATATGTAGCTATGCGGCCGGTGTACTTGGTGGGCCGGGCCGCGCGAACGGTGATATCGTACGTATTCTGTCTGACAGAGCCGGGCCCCCAAATAGTGGAAATGCTGAAGCGGGCCTTTAGTCACTCACATCCATTTAACTTTCGTCCATGAAAGAGAGGGCGATATGATACGGATATTCCCAGCTGCTGCAGCTCCTGACTGCAGAATGCTGCTGTTCTACTTCTTCCTATCACTCATAGGCCCATCGTACAGATGTCCTAGATAAGGCTTCTGCGTGCATGAGCCATGCATCGAGCCGCCTCAACGCACCCACATTCACCCACTTGACCTCTGCGTCCAGTCTTTTAATTCCACTGGATCAGAAGGATTCAACTGTATGGTTAGCTATAGTTCCGACAGGGGAACATTCAACAGATGCTGGCAGTGCTGAAGCATCCTTCCCATGAGCAGCATCCCCTTGATGCTCGAGACCTACAACTTGTTCAGCGCTCAACTGGGGTTGCGGTCATGAAGGTGTCAGTGTATCGTATTGTTGCTCAACCTGCAAAACAGTTCTTCACTTAACCAGCGCCCTGGAATCACCTCTGGAGATCGAGTAGCCCTGGCAAAATCCGGCCCGGCACGACAGCCCGGCACTAGCCCAGCACGAAACACCCTGCTGGGCCAGGACTTATTGTGACAGAAGCTTATCTTGCCGTACCGGCACGGCCCGGTAATTTTATCAGACGTGCTGGGCCCGATGATCCCTGGGCCGGGCCTGCACGATAGCCCGATTAGGGAAATTAAAAAAAATCTAATAGATTATCATACATTATTAAATGATAGAATAAATCTCATTTGTGAGCTTACTTGTAATTGCGAACAAGTTACGATTAAGAGATATTATCGTACTATTGAGCTGGGCCAAGGCCGCCCCTATCTTATCGTGACATGTCGGCCCGGCCCTATATCTTAAAGGGCCGTATTTGGGCCATCCTTTATTGTGCGCTCCCCTTTATTGTGCCGGCACAATTTGCCACCTCTAAGATCAAATACAAATGTGGCGGTAGCAGGCTGAAAATGGGCCGGAAACCGGACCCCGGCACAATTTGCCACCTCTAAGATCAAATACAAATGTGGCGGTAGCAGGCTGAAAATGGGCCGGAAACCGGACCCATTAGACTGGCGTGAATAAGAGCTGATTGGAGGATGAATGGGCCGGTAATGTATCAGATTTTGAACTCGAAGACCTGAGACTATATGTATATATATATATATATATATATAACCCTAGCCGGTTAAGAGCACATTGCGTGTTGGGCATGTCAAGTGAACATCGTGCAGTCCTCCAATTTTGAGTGTCAAATCAAAACTCCTCACGCTTTGTGGGTCCCCTTAGATTAATGCTCCTAACTTTCTCTGTGCTTTCAACTCTCGGTGGGTCGAAACCGATCCCCGTCATCAAATACGATGATGACCGGTGCCTTCTCGGTCCTTTTCTTCTATGAATAATCTAATGCGGTGGAGTCAAGCTGCTCCGGCGATGCTGCTCGATCAAGTCCGGGCGAAGGACGTGATCGTGATGACAGTGACCCCCGTATAAGGTTTCCGCAGCCATATCTGAACATCCATTAACCAAACTAACGAGAGCGCGCTAATTGAGCCGACGGTGGCGACCGGTGGCCCAACGGGAAGCCAGCCAACATTCCGTTTAACTCGTATTTTTTAGTGTCCGGATCGCAATAGGCTACGTTCCGATGTTTCAGAGTCGTTCGATTCGGACCCAATAGCAAAAAAATATAAAGTATGGGCTAACGAGAATGAAATTAAAAAGAAAAGAGGCCCAAACGTGACGCATACATCCAGCCTGCTGTGCGGTCTTCGGTTCCCTCACGTTTCCGTTCCACGTGTTGAATACGGGGCTGTGATTTAAGGTCCAGACATGATATTCCTCTCACGTAATTGAACATTTTTTACATTATCTACGGAGAGCTGTTAAATTTATAATAAAAGAATTTAATATGATTTAAAAAAAAACCGAATTTGCAGCTTCATGACCGCGAAGGGTTACATTTCAACGCTGACATTAGAGACACGCTTTCTTGCACGGATGGGAAACCCTTCTCACGGCGCCGCTACAGTCAACAGTAGATTTCATATGTGAAAATTACAAGCTGGCCCATGTAGACCTGGCAATTTGTGCTATACGGGCTATCATTTTAGGCCATCTAAAATTTTCGATCCATATATAAAATACATAAATAATTATATTTTAATGAATAAATTTATAATTTAAAATAATTTTTATAATATAATTGATTAATTAATATAAAATTTATATTAATTTAAATAAAATATTAAAATATAATTAATTATTTTTTAAAAAAATTATAATTATAATTTGTTTTTGTAAAACTTATTTTCACATATTTAAACCGGCAGGTCTGATTTTTTAAATAATACTAAAAACATGAACCTAAATATATCATTTTTATGGTCAATCATACCGAATTTTACCACCCCTCTCTCTCTCTCCCATTCCAACATAGAATTGACATGTAGACCTAGATTTCTAATCAGAAAACGAGGGTCAATGCGTAGATATTCCCTCCTTCTCTTTTCCTGGCTGATGCTAATTATCGAGTATTAAAACCATGCCATTATATGATAATGTTAATCTCCTGATTGAACAGTTGGTTCGAATTCAGACTCTATGTATTTATTCGTAATATATAGAAGTAATATCTCTGCGTTTAATAAGGATTGACGTTGACCGACAAGGAGGAATTGACTGAGTCTGTTAAAAGGCCAAAAAAGGGGGAGGAGAAAAGTCTCGGAGGTCAGAAAGTGGGAGAAATCGGAACGGAGGAGACGAGGAATCAGTTCAAATGGGCGGTGGATGAATTCCATCGCTCCTCTGCCTCTCCAGGAGAATCGCGTTAACGTGATGTCGGGGAAAAATATATATATTTTTTATTTTTCCTTTAATATCTATTTTGTCAATGCGGTGATTGACTGTCATAATTACATTAAGACTAACTAAAATAATTAAAAGAAAATTCACATAAATGAGTGTCATTGCTATATATATATGTATATGTATATATCACATGACCTTCTCCTCGACTTTAACCTTGAATGCTGTCCCATTGATTGATCCACGTCGGACGCCAGCACTTCAACCTAAAAAGGGCGTCTAGCCCAATAGACGAGCGAGGGGAACTTTCAGGCAGCTTCTCTCTCTGCCGCCGTGAACGTGGAACGAGAAAGAAACTGTGGCGAAGGAAAGTGGGAGGAAGAGGCCCACCCAGCCCTCTAGACCACGCCATAAATTTCCTACTAAAACTTTCATTAGCTCGGACTTTGAATCTCCCGTTTTTGCTACTGTTTTATTTCGGCCATTGATGTAGATTACAAATACATTCACACAGCTGCAGATAACACGTGTATGTGTGTATGCTGTACGCATGTTATCATCCATGATCCATCAAACCGCGTACAGAGGCTGACCTTTGAATACCCCATTGAATTCTAAGTCTTCAACATTGATTTTCATCACAACTACATCAAGGGCACCAGGCTTCTTTCCTCCTCCTCCTCCTCTTCCCCCTCTTCTGTGTATAGTCTGTTCTCTCTGCTCTCTACCGGGCCTTTCTTATATACGTTTATCATCTTACCAGATTGATACATTTCCACATTAATCACTGTAATTAGCTATTCATTTGTATTTTTTTCTCCCCTGGTCTCCGTTTTTCCTTCCTCTTTGAGATTCCCAAGGCGCCTGTCTCTGTGTTCTCTCTCTCTCTCTCTATATATATATTTTTTCTGGGGTATTCCCTGATTGAATGATCGATCGACCTTGATCTGGTTCCGGGGTCTTGGGTTTCTTGAAGCTTTGCTCTTGTTTCGGCTGAGAAAGTCCAGTTTTTTCATCTTGTCTCTGATAAAATCTTCGGGATCGAGCTCCCTGCTGGAGAAATACTGTCTGTTTGACCGATCGAGAAGTGGTCAACGCCATGGAATCTAAGGTTCCTCTCTCGATCACTCTTGTTCTGGTCCTCTACTGCGCATTCCGAGCTGCAGCTTCTGTACATAACCACGATAGTCTCCTCAGTCCCAATGGCTCCTCTCTTGCGGGGATCGAGCTGCCCGATCACATGACATTTAATGCTGTATCTTCTTCCGCCGCCACTGCTTGTGGCCCCTCGTCACGGAAGCATCCCGAAGGGATGGGTTCCGCTGTTGGATCCTATAACAACCTTGAGGATGACGATGACGATGACGACGAAGAAGAGATTGACGGGGATGCTTCCTTTTCACGGGCGAAATCCCAGAGAGAAACGGTTAAGCTGCACCTCAAGCGCCGATCGACGAGTTCCAGAGCAAGCGCTAAAGAATCGGTGGCTGAATTCACAGGGTGGGATATAAGCAGGATCCAGACTCTTTACAGGAGGATGACCGAGAGGAAGAACCAGAATACAGTCTCAAGGCTGAAGAAAGCTCGAGAGAGAAAACCCAATTTGGGGTCTGAAAGCCAACGGGTCGACCCGCCTGCCCCGGCCCCCATGCCGGAATTCTACGGGAATGGCCTCTCCGGTCAGTTGATGGCAACTCTGGGATCGGGGGTGACGCTCGGCTCCGGCGAGTATTTCATGGACGTGTTCATCGGCACTCCCCCGAAGCACTTCTTGCTGATCCTCGACACGGGGAGCGACCTCAACTGGATCCAGTGTGTTCCCTGCTACGACTGCTTCGAGCAGAACGGCCCCCACTACAACCCCAAGAACTCGAGCTCTTTCAAGAACATTAGCTGCCATGATCCTCGGTGCGGTATGGTCGCCGCCCCGGAGCCACATCAGCCCTGCAAGGATGAGAACCAGACGTGCCCGTACTTCTACTGGTATGGCGACAGTTCGAACACGACTGGGGATTTCGCCCTCGAGACCTTCACGGTGAATCTCACCGCACACGATGGGAAGTCTCAGTACAGGCGGGTTGAGAATGTGATGTTCGGGTGTGGGCATTGGAACCGTGGGCTCTTCCACGGGGCCGCTGGCTTACTGGGACTCGGGCGAGGTCCGCTCTCGTTCTCGTCCCAGCTCCAGTCCCTCTATGGCCACTCTTTCTCGTACTGCCTGGTCGACAGGAACAGCGACGCCAGCGTCAGCAGCAAGCTGATCTTCGGGGAGGACAAGGAGCTGCTGAGCCATCCGAACCTGAACTTCACATCATTTATGGCGGGGAAAGAGAACCCGGCCGACACCTTCTACTACGTCCATATAAAGTCGATCCTAGTCGGGGGCGAAGTTCTCGACATCCCCAAAGAGATCTGGGAACTGTCGCAGGATGGGTCTGGTGGCACGATCATCGACTCGGGCACCACCCTAAGCTACTTTGCAGAGCCTGCCAATACAACCATCAAGGAGGCTTTCGTGAGGAAGCTGAACAAGTACCCCCTAGTCGAGGACATTGAGGTTCTCTACCCCTGCTACAATGTGTCGGGAGTCGAAAAGGTGGAGTTGCCTGAGTTCGGGATCGAGTTCACCGACGGCGCCGTGTGGAACTTCCCAGTCGAGAACTACTTCATCAAGCTATCAGACGACATCGTCTGTTTGGCACTGATGGGGACTCCTAGGTCGGCTCTCTCGATCATAGGGAACTATCAGCAGCAGAACTTCCACATACTGTACGACACAAAGAAGTCAAGGCTCGGGTATGCCCCGATGAGATGCGCTGAGGTCTGACGGGGAGAGATCTGCTGCTCGTAGGACGCAGGAGCTGTGTACAAAAATGGTGGCCTAGGGGGGGCAAATAACATTTTTTTTTCCTGTAATTCCACATAACAGAAGTGTGACGTACACGGAAACTTGGTCCAAATTTACTCTGTATCTTCTTCCTCTTGCAAGTTCAAATGAGAGGCACACACTGATAAGAACAGAAACATCTCCCTCGATCAACCCAGAGATTCATCAACGGTCTCGATGTGCTGAAACACTGTACATGTTATTAATGTAATCTGTTTGTTCTTCAGCAATGATCTGTCCTGCCTTCCTTCCTTCCCTCGCACTGTTTGAACACGATACCTCGCCACTGCAGCGGAGGATAAAGCAAGTGGAGAATGGTCAATTTTGATTGGCTGTAACGTGTCCTGACAATGTCTGCTGAATAAGAGAAAAAAGAATTGGTCAACTGTTAGGTTTGGTTCTTCGAGTCGGTCCCCCGGTTTTCTTGTGTTTTTTTAATACCACAACTAACCTCTTCTCTGGTGACACGGGTTGGGGTCAGACCATTATTTAATGCCAGTCACCTCACCAATAAAATAAACATTACTGATTTAATTTTCACACAGTCCACTGTTCAGAAATTAAATATTTAAATAGGTTAGATTTATTAATGAAAAAATATTTAATTTTTTAATTTAAATATGAGATCGCTCCATAATTAAAAGTTTCTAATATCGAATCCGGAGGCGGGGCCTCTTGGTCCAATGCTCTAACAGCTTCTTCAGATGATGCCAGATTGTGCTATTAATTTGGGGGCCTAATCAGAGGGATAATCTGTTTATCTTGCAGGTCAAGCGGAGGACACTTGATGATGAAATCAGTGAGCAGGAAGTGAGACCTAGCTGCCCCACTGTCTTCTTCGCTGGAGTGGTAGGTCGTCACTGGAAACAGAGCCCATGAAGGGATCGCCGGGATCCGGCGTGGTCCGGGTCTTGTCATGGCATCGAATCGTATCCATGTCGTGCCAATCTTATCCCACAAACTGTTCCTTGCTGTTGATTTTGACTTTGTCTCGACAGCGGCGTCAAAGTCAAAGCCCATCGGATTTCTTGCCTGTGCATGTCAGTGGCCCCAGTGGAGCCCACGAAAGCGAGTCCCTTGGGCCGGTCTAGTTCTCTTAATTGGGCCCAATCCCATAACCATTGGGCTGGATGGCCCAATTTATCTAGGCCCGGCCTGAACCGGCAGCTACCCGAAACGGCTAGGGTATTTTCTACGAAGCAGCTTGTTCTCCGTTTCAGCCGTCGGAGGGAGGAGAGAAGGGGCATTGCTTGCGCAGCAAAAGTTCGTTCACGTTCCGGCAATGGCGCCTTTCAGGGTAAGCTCTAGCCTGTGGTAGGTTTGTTGCGTGAAATTTTTTCCAGTTGATTGATTTGCTTCTACCGCCGAAAATGTTGCAGTTTCACCAGTACCAGGTCGTCGGGAGAGCATTGCCAACCGAGGGAGATGAACACCCGAAGATCTACAGGATGAAGCTCTGGGCCACCAATGAGGTCCGAGCTAAGTCCAAGTTTTGGTACGAGTTCTTGGTTTTGACATCATCTACAGCATTTCTTTTCAGCTGGAAGAAACTATTGAGCTTGACACATAAAAAGGTTGATCCCTTACTTGCATATATTGTGTTCCCGATCTGTGGGATAAGAGCTGCCGTAAGACCGTGAGGAGTATGCTAGTCGGAGTTGAATGTTCTAGTACTTCTGTGCTGTATATCTTGATGGGTGACGCATTGGTTCCTTCTGCTAGATGCATTTTTTTGGTTACAATGGGATGGATTTCACCAGTCTTTGCCTTTTTGCTTGTGGTTTTGATGGTTGATGGCATCCGTAGGTATTTCTTGAGGAAACTGAAGAAGGTAAAGAAGAGCAATGGACAGGTTCTTGCTATCAATGAGGTACCTGTTCAGACGCTCCTCGAATTTCTCATTTTATTGCCTGGTTTTGGATTTTTAGTTTCATTACATTGAGCAGATGCCCTGTTGTGCTACTTCAGCTCATGCTTATCAATCATTTTCAAACAGAGTACTTGAAAAATAACTAACTGTATCTTGTTCATCATGGTTGCTGCTCCACATGGAGTAAGTAAACAGGAGTCCATTGTCTAAGCCTGGCATTATTTTGACCAATTTTTGTGGGCTTGCAATTCACATTGCCAGGATATATCCTCGCTATGCACTGATATTTGAGTAAATTGTAGTGCTTACCAGCCGATCTGTTTTCTAGTACAGTGGCATGTGCAGAATATTTTTTATTCTCTGTGTGTTTTAATCACCCGTGCTTCCTCCATCCAATATACGTGATGAAATCGAGATTGATTCTTGTTCGTTGTTGTTGAATTCACAGATCTTTGAGAAGAACCCAACTAAGATTGATAACTATGGTATTTGGCTCCGGTACCAGAGCCGTACCGGTTATCACAACATGTACAAGGAGTACAGAGACACGACACTCAATGGAGCCGTGGAGCAGATGTACAATGAGATGGCGTCTCGCCACCGGGTCAGGTTCCCCTGCATTCAGATCATCAAGACTGCCACGGTCCCAGCAAAGCTGTGCAAGAGGGAAAGCACCAAGCAATTTCATAACTCAAAGATTAAGTTTCCCCTCATGATCAGGAAAGTCAGGCCACCCACTAGGAAGCTCAAGACCACATACAAGGCTTCGAAGCCAAACTTATTTATGTAACTCTCTTCCTTTGCTGGTCGTACGATTGGGGAATTCTCGAGCTATTGCTGGTCTCTCTTTAGCAAGAGAGCAATTGCCCTCCCTAGTTTGTCTATTTGGCTGTGTTCTGAGATTACTCCAAATTTTGAAGATTGTTGCTGAGTTTTAAATGACAGTTGAATTAGCATCTCTCTTTAATGCTGACTGCTTTCTGAATGCCGAGTCCAAAAGTTTGAAGTTCCGCACTTAACAAAGAAAATCACTGTGTACAGTTTCTGGGTGATCTCCTCGTTGAAGCTAATAGACTGCCCTAGAATTGTCCTGGAAGACGCTTGGTGATTGCAGAGTTCCCCGATTAGTTATTCACATGTTTCTGTAAAGAAACCTGAATATTCTTTCTCAGCTTACATATTTGTATAACTTGTGCGCCTCGGAAGAAACATCCTGAGGTTCTGGAGATTGAAGAGGGTGAGCGTATGTCGTGTCCTCGGCTGGGAGATCAAAAGGGACGGTGGACGAACTCTCTTCCAATTCTCCCAGATGCCCAAAGGCAAACCCAATGCATTAAACGCTTGCACGTATCAAAGTTTTTTCTCCTCGCAGAATTACTGTTGAGTGCAAGAGAGGATCTGGTACGTGTTCGAGCTCGTACGCTGGAAACAATTCACGTGGCATGATGCTGCGGGCTGCAGAGTTGGGCAGCATTTGCCTCAGGTGCCGAGCTGACTGCAACAGTACTTGGCTCCACCATGGCCACTGCTCTCTCAGTTCATTTATGCTTCATTTTTGTATCTTGCACCATTTAATTGACTGGAAATCCACAAAATGAATCGGAAAAAGATCTAGAAAACCTTACAGTTTTTCAGTATTTACTAATATGTTTTTCCTTGGATATTACTAGCAGTCACGAGACCTTATCTCTTTATTTTCGTTTCCATTTTATCAGAAAAGAAATATAAAAATTATATCCATTTTTTATTTTCTAAAAAAATTTATTAATTCTGTAAGTAAGAGACGATATTTTCCTCGACCCACCTCGTGGCATCAAGTCACATCCAAATAATAATAATAAAAAATCATAAATCAGTCCAAATATAAATCGTAATGGTCAAAATTTCCGCAGTTTGTGTATATATTATGGTCGATTTGTTTCCCAACAATAATAAGAAAAAGGGGGAAGTTTCCAAATTGATCCAAACGCTTTGACTGCATCAACTAATTCGCTGACCGTTTAGACCGGAAAATGAACCGTTACCCCCTCTGGTTAAGCCCGAGTCAAAATCATTCAGCAACCTCTAACCACGTCTGCCGTCCGATGAGCCACGTGTCTTATATCGCTCCTCCTTCGACGTCTCAATCCCGCCGACGTCTAGCGGGCTGTTATAAGTGGCTGCATCACAGCCAGTTACTTTAGCGCCCATATCATTATCGCGATATTCACTGGCACTTAATCGCGTCCATTTGCGTTAATTTTTACAGGGGAAGGGTGAGAGACAGAAGGGACACACCGGCGGGAGATACACACGCACGCTCACGCGGAGAGGTTTTCTGTGGCTAAGTTGGGGGGAGAGAGATGGGGAGTGACGGTGAGGAGAGGAATATGGTGCAGAGTTTGATGGAGATACTGCATGACCGGCCAGAGCATGAAATTTACTCCGTGCTTAAAGAGTGCGGCATGGACCCCGACGAGGCCGTGCAGAGTCTCCTCTCTCAAGGTCATATTATGGGCTTTCCCTCACTTTGCTTCGGTTTCAGTTTTTTGCATTGTCTTTGGTCGTGTACCGGACGAAAGATGCCACCTTTACGCCGGATTAGTTGCCCTCTGATTTGTCGTCGGGAAAAGCCTGCGCCAAGTGGATGATTTTTGCGTTCAGTCGCCAGGGAAAAGATTTCCGGCAGTGTTTGGCGCATGAAACCTGCTGTATTATTTAGTTGGCCGGTTGAAACAAAGGGACATAGTCGGATAAATTTTTCCCGAGGATGACTTTGCCCAAAGAAGGCGGCTTTTATCATTTTGTGTTGGAAGCTTTTCTGATGTTCGAGAAAAATTCGCGAGCATTATTCTCATGGTTTGTGAAAACACGGACAGTGACAGCAAGATATTTAGAATTTTTGTGGTCGGAATACTCTCTAGTTATTATGCAAATGATATGAATGTCAAAAAGAAATTAAAAAAAAAATTGCTTCCTGTGATGTCGTGCGGTTGGTACCCGAAAGTTCTCCGTTTTGGTCTTAATGCCTTTACAATTAGTTATTCTCAAGTCTGATAATAAGTGTATATGAACACATTTATATATTTGTTAAAGAACTGTTGATAAAAGGGAGTGAACTGTCTTGCACTTGTTGAGTGACCTGAGCACAGGAAACTGGAGCTGAAGAGAATGTATTGTGTAGATTTGAGTAATATTTCTTGTCTCTCTTTGTTTTTTTTAATGTTTCTCCGTATATGATCCCTCTGTGATGTTTGTGTATGCTATTAATCATGGTTGATATAGAAGTTCTTGGTGGTGCAGATACTTTTCACCAAGTGAAGAGCAAGCATGAAAGAAGGAAAGAGGTGAGAGTTGGGGGGTTGATTTGAGATGTTTATGCAGGTTTAGTGTGGTGAGGAATTGTCTGTTCTTTCTGAATTTTGGCCATGTATGTATATTTTTCGGTAGATGAGGGAAATTCAGGACATAAAGTCTCAAATTGGTAATGGTGTCTCCAATGGAGGATGGAGTTTTGATCATGACAGAGGAGGAACTGCAGTACAATCCAACTCAAATGGTATATTCAATTTGTGATACTTAATAGTCTAGATGCCTCTTTGGTGCACAAATTGGTGATTTTGATGTGGATTCTAGTTTTGCAAAGTTACTTTCTGATCTATTTTATTATACATATCATCAGCCCATGGTACAGCCATGTACAAGAGTGAGAATGTTTCTGTCATTTCATCAGTATCATATTCGTTTCCAGCGTGTCAAACAGCTGGAGAAACTACCAACCAGCAGTTGATGCATGACAGGTCAGTCTAGTAATTGCCTTCAGTTGATGGTTCCATATATAGTTTTTGCTGAGTCACTGATTTCTGGGATTTTTTATTGAAATAACATAGTCTATTTTTGCTGAATACTGGAACTTATATTACAATGTGGTATATAATTTGTGGAAACCAGCTATAGTCAATCTACTGCAGCATTTCTGATTCTTTGAATACTATTTTGTTTTTTTTCCTTAGATTGCAGCATTGTTGATTCATTGCAATTATTATGCTTTTCACTTTCTGATCTTAAGTCCATTAGCTCATTACTATTTATTATGTATTGTTGCTACAGTGATTATTTTAATGCTGAAAATAGAGGACAGCCAACAGGAACAGGCTGCAGTGTGAATTCATCTACACAGCCACCTACAAAGTCCAAATCATGCGGTCCGATTGCTGGTATAGGAAGGCCTTCAGTTGCTGACATCAAGAGGAGAGGTTCACTGTGCAATGGCTCCTTGGAGTCTACTGAAATATCTCTATACCATGAAGGGGGAATATGTGGGTGTAACCTTTATATGTAAAGTAGTGCATTTTATGATGCACACTGATTGTACCATATAATTGAAGTCACCAGTACCTGGTGCATTTTGTTTTTCTAGTTACATTTTGACTTGGAATTGCAATGCAGATGGAATACAGGCATCCAGTGGACATCTCAGTTCTGTTGGGTGTTCTGCATCCACATGCCTGCCCATAGCAACAAATGGTGTAGGGACAGCTCATCATAGTGTTCGCTCATGCGAACAGATGACTTCTAATGGTGAAAACACATACAAGAGAACTCCCTTGGAAGGTAACACCTGATGTAGTTATTCATTGATTCTGCTGATTTGTGCAGTGTTAAGGATGTTCCTGAGGGGATGTCCCTTGGTGTACATAATCTGTTCATGCTACTAAGTTTTGTTGAACATGACCTGGCCACCTGATAGTGCATTATGAGGACGCAAATTATCTGCATTTATAAGTTCTCATGCTGCATTAAGAGTGCTTATATGTCCATATCTCCGATGAAGGTAGATTGTTCAAGAACTTAAATTGAATTCCAAAAACTATTTGGTCTGATTATCTTTGCAATTTAGAATTCTTTGGACCTGAGATTTGCTCTTTTATGAAAATAATGTGGAAATGGACTGGGATATTTGGTAAGATGACATTCTTTTCCATAATTGATCTGAAAGTTCTGTTGTTTCTATGCTGAACCTTCACCAATCCTCTTCCATGCACTCCCAAGTTTGATGCCTTATATGTCCATATCTCCGATGAAGGTAGATTGTTCAAGAACTTAAATTGAATTCCAAAAACTATTTGGTCTGATTATCTTTGCAATTTAGAATTCTTTGGACCTGAGATTTGCTCTTTTATGAAAATAATGTGGAAATGGACTGGGATATTTGGTAAGATGACATTCTTTTCCATAATTGATCTGAAAGTTCTGTTGTTTCTATGCTGAACCTTCACCAATCCTCTTCCATGCACTCCCAAGTTTGATGCCTTGAAATTTATAAAAACAATGGCTCAAGCTTACTTATTTTGCATCATCAACTGCTTCAGATATCCACAAAGCAAGTTCTTTGGGCAAATCACTGGCTGATCAAACATCAGTGGATGCTGGAGCGGTTGTATTGCCAAGGCATCTGCAAGCTCTGGCTGCTGATTGTTCACACTTGAGTTTTGGTACCTACAACTCTAGATCATCTTCCACAACTACAGGACTTCCTTTACCCAATTCTTCAAAAAATGACTCGAAAATGTTAACCACAGCCAGTAATAGCCTGTCGGCCGAGCAGTTACACAAGTATGGCTATTTCTAGATAGTGGATATTTTTCTTGTTTAATTATTATTGGCTCATGGTCCTATCAATTTGTTTGTACAGCAAGCCGTTCCTGATTGAGATGCCTGAACCACCATCAACTCAATTGAAAACACAGCAAATGCTGGGAGCTGCATATGGAAATGGGCTGATGTCAGTTGTATCTGATTTAGTTTCTCAGGGCTCCCGGAATTCAAGTCACAATATAATACGGGAACCGACCTATGGTTCTTCATACATGAATGAAGGGTTTCCTCAGTATTCCACTGAAATGGTAATAGTTACCTTATCCTCAGTTCTCTGTCCATCCCCTCTAGCATCTGGCATGTCATGCTGGAAAGGTGGTCTATTGGTTCATATACCTAGTTTGATGTTGATTTGGACTTATTTAATTTATCCTGACTTTTGTTGCTGATCTTCCTTGGCATTTACAAAAGTTAGTTCTACTTGAATGAGACTAAATTCGTATGTTCTGCTTCTTAGCTGGGATCTTTAAAAGATATGCAAGGGAACTTGCTGACTTCCACCAGGCAATCCTTCAGAAACCTATCGGTCCAATCAACTTGCATGGGAGCCCCTCCCATGCCCTTGAGATGCGGAACTGGTGCTGCTTTATTCAAAAGTTTGAGCGTGTCCTTACCAGAGGTTTGCATTTTCTGGCATTTAGAGCTGTAACATGTATATATATGCTTAAATTTCTAAACTTGTTACAGTTTTATGCTTAGATATTCAACCAAGGTTGATCCCCTATTGATAAAGGGATTCACGGCTTCCTCTTTTCTTTTCTGATTTCAGCAGACTCCAACTCCAGATACTTTCCTTCCCTTAGAGCCATCATCATGGGCCTCTCATGGGATTCATGGGCTTCCTCATCAACTCTTGGAGCAGCCCTATTCTCAGCAAACTAAATTGCTGAAACAACGTGTTGACGTCAACAGCTATCAGAATTTTCCTCAGGATTATGGGCCAATCCCCTTCCATCATTCTCCTGGAAGCATTAGGCATGGGTTGCCACAGTACAAGAGGGATGACCTCGCAAGAAATGTGGCAATGTCTGATCTTGGTTCTTCAGTATTTGGAAGTCTCCAGGGGTCAAATACCCTCCTTGGAGACTTTCTACCTAGCCCAACAGTTGCCTCCAATCTCTCCGCAGTTGGGTATAAGGATATGCTGCAAAATCAGATTATCAAGGATCCAAATCATTTTCCACCTCAGGGATTGGTGAGAATTCCCTCTTTCATGTTTATTTTCCTTTTCTAGCTAAAAGTTAATCTCCGCTCATATGGATGTCAAAAGTTCTTTATAAAGATGAAATTACATTGTGTGCCATGATAACTCAAAACCTACAGCTCTTGCAATTTTATGTCATGCTTCCTAATGGTAAGACTGTCTCTTCTGCGTTACAGGGTGATGATGGTTCCACTGGATGGGACTTTAATGCAGGAGCTGGAGTAATATCAACTGCTCGAGAAATTTCGTACTACAATTCACTAATTGAACGAGAGTGGCATCTAAGGCATAAACAGGGCCAACAGCACTCTTGGAATTATGGTTCTGTAGGCAACTTCAGCTCATATCATTCTCAAGTAGAAACCACCCCATATAACCAGCTGCTCCACAGCTTCAGGGGCATCACCTTAGATGACGGCAAGGATGCGTTTTCGAAGCAACACCAGTTCTGGAAACAACCAAGATACTGAATGATTCTGAAGCCTTCTGTTTTAGTCCTGAATGGCTACAGTAGCTCGTCTGGGAAGATGGGAAAAAACTATCAGGGCAATTTTGCGGTTGTGAAAGCTGACATCTTACAGAAATCTCTCTTAGTGGCCCTCGTACATTTTGTACATGTATTTTGCTTTTCTGCTTTGCCTCAAAATTGTAATGTTCACTTGATTTTTCATGCTAGAGTTATTTGAGTTCGAGTAAATATTGGGTAAGTTCGTCTCAATGAAATATGTGATGCAGTTTCTCATTTACATCAAATCGTATTATGCAACACCCACCCAGAATTTACTAATGACTTCGGGGTTCTCTTCTCAGTAGTGTTCTTAGCGTGGAATCTTAATCAATTTGCTGATCATTAACTTGATTGAATAGCTTCCTCGGAAGGGACTACTTAATGAAAAAGGCAATTCTCATGAAGGGGAAGTCAGTTGGGGTTAGGGAGATAAGAACAGTATAACTAAGAAGAGATAAAAGTTTATGGAGGTTGCTCTCACTTAATCATCTCCTAATACCCACTCACTCTTTCTGGTTGTTGCATTTAAACTATTCGAACAATTCGGCTACAAAAACTCACCTTCCGGCTCATAGGTTTCAGCAAGATTCTCATTTCTGATCATAGTTCGGGTGAGTTTTGGAGCTTATTAATGGCTGGTGGTGCAGGTTTAGCTGTGCTTCCTCTGTGCTCCAAGCCTGTCGGAGACCAAGGTCTGGAGCAGGAGAAGGTCGGCAATCTCCGGAAGCTTGAACAGCCAAAGTCGGTGGCCCCAGTTTCCTCCGCTCCAGGGGTGGCAGAGGCTGTCCGCCGTCCCCGTGGCCGACCTGCTGGGTCCAAGAACAAGCCGAAGCCGCCTATTATCATCACTAGAGACAGTGCCAATGCACTCCGGGCACATGCGATGGAGGTAAGCTCTGGCTGCGACGTGAATGAGAGCCTGATCGGCTTTGCTCGGAAGAGGCAGCGTGGGCTCTGTGTACTGAGTGGCAGTGGGTTCGTGACAAATGTCACGTTGAAGCAACCGACCTCTGCCGGGGCGACAGTGACCCTCCATGGCAGGTTTGAGATTCTCTCGTTGCTTGGCTCTATCCTGCCGCCGCCTGCCCCACCAGGGATCACGGGGCTGACGATCTACTTGGCCGGGGCACAGGGGCAGGTGGTCGGCGGGGCCGTTGTGGGCGCCTTGATTGCCTCTGGCCCTGTTGTGATCATGGTGGCGTCTTTCATGAACGCCACCTTCGATCGCCTGCCACTAGATGAGGATGATGATGGATCAGCAATCCAGACCCACCATTACCAGAATGGCCGTCAACAGCACCAGCTTGACATGGCGGATCTTTATGGTGTGCCACCAAACACGCTAACTAGTGGGACTCTGCCCCGGGAAATATACTCATGGGCGCCGGCACCAGCACGAACAGGGCCAAAGAATTAGCCTAGCAATAGAGGACTCAGATATCTACTATCACCTCCAGGACATTCCATAACCTCCACTCCACTTCCAGTTTCTTGAGCTGCTCCAGGAAGAAGAAGCATATATGAAACCTCTGTAGCTTCTCTTTATTCATTGATCGTTGGTGAAGAAATTTAACTCCGGGAAGAAGCAATTATACTGTACGAAATGCCCTTGAAAATATGAGAGACAATCTTTCATCTATCCCAATAGAAAATTCTGCTGGATTGATTCCTACTTAGCTATGTCATCATGCGTGGAGTGTAGATTATGGTAGTGTCCCGGTGAGTCTCGAATTCTGCTGGCATTTTTTGGCGGTCGAGCATATATAGCCATCGATAAACCCATGAAAGACATGACATATCACAGTCTTCCAGTGGCTATACAGTTTTGTGATTATCTTCAGCAGCAGGGCAGAGGATGCATCCGGCGGTCGAATCAAGCCATGAAAGATGGGTTGCATGAGTTAACAGCAGATACTGTGCAAGCAATTATGGTGGATTCTGAGGAAACGAAAGTACATGCCCACAGTTTACGATAATTCGAGAAAGCAAAAAGGAATTTTGCTGCATAAGCAGTAACAATTGCCCTATGAACAATACTATGATAACTGAATTCGTCAATGATAAAAAATGAATATCCATCTGTAATGCCCTTTCGGGTTGCATTATGATTTCCCATTTGGAATTTCGTTGTGCTTTTGTCTTTAAGATTACTGTATGGCGCAGTTGCCTAAAGATACATTAAATATAGGGTGAGAAGTAAGCAAAGAAACTACTCTGCTGCTTACCGTAACCTCCCTTGAATTGGATCCCCTGTCAGCAGTGTGGACCTACCAAGAAATTGACTTCGGAAATTTACAGTAAGATTAAAAAGATAAGAACTGACATAGCTTATATAACATTTTACAGTTTCTCTTGAGTTTTGATGACCGTCTCCTGCCCTGAATGCTTCTCTGCCCGCCAGGCAAGAATTTGGCCTTCATAATGCCCCTTACTGCCAGTCTGCAGACGATTTAATAGCCATGCAATGCAATACTCCTCCGCTCTCGATTACGTGCCCGCAACCCAAAGCCATCACATGCAGGATAATATCATACGTGAATAGATTATTGTATGCTCTACGGGTGCTATTGAGTGTTCCGAGACTCTACTGAATCGATGACTCTGTTCTTTGAGTGTATCAGTCCACCAATGCTCAAATTGCATGCAATAGTTTTTAAAGAAAACTAGAAAGCTTCGATGAGATGAATCCGATGCTTAGCCCAGTTTATTTATGGGATAGAATTCCATCGTATCCGTCGTGCTCATGTCTTGGTTTGTCATTTACGATCACAAATTTTCGGCAAAACCTACTCACTCATCTAAATTACCAGATGTGTAGAGTGCTGCAATTCAGAATTCCAGTGATTTGTACATCTGCAAAAGGAAACAAAAAGAGCCGGGCTTGACAGGGTAAACATGATCGTCATAATTAGTGAACAACATCAGTAACTGAATCCAATTACATAGCTGACCAGCAGCAGCAGCTCCTGAGACATACGAGCAGGCTCGAGAGGATGGACACGATAGTAAATTGAGATGCAAATGTATGTCATGACTAAACACTTATCAAGAGGCCCAAAACAGAGGGGAAAACCGAAAGAACTCCGCCATCACAAAGCCAGTTTATAGAGAATCTACTTGTTATTCTGCACAATCCCTTCGTTTCCTGCGAGCATTAGGTATTTGTCCTTTCGCGTCAAATTTGTGCACTCGAATCCAAGAACAAAGGCGAGCCGCTTCTGTATGTAGTTTGCGACTTCATGGCTCGACTTTCCACCAGCACAGGTGAGCTCTCTTGGCAGCTCCTCGAGAATATGGACATGGTAGCTTGGTCTCGGGTTCATCAGGAAGAAGAAAGGGTCCAAGCACTTGAGCCCACTGGCAGTAGTCCCGTAGAACATTGTCACATGCGTGTCCATTGCAACAGGAATGATCTTGTCAGCTAACTCCGCGAACAATGAGCTGAATCTTAACAAGTATGGCTCCCTGCAGGTTGTTCCTTCAGGACAGACCACCAAGTCACCTTCACTCAACAGTCTCTGCATTGTCTCACCATCCCTCGTTCTGTCCCTTGTTAGCCTCACGGTCCTGATTGGAGAGAGGAACTCGGACACTTTGCTTAGGGAGTAAGTCACTGCTGTCAGGGGCTGACTGAGGGACGTACTTAGAAACACCGGGTCCAGGAGAGTCCTATGCGAGCTGACGTATAGGACTCCCTTTCCACAGTTCTTTTCGGTTTTTTTAGGGGTAGAAAATTTTACCCTCACTTTGATGCCACTCAGGGTGCCAAGGAAGATAGCTACCTTGTAGGGTAAGAAAATACCAAACAGGAGCCTGAATATGGCAAGTGCGATCCCTAGAGGAAGCCACACGAACATTTGGAGGGTTGCCATGGGAGTAGGCAGGAAAGCAAGCCTTCCATCATGAAAGACCAGAGGCTTGGGGTATTTGTCTCTTGGAAGAGCTGGGATTGCGCAAGATCTCTTGCCTTCTTCCTTGTTTATCAAATAAGCTTCCTGTTACATGAAGAGGACATCAGATGAACTGGAGTCTCCAAATAATGGACATGCAAAACAGTAATACTTAGCCTGTTAGATAGAGAGATGGTTTTGTCTTTATATTATTGCCATAAATGGAAGAAAACAAATTATTGATGTAATCTATGGTATCCTCTTCTATTACATAAAATGTGTGAGATGTCGGGACAGAACAGTTGCGTTTGTGATGCCATGATGCATCTTTTGTTTGTTTAATATCATTTGAAAATATACCTTACAGAAGGAAAGGAAGGGATGGTCATGGAGGCTTGAACTTCCAAGCCCAATATCGGGCTTCTTCTCACCGAAATACTCCTTCGCTGCTCTATGCTTCAGCAGCAAACCTGACTGGCATATCAATCCCGTGAAGCGATTACCTGATGTTTTCAGTTCGGTTCCAACAACAGCGTTGACGCTCAAGTACTCCTTCAGGAATCCCTCCACCATCACTCTAGGGACACTGGTGAAGACAACCCTGGACCCAGTCCTTGACAAGATCTCATATGCCTTTGGGTTGAGGTTCTCGAGGAAGAACTTGGGCAACACTGCCCTGCTCACGCTTTCCATATCCTTGGTCCTCAGCCCGCAGAAGGAGATAAAGATCATTACCCTCAATTGGAGCTCAAAGTTCACGATCCACAAGACAGGACAAGAAAGTAACAGCAGAGATGCCCTGAAAATGCTGCCACCCTCAAAGGCAACAAGCATGAAGTAGGGAAAGAAGGATTCTGTTCTGAGCAAGGCTCCTGGGATATCACAGACCAAGGTCTGAGACTCCCTGCCCTCTAAGGAACACTTGGAGATGATAGGGAAAGGAGGACTTTGAGCCTGACGAGACTTGAAAGACTGACTCTTCTGGAGAATCCTAGTGCAGTTTCTCATTCTTCTTGCAGCCCTGTTCCACGGGTTTGCTAGAATGTGGTACCAGAGCCATTCCGTGAGCTTCAGCACCGCTATTGAGAGCACCATCACTCTGTTCCTTATTTTGCTGCTATTCCAAGAGATATCAAGCGAGAAGAAGAAGAAGAAAGTGAAGAGTAATGGATGGGACACTCCATGGAGAAGTGCAAGAGGTGCAGAAGCGTATTTATAGGGCCTCATTAATGAGACAATTTGTTGAGGCACCCCTGGCATTTAATCTCACATATTGTCATTAAGGAAATATACAGTGTATAAATGAATGACATTAACCTGCTGGCACAGTACCAACTATTCCTCCCACTTATGGAAAACTTGAGTAGGTTGTAATGTTGGTGACCGCCCCACCCCCACATTTCTCTGTTTTCTCCTCCTTTTTTCTAGCTCATGTTTGAAGTTCTCCCTCCTCCAAACATGCGATTTACCTAGCAGAACCTGTATCAGGAATCGTGATTTCAAATTGTTTGAGACTCTAAGTTTCCAACTCGGGATCGGGAAGTTCCTGGAGAAAAAAAAAAGGATAATTATGTGAGCAGTTGAGTGGCCTTGTGACAGAGATGGACCAATTCTAAACCGAACATCTGCATCTGCACAGCCGCACAGGAGGACATGAGAGAGCGGAGCAGGGGTAGAAGCAGACGGGTACCAGTATAAAGTTTCACCTACTTCCGTATCTCACAAGCTTCTTTTTTATTTTTATTTGACTTTTTCCTCCATAAATAACGGCATTGACTTACTCCTCCCATCAGTGCTGCTCGCGACACCGAGGATGATGATGACAGTCTTGGAAGTACGAGAAGGGAGGAACAGGGACTCAATCAATCAATCCCTCATGTTCTTCTGCATGGGAAACTGGTGCAGTGAAGGTGGTTTCCACAGCTGTCCCTGACCCTGGCATGGATAGAACTAAATCGGTACTGTACACACCACAATCCCACACCCCAGAAAAGGGAAGGAAAAATGGATTATCTTCAGCAAATTAAGGGATGGCAAAGTACCCCCGACCCGCCCCACCCCGAATTGGATCAGTTCTTGCCTGCCCGTTCAAGAACGGGTCGGGTATGTGTATTGCCCTGACCTGCTCTGCATCTTAGTTATATATATATATATATATATATATATGAAATCCTAATGCCCTATGGGCACAGTCCCTCCTCGTCTCTCAGACCCTTTCTCCTGAGTATCCTAATCTCAAATGGTTATGAGGTTGAGTGAGAAGTTAGAATTTTAGATTTAATTTGAATGGATTTCTGTTGTTGAAATTACGATATCGCTCTTATTTGAATCTACCGTATTTGAATGTAAACTTACTATATAAGTGTGAATTATAAGTGATCTTTTTGTGTATTGTGTTTTATGTTGGGTTGTGAATTCAGTCGGATCAAATAGGGAGGGGCGGGTCCAGACCCGACCCGCACTGTTCATGTATGGGCCATTTTTTTTCTTTCCCCTGACCCGCTGCGGGTCCGGGTCTGTGGGGCAAGGCCAGCCCAGATCCACAAAAAGTAATTGCCGGATGAGGGAACTGTGAAATACCCAGACCTTGATTTTGCCGTATCTTACACACAAACAATAACACAGTAATAATTTTTAAAAATAAAAATAAATTCTTGAATTACATAGGTAGTTCTGTCTTCTTCTTTTTTTTAATCCTCCCCTTGCTCAGTGAAATTCCTAACTCATGCCTTTTCCATTACCTGTTTGGTGAACTTACCAATCATTTGATATTTGATGTCCAACTGTCATGCATATTTACTTTGCAAACTGTAGAAGGTTCATGAGTGGATTCAGCCTGTGTTTCCTATTCATCATGAAAGTGACATTTGGACGTGCGATGTCAGACTATATGCTTAATTTCGGGATTACCACCATGCCGGTGAAAGTAGCTAATATATTAGTGATTTGATCTGATCAGCCTCTACCCATCAGAAGTTGTTCTGCTGTAGGTCCTGCTTAAACTCTTGAATGGATCCTGTCTCCATTCTGAGGCCAGTCCCGCATGACAACAGAGTAAGGAAAGAACCAAGCAATCGTAAAAACTACAGAGAATCTGACAGAATTTCCAAACTTGATTCATGGAGGAAGTGGGAACGGAGCATTTTATAACTTACTAAGGCACCAAGTAGGGAGTTTCCATCCACAATGTTAAAGAGAGAGAGAAAAGAAAGCTTAGTTTGCAGGAATAGTCTCGGCTTCTGTACAGTTCAAGAACATGCCCTCAACCCATGACAGCATATCTACAAACATAAAAACATAAACAGACCCTTAGTAAGAAAAGGTCGACCTGACGAAACAGACACATTTGAGACTGTAAATAATCCCGCAGCTGCTTGCATATGGCTGCAGAGACACTTCACAGTTCCAGCGATATGCTTCAGCTTTATTCCACTCTCCAGTTAAATAATGATCACGGCATTCTACTTATAAACAAAATGCTCTCCACTACTCCCTCTTCCCCCTTCTAGAATACATCAGACAATACTGAGCACCCATCACAGAAAAGCAGACAGTACCCATTTCCAAGCGACTTATATCAACCAACCCAGCTTCACTTTCAGCTATGTACACTTTATACCTAGACAACAATTAGAGGACTCCTAGCCACTAGTAATACTCCTGGAAGTACTGTCAGCTGTCCTCTGGCTTATCATTGAAATTATCCCTCGGGCTATCCAATGAATCCCCAACATATGAACCATCAGCTTGACGGATACAGACATTTAAATTGCCTGAGAGCAGATAATCCTGCATGACAGCCAAATGAAGGACCGTTTAAGGAACACCATAAAACATGAGGCCTTAATTAGTTTTAGGCCTGTCCCCTTTCCAAACCAACAAGGGCTATGACAACTGATATTGTAATATTAAACTAAAGCATATTACCTGATCTACAGCATCCTGACCCTCGGAGTGGAAGAGAATTGGGCGGCAACGCTTATCCTCATTCATCAGGCTTGAATTCTGAAAGTGTGTCACAAGGGCAGCCTTGCCTTGGATTCTTGCATATGCCAATGAAGCGACCTTCTCACTATTAAACTTTTCCCACCTTTTTCCATTAAATGTCTGCACAAAAATTACAAACTATGACAGCTTGCAAAAAGAAAAAAAACTGATTTCCAATTCAGTAACAATATGGCTTGAATTCTTTATGGATGTATATGATGGAAAAGAGAGCTAAAAACTGCTCATAGAGGAAGCTTACCTTGTAGAAAGAAATGATATGAGAAGGGGAGACCATATTAATGAAGGCATAGCCCACATTGCATTTGTTCTGCAGCAAATCAACCAACAGCATTACAGTAACTGCCATTTGAACAATATGCAAGTACAGGAACAGCCTTTTCAAACTTTCCAGAAGTATATTCACCTTAAAATCAATAGGCAAGTACAGAAAATCATAAGTGCCTTTGTGGGTTTCATCAATTGCAGCAAGCAGCATCTTCGATGTATACCTAAAAGGAAGAATATAAAACAAGGCATGATTAAATAAATGAAAGCAAGCTCCTTCAAGATGTCAAGTGATATCCATTTTCAAGAACAAATGTCCTCACTTATTGGGGATGTTCTTAATCATGAGAGTAGTTCTAGTGTCTTCTCCATTCATAATCTTGTCCACGTCAAGTTGATACTGCTTCTTACTGTCTAATTGAGTCCCGCCAGTCTCAACCCGCCGATTTCGACCACGTTCACCCAATCCCTCAATGCCAATGGCTCCAGGTCCAGAAAAGGGCCCATTCCCAAGGATCATCGGATTGTGTCTAGGGCTTGGCATCATTCTGAAATTTGGAGAACCATTCTCAGTTATGCTTCCTGGCATGCCCATTTTCATCATGTAACTCCCCTTATTGCGATTTAAACCCAATCCTCCTAATGCCACTGAGTTCATGAATGAAGACTCAGGTGATTCTGAGAAGAATCCAAAACGTCGATCAAATGCAACTCCAGAAGGTGCTGACCCCACATGGTGGGGTTGATGGGTGCTGAGGAGCGGGGCATGCCTGTTAGCAAAAGGAAAGCCCTGTCCTTGACTTTGTCCACTGGATCCAGGAAGATGCCTTGCAGATGAACTTGGCCGAGCAGAAGAACTAGAATGCTCAGAGTATGCAGGGGGACTCCCCCAGAGAAACTGGGGCCCCGTTAATGTTGCAATACCAGAAAACTTAGGATTAGATTCACCCAATGCAGATAAAGGTCCAGGGCTTGCACTTAAATTTTGCTCGGGAAGAGACTGTGAGTTTGAGAATGCAGATCCCACAGCTGGATCTGTTTTGTCAAAATTTTGATTCACCTGGTTGATCCTTCCTTGACCCTTACCAATAGGTGCAATCTTTGGAGAAACAGAAATCTGAGGTGGGAGGATTGAAGCTAAACCGGGCAAAATGTTACTGCTTACTGGGCTACGAGGGCCCAGACCAGGAGATTTGCCAAAAGCATGAAGAGGACCTGGCTCAATGGGGCTGCCAAACTGGGCCCATGCACCTACCAAGGAAAGTTGCATGAGCTTTTTTATGTGCAAAGTAGAGTTCATCGAAATGAGCATAATTAATAATATGACTAATCATGCTGGATATAATTTATCAAATGGTTTCTCAAATAAAAAGATAAACCTGGGGGAGAATTAGCTACTGGTGAGCCCACATGGTGCCGAAAACTTCTAGCTTCATCTTGCTCCAGCTCTTGATTTAGTTGCTGCATCAAGCTGATTGACAAAAGGTACAGGACAAATGAGGCAAGTCTACTAAATGCAAAAACATGTACAAGACAGTAAATTCTGTTTAAGAGGTCTATTAGTTTGGATTAGGATAATTTATTAATGTCTGCAGATAGGATGTATTTACAGAAAGCCCTTCTTGTGCATTTCTTTGTACAACCACTAGCTGAATCAAATTAGATACTCTAATCAAAGTCTATACTTTTTTTGGAGCATAGTTACACTCCAAATTAAAGGATTTGAGATATAATATATTAAAAGCATTTTTTTCAACCAAGATTAGTGCATGTATAAAATAAAATGATTGAATGCCCCTTAATCCCAAAACCAAATCAGAAAGGATTTACAATGCAGAATTCCACAAAAACAGGGAAGGTCAGAACTCACTTCCGACGTGCACCACCAGGACGGCTAGGTTCAACTTTGATGCGTTTCCCAGCAATATCACTTCTATTTAATGCTCTAAGGGCTGCCTCTGCAGCTCTAACATCATAAAATTCTATGAACTTGTGATGCTTCTTGTGTGGTGTCTCCCGAATCTGTATTGTAACAATTAAAATGATCAGATGATATTGAAGTTGACAGATATATTAAGCAATGTATAGGGTGGAATATATTAAGAATTTGCACCTCTTTAACCTCTCCATATACCCCAAAAATTTGTCGAAGGTTATCATTTGAAACTGATGCATCCAAGTTAAAGACCACAAGAGTTCCTTGATTCATATCCTTCTCTGAGGGATTGTCCTATAGATAATAGGGGAAGAAGATATAGATATGTTAACAGCATAATATTACATTTTATAATAGAGGAAGAAGAGATATGTTGACAGTGTGACATTACATTAAAAAGATAAACATGAACCTTGATTTGTACCTTAGGAATCGAGAAATGAATGTCTAGTTTTCTTCTTCTCAAGGGTTTATTCTGTAAGGCGCGCATGGCTGTTCGAGCATCTCGGATATCATAATAAGATATCATGACAAACCCCCTATGCTTGCAAGCGGTATATAAAGTTCTAATATCCCCATATTGCTACAGTGGAGGGGGGAAAAAAAGACAGGAAACCTTTAAATGGAAGCAATTCAGAAGTCAACTAGCAGAGATACTGGAATAAGAAGCAACCTATGCCCAACAAATTAACTAATAATTAATATCACGCACCAATAATAAGCAATCGACAAACAAATTGAGGAGCATGTGCATGCAATGGGGGCTAAGATTTGATAGAACCTTTTATCCTAGAGTTGGGTTGCCAATTACAAATGATATCATTCAGTAAAATGATTAGTTGTCTCTCTTGACTAAAAGCAGTGGCACATCTTTGGCCAAATTGCAAATCATTAAAATCCTCCATAGGCTATTCCTCCCACTAGCATAAATGACAATTGACACTCAAGATATTCTATGAAATTAGTCAAACAGCTAATGCTTCTGGTGGTAACAAATTGAGACCTCAATTTTCGCTGTACCTCGTCCTAGGTATCTGGTCTAATTCTCTCTCTTGTGCTTTCTACTCATTGAAATATCTCCAGAAAGAGAAGACAGCTTGACGAGTAAATTGGTCATTTATGCAAGTGATTCCAATCTCACAATTCTAAATCGAGTAGTATATTGCTGCCTCTGGTACAAGAGGATACATATACATTTAAGGAAACAGCTTAATACATCAAGTAAATTGGCATCTTCATTTCAAAACTTAAAAATTACAGAATAATCTTCTGGTAAAATTAACTGTTAAATAGAGATAGGCACTCGGATGAATTTTAATGATTTCAAAATGACAGCATTAAGACCCTAGGAAAATGGTAAATAAATCTTTCATTGCAATTACCTCGAAAAGAGATCTCAATTCAGAGTCTTCAACGTTGCTATTGATGTTCCGAACAAATAGTGTCCTTGAAGGATGCTCGCCGTAAGGATGCTCCCCGGCTACTGTTCCCATGCCATTTGAAAAAGCATAATGGCCAATTCCATTTGCAGCAAGACCATCAGACAGGCCTATCTTTGGCAATCCAATACCTAAGCACTCTTGGGAATCGGCATCTAATTCCATTCCTCCACTGCCAAAAATGTCATATTCCTCTAACTCCTCTAGCTGACTAGGTAATCCAGTCAGATCCAAGTCATCCATCAATCCAGCTAAAAGATCATCTTCATCAGGAAGCAAGCTTCCGATTGCAGTTGGTTTAACATATTCAAGAGGAACTGTACTGTCATTGTCATGATTGAGTTCGTTTGCCTTTGAGAAGTTAACATCAATAGATCTAACATGCTGCTCAGATTCAGTGAAGTTCGCTGCATTTTGGAAGAAGGGCATTCCTTAAGTATCATTTTCATAAAATTAGGGCCCTGGATAAGAATTTACTATGAACACTTACATTTTTCATAGGGAAGGACGGGCAATGAACTGGAAAACAAGCTGGTATCATCTGATCCATGATATGTAGTACCACCAAGGGGAATTCCCCACGTACTGCTTCTTGCCTTTTCAGAGATATTAACTGAAGGAGCCTTAAATAGGCCTACATGAGAATAATTGATATGTATCAAGACAATGATGTGCTGTTGCATGCAAATTATTTCTATATGCAACATTTTCTAATTTCTAAACGTCACTAATACAAATTCCAAGGGACATCCTACAATAATCACAACTTTAGCATAATTTTAATGCTGGTATACTTCTAATCATGACTTCAAGGGAAAGAACCACACCTTCAGAAATGCCGGATACCAAATCCTTCGGGCTGTGCTCCATTTATCTACAGATTACTGGAAACAAGTAATGCCAACCTCAACTACAGTTACTGCCAAAGAGCAACCCAGAAAACAATAACTGCAGCATCACGAGAGAAAAGGGGGGAATATACTTGCTGACATAATTGTTATTTGAGTTCGTATGCTATGTTTCCCAGATTTGAACAGACTAATCATAGAGCAAATCTTCATGTTTGATAATTATGAAACTGAGAGAATGATTGGAATTTTCTTTTACAGATACGCCAGGATTAATCACAAAAACATAAGTTCATTGATGGCAACGAAAGCGATCAGAAATTGGATCACAAATGGAAGGTGACAGGGAAAACTTATAGAGAGCAAAAAATTATTCTTGATGCAAAAATAAATAAAATAAAATGAACCACGACGTGCTTTGCGAATGATCTCGTGGGCCAGCACCAACTAAAGCGAATGATTCAATGATCAGAGAGAGAACAATTAAGTAGACACTAAGCAGTTTATGAGATTCAGTGGGTACAAAATCAACTTAGTTCCGAAGTCACAATTTACCAAAAGGATCTTGACCAGAAAAGGCTCAATGATTGTAGTATCAACAACAACGTCAACCTTTCCAGGAACAGCACTAAACAATTCACAAAACAGGATCAAATTTAGCTGGATTATCAACTGATCACCGAAAAAATGAACAGGATTATCCTAAAAGAAATCAATTTCATGAAACTAGGAAAACTGTAGCCCCCAAATCCTTCAAATAACTGAGCAAAAGGCAACAAGAGAGAGGGAGTTGTATTACCTTATAAAAGGAACTGCAAGATCGTCAAGAACCCACAATCAGCAGCTAAAAGGGGTCCATTTCTGAAGTGAAATTCAGCAGACTGAACCCAAAGCTCGAGCCTTTAATCAAATAATCAGAACGGGAGAGAGTGAGATAGAGTGTGTGTATGAGAGACAGAGAGGCGAGGGAAGAGAGAAGAGACGGAGAGTTTCGTAGAAGCAGAGGCAGTTCTTTCTTCCACTCTTCCACTTCGTTCACCCTCGCCAGCAAGCCAGCGACAGAAAGATGAGAGAGAGCCAGAGGGAGGGAGACTGACGACGAGAATCTTGAGAGGCAAATCGAGCAGAAAATCGAGCAGAAGGGAGGAGTTTTAGAGAGAGAGAGAACGAAGGGAAGCAGAAAAATGATTGGAGAGAGCAAACACAAGACAATTTCACTTTTTTTTCCTTTTTTTAATTTCTTTTCTCCCGATATTCAAATGCCCAGAAAAAATCGAACGCAGCTTTTCCCTTTTCCTAAAAATGCGCACTATTAACGGAGGCAAAATTATTAATATTTAATATCCCTAAACCCTAATTGAATAATCATCGATCAAATTCAAATTCAACTCTACATTAAAAAATATATATTAATTCTTAAATGGACTAAATCATCAAATTATGATCCAATTAATTTTTACCCACCAGATAACTCACACAAATATTAATTAAATTTCCTTACTCTACAACCGCGCAAATTTTCTTTTTTGTATTTTGTTGAAATTAAATTTATGTGTAATCATACTAAAGTAATCCGGACAAGCATTGTGTGCTACATTTAAATCCTACCTGGGGTCCGTTGACGCATCTCTCCACGGGCCGTCGGGTCGGGAGACCAACTCGTCTGCTTCCCTTCCCCTACGTGTACTCTAATTCTGCCGGCGAAATATCAATATTTGTTTATTTTCCCCTATATTTCTAGCTTTTCATTGAAAATATAAGTAAATAACCATAGTTTTTAAAATCAAATTAAACCGAGAACCGATGTAGACATTGGCTCATAGGTTAAATTGACGGTTTAATGAGTCGAATTATATATTTAATAAATAATATTAATAATATGATATTATATTTTGAATATAATTTATAATAAAAATAATTAATATAATCATTATATTAAATAAAAAATTAATATAAAATATACATATAAAATTTAGTAAATTAAATTTTGTGCATTATAATATATATTTTTAAAATTTTAAGTCTACTAATTTTTTTATCAGTTCAATTGAATTTTATTAGTCCAACTAGGAATGAGCTGATTCCATCATACCTTATTTAAAATGCAATTAGGTTCTTCCTAAAAATCGGACCGAGTGAGTAGCTGGGTCTTGATTGAACATATCGAACTAGCTGATTCGATCTAATTTTTAAAACTATATAAATAACGGTATAAATATCTCCCTATTTGGAAATGAGTAAATTATGCATTTCACTATAAGCACGATTATTGATGACTATGCAAATTAAATATTAAACCACTTCCTCATATTATTTGTCGGTTAATTATTTATGTAGGCAGAAGTTAATTTCCTATTTATTTTCATTTAATTATTTAAAACAATTATAATGAATATTACACAAATATACACACACATATATATAACAGCTCATCTTTTTCGTGACTCACCATAACCATAAAATACATAGTTCTTTATAGTAATATTTTTGCAGTTTTGTGTATAAAAAGATGGGTAATTTATCGTATCTTTTTTATATATTTTTTATTAAATAAAATTTTAATTTAATTATTATAAATAAAAATTTTATATTAAAAAATATATTAATTAAATAAATTGACTCAATTTAAATATAAATTAATAAATATACAATATTCTCTTGCATATAAGCGGAAAAAAAAAAAAGAAAACAGTGAGGGATGGAACCGTGAAAATGGTGGGATGTGGATAGAATCCTAGGAGATGCTCCTCGACCTTGGTGTGGGTCATATCTCATTTCATTTATTATTGAACTGACTATGTTGAAAGAGAAATTCTCTCTTCTACATTTCACTTTCTTCTTCACATCTTATTTTACTAATTTATTATATCAGTTTATTTTATATCAATATTACAAGAAATTATTAATAAAACTTAATGACTATGATTTATGGTCATTATCACTTGTTTAATTATTGGTTGTAATTCGATTGACATTCCCTCACATTACGTAGTGAGGTAAGACCATGGGAAAATTTTATTTAAGATATTATTGAAGATGTATTTCCGTCGTATCTCTCATTTACTGTCGAGTGAGAGAGTTTAATTTTAATTATAAAATTCACTATACCATCCACCAATGATACCGTAAAAGTTGTAATATGTATGATACTAACATATGAGATCTTGTAGCTTTCCATGCGCAGATGAATTGAATGTGTTGACTTATCCTCCCTTCCTAGTTGACGTGGGCTGATGACGCGTTGCTGCGTCGGCAGTGACGCTAGGAATCCTATGAATTAGAAATAGGATAAGATAAGAAACTAGCGAGGACCAAGTCACTTCGACTCTGAATGAAATTTTGAGTTGTGTCGGCATTGTAAAAATTATTTTTGGGCTAGCATGAAAATAAGAGATTATGATAAATTAGGAAAATTGACTAATTATATTTAAAGTAATTTTAGAATTTATTTCAATATTTCTTTTAAATTAGCATAAAAATTGGATTCACTGGCCAATTATTTCGCGGGATAGTTGAGTCTCAAGAACAAACCTTTTGTTTAATTTTTAATGCTACTCGTAGATTGTGGCCGGGCCTAGGCAATTCTGTATGAACCGGCCTGGCCCAGAAATATTTTCGTGCCGGGCTGGACTGAATTGACAGGTCTAGGCTCCAACCTAGCAGCGTGACGTCATTTGGTTGGTCTATGATGATGCGGGTGACCATTATTAATCTAGGATGAAAAAACGTCGTCAGCAGATTACGCATGCCTATCTATATGTCTGTCCAACTATGGGCCTCGGCCTGGTCCATTAGAAAAAATGGGCCATGGATAAATCAATGGGCCTTTTTACCATAGCCCAATTACGATGAATGTTATAAATTATTTGAGCTAGCTGGGGAGAGGCCAGTCAGCCAAAACCCTAGGGAGCAGGAGCGCCTCTTCCATGGCTTCCAAGGAGACGGTGGAGAGAGCAGTCGGGGCCCTGCTCAGGTGGAAGGACTCCAAGTCCATGACGGAGAAGCCCCAGCTCCTCGAGCAAGACGAGTTTTTCTACCTAATCGTTACCCTGAAGAAGATTCCGGCGAATGGCCGCACCAACCCTTTCAAAATTCCTCTCCCTCACAGCCTGGTCGACTCCCAGTTCGCGGAAATCTGCCTGATAATAGGTGACGGGCCGAAATCGAACCTCACGAAGGAGGCCGCCCAGAAGAAGATCAAAGCCGAGAACATCCCGGTCTCGAAGGTCATGAAACTGTCCAAACTCAGGAGCGATTACAAGGCATTCGAGGCAAAGAGGAAGCTTTGTGATTCCTATGATTTGTTTTTGGCCGACAAGAGGATCTTGCCAGCGCTGCCGAAGTTGCTTGGGAAGCAGTTCTTCAAGAAGAGGAAGATTCCTATCGGTGTGGACCTGAAACACAAGGGTTGGAAGGAGCAGATTGAGAAGGTCTGCCAGTCGGCTTTGTTTTTTTTGGGCACCGGAACTTGTAGCGTGGTGAAGGTCGGCAAGGCATCGATGGGGAAGAAGGAGATTGCAGAAAATGTTATTGCAGCAATTGACGGGATTGCTGGAATTGTGCCACGGAGGTGGGGAAACATAAGGTCGTTCCATCTGAAGATGGCGGAGAGCTTGGCTTTGCCCGTTTATCAGAGTGTGCCTGATCTGAAGTTGAAGATTGCAGGGGTGAATGATAAGGGAGAGGAGTTGGATGGTGAGGAGGTGAAGCAGGAGGATGCACAAGGGATTGCTGTGGAGAAGAAGGCAGCTCCAAAACGGAGTAGGATCCATGAGGTTAGGTACATGGATACAAACTTGGATGATGAGGATATTGACGATGAGGAGAGGGACGACAGTGATACTGATTCCAGACAGTTGGGCCAGACTAAGAAGATGGCAAACGCCAAGGGTGAAGGTGGTGAAAAGGAAAAGAAAATGAAATTTGAGGTGCCCAGGAAGTTGAAGAAAACAGAGGAAGAGGACGGTATTAATAAGCATAAGAAAGGTGGTTTGCCTATCAAAGCAGTAGGAGAGCTTGTTGGCAAGAAGGAGAAAAAGGCCGCAACTAAACTTGAAAAGGTGAAGAGGAATAAGAAGTAAGAAGATGAGAGGTTCTTGTGAAGGTGATCACTTGCTACTTTGATTGAACTACGGGCCATAGGACAGATTTTTGAACTTAGTTGTTACTGGTGTATGATTTTCTGTAATGGCTCATTTGTCTGCTGCACTGCGCAGTTATGACTATGTTCTTCCTCACTTTTGTTTCGAACTTTATAATGTGAAAAAAGTCCTGACTTTCATTTCATCCACGATTATGAGATATACGGATATATGATTTTCCCTGATATCTTTTGTTAGCATTCGAAAGAACTTGCTTGCTGACGGTTCACCCTTAGAGCGTTTTGATTTTAGTATTGGGGTCAGAACTGCTTGGGATTTGATATTTGGTCCAACTTGTCCTTATGGTAAGTTAAATTTTGCTTGCCTTGAAGGATGACGAGTGGGTGTTTGTCTCTGCTAATATCACTGCACATGCCGGAGCCTTCTCTTTATCTCGTGCTGTGAACCAAATTCCAGTGATTCGGTTGGTCGAGGGAGACACGGACTAGTAATTCCAATGCGACCTCTTTAGCTGGTCTGCAGAAGGTGCTCTGAACCAGCATGAATGATGCTCTATGGTGAATCATTACTTGTGCAAGCTTCTGTTCATTCTTTATGTATGGGAAGTTCTCATATTGTACCAAGCCTGTGTCGAGGCGCTTGTTCTTCCTCTCCGAGTTGCCTTGATCATTGATGTCCCTCGACGGAAGACCCAAAAAGGTGGGCTTCTATCGTTGACACTTGAATCTTCCTCTACTCGACAGTCTGACCATGTTAGTTCATGTTTGATGAAAACTGATAATGAACGAGAAATAGATGCCATACTGATCTTTCCCCTCGACTGAATCCTGGCAATGTCCAATGCCTTCCAAGAAGATCATGCTCTGAATGCAGATTCCTACCAGAATATCCAACTGAAATGATTGGATCTCTCCAGGGATCGTATATGCGAACAAATTTCGATTCCTTCCTTGTGGTTACTCTTCCAAAATTTCATAGATCATTCTGGTTGGCCCTCCATTGTCATCGATCTGCACAAGAGAGTCCAGAGAACATAATCCAATGTTCTGTTCTCCACAGTGTATGTCCAAGGAGATGGAGGACAACCCCAAAAAAAATAAAAATGAAAAGAAATATAAGAGACGTCATCTCGTACAAAACGAATTGAAGATGCAATCGATCCCAGTTCCTGTTGCCGGTGCTGCTTCTTCTTCTTACCCGATTCCGAATCGGCTTCTCTTTCACCACCATCCCCGTCTCAAGCTCAAGCCCACCATTGTCTCGTTTTCCCTTCCCACCTCTCAAAAGAATCTCAGCAGCTCCTGTTCCCTACACCTCGCCACCACCATCAACGGCTCCAGCAGAGAACAAGAAGACACCCCGCATAGGAAGCCCCACAATCCGCCACAGCTCCCTCAGTTCCGCCCATCCACTAACGCCGACATCGCCGGACCGGAAAACCCAGAAGCCGAAACCCGACAGCCGACCCAGCAAACAGGCACGAGACGGCGGGTACGTAAATCGAGTCGGAGGGGCATTTTCACAAACATGTGGTGGGCGGACCTTAAAGGGGCGTTTGGACAGAGATTCAACTGGGAGGGGATCGTCTGCTCGGTTGCTGTGTTCACTCGGGACCGCCACCTTGCCCTGCCTCACGTCTCGGTCCCCGACGTCCGGTATATTGACTGGGCGGAGCTGCGGAGAAGAGGCTTCAAGGGCGTTGTATTCGATAAGGACAACACTATCACTGCCCCCTACTGCCTGACCCTGTGGGACCCCATTGGCCCTTCGATCGAGCAGTGTAAATCGGTCTTCGGTCCTAACATTGCTGTGTTCAGCAATTCCGCCGGTAAAATTATGCTTCTCATTGCAGTCCTTTTAAGTTTTTTTCATGCTGGAGTTTGATCCTTTCTCTGGGTAATTACAGGCCTCTTGGAGTATGATCACGACGGTTCCAGAGCGAAGGCCCTAGAGTGGGCAATCGGGATAAAGGTCATACGGCATAGTAAGTATTTGTATGTTCGTTCACACTAAGAATGGAATTCCTTCTTGGTGTTCTTTCCAGAACCTGCATGCTTTGCTTCATTTCAGCTCACTGGAGCCATAAATTTGACTCCTTTGATCATTCAGTTGGACTTTACGAGCAACATGTTTGATTCATGGCAACTGTTGAATGTTTTTTTCAGTCATATTTTTCCTTTCTATATATTGAGTCACCCTTTCTAAAGAGTTTGTGGTACAAATTGGATAGCAATATTCCTCTTGAGTTTGGATTAGTTTTTGCTCCGATGAAGTTTTTTATCAATGTAAAATGCTGATAGTTCTAGCATGTCGAGAAATTTTTTGGCATAATACTGGCGTTTATGGTGCTTTTAGGAGTGAAGAAACCAGCAGGTTTAGCTGAAGAGATCGAGAAGCACTTTGGTTGTGATTCTTCACAGCTTATCCTGGTATTCATGTTGAAATTGGAAATAATCTGGTGGTTGCTTGGGTTTGTTCGGTTGAATTATTTGTGAATGCATGCTGTTTGTTGTAGGTGGGTGATCGGCCTTTCACAGATATTGTTTATGGGAATCGAAATGGATTTCTTACCATATTGACTGCACCCTTGTGTCCCACTGAGGAGCCATTCATAGTTAGGCAGGTGGGTATTCCTATGTAGGTTTTATTTCCATTCTCTGGGCATGTTCTTGGAACAAACAAGAGAACCCAAGGTTGTTGATGGGTTCACATGAATACATGATGAATGTCCCTGAAGGATTTGAATCTTCCAAGAGAATTCTAGAATGTGAAATTTTAATTTCATGTTAAACGTTTTTTACACCACTCAACATATTAATTGTCGATTTGGCTTTAGAATGTTTTATGTCTTTTTATCTTTCATTTCTGTTGAATTAAGAAATGTTTGAGAATGATATGCTCTCCTTGGTTCTATAATACTGGCAAATCATTTTATTAACTGGGTAAAGTTATTTAGCTCTCTAATTTTCTCTGATTGAAATAGGAAGAAATTAAGGGGAAAAAACTGGGTCGGATTGTAGGTGCAGATGATTTCATCATCCAAAATATCATGTACCACGCAATCCATTAAACTTCCAGTGATCTTTCTTGAAGAGAAAAAGGGTAGGGAAAATTAAATTACTGAATTCATCACATTTTTGTTGAACCAAATAGAGCCTAGAGCGTTGCTGTTTTTATAGCTAGTGCATCTCCTCCTTTTCCCTAGTCTTGAAATTCTGGTATTTGTATAAATCAACCAAAAGTGGATTGACCTCTGTTTTATGGGCTGGGGAGACCGTGATCTTCTGCACTGTGTGTGATAGGTTTTTGCTTTTGATATCCTTGGATGGTTTATTATTGATTGCAATGGTGGAAAAACTGCAGGTTAGGAAATTAGAGAATTCTTTCGTCAGGCATTGGTCTGGGAGAGGTTTGAAGCCCATCAGTCATAGACTACTACCAGACACGACTCAGTGCTTGAAGGACCATCAATCTCTGTAGGCAACTCCATTGCATGGGCAGTTCCATTTTTTGACTTGATTGATTTCATATGACACTGCATAACTGTATTTCTTCCTTGCCCCCAAATATTTTGTAAGATCAAACTTCATCCGATTATTGAAATGGAAAGTTTTTATGCAAAGACATTGTGATCCCGAAGAGGTGTCCATTTTTCTTTTATCATCCTGAACTGCAGTAGCAAAGAATTCATGTGCGTCATGTGACTCCAAGCAAAACAATCTGCTGCTCCATCGATGAAGTGTATGAGACTTTCTATGGTCAAGCAAGCCTGGGCAGACAATCATATTTCATCGTCCAATGGGGTGAGATGTCTCTTGGATACTGCCAAGATGTATCGTCAGGATATCTCTTTCCTAGAAGATTTCACCCTCTTGTATTAGGTCACCTTGGTCCATATGTCTCTGCACTGAGACATGTCTCATCGAGTGATAAATAAGCTGATCGGTGCGGTGCATTCATTAATGTGGTTTGGTCATTGGAAACATGAGATTGCCCCACTTCAGTGAATGCCAGAAAACGTGCATCCTCAGTGATCAGTAACGAGTCACTCATTGAACACTTAAATATCTTAAACATGTGCTGTTGTGTGTAGATCCAAGCAAGTGACCTTAGAGCATAGATCTTCATCCTGAAGCCAAAACATTGCAGAAATCGGGCATGCAGTACGTAAAATGTGCGTATTAATCAGCCAAGCCGCCCCTCATGTAGGGTTGAAACAGCTATTACAGACTTTGGGTGTCTCTCTCACCGAATTGATTCATTAGAACTATAATATTATCAGTCATGAGAAAACCACAATTATAAGTAAAACAATGCCAGTGGCCTCCAATATGCCTTGCATGCTCATCATCAACTGCATGCACCTGATAGACACAAACAGTTAAACATATACGTGCGTCATGAGTGCGGATGTATCATGCATTTATGATCGATTGTTGCAATCTTTCAGGAAAATGAAAAAGACATGCTGTGCGTGCTTACATACTCTCAGACGAGTTGGAGAGCAGTCTGGTCCGGTCGAGAGTACTGATGGTGATTGTTCGGGTCCAGAAGATTCACTGGGAGGTAGTTCCGATCATACGACTCTGCCGGGACCGAGTCATACATCTGCCCTTCACTCGGCATCAGATCTGCCGGTTGTTGCTGCTGGGCAGCAGCTGCTCCCTCAGCTTCTGATATCTGCAGAGGATTGATATATATATGACAATTTGCATATTCACTTCACTCTGAATCCATTTCGGATTGTTCTAGATATAAAATACTAAACTTAACACATTCATGTCCTGTTGAATTCACCGGAATTGATCTACAAAATATCGATGGTGGTTTGTTGAGAGTATTGCTCACAAAGCAAATATCGTCTTACGACTATATGTGCAGAGTTAGAGATAAACCTTAGCTCTTAGGTACATGTTCTCGTTCTGCAGCTCAATTTCCTGCACAACAACAGTCAATAATCCACTTCAGACAATGAAAGAGAAATAAGATCACCTCATCATTATAAATTTACAACAACTTATTTTTGAAAAGATCTGCTGTTCCATTTTATGGGTTCACCGTAGGGATCTGCGGGAGCAACCGACCGACTTTCAACATGTATGCGTAGTCCATCACATCGTGCTAGATGTGATCGGATGGAAGCGCCACTGTCAAAGAACACAATTCTATGGTCTTTCTATTCTATTCCTCTAACTCCTTCATATCAAATGTTGGGTCGAATTGGGTCTAATAGACATCAGCAGTATAAGAAATGCTTACCCTCTTCTGCATGTACTCGATTTCTGCGAATAATGTCTCGCACTGTTATACATATGTGAAAGCAGAAAAGTTAACACAGAAATATACAGTTCAGCCAAAAAATCAAGACAAGTATTAATCCTAGGATATGATTGAAGTACTCCAGTTCTCAACTCAGTCGCCAAGAGGTTCGATCAGAAGGTACCTTTTTCGATCTGACTCTGCTGGTTGCCTTCTCCAACCTTCCCTCCAAGTTCTTAAGCTCCCTGAAACTCAAAGAGCCTATTGCTTCGCCCAGAATGTGCCTGCAACATTGTGTGCAATTTTCCTTCTCAAATTACATGGAGAAACCATATCCACAGTATGAGGGGGGAAAAACACATACATCTTATCATATATCAGCACCGACATAATTCAATATCTCAAAGATGTTATCTGCAGTACCTGTTAGAATTCTGAATTTCTCTTATCTGTCTACGCAGCTTGGATGCTTCCTGCTGGTAATACTGCATGCAGCCGGTCATAGGTTAACAGCAACGAGACTAATTAGTGATGGGAAGCAGTAAAGGCGAGTCTCTGCGTAGCTAGAGGTACTCTCTATCGATCATGGGATCCGACTAGATACGAGATACTCTCTCACACTATAAATAATCCCCGGACATGCATGAAGGAGGTCCATGTCTCTACCTGGGTGTTGGTTTCAGAAACGGATGCTGTGGTTGAGGGATCGCTGCAAGCTTTCTTGTACCTCTCGATCGTCCCTCTAACGCTGCAAGGAGACATCGATATCGTAATTTGTTAATCAGTACTCGGCAAAGGAAAAGTGTCGTAGGGTCGTACCATGATTAAAATCATTCAATCATCCCGATCCACTCATTCACTATGGATTCAAATGATCTTGCAGTCTTAAGAGTATAATGATGTATCTTTCTGTATATAGTGCTCTCTCTGTATATAAATGTATATGCATCTCTCTCTCTCTCTCTCTCTCTCGCCTGACTGAACTCACAGCTTTAGTAACATACGTACAAACAGGGATTGCATCCTAGGGGAGAAGTAATGCAACCTTAATTTCGACGATGGTCAAAAAGAGAGAAGACACAGAGATGATTGGCTGATCAGACATTTGCCCATCCCTCGGGAGACACGTATGGCCGAGCGATGGCTCGGTGGCCAATCACCCTCGACGACAGTACGCTGCCCGTTGTATTTTGTGGAACTAATTATTACAATTATTTTTCTTCTCAATAACAAAAAAATATATATAAAACCCTTATTATTATAGAATTGATAAGAAGCGGTGTAAGTGATCAATTAGAGTTGCAGGGAATGCAGGACCGATCGAAGCAGAGGGAGCAGTGCGGCAGAGAAGTTGTTGTTGTTGCACTCTTCCTCACGACTGCCAGATGCTAATTAATTATCAAAAAGAAAGAGCGAGAGGCATTGCAGAGCCTTCCTATTGGATAGCCGTACCATTCTGTTTTTCGTCCCCCTTCCCTCCTCAAATCTTGTCAACTCAGAGCTTCTGCAATCTCAACCTCGATCTCAATCTCGTTTATGAAAAATGATATATTTTCATAAAAAAATTATTATGCACATGTATGCCTCGGTGATCATCGTCCGGGGGAAAAAAAAAGGAAAGGGATGAAAAGGGTTCATTAATAGGCAAGTAAAAACTCGATCCCAAATATCGATTAGTGTGCAGACACAAGAAGAAAGGAGATGGAGGTAGTAGGAGGACTCAGTGGACGGAAGCAAAATTTATGTGCAAGCAGATTCACAACCTTCTAGCTGTAAAGGCGTAGATTTCCGAAGTTTTTATTCGAAATCTCCATTGCCCGTTATTCTGGAACGGCCAAGAGGTAGGAGAGATAGAGAATAGAGCCGATCAGTGGAGAGGGGATGACATGATTATGAACATGGCATGGCGCACCCCACCTCCTTTGTCTCGACTGAGAAGTGGGAGGGATGTAAAATCACGTCTGACTTGACCAAAGATTCGTGGATTTTGTAAATATATGAAGGATCACCGGTATGAATATATACATGTATATATATTTATAGTTTATATAACAAACATGATTAAACCCTAGGGTGAAATCATCCGTCTCATCAGCAAGCTGAAGAAGGACAGAGTCCATGGCTTCGCTCAGCCAATTCAAATTCAGCCCCCTTTATTGTTTTTCGTGGGCTGGTGGGACTGATTGACTGGAAGAGGGAACAAGGATTTGTGAAAGACGCTGCTTTTAGTCAGATTTTCTGCTGAATTCCAAGAATTGCCTATTTCAGTTAAGTTGAAACCCTAATATAATGCTCTTTTACAGCCCAGATTGAAATTCAGCCAAAAACAAAAAAAACCAGATTGAAAATAATATATTATCATCAAGGAAAGTTTCAACACCCTAATGAAATATGAGATATACAATGGGAAAGAGAAATTAGGGAGATCCTGATAAACCCGATTTTTCTTGGATTAATTTGATATAAACCCTAATTTTAGTTTTTCCCTCATAAATATTGTCCTAATCAGTTAAATATTTCTAGAAGGACAACCCTAACGTAATTTTGTCTGCTCTAACTTCCACTCAAGAGAAACTTCGTTAGATATACCCAACAAAGCCCTTCTAATTGAAAACACTTACATCATCTCCTCCATAAGCTGATGGAGGTGTCGGGAAAAGGGCTCATTTTGTGTTACATTTCAAAATCAGAAGCAAGAGACAAGCTGATCGATGGGAGTGTCCGAGAGGCTAGCTCACAGAGAGAATATGGAAGAAATCGAATGAGAAGATGAAAAGCGATTAGGAAGATGGAAGAAAAGATCAATCTTGATTAGCAACACACAGCTCCAACTCAATATCTACCATCGATCTTTATGGTTTCTTAAGAAGACTAGTCAAGAACCCTTAAACATGGAACTCGGACCGATTAGTCCAGAAAGACAGCGTGGTATCTTGAAAATCAACAGGAAAGAGGGACCAAAACCAAGTTTTTGAAATCCTCTAAGAAATAACTGTGGCTTCTTAGTTAGAAGAGAAGTGAACCTGTTATTGGCGTATTCATAGAGACGGCCGCGGCTAGAAAAGACGATGAGTGATACTTCGGCGTCACAGAGCACCGACAGTTCGTAGGCTTTCTTGAGCAACCCATTCCGGCGCTTGCAGAACGTGACCTGCCTGTTCGTGGTGTTCTCGATCCGCTTGATCTCGATTTTGCCCCTTCCGGATTTCCTCTGGGAGGAGGCAAGGTCCGGGGATTGGCCCGGGTACTCCATGGCTGGAGAACTGAAAAAAATAAAAATAAAGGCAAGAACCAACAAAGATTGATGATTCCGATTTCAGTTATCGAAAGAAAAGCAGCGTTCTCCCTCAGAACAGGTAATTCTATGAACTGAATCGGGCAAGCAACGAGATGTAGCACCGAGTGGTGAAGCTTCCAACTTGGTCTGCGAATACTAGTGTAAAGATTACCTGAAAGGTCAACAGCTGCTGGGTGCGATGGGAATCATGGGATAGAGAAGCCCAAGGAGAAGAGAGAGAGAGAGAGAGAGAGAGAGAGAGCTTGTTGTGTTCTAGGTTTTGTGCTACAAGTTTAAGCTACAGTAGGGGAGAGTAGTAGTAGTAGAAGTAGCGCTAGGGAGGACGAGGAGTTGCAGAAAATGGAAACCAGGTGGTTCCATGAGAGGGATCTTTATTTAAGGCCTGAGAATTGACCCTTCAACCACGCGTTTGAACCTCATCTATCTATGGTTTACTTACCATGCTGTAACTTTCACCCTACATGTGTTGTGAAGTATGTTACATGAATGCAGCAGCACCTTATCCTTACTACATGGTCTTAGAGCCGATTCTGATGAGACTAGACATGTCGATATACGGTGGATGGTTCTCCCCAGATGTGTTGAGTCGACATTTTAAGCGAATGAGAGCTCTAGATGACTCAGCCTCATATGAGGAACGGGGCAAATGTTTATGCCTTCTACTAGGTTTTCGAGCTTCATCAGCGTGTTGCTCTTCATGAGCGGTCTCACAATCAACCCGTCAAAAATGGCAGAAACTGAGAGGTTATTAGATCAGTTTGCTCCATCGACAGGCCGCTATTAGATCAAGTTGCATAAAATCTAGCCAGATTCAACGCAAAATCTTCCATGGGTTCGACATTCGTTTTGGGCAAATTCAGTCTAGAACCCTTTCCAACCCCCAAACTCTTTGAGGGCTACTTGAGGGGCGCATACGTGCGTATTAATCTGGGTAAATTAAATGGACTTTGAGTTATAATAGATCTTATACACTGTCATCACTCGTTAGTTAGTGTCTAATTACAAACATCGTTAGCTCTGAGTACAAGTCGAGCATTTAGCTTAAAATTTATGCCGAGAATAGCTTTAGCGTCTTGATTGATCAATCATCCATTGAGTGAGCAATATCATCAATATGGCTTCAGTTCCTGGACTTAATAGTAGAAATCGAATGGAACCCTATTGCATAACTTATATGGGTTAACTGATGTGATTATATGAGCCAATATAAGTCGGTTAAGATGATTCGGCATCTCTTCTCTTAATTAAGCAAGGTATTAAATATTGTGAATGAAAACAATTTATATTTGGAGAGTTTTAACTCATTAGTCGACCGATCCAGCTTGAACTGGATTAGTCATGGTTTAATAGTTTCTGAAAATCGTCGTGGTTATGTGCATTTTCATTTAAATATATCGGTGAGTAAATAAAATTCATCATTAACAAGAGTCTTACTAAATGATAAGCAGAAAAAAAAAGGCTTTACCCCTTAAAAAGTCTATTCGGCTCGGAACAAAATTAACCGGAACTTATCTTTCTCCTCGTCTTTGTTCCAATTGATCTACCATCCCCAATTTTGGGTTGAGTTGAGGGTCCCAATCGTCTCATCAAAGGTTCGGCATATCTGCTGAGGTGGCAGACAATGACTCGTCATTTCTCAACCTATTACATCCAGCCATAACGAAACAATGCGGTGAGGTGTTGTTCCGTCGAGGGCATTTTCAAGCTCTATAGATTAACCATTAGCAAAATTACAAATTCAAATATTATAAATACAGAAAATCTTATATAGTATTAGAGTTGTTAAATTGGATGGGTAGGCTTGGAATAGGTTTGAACCACCCCTAATTCGACCCGTGACCGCTCTTATTGGGTTGAGGGAAGGTTACGAACCGAGTTAACAATATAAGTATGTTAAACCATAATAGGCTTGGACTGTTAACCTACTGAACTGGCCCAAAACCGTTATGAAACCAGACCGTACGAACCTGGACCGTGAACTATAGCCCCGCCCGCCAAGTGTCGCAATCTCCTACAATTTATTGAAAAATCAACGGCCACAAATTGGTGAGCATCCAATCAAAGTACTGTGTATCCAATCTAATCAAAACACCGTTTATAAATCAAATTACTATTTTCGTCCAATCAAATTCAAAAGCAACGGCATTTAAACCACCGTCTACAAAATATTCATTTAAAATAATTTTTTTAAAAATTAAAAAGATGGACGGTTCACTGGCCAAACCGGCCAGTTTATAAACGATTCCGTGCCGATTCATATAGGTTTGAACTGTGACCCGTAATCGGATTAGTCTGTTAAGCAAACGAGCTGAACCGTAACCAGATCTAACCGTTCTAGGCCCGTTTTGAACCGACTCGGACCGCACTTTTAACAACACTATATATTATTGAACTTACTTGACTCGGATCTAAATTAAATAGATTTGTTCTAATAAATAAAATATTATTTTTTTCGATTATATAACATACTCGTAAGCTTAGAGTAAAATAATGGTAGGTAGAAAATCTCACGAAGAGAATCGAATGCACGGTAACCTTTATTTATTTTTCCAGTTCGATCTATACGAACGCCCTAAAATTTTGCCATGTCGTGTTTCACGCGTTGAAGGCAATTCCCAGATTTAAGCAACTATGTTAACTGTCGCACTTAATCGAGGGAGGCAGAAGTTCGGAGCAGATTTAACAGCTGTGACCCACGATCCGTCGCAAAGTTCTCGACCATGCTCCCGTCCGTCGAATGTTGCGTGGAAAGGCTGCTCGCACTTATCCTATGATGGATGCATCACAGCGTGTGAATACGACATTAGATGCTCCGGGACAGGAATATCGTGTCTGTCGCCTTTTTCTTATCGCTCGACACGGCACGGCAGGTGCGGCATGACCTGCAGGCCAGGTCGGAGGAAATCGACGCTCGCTAGGGCATCAACTGATCGTGACGAAGACGACGATGTCTGGGGACATTGATTAGCCGGGGCCGCAACACACCTGACGGTATGACGACTCCTTGTCCATAGGATTTTTCTATTAGACTAATTCACGTTGGACATCTATTAACCATAGTTTTAAAGACCGGTTCGATCGGGAACCGGCCACTCATCCGGTTTGATTTCTAAAATTAACATGATTGCACTTTAAATAAGATCAGCTCCGATTGAACCGGCCGGTTCCCTGTCGGACCGACAAACTCAATTGAGACGGTAGAAAAATTGTCCCACTTAAAATTTTTTAAAAAATAAAAACCTATTAAAACATATTGATTTTATTTTCCTAAATTTATATTTATATTTTATATTGAACTTGAGATTAATATAATTGATATATTATAGATTTTTGTTATAAATTATTGTCAAATTGTGATATTATGTCAATTTATTGATAATATTATTTATTAAACATACGGTTCGACTAATTGAATCTTTGATCTGACTTACGAACCTACGAACCCGTACTTTGACCGATTCTCGACCCAATCTAATTTTAAAGACTATGCTATTAACTCCCCCAAGCGGGGCCAGTGAAACTCGGAATATCAGATAGTGGACATGAAGACTCCCTGTATCTCAATTCCAGATCATGTTGACAAAGATCTGCCCGAGAATTTCACTTCAACAGCATCATCGAGCAGCTGGGTACATGCTTGTAAGAGGTCTCGATCGTCGAGAGAATGCTCGGGAAAAAAAAAAAAATCAGTCCTGGGTTTGCATCTTGTTCTGCCTTACGGGTCAGAGGTGTCACATTGCTCGTTAAGGCTCAGACTGATTGGCAGCATCGGGAAAGGAAAGCCATGGTGGATGTGCCATTGGAGGAGGTTGAGTATAATTATTGCTGCTTGTTATATCAGAGCAAACTTTCGTGCAGAATATGGAAGGAGGACAGCTACTATGCATGGAAACCTCATCATAGCCCACTCAGATTGACAATGCTCCTCTGAAATGCCGTGGCTTGATATCACTTCGACTAAAGCCACCATAAGAGTATAAAAGAAGAACTGTAGAGCCTGGTGAAATATCCAATAATTACCTCAAAATCCATGATCTATCTTGACTTTGTTGGCATCGTCTGGCTTTTGTCCCTTCGCCTTTCAACAAATCAAAACTCTTTATGGTTAAGTGTCCTCCATAAACTAATTGATCCACATGAAGTCTGAATCTTGGGCTGCACAGTGCGCTTGAAGAAACCCGTTCTCCTGATTTCTGCTTTAAGTGCCAAGTTAAACTCAGAAGCAGACTCAGAGGAAGGATTCAGCATTGTCAAAGTTGCAGTGGCAAGAGAAAAGGGGGTTATACCGCCATTGACATGGAATCGATGGGGTGATGAGTGTCATCCTCACCGATGGAACTCTCCAAGTCCTATTATTAATTCCACCTTCCTCTTATCCATTTTTTAGGTATATGAGGCTCCTTTTTAAGACCAGGGAAAAAGGGATGCATTGCTATATGCAGATAGAAAATTTGCTTCCTGAGAGGGCCAAAATGCATAAAGACCAAACCCCAAAAGACAAGTAAAGGGCAAATGGCAATAATCGATCCATCGCAGGAACCTGATAACCTAATATTCTCTCCCCACTGTGAGAGTGTGATTGGGGACCACAGCCAAACCCAAGGATGATGTTAAAGTTTGGACACAGGAATGATGGAGAAAGGATGGGTCTCTCCCTCCCTCTCAGTTGAATTGCAAAACCTAATTCCTTAAATGCCTTACACACCCTGTCACCATCAGAACCCACGTACAGAGAATTTAAAAGCAATGAACCCTTTATGCGACAAAAGTTAAGACCTCAGAGGCAATGTGAGCATGAGGAGGACATCAATATATGGGTGAGCCAACTTATTTTGTACTAAGTTCAATGATCTATTCCCTTGCTATCTATGGGTAAACAGGACATAATACTCGGGGATATGAATGATGTCTATTCGAGTCAAATAAGAGCAGCAATCAAGCACAGCCGTGCTTGTGGTTATGCACCATCTGTAAAGCAGATACACTAGCTACTGAAAAGCAATCCAAATCATGAAACAGGTCTGAAATTCGGTATAAAGATTATCGACAATATGAACTAGAATGGTAAATTCCCAAGACTGAAACTCGCCGAACTGGCAAAACCTGATGAAATTGTTCAACTAATTTCAGAGAAATATTTGCAATGACTGAAGAAGATGCCTCGGCTCTACCACTTGAAATTTCCACATCAAAAACAGATTAGAGTGACGCAGAAAAGTGGAAGAACAAAACAAACTATAAGAATTTACCAAGCATCAACTTTCCAGCTCACTCCTGATCCATTCCAGTGAGAGCGCATCAACGCTTGCAGAGTAGCAGCACTAAGAGAACCATGATCATGATCCAATTTTTTGCCTACCACATCAAATGCCGACTCAGATGGAACTTTAGACATCTGAATTCCCATCACATTTCAAGCCATCAAAGATAATATGGGATAATGGGGAATGTGAACTTGCCACCAGTTCAGTATGCTAAAGTCAACATTTTCAAGGGAAGAGAGGCTCTTCCAAGTACTTGTCCAGATCAGTTTGTGCACCATCAGTTTGAGAAGTTTCATGGAGGAATTTCTCAAACCCAATCAGCCAATTGTTTTCACAATTTCCAGGACTCAATATGCTGCCTGAACTTTCACCAGCTTGCCATGCAAGACTGTGATCAACAGCTGCTAATGGGGACCCAGTGGAGTGGCTGCCATAAAGTGCCTTTATACGGTTTGATTCACCCGAGCACTGCTACCATAGATCCAGGGGATCAATAATCCATCAACTCCATCTTAAATCAATGGTCTAAGAAGGCTGCAATTGCCAAATCTGAACTACAGTTCACCCGGTAGCTATGAAACTTGCACCTCATCTTCATGGCCAAGGAACTGGCGAATTAATTTGAACTCTCACACCAAGCAATCAACTCCAAGTGAATGTCGCATGTTAGAGGAAAAAATATATTCGCACTGGGAGACTAGCTTTGAGAAATATCATTGATAATGTCTAGAAAGACATTCAAGAAGCCGGTAATGGAGCCAACTTTCTACCACTTCAGAATGCCAAGATACAGATTATGGGTCATTTTCACACAAAAGAGAAAGTACGCCCTTGTACACTAAGGCTGCCTCGAGGATTCTGAAGGTTGAGTGCCACCTTGCTCTGTCATCAAGAGATAAGAACTATGGGACCTCAATATTCTCTCACCACGCCATCTGTTTGAATTTCTCTTGCATAACTCATGAGCTCTTCAAGTACTGAATGCTTTCTCAAACCTTAGGAGTCACCTCATGTACAGCTCCCATGGCATGCTGGACCATCTGATTGAAAAGACTTGCCATACGTTGAAGCCATTAAGGAAGTGATTCTGTGTCAAGTGGTCCTTAATCATGGAGACAAATGTATTTGTACTAGAGCTGTCAGAAGTCATAGAGAACAAGCTCCAATCAACGTTACAGTCCATCAGGCTTGTCAAAATAGAATCTGCCTGTATGTCTTTAGTATGAGAAGAATTTCACTTCAGAAAGCTCAGTTCTTCTTCAGCTGCCAAGATTCATTTATAAAGTGTGAGCTGAGGCAGAAATACCAATAATCATCAAAACTAACCCAGACATCAAGAGTGAGGCCACTTTTCCCCACCAGTTTATCCAGCACCTCAAACAATTTCAGCTTCTTCTTCTTGTAGATTTCCAAGCAGTCAGCCTCAATTTGAGTAAATGTCATGAGCCCATAGAGTGGTCGAATATTCTTGACAAATCTTCTGAAACCAACGTGCTCAATCATATTTAATGGATAGCCATGTAAATTATCATCCTGACAAGATCAAATTGGCTTCTCCTTTGATCAAAGTTGGCACTTACAGCAGTGACCAGCATGTTATCATCCTTCATCGGTTTATTGCGTTAACAACTGCAACAGCTAGATTCTCATCTGGCTTCTGATCTTGGCTGGAACTGGCATTCCCAAGGTCAGGAGACCACCCTCTCTTCTTTCCCCTTGAAACAAATTGACCTATCTCACGATTTGCTCTCCTTTGGCACCTTATCAAATTATTTCCCAAATGGGATGTCCCACTAATACCTGATCCGCTCATCCTCTTCTTGCAATGCCCACAGATAGAGACAGGAGTGTCACCTTTCTTGAACTTATTGAAGTCATTCCATACAACAGATTTCAATCCGCTGGAATTAAATATGACAGCATCTGACAAGTCCATTATATGAACCATAGGTTTTACGGAAATAAATATGCACTAACACAAGACTAGAGACAACTGGATCAGCAGCAGCAGCAGCAGCAGGAAGTTCAGTCAACAACAAAACTGGTGTTGCTCCACCAAATATATATGAACAGCATAACTCAGCTTCTGGGATGCCATGGCTATATACTTCATCACAATGAGTAGCTTCCATTCCATAGCTGTGAGAATCTGGTCTATTTCTACCACATGAACCTCTATGAGACCACATGAAGCAGGAAATTGTACATCAATGGACAATCAATGCAATTGAGTATATAAAAACACTAAAAGGAAGATCTACAAAGGCCTAAAGATTGGATTTTACTAACAAAGGCATCATTCGGTGGCCTGTTGGAACAGAGGCAGCACTGTGGATGTATCAAACACCGTTAACCAACAATAGCAACGCCTACCACATAATAACAAATCAAGTAACCGAGAAGAGGAGTAAACATCAAGAAAGAATAATCCTGATCTAGAGGCAGAATAGTGAATTCTGAATTATCTTGTATAAAATCACAAGGAACACAAGAATCCATTCTGGTTATAAAAGAACAAGAGTCTCCCTGAACAAATTGCGATCAGCAGCTTTAGGACCCAATACGTGAAAAGACGGAAATATCGATGTTCTCCATCCATCATCTTGATGCTGAAGGAGGTTTCAACCAAACAAACGCTAACATCATCAAGAACCGCAACAGACGTCAAGTTCATTGCGGGGTCAGCTAAATTCTACCCGCATACAACAACCTAACAACAAAATTCGGCTGCGCCGGCTCTAGCACGACTCACCGTCAATATTCCGGCGAAGATCAACGGAGACCGACTCGGCGGTTGCAGTCTTGCTGGACTAGGTCCTAAAATATCCGCCCGACCCGGTAGATGACCGGATCTCGGATCGGAATATGAAGAAATTACGGCAAAAATAATAATTTTCCCCATTCCTCCTCCCGGGAAATGGGTATAACGAAATGGGTGTTGTCAAAGCCCAAATCTTAATGGCCCAGGAGGGGATAAGTCCGAATTTTTTAGGATCATCTTCATAAGAAGGGAGGAAAATTCTTGTCGGCGGTTTCTGCTTGCTGTTTCTTCTGCTTCCAACGAGTAGGATAACCGCAGGATCAATCAGTCGAGCATGACTTCTCACTCCGTGGTGAGCTAGAATTGTTGCTGTCTCACTATCTGTGTCTGTATAGTCTTTGGTTCTGCTTAAGTTCTATTTGAGTTTCTGCCATGGAAGATGTTCTGATTCAAACGCCTGGGTAGTGAGGATGAAATCCCCGAGAACCAGAATTTGATTCGGTGAACACGATAATGGGTGTGAGAATTTTCGCGCCCGTAATCTCATTTTTTAGGAATTACAGCACTAAGAGCTCGGGATACTCTAGGAGTTGGACTCAAAAGTCGAACTTGGAGAAGACAGCCGTCAAGAAGAATCCTTCCAAGAGGGCGTCGAAGAGAAGAATCGAGTGGACGGAGGAACAGAAGAGAGTTATCTCTGCCATCTCGTCCGGAAAATCCGTGTTCATCACTGGATCTGCCGGAACCGGGAAGACTGCTCTTTTGAAGCATGTCATTAAGGTGCTGCAGAAATCGCTTCGGCCACCAGAGGTCTTTGTCACGGCTTCGACAGGCATTGCTGCATGCGCCCTCCGAGGGCAAACGCTCCATTCGTTTGCGGGTATCAGGCTTGCTGTGAACAACCGGGATGCACTGCTCGAGACGGTCTTGTCTGATAAGATGGCCACCAGGAGATGGAAGAAAGCTCGGGCATTGGTCATTGATGAGATTAGCATGATAGATGGGGATCTGTTTGATTACCTCGAGTTCATTGCTCGGGAGGTTCGGAAGTCTGATAAATCCTGGGGTGGGATTCAAATGATTGTGTGCGGCGACTTCTTTCAGTTGCCGCCCGTGACTAAGACGGGGTACTTGTCCTTGGGAAAGGAATTTGCATTTGAGGCTGATTGCTGGGACTTGAGCTTCGATCTACAGGTTGAGCTCACAAAGGTCTTCAGGCAGTCCGAGGAGAGGCTCATCAAGCTGCTTCAGGGGATCAGGAAGGGAGAGATTGATCCTGATGAAATGGAGTTTCTGGAGAAGTCTTGTTCCTCAGACAGTGAACCAGACCCATCGATAGTGAGATTGTACCCGAGGAACAATGATGTGAGTGTTGTGAATGAGGAGAGGATGTCAAAGTTGGGCAAGGAGGGTTACACTTTCGTGGCGGAGGATACTGGTGTAGGCCAAGCTGGAAGATCTCTTCAGTTTGGTCTGGCCCCTGACAAGATCTTTCTCTGTGAGGGGGCTAGGGTGATGCTTGTGAAGAACATGAACTCATGGCTTGGGCTGATCAATGGTGCCACCGGGACCATAATTGGGTTTGCAGAGGACAAAGAAGGTGTTTCCTTGAACATATGCCCTGGTAACCAGGTTCTGCCTGTGGTGCAATTCGACTCTGGGAGGACAACTGTTGTCAAACCTCAGATATGGCCACTAATGGAAGCAGATGCTGTTGTTGCCCGGAGGAGGCAGATACCACTCATTCTGGCATGGGCCATGAGCATTCACAAGTGCCAGGGGATGACACTCGATAGGGTTCATACAGATCTTTCCAAGGCTTTTGGGTATGGGATGGTGTACGTGGCACTCTCCCGGGTTAAGAGCTTGAGTGGGCTGCACCTGTCAGGCTTGGATCCCTGGAAGATCAAGGCGCACCCGAAGGTCTTAAGGTTCTACGAGAAAATCACCAGTCTGCAGCCCTGCCAGAGGTTTTGATAAAGTTCTCTTTTTCCAATTCCTTTTGTTGCTGGCAGAAGAGGGGCTTAAACTTTGTCTAGTATATATGAAAATAGGCAATAACATGATTCAAAGTCTTAGGCTAATGCGAAGCTAGCTGAAGTTTCCTTCCTGCAATAGCAAATTGGTTCTTGCTGAAAACCCACCTCTCCACATGTGGTTCACATTATTTGTACAGAGAAACAGGTCGAAGCTGAAATTAATGAACATGCCCCTCTTTTTATAATGTTTCGCAACACAACCTTTTTGTCTTGCCGAATCTTTTTGCAGCGAGAAAACCGGCCATTCCCGGGCCTATGGTTAGGATTTGTTGGAAGAAAAACATCACAAGCCAAATTTCTGACCGACCTGAAATTTCTACGGAGGGGAATGCAGCATCTGATCTCAGAGTCACCAATCTCTGCCTTCGATGTCAGACCCTATGCATTTCACATTCCCAACGGAACAAATAATTGACAGAGTGTATGTAGGCTTTGCACATTGTTCCGGCAGTTCTTATTCCGTCGGGGAGAATGATTTCTTGATCTCAACGCATTCATCTGTCAACCCCCCATTTAGTTTTTCCTTGACGATGATGTATAGACAGGAGTGACTGAATGTCATTTTTACTAACTTTGGAATCTAAGAAATGAGGTTGTCCTATGACGATTTGAAAGCTGTCTTGATCCTTCTTGTAGATCAAAAATACTTTTTTTTTTCTTAAAAAGAAAGAAAGAACCTGCATAACATACGAAACACAAGATTGAAGGTGTTCTTGGCTGCAACAACTCAACCCACGTAGCTGTAGAAAAAAAAAAAGAGGTGAGAGGGGCTGTGCCAGCAGCAGCTCGTACGTATCAGCAGCAAATATTGAAAGGCTCATTGACAGCAACAGCTCGCTTGGACATAGAGGATTGGGATATCAACTGATGCCCCACGGAAACAGAACAAAGCTGCTCTCGCTCGTGCGGCCTAGGCTCATAAACAAGCATGCCCTATCGCGGTTTGAAATCTTGACAGAGACATCCTCGGCAAAAGTTGAAATTGAAGTAACGTTAACATCTCTGCTAATCCTTACCAAGCTTCCTGGGAGATGCTCTCAATTATTTTGAGATATTAGCATACTTTTCTATACTTTTTGTCCTGGGATTGTAGATGGATTAGCAGGGAGCACAAGTCTGAGGAAATTTTCTATCCTTTTTGTTTTTGGGGGGTGAATACGTGGCTCACAACTTAGGGAAGTTAGGTACGAACCAACATACATATAGTCTATGTACTTCTGCAGACTAACTACATGTTCCTTGACAATGAACAGTATTTCAGTTTACTTGCAAGGGGGGAAAAAATCTCCAGGCACAGCAAAGCAGGAAAACTGGCTGCAAAAAATCCGTGTGTATGGCAAGTTAAATGCAAGAGCATAATCAAATGGCAGATTCTCCGTCATCTCGTAGTGGACCGAGATGATCGGGTGCTTGGATTTGAATTGTCCCTCTTTAAGATGAGACCAAAGTTCTGGAAACACCTGAGTGGCTTAGCCTGTCAGCAATGCAAGATAACAAGTTCACTGTTCAATGATTTCTGAAAATGAAGAGTCAAGATGGGTTTTAACATGATAAAGACTGGTCAATGAGGGGTGGAGGGAGAGACCTTCCAGCGATTATCGCGAGCAATCTGGTCATTGATATAATCCAATCTCTTAATTACTTGGCTAAAGGTCGGTCTGTTGAATGGCTCTTCGTGCCAACACTCTTCAATTAACCTTCAAAAGAAGTAATTGGCAAAGATTTACACAGAATCATTTTAGTCAATTTGCCTCAGTAATAATATATTCACCTTTTGACGATCTATGGGAAAGTAAAGTTGACAAACAAGAAGAGGTAACTAACTTACTCTTTCAAACCATAAGGATAAAGCTTTTCGGAAGCCCTAAATGGTGGACGTTGATTGGCAACATAAGCTTTAGGAACTTCATATTCTGGTGTTGAAGAAAATGGTGGAGAGCCTTCAATCATCTACAAAGGTGATAAAAGCTCATGAATTTCAATGTCCAGGCTACAATTCAGCCAATATCATTCAAAAACTAATACATGTGGCTACTAAACTCAATCATAGGACTCCGTAGAGTACATATATACAGCATGCAGATGTTATAAATGCTACACAGCATTGTACACTAGTACAGGAAAGGAGGATTTAGAATTGACCATGTCCACAAACTTTTACACAAAAATAAAGAACAGTTGGTCTGATTATTTTGCTAAAATCGACACGATGAGAAGGTGACAGATAAAGAAGTATTTTACCTCTTGTAAGATTAATGCAAATGAAAACACATCTACTTTTGTGTCATACTCTTCATTTCTGTAAACCTCTGGAGCCACATACCGCCCTAACATAAGAGACATGAAATAGCAATCTGTGAAACTACTAAACAAGAGCCACAACCAGGTCTTATATCTTTAAACTACTCAAGCATTCTAACCTTTACAAAGGCCTTTGTGGGAGTAATACTAATATACCAAATATTTGGCGCTAATCTATAGCTCACAAGAGCCTCTTGAACATATTTTGAGAAGTTGAATGGAGCACTAATCAGTCCCTTGGGCAGTGCTCAACACTGGCTATATCTTTATTTTGGAGCAATGTATTGCAACTTTGTGATGTAAATTCTAATTCCCGATAAGAAATATAACTTAAGGAAGAAGGCTTACAGGAAGTGTCATGATGGATCATGGAAATATCTTCTTTAACTGTTTTTGCAACTTTAAGGATCTTGCTGACACCAAAGTCTGCCACTTTCAGATGTCCAGAATCATCGCGCAGTATATTTCTGTGCAACACATGTGGGTTTGTGTATGAATATGAGTAAGAAGAATGAAGAGGTGCATTCAGATGGTTCTGTTCTGAAAGAAGAAAACGTACGAAGGCTCAAGATCCCGATGTATAACAGCTTCTGGTTTATGTTCATGCAGATAATTCATTCCTCTGCCAAAAAAAAATTCCGATATTGTATTAGACCCTGAGAAAATTGACCATCAGTAACACACTGTTCAAAATGACGAGTAATTCTCTTGCATTTAACATTTTTAACAGAATTTTACAAGGATGCACAGTGAAGTCCATGCAATCCCAAAAGGATTATGCAAAAGACAGATCAAACTGCAGGATCAGATGCGCCAAAATCAGACAAGAAAATGTAACGGAGATAAAGAAAACTCTGGTCATATACTCGGGTAATATTTCTCATGCAGATTCTCTAGCTACTCTTCTAGTGGATAGAATATAGCTCCTACAAACAAATCACCTTTTATTTATAATTGAAAATCTGCAGTTTTTTTACAACATTAACTAAGCAGTGGGGTAGGGGTGAAACAAGAAAAGGGAAAAACAGGAAATGGCTGTGAGCATTACATAAATTCTATACATTTTTTAGCATATTTTTACCATCATATTATGAAATGCACCCCATCTTAAAATGAGTTAATGCTACATTCTCGTTACCATCATTAACAGATCCAGCACTTAATCTGAAAACTAACCTCGCAATGTCAAGAGCAAACTTAACAGCAATTATGGGCCTCAGGGCACCTCTCTGCCTCAAATACTCCCGTAAATCTCCCTGATAAGTAATATAATTACAACACTCAATTAATAAGCAAGCCATTCTAGACTGGGAGTGCCACACCACATTGACGGCTGCTTCTTTCTTCCCTTGTAAAATGCAGTACTCCAACACAATAAGATGCAAAGCCAAACACGAACAATAAGAAAGCTAAAATGTAGAACAGGAACCTTGGGTAGGTACTCGGTGACGATCATCATTGGACTGCTTTGGGTGACAGCACCCAAAAATTGAACAATGTTGGGATGACGTAGCTTCTGAAGAAGAGAGAGCTCATCCATGAAAGCCTTTCTGAAACACTAGTGAAATGTTAGGCGAAATCCTGCTGTAAACTCAAAATTAATATATATATATATATATATATACACATACATGCATCTTGGAGTGATAAGACAATCTCTTATAAACAAACCCACATTTTATCTTCATCTGTGAACAATTTCTCTCCAAGCGTTTTAACAGCAACCCGAATTCCTCGCCATGATGCACTACGGAAAGTACCCTGTTAAAGTTCACATAACAGAAGTTCAACAATTTTTGCATTTTGAAAATGGAATAATGACAGGACCACAATTTAAATACAAAGACATCAGTAAAATATTTTACTGCAAGACGGATAGACAAGTGACCTTAGTTATGTTCACGCTGTCAGAAAAATCAAGTTCTTTGGGATCAATTTCATATTCGGGGACTTCCCGAGCATTCTGAACGTGGGTAGGGGCCACCTAGAAACAATATCGACCAAATGGAAGTTCAAGTTACGACAGCAGAAAACACGAGGAGTAGAAATCAAGAGCAATGTGAAATCACATCACATCACATACTGGAGGCTTGGCACCATGTTTCTCCAAGAGCTTTATCACTTCTTGGTTCTGGTAATATACTGCATCTGCGAGAGGCTGCCCAACAAAACTATGATGACTGTTACAACCATCACTGAAAGCTCAAGGCTTGGACAAATTTCTATTGTTGTGCATGAGAAGTGAGAAGCCAAGTCCACTGTCAAGATAATACTGGCAGAATCTAGCACACCCTCTTAGACACCGAATTCATCATACAGACGAGTGAAGGTTGACAAAGGAAGACAGGAGAGGAGGTCGAATCACCGTGCTGCCCCAGCGGTCCTTAGGGTCAACCTCCGCGCCGTGATCGAGCAGCAGCTGGACGACATCGGTGAGGCCCTGGCAGGCAGAAATGTGGAGGGCAGTGCGGCCGTCGATGTCCCTGAAGTTGACGTTGGTGCCAGAGGAGAGCAGGTCCTGGATCGAGTCTAGATCGCCCTCGTTGGCAGAGTACATAAGGCGGACACCGGGGTCCAGGACGACGGCGTCGGGGGCATCGAGGTCATCGTGGCGGGAGCAGTCGCGGTCGGGGGCGAGGGAGGACTGCTTGCCCAGGGTGAATCGGGACTGGGACTGGGATATGGACATGGACTCCATGGAAGTAGGTGGCGAATGGGATGAGGGCACGAAGGAGACGGAGAAAATGGTGGGGCGGGGGAGAGAGAGAGAGAGAGAGACTGTGTGTGTGTGTGTGTGTGAATCGGACAAAACCGGAAAGGGCAAGAAAGAAAAAATTACAGCTAAAATCTTATTGGAGAATACATCCCATATCATATATATATACATATATATATGTATGTATTTATTTAAAAAAATATTCAAAAATTCTGCAAAATTGACTTCCTCTTTTATTTTTTTAGCCATTTAAAAATCTAACCATCAAAATCGAATTTGAAAACCGGAGCAGCCAAGTGGTAGGGCCCGACTCCTCCGACCGTCTGTCTGCAATTGGACTCGTGGAGGGTGAGTGGCGCTACAGCAACTGACGGGTCACCATAAGCAAAGCCAATGCCATTTTTACTTTTGCGAGTTATCGAAATTTCACTGAATTAATTACTTCAATTTTTTGGAAAAACTTTACCAACTATTTGAACTCAAAGTATTCATGATGATGCAGAGAGATATTCGTTTAGCTCTCTCGTCTAAGTGGCCTGGATTTTAAAAATAATAATAATAATAATAATTTGTGCTCGACTGCCAACCCAATGGCATACAGATCATAATCTTACAGTCGGTATAATCTGAACACTGTGAGACTACAAAAATTGTTAAAATTGCAATATATACTTATACCATGATAAGATTTTCTTGAATTATAAATTGAAATGTGAGACTGACTTACTCCGTCGCCGTGGCGCCGGAAAGGGCACAGCCATTTGAGCCGTAACACCTATATCTACCCGAGCACACATTTGGTGGGAATTACTCTCATTCACCATTTTGTCTGTCCGAGCAAACGTTAGTGAGAGACGGGTTACATTGTGGCCTATATGAAGAGACCAAGCTACTGTTGCCCTCCCCAGACCAGGTCAAAGTTAGGGGAGAAGAACAGTGACACCATGGATGGTACTTATCTTTATGAGCAGTATAAGTGCTCGATATGATCAATGGTCTCTTCCATGTATGCTCACATATGATCAGTGATCAGCCTCGGGAGACCTCGCCAGTCTTGGACTGGACACCAAGAGGTCACCTCTGTAGGGATGTTCACGTTAAGAGTGACCGAGGTTGGCAGCCATTCTTGAGACTTTGTTCCTGGCACTTAAGGAGGCAATCAAGACCATGAATCAGAGGGTCAGTGCCCGAGAGAATAAAGATTACTAGCAAGTTCCTAAATGAAGGCGCCCGAGCTTAAGAATTTGCCACCCAATTAGTACTAAAATGAACTCTGATAGAAATATCAGCAAGCATTTGATAAATGTACATTTCGGGCTGTTGCTTGTGCATCTTCTGTGAATACTGCACAGTAAATGACCCGCAAATCTGCACGTGTAACTGCAATTATACACTAGAATTACCAATGGTTGGAGAGCTGATGAAGAAGAGTACTTGGATTTGCCAGGTTGAGGGGACAGAACCTGAGATAATTCAGGTTTATGAAGCAGAAAGTCTGCCAATGACCAGCAGAAGCTTGAACCACCTGAGAATCAGGGTTCTAGAATCTTCTGTTCGATGGTTTGACTTGTTTAGATGTCGAAGCAGAGCCCTTTGCTGGGAAACCATTGGATCTCATAACTGGGGAGACACTGAAGCACAAAAGCATCAGGGAAGATGATGAGGATCAAGTCTCTGAAGTGTTAGCGGCTGATGCAGCAGTGGAGATCTTACCAGGGAGGTCTCTGGATAGCATTCTTCTTTATAGCTGTCATGTTCTTAACCTCTTGACTGTGAATTAAAAGAAGAGGGAAAAATGAAATTAGTAGGGAAAGATTAGTTGATGACTAATTAATGCTCAAGCAATAACTAATAAGGAAAAAAGAGAATCTAAGTGACAGACACGATTTGACAAACTAGAAAACACAATTTTCTGGACTTGCAGGATAACCAATTGCTGCATCAATTTTGTAATCTAGTATTTTATATCAATAAAGCATTATCATTCAGCCAAAAAAGAAAAAAAATTGCTGTCTCAATAGTTACCCACTGTTAAGCTGAATATGTAAAGAGAGCTTAAGTTAAAGTGGAAAATTCGTTCTGGGAACAATTTTATTTGATAATGATTGATAACCACATTACTGTTTACACATTAACGTCAGGTGCTAATTGCCCAAAATATTACCTGAAGATAGATGCACGGAAAGTGACCTCCAGAACTCAAGAAGATGGGTTTGAGAAGCAAAGTCACAGGCTTGGTAGAGAAAATACCTCTTAAGGAACTCTATCCTTGCCTTCTTCATCAAATTGCTTTTCACATTGGACACATTATAGCCAGGGCCGTTGCCTAGGGAAATGCAGAGTTTAGGACACGAGGCATAAATTATTGGTTTATTGTTTACTTGAACTTTTACAATAAGAAGGCTGACTACCCCAGTAGCTTCTCTTATTGCTTGGAGGCACCTTACTGCAAAGCTGAACTTGCCGACTTTGTCTTCCTGAAATTAGACAAATTATACAACTTTTACATTGTGATATAACATGCGGAACCATGATCTGCATTTAGTTTTAAGTGATCTACAGTTTCATAAGCAATGAGAGTAATCCCTACAGTAACACAACAATTAATCAGAGAGCATTATAATTATATATTAAAAAAAAGGCACATCATGAACCATAAATCATTTACATTTGAAAAAAAGGTCCATCAATGTCATTGCAAGAAAGAACAATCATGAATGATCTAGACAACATACGGGCATCTTCTTTCTTGTACAGCTGCCGGATTCGATCAAGTGACTTGTTCTGAGCTTCCTCTACATCCTTTAACTTGGCCTGCAAATAGACAAACTCACGTCGATACAGTAACTTTTTCCACTCACAAGTTGTAATCAGCATGCTTAGTTATCTCTCACACGGTACATAAAAAGTGATATGCAATCTCACGTGACATGCTGTCACCTCCTGGTTTTACAAACAAACCCAGCACGAATATAAGGCAATTTCATCAGAAGATAGGATCAGAAGTTCACCTCATACAGTTTTATCCACTTAAATGAGACGTTATTCTGCTTCATCCTCTTAATAACAAGACTAGTGTTCTCAGGACCAAATTGTTTCTCATAAAATTTCTTCCATAACTTGTCAGTAACTGGACTCAGGTCTCTTCCCTACAAAAGGACACAAAGAAAGACACAAGTTTTAGCAGTCTCAATATGCAACAGAAAGAACCGTCGGCCAGACAAATTACATCTGCAACATTAACAATAGATCGCTTACTTCAGTGCTTTTCTCTATGTGCATCAACTGATCGACTGTGCAGTGAGGCAAAATATGCTCGAGAAGATCTATATCGGTCTCGCCAACATCTCCAAGATATCTCACGTTATCAATAGCTGTCCTCACGCATAAGTCGACCAAGGAAGGGACTTTCCTCTTCAACTGCATAGCTTAGAATTCAGTTTCCTCCCCTGCTGTCTTCTTTCCGAATTTTGCCCCGATCATCAAAAATAGTACAGAGAGAAGCATAATCAGCGCGAAAGATATTCGTTGAAACTAATCAGTTGATCGATATGATTGCGTCGTTCTCCACATTAACGCATTATACAGCGGCTAGCTCTTAATTTTCAGGAACGCAAACCGGATCCAATAGCATGCAATATAATCTATGATTGAAAGCATCAAAACTACAGGAACGCATTATTGTTATCCCCAGAATTAAAAAAAAAAAAAAAGAGGAACCATTTATTGAGCAGAAGACTCGGTAAATTCGATCCGAGGGTGAATCGCACGAGGCCATGAAGACAGATCACTGAATCGGGGGCTTACCAAGGAACCGGAGACGGCCGGAGGAAGAAGCGCCGGCGGTGAGAGGATGAGGAGGAGGTGCGAGAGAAGAAGCGCTTGATTGATCGATAGGATCCAACGATCGCTAGCTGCTACTGCCATCAAGCCAACGCTGTGGGGTCTACACTCAGTTATTTAGATTCCTAAAATGCCCCCCCTAGCTTTCCTCCAAAATATTAAGATAAAAGTAACCAATATTATTAACCCATAATGTTAAAGTTACTTTATATTATATTAAATAAAAAATTATCACTACATATATATTTATTTACTACTTGAAATTTAATCGGGTGTCAACACCGATCCGAGTGGGAGACAAGAGGTTCAGCTGTCATCCGTGACTTCACCACTTGCTTCATCTCTCTCTCCCTCCACCATTTCTACAGGCTCACAGGCCTCATTTATAACCAAGAAAACCAGAATCTTTTATCTCGGTGAATGCAGAGATACAATGGCAATGGCCAAATCAAGGTCCTCCCAAATAAGAATAGAAGCAGTTCAGCACAAGCACACTGACAGAATAAATCATTGCCGCTATATCCTGGACTTTGTAAGCTTTGAATCGGGCCAAGCTAGCGATCTAAAAGTTGAACTGTCTCGAGCCACTTGGAGGAGTAAATGCCTCTAATTGGCAGATTTTCTGAGCTAGCTGGCAACTTCACCGGCCACAAGCGGAGGCACAAATCTGGGACCCTGCAGAGTCTGCTCAAAGATGTGTCCTACCTTCAGCAGTTTCTCCTGCCATGGGAAGATATAACTGGTTACCACTTGCATCAATCAATCATTTCAACCGGTTCCGCAGAGATAAAGAAGCGGAAACTACGGATTTATCTATTGTCTGACGATTCGGAACCAATGGAGGAAAAGCTAATAACACCTCATCATATGCTGCACCGATCATCTGAAGACCTACGGGAAGGCCAGCAGGTCCACCTTCGACAAATCCACAAGGCAACACCAGGGCAGGTAGTCCAGCTAAATTAACATTCACCTGTTCCAATAAGAACATTGGGTGAATCAGACGTGAATTTACAGTAGAAGAGTGAAAATACTGGTGGAGAAGAAAATAAAAATGCTCACGGTCATGATGTCACCAGCATACATAGCCAATGGATCATTCTTCTTTTCACCTATAAAGATCACGAATAGAGCATTTAGGTGATTTACTATGGAAAACAAGCTTTTGTAAATTGCAGGATTCGAGAAACTGCAACAGTAGTCTACCGATTCTATAAGCAGCAGATGGAGCTGCAGGCGAAATCAAGATATCATTCTCATCCAATGCTGCCTTAAAGCTTTTCCGAATCACCGTTCTTACCTGAAAAGACAACATAATCTCTGATTTTGTGATTCATAATACAGTGGAACATATACTTGATATTAGGAGCAGCATAAGCAAGCACGGGAAAAAACAATAGATGGAAAATGATCAATCATATATTGCTGAAAAACACCTGCTGGGCCCGCTTGTAATATGCATCATAATAGCCAGCTGAGAGGGCATATGTTCCCATCAAAATTCTCATCTTGACCTGTAAATTAAAGAAGGAAACATCACAATGTGGAGATTGTAACTGACTTCTCAAGTTTGAACTTTGCATCAACAAGATTTTTCTTTCATTCTTGGAAAGCATAATAAAGATCTCAATTACCTCAGCACCAAAACCCACAGCTCGAGAATCCGCATATAGAGAGTTCAGCTCTGCTGCAGCAACTTGGCTCCCATACCTGAACATCATTCATAATATAACCACAATGGAGCTTCCAATCCATACATATCTGTATAAAATTCGTTACATGCAAAGACATATCTGCGATGCGCAATATAATCATGCAGGTGGATATGTCAATAATGCCATTCGCTACCTGATTCCATCATAGCGTGACAAATTTGAAGACGATTCAGATGATGCCAGGATATAGTAGGCAGGCAGGCCAAGTGAGAATGATGGCAGAGAGACCTGCAAGTCCAAAAATAAGTGCTTGAGCAGATCATATCTTCTCAATGTGACTGCATTGAACGGAATATCAGGTAAGTAAAGTTACCTCCTTCACAGTGCACCCTAATTCTTCCAGATGCGAAACGGCAGCATGTATCACAGATACTACCCCAGGATCAACACCAGTGTCAAGAGTTTCATGGATAAGACCAATTCGTAGTCCTTCCAGAGGTTTAGCTTCAAATGTATCAGCAGAAGTGAAGTGGACAGCAAAATCAGGGACCCCCTGAAAACCAATTTCATGATTTCATTAATAAAGTATTTAGAAAGATTAGAAGCGTTTGTTTTATTTGTTGTAGTTCATAAAACTGACTAGTAAGGCAAATTATATCAGATTCATTTTAATTCTATTTGAATGATGTTCCTCCAAGGAGATCAAGCTCAAAATTTTATTTTATTTTTTTAACATTTGATCAGTTACAAACCATCAAGTCTGTGATTTTGATTGACCCAGACTAAGTCAATCAGTTCTTTTCAGACTAAGTTGAATGCAAAATTTTCCATTCCTACTATTCTTTTATCACCCTAAACCTTTTCTTTCTAAACCAAAAGGCCGCCAAATTTATGAGTCTGGCAACTATTAATGCACATTACATGGCAAATGGGAACTCGAGAACATTCATTTTTCATGCAAACACAAAGGACCATTACTCTGTCACTGCTTGTAGCATCAAGTTTATCATGACCAGAGATGGCACCAAGAAGGATCCCAGCATCAGCAACTGATGACCCGAAGCACCCAATCACATCGAGGGATGAAGCATAGGCCATAAGTCCAAATCGTGAGACACGACCATAGGTCGGTTTTAACCCAACTACACCACAAAATGAAGCAGGCTGTCTCACGCTGCCACCCGTATCACTTCCAAGAGAAACAGCACACTGCCTCGCTGAGACGGCGGCAGCGGAACCTCCCGAGGACCCTCCAGGCACTCGAGAGACGTCCCATGGGTTCGATGTCACCTAATAAAATGAACAGATGCATCACCTGAGTAAACCAGCAAGGGTCACCAGCAGGGTAAAGGAGAAAACTTTGAATTAACAATTGGTGCTGGGTGAAAGACTAACACTATCTCGAGCTCTAAATTGGACAGAAAAAGAGAATCTTGAAAACAGAGATGAAGGTTCGACCTTGTAAGCAGAACCTTCGGTGGTGCTTCCCATCCCAAACTCATCCAAATTGGTCTTCCCCACGACAATCCCTCCCAATTCCCTCACTCGCTTCACCGCCGTCGCATCAAATGGTGGCCGGTAGCTCTCCAGGATACGGGACCCACCGGTAGAGGGCATGTCAGCGGTGCAGATATTGTCCTTGACACCCACGAGGACACCGGCCAGGGGGCCCACATCCTCATTGCGGCTGAGCCTGTCGTCGATCTCCTGGGCCTCCCGGAGGACGGAGTCAGAGACATGGAGGAAGGAGTTGAGTTGGGCCTCGGTGAGGCGGAGGCGAGAGAGGTAGGACTCGGCGAGCTGCGTGGCGGAGAGCTCGCGGGAGAGGAGGGAGTGGCGGATGGAGAGGATCTGGGAAGAGGAGGGAGAGGATGCAGGTGGCGGGGATTGGTCGATAAGGGCGGAAGAGACGGTGGTGGTGGCGGCGGAGCGGTGAGAGGAGGAGAGGGCCTTAAAAGGGCGGAGCGGGAGATGGAAGCGGGAGAGGGAGCGCGGGGATTGTATCGTGGATAGCATCTCTCCCTCACTCAGTCTCCAGTGGTCTCTCTGGTGAGAGAGCTCATATCCGTCGGGAGGTTTAAGGGAAATGTCGATTCGGGCACGAGGTTCCACGCACCCGGTGCATATTCGAATAGTGACCTATCCCCGTGTTTCGGGTATAGTACCCAGGAAGACTCGAGCACGACTTTGATAAGAAATTCAAGATCAGTCATAATTGACTTCTTTACACTGCTGTGGTTCAGGGGACCGACGTATTCCTCGAGTACACTGTAGTCTGTAGGCCAGCTTTTTCGAATCGCTTGGCTACAACGGTTAGACTACCCAGCTAGAGCACTCAAATATCCACTCGATGCGATCTTTGTGATCGCGCTCAAGGGTCAAGGGACCATATCTTCTTTGAATGAGTGCACCAGTGACCAGCCACAAGAAGCATCGTCTGGCAGGGGCTTCCACTGCTCGTGAGGCAAAACCGAGGGGTTCAAGACTGGCCCCGTCAGGCCCTTTACGCAACTCAACATAGGAAGGGAAACAAACTAGATAACGTTATTTGCAAACTTGTGTTCGCCCGCTATATTCATCTCATCGCATGCATATGGATCGAGAGCAATTTGAGAATTTTACGAGCTAAGAGGGAGCCAAATCTTGTAATCAAAGACGAGATAGTATTGTGAGTCAGGCTAAAGTTAGTCTCTCTACCTAGAATTAGGCGAAAGATGGGAACTAGCTTGTTGTCTCCTGTCTCTGTCTTTGAGTTGGGATAACTTTTGTAAAGGTTGTACAGATTGAGACTGAATTACCTTGCAATTATATTTATATATATATGTATGTATATATATACACATAAAAAAAAAAAAAGAGAGAGAGGAAGATTTCTTTACAGCTTGCAAGGTTATTGAAACTACATCAGAGCCATAAGGGAAATTGGTTGTGTGATTTATTTCGATTATCTGCAACTTCCTCGTTTTTGCTCCAATTCTCTCGTGGATTCCTTAGCTAATGAGTTTTTATTGATATTGTAATTATATATTCAAAAGTTGCATCCTATTCAAAACACCGCGAGACCTCAAGAGTTTAAAAAATGACAAATAATGAAACAACATAAACAGACATCCATCGTACTGGGATACTGAGAATCGGATTTAAAGATATGCGCGCAGGGTGCCAGAGAAGCAACAAGGTAAACATCATGAAAGCGGCAGTCTCACTCATTCCGGACATACAAATTGCAGGATTATTACTATTCAGCGAAACCCAATTAACGTACATAAACAGAAATGGAAGGGGGAAGACATGGATTTGGGTTTTATGACACAAAGTATCAACGAAATCTATCTCTAAAAATGGTAATGAGGCTGGAATGGTTACCGGAGAAGGCCATCTTGACTCTCCATATCCCATATCACCACTTTACCATCAAGCCCTGCACACGACTTAGAGATCAGAAGGAAAAATCTGATCGTTGGAAAGTGCTGAAGATCGATGGAAGAATCACAAACCTGAAGTGCTGAAGCGTCTAACTGATGCAATTCCTGGCTCCTTCATCGGCAAGATACAGCTATGGTACCATAAAAATAAATTTCGTAAGTGACTGGATACAAGGGATGGTTGGTATAATACAGGAGATAAATTTTATCTATGCAAATTGCAACATTGAGAAAATCAATAAGAAGTGAGGTTTCACTGCAAAAAGTTCACGGCTCTAGAAAAAGATTCTGGCCGGGGACTTCCCCTATTCCATGAACAAAATATATATGACAGTAGAGAGATACTTAATGCAGTTCTGGTGAGCTCCTCGTTGTCTTGAATTGTCCATTCCATCATTGCTCGCTCCATACTTTGATTGGCCATAGAATTTTCCAAAAGCTTCAGAAAACTGAAAATGGGAAGGAAAAAACCTTTGTTGAGTCATTGTTCAGTACATGATACAGGAATTGTGGGAAGCCCAACAAGCAGTTATATTTCCTCTGCACAACCTGTCTGACTGGGAAGTCCCACATTATCCGAAATTAGACAGCAAACAGAGAAAGATAAGAGTCTAATTAATGTCTTGTAAAGCACAGGAGATTTCATAAGGGTCAAACTCAATCCTCAATGCACCTGTGAACCATACTTCGGAGCAGATGATGGCATCTTCGTCTCCCCAAGAAATCTGACAAAGCTCCTATAAGATGCACAGAATAAGCGTCACATCTAAAAATATGTCAATAAAGTTCACTATGAATCTTTGATATTGATGATGAGCATTATCAGTCTTCCTTCCAAAATCAGACAGAAGTTTTGCATTTTCAATATGTCGAGTGAACTATTCCATAAACCAAAACCTGTAGTTATCTATCAAGAAATGAATAATATAGCATCAGACACAGCTTAAAGAAAAATATGTTAAAGAGCATGCCACAGAATAGATGAGCAGCAAGCCCTTTACGGAAAATTAATCAGCAGGCATTAACTTAACTATTTCTAGCAAATTATCAGCAGCAGAATTGCAGTTTCCATTTGGGAAAATTTACTTAGCAGCACACTTGCATTTCCAAGTGAAGATGGTAAAAGGGAAGAAAATGGGTTTGGAAGGAAACGTGGGATAACTTGGTTTCTTATATGGTTACTTGTAGAACAGTGGTAATAACATACCATATGCCACTCTCATCTGCTGCGAATACCATTGGGTTGCAGTCATATCCCACACCTATAACAACTTTCTCTGAGACAAACAATACCTGAAAAATGAGGACCAGAAAACAAAATATTCAGAATTTACGGTCCAGGCTGGTAAATGATAGAGAGATAACAATAATGTGGAAAGAATAACAAGAATGGATGCTGACCCACATCACGGAGTGGCAAATCGCGGAATGCAACATTTTGTGCGAGAGGTGAAGGGCCAACATCATCAACAAAGTATATCATAGAGTTATGACCTGTAAAATTTAGCAAGGGCATGGAAAATAAATCACCCAAATCAGCTTATGGGGGAATTTAACAGCCAACTACATTGGATAGAAAACTAGCAAAATGAAAGAATGAAATCTATCCCTAAGAAAAAAAAAACAGCTGCAAAATAAGATGTTGATCCAAAACAGCTATGGCGAGTCCAGGACATTGAATTAATTTGCAGTAGGCATCTTATCAAAGGGAAAGGTAAAATTGCTGACCTACATAAGCTAAGGTATTGCCACTTGGTGACCACTTTACTCCAAATGCCCATGAATATGAAAGGTCAAGCTGAACAATTTGCTGTTTCAACAGAATGGACGAATAGCATTTATCAAATACACATCTTCAGCCTGATAAATATCTAGCTAAAATGAATGCATAAATCAGATATACAACACCCAGTTTATAAAGGAAGAATGTTAAGAAAATCATAAGAGTAACTACATCTTCTTCAAAACTCTTTCAGCAAAACCTTGTGCAATTTCCTTACATACCTCATCTATGAGAATTTCCACATGAAGTTCAAAAAGGAGGGTACTTAAAATTAATGAAGTATCACTCTAGTACAACAGCTTGGTACTTAAAGATTCAGCTACCATCTATAAATTCTCCTTTTGATATTCAATGTTGCTGGCTATCCCTTTTAGTGATAGATAACAGAAATGCGTTGTCTTTCATTATCATATAAATAAATGCTTACATGCAGCAACTCAATTGGAAAAGAGAGCATGTTCAAAACTTAAGGTTGACAAAGTAAAAGTACAACAGTTAAGTAAATTGATTCCATCAAAACAATAATGGAAGTTCACATATTCCTCCAGCAAATTATATCAGATGTGCATGACTCTAGCACAAGCGGGATTATTCAGGGGCATAGCAATATTATATTTGGAGGAAGGTTGTATTTTAACATGGATCATGTCATACTGCTCCTATTTAAGCTTTTATTAAGGCTAACATAGAAAAGGAAAAATCAGTCAAGAGACTTTGATGCCTGCTTAAACGATTTCAAATGCTTCTGAACAGCATTTATGTGGTGATAATTATGATATCAAAAGGAGAGTAAGTTGTCACCTCTCCAAATTTTGCATCTGAAGAACTGGCTTTTGAATCCCTGGACACCAATATAAATGATTTAACCATTACAAATATACTTCAGTCAAGATACATTCTGGCCAAATCACATTTTGTTTTCTACAAATAAGCAGGTGATATACCTTGTATCAACGCCCTTGATAAAAGTGGAAAATACTCGACATTTCCCATCTGTAGATGTTGTTGCAAGAAGAATCTACAATTATGAGTAGAAACACCCACTTCAGACTTTCTATGTAGCAGGTAGCAAGGACATGCCTATGAAGGGGTAAAATCCTGTTCATACTACTGCTTAAAGTCATGTATGGAGTAACAAGTTACAATAGAGACCTTAACCCTGTTTTTAGATTGAGGGATTTGGAAAGGAGGGGAGCAGAGGGTAGGGTTATGAAGGGATAAGAAATATCTTTGTAACCCTTGTTTGGATAACATTATGGAGGGGAAAGGAAAGGAGTGTTAAAGAATGTAAATAGGCTATTATACCCTTTTATAATCTTCTCCAACTATTATATTGGAAGGGTTTATTGTAAATTCATCCCTTAGCCCTCCCTATTCCACAAATGAGAGAAATAAAAGATATGACTAGAGGGTTACTTATCCCTCCATAAACTTTCAGAACTCCACTAATTTTTTAACCAAATAAGGAATTACTCAATCCCTCCATAACCTTTCCCTGCCAATCCCTCCATAATCTTTACCTCCCAATCCCTCACTCCAAACACAGGGTAACAGAGAATGTGATTCACTCATAAGAGAGAATAAGGACCAATATATGAATGATCTTGCACATATAAAGAAGGAAAGGATATTAAAATGCTAAAAGATGTATTTAGACTAGATCTGCTCTCAATAATATTCATAAGCAACTAAGAGAAAGCAACAACTCACATTGTTTGGATGCCAAGCAACACTTGTTACAGAAGAATTATGTCGTTTCCTAATAAGTTTACTGACCCACCTGGAAAAAAAAACCACACAAACTGTTGTTTAGAAGAAAAGTCAAATTCTCTTCTCAACGAAGAAAGCAAAAGGACAACCAGAAATTGTGGAAGTGAAACATATGGATGCTAATATATCTAGTTGACAGTTACTAAATGCAACAAAGAGATTCTACAACTCAGCTCATCCCACTTGTAATCCAAACAATTGCAGAATTTTGCAAATAAAAACAAAACCATTGACTTGAGATATAACCTATCAATCAAGTATTATCATATGAATATAAAGTAAGAAGGAAAACTTTCAAAGTGAAAGTGAATGACCAATTATTCTCTTGCTCATAGTAGCATATACAGACAGTCTTTGCTCCACTGCCAACAGCAAATTTGTTTTCTGCAAATGAAGAAAATCAACACGCATAAACCATAATGGATATACAAAAATATAAGCTTCCTTTCTCTCTTAAAAAAAATAAAAGGCTTTGACATAAGAATTCCGTAAGTATGTAGCTGTATATTCATATCAGATCTTTCTAATTGGGGCTGCATGTTATTTGTTTGATTGCAGTGGTGACCCAAACTGGCAGAAACTAGCAACTCTGAAACATTATGATGGAATCACCTCTCTCCAGATAGTACCTTGACTAAAGGACTAAAAATAGAAACACAACTTGTAACAGGTACCTTGGGGACTCCACTGGGTACAAAGTGCTGCACGGTTAAGCCTAAGGATGACAAGGGTAGGTACCCACTCCAAACCTTCTAGGCTCCAAACGTACCTATGAAAGAGCAATCACTAGTTTATCAAGCATTTAAATAGAAAGAGGAGTGATGAATTGGCAGCATCATGGACAACTCGTGGTTCCAAGTATAGATAACAAATTGTACAAGCATCTGAAATCAAATAAATACTCACGAGTTCCTATCATGCGATACTGTCACAATTTTGTTTGATGTAGAACTCCAGTCTATTCCAGATACAATTTGGTCATGCTGCCATTTGAAGAAAAAATAGAAAATGAGAGATAAGTTGAGATGAATCTTTCATTTCATCAACATAACAGACCTAGCATGCTTAAGCCATCTAGACAAAAGTTAAGGTTTTAATGACAAGAGGGGTGCATTGACTGTAACATTAATAAATAATTTATCCATGAGTGTAATTTCATTTGCAGATGAATGTGATCATTAGAGAATATGCTGGAAGGGCTCTTCCCACAGTCATTATCTTTTGTACATTTTCACAGCTACTCACAGCACCATTAACGAAATATTTATTTAATTGATTAAAAAATCATTGACAATAAGTCAGATAATTAAGAGCAACAGCAGGCAATGCCCTCATGATCTTGCAAGGAAGACAATTGTTTCATTTGAACCACTCAAAACAAGAAGTTTCTACTAAAATAAATAAAAATAAAAGTTCTAGTGACAATGAAAAAAGTCTATAACATCACAAATGATCCTAATGCAAAATCTAAATTCATATACAGGGGCATTCCCCCCATTTTCAAGGCATGCTAGCGATTCATCTTCTACTATTTAGTTGTGGCAGAATTACCTTTTGGAGAACATGGGCTCTTTCCCATTTGTCCTCTGACATTCTATAGATATGGACTTCATTATTGTTGGGGCACAATGCAATCACTGCAAGGAGAAGCGTGGTCAGCACAATGTCTAGACGAAGTTCTAAGACATTTGAGTGCCTAACACAGGTGGATCGTTTTTTAAATAAAAACACGAGAACAACTGTACCACATTTCAAAGTGCATTCAGCAGAAAATATGATCAATCAGTAGCCTCAATCTCCCAAATCATCTATACCTATCTAACCTTCAGAAATAGTAATTTGAAGGATCAGATGAACAGTTAGATACCAATGTGATGATGGAAAGCCCAATATTCGTTTTTAAGAGCACACTTGCACAATTTATATCGCGAGGGAAAAGTTTCTTCGATGCTAGATCAGCCAATAAGCAATCACCTTAATATTCTGCCTAAACAGATCATCAGCGCCCAAATTCAAGCGCATATGATTCAATAACATCTCATGATGGCTCTCGAAGAGTATCAAAAGAGAATGTAAACACTTCCCGAGGAAAGGAAAACCAGGCAAAGCAGAAAGACATTATTAGAAGCAGGAATTACTGGAGTGATCGGGACTCCAGGCATGACAGGTGATGCATTGAGCGAACTGGTGGACTGCAACCGCCGACATCTCGCCGTCGTGGAACTCGAGCTCGAGTCAGCTATCCTTTCGAGCTTCAAAATTCCAGGGGCGATCTGCAGCTCTTGCTCGCCTTCTCACCGACTAATTCCACGGAACCTCGTCGGAGCTGAGATGACAATGTGAGATGCAGAGAGATCCGCAAGTAGGAGAAGGGATCGCAACCTTTCGGAAGAAACCAACTCCCTCGGAGCTTACGCAAAGGAGAGGCGAGACTGTAGTCTTTTGTTCTGCCTTCGCTAGTGGGGAAAGACGATACGCTACCTAACGACGGAGAGACAGTTTCAGTATTTACAATTCGCACCTCCAATTTAATCTTTTTTTTCATTGACACCCCTGAAACGGAAATGGAAACGGAGGTAACGCCTATGAGCTCGGGTACTCTTACCCGAAATCACTTGGGCCGGGCTATCGGGCTTACATCGGGTTTCGTACAATTATAGTTTTGGCCCTCAAATTTTTATCATATAATATATGATTTTATGAATTATCTTAGAAATTGAGATGGAACAATGACGGGAGTCTTCTTGCTTAAAGGGCAGTACAAGATCATTCCCCAGCTAGCATCTACCATGGATACGTTGGTCGACCAATTCCTTAGCAGAGTCGAGAACTGCGACCCTCCCGGCATCCCGAACGTCAGCCCCAGCCCTTACGGATTTCTTCAAGCATTTGTGTATGTTCCGATGTTGCGGCTTTCTCTGAAGTACTGTTGGGAAACCGAAGTACAGAGACAGTCACAGGGCTAAAATCACAGCACAGTGTCTTGAACTCTGTAGTTATTGTATATGTCTATGCAGTCATATCGTGAATTGCATCGATTGTAGTATGTCTTCTTCACAGCTGGACGATGGATTATCGATAATGTATGTGGGAAATATCTGACAAATATTATCGTAAAACAGCTCAAAATACAGCATGACAACTCATCCGGAGGAGGGAGAGAGCAGCCAGAGTGCGAGAGAAGAAAGTTACCAGAAACCGCCGCAAGCCGGCGCCACTCCGCACTATCAGCATCAATTCCCATATTTTGGCCAACTCGACAGCAGCCTTAATTCGATCTGGTTTCATCTCAAATCAGTCCAACCCCATAGCAGAAAGGTGCCCGCTCTGCTTTTACCAACCCCTATCGTTTCTTCCTTTTCATATCCCCCACCAACCCAGAATTCTTCTTGTGGATCTCAATCCCTGTTCAGCTCCCAGGACCATAAACGCTTGTCTCGGATCTTCTTCTGAGAGTAGAACGCATGGCCGGGTACAAAGCTGAGGACGAGTATGATTATCTCTTCAAGCTGGTCCTGATTGGGGACTCGGGTGTCGGGAAATCGAACCTGCTGTCGAGGTTCACGAGGAACGAGTTCAACCTCGAGTCCAAGTCCACTATCGGGGTGGAGTTTGCCACCAAGAGCTTGAACATCGATGGCAAGGTCATCAAGGCTCAGATTTGGGACACTGCTGGACAGGAAAGGTGAAATCATTATCGCAAGAACGTTGTATAGATCTCTGCGTATGTATGCTGAAGTTTTGAGAGTTAGATGGTTTGATTGGATTGCTCGTGATTGTTTTCAGCTCTAATTGGATGGAAATGATTACCGCTTTTTTGTGGAATTGAGGTCCAGTTAGTGAACAGATTTCTTCTGAGGTCCATGTTTTTTCTCCTGGTTGTTAGATTCTTGAGATATCCGTTCTGTTTCTAAGCTGTTGCTGACCGAGATTGGTGATGCTTGATGAGGTTATCAAATTCCTTGAGCCCAATGCCTTTGTTAGCTCTAATGACCAGGAGTTGCATCATTCTTGGTTTCTTGAGTAAGTAGTGATGAAGCTCTGACCATTGGTTCTCCATTGACACGAGGATCTACTTCTTGTGCTTATTATAGTGATCTGAGTAGATTATGGGATATCTGTACGCTTGATAGATGCAGTTGCTGTGGTGTTTGTCTTTACTGGTTCAGCAGCAGAGTCATAGCTCCCACCTAAACTAGGATAGGACTGGTGTTCTCTAAGATTCAAAATTGAAGCTCTCGCTGCAAAATGTCAATGACATGAAATGCTGCCAGCTGTTGCATGCGTTCCATGTCTTCTTTGCAGTAGCAATAGACCTAACGATATTTGAATATGGTGCAATACTAGCTTCAAGATTAGGATAGCTTCGATGAGGCTTACTTCGAGAGAATATGGATGGAGGATTCTGGTTTTGTCGGATAAGCAATCTGGGATGTGCATTTCTTCAGTTCATATTTCAACTGGGGAGCGAAGATATGCGTCATCATCTGAGAATTTTATAGAAGCCATCTCACAGGATGCATCATAGTTTTCTTGTTTTAGTTCTTTCATATACCCAACTGTGCTTTATAGTCCAGCCAAAAAAAATTTTGTGTTCTATGGCATGCCTGCTTGTTTGTGCGCCATTCTTCCTGTTATGCTTCATGTCAGGTCTTAGTACTTTACTGCTTTATTGAAAACAGTTATCCTGCATGTCCGGTATACTTGATGTCATAGGTTGCCATGAACTTTGATTCTGTTCATCATGATCAAAGAATATCTTGCATGTTCCACGTACTCTAATGCAAACCCATTTATGTAATCAAATGAGGTCCATAGCCCAAGCATGCTTTGTTGTTGACACGCACACAAAGGGCAGACAAAATGCTGGAGCATAATTGCTGCTATGTGAATGGACATGTTTTCCAAGGTTTTTCTTACTCTTCCAACTTGGTGTTGATCTCCAGGTACAGAGCTATTACCAGTGCTTACTACCGGGGAGCTGTGGGGGCCCTGCTTGTTTATGATGTTACCCGGCACTCAACCTTTGAGAATGTTGGTAGGTGGCTGAAGGAGCTCAGGGACCACACCGACCCCAACATGGTGGTTATGCTCATAGGGAACAAATCTGATCTCCGCCACCTTGTGGCAGTCCCAGTTGCTGACGGAAAGTCCTTTGCCGAGGCTGAGTCCCTCTATTTCATGGAAACCTCTGCACTTGAGGCCACTAATGTGGAAGCAGCCTTTGCTGAGGTCCTCACCCAGATTTATAGGATTGTAAGCAGGAAAGCAGTCGAAGCAGGTGACGATGGGGGTTCCTTTGCAGTCCCCAGAAGGGGACAGACCATCAATGTCAAGGAAGATGGTTCCGTCTTTAAGAAGATTCGATGCTGCTCGAGTTAATAGTCTTCGCCCATCTTTACTGTGGTCGTTGGTAGACACTATAAGTTCACTGCTCTCTGTACATTTTATGCTCGGAAGCTAGTTAGGGTGATTAGATGGGGCAATATTGTCTGAAGAACTGTCGGGCAATCTGTCTGAATTGGAGTGAAACCTGATTGATACCTTCTGTAATGACCGTTGTTTACTTTGGAATGGCATGATCTACATTCAGCATTTGGAGTGATATATCGATGCTGGCTACCTTCGAGATGAAGTTATTCTTCCTTTGGTTTCCAAAACATTTTCTATGGAAATGACAAAAAGAACATCATGTTGTTCAATTGTCGTTTCCAAGGTTGAACCAGTGGTGGAGTTCACATCCAGCTTTTGGCAACAGATTCAAGATCAGGGTCCAAAGGGTCACCGGCTAGATGCGGTTGATACTGTCTCATGGACAAGGTGGTCAACTCGTTCGCCTTGATCAGTGCTCCGTTCCTAACCCTGGAAATTGGAATTTTCAAATCGGTGATGAGCGCCAGCCACTGAGCTGATTGTTCAAAACACCGATGTCCGATGCCGGGCGAAGGATTGCGCCTACAATGGTTTGAACAAGTCATCCGTCGGTTGGTTTGGACAGACAACCAGCGTCCCAGGTAGCTGTGCTGAAGCTTTCCCTGGGACTTCACTTTCTCCTTCCTTGGTTCGGCTACCGCCACCCTGTCCCCATCGACCCGAATCAGACACCCAGTTGATTTGGCATCCAGCGATCACAGAGTAAATGGATGCGTGATTACAGGCGAAAACTGAATTGATAGATATTTATTGCATTTTATGGATATTATTTATTTATATTAGCACATGGGGAAAAAAAAATTGTTCTGAATTATGCTGCCGACGCCGGTTCTTGTGGAGCAGCCTGCGCGCCCGTTGGATTAGTTTATGTCTCACGCCATCCGGTTCTGATGTGAACGTAGCATACGACAAAAGGTGCAAAGCCCTATGCTGCACCGCAGCCAGCCTCCAACCCCGACACCTCCGGCGGTTCCTCCACCTTCCTCCACCTGAAAACCGCCGTGCACTCCGGCAGCTCACCCAGGTCCCCGAACAGGGTCTCGTCCTCCTCCCTCATCACACCGTACGCAACCGCCACGTCAGCTCCGAGCTCGTGGGGTTCACCCGCCCAGGCCGGGCTCTCCAGGAGCGACGTGGAGGCCACGTCGGCGGCGAGCCAGTCGAGATCGATGAGCGGGTCGCCCCCGACGTCGGGGTGGCAGGAGAAGCCGGAGAGCTCGTCAGCGTGGACTTCGGCGGGAGGCGAACCGGCGGAGACGGCAGGTGATCCGGCGACGGAGCGGCCGCGGTGGTGACATCTGGAGGGGGAGGAGACGGGCAAGGGGTGGTTGTGGTCGGAGGCGTAGGTGACGAGGAGCACGGTGGGATCCACGCGGCTTCGCTCGACTTGCTTACGCGCTGGGCAGCCTCTGGAGCTGCTGCACCGATAGTATCCCCTTTCAAGATGGACCAAACAAAAAGAAAAAAAAATCACAAAAACGTCATCACTGCTAATTGTATTTATGAAATTGCACACTAATTCAAGGACTTCCATCAATATTTTGGTATCTGGATGGGATTTGTAAGGATAATAATATCAGAATAATCCAAGGCGAGATTAATGCAGCAATTGAACGAGCTGGCTCCATGCTCGATGACTATTCACTTGCGGCTATGGGTGAATTAACTCGTCGATTACCATTTGAGGAACAAGGTGTCCATCCAACATAGCCTACGGCATGCTGGGCGTTCCAGCCGATCGATGAAAACACGCTTGTCCAGCAGCATAGCCCCAACAGACACTAACACAAAATGGTAGCCAGCCAGCGCCAAGCACCATTCGATGACTGTTATTGACTAATTCCTAACTCAGGTAGGGTGGGCCAGAAAGAGTAGGGAATAGCATCCCTAAGGCCTGCATGCCACCGGACTTATGTGGGGTTAATTACCTGGGGTGGGGTGAGCCTTTGATGGGTTTCTGGCCGTATTTCCTCCATGCCCATGGATCTGACGGCGTATACACCTCCCCTCTGCTCCCTACACCGTTCACATCCCTGCCGATGGGCACCGAGACCACCCTCCTCTGCGCACTCTTCCTGTATTCAAAGTGGACTCCTCAGACTGCTGCAAGACGTTGCCATAAAACCAAGTCCATGCGTCTTCTCAAGATCGTGAGGGTAAGACTATACCTTTTCTTTAGGGAGGGTACACGGGTCTTGGCAGCCTCATCCTCAGAGGACGGTGAATTCGGCCCGTCTTCCAGTTCGTATTCCGGGTATTCCTCTTGGCGTTCGCGAAAATACCGGTCAGAATACGACCTAGAATCCATACAGTACCAGAGTGTAGACCGATCCACCCGATGGGGTTACTCAAGATCTTGAACAAGTGAGGTCGTGCAACTTCCTCCACATTCACTCATAAAGCACTTTTTTCAGCCGATGATGGAGCCCGGAGAGGGAACTGAGCAGTGAAATAACCGGAAAACAGTGGCCGGAGAGCTTTGTGGGGGGTATCAATGGCCGGAGAGGACGGAAGGGAGGCTTAATAATGATATTAGTGAGGATGGCGTAGTCTCTCTTCATGTTTTTGACAGGTTGGCATGGCAGTTGGAATATTAGTTTATTTTGGAGTCCTGCAGACTTGTTCCACACACGCAACACATCAATCAACATTGGCACTGATCAACTGACATATATATATATATATAGTGTTATTAAAAGTGCAGTCTCGGTTAGTTTAAAATGTGCATAGAACCGTTAGACCCGGTTATGGTTTAACTCGTTTGTTTAACAGGCCGGTCTAGTTAAGGGTCATAGTTCAAACGAATATGAACCGGCCTAAAATTGTTTATAAACGGGTCAGTTTGACCCATAAATTGTCCATATTCTTAATTTTTTAATTTTAAATTGACTTGATAAAATCTGACTATTGATTTGTATGATTTTTTGCTATTCAGGCCGGTCAGTATGATAACGGTCCATGCCGATTACAGTTCAATAGGTCCATATTGATGAACCAGCCCGGAACTATCATTAACCCAATAAAAATGGTTACATGCCCGATCAGTAGTGATCTAGGCTAGGTCCAAGTTTGGACGGTCCGATTACGGACCAACTCAACCCATTTAACATCTCTATATATATATACTCCATTTAGAATCAATCAAGGAATTTATATTCCTTTTAGTACTTTTTTATTCTCCGATGTACTTACTATTCAATTCAATTATTATCCGTAAACACATAAATCCACTTTTCCGCCTGTTAATCCCTATTAGGTGGATGAGTCTTCCTTCCTCCTCTGACTGAATAAGTACTGCCCAGTAACCACCTACCCATAGATGTACCGTATTTAAAGCGTTGGTGTAAAAAAAAGTCATCCACCTGTAACCTACCAATTTAACATGTATAAAATAAATAGGTCTAAACTTATTATTTAATATGTACATAATTAATATGGTTAATACAATAATAATAAAAATCGAATAAAGATGTTTGTCATATGATTACGATAACAAGATAATCGGAATAAAATATGACAAGTAAACTTTACCGCAGTTTATATAACAAATTATATTAACAATATATACAGTTAAAAAAGTTTAATATATATTTAAATATATTTAATTAGATAAAATTAAATTAGATCTCATTATAAATTACACGTATTTATTATAATTTAACTCCAACTATGTTATTAAAAATTACCCACCCTAATGTCGATACTTTTTTTTTTTAAGTAAGATTCGGAAAGTCGAGAGGATATTAAGAAGAATCCACCATTTGGAGGCGTTCTAATCCCTCCTCGACTGGGTAGATCCAGTTAGACCTAAGTAGGCTTTTTATAATCCTTTGAGGGGAGAGATTATCGGGTGGAATGGAGTGTACGGTGTAGAATCATGGGCTCTACCAATGGAAGTAGGTGGGTGGATACGGTGTTGACAAATAGTTCCACAGCTTGTGAGTAGAGCTGGCAATTTGGGATGATATGGACATTTTAGGCTGGTTGGTTACGGTATGGCATGAAAAATTAGATGGCTTGAAAATGTCATTCGTGTACAAAATTTTTGTATTTCAGGTAATTCAGTCATAATATGAATGGTAAAAATAATTAAATTTTAAAAATAAATGTAAATAATTTTTATTATATAATTTACTGATTAATCTAAATATTGTATTAATTTGAATAAAATAATTAAATAACTATTAAAATATAATTATATATGTATAATTAATCACTTTTTAAATTTTTTATAACATTCTTTTTTATTATAAATTTTTTGTGCTTTTGGGCCGGCATAGTTTTTTCATGCCATGCTCAGGGCGTACTTTCGAGCTGTACCACTTTTTACCAGCTCTACTTGTGAGAAATATAATATAATGTATGATTGAATACGTAGTCGTATTACTATTATATGCTTATCACTAATAACGTGTGCTCGTGCGTGCCTCCCATTGATCGCACCAATAGAGAGTTGATTGTCGGACGGTTCGATTTTTTTTAATTTATTCGGTTTGATTTCGGTTTAATTGATTACGGTTCATCAGTGGACTAGCGGCACGATGGGCCTGAAACCCGGATGAAATATTATTGGATTCTCTCGGCCCAGTTTTTAATTCGTGCCCACCTAATTGTCATCCAAGGAATCACCTGTTGGCCCTAGATCGATGAACAAAGAATTAAGCAAAGTTCAACAAGCTTGCTGTACTTAGACCTGTCAATTCGGGCCGATCCAGCACGGCACGAATCCACTCTCGGATCATGGTAGCACGGCCTATTATCTCGAACAGTCCAAAAATCCCGGTCCAATACAAATATTTCATGCTTTGGCACACCTGGGTCAACCTGAACCATATAAGTAATTGCATTTTAAAAATAAATTTAAAAATTTTTATATTTTAAAATAATTTTTTATGATATAATTAATAAATTAATTTAAATAAAATATTAATTTTACGTATATAATTAAATAAAATTTTTAATTTCTTTTATTATAAAAAATATTTTTACACTTTTAATCTGATACCATTATTTTAATAGTACCAATATAACATAATTTTATTTTTATACCATATTAATATAATTAAATATCTTAAATTACCCGAAAATACTTGTCTATATATATGATTTTTTTGGGACAATGCCGACATTTTAACTGGAGTGACGTTGATTAACGTCAACTGTACTTGACTATTGACCTTTGTGTTTGGTTCATACCCTCTCTTGATGTTAGTGTCGTTTCGAGTAAATGGTGGAATTCGAATGCACCAAACTTTTGACCTACTCTTAAGCCATGCTCGGGGGATGAAACAGTGGATGGTGCCTAAAGCTCCGCCGTCCAACTCGGTATGCAATTTTCGACCGTTTTACATGTTAAAATGTCCAGCATGAAAGAATGCGAATAGGTTTCATTTACAGCACATGAAAAATGGACTGCTTTGGAACAGCACCGTCCCCCCTCACGACATGACCCTTCCATCCGTTTTTTTTTTTTTAAATTAATCTCCTTGCTCTCTGTTAGCGGGTACGTGTCAATCACGCACGTGCTTCACAGGTCCATAAAACCAATTTAATTTTAATTTTTATAAAAAAAATCAGTGACTCAAATTAACCCCAAAAAAATTCTTAATGAAGAAAGTATGATTAGAGTTGTTAAAATGGGTTGTTCAAACCGATATCGGGTCGGTTCAAAATGGGTCAATCTGGTTACAGATTATGGTTCATACATGTATGAACCGGTCTGGAATCATTTATAAGTGGACCGATTTATCTTATGAATCGTTCATTCTTATTTTTTAATTTTAAAATTAATTCAACAAAATTTAACAATTGATTCGTAGAGTTTCGGCGATCTAGACTAGTCCTGTTTGGTTCAACATGAAAACATGCCGGTCCGGTTCTAGCTCAACGGGCTTATTTGTTGAACTCGGCTGGCAACTAGTTGCCCATCAATCCAATAAGAGCGGTTATGAGCCAGTTTGGGAGACGTCCGAGCCAGTTACGGGTTTTAGCAAATCAATTTCGCGTTAGATCAGCATGACCCACCATTTTGCATTTACATGTTCGTGGCAAGTGAACCATTTTTCCTGAGAGATTTATGATCGACTCTAGGTTCTATCATTCACTCTTAATCTTTGTCAAGGAAAATCATTACTAAATTAGGTACGTGCTTTGTCAGGCGTTCCACGACAGATCTCCGGTCAATTCCATTCCATGTGGACGGTCTAAGGAACGTGTACGAGTAGTATACGCATTGCTCCCGGAAATTTCACATCCCATCCACGTCCCTCTGCATATAAGCTCTATCCGGTTTAGACAGCCGAAGGATTGATTCTTCTCGAACGTTGATTAATTATGATCATTTTGGATTTGTAAATATCGGATATGAAGGGGCAAAAAGGTATATTGATTATGATGAAGACAAAATGGGCCCTTGAAGGGGTTGGGGGAAGGCCAAGTTTTACCACCCCCCAATTTGATATGGGTATGGAGAGTACCGTGTTTGGCATAGATAGCTTTGTCAACTTTACACATATTATTAATAATGAGATTTGGTGTGATGATATTATATGAGATTAAAATTTTATTATAAAATTTCTTGTATCCTTTATTTTTTTATCTCATTTTAAACTTATAATTTTTTATATAATTAAAAAAAACATTACACATTTGGAAGGCGTGGGGCCCAACAATTTTGAATTATGAGGGCAGCTCAATCATAGTTTTAAAAACCGGGGCGAGCTAGCCGGTTTGATTGGGAACTAGCCACTCATCTAGTTCGGTTCTCATAAATAATCCAATTACATTTTAAATGATGTCAAATCTAATTGAACCGACCGGTTCTCAATCAAACCAATAAATTCAATTGAACCGATAAAAAAACCAATCAACTTAAATTTAAAAATAAAAATAAAAATTTATTATAATATACTTATTTTATTTTACTATACTTATATTTATATTTTATGTTGAATTTGTGACTAATATAATGACTATATTAATGATTTTGATTATAAATCATAGTTAAATTATAACATTATATCGATTTATTGAAATATTATATTATTAATATTATTTATTAAATATGCAGTTTAACCCATTAAACCCTTAATCCGACCCATAAACCCATACCTTGATCGGTTTCTAGTCCGATTCAATTTTAAAAATTATGAACTCAATATTCAAAATGGGGTCCTAAAGCCAAAGGCCTTGTTCATCTCACCACACATATCATATATGTGGCCGACCCAAAGACCCAAACGCAGTGCATCGAGGTCACCCTCTTCCCTCTCTCTCTCTCAGAGCAAATCTCTTCTCTTCTAATGCCTATCTTCTCAGACATGGGGTCTTCTTCCTCTGCGGAGGGACAAGACGACTTCCTCCTCGAGCTGTTCGACTGGTACTGGTTTCAAAACACAGTCTTCGTCGGCAAGACACTGGCGCTGGAGCAACCCACCGGCACCAACTCGGAATCGAAACGTCTCGACGAGTCCCACGACGAAGAGTTGATAAAAAAATCGGAGCTTGCGAGGGTGAACACGCTCAACGTAAGGTCCATGAGCGACCGGTTCGTGGAGGTCGAGCTGGGCATGACAGATTCTGACTCCGCTGCGTCTCCGAAGTCGGTCCTCGCCACCCCGAAGCTGCAGACGATCCTCTCCGGCAAGGAGGTGACTGAGTTTACTGCCGGGGACATAGTCGAGGAAACAGAGAAGGTGCCTGAAAGGGAAAAGGGGCTGGTCGAGAGAAGACACACGGGGAGGAGGAGGAGGAGGAGGAGAAGGAAGAAGAAGGGGAACAGCAAGAGCTTGTCGGAGCTCGAGGTCGAGGAGCTGAAAGGGTTTATGGATCTGGGGTTCGTGTTCTCCGAGCAGGACAAAGACTCCGTCGATCTGGTCTCGATAATTCCGGGATTGCAGAGGCTGGGAGAACACCAGAACTGTGAGGCAGAAGAAGGCGAAGATATTAAGGTTGTGGATAACATCTCCGTTCCGAGGCCGTACTTGTCTGAGGCTTGGGAGATCCTAGACCGGAGAAAGAAAGTTGATCCTCTGATGAACTGGAAGGTTACCGATCTGGGCAATGAAATGGCCGTGAAGGATCAGCTCAGGTTCTGGGCTCATGCGGTTGCTTCTACGGTTAGATAGCAGCCATGGAATCCCGTCGATGGCGGTCTCCCTCTATTTGGGTCCTTGAGCTTTGTTTGGCTAGTTAATCAGGATCAAGTGTTCAATTTTGATTCTCCGTTTTGCCTTTTCTCTTGGTATGATCTTTTCACACGAGGGATGAGACTCTGACCTCTCTGGGAAATTTGTAAATGTGAATAAAGAATGAGAGAGAAAGGATTGCCCTTTTACACTCTGGAGGTCCACTGAGCTCGAGCCACCTTGCGGAGAGAGGGAGAATAGAACGTTGGCTTTGAGACAGACGGCAGAGCAGGATAGATCTGGAACAGAGCAGCAAAGTCTTTCTGGTGTGTCTTTTGAGGTGCGGGGATGATGATGATGATGATGATGAAGACGACCTCGTCCACAATTGCTCACACAGTTGACATCTCACCAAACTTCGGATCCCATCTGAAAATTTAACCCTTTTTCATCTTACAGGAAATTTAAAAAAACATATAATAAAACTCAAAATTTAAATGGAAAAAAATTGCCCGCCAATTTATCATCATTGAAGAAATCTACTGCAATAAATATGATTTACAATAAATCAAAAAAATAAGCAACTCATAGGATAATATAAATATATAAAAGTATTGCCTATCCATATATAGGTGAAGTAAAATTATAAATTAGAAAATAAAAAAACTAAATGCACAAAAATAAATGTAAATCAAATTATTTATAAAATTACATTCGTCTCCTTCCATAAAATACTGAAATGATATAACAAAGAAATGGGGAGTGATTTTTAATTGCAGTAAAAAAAAAAGAAAAAGAAAAAAGACATAGTCATCAATTGTATTGATGGCCTCAAGTCATGTTGGAGCCCATCAAGATTCGAAATCGAGTGGAGGTCTTGCCACGTACGCTACACGACACAGACACAGGAGTATACCATCAACCTTGCTTCGAGTGCACTCCATTCCGTCGAGGTTGACAAGTGGGAGCGGCTCATGGTTTGCGGATTGTGGGATGGGATCAACGCATCTTGGAGCGGCCAACCGCTGCCGGCGGCTTCTTGTCTTGTTCCTCTCGGTGGAGTGGACCATCCCTTTCTGCACCTTCATTATTGATTAATATCGAGAATAAGAATAATCAGCTAACCCGATTCCTGGAAGTGCTATCTCCATTAATATAAGCCCATAGGATGTCCAGCAGCTTTTGGGGCCTTCAAAGGGCGGGTGTGTGGCTGCTGAGGTCACAGTTATATTAATTGTATTCCCCGACTTTCTGCTGAAAATGCTTGATTAACTTCGGTGAAGGGGAAAGGGCCAACCTTTAAGTATTGCTTCTTGATATCTTAAGCAAAGCGAAGGCGCTCAACTAACACGCCTGACAAGTATAATCACTTCTTCTTCTTCATGTTTTTTTCCCGGATACATGTCAGCCATTCTTCTCTGTCGAAGTTACATGCAAATTTAGTAGCCCTATTTGGCAGTTTGATGATCGAATCACCCGATCATTGTCAGCCAGAGCAGCTACTTTTCATTAGACCATAGTATTCATGTGGGTGAGACGGTGACAGTATTCTTATTCTCGGGTGGGTGACTTTACATCAGCACACCCGAATCCACCCCCAGGGTAGTGCAGGAATCTGTGACACTGTACACAGTGTACTCTGTCTGGCTGGCCAGTTCATAAAAATGGAAAATGGAACCTAAGGCTGTGGTATCGTAGTTCTTAAGGTATGTTCCACCGAGTTTGTTTGATATTCCATTCAGCCAAATGAGCCGGGAAGCAGAGGTTAGGTAATATGATGCTTCCAAGTTCTGTTAGGTTCTCAAATGGCTGCATCTCGAGGTTTTTCTTGCAAGTATTCATTCAGAGTGCAATGTCTTAATCTGCTGTATTTTGATTGGGTCTAAGGTTGCAGCCGGCGGAGTGAAAAGGTAGAGCAGAACCACTTGCAGGTGTCCCTTTCTTGGGGCATCTTACCAGCTTGAAAAGCAAAGTGCCGATCAGCAGACAAGGGAAAGTGAACTCCAACCTGTTTCCGTACTCGGTTTCTCTTTCCGGTTCCATTTATCAGCATTGCCATATTCGCCGAAACATGCACCTAAATTTGTCGTGAAGTTAAACTCGAACCGATAAGTGGGCCCGCCAAGTCTTCTGAATGCTAATTAACTTGCAGGTGCAGGATGTAATTCACCTTATTTGACCCATCTGGTTGCTCTAGTATTGCCCTACCATGTGAGATCTCCTGATGAGCCCATGCCGTGGTGTGGGCATAGAACAGGTTGGTCATCTTCTCCTTTAATATGCCCATATGAATGAGCCAAGAATACAGATAACAGTTGACATGTCTTACCCTTCAGGCACCTAACTATCAAGCTCATGACCGTCTGGAAAGCAGATCAACTGAAGACTGAAGACTGGCAGTTACCCATGAGATATTTTATTGAAACAGAACTACCTAAGATCAACTTGGTTTCGAATATGGAGTTGGGTCGTTCATCAGGATGTTATTTTAATTCATCCAGGAATATTCGACTTGACCGATATTTCAGGTCCACCGATCTCAAGTTGCCTGTCGAAGGTTTTAGCACCAAGTATTGAAGAATACCAAAAGAACAAAACCACAAACTCGAGACATAACTATAGATTCACATGTTTCATCATGTATACCAGCATATTCTCTTTTTTTCTTTCTATATTAATTAAATTCCACAGCATCCGAATGGATTTCTTAGTTACATGAGGCCAAGACACTTATGTTCGAGAGAATTAATGTCGATTAAATCGCTTTGATGCCTATTGATATTCTGATTATAGCCGATTGTAACAGGATATGGATGGAGCAAGAATCGGGATTCACTAGTTCTCTTTTTCGGGCACTGCCTCTGGTAGCTTGTAGGTTGGAGGCTTGTCAGCGCCCCTCCTTGAGTACTCCCTCCATCTTCGAGCAGCAGCAGCAGCCCTCTTCATTCTTTCCTCAATCTCCTCCTCTGCAAGAAGTTCACTCAAGCTCATTTGATGTGTCATCTCAAGGAGAAAAAGGGCCTAATCAAATGAAGTTTTACGCCCAAGTTGTCGTGCAATTTCCTCAATGGATCAAACTCACGAAGAAGCGAATCATCTAGAATATATATCTCTCTCGTTGTTCATCCCAGGAAAACACTGGTTTCTACGTTCTTTGATGAAAGAGTGCGATCAGCTTGTACCTGAGTTTCTATATTCTTTTGGTTTGCCCCAGAGGTTGCTCCAATATGAGCTGGTCTGATCAGAACCTTTTTGCTTCCTCATTCTCATCTTGGCCTTCTCCTGCACAACATTCTGGAATTGTCATCTCCTCGAACTGCATGATCACCCTTATATTAAGAATATATCTATATTTTTACTTTATAATAGCAAAGGGACTGTCCCATGTTTGGTATAAACAAGCGAAACCGTTGCAGCTGCAAATAATGGATTTATTTCACTTGGTGAATCCAGTTCCATTTCGTTTCCATCCTATCAGACCAAACATGGCCATGGCCCAGTTGCTTTAGCAAACTCGAGTTCAACTTCCATGGATTGAATTGCTAGTATGTGTGCTGAACATTATGGAGATGATGATGCAAACAAATAATCTTCTAACAATGTAATGGAGGCAGAGAAAAACAATAACTGGCTCCTACCAGAACTTTCGCCTGCCTTTTCTCCCATCGTGAACTTGCCTGCACGGAATGAGAATGTTTTCTATGATGATCAATACTGGCGCGTACGGACAACTTACAATATGGCTTGAGCTGCCTTTTCAGATTAATTCTTTTCTCTCGCAGATGTTCCCATTTTATTCAGTAAGGTTGCATCATATCATAGCAGAAACATTCCATCTTACCATCCTGAAGACATCGACACCCACAGAGCCCATTCCAGCAAGCATAACTGCAACCTATCATTGTCCAAGAGAACCTTTGCTTGAGCCAAACAGCACACACATTTATGAGAAAAATTCTTACTTCAACTAGGCAACAAGAGTGCGTAACTGACTACAAGGTAGTAATCCTATCAGATTTTAGCAAACTTGTATATGCACCTACTCAACTACAGGTGCAACTTACATTTACTCTCTCTACTCGTCTCATTTCATCTTCCAGCAGAGATAGTTGAGCTGCAGAGGTCCAATGAATGCAATCAACTGGGCTGGACTTAAGAAAAACCTGTTAAGACAGTAATCAAAATTTATAGAACAGGCTAATGCCGTTAGATGCAACAGAGTGGAACACACCAGCTGTCGATTGCCTCTTGAACCAGTTCAGGGTTCCCTCGTTGGCAGTAAACTCTGGCTCTCCCAAAGTCTTCCTCGATTGAGAATACGTCAGGGGACACATTAGCACAATTCTTGCATCCTGCAAGATTTAAAGTTGACACAAGAACCGACAGATTTGGCACAATTTTTGCAACGTGCCCGCTAAACCATCTGGGCATTCACGTCTTACCCATCAAGGGGTTCTATCTTAGGTTTCGAGTACAGTAGAAGTGGTCTAGAGATCAGCTCAGGCATACCTATGCAGCTGAATTCATCAACAAAGACATGATCCTTTGGGCTTGGGTCATCCAAAAATGGATTGACTGCTGTCAGTGCGTATCCATGGATTTCATCGTAAACCATTCTCTGTACCGGATCGCTGAGCACCTGCACTACAATTGGTTAATCAAGCAAAAATACTATCAAGAGGAAATTCAACCTAAATCTCACCGTGTAAACCTCTCTACGAGGTCAAAGAGAATGCCATTAGACTGAAACAAAACTCACTGTGTAAACCTCGTTGATGAACATGCAGAAATTTGTCGTCTCAGGATCATTTCCGCTCAGGTCAGGATGACAAGCTTTCATGCAGTTATAATAGGCTTTCTTGATCTGCTCAGGGGTGGCATCAGGAAGCTACAGAGGCCAAGAAATGATGAGACATGTTAAACGAACTCACAAACTCAATGTAGCATGAGAAGGATAAGAGCAAGGTTATACATCCATGCGTCAAACAGACAAAAAACATCTTCAAGTAATACATATGATCCAGCTATCAACAGCAGGGATCTTTATTCAAATTTACAATTGAAATCGAGGACTCAAGTATCTTCCTTCTCTACAAGTTCAGTCCTTCGACAGAAGGCATCCTGATGCATTATACCCAACAGAGAAGTATGTGTTACATCTAAAAGTAAGCAATTCATCAGTGAAACGTTTTTCTTGGGACTGATATACAGGTAAGAAACAGAGTCCCGACCAGTCCAATATCGAATTCTTTAGATACTGAGCATAAACTTTTCTTATGCATGGCCGTTGGATGAGTTCCTGCCACCTGAACAACCCAAAAGCTGAAATTGGCCACAGGAAGAGTTTTACAAGCACAGCTCGCATGAGCTAATCAGGCTGTCACCGAAACTACAGGCACTTGCTTATGAATCCTTCGCAAGTCACTGGTATTTTCTCTTAACTTTACAGGCACAATGTGAAGAAGATGACAAATTCTGGAAGGGGAGACCAATAGAACTAACTCAACCAATTCAAGCAACAATCTCTCAACTACACGTCGAACAGTGCGAGCATCGAGACGCAAAAACTACAAACAAGTTTGAAAGGAAGAAGATCAATCAATCGATCAATACCAGACCCAGGACGGCATAGTAGTCATCAGCAACAGCATCGACGGAACTTGCGTCCTCAGTTGCCACTCGGACTCTTGTACAAGCTCGCCTATTGGCGCCGCGACCAATCATACTCGAGGAACTGATACTGCTAGTCCGGGAAAACACGCGGCAGGGACTCCGAGAGCTCAAATTCGACGGGGTCTGCAGCTTGAGTGCCTCGGTGCACACAGGAGACAGTATCTGAGCCATCCGTGCATCCAACAAGAACTGACTGCGAAGAATAAGCACCTGAAGCCGTGCACAGAACAGTGAAGAGAGAGAGAGAGAGAGAGAGAGTGGAACATGGGTAGATAAAACAGAGGCGAAGATTTCTCTGTTTTTCTATTCCATGGACCGATGCTGACATGGCAGAACCAGGGCCATGCGTTCTCCAAGAATCTAGACGGGACCTGAGAGAAGAATCCAAGCTGCTCGAGGGTGTACGTAGCGCACGTGCCGGCTTGTGGGAGCGCCGTTGCCTCTTCCGTCAAGCAAGCGCTCGGGGCCCAGCTTTCTCGCTTCGTTGGACCGACGACGTCCAAAGTCAATTGGTCGGACCGTATCGAACTTACCATGCAAATGACGGTATTATTGGCTAATTGCTTTCTTGCCCTAACGTTTGGGCGGGGTGAACATGTGGTCCCTGAACTTTATTATTTGGCATAAGAACCCCAAAACTAACAAAATCCGAGTAGACCGGTTTTCTCAAATGATTTACGACGAACGTGTTGGGTCCCGACCAGTGCCGCCCATTTCTCATTTTCCTTGTCGCTCCCTCGCTTCCCATCTGCTGCTCTCTGGTCTCATACTCCATTCCACCGTATCTCTACCGTAGCCCTTTCGACGGGATACTTGGTCAACCATCGACAGAGATCCAAAAGAAGCTCCAAAAGTGTAATAAGGACTCCAGCTCCTCGGTCGAGGGCAAGTGGTGCGATGTCGAACCCACGCTCTGGCGGGGAGGGCCACGCCGGCGGCGGAAATGATCCGTCACTGGCCAACAAGGCAGCTGGGTTCCTGGTCTTCTCCGGCATTGCCCTTAGCATACTCAAAACCCTAAACCCTCTCAACAAAAACAGAACCGCAAGCTCGTCAGAGTCACTTGCAGGGCCTGCTCAGACTATTCGAGAAGTTCCGCCTCCGCCTCCACCTCCACCTCCACCTCAACCTCAACCTAACTCTTCATGTGAAGCTATCATTAAGGTCCGCTTTCTATGTTGTCTGCTTGCCATTTTGTCTTTCCTTTCTGGGTAAAGTTATAGTCTTTCTGTGGTGGTATGTGTTACGGTCTGAAAGCAAATTTCTTGCAGCTTGTGAATTCACTTTGAATTGGTTGCTTGTCCTTTCTCATTAATTAATCAAACACCCATTACATGCGAATGCCTCCTTTCTTGTGCTAACTGCTTGGAATTTGCTTCTAGTTCTTATAAATGGAGAGACTTTGGACTTATTACATTGTCTATCCTTTATATTGACCACATGCATTTTTGAAGCTATTACATCTGTATATCTTGCACTACTTTAACGTTGCTCTGCTTGGCCTTTTTATTTTTTTGGGTGAAAGTGAATTTGCCTACTCTGTTTATTTGTGTTAAACTCTTGTAGAAACACGCTTTGACCGATCAATTTGTGGCGCATCCTTCACAGCCAACTGTGGAGATTGTGAAAGGAGACACCCTCTGGGGATTATCCCAAAAATACGGCGTAAGTGCTTCCTTACTTCAACTATGCTTACAAGGTGAAATTCCAAGAACTGATTAATGTTCGCTAAGATGGTTGGATCAAATTTTGTCCTTGAGGGACTAAAAGTTACAGGGATCTGATGTATTTATAGCAGAGTAGTCTTCTAGGGGCATTTTCAACCGTAACTCTCAAATGTCTTTGATCTCAAAGTCATTGTTTGATATTCTTTGTATACCTGACTTCCCAAATTTTCTTCTTCTTGATTCATGAGTTCATTTTCAATTTTGTCAACCTAGGCTTTAGTTGTTGATGGAACAGAACAATTGATCCTTTCTGTTTGTATATGTTGACGTTGGATTGCAACATTCCTATTTCAGGTGTCTGTTGATGCAATAAAAGAGGTGAATGGGTTGACAGGGGACACTATCTATGCGGGCAGGAAGCTTATTATTCCACAATAAGAGACCTTGTTCTTGCTATGTGCTTAATCTCCATCTTCCAATTAGGGGTTTAGGCCGGTGCTCCTGTCTGTTTGTACTTTTATCAAATTTGACGTTTAGATATTGATACAATTGGCCGGATCTTAAAATTATCATCAAAGGGGGCTTTGTAGTTTCATCATTGACACTTAGTGAAGTATCTGCAATAACTTGATTGACATTTGGATGTTTTTGTATGCATGTTATGCTTTCTGAAACATGCTTTATGACCTGGAGGAAGAATGCTATTTCTTGTACTGTCTCTTGGCGTATGTTCTTGTGTTCATAGAAACTTAACAATTTTGACAATAGCTGACAAAGTACCTTTCCCCCCCAAAGTAGCTGATAGAGAGAGTACTGTAGTTTATGATGTCCAGCACAAAGTTTGCAGCATCTGTTGAGACACAGCAATTCAGCTGCTTTTTCAAGGATTTTGTCCTCTAACCATTTGGTTGCTTCAATCTCTCTATATTCACAGCACCTTGGAAATGCACTTTTACAGAGCCATAGGTTTGAGGCCTCGTGAACGAAAGACATGTATTTTCTGTCTTTTCTCCGGGATGCTGCAATCTTCACATCTTGGATCTTTGGAACTGATTAACTATTATCTATATGATCCATCGGAGGGCATCACAGGCTCAACATCCCTTGGTTTTGAAGAAGTGTCGGCATGTTGGGTAATTAAGGTGTAAGCTGGCGATCTTCTGCATTCCCATTATGATTTTCAGGTTCCAGGGCTATGAAAGAACTTTTACCAGCCAAGCAACCTCAAACTTCTCACTGTCAAATTAACAATGCAACATTATTTGCCAAAGGAAATTCACATCATAAGTGCAGCTGGAGTCAGATCCACGAATATTTCTCAACTCTAAAACATGAAATTTGAACAAATACTAGTGCAAAAGCCGGCTGTTTAAAAGCAGCCTCTTAGAATTCAAGAAATCCATCACTGAATGCTCTATTTGGTGTGAAAATATATATATATCTTCTGATCAAAATTCAACCTTGTGCCCTCATGCCAATTTGGTCAACAATTTGGTTGAGATGACGAGCAAGCAATTGGCTGAAGATTGCCTAGGAGGAACCTGACTTTCACAGGCAAAATTAATAAGGAAAACCAAGCCAGAAATTATCATCTCTAATTGCAAATTCAACATAGGTCTACATCTTGCTCTTGGAAAATAATGAACCAAAACCCTCTCTGATCCAAAAACTGGTGAAAACATAAAGATAACATAGTACTATGAGGGCTGATAATCAACCAGTGATATTCTGGGACTTGTTAAGGATTACACCCTCATATTTGACCTGGAACCACTTCATGGCATCCTCTTTGGTGACCCTATGCTGGATACCAACACGGGACTTGCACCTCCTGCGACGGCCCACCCGGTAACCAGGTCGTTCCAGGACAATATAGAAGTCCATCCCGTAAATACCAGTCGAAGGGTCATACCTGGCAGAGCAGAACAACCGATTATTATTGAAAAAAATATGATAGTCAATTTCAAGGAAATATTTAAGAGATGTATCGATGAGATACTTCATCAAAGGGAACATTGATAGCATCATTGACTTACTTGATTCCAAGATCAATGTGCTCCTGAATACCAAAACCAAAGCAGCCAGTGTCACTGAAGTTCCTCCGAAGCAGCTCATATTCCTTCACCTTCAGGCCACTCTCGAGAAGCTGCATTGCTTTCTCACCTCTGACAGTGACATAGCATGCAATCTTTTCATTACGTCTGATCCCGAAGGAACGGACAGTGTACCTCGCTGTAGTTCACGGAATCATGGTCTTCATCAGTATAACCAAATGGGTAGAAGCATCATGATTACCAGACCATATTCACAACATTAAACGCTAAACATTATTGGAAACTGCAATTTTCTTGCATCCCATTACTGAAAAAAGGACTATTAAATAGCTCAATGATGGCCCAGTACTTTCATTTGTCAGTAAATATTAGCAATCACAAACACTAGCCCTCTTCCTACACTAGTACCTAATGAGAATGAGACGATTGGCATCACCTACCGTGACAATTCCAAGCCCAAGGTAGCTCAAAATTTAATCAATTCCAAGCATTTCTAAAGGTTCAGTCATATCAAACGCAGAAAACCATCAATAACATCTCTAGATGAAAAAAAAACACAACACAGCGAAGTAAATGAATGATTTTGATTCAAAATCGAACCTTTTGAGAAGACAGGTGTCTGACCGCTGAGCTGCTCCAACACCTAATATAAGCAAATACGATCATTAGATCAAATGACATCAAAAGGCATACAAAATTGCAAACAAGTCGGACTTGCTGTGCGGTGATGACGATAGCAGCTAGAATTACCTTAGCAGCCCTGGTGAGTCGATCTCCGCTCTCACCGACGGAGATGTTGAGCACGAGCTTCTGAACTTTGATCTCCCTCATGGGGTTCGAAAGCTTCTTCTCTGATGCCTGCTCCCATCACATACGGACGGACGAAAAACATGAGCTACCTCAATTGAAAGCAAAAAGAGGTCGAAATCTAAGCAAGGAAGCAGGTAGAACTAAATGAGAGCAGCATACCATCGCGCCTGAGATTGAGAAATTGGACGGCCGCCGCCAACAGGTCTGATGAAATTGTACAGAGAGCTGTTGAAGAGAACTGAGAAACCCTAATAAGCCACGGGCAACTAGTGGATCTGCGATTGCTACGTCCATTGACGATTCTGCCCTTTTCATCCTCTAATGGGCTGGATGGGCCCAAATAAAATTATAAATGGGCCCAATTGTACAGTTCCTCCGAGAGGTCGCCCTCTGCTTCCCCCACTGCGAGCGAAATGGCTGGAAAGCTTCAGACTTTCCGGCTCTCTCTCTCTCACGCGCCGGCTGAGCTATGCAGTAGGTGCACAGCTGATACAAATCCATTTTCTGATTGCTGATTTAGGTCCTCTGTGGCTTCATTTGTTGCAAAAGTTCGAGCTTTGGCTGTGTTTATGATGAGTTTCTGGTATTCCCAGGGATGAGCTATTGAATTTATGTCAAGAATGGTCGTAAGCTTATCGACTAGGTTACTGAACATCACCATAGCATCCCTTTGCAAGGCCCAGCGGCTGCAGAGAGCGGAAATTGCCTTAGTAGATGCCATTAGACTGGGAGTCTTACCTGATGTAGTGACTTATAACACACTCATCGATGGGTATTGTCGTTTCGTCAGCTTAGAGACTGGGTATGATGTTGTTAGGAGAATGTGCGTAGCTGGGATTAAACCCGACGCTGTCACCTTCAACTCGTTGGTTGCTGGGGCAACTCGCCAAAACCGACTGTCAAGGGCCCTTGATATGTTCGAGGAAATGCTCCATTGGGGTGTATCCCCCGATTTGTGGAGTTATAACAATTTAATGCACTGCCTTTTTAAGCTAGGGAGACCAGACGAAGCCTACAGGGTATTCAATGACATCATAGTGAATGATTTATCACCCTGTAGGGCAACCTGTAACATTATGATTAATGGTCTTTGCAAGAATGGGTACACAAGCAATGCGCTGATGCTTTTCAGGAACTTGCAACGATATGGGTTTATGCCTGGGATTGTGACCTACAATATTCTCATTAATGGGCTCTGTAAGGCGAGGAGATTGAAGGCTGCGAGTAGATTGCTGAAGGAGCTTGTGGAATCAGGGCAGTCACCAAATGCTGCAACCTACACCACAGTCATGAAAAGTTTCTTTAGGTTTAAGAAGCTTGAAGAAGGGCTTGAGATCTTTGCCTTGATGAGGAGCAAAGGGTACACTTTTGATGGTTTTGCATACTGCACAGTCAGTGGTGCTTTGGTAAAGAGAGGTAGATTAGAGGAGGCAAATGAGCTTATGGCTCAGATGTTAAGGGATGGAATTGAGCTTGATGTGGTGTCTTATAATACGAAGATCAACCTCCGATGCAGAGAAGGTAAGTTTGAGGATGCCTACCAGCTGCTGGATGAGTTGGAGAAGGGTGGCTTAGAATGTGATGTGTATACTCACAGTATCATAGTCGACGGATTGTGCAAGGCTGGTGATTTGGAGGGGGCTCAGCGGCACTTAAAATATATGGGTTCTTTGGGCTTTAAATCAACGCTAGTTGCTTTAAATTGCATTATCAATGGCCTGTGTAAGGTTGGAGATGTTGACCGTGCCATGGTGCTGTTCGAATCAATGGAGACTAGAGATGATTTCACCTATGCTTCATTAGTACATAATCTTTGCAGGGCTGGGAGGTATAGAAGTGCCTCGAAGATACTAATTTTGTGGTTAAATAGTGGCCTAAAAGTTCTGCGGTCTTGTCAACGGGCAGTTCTTGCTGGCCTTCATGATTCGGGATATAGAAGAGATGCTAAGAAACTCCAGTCAAAATTTTGGAAGGCTAGGATTTTAAGATATTGATTTCATCCGTATCATGTCTGAAATCAGTGAGTTCTTCGATGTCCTATTCTGATGATGATCCATTCGAGGCAGAACTTCTTTTTCCATAACTTGCGCAATCAAATGGAGGTGGTGAAGAACCCATGGTCCCGTAGTACAGGAGTGGCATCATTTGTTTCACTCAAGCCTTTCATATGAACTGAAGATTTTTGTGCTTTGGTTGTGGAATTGGATGAACTTAAAGTTGCTCCATCAGTTCCTATTATGACAGTGCTACTGAACACAAGAGTCCCCATGCCGTGAATCTATTCCAAGCATCCTCAGACGTGGAATTTATAATGTTTTTGCAGGTAAGTTGATTGACACTGGAAATTGTTCTTGGGATTTCGGTCTTAGGCGTGACTGCCATGTGAGTACTGTTTTGGCCTCTTTGGTTGAAATAATCCAACAGTTTAAATCTATAAGCTTGAAGCTTAACAAGGATGAGGGAGCGGGGGTTGGGAGTGGGTGGAGATGCTTATTCATATCTCAAGAGTTAGAGTTTAAGGTGGCAAACAGGAAAATAGCGAAGGGGAACATGTAGAACACGTGATATATTTTACCTGATGCTGAAGGATTAAATATTTTATAGTTTAAAATGAAAGAGCACAGGTTCTGGTTTCTTGTCTAGCCTGCTCTCAAGTAGCATTGTTCCCTGAAATGTTTCTTTCTGAATGATAAGAAAAGGAAAGGAAAATTTCTTCAGACAGATCAGTAGGGTGTCCCTTTCTCTGCCTAAGATTATTAAAATACCTTGATTCATATAAGAAATAATTTTCCTTCTCAGATTTTATGTCCATATTTATGCATATGCATTTATGTTTTTTTTTCTTGAAATGTATTTATGTATGTATTTGTGTACATATGCATGTGTTTTGCTGAGTTCTTGTATCATTTTTGGATGTTTCACATGGAACATTGATCTTCTGGAGGTTAAGTTTTGCTTTTGAATGACAAGAGCTTTGCACGTAAAATATGTTAATTATATGCAGAAGCACGCTATGTTGTCAAAATCCTGCATACTAGTAAGAGCAGGCTATGACCAGCTTTCTGTTTCTTTGACAGCCTCTCATAAGACTGCCATTTACATTTTTTTTTAGTTGTTATCTATGTTGTTTTCCTCTTACCGATCTGCAGAAAGGTTGCCCATGATGGACAGATAGTGTGTTGTTGGTTGTAAGACTATACTGATCGATGCATGGTTGCTTCATGGTTTTGCAGAGGAGCTCCCACATCATACCGAGTTGGTAGACTGAGAAGATTGTCAAATAAGAGACATGAAGCTCATAAGGCCCCCTTCTAGCTAGCAGATAGGCAACAAGACATCTGTGAGCCTCAGTGTGGCTGCAGTAACGGGCTCTGTGTCACAGGCAGGGTGCAAAGGCTCCCACAGTGAGCAGAGATCTTCACATCTCATCTAAAGATGCTACACAGGCTGCGTCCATCCCCTATTTCTACTCACAGAAAGAAGATTGGAGGGGCAGATTATTATCCTTCTGTTTAGCTAAACTGCCAAGGAAAATTGATCCACTTCGTTGTACACAAAGTTGCTGAGATGATCCGACATTATATTTTTAGATTCTGTAGGTGTGTCTGGGAAGCTTGGTGTTGATCTTTTTATGGAGTTCAGTAACGCACAGTCAGATGAATTTGGGATGGCCTAGAGAAGAAGGGAAGCAGTGAAGATCAGCATGCTACAGCTTACTGGGACGGTCAATAGTTAAAACCGGTTAGAGAAAAAGTCGAGAGGCATTTCTTGGAAGTGGGCGGCCAGTCAAGTCTCAGTGCCGTTTGTCCCATCCGGTCCGGTCCGATCCGGTCCGGTCCGACTCAGACATAGACCTGGGCCTGTACATCTAGCGTTGAAATTGCCACTCAGCCTCTATTAGACATTTTCTTCCCTTCCCTACAATTTTGTTAAATTACGACAAATGTCAAAATTTCCGGGGAAAATTATAAATTTTCTTGATTTAATAAATATAAATATGGCATACCATTAATATCTTTTTATCCACAATAATAAGATATTTCGATTAGTATAATCTAGATTGTAAAAAATTGTATAAGTCAAAGTTTTACAATTTGACTTAAAAAAACAATAACTTTCAATTATTCTATAAAATAAAATTTACATTTTTTCCCAAATATAGACAATCCCAATATTGGTATGTGCAATCTAAGATTTTTACCAAAATTAAAAAAATTTCCTGTAAATTAGAAATGTTTACAATTTAACATTACTCAAACCCCAAAAATTGGTTCAACCCTACCCGGAAGATTCAACTTCTGTGGGTACCAAATACATGCCTCCGAGGATATCATACTGTCAGTAAACTAATAATACTCTAGATCAATGGATGAGATTTAGGAGTTGAAATTCTTGGAGTTGGTATGTAGAAATTAATGGTGGACATAATATATCTTTTGATAGAGCTGGTAAAAAGTGGCACGGTCCAGGCACGGCACAAAAAACCCATGCCTTGACCGATATTTTCGGGCCGTCTGATTTTTTGGGTTATATCATTTCGAAAATATGAAAATAAAATTATAATAAAGAATTATGAAATTTTTTTAAAATAATTAATTATACCATAATTTATAAATTTGGACCGGACCGGGAACCAGTGTAGGCATGGGTTCATAGATCGGACCGGGGGTTCAATGGGTTGAACCGTATATTTAATAAATAATATTAATCATATAATATTACTAATAAATTTACATAATATCATAATTTAAATATATTTTACAACAAAAATTATTAATATAACCATTATATTAAACAAAAGTTTAATATAAATATAAATATAAGTTTAGTAAAATAAAAAGGTATATTATAATAAGTTTTTTTTTTAATTTTAAGTCGACCGGTTTTCTCACGGGTTCAATTAGATTCACCGATCAAACAGGGAACCGGCCGGTTCAATTAGAATTTTTCTCTTTGAATATGCAATTAAATTTTCTGTACGAACCGGACCGGATAAGTAGCCGGTTCCTGATTGAACCAGTTAAATCGGCCAGCCTAGTCCGATTTTTAAAACATTGAATTATACACATATAATCATATTTTAATTATTATTTAAATTAATATAAATTTTATATTGATTGATAATTATATTATAAAAAATTATTTCAAAATATGAATTTTTAAATTTTAATTATTTTGTACAATTTGTGCGGGGCTTGGATTGCCTAAGCACAAAACTTTCGTGCTCCGGTTGGCATTTTGGGACAGTCTGATTTTTCACACCATACTAGCCCGAATTGCTAACTCTATCGTTCGATAAATTAGTCGGTTATTATGATACTAAACGTAACCGATATCAAAATAAATAAATAAGTAGATTTCATGAGGCTTTTAAGGTTTAGAAAGACCGGCCGAGAATTTCAAGATCCAATTCGGAGAATCTGTGGGCTCCAAGCCGACAAAAATAATATAATAATATATTATGTAGTTGTATTTAAAAATGAAAAAAATTATTTGATATTTTAAACTTAAAAAATTGCTAATTGGTGGAGTTTTTTAGATATAAAAAATTGTGATATAAAAAAAGAGAAAAAGAAAAAGAGAGATAAAGAAGTTCAAGTAGTACGAAGGAACATCACGCAGCTCGAGGGTGATGGTGGTTACAGTGGCGTGGGGACTGCTGTAGGAAAGCGCATCGACTACGTCTCCTTCCTTAGTTCCTCTCTCTCTCTCTCTCTCTCTCTCTCTGTTTCACATTTATATATCATTCCTTCTTTAGTCATCCTCCTCTGCTCTTTGCTCTGTGCTCTGTTACCGCTCTCTTCTCTTACTAACTTATCCCTTGCTAAGAAGGAAGGAGGTAGCGTTGAGCTCCCTCTCCCTCTCCATGGCGATTCGGACGACGATCTCCACCAGGATCCTCTCCCGTACCGCTGCCGTTACCGGAGCTAGGTCCATGTCCTCCTGGTGGAAGAGCGTCGAGCCTGCTCCCAAGGACCCGATCCTCGGCGTCACGGAGGCTTTCCTCGCCGATCCCAGCCCCGATAAAGTGAATGTTGGCGTCGTAAGTGATCAGAACTGCCTTCTGCTTCTCGATCTTCAAGCAATTATTATAAAACGAAAATGTTTTCACGCTCTCGGGAGAATCTTCAGCTCTAAAAAAAGAATGTATTCCTTATATACATATATATATATGATAAGTAGAATGGACTTCACTCTAAGTTGATCAAAAATCAGTTAAATCAAGTAATCCGGATTTTTTTTCCTGTATTTTCGTTGGTACCGATACAGTTTTGATGTCTAGTCTAGTTTGTGTGCTTAGAACTAAAGGCGCCACTGCTGTCGAAATCCAGTAGTTAGTTTACCGTGTGTCATGCTCTGTTCTAGTCAATTGAGGTGACGTTTTATGCAGTGATGTGCCGTTCGGATGTGCATCTGAGTAACATTCATATATATATATATTGATGATTTTTAACTCGATTGTATTGTGATCCTTGAAGGGAGCATATCGAGATGATAATGGAAAGCCGGTGGTTCTCCAATGCGTTAGAGAAGCTGAGAGAAGAATAGCTGGGAGCATGAACATGTGAGTGTGTTAGTGATCATTTGAAGATGTATTAGTTTAGAACAGATACTTCTTAATTCGACAGGTTGAAGCGTCTTATTTTATTAATAGCTGTTTACAACGTGATTTGAGCGACCCTCACTAGATGCAACAGCCGGTGGTGGTCCCTTCAGGTTTCCCTTTTATACTCCAATAGCCACTTTTTCCCTGCTCGTTGAAATAGATTAGGATTCCATGCCTTCCTCAGTGTGATGTGAATTCTCTTTTTTCACTTTAACAAGTGACATCGCTTTTGATCATGCTCATTGCTGCTATGTCATGATAGATACGGATCGGTCAAACTTTAATAAAGAGAATATGGCGAATCTGGTTATGCATTACCTGGAAGAAGTTAGACCAAAAGCCATTTCTCAGAGAGTATGCATATCAGAAAAATGCAGCAGCCAATAGAATCTCATTAATGTCAAATAACGTCTTTCAGAGCGAAAGAAAATCCTGATAATTGCAGGAGTTATTCCAGATGGGAGTTTCAGATCGCATCCTTCATCACTAGCTCAAAATTCTTTCATAGGCATATGATACCTATTGCATAATGGTAGTGGTGACACTCTTTTGCTGTTGTATTAAAAGTAGGGGATGCTGGATTGGCATTTATAGAAAAAGTAATTTTTTCGAAAGTATTATTGAGTAGCACTACTAATTCTGATATCTTCTGACAGGGAGTATCTCCCGATGGGTGGTAGCGTGAAAATGGTGGAAGAAACACTGAAACTAGCTTATGGGGAGAATTCGGAGTTCGTCAAGGATAAAAGAATAGCAGCAGTGCAATCTCTCTCGGGGACTGGTGCATGTCGACTTTTTGCAGATTTTCAAAAGCGTTTTCGCCCTCATTCCGAAATATACATACCAGTGCCTACATGGGCAAAGTGAGTTTACTTCTATTCTAGATTCAAATCATCAAGGTACCAGTTGATAACTGAATCCTGAAATATGGATTGCAACAGCCACCATAATATATGGAGAGATGCCCTGGTTCCACAGAGGACATATCGTTACTATCTCCCAGAGACAAGGGGTCTAGATTTTGCAGCACTGATGGATGATGTGAAGGTAATTTTGTGTACCCTTGCTTGCTCCATCTCCTTCTTGTTCTTCCTCATTGTTTTCATGTATGCACGTGATTATGTATGTACCATTGATAAAGTTCTGTATTGGAAATAAATTTTCTGCAGAATGCTCCCGATGGCTCATTCTTTCTACTGCATGCTTGTGCCCATAATCCGACTGGGGTGGATCCTTCAGAAGAGCAGTGGAGAGAAATCTCATATCAGTTTAAGGTACTTATTTATTTGGCTTCGGCCAACTCCTCCACACCAAAAAGGTAATTTCCTTACATTGATAGAGAATGAAAATTTTTTTCAGGTCAAAGGTCATTTTGCCTTCTTTGATATGGCATATCAAGGTTTTGCTAGTGGTGATCCAGAGAGGGATGCAAAATCAATCAGGATTTTCCTTGATGATGGGCATTTGATTGGAATTGCCCAATCTTATGCCAAAAATATGGGTCTCTATGGACAGAGGGTGGGATGCCTCAGGTATTTGTTTGTTATGTAATTGCAGATCAACGTTGAGATTGAGATTGATAGTGACAGAATGGGCTTGTTGAGGATTTAATTATTGCTTATTAAATATTGGTGAATACGAAAGAAAATCAGATCATGGCTTCCATTTCATGCTGCCAAAGCATGAGTGGCATCCGATTCGCTAGGTTTCTCCCAAACTCTTGACTTTATCCCTTGCAGTATTGTGGGATTCACTTTCATTATGGTTATGCATCGGTTAGAAAAATAGAAAACATCAATTATAAAGTTAAAAATTGAAGAAATTCTTTCTTTGCCATTGAGGTAGGATTATTTTAATCAATCTTCCATGGAATATTATAAACTGCTGAATAAAATGGAGCATATGTTATGCAGTGTGCTTTGCGAAGATGAAAAACAAGCTGTGGCTGTTAAAAGCCAATTGCAGCTTCTTGCACGACCAATGTACAGTAATCCCCCTGTCCATGGTGCACTCGTTGTTTCCACTATTCTTGGGGATCCAGACTTGAAGAAATTGTGGCTCAAGGAAGTTAAGGTACTTGATTCATCTAAGTTAATCCTCCAACGTGAGAATTTGCACAGTAAATAGACGCTCTCGGACACCAACACTTTTGTCTTGATGGGACCTGCTTAGAGGTGAATAACTGTGGTGGCAATTCCCTTTATGCATTTGCTTATGTTGGTCGATCTTGATCCAAGTGACATCTCTCCCAACTCAAAATTCTTAAAGCGAAACATTTTTCTGTTTTTCTAATTATTGGAAGTAGTTCTGGTTTTCCCATATTAAACGAATAGAGTAAATTATAGCTTTCTTTTTGGAAGCCAAGTATACGTCAACAATTTTTGCATCAGGTGATGGCAGATAGGATCATTGGCATGCGGACTGCCCTGAGACAGAACCTCGAGAAGCTGGGCTCAACATTATCATGGCAGCACGTTACTGATCAGGTAGAAGAGAATTATCTTTTCCTCATTAAATTGTTGCCTTTTACTGCTGTTCTCATTTTTTATCTGAAGCTTATCTTTCCTCTCGTTACCGTCCATCTCGTCCCTGCAAACAGATTGGCATGTTCTGCTACAGTGGCTTGACTCCTGAGGAGGTGGATCGTTTGACAAGTGAATACCACATTTACATGACTCGGAATGGCCGTATAAGGTACTATTTCTCACGCATGCTTTATCGATGATCCTTCGACTGTTCATTGACTTCAACCCTCACTAATGTGTAAAAATTGGCACGCAGTATGGCAGGCGTCACGACAGGAAATGTTGGGTATTTAGCAAATGCGATCCATGAGGTCACAAAATCTTCTTAGAAGGCTGCAGGGTATCATATCCATCGCTATTTATAACAGAGGCCATGAGATTGTGGCACGGCATCAAGACTCTTGGGTGAGGTTCTTTCTGTCATCTTGCCCTGCATCTGCATTCATTTGAGACCAGAGGAAAGGGCGTGAATAATGGGGCATAACATTCTTGCTCGCTTCTATGTCATCCTTGGACCGGTGCTAGGACAGGCGATGATGTTGCTTGCCCTGCGGATCATTAGGAAAACTCACCGGTGTTTTATCGAGACCTCTTTGACTAGTCAAAGCGAGAATAAAGAAGCAGGACGTTGTCTCTTGTTTCTCAGGTGGTATGCTGCTCAGTTTAAGTATTTTCGGTAGATTGCCGAAGAAAAGGCTCTGAGACAGACAATGCAGATAGGAATGTTGAGTCTCTCCGAACCATCAGAGCGAGCGGGGTGTGAGCCTGTGAGGCCTAAGGCGGAAGAGTAGGTCCCCCCGTCTGTCTAGTTCATCTGGATCGAAAATGGAGGGAAAAGGGGGAGGATTTTATATGTTAATTTTTGGAAAGTCATATAAAAGCTCGGGGCCCCCTCCCTCCCTCCCCTCAATTTTCCTTCAAATCCAAACAAAGCACGATGAGTTCATAGGACCCTTGAAGCTCATGCTGTGTTAGAAGAACTGTAGCTATATGCATTTGGGCCAAAAACCAGAGCTGGTTAGACTCTACGGGTCGAGGGGGTAGAGGTGGCGGAATCTCCAACTAATCGGAGCCTCCTTCTACATCTGGCTACCCCATCAAAGGAGAGGCCTAGGCGGCTGGGGGGTCAAAAACAACCTCGGACCAAGCCACCTCGACCGCGGATCTGATCAGATTCGTGTTTAAGAGGAAAAGAGGTGATCTAGGATCCAGGTATCAGTCCTCAAGTCAAACTTTCTCCATCCGACCTAGCGTCACGCTTCCTCGGGTCATAAATTCTAACAAAGCCGAAACAGTCCTGTTCATCTTTGACTCGGAAGGCCAGGCTGTCGAAGTCAAAGTCAAAGTCAAAAGCATGTTCCATAGATTAGTAGAACAAGAGGGGAACCGGACACATGATGCGCATCGTACATGGCCAGGCAAGCCAGAGATCTATCGTAACTTGCATCGAACTCCGGCAAAACCAGGGAAGTTCTCGCCAGTTCCCAGTTGAATGCTTCAAGAGCTCAGTCCTCATGACGACCAGATTATGCAAGGAGGAGGACAGAATTGCAAAGAGCCGGAAACCTAGCATACCTCCCTCCCTCCCTCACTCGCTCTCTCTCTCTGTGCGTGCGTGCGTGCGTAGGCTCTGGTGTTTTTTCTTTCCTTTAAAAATTGATTTGGGTTTTGTGGTTGGGGTTGGTGTGGTTAGGGGTTAGGGCTATCGAAATGAACAGGAGACTGATGAGTACGATTTTAAAGCTAGAATAGCTTAAAAGGGAACCATTTTATAGATTTAGAGACAAAAAAAAGATGGACAGCGATAGAACATGTATACATCAGGTGGGGCTTGGGGACGGTAAAAGAACACTAGCTGATCGGGGATTACGATCCTCTTCACATTGATCACAGAGCGGGTCCTCACTTTCCTTCTTTTCAGCTTAGCAGACGGGTCCGTCCATTGCACTTCACAAACAGACACTCTCAGGCACCGACAGGATGCAGGATGCCATTCTGCCGCCGCAGGTGCTCGGGCATCAGCCTGTAAATCAATTCCGGGGAAGCCCCAGTTAACTGCAAAACAAACAGGAGAACAGAGTCAGTGGAATTGCCTCCGGCGCTATAATTCGCAATGGGCATTATACTTTATATCCACCAGCTCGTTTCCCACGGGCTGTCTTGGCAAATCCAAAGCACCCGGCTTGAACGGTTCCGCTTGAATGGACGGACGTACCTCTTGTTTGAAGTTAAATAGTGGGGGTAATGGACGTCCGTTTGGAAGGCGCAAGTTTGGTTCACGGAGCTCATCAAAGAAAGGATGTGCCATTGCTTCAAGCTGCCAGAGAGACAAAGTAGAGGTCAGGAAACGCGGACCGGGGATTTCTTGGGTGGTGATTTCATCGAGATAAAGCAGACTTGAACTAACAGCAGTGCAGCGCAGACTAGGCGAGTACTGAAGAAGCCTCGATGCGAGGTCAACTGCTTCAGGAGGCATCCGCTTATGGAATATCTGGACAAACAATATTCCATGCAACGTGAATCATGTTTGCATATGCAAGACATTTTTATGTCCACATGGAAGAGATCTAGGACACACAATGACCTATAAAGCTGCCCTGCCATCTAACTTGTACACAAAAACCATGAAACAAGCACAAAAAGAAGGATGTGAGCTGGCAGAACCACACCTTGTGCCATGGATGAGCTTTGATCTGGGGAAACCTGAAATCCGAAAATTTTGGATTCATGCATCGAATTTCTTCTCGAGTTGGAGTACCGAGAATCTGAAAGAGGGTAACCAAGATATGGTCACTTTGTAAAAAGAGTCGCATCGTCAGAATACAAACACCACCACTAGGGCACCTTTATGATCTCCACAAGCTGGTCCACTGCATTCTCTCCAGGAAACAGTGGCTGCAAGAAAACTCTAGTCAATATAATGTCAAGAAGATTAACTACAGCAACTACAGATTGTATATAGAGGAAGTGGATGCTATTAATTGTCTAAACCCCTGACCTGACCCAGAAGAAGTTCAGCAAGAATACACCCAGCAGACCAGATATCGATTGATGTCGTATACTCTGTGGAGCCAAATATGAGCTCCGGTGCCCGGTAGTAACGGGAACATATGTATGAGATGTTTGCCTCACCCTTGACCTGATTGAGTAAACACAACTCATCAGAAACAATAAATTTAGATATAAACTGTAAAGCTCCTGGCTCTGGCACAATTAAAAACAAACAAAGAACAATTAGGATTATAGACATACCAAAACCTTAGCACTCCCAAAGTCACAGATCTTGACCTGGTGGGTTAGGGGGTCGACCTGCATTTGGAGGAGCATAAGTCAAGGGTAAAGGTCTTTTAAAGATACCACCACCAGCAGAATATAAAATAAGCGATACGAAACGGAAGAGAGAAAGAATTATATGCACCAAAAGGTTTTGTGGCTTCAAATCCCTATGACAAACTCGAGGAACGGTATGCATATAGGCAAGTCCACGAAAGATCTGCACAGAAAATCCAATCGTTAAAAGTTCGAAGGAGGGATAAAAAATAGCTATACTTATCGAACAAAGAGAAATATCACGTACTTGATAAGTGTATAGTTTGATGTAAATCAGAGGCATCCTCTGGTTCATACTATTATAATGCTTCAGAACACCATGCACAGTTTCAGGGACACATTCCATCACCAAGTTCAGAAACAGTTCATTGTTACTCGTTGTAGAGAAGAAGCAATGCTTCAAGCTGATCACATTCGGATGATCCATCAAGCGCAGTAATTGCAGCTCACGATTTTTGTAGCGTTTATCCTGAAGGACCTTTTTGATAGCCACCGTCTCTCCGGTTTCCAAGCATTTTGCCTGAGAAGAAGCGATGTAAGAAACACATGAGCAAAACATCACATGAAGATGCCATCTTGCAATAAATATGCACCTGGAAAACAATGCCAAAAGATCCGTTGCCAACAACACGCTCTGCCATGTAACTGATCGTCTGCAAAACAGAATCAAGGAAACCACAAAAACAGAAATCTGTAAATCTCACAGCAAGAAATGGTCAGTTTCAAGTTTGATTTCATGCAATTATTATTATTTTTTGGTCATTTTGAATTATATTCAATCAGAACTAGAAGATGACTAATTCACCATTTTTTCTTCATAATATAAAGAAATTAAATGTATAGTAAAAAAGGAAGCAACAGAATGCCCACGATATTTCCTTACCTGTTTGTCTTCACCATTTTTCCCTCCTATAGTAGTAGAGATAATGTGACCATTGACAGTGTTGCTCTCAAAAACAGCTTGAGGCATCTCCTGGCATTACACGAAGTAATTTTAGTAAAGACCACTAAAAGCAAGTGCCACCAATCTCAGTTATCTTTCAAATGTATCATTCTAAGTGAACCATCTCAACATCAGCTTGCAACCAAGCGGGCAGTTACTGCAGAAAAAATTACAGACTCGAGAAAACGGGAGCTAAGCTCAGACTTGCCGTGACAACGTTTTCTCATATGTCCTCTTCGGTCTAATTCAATGTCAATATCAAAATTTGACGCGAATATTTTCTTTCTTGGTCTTAGCTACCATTAGAGGCCAAATGAGTGAATGTCGCAGAAGGGGAAGCTCAATCTGGTTATTTTTCCATATCCTGAGGAAGGAAACTCACTTAGAATTCTAAAGTAACAGAGCCATGCTCGAAAAGACATCGACCAATATAGATGTTAGTTAAGGAAACTACTGAGATAGCAAAGAGGAAAGGTGAACCCTAGCCGCAGCTCTCCGGCAAGCCAGCTCAGATCTTAGAATGACGGAGCAAGCCGCCGAAGAAGTGAAGATCCGTCGAAATTGGACAGGACACGAAGAGTCCGAGATGGATCACGGAAGATCCAAAGTCCTAAAGCCGGCGGCTACTGGCACTAACAAACAGGAACAGTGAAACCAAAAAAGGCAAACTGATACATATATATATATACACATATTGAGAGAGAGAGGGAATGAGGAAGAGACCTTATCGGTCTGCATCTGATCAGGGCGGAGAGGGGCGTCCAGCGGAGCTCCCAGCTGCGGCGGCGGGATCATTTGGAGGTGGTTCTTAGGACGCTCCAAGGGCAACGCGGCCATGTGGACTGCACCTTCAACCTCCCTCGCTCCTCCTCTCTCTCTCCTCAGCTTGCTCCGTGACAATACTCTCCCTTTCACTTTGCTCTGTGACAGTCACTCTCTCTCTCTCTCTCTCTCTCTTCTATCTATTTTTCTTTTTTCCTCTTTATTTTCCACTATATGTGAAAATCACTGCTCTGTCATCAGCCTTTATATTGCCGCAGTGAAAATTATTGGAAATAATAATAATAATAATAATATATTTTAAAAATGTGTGAAACTGAAAAATTGGAGGCTCCGAAGGACTGATATAGCGAAGACCGACGCGAGCTTCCAGGACGTGAAAATGACGCGCTCAATCAATCTGTTTAATTAATATTTTCCGATTTTTTTCTCTACTGTGTATTCCATAAATTCCTCTAATTTTTGCTCCTCTAGTTTCTGCCTCTGAAAAAAACTATTTACCATTTGCTTCTTTTATAATTTTTACTTTGCTCGGATTAACTCAGTATCCAAAGAGGATATCCTATTTAACCGATCCAGTCATAGCACGACCTACAAAATTATATGATTAGGGTGTATATGTACGTTTGCAACCGTCTTAATATTATCAGCACCCATCGTATTTTGTTGACGGTTTATTGCTAATTTAGGAGACCGTTCCACCCAATTTGGACCTAACTAACCGATAATTAACGAGAACGGCTAACTCCAATCAAACTATTGGATGCATGATCGATGCAACCGTACAGCCTTTGACCGATCTCTGATCACTGGACGGCGGAGAAACTCATTCAAATAGATGTTATCTATTTCCTTCTTGGCGCTGCCCTCCCTTTACTGAATAATCTACGTAAAATAATACCCATCCAAGTATGCGTAACTTAATTTTATTTTATTTTTACTAATTTAATTTAATCCGGGCACTGAAGTACACGCGCTCCGCTTTTGTTGTTTTCTTGCTTTTTCCAGAGGGTATAATCTCGTACACATGTTGGCACTCATCAACCAGAAGGAATAAATAAGATAATTAATAAATGGAGAGAGAGAGAGAGAGAGAGAGAGAGAAGGGGGGATTTTTCTCGTGTCCATTGAATTGGAAAAATTCAGTTAGGCGTAGAAGTTCCATGTGATTGCCACTAACAGTTACGCAGGAGAGTAAAAAAAAAAGAGAGAAAAAAAAGGAGAAAAAGCTTGTCGAAGTCGAACGGCCCGGCCCCCATTCACGTTATAAGACACGTCCATTTAGGAAATAAAGATTAATTAAAGGGTGAAACGAGGTCCGGCACGATGTTGCTCTTCGTCCGATGAGCTTGGATTCGTATGAGATCGTGTCGGCCTGTTACAACAGTACAACGAGAATGCACCCGGTGCCGTGCGACCAACTCGGGCCGATTGAGGTGGTCCGGCGCCCGTGCCCTTTCGAGCAAGATCTTGGATTGAACCTTGTTGATGGGGGGAATCTGTGTCGGGAGGATCACGCCTTTATCCTTACACGGGTCGACCCGACCCGACCCGAAGTAGAGGAGTAGCTAGGAGCATGTTTTCTTGGGAAACTTGATCGTTCGATGTTAATTTATAAATGGATATAATCGAATAAAAGATTGCAGTGTGGCAACACCATAGTTTTAAAAGTCGGACCGGGCTAGTCGGTTCGATCGGGAACCAGCTACTCACTTGGTCCGGTTCTTATAAAAGACTAAATTACACTTTTAATGGGGTTAACTCCGGTTAAAACGGTCGATTCCTTGTTCAACTGGTGAACCCAATTGAATTGGCAGGAAAACCGATTGAGTTAAAATTTTTTTGAAAAGATAAAAATATTTTATATTTTATATTAAAATTTTTATTTAATATAATTATTATATTAATAATTTTTGCTAAATTATGATATTTACTAGTAATATTATATTATTTATTAAATATATAGTTCAACCCATTAAACCCTCGTATTCGGCCCATGAACTCATATCTACACTGATTTTCGGTCCGATCCAATTTTAAAAACTACCGTCAACACAATTTTCTCTCTTTTTTTTCCCCTTTTTCTCTCTATTGCTGTTTTTTTTTTCAAATATGTCGACCAGTGGAGCAGGAAGACAATCTATATAAATGCACAGCATGTATGTCTGAATACGACATCTCATGCACCTCCGATTCCTTGTCTACATGCAATGCAATGCAATATCACACTAATCTTACCGAATCTGTCCGGGTTATTTCCCTTCTAAATTCCAGGAAATCCTTTACGGCAATAAGGAAGTACGGGAAATTTTACGATAAAAAATCGAACTTACAACCTTTCAACTATTAAATCAGGGATAGGGTGTTGAGCCTACGGGAAAGAAAACCGCTCATCCACTGCCCCGGCAACGGAATTCCGGTTTGGGTCTGGCCGGGTTCGCACACAGGTCGGGACCGTGGATCGGGCACAGATGATCTCCATCCGCAGTGGTGAGTCAATGATGTGGTCTTGGCCCGCCGACGGTGTAAATCATGATGGCCAATGGCATGCGGTTGACTCTCTGTCTCCACACGTTCCAAAGCTAATTTGCATGGCATGCACGAAAGAGAGGCTTTGACTTTCTGCGGACTCTGCCACGCCAAAACATGCAAGGTAGAGATCAATTATGTATGTTTTGTTCGTACGGCCAGAATGTCCACGTCGCAAATAATCTTTTCCAATTAATTTTATATGAAAACTAAGCACGTTGATGATCCAACCCTATTGCTTGGATCATTTAGTGCCCACAGGTTTGATGAACTCCAACTGATGGCACTGTCAAAGGACAGGCCGGAGACTCGGACTCGCAGGGATTCATGTCAGCAGTCACCATCGGGAGCACTGTTGGATGTGTGAAAACCTATCCTTATTCCCTGACGTAAACTGTCGTTTACTGTCGGGGATGTGATGTTTCTACATGGAGCCAACCCGGAGCTTCGACAGTCAGAAATGGTCAACGTGATGCTTTGAGACTGGTCGATGGTCTTCTTCTTCTTCTTCTTCTTCTTCTTCTTCTCCCATGTATACGGGGGAAGTGAGTATTACCAACCTCAAGTGGGAATGTAATAGAATCAACTGGTTAAGCATCAGAAGGATAGGCAGCGAGCTACATCGGTCGGGGTTTGAGTTTCGAATCACTGGGAACTGTTTGCAAAGTGGCCGTAGAGGAAAGGAACTGCAAAGACAGATGGAGATGGATCTACGGTGCGGGTGGCAGCGGGCATGAGAGGAGCTTGAGAGCCAGCCATGGCAGATCCAGATACTTTCGAATTCTTGGAGCGGGAAAGAAACGCTCGAATCCTCTCCGGATCCTTCTGCTCCCGAAATTAAAATAAATAAATAAAGAACCCACCAGAATTCCACGAGAAATTCTATTCATTGACTGATATATACCACTTCATCAGTACAGTCGCGTCAGAAGAGCGCGACTGAGTCAAACTGCTACTCAAGGACATGAAGGGGCAGCTCAAGGAAAGCTTGCTCCACGGAAAGTGAACTTCCTTGACGGCAGGATATTGCGACACCGGCGACGGCCGTGATTAGGATCCAGAGCTCCCTGCAACAAGCAAGAAGAGGAAAGTCGGGCCTCGGACCTAAACCAACTGTCCTTGTGTCCAAATACGTAGGTGGGTCATGTTTGGATCTATGCCATGACTATGGTCACTGTCCTGGTGCTGGTTTACTCATTTTCTGTGATGTAATTGGTGCATTCCTCGTATTGCGCGGGAGGGTAGGATCGTGGATAAATTCATCCATTCTGACTGGTGAGTCCAGGACATGTTCAATTGACCTTCATAGAAAACTAACTCTTGTGAGAAGGCTGCTACATTTCGCTTGGAATCGCAAAAGATGATTCACAAACATCTGAACATTGTATGAGTTTCAAGGTTCCGACGGAAGCCCTGTTGATGATTAACGCATCCATGCGCAGAAGCTGAGCATCAGGGTCAGCGCCTCCCCATGCTTCTGTAGATTCAGTCCAGACTTCTGCGGGTCATTTCCACGATTGTTAATGCTATGTAATATCTAGACATGGCGGTCCTGACTTGCATCCTGTGAAGCTCCTGCTCTGGCACGTGGTGAAGGCAATCAAGAGGGGACCTGGCGGGGCCTAGCCCGATTAGTGTTCCCAGACAAAGGAACCAACCGGTCATTCGGTCGCTATGCTTTAAGCTTAAAGCTTGTCTATTCATACCTGCAGCTTCTTGAATAAAGTCAGCTGACTGCTTAAGCATACTTCGATGGCAGAATCTGTCGCCAGAGTAATTCTCCCGTGATTTATTGCCATTCATGAAGGTTAACAGAATAGTATCAATCCTAAATGGATTATGTTGGAGGGCAGCGAATAGGTCGCATAGATGCCATGGTATATTGAGACTAATTGCAGAAAGCTTATAACAGCCACCTTACTGGTATTGCATTCTTATGGTGTATAAGAGACTTCAGACATTCTAATGCAACTAACAGAAAGGACATTGCCTGAGATTAATATAAGCTTTGCTTAAAAGAATAAATGAAGTTTCCAGATTTGGAGCAAGTAATTAATGTACTTTTCTGAAGTTTACCTAACTAAAATGTATAACCATATAGATGATTATGTTCACAGGTGACAATTTGAAACCTGTCTTTAGAATGGGCAGTGGATTCCCAGCTTCATCAACTCTCCTTGACGAGAAAACATATCCCCCACAGGCATCCCCGAAGCCGATACTCAAGTTGGTTATATTCTTGTTACGAATGTTCAAACAGGTTCTCGAGCTTTGCTGCTGCTGCTGCTGCTGCTACTGTAGAAGCTTCTCCATGCCGATCCTAAATGTTCAAGTTTGAACCAACCAATAAGTAACTACTGGATCATTTTTGCAATTTATGAAGGAGGAGAGAGCATTAGTTACAATTCTCAAGTTGGTAGGAGGAGGTATGTGAATTCATTTCAAGATCATAACAAGGATATTCATCAGGGCATTAGGGTACGGCTCGTCTCTAAGCAGGACATACGAACAAAGCATATCCGACAGTAAGATATTGTGAGTTCAAAAGATGGATTGCTAATTCTATACGAGGGTGTATGTGAAGCTCACCAGGTGACATTGGAACTTATGATTATTTGGCCAGAAAACTTTACTTTAAGCCATGTTTTGAACTATAAACTCCCGCTTCTGACTTCAATGCAACTTGAGCATGATGCAGAGATTCAAGGACCTCATTGTCTCCAGGAAGTTCCCTACATAAAACTTCATAGTCTTTCACTGCTTCTGCCCACCGACCAAGCTATAGATACATGCAGAGAATTTCAGCAAATATCATATGGATCAATGATGGCAGCAGATGCATATATACACAAGCTATGATCATAATAATTTACCTTTCCATTTGAAACAGCCCTCCGAAGAAGTGCCTTAGTGTAATTTGGCTGAATATAGAGCGCTTGGTTGCAGTCCTCAATAGACCTTTCCCACATTCCGAGCTTAGACCAACAAACAGCTCTATTGCAGTAGAGAACCGAATTGTGCTTGTCATATTTGAGGCCTTCTCCATAGGCGGAGCAGGCTTCAGTAAATCTACCATAGCTAAATAGATCATTCCCACGAGCACGAGCTTTTGCAACCCCTTTTACATTGCTCAACAAAGTCGCAATGTCAACACTATTTTTATCAATCCTAGCAGCTTTCTCGGCTTCTGCAATCGCACTCTCAAACCTGGATAAGAATTTTTTAAAAAAATTCTCACTTGTTTGCCATTAGGGCAATTAGCCCTTTTTGCAATTTTACAATTCCAACTTCTAATTGAACTCACCTTCCCAATGCCATCTCCACTTGGGATCGAACATAGTGCAAGTATGCTTCAGCCAGCATGCCGGAGAACTCTGTCTGTGGACAGGGAGGCCATCTCTGTTCAATTTTTAGGATGCTCGACAGTGTTGCTTCAGCATCCTGGAGTCTGTGGAACTTCAACAATGCCTCTGCCTTACAAGCAATGAGCTGAAAAGTGCATTGCAATCAGATTTGAGATTAGTTAAGCATCTCGATGCAGCAAGAAACAGACTGGAAATTTCAGTCTGAAACTAATACTTTCAACGTGGTGTTTTCAGTCTTCACCTGAGGAGAAGAATCTGCTCCAGCAGCAAGAGTTGCATCAGCTTCCTTCATTGCAGTCTTCCAGTCTCCCATTTTTCGGGCCTCTTCACAGTTCTTCAGGTGCTTCTCTATTAACTGAACCTTATGCAGTTCACTAGGGTCTATGTGTTGCCCAGGATAATTGAGGTGGAATCGTGCATTCTCAACCTCTCCCAGCCTAAAGTCACAAGTTCAAAAAACTGGTAAAAAAGAATCCACGAAGACTATTGCAAGCTACTGCTTGATAGATCACAGAACTTGTGGACTATTAGTCAGCTGAGTAAACCATGTCTAATGTAAATCTAAACAAAACAATCCGATCCCATTCATCCAAAGCAAACCTTGCTGGCAGCACAACAATCACAGGATCACAAATCAACCGACTAGAATAGATTGCAATACTCGTATACCTGAGATAGAGAGAAACCAATCTCTGCCGTGCCCGGCTATAGCTTGGATTCAACCTTACTGCCTCCTTGCATTCCCCCACGCCCTCTCTCAACCTTCCAAGAGCAGTCAATGCTGCCGCCCGGTTACCCCTGAATGATGCATTTTCTGGAAAAATTGAAATTGCCCGGTCATACAATGCCAATGCCTCCTCGAAACTGCCTCTTCGATAAAGTTCGTTGCCCGCCTTCTTCACCTCCTCAGGATCGGAACTTGCCATCCCCTGCTTGAAGATCGACTCCTCGACTAAGTGCCCGTTCCCTCTCTCCGCAGCCCTCCGAACTACACTCCCATGCCCATAATTCCCCGTCCCGGATCCCAAGGTGGTGGACCGGTTCCCGCTCGAGCCTGTGAGATTTGGCTTCAAGATCTTCCCTGAAGGGCAGATGTTGCCGCTGAGGTAAACGTTCGAATTCTGTTTCGAGGGCCCATTAAGGTTGGTTTTAGCGGGAGATTTACAGGAGTAGATCAACGGTGCCCCGGCAGAGACAGATCTCCGATGGCCCCGCCTCGACGGAGATTGGATCTCCGACATGTCGGACAGTTCACCAGAGTGTTGTTTAGTCAGAGTGCCCGGCCCCCTCGGCAGGCTGGCTTTCCCAGTGACAGAGCCGGAGCTCGAACAGCTGCTGCTGGACGTGGTGACGGCGCCATTGCTAGCTGTATTGCGATTCATGAGCGGCGAGACCGGGGAGCAGAGATCGAGTTCTCGGAAATCCGGTTTGTTGGGCCCGCAACTGAGTGAGTCATTGAATCGAGCCGCCAGAGAATCAACGGCCGCATCCTCCTCCCGCTTCCCGGTAGCACTAGACATTTTGCTGCACCTGCAACTGGCCCAACCGAGCAGACTAATTGATGGAGCTAATTAACACAACTCAACCATATATCTGCACCCCGGAGAGAGTTGCAACGGAGTGGAACAGACAGCGCTAGTGGGGAGGGAGAGAGAGAGAGAAGAAAAAAGAGAAGTAGATGGGATCCCGTGAAACGAAAGGAACGAGCAAGCTTTGTGAGCCATTGCCACACAGAGAGAGAGAGAGAGAGATTTGCTTACAGAATGTGAACAAAGATCTGCAATAATCACTATTTTCTTCTCCTCCTCCTCCTCCTCCTTCCTCTTCCTCCTCTTGTGCTGCTTCACGAGACAACTCTTCGAGCTCCTCCCGTCCCCCACTCTCTCTCTCTCTCTCTCCCCTCTAACATTTGAGAATGATTTGTTTGGCACATTTTTCACTTCTTTTTCCCCCTCGGATTATGTAAATTTAGAAGAAAATAAAAAAAATCAAAGAAATAAAGAAGCACGGATCCCAAGTCAAATTCCCAACAACTGGTATTAGAGCAGGTTTTAATTCAACGAGTGGTACCAGAGCCCCGTTACAGCTATGCAGCAGATTCGGTGAGCTCTTCCCGTCGAGACGGAAGAGATTTGAGGGACAATGTTCTCATCAGATTACTCGATCTGGAAGTCACGGATTGCATGACCCTGTTGAAGAAGATTCGGCTAGACCGAGGGACAAGGATGGTAGGGCATGGGAGCACATGAACAGGAAGACTACTTGATTTATACGGGCTGCGGTGGATGATAGGTAACAGTGTCTACCATCGTGTTGCTTAGGAAATCAACGCGAGAGCTTTATGGGGTAAGCTGGCGAGTCCTTATGCGATGAAGATTTCACAGGGTATAAGTTAAGGCATCTTCTGTGAAGGAATTTGTCCACCATCGTTGCAGAGATGGGATCGCGAAGGAAGAAGATTGGCTGGTTGTTGATCACAGGAGGCGAACAGTGGCACAGGAAACACCGGAAATCAACAGAGAATGGAGAATCGCCACTGCAGCGACGTAGCAACAAATCGGATGAGGGGCAGCACAACCTTTTCTCTAATTGGGACGAAATCTTGTCAGCGGCCTCACAACTTCTAGGGCTAACGGTGGAGGTTGGGATTGGAGCTCTGTAGATGCTGTTTTCTGCGACGTCCGGTCCGTGAATTAATTACAATTACCTACACAAGCCACACATTTAAATAATCCAAGAATAGTGCCTCTTATGTTGTGATTAACTCGAGAGTATTCTTTTCACCGCTGAAATCTCGATTAAAATAGTGAAAAGTCAATTCTAAACTCGGTCTCGTGATTTTTCCCTTTGATCCTATCTCGATTGCACTAAATCGTTGTGCTGTTGATTAAACGAGCCTAACAAATTTAAAACCACATTAATAATGTGAGATTAAAAAAGAGAGAGAGAGGAAGCAAATTAAGGGGAAATTACGGTAACTCCATCCAATCTTCTTCTCCCCGCTTAAGGTGGGGTGGGGTGGGGTGGGGCGGGGCAATATAGGAAATTCAGACTTGCCGCCTGGTCTGGCGGCCGGGATAATCATATTCCGTAATTGTACTTAGTAATTAACCGCGCGCATTGGCCGGTCGCCTGCGGCGTACCCTCCTCCGACTACGGAAACCTCCCTCCATCCGTTGAGAATTTTTAACGCATGGGCGCGGGAACGCCGGTTTTCAAGTCAAAACCATCCATGCAATGAGATGGCAAAACGGGCTTAATTACAAGAGTTACCAAGCCTAGGATCCTCAAGCCTCAGTCCGCTGACAACAAATTAATAGTATATAGTACGCTAAGTTTATGATTTGAAAATTTTTATGATCAATATTTGGATATTAATGACAAGTTTTAGTTCATATAACACACTGTCCGACGAATTAATTGACTATTATAGTATTGAATACCATCAATAATAAAAAAAAAAGACTACATACATATTTTCTTTTAATTGGTTCTTAAGTTAAAAGCTTTTTTTTAAGGTTAATTAATAATAATAATTTTTTTAAATATAAATTTTTTTCATTTATAAGACTTAATATAAAGATATTGACATTATTATTAATTGAATTCTCCTATTTTTCATGGCACTTTTTATTCCGTGAATTTAACGGACATTTCCAAATTTTATATGACGACATGTGCAGACCTAGTTTTAGAGTATAGTATTTGCTTCCCCTTTCTTTTTTACACTAATAGAATACCCTAAAATTCTCCAAAGCATATCTATCTATATAAATCATCGACATTAGAAATCTATATCTAAGATGGTCGAGGCCACCAATATAAATTAATTAAGATTAATTAAGATGGTTTGATATTTCTTTTAATTAATCAATCTATCGGGTTCGAATTCCGTGAATCGAAAGAATTCATGTCATCTTAGCTAGGACAACCGGAATCGAGTTAGATTGGTCATGATCCGATGTGTTGTAAATACCAGTTGGTTTATACCTGGAAAAAAAAAATAATGGTAAGACTGTCTGGCTGGTAATACCGTGAACACGTTAGGATTCTAAAAGAAGGGATCCGACGGTACGTTACAGTGCATCGTGGATGTCCACTAAACACCGAACTGTAAGAGCCACTTTCCTTCCTTCTTTCTTCCTTCCTTCCTTGCGAATGTTCAGTCGCTACTCGCGTCTGCTGCACCACCATTAGAAGAAATCTTAACCTCTGTCACACGACAGAGGACAGACTAACAATCACATTATTGTAATAATTTCAATCCCGAAATCATTAGGTCCGAGGGACGGGTGACCGGGCAGATGATTCGGGTCCCACTGTTCCGAGAATTCTGTGGTTTTTTTTTGTTGTGATTGATGTTCTTCATGTTCTCGCTGGGCTGAAAATGCTCCTTTTTGAGTTCGTCAGTTCATCCAATTCACCTCTATCGATAGAGGCGATGGGTGTCCCTTCCTCTGTGTCAAGATTCCAGATTCAGGTTTATGGTGATGACAGTTATAGTGGTCGTCATCTCATCAGCGGAGGGGGGCTCGAACTTAAGTGTCTGGGAAGACGAGGGCACGGATGGTATAAAGATGGAATTCGGGAGGGTAAAATGGGGAAGACGGTACACGGCAGCGACGAAAGGCATGGGCTCGGGGCGGGGCAGGGCAGCTGGCCATGTGCCGAGTGCCGTGCCAGCTGGGCCACCGAGACAGAACCCTGAGTTAATAATCTCGTCCAGCTCAGCAACGCTCACCCAAACAAAAAATAAAAAATAAAAGGGAAGATGGGCCAAACCTGATGATTCAACCGACGGCGTTACGCCTCCGTCACGCGAATATCCCGTACATTCCGGGGCATGTTCCGTCGACGTAGGCAGGCCGGGGCCATGACGTTGACGGCAGGCGAACAGCTCAGCTCAGACGACAGCGCGCCCCATACTCCACAGTGCTCGACTGTCACCGAAGGCGATCGTGACGATGACTCGACAGTTCGAAAGCCAGAAGGTACAGTTGATGATCCAAATTTGAAACATTAGCTCAATCAGTCCTAGTCCCTGCTCAATGTATTTATACATATATATATATATATATACACAAATAATTTCCAAGGAGAATACAATCGGATTAGAACCGGTTGTTCCCAACGACAAGCCCCGTCTAATCAGACCGCCTAATGGCACCTGATCAGCTAGCTCTACTTTACTCCTATCGATAAGCATGATCGCCTTCAGTCAGCCGATTGCACCTCGATTGACAAACGGGGTCTCAATATGACTAGTTTTTTTTGGTCTATTAGACTCATCGAGTGAAGTTTAGATAATTTAAAATCTGTCTGACGTAACTTCTGACCGATTAACTTATCGTAAATCAGATAAAATTTGATTGAGCGATCGTATTTACGGAGGAGATTCTGTCTCCAACCCCCAAATCTTTCCTTCGGCAGAGAATGGCCCATGGCAAGATACTCATTCACTTAATTAATTGCACCCATTTCACTACAAACAATAACATAAAGCAGGCTCATTAGATATAAGAAAATAAGATATTATGAGTTGATTTTTAAATTTTAAAATATTTATTTATTTTATTTTTTCGGGTGGCAATAAAAAAAAACCCATATTATAAACAGCCTGCTATTTTTATTATTCCTGTGGTCCCTGGATTGTGAGGGTTGTGCCCAAACCGGTTGATCTACCCCGATTAGAATAATCCTCATAATTACCAATTATAGGGCGAGAATTTTACAGCTAATGAGGGGATGATCATCCCAGATTTAGTCAGATTTTGTCCTAATTATATTTTATATCCTGCTGGTAGTGAAGCACGAACATTACTCAGTTTGTCGTCCCCACAACAGATGACAGAACCACGAGGAGACACAGCTGCATATGGTGTATGTATGTACCCACGCACACCTGCCTCATCGGTGAATGTCTGCAGAATGAAGGGCGAAGGACACATAGTTAGATCAGGTTCTCGGTCTCATATCAAGAGTTCTTATACTCGGTTCGTCTCAACTTGATGCTGTCATGATGCATGGAAGTCGGATAGTAGACTAGGCTCCCGTTATCCCTTCATGTATAAACACGTATGTCCCAGTTATGAGGACTTATCCATAACATGGCTGTAGCCGAAAGTTTAATTGGGAGTTTAGTTCTTCGACTGTTCTTGATGGCCCTGTGTGATGTCTTTTTCGGGGTGGAATGATGGGTACGCCCCGATCAGTGGAAAGAAGACCCACATGCATATGATTCCTTCGAGGTTTCGATCGGGAATTATCGATATGCTGAATGGGAAGGGAAGGAATCCCATGGCATGGGCGATCTTCCCGGAAAGAAGATAGAGCTGTATAATCTGGATTGGACTGTGGTAGGATAGAATGCAGTACTGTAACATTCACACGATGATAATGATGATGATGATGATGCTTTCTGCTGCGACTGGTTTTGTTGATTAACTGTGGGAGAGCTTGATGGTACGTTCTGTATATTTCCAACTTAGATGGCCCAGGATGAATTATTGTTCCTGCAAAGGTCCATAGATTAATTTGGATTTGCAGATAGTGGGCCGATTTAATTCCGGGTTCCAGAGCATGCCGAAAGGAAGAAAAACGAAAGGAAAAGACAGGAACAAGAATGTCACTGGTGAAACTTACAATTCAATGTTCCTCCTTCAAAGTAAGAACAGGGATGTTTGCTACATAGCGCCAATCTGCCGCTGGCTGCACATTCCATTGATTCAGTAGTCAATATTTGTTGGTCATTTCCGTATAGAAGAGAAACACATCAGGAGAGTGGTTGGTTCAAGCTAAGCCGATTCCGGGACGAGTGCTAACAGGGGGAGAAGGAAACCTTGTGCCGAGCAATATGGAAGTCGAGAAGCTAAAGATGAGACAGACAGACCAGTGGCATCCTTCGACAGTTTCCCTGACTGCTCATGATCTACACAAGAAAGTGGCGTTAAAGCTGCTCGGTTGTTCAAAGTCCTAATCAGAAGACGTACACGGGCACGTTGATGGGTACATTGGTTCACATTGAGGTTTTCCCCCACATAAAAGCGTCTCAGCGTGGCCCATGAAGATCAAAGCAACTCGACATCTCAAGAAAGAAACACCTGAGCAGCAAGAAACAGCAAATGGTTTTCACGAAGCAGTACCGAGTTAGATGTGCTGCAGTTCACTTCATCAAAGGGGCTCTGGCTCCTCTGGCTGCTTCTCGCAGCCTCCGGGAAGGGCCATCCATGCAGGAGAGGCATGAGCGGTGGATGATCCAGTACGGACGAGTCTACAAGGATGCCCCTGAGATGCAGAAGCGTTTCGAGATATTCAAGGAGAACGTGGAACGCATCGACTCCTTTAATAGAGGAAACGAGAAACCGTGCCGGCTCGGTGTCAATCAGTTCGCAGATCTCACCAGCGAGGAGTTCAAGGCCTCGAGGAATGGATTCAAGTCCCACATGTGCTCCACTGATGGCGCTTTCAAGTATGAAAAAGTAACATCCGTTCCTTCGGCTGTGGACTGGAGGAAGAAAGGAGCTGTGACACCCGTAAAAGACCAAGGCCAATGCGGTATTTGCACATGTTTATTGCATATGCGAATACTTGACTGGGTTGTGTTCTAACTCATCTCCATTCCGGAATGCAGGATGCTGTTGGGCATTTTCAGCGGTTGCTGCAGTCGAAGGGATCACGGAGATCAGTACCAGTAAGCTGATCTCCTTGTCCGAGCAAGAGCTGGTTGACTGTGACAAAGGCGGAGTAGATCAGGGCTGCGAGGGCGGATGGATGGACAGCGCCTTTGACTTCACCAAAAAACACGGACTCACCACAGAGGCTAAGTACCCCTACCAAGGCGTAGATGGAACATGCAAAATAAAAGCAGAATCGAATCAGGCAGCACGGATTACAGGCCACGAGGATGTGCCAGCCAATAGCGAGGAGGCATTGCAGAAAGCGGTGGCCAACCAGCCAGTTTCTGTAGCCATTGATGCAGGAGGGTTCGAATTCCAGTTCTACATGATCCGTGTCTTCACTGGGCCCTGTGGAACCGAGCTGCACCATGGGGTTGCTGCTGTGGGTTATGGAGAAAGTGAAGGGAGGAAGTACTGGCTGGTCAAGAACTCATGGGGGGCGCAATGGGGAGAAGGATTCATAAGGATGTCGATGCTGAGGAAGGCCTCTGCGGCATAACAATGAAAGCTTCAGACCCGACTACATAGGTCGGATAGATTGCTTAAAGCCATACGTGCTGGTAAAAAAACACTGTGCAGATCATGTGCCATAGGCTAGTGTTCACTGCACTTTAAAACCTTTATGCTGTAATGTACATTTACTTCCATGTGTGTGCTCCTGATTCTTGTTCAGGATTATGATCCTCACTTCTTAAGCTCCAGACTGAAAATATTCATATGATATGAATGCCATGCAAGGCACAAGCCGCGGATAACTTGATATTGACACGAGGAGTCGAGGAAAAACTGTCAGGCCTTTCAAAGGAACGGAAGAGAAGCCTAACAATTATGTGAGGGCCAGTAATACCGAATAAGTGTAGATTTACTTTGTGAAACGAAACAAGCAGCAATCTGATATTATTCGCAACAGTTGCACCATATTTCAGTTGCTCAACGAGACGGTCCCATACGATTCTACAAACATGGAATAAAACAAGAACTACATAAAGCTCATACAAATCCAAAATCAAGTCTTAGGGAGGCCTTTGACTCAGTATTCTCCTCCACAAACTCCTTCCAGAGCTACCACATTAGCTGGTTCCTTCGTGTGGATCCTATCTTCCATGGCTTCCTTCTAGTTGCTACCCTGTCGAAGCTCAGGTCGCACGAAATCTGCATCTGGGGGCACGGAGATATCGACTGTGGGCCTCAACTGTGCACAAACTTCAATTGCTCCGTGGACAGGGTCAGACAGGAAGTTGCTGATGAGATCATGGTTAATCGGAGCATTATTATCAACAGCCACCAGGGCCTGTTGAGTGAGGATGTAATCAAATCGTGGTGCCCATTTCCTAGAGCCAAGACGAGCAGTGGTCGAGCAGTTATCAACCATGAAGGAAACCCCACGGGCATGCATGAAGGGGTTCAGGGAATCAACTGACTCAATCACACTCTCATTGATGATCTCAGAGTAGGAGTGTCCCTTCTTTCTCAAGATCTCAATCTGCATAACATCAAAATTTATCAGTGTGAGGATGTCAAGCAGGCCAAAAAAATAGGAAAAAAAATGAACAAGAAAAAGGGGCCACTGAGGAGAGTAGAAATGAGATCCCCACCTGAGCCATCATGAGTGCCACATAGACACCAGCGGTGAAAGGATATAGTGGACCCAAGTCACCAGCTGGTCTTGCTGCCCGGACTCTCTGACCGACTTTCCACATACGAGTCTGATCTATCTTACCCATTGGAAAAGCTGGTAGACCTTCCTTTTCCTGTTATGATATATCAATGAAGGTAAGCACGCATTGAGTTTATAAAGGGAAAAAGCAACCAGGTAAGTTATGAGCCGTAAGTACATACATAAAAGCGGCGTCCTGCTAAAACAACACTTCGAATTTCACTTCCACTAGCAACATCTTCATAGCACTCGTACAAGATATCCATGCATGGGTAGAATGATGCACTATATGCCTTCTGAAATTCCTTTTTGTCTTCTTCAGACAGCGCCTCGTACACTGCCAACATGCCCTGTTAAGAATATAAAGGAAAGAGAAAAGAAAATTAACCTATTTCTCGGGCTACATATAGAGAAAAAGAAATCCCTTCACTAAGAAGAAAGAGAAACCTGGGTTGAAATAGTCTTCGAAATGATGCCAGTGATGCACTCAACCGTGTTCTTGTAAGCAAGGTCTTCGCTCATTCCATTTTCAGTGTACCTTCTGAACAAGGATTCAACAATCCCATGAACAGCACCAAGCAAAATTCCTAAAAACCAAAAGATGCAAAAATTAGACATTATAATTTCACCTAGCCTAGTTCATAAACCAATGTAAAAAACTGACTTCTTTCACCAGGTCAATTGTTGACGGTTATCCTCTGTTGATGATGATGGGTCAAAAAATTATTGGCAGTTCTAACTGACCGGCCAAAAAGTGATTATCTTTCAACAGGACCAGGCAAGGATATGCCACTCTTTCAGCTCAGATGGATTTTGAAGGTTAAATGAGAAGACAACCTGGGAAAAAGAATTTATAAACTCACCCCGCTCACCGAAGATGTCACTCTTGTACTCCTGTTCCAGTGTAGTGGCGAATGTGAATGGAGAACCGAGAGCAACTGACCATCCAAGGGCAACATCAGTAGCTCTTCCATCAACATCCTATTTTTAGAAAAGGGATTCAGCATCCAGTAAGGAAATTTCTCCTTTCTCTAATATCCTGAAAAAAATTTCACCTGATGGACTGCAAAGCTAGAATTAATTCCAGCACCATTAATCTCTTTTCCCTGAACATAAAGTCTCCTCACAGATGGGCCCATTCCCTTGGGGCAGACAGCAATCACACTTATGTTTTTTGGGAAGTCAAGTCCCATTGACTGCAAGTGACCCAAGAGAAACCCGTGGGAGAGCCCTAGGATGCTGTTTGGCTTCATGTGGGAGAATACTTTTTCATAGTTGTCTGCCTGAAAAGTAAGATTCAATCAAGATTCAACCATGTAGACCAAGATTAGGAATAAACCGAAAGAGTAAGGCAGAATAAACGAAATAATCACCTGAGCAGCATCAGAAATGAGAAGCAACACGAGGTCACTTCCCGAAACAGTCTCCCATATATCACCTAATGTTCCATTCTCTTCAGAAAAACCAGCAGCACGAGCTTCAGCGAAGGATCGGGAACCCTTCCTGAGTCCAATCTGTTGAAAGAAATTAAGTAACAGAAAATTTTCACCTTCAGATGAGAGAAGCTTGACACCACAACAAAAAGAAAATATCAAAGAACATTAAATGGTTGGAGTTTGTCCCGCCAGGGAACAACGTTGACGGGAATCACCTTAACTACTATATCGGACTTTGCTTCAGCAAGAGAATCCCTCAGATTTTGAGCTTGAGCAGGCCCCTAATAAAGAAATGAGTTGAGCAAACAGATGAAATCTAAATCAATAAATGAGAATATCATCATGTAAACTTTTATTACGGGAACAGAAAATGCCGAAGGTACTAACTCAATGCTCATGTAACGGAACAGTATGACATAAATACTTCAAAAGAATAGCTGTAGTGCATTCAATAGGGTTCGACCAGACCAATATAATTAGAAGTGCGTATAAGAGGCAAACTAGTGAAGACATGAATATTATCGAAGAGGATGAGAGCATGTACCTGGGAGCCCCAGCCAATAACACCAATTTGCTTAATTCCCTTAAATGCATCAGGCAGAAAAGGGAACAAATTCCTTCCCCCTCTCACAATGTACTACAAAAACAAAAAGATAAACATGAAACCAGCCACGCTGCAAAAGTGTGGCAACTTGGAAATACACGGGCTGACCATCCTTCAGAAAGGAAGAAACTTTGAAGTGAAAGCACACCTCAAACTCGGGATTGATTATAGAAAACATGAAAAGATTTTCCACAGCAGGGAATAATGTTCAATAGATTCCTGCTCTACTTCGTAAGATCAAGCGAACTTAAAAGCAACCTGATAGCTGTAAGCTCAGAAATGAAGTTTCCTAAGAATCAATAAATTACATAAACAAGGAGGTGGGTAGTTCTTTCTTCACCAATAATGAACCAGAAAAAAGAAGCTTTTTGCGAGAAATGGGATGAGGTAGGATATCACATCTATTTATGTTACAATACATTTGCGGTACGAGTTGTGCTTCTGTATATACCTCTTCGTGACCAGCGAGGTTGGTCCTCTCCTTCTTGAACACGGAGGTCTCGAAATCAAGGGAAGTTAGCGGCTTAATGGCCGGGGCGATGACCATCCGAGCACCGAGAGCCGATCCGCCGCCCAAAGCAACCCCATTTCCGGCGGCGCTCGCCTTAAGTGCCTTGAGCGATCTGCAGGAGGACGACAGGAACCCCACATTCAAGGCCACAGTGGTGGCTTTCGGGGACGGGTTCACGGCTTTGCCCGAGGAGGCTGTGCCCGAAAGAGAAGTGGAGAAAGAGGTAGCCGCCGCCGCCATTTGTTGAGCTACGGGAGAAGCAGGAGTGGAGGCGCAGAGGAACTGAGGAGCTGAACTCTTAATCCTCTGATTATATAGGAGGAGGAGGCGCACGTGTGATGCATGCGGAGACGAGGCGTCGGGTCCGCCTGCAACGAGCCGGATCTTGGGAGGAGATCCCGCATGGTTCGTGTCGAAGTTGACCCGGATCGGTTATCCCCGGCCCAAGCCGCATGGTTAGCCGGCGGTCTTTGGAAATTTCTGAAAAAAAAAACTGTTTTTCCTGTCTTGAGAAAGTCGAAGATACATGTTACACCCGAATCGATCCGACCTTGAACCGGATCCTGTCCGGTTCATTGGCGGTTATCCGTAAACGATAAACCAGAGAGACGTCTCCGACTGTTCCGTCGGCAAAGACAACGCAATTCCGAAATCACGCAAAGAGACGGGAAACTGTCATCCTCTAAATCCACTTGTCAGAATTTTACTGGCCACCGAGATTTTGCTCTGCCGTGATGGCGATTAGAGGAGTACGTTCATTTCTCCATCGATCTCCATTTCCACTCTCAGACTCTCTCTACCGTGTACACTATTTACAGCTATGGCGCTTTGCGCAAATACTTACAAGCTGCACCTCGATGCATCCCCGAAAGGCCGGCCAACGAGCGGCAGAGGAAGGAGAACTGGGAGTGTCAGTGTGGTGGTGAAGGCCGCGCTGTCCTCTGAGGCGGCGGAGTACGAGGCGGGGCAACTCGAGAGGCCCAAGTGGGCTGGAGAGACTCCTCTTTCTCGTTTTGTCGGGGCTGTCATTTCCTTCAAGCCCGTCTACTCTCTTCTCAAGCTCGGTGCTCGACAAGTCCTTATCAGGTTCACCGTAAACATTCTTGAATGTCTGCATTTGAGCTCGAAGTTTGAATCTTTAGGTCCTGCTTGAAATGGTGTTCCATACATTCAATTTGAGATCAGGCCTTTTCTCTGATGTTAATATATAGTTTCTGTGAAATGAGCTGAATCTGGCTATTGAATTGTGAATGATACAGCACAGCCGAGAAAAAGGACATTCCATGGCGAGAGATGACACAAGAGGTTCTAGAATCGGATGTTTATAAGGAGTTTGAGACCGTCGAGAACCCATCCCTCATCTATCCTGATTGTAAGTTTTGCTGTAATCTCTCGATTTTTTCACCTATGACAATGTGCTCGAACTGGCACCTGCTATCTTCTTGGAATGGTATTTAAGTTGCTTATCACATGGGAACACAAGTTTGCTACTATTTCATTCACCCATAGACCATACACAGTCCAAGTTACCAATTTTTGGGTTTGGAATTATGAATAATTGGGTGGTTCTGCGATGATTCGAAGCATAATGATCTCCCATATGAAAGCTGTTCCAATTAGGAATCAAAAGAAGAACGATGAGCAGTGACAAGGAAGGTAGTGAACGACATATTTCCCTGACGGAAGTTATTGAGAAGTTTGCTGAATTTATCGTGCCAACCTTACAGAGCCTTGGGCTCATGCTTTTTGTCTTTTCGAAGTGTTATCTGTTCTATTTTCTCTCCTTCCAAACCTGTCATCACACCCTCTTCACTATTAGCTCAAATGGTTGAGTTTGATGTGCTTTAATCAGATTATTTAAGTCCTTTCCATGCATATGACGAGGGCAACCTTTCGTGGATGGTAAGTCTTTGTGCTCTTTTCTTTCAGATTATCCAGTTGTTTCTTTCTTTGCACCCTCATGGTTTGCAATGATGAATGTACCAATTGTATTGATTTTCTTTTCTGCTGGTGGTTGTATACTGAAACATTCACTTCGTGTTAGGCTGCAGCAGAAGCGGAACCTGCAACACTGTCCATGGCAAGGCGTTCAGTACCCGAGGCTACTTCAATGGACGAAGCGAACCAAATACTGCGTGGGAACTGGTTGAAAAGGATTCAGCAACACCACGAACGACATTCGACAGGCTCTGCAATCAGGGACATTCTCGATGTTGGATGTTCCGTTGGCATAAGCACAAAGTATCTAGCTGAAACGTTCCTTGCAGCCAAAGTCACTGTAAGAGACAGAGCCAATTATAGAGAAAACGTTCATCTGATCCGCTGTTAGTGGTTTTCAAGTTTGTTTCCTCGATTGCTCTTACAGGGGCTAGATCTGTCACCGTACTTTCTCTCTGTAGCTCAATTCAAGGAAAAGAAGAGAGCCCCGAGAGTGAATCCCATCTGCTGGATACACGCTAATGGAGAAGACACGGGATTGCCTTCTAGTTCGTTTGATCTCGTCTCTATTTCTCTAGTGGTGAGCATTTAGTATTACCGTCGATCTTCAACAAATAACATCCGTCAAAAACCGTCCCATTAACTAAACGCTGAGCATGCAGCTTCACGAGTTGCCTCGCAGAGCAACGGTTAATATGATGAAGGAATCGTTTTGCCTTCTTCGACCCGGTGGCACTCTAGCTATAATAGATCAGGCTGTAAGTCTTGAGAACTTTATGTGTGTTTCACTTGGTTGCTTGTGCTATATTTTGCTGTTATAATAAAACTAATGCTGTCGACTTGCGGTCTCCGATTGTCGCAGCCAAATTCCAAGGTGCTTCAGGTGAGATCCAACTCCATGCTTCCCCTATCAGTACTTCCCTATGTCAAAATTTAAAGATTCAAACAACATTCGATATGATCTGTTTGATTTGCAGCAACTCTCGAACCTCATTCTTTTTTCATTGCTGATGTGGTATTTCAGGAGTTGTCGCCTGTACTCTTCACTCTGTTGAAGAGCACAGAGCCATTCCTAGACGAGTACTATCTCATCGACTTGGAAGAAACTGTTCGAGAAGCTGGTTTCGTGAATGTAACATCAGCTCTCTCAGACGGACGGCACAGGACACTCACTGCAACAGCTCCTCTTTAGAGCTAGCGTCAACTGTGTGATTAGCCTTTCTGTTCACAAGAGTAAGAGGCACATTCTGCATAATGCCATGTGATTGATTCATCACCAGAGATCTAGTTGGCCCATGACAAGAGACTTTTCAACACAGCCCGACGATTCCCGGTGCAGGTTTTATGGTCATTGTTGCTGCAACTCATCATCGTAATCCTCTCGGTACCGAACTTGCAGAAGTGAACCTCTTGAACTATTTAAGTACTCATCATGTCAAGACCGAGAGTTTATTTAAGGGAAGTTTCTTAAACAGACCTACATAGGTGTTCATAATAACGATGGACCTTTTGGTATACGCAAAAAGACCGTGACATGGCATTATGCGAGCAGGATTGCACACACACACACAGACTCCTACCCACGGTGAATCTTTCTATGAACTTCCCATCACACTGCCAATATCATTCACTTATGATGCTGCCCGTCAGGTCCTCCAGGTGCAGGCCTGTTGGGGACGTTCTTCCTCGAACCGCAGCGTTTGAGGTGTTTCATATCATAGACTAACTCCCGCAACAGATAGTGACTCCTGTAAGTGGCTGTCCCGGGATTAGCCGGTCGAGAATTGGAGACCATGGACAGAACCCCGAAAGCCACCAGCATGATGAGGAGAACTAGTACAGCATGGGCCATGTATCAGCGGTATCGACTGCTTTCGCTCTTTGGGATATCGACGGAAACAACTACTTGTCAGTGGAGATGGGGAGCGAAGGGCTGAGACGATGGATGCGAGGCTTGCTCCATTTATAACGATCAAATTTCAAAGGCTGGCAGGGAAGTGGGTTGGTTGAGATAGTTCTCTCTGAGTAAGCTCCTGTATTTTGAGTCCTATGCATGGGCATAAAACGGGACGAGAGAAGAGGAGAATAGAGGGGATCTCATAATAAGAATTAAACATACAAATCTCCTAACTATTAGAATGAGAACGATACCATTATACTGTGAGTGAGCGGTTTTAATATGGGAGTGGTGGGGTGGAAGGGACAAAGCCGTCACAGCGCATAGCATAGCACCGCCGTCTAATCATTCGGTGCAATCTGCCGCGTTTCCTCAACGCACCAGACCAAAAGATAAGAGAGCAAAAAAGCTTCGTCCCTCTCTCGACAGATCGGAAAATGAAAAAGCTTTTTGCAACCACCATGCCATATTATATATATATATATAGATCAAGAGGGCGGACGGAATGACGGTCTGCACAATCATTTTCTAATTTTGATTTGTTTAATTAACCTAACCCAATAGCTCTATCCATCGATCGATAGGGTATGGAACTGAGAAAGGAGCGAGAACGGGTCAAGTGCGGATACCACCGCGGAAGTGCCTGACCCCGCTCGAGCTCAGGGTGGATCCGAGCCAGGATCCTCGCCGACACAGGATCCGCTTGGACCGTTTTGACTTTTTTCTTAGTACATGTGGGCATTCAAAATTCGAATGAAGGACCGCCGTCCGTGATCACCCCCGATCTGATGGGACCCGTGACAGCCTAAGTGCGCAGAATCTCAATAGGAAGTTCGATCCGTGTCACCGTAAGAACGAAAACCAATGAGCACACACACGAACGGGGCAACAAACAATCGACTTACGTAGCCCATGAATCCCTGTTCTTTGTCTCTTCCTTCCTTCCTTCTCCTCCTCTAAGGATTGAGAGGTCCCCTCCCGTCACCCACCCCACCTTTGCAGTCCCTTGAGTCCAATTCACTCCCACTAATCCTCTCTAGTCAGAATGTGGATTGGTGGGGATGACAGTGTTAAGTTGTTTCAAATCAGAAATTGAATTAAGAGAAAAAAAAAGAAAAGAAAGAAAGAGATCAATGGATAAGTCTATTGTCATATAGATGGAATTTTATATTATAACGCGGATCTCATGGAACTAAATGGTGCGTATGGAAGTTGGATCCATGACCACTCCCACTCTGCCACTAGTCGGACACACAGCACACAGCCATAGGTGGCGAATGGACCATGATGAGGCCCCCACACCACAACCCTCTTTTCTTACCACCAGAACCTTTTTTATAATGCTATCGGCAGCGGACAGATGGTTGTCTGTTACGTAGGCGAATCGAATCGAGCATCGTAATCTCGCTCTCGCTCTCCCACGAGAGCAGTTTGAAGACGGCAGCCACCGGGATGAGGCTCGCCTTCTAATGCGCTACTGTAAGCATTCATCCGCATACGGCCATTGGATGTTCATCGATCCGTCTGAAACATGGCCCAATCTCCTGTCAGTCGTTGACTTCATCAACCACATCGTGGCATCATCTCTGTTCTCTCTTCTTTGTTATTTTCACCCCTATAATTTACCTTCATCTGTGTTCTACGATACGGTGCATCCTTTCTTCTTCTTTTGGCAAAAATGAAGAAGACACGGACAGTGCCTTGCGGCTGAAAAGTTCTCTCTCATTTAACAAAGGTTGGCCAGTCATTATGAGATATTACTGACCATAACCAGATGTTTTAGGCACGCTTCATCTCGCCAAAAGGCCGACGAAATCATCTCGATTGAGACATGAGAGTTTAAACTTAGCAGGAAAGGAAGGAGATTGAGCAAAACCAGCACATAAGTTCAAGCGCCTTCTCAACATGATGAGAATGGTGGATTATGGAAAATGCAGGAGCTGTGATCACACGTGATGTTGAGGATCAGGTCCTGCGGGTCTTGTGGTCTCTGCATCCTCAAGCTGATATGACATAGTTCCGAGTTTATCATAGCCCGCAACCAGCTCACGTAGAAGAAGGCGGCTATGAACTTTCTTCTGCATTATCACGTTTCCCTGTCCCTGTGAATTCACCATCATGAGGGAAGGCATGAAAATGACCAAGAACCAGATTAAAGCTCTTATGGAACAGAAACTGATCGCCATGCCAAATTAGTTTTTCAATTACTAGCTAAGCATTCAAATTGCAGGAACTATTTCTGCACTTTAATGGAGAGAGAGAGAGAGAGAGAGCCAGAGAGGTAGTATTGAAGGTAAGCTTTCACCTGAAAATTCAGGAGCTTCTATTTATAGATGCATCAAGTATCTCCCTTACCTAGTGGGAAATATCTTCAGGACTTGATCCATGAGTGCTCACAATCTTGTGAATGCAGGTCCCTTTTTTATGGAGACTGCACTTACGTGAGCGTGGCCTTTTAGGCTAGGTCCACAAAATAATCTTTTTGAAACTCGACTGCATCCTTCTTTCGGTCGGTCGTAGGAGTGCAGCTCACTTTCGAGTCTTGCTGCAAATGAAAGCAACAGAGTCAGTATCAGTTAACCGGTTAAGACAACAGGATTAGATAGGCACGAACAACATAACAGGCAAGTTTACCGATATATGAAGCTAATCTAATGCGAATATTCTTTCACTGCACTTCTGGTCAGTTATAACATGCTCGGTGTAGTTTAAAACTTTAAAGCTAGATCTTTAGCAGGGCTGTCTGCATTCTTTCTAATAAAATTTTGAGCCTCCACACCCACCAAGGGCAGGGAGGATTTAGTTGAACCAAACAGTCTAGTCATCATTTGTTTCTATTGGATGATAATGATTGTGATGGGGCAACAAGTATGTGGGAAATGCCTGTATAGATTATCTCAGGAAAAAGTAAGCAGTACTCATCCAAAACCATTAGCATAATGAAAGTTTTACTTTTTGGACAGGCTTCTCAGTGGCACGAGTTGCCACGCCACGCATACAAATTATCCAAACTGAATTAGCTACCCATACATTTTATATGGTTGGGTATAACATTAATGTGATAATGGACATTGTACTTGCCTCAGAAATGATCGTTAGGGACATGAAAGCTAGGATTTTTATGGAATTGGCTTTGTTGTTTCGACCAAAATGATTGCATATGAAAATCAGTATAACCTAAGATAACAGAGAAACTGACTCACCATTGCTTCCAAAGTACAATCCTTGTAAGGAAAATGCTGGTATCTTTCTTTCCAGATTATGCTAACAATTTATACTTGGTAAGAGAAAGATAAGCAACATGAGAACTTCACAGGTCTGAGAGAGCCGGAGTAGCAATCCGAGCAAAGACATACTTGCCACAGCAAAGAATGAGAGAGCATGGCTGAACTCCACTTGATTTGTAAGATTAACAGAATATCTTAACTCGGCTAGCTAATGGAAATGTCCTCCATCTTGCACTTATTTGCATTGCAGGCCCAAGGTAAATGCCACTGCTAATGAGCAGGCATTTTTCCTGATAAGAATTCTGCCTAAGAGGCCAAACTCCATTTCTTTATGGATCTGGCAATTGCATGTATATTGTTTTCACCCTCACAGAAACAATAACTTTGTCAAATTGACACTTCCCTTGCTTGTTCCAATACACGGTCCCCTTTAGTTCCTCTCTTGCAGCCTTCAAGGAAACTACGCCACAGCGCTGCACTTGGTGTGAAAGGCATGTTAGCAATCATTTTCTCTGCTTCCTCAATGTACCCATTTTGGGTCAATAAATTCACCATACAGTGATAATGATCCATTTCAGGTTCTACCCCATAATGTGTTTTCATGAGTTGAAATAACTCCATCCCCTTAATCACTAGTCCACCATGTCTGCACGCTGTAAGAACTGCACCGAAAAGAATGCCATCAGGCTTAAACCCCGTCAATTCCATCTCTCTAAACCTCTCTAAAGCTTCCAAAGGGCGGCCATTCACTCCCAGAGCAGAAATCAGTACAGTCCATGTGATGATGTTCTTATCGGTCATTCTCTCAAAAACCTTTGTCAAGCTCCCAATATTCCCACATTTCCCATACATATCCATCAGGATATTGTATGTGATTGCATCAAATTGATTAATATTCATCTTTACCATCAGACAGTGAATGGAACTTCCAAGAGCAAGGTTGCAGTATCTACTACAAACAGATAAAAGGCTCACAAAGGTGTATTTATCTGGTCGTATTCTGATCATATGCATGTGTTTGAAAAGTTCAAAGACTTCAGTATGATTATAACTCCGAGCACAAGCAGCAATTACAATATTCCAAGATACGAGGTCGGGTTCTTCAAGCCTAGAAAGCAGCTTTACTGCCTCAAGGTATTGGCCTTCTCTGCTGTACATTCCAGCAATGCTATTGGTTGGAATAACAGCAAGTTCTTCAGCAGACGCCGAAAGAAAGACCAGGGCATCAGATATAAGGCCATTTCTGGCATATGAGGTAACCAGGGAGCTCAACATATAATCATTAGACTCATAACCCAATTTTATCAGCATACTATGAACCTGCTGCAGCTCAAAACTCGACAATGCTTTTAGAGTAGCAGAAAATGTCCATTCGTTTGGTTGATAACCTGCTTCGACCATTTTGCAGAACAAAAAGGGAGTACATTTGGATTGAGCACTCGCATATCCTGATAATAGAGTGTTCCAAGAAACAACACTCTTCTCACATATTTCATCAAAACAACCACGGGCCTCATCGAGTTTCTCATACTTCGAGTAGAAGTTGACCAATGCAGTCCCTACAAAAACATCAGATGCATAAGCATTCTTAATTATCTTTGCGTGCACAAATTTTCCAATCAGAGGCTCCAAACTGATACAAGAGTTGACAACAGCTGCAAAGGTCGTTTGGTTAGGCAGGACTCCATCAGCTGACATCCTATGACAGAGTTCCAGAGCTTTTTCGGGTTTTATTTTTGCCCAAGCCCCGATGACTATATTCCAGGACACAACATCTTGAGAATGGAGCTCCACAAACAATTTTTCTGCCAAGCACACGTCCGCACATTTGGCATACATACTGATTAGAGAATTAACAACTGAAGCTTCAGAGCAATAACCTTTCTTAACGACTAGACCATGTATCTGTTCTCCAAATCTCAACTCCTCTCCACCAAAACAACCAGACAAGACACCAACGATCGTACCTTCAGACAAGGCAGCATCTCTCGACTTTATCTCACAGAACAGATGTCCACAAAATTCGGAGAAACCACTCTTTCCAAATAAGGTCAACATAGAATTCCACGTAACCATGCTCTTCCGAGGAATATCTTCGAATACTCCAAGAGCTTCATCCAAATACCCTCTCTTGCCGTACAAATTGAGCAGAGCATTACCCGCGTAGGAGTCGGCGTAAAAAATCCCGCTTTTCATGACCATGGCCTGCAACTGAACCCCAAGACATACGTCCACCGACGGGGCGGAGAGGAGCCCAGAAATGGAGTGCTGCGTGGGTTTGAACCCGAGGTCAAGCATTGCGGATAAAAGACCGCATGCTTCCTCTATATAGCCGCGACGGCCATAGGCAGCGACAAGGGTGTTATATGACACCGTATTTCTATCAGTCATTCTGTCAAACACCTTGCGCGCGGCGGACAGCTCCCCGGCTGCTGCGTAAAGCGCGATAAGATTATTGTGGAGGAAGATGGGCCGAGCCCAGCAAGAACCCATCGTGATGACGAGTGCGTGGAGACATCCTGCTGCGTCGAGAGATCGGATCTCCGCGCATCCTTGGAGGAGTCGGAGGAGCCGGCGGTTGAGTGAGGCTCCATTGAAGCTCATGCAGGTGGCTTCTGCACACTGCAGCGGTCAACGCTGGACCCGGCCGGTGGCGAAGTAAGGCTGACATGTAACACATGGCTCTGTTCCAATAATGGGCCTTTTGGGCCCATCGGAGGAAATGGTATTGGGCCTATGGGCTTACAGACCTCCAACCCGCCCCTCTTGCCCAGAAACAAAATATATGAATAATTTTCAGAGCTGTAAAGTAGCTTTCCAGCCGCGGAGTCAAATAAAATGACGACGGAATACTGATGGGTTAAAGCACCAAAAGTCCGCGCGATTGACTGACCCACTCGGCCGAGGTTCCAAGTCAATGGAAGACATCCCCCGGGAAAGCAGAAGGAAGACGGCCTTAAAACGCTGCCCTACAGTTTTACGCTACTGCCCTTGGAGCACATTTGTACTCAATTGAGCTGGATTTTTCTTCTCTCTCTCTCTTCTTTTTTTTTTTTTAAATCTAGAATCGAAGAGTCATGGTAAAATAGATTTAAGATTCAAGATCACATGCATAATTTTTAAAATCGGACCGAACCAGAAAACTGATTTAGATATAACTTAATAAGTTAATTTGTTGAATAACATATCTAATAAATAATGATAATAATGCATAGTTAATAATTATAAGTATACTAAGCACTAATTTATATATTTAAGGATTAAAATATACATGATAATTTATAAGCTCAGCAAAAAGATATAAATTTAATTACAATAAAAAAGAAAATCTAACATGGGTAGTCTTTTTTTTAATGGATATCAAGGTTGATGAAATTTTTTTATTTTTTTCTAAACAATCTTTAATTCAGGCTTCAGTTGGATTTGGTAGTTGAATGGAAAACCGAATGGTTTCAGATTGATCTTATCATATCTAAGATGTATTTGGATTAATTAAGTAAATCGGACCAAATTATTACCCGACGAACCGGTCCAATGGCCACAAAAGTCAAATTTGAACCAATGGCAACACGTTTAACTTCTGGATGACGTCCGCAGCCGTACACAAGAGAATCTATTTCTCAGAAATGACGAGGAGCAGATTTCTCTTTTGGCCTCGGCTCGGCTTTCACATCTCAGCATTGAACATTGAGAAAGCGTCCACTCGCATTTATTCAACTCTTCCCATTGGGGAAAATCACACAAAATAGGTCGTGTAGATGCATAATTCTTATAATCTTTCAAATTAATAATATTTTAATTTCGATCGAGATATAAGAATTCTACTTTATAATTTTTTTTATAACCGATAAATCGGAGTTTCCGTATCTAATCTTACGTTATCGATATTGGCATGTTGCAAAATGTTTATACCGAAGAAACCATTGCAGCGAGAAAGTCGTTCGAGAAATAGGTGCGGAGAGAGGGACAGGGGAAGGGTAAGTCAACAATCAATAGTCAACCCTGTTGAAAAACGAAGCGTTCCGCGGGCAACCCCATCTGCCCCGCATCCTACTCCATAAGACCCATGGCAAAATCGGTCAATAAAATATGTTCGCTTCCCCACGGAAACACCGTCAAATGTCCAGAGGTAAGTTGTTCTCTGAAGGGGGACTCTCTGCTAATGGCTCCTCCTCCCCTCCCTCCTCCTCCTCTCCCTCCTCCACATCATCCCTGCCTTGGTAAGCAAGATGATCCCGGAGGCCGGAGTATCCCGCCGCCTAATGACTGGAGCATCCCACGGTATGCTGAGGGAGGGAGGCGTTACGACCTGAACGGCAAGGTCATGCTGGCGTCCATCATATCGCTGTCGGTGGTGGTCGCCCTCGTGGCCCTCCTCCACATTTATGCGAGGTGGCTCCTCCGTCGCCAGGCCCGAAGAAGGGCTGCCTTGCACAGTTTGGCCTTGGTTGCCCGGGCTAACCAGTCCTCCGAGTCACCGCCGAAGACTGGGCTAGACCCTTCTGTCATCGCATCCCTCCCCACATTCGTCTTCCGGCAACCCGATCCGACTGCCCGAGAAGAGAAGACGGTCACCATCTCTGAGTGCACCGTCTGCCTGAGCTTGTTAGAGGACGAAGAAGTCGTTAGGCTGCTGCCAAACTGTAAGCACACTTTCCACGCAGAATGCATTGACAAGTGGCTCACCTCTCATTCGACCTGTCCGGTTTGCCGGGCTGAGGCACAGCCCACAGCCCCGCCTGAACCGGCCGGGCAGCCTGCTGCGCCACCACCAACAGCATCACCCCTTGAACGCTCGGGTTCCATGGTTTCCTTGTGCATGGAGGGAACTTCTTCAGATGGGGCTGGGGTGAGCTCGCCCCATAAGCGGAGCGGGTCGATCTCGAGGCTCAGTTCATTCAGGAGAATGCTCAGCGGGGAAAGATCGTCGAGGAGGATTCAGCCCGAAGAAGGAACGACTTTGGATCTCGAGAGGCAAGAGTGATTGAAGGAATTTAACAGCGCTGTAATCGAACACATACTGTGGTTGAAAATTTTTTCCTCTGTTGCATTTCCAGTTTTTTACTGTAACATACATGTCGGGGATACATACAGGTCGTACATAGTAAAGGCATCCACATCATCATATACAACAGTATTGCTGGCTTTGGCGATGACGTTTGAGCTCAGGCGTCTCTGTAATTTCTGCACTTTTCGTAGCCGAAATAACATGTGCAGATTAAGAAGGAAGCGAGAACAACGTTAAACTTGGTCTCCGATCAAGACATGTGCTCGGGATTTGGTGACCTGAACCTTGGTCTGCGATCAAAAGAGTTGACAATCTTTTTGAATAGAAAAATGAGGAAACCATTTTCCTTAGTGCAATGAATAGAAGGGAACACTGACATTTCTTTCATGCTTCAAAGATACGTGAGATGATGAGGAGCACATGTTCCGCAACACTTGCGTACTAAAAATGAAAAAGGAAAGCAAGTTGCTCGAACACATCCTCTTCCAAACAGTGATCTTCAATTGGCAAAAAGGTATAGGTTTCATTTCCGAACTCAGCACAACCTTTCTAATCCTTGCGCAAAATCGGGTGATAACTAAATCGTATCTGTGACTTCATCTTGCTTACAGAGTGAAGGATCACAGCGTGTTGAATCTAGAAAGAATTTCGCTAATCGAAGCAACCAGAGCCATATACAATGAACTCCTTTTGGATGACAAACTCGAACCAAATTGTCTCTTCTCCCACTGAAGTAGCAGGCCTTCGCCTTTGTCTTCTTTAAGCTTGTGAGTAGCTCCCAAATTTAAATTTCTCAACATCAATTTTCATCTGGTGACCGATATCACCGCGATGAACAAATGGGTGATGATTAGGAATGAGAACCATTGCGTGGTAACTCCACTGCAGCTGTTCAAATCTCCATACGCAGGCCCCTGTCCTGTGGTTATTGATGCACCCAGAGCGCTCCCATTATTAACTGATGAGCTGCGGCCCAATACACATGCAATGAATCAGCGACGGAATCTCATACTGCTATGACATTAAGAGTGATTAGATGAAAAAAGTGGGGTATGGAAGTAATATAAGTTATCATAAGGCAAAGGAGATCTGCATCAATTTTTTGCAAGCTTAGCAGGAGTTTCTAGCTAGCATAGATGGCATTCACATACATTACGCATACAGGAACGAAATGTTTGCAGAAAGCAACCGACTGAATTGCCAACATTCACTTGTTTGATTTATTTCATGTTTCTTCTTTACATTTTCAGACCGACCAGCTTTAGACAATGAAGTAATAATTTTACCAAATGAATCTCATGCAGAAGTTCACTTCTTCGCACTGACCCTGACACAGATCATTCCCCAAAGAACTTAATTAAGTCATAATTGTTCTCAACAGATAGTTATCGGTTACCTGGACGGGAATTTGCAGTTACCCTTGCCTGAAAGAGATGAAAAGGAACGGTTAAAATCAGAAGAAAAGAAACATGCACCACCAGTTACCTCCAAGACGTACTGTCCAGAAACTTCAGTCAATTGCCAATCAGAGCTATTTGACACAATACATTCCACAGCACTATGGTTCAGGTGTCATTCACCAGATGGACCAATGTTCATTTGGGGAAAATGAAATCAGTGCAACATAAATGATCAAGAATAGACTATTCTGCATGACATCTCTCTCATTCTACTCAAAATCCTTTGGTGCAGCATCATCTGAAATCGATACAGTCCTAAGCCACGAGGAATGTGATATAGAAATAGCGAAAATGGCAGGTAAAAAATGCAAAGTTACCCAAATTAGCACTCGGCTTGTAAGTCTATCACAAAACAACCCAAAGGATCATTTTTTTGGCAACCCGAGAATCATTTCACATATGGTAGATCCGAACACATGAGATCAACCCTGAACTTGAATATGTACACGGAGATCTAAGATTTCGCCAACCTGTGTCCAAATCGGTATTCGAAACTGCTATTACTACCGTCACTGCAGCTAGTGGTAACGGTGGATACTCACTAGGGTTTAAAGAGGTGAGGGCGGCAGTATTGCCGAAGTAGCAGCTACTGTCGGTGAGGCCGTGCGTGAGGTAGTAGTTGTTGAAGGCATAGGAAGCCATAATCTGGACGTTGGATGGGAAGTAGCACGCACCGCCCTTCTGGATTGGACTGCAGTCGGCGCCGCCAGAACCGCACGCCCAGTCGAGCGCCCCCTGCAGGGCCGCGTCCTCCGCGTTGTTCTTGGCCACGCACCACAGCTCCGGGTTCACCACGCCGTCCTGGGCCCTAGCAACCGCCTCGCCCGCCCCGCCGGCCAGGAGGCAGGACACTATCAGTAGTAGGAGGAAGAAGCAGAAGTTACCAGCCATGAGAGTGGGGAGTGAGAGAGACAGAGTAGACACAAGGTTTGCTGCAGAGGGTGTGAAATGTGACCGTTACTATGCCTCGGCGAAAGATGAGACTGACGCGAAGAAGAGAAGGAAGGGACGGCGAATGGCCAGCCCCGCCGCATGTGAAGGTCTGTCAGCATTTCTGTGGCGAAGCGTTTTGTCGCTGAGCCCCGTGGGACCCGCTGCCCCCTCATTTTTCACAATTTCGACTCTTTTTTTTGGAGAATTAAAGAGCATTTTAATTATAATGAAACATGAGATTCTTATGCCAGTTGGTTGAAGAGATCCATCGAGCCAGATCTCAAGCTTACCCGATATAAATCCAGGCAGAGTTCGAGGTTTGGAAATGGTGTCCTCCTCGATCGAGCACGACGTAGGGAATAACCCCTGATTCGGTAAGATATTGCAAGCTTGGATGTGACCCAACTTCAACGTTCTACGGAAAAATGTCATGCAAACCGTGGGATAATCTGACAATACTAACATAATTGCGCTGCCCACATAATGTACGTAGTAAGCATTCTGCTGGAAGTTCACGACCTGCATGTATAGTATCCAATGGCCTGCTACGCCCCTACGAGCAGCCAAGAACATAGCGGAGGAGATACACCAGAGCCAACCCGAGCGGGTAGAGCAGACAGGCTGCTATGGAGGTCCAAAGCGGGAAGGCCATCTTGAGACCGGCGACTAGACCGACTATCACGGTAACAGCAAGGGCCACCAGTGCCTCGGACGAGAACTCCCACGTCAGGTCCCGGGCATAAACGATGGCCAAGAACACCGCGTAGCAGACGAGGTTGTTCACCGTCACCACCCCGTAGATCTGTCATCGGAAAGACTAATCAGCCACAGTTTTCTCTTTTTCCATTCTCCTGAAAAGCAAGGCAAAACGAGCGCCGAAGCAGAATCCGAGGTCGCATTTGGGAAAAAGGAGGCTTGAAACCGTTTTCCAGGACCGTAGATCTATAATATGACGAGTCAAGCGGATTCAGAGTACCTCTGAGAGTACTAGAGATAAAATCCGAGGCTTCCTCTTTCCAGCGAGACGCAGAGCTGACCAGCTCCAGCTATAGCAAGCGAAAGGGGTCACCACGAACGAGATAAAGAACGAAGGGATGCTTGATTCGGTGGAAAGTTCGTCGACAACATCCACGAGCGGGTACGCAGAAGCAGCAACAATCAGAGATCCTGAGAGCAGCCTGAGAGCAGCTATGGAGGTCGTCGATCCCGGGTACTTGATTGTGATGACAGCCTCGTCTCCCGGCTGGATTCGTAGACGGTGCAGGGATGAATGCTGTGTCTTAGAGTGATGCCGAATTGGGCAGGGTGATAAGAAATATGAGAGAGAGTGGTGAAGCAAAGTTTCGCTTACGCTGGTCAACGCACGGTGTCCTGAACCTCCAGCCCCATCCTTTCGATCACTCAGCAAAGCTTTTTGCTCTTGTCGCTATTATCAGGTTTTCCTTGGCATCATTTCATATTGACATGAAAACTCGAAAATTTCTTGCAAGGAGAAGTGTGTACAAATGCATGACATACCAGAGGCAGGTGCTTGAACTTTATTGCTGCCAACGCTCCAAAACCCGGGCGCTTGAGATGGAGCTGCGAGTGCCGCGAGTCAATAAGCCACTTGGACATGGAGCTTACGAACTCGGCCATGTCCATTTGAGAATCCGCGTCCGGTGTTCTGAATTCTTTCAGATGTCTCCTTCGAGCCTCATCGATTCCCAGATCTATCTCTTCAAACTGGACGCCTAGGATGAGGGCCCGTAGCTCCGAGGCTGAAAGCAGCCCATCCGAATTGCTATCCAGCGCTTTAAACAACCTGCAGTTGTGATCAGGAATGAAAGGAAATTGCAGAATGTTAAGAACTGCAGACTTCTCTGAGGAAGCACGAGGTGCTAGTGGTCTCCATGGAAAAGAAGCAATTTTGGGAGAGCTGACTTTTGCAAGGCTTCGACATTCGGTTCACCATTGTCGGATAGGAGCCTACCGAGTCCACTCATATCGGAAACTTCCAATGCTACAACATCATTATGATGCACAAATGCTAGTCTTCTCATCTGCATCCATGGGAAGAACACCTGCATCGAGAAAATCCCCAGTGAGGCCGCCGAAATTGTATGTCAAGCAAACAAAAGCCAAATATGGTAAAATCGTATACCAAGCCCATGTTCACCTGATAAAGGCCAAAAGAGATTATTAAGGCCGCGGAAACAGCCAGCGAAATCAAGATCACTAGCCGAACTTGTGCGGTTCCACGGAGCACCAGGAGCAGCTGGACGATTATGAACGGGAGGACCGAGATAATCATGATTCTTGCCGTGTGTATTGTCTTGGGGTCATTTTGAACGCCATGACCTACGAGATAATAAATTCCCCGAATAAAACCTTCCGATACCATCCCCAATCCATCCTATCAAGTAAGTCGAAGCTATGACTGTACCATTTCTTATGCGGGTTATAACGCAAGATCCCCATAGGAGAGAAAGCAACATTACAGTCGAACCAGCGAGGGAGCCCATCCCAATGAGGATTTGATCTTGCGCAGTCGATTTGCTCCCCCGAACTCCAGATGCTGTAAAAATTGGAGGAGTTGCATGGGAGCTAACCGCAGTAAGAAGATAAGTCGGGACACACAGTGGTACCACATCATATGGTTCCAGTTACTGCGATTTTCTTGCACGATGCATCAGAAAGACCAGAAAGGACGGACAACGAAGAAACAGCCAATTCATGGAAGGGGAAGTAAGCAAAAAATCAATTGTGGACGTTGACCGTCTGCTATGACTTCAGCTTGAACTTACTGAGGATAACGATAGCAGTAGGCAGGGAGCTGAGGAAAGTCAAGAACATGGCACTCGTGATGCCCGGCGTGAAGATCTCGAGCAGCGTCTGCCTGCCCTCGTTCACCAGCTTCGATCCCCGGAACATCACGAAACCGTACACAAGCACGAGGAACACGGACTCGAGCAAGCCCGCCGCCGAACCGAGGGCAGCAGAGGCGGCCATTTTTTTTTTTCTGGAAAGGGACGGAAGTGAGAGATCCTCCTGGCCGGAAAGTTGACCTCGGAGGAACGTCAGGTGGGTTTTTCTACAGAGGACGCTCAGCGACAAGAAACTGTCTGCTTATGCCGCTGGATGGTGTGCAGCTGATTTGAGGTATGCTGCACTATCGAACCCTCAATCAAATTAAACTGAATCAAAAAATTACTTCGCTCCGAATAAGTTGTTATATAGTTTTTTTTTAAAGAATAAAATGATATAATTAGTTATTAAGTTTAAATTAATTAATTAATAAGTTTAAATTATTTAATTATATTTTAAAAAAATTATGAATATATTATAAATAATTTTAAAAAATTAAAAAATAGTTACATATAATTTTTTAACTATTGTATAGCATTATATCTACTATTTCATATAAATTTTATTCTAAATAACTCTATATCATCATGTTCAATTTATTTTTAATTAATTTTTCTATAATTTTAATAATTTTTTATTTTTGTTATTTTAATATTTTTTAAATTTTTTATGTTCGCATACTCTTTTGTTTGAATTAAATTTAATTTACTAATTTTTAAAAATAATTTAAATTAATTAACTTAATCATAGATATAATTTAAAATAATTCAGTGTAATAATTATATAATAGTTATAATTTAAAATATAATACAAGAATTGAATCTGTTCGAGAAGGTAACTGAACCGAGCCATTAGCTGAGGGAGGCGACGGAGGGGCAGAGAGATCTAGTAGTCAACGTGCATCATGTCGCCTCTCGTCAGTGTATCGATACAAGCGAAAACAGTTGAGAGGAAACGAGCGGGCCCCAACAATTGACAAGCACGTCCTCCTCCTCCTCTTTCTTCTTCTTCTTTTTCTTTTTTTCTAAACCATTGAATTCATAATGATATAAATAGGAGAATTTAAATTTTATAAATGTAAAAAATTTATATTTATTGGGATGACTTGATCGAAGGTTTAATAGTTTATTTTTATTTGTACCTTATATATCTTTAAATTAATTGAAAAGTACCTCAATATTAATTTTTAATTAGACCAAAATTTCAAAAAAAATTATGAATAACCCTAACTTTTAAAGATTAATTTTTTATATTAAAAAAAAGGAGAAAAATGAGTCGTGGCTTTATTTTTATTTTTATCTTGGTGATCGTGATTGTGTGCACCAGACCCCGAAATATTCCTCTGGGCTAAAGCTCAGAGATTCAATCTTTAATCCAACGGGAGATATAAATCCACATGGGAAGCTGGACCTCACATCACATCACGACTCATTCAAGGGTTTCTTTTTTTATAAATTTTTGTATCCAATTGGATTTTGTAAAACTGACTAATTCGGATCATCCCGGATCAACTTATTTGAGGGGTTAAGAGCTCCCCGTCGTAGGTAAAATTCGAAATCGAGTCCCCCCATTAGAATTATAAGTGTCGAACCACTCTATTACGCCCACGGTAAGCGACGCACGAGTAGAGTTGATGCTGTAGTTGGGTTACTCAGTGGAGGCAACCTTTGGCAAAAGGTACACACAATTTATAGGAAAAAACCAGAGAAAATAAATTCCTTCCTGACACCAATAAACAATTACTCAGAGGAGGAGAATCACAATATTAAAGGAAAATAAAAGAGAAAATAAAAAAGAAGGGGTAATTATAAAAATTGCTGCTACGATGATGATGATGATGATGATAATTAATTAATAATTAATCAATTAATTATCATTCCCCACCAGCGACACCACTAGTACTCATACCCAATTCATCATTAATCGGTTTAAAAGAGGAGGAGGCGGAATCCCCTGCTCCGCCACGTCCTTGCTGCACGTGCTTCCTTCTGTGCAGCCAATCATGCACTTCCAACACTGGGCCACCGCCACCCAATCACGTGGATCCATCCACAGATCACAATCACGGAGGCGATGATGTAATGAGATGAGAGCATCCCCATCCAGTGAGCATACAATAGTAAGCTAATAAATAACATAATAAAAAATTTAAAAAATTTTTGCGCCTGAAGTTCAGTAAATAATTGAACTTTGAGCTGTGTATCTTCTGTTTCTGCTTCATTTTTCAGAGGAAAAAGATTGATTAAGAAGCTAGCAGCCGCTGTTCTTCCACCGGATTAGCTGTCCGGACGTCGGAGGCCGGCTGTGGCGGCGATGTCGGGCTGGCGTCGTTTTTTTCCATATTCTCGAGGTTCTGCTGGTGGTAGGCTTGCCTCAGTCTCTCTATCTCCCTCTTCAGAGCTTCCTGATGCGCTGCAGAAAATGCAAGACCACCTAGCGGTTTAATCCCACGAACGCTTTTCTCATATCCACGAGGTCACGGGGAGCTCGTACTAGCTTACCATCTTTGAAAATCTTGTCCTGGGCGAGGGCAGCGATTCTCTGCTTGAGAGCGCTGTTGTCGACGTTTAGGAGCAGACGCTGATGGTCCAAGAATGCGACCCGCGGCGACAGCACCGAGACTTCAGCCTGCAGAGAGCTGACGCTACGCTCGAGCTCCGATATGTACTGCAGCTTCCTCACCCGCGATCTCTGTGCCGACTGTCTGTTTGCTAGTATCCTGATCCCCAAGTTAAACCGACCAGACAAGATTACATTCAGCGACTCAGTCATCGATCAGACACACGTGCATGCATGATTTCTACTGCATGCGTAAGTACCATTTAAGGATGCATTCATTATTCACCGCTGTATTGTATATTAATTCACACACACCTCTTAGATTATCCACACGACGAGGGCAAGATTACTTTTCCTCGGGGGTGAACAGTGAAGGCAAAATAACGAATTTTTTTAGTAAGTAATACTTAGTATTCGAAAATTTAATAAATCTCGATTAATTTAAGTTTGAGCTGAGTTTTATTACTACAAGGTAAAATTCCATCGTCACTAATGTTTTCCATTCACGATTCTTAAACGCGAGGTAATAACTGAGCGAAATAGCATCCCATATATGAAAGATCAACAAATTTGGGCTAATTTTCTCTATTTCCCAAAAAACAGAAATTGGAATTTTATTCCTGAAGGACATGCATACTGTTCGACCAGTTCGATTTCTGCCGCGATCGATTGAATGATTGACGAGGTTGACACATGACAATTCAAGAATTATGTCCATAGATGAGAAATATACTGATTAAAATGACTAATTATTGAGATTTGCATGTTGAACTTTAATCACGTTACCTCTTGACCCTCTTTGGATCTACGATCCTCTCGCTGGAACCGGTGACGCTCGCGGTGGCTGTGCCGGGACTGCCGACGGCATTCCCGGCCCGTGCTGCTGTCTCAGCCGGTTCACAATGGCCGCGCACTTCGACTGCCTCATCTTTCATCGTCACCGTCGACGTCTTCTGATCCGTCCGATGGTGATCGTGCATCTGCGGCGAACGCTGCTTCTCCTCGTTGATGCTGCTATTGTGATCGGACGCTGCGGAGGGATTCGGTGATAAGACCCCCGGCACCCCTGCCGCTGGCCCATTGTTATTGCTGCTACTCACCGGCCGAGGCGAGATCTCGTCCGTGAACATGGACATGAACTGCTCGTCGTCGAAACGCTCGAAGCCAGACCCGCTGCCTGCATTCGAACTGGGGCCCGCGCTCGCGACATTGTTGTTGTTGTTGCTGGCGCCGGCGTCGAGCCTGCACGCATCCTCAAGCAGCATCCCTGAGTCGAGGAATGCGATGGAGTCGCTGGCCGACCTCCGGTGTGCCCCTCGCCTGGCCTGCGAGAAGTCGAGGAACTCATCCACCCACGACGGGTTGTTACTCCCGTTGTCGCCGCCATGGGTGGTGGCTGCAGCGGGGTTTGCTGGCGCCATGAAGGGTGGAGCAGGGAGCTTCTGGTGGCCGCCGGCGAAGGCCAAATCGGGCCAGTGTGGGGTCATGGTGGGGATCTTGGGAGGCAATTGTGCCATCGGAGGCAATGGAGGAATGTTAAATATAAGGCTAGAAACCCTGCAAAAAATGGGCACAGAACCACCAAAACCAGAGAGCACTCCTCGAAGAAGGCACCCTATATATAAACTATACATTGGTTATTCGGTTAGACTTGCAGACTCATAATAGAATAGAACGATGAGAAAGGGAAACCATTATCATATCTTCGTACCTTTGTCCTCCCTCTCTCCCTCTCTCTCTCGTCGAACCATCTGAACCGATGTGTACCGGAGTCGGGGTTATAGATGGTTTAGTATAATGGGAATGAGCATGTGTGTGCAGCAGTGGGATCACATGGAGGAGGAGGAAGGGAGAGGTGGGAAAGATGAGAGGGAAGACAGCTATCAACAGCTGTTTGGAGGAGGAGGAGGGTGGGGGGGAAGTTGGGAAAGAGGATCCAACGGTATTTTCTTACTGGGAAGTCGCCTCTCTCCCACCAGTGGCCACTATACTATACGCTAGTGTCAATTTATTAACGGAATCTGTCCGCAAACCACGTGCCCCTGTGACACCCCCCTCACTCTTTCTCAAGAGGATCGGTGCGCACGTCGAACGGGCAAGGCGGCTGGCAGCTCCCGACGCTCTACTTCCATCGGTTCTGTCAGAGCGGTAATGGGAAGAATCGACGCTTTTCGGGATAGACACTGTGAGGGGAGATGACAGACTCAGTTGTCAGACAGTGGAAGAGAAAGGGAGGGAGGCGGGGGGGGGGGAGAGTGAGTGAACAGTGTATAAAAGTGTGTAGGAGGGAAGGCCACGATGTGATACGGCCATGTGACTGCTTCTTTTCTTTGTTCCCCGGACCATACCCACATGTAGGGCTAATGTGTCCCTCTTCCTCCTTTCCTTTATGCCATCTCTCTGCCCTGCCAGCTTCCCCGATATCAGGTCCGGTCTACGGTCGACGGCGAGTAACCCCTAATAAGAATTACTCTAATTGGAAATATGAAACTAATTTCTCACATAAATCGATACTTATTTATAGTAATAATCAGGTAAATGGATGATACTTATAACATATATATATATATATATTCAATAGCTACTTTTTTTTAAGGGAAAGTTACTTATTTCTCAAGGGGTTGTGGTGTAGTTGTTGATTTTATTGTAATCAGTGATACAATGTAATCACGGGGTTAGAGGAAATTAAGGGATGGGCTATGGCTGGAGATGGGGTTCCTCTTGTTTATTGGGGGGGTGCCTTCATTGATCTCAGGAAAGTGCCCCACTACAGCATGCAAGCATCTGCTCCATTTAAAGTGATGTGCAAGTGGATACGGCGCATGTGATGCTATTAGCTTCCAATCTTCTTCTTCTTCTTCTTTTTAAAAAAATGATATGCTCATACTAGTGGATTCGAGGCAGTACATACTGAAAGAATAGAAAACCGGGGGAATGAGGGGTTGAGATAAGGAAGTTAATGGTGATGGAGGAGGGATTTCAGTTACGTATTTCTAAATCTCGCAAAAGGGCAAAACCATATCTCTGCAACAGATTCTTTTTTTTTTTTTTTTTTTGAAGATGGAGAGGGATCATAGAGATGTTGCATAGTGCAGCAACATGGCTAGCTGCTGGTTTATGCATGTCTAATACTAAGAGCCTGAGCAAACATGCAACTGTCAATGGCTAAGGTTTTCTCTGGCCTCAAATATGGTCATATATCAAGAGTTTGTGATGAGTCGGATGTCAACCCGGAGCCTCACGAGCTTGCTCAGATCTTGCTGTTTTACGCTCAATGGCCAAAAGATGCTGCAGAGAACCCATAGTCATCATTCTCGGATATGATGATCTCGTATATGGCTGAAAAACCAAAGAGAGTATGACATAGGTAATCATCAGGACAGACAAAACTGCAATGCTCCTGACCAGGGTGAAATTCTTACCGGTGTCTATTAAGTACAGGTGCTTCCACTCACCAAACACGCCTCCTTTTAGATCGAGCACGCCGACGAGAAACACAGATGATCAACAAACAACTGACTAGGATCACCTGAAGTATTATTACTAACTTCAAACCTGAGGCAACCACACAAGGAGTTAACATCAGTTTACTGAAATTTTCGAGCTTTTCGTCTCTGGTCTCAAGCAGAAAATTAGGCCATGCACCTGTCAGTTTTTGAATCATGTGCTCAGGGTTATTAATTGTACTTTTGGAGCTCTCAATATCAACCATACGGCTGGTTCTTGCCATATAGTTCTTGGGCTTGTACTGGAGATTCCCACCCATGATGCAAGTGTTGGGGCACCTAGTCTTTCCCTCATACTCATCACTTCCATCACAGCAATCTGCAAAGATATAGATCCGTCGATGAAACTCGAGAAGATGATGATTGTCATCAACACTAAATCTAGTTCAGTTTTCAAAGACCATTCAACACATGCATTATAAGAATAAGAATAATGGAAATGATGGCAAATGAAATCTCCTTTGAAGACCATGGGGTTAGAAATTTTTTCATCTACATGGCTCCTTCTTTTCCAATGGTGCCTAGTGCCTCTGGGGGCACTTGAGGAGATGACACCGGTATTGGGTTGCGTGCTGTCTAAGATGCACTCAACACCATTGACAACTCAAGTCATATCTAATCACTATAGGGCCAGAGCAAGCAAGCCACATAGGCTTGGTCAATTGCATTTGTGAGTATCACTTCCCAAATCCACCAGTAGAATACGAACTTAAGACATTAAGTAAAGGAGTAAATTCCCTTGCCATCTAATTCAACTGTAAAATTCCCAATATTTTGGTCATGAATTAATTTATTCCCTGAGTGCTGTCTTGCCACAGATGTTAATTACTTACCACAGATATTATCATTCACTCGAGAAGAAAATATGAACTTAGGCGTACTTCCTGCATTCCTGCAATAAAATTTGCCTTTTGGACAGGCTGCGGTTCCTGAAAACACAAGTAATGGAAAATTACATGTCGAAATGTATGAAACAACATATTCAACAAGGTCTCATACAGGAGGAACAATTGAACCTGTTGAAATCTATTAGGAACTTGACAAATCTAATGTTTTTTGTGTGATCTGGTAATCCTAGAAATAATATTGAGCAAGGTAAAGAAGCGTGCAGATGAAAGAAGTGGTAAATAGGGAGTAAAGAGAGGAGAATATGCTGAGAACTGGAACCACACTACTGATGATATCAACAGCGCAGAGCAGTCAAGTTAGACTAATTCCAATTACCCAGTTCCCTTCAACGAACCAAACAATTCTAAAATCCCTCGGCTCAAATAACTTGAAGAAAATGAAGGATAAAAATGAATGTCCAATAGAATTTCACGTCAAAGTCAAGTTCATGATATCAGAACCTTTATGTTTTCCTCTATGAGATGCACCCTCAGATGCTGTCTGTCCTGAACCTCATCCAACAATCTAAATTACACTTGGAAGGAAAAGGAAAATTTCACACTAGATAGTTGTGTCAGCAATTTAGGATGATATAAGCTCTTTGTACTGGTCCCTAGCGATTGTCTAAATAGCAGGACCTCAATCAGCTATTTAAATGCCCACAAGACATTATCTGTATCGATAACAGACTGCCACAATATCCACTTTCATGCACTGCACTGCAGCAGGACAAAAAAAATTGACTTGCATAACAAAATCTTCGCACCCAATTTAGCAGGAAGAATTAGGATTTTACTGGAAATGGTTACATTGGTCCCTAAACCAACTGTCCATTTGTCCTGACGACATTTTTCTGACGCCATTTGCCAATGTTCAGAGTTGGATCCAATTAATGTCAGAACTTAAATCTTTGTAAGCTAGCTCATTCAGAGTCAGCTCAAGCTTTCCATGCTTGTCGGGAAAGAACCTGGCGTAGATACTGAACAATAGAGGAAATATATGCATGCCATCCAAATCTCCGTAATGAAATGAAAAATGGTAAATGTAATCGGAAGATTACCGGGCTCATCAGTTCCATCAAAGCAATCACAGAAGTTATCATTCAGCCGGTCTCTGGTGAAGGATCCTGACCCATCCTTGCACGTGATCACCTCCGCTCCGTAGTACTTCTCGTCTGTCAACAAATCAGGAGAAGGGGAAAAAGATGGGACCTTTGAACCAATAAACAGAGAAACCCAGAAATATCTTGCCCTTGACCAACAAAAACTGATATACGCGCGTGAAATTGGGATGAAATAATGCACATCCAGATCAAGTAATGGACCGAAGCACACCCGCAGAAAGAGAGTGGGGGGCGAGAAGGGAGAGAGAGTACCTAGAGGGTGAACGCCGACGAGAGGCGAAAGGGAGTGAACGGAGGTCAGGGAAGAGGAGAAGATGAAAAGGGCTGAGACGAGAAAGATGGAGCTCCTCAAGCAGAGGAGACTCGATAGTCCCATGGCCATCTGGGCAATCTCTGAGCTGAGTGGAATTTAGCCATCGTCGTGTAAGAGAAGTATCCAATTGCGGTTTCTGAGCTTGGACTTGACTTGCAACAAGTCAATTGGGTCATCCGCCGCTTGACGGGAAGTGACCACTGCGCACATATGTTGCAATACCCGCGAGCTGCCGGTGAACTGCTTCCAACTGGCTTACATTCATCTCTCAAATTCATTGTCCATGTCGTGTCGTCTTGCATTATTGCCTTTCTCGGATCGTATCATAGTATTCATTCATCCTTTCTGTCGAAGTACACACATTTCGAACAAACCCATACATCTGAGTCACGGGTCCAATTGTTGCACAGTTTTGAACCGGACCGGACTGGAATTCAATCAAGATATAACTTCATATGTCAGCTGCCGATGGTTCAATAAATCGAACCATATATTTAATAAATAATATTAATATATATAACTCGACACTGATTTATAATAAAAAAATTATTAATATAATTAACGTAGTGATAAGTTTAATATAAAATATAAATATAAGTATATAAAATAAAATAATTATACTATAATATATTTTAATTTTTTAAAATTTAATCAGTTTTCACATAAACGGGCCTTGATGGCGTCGGTCTCGGGCCGTTGATCTCCCCTTGTAGGCTGGTTCGGCCCAGCAAAAAAAAAATCTAATTAGAATACGTAATACCTGACGTGGAAATCTGACCCTCTGGACGCGCGTTCCAAGAAGATGATGACTGTACCAACATCCGAAGAATTCGGCTGCTGCCAACTTAGACTTCCAGTTTCCCATTCATGTTTTATTCGACATCATCCTACCATAATTTTTAAAATTAGGTCGAGTTAGGCGGCTAAATCAATTTAACTAGAAGTTGGACAACAGCTTGACTCAATTTACTTAATTAGTTCAAATGCATTCAAAATATGATCGGATCCATGTAAACATTCTAGTTTCCAGTTTGACTGCAAAATTCAACTGAATGGATAGTTGAATTGAATGAATTAAAAATTATTTAAAAAATTATATGAACATCCATTAAAAAAAGAATATAAATATTATATTTTATTTTTATATACTTAAATTTATATTTTTAGTTGAATTAGGTATTATAATATATATTTTAAACTTTAAAATTATATATTACTGTTTAATATACGGCATTCCAACTTATAATCATAAATAATATATTATTATAATTATTTATTGGACATATGATTCGACCTATACATTCATGAACTTATAGTTTGAACAATTTTCAGTTTAATTCGATTTTAAAAACTTTAATTTTATATCTTCCATAAAAATAAAAGAACCAATCCATTATCATTAATTTATTTGGATTTGAATTAAATAATCCGTTACCCAAGTTTTTAATTATGATTTTCTCTCTTTTTTAATAAATAAATATCAAATTACCAATAATAATAATAATAATAATAATAATAAAAGAGTAGCGTTAATCAAAGGTGCTGCAGTTAGGGACCGTGCAACGGTATGGGTGAATAGAAGGATCTTCGGGTACACCCTCTGATCCTACGACCGACGTGACGTCGGATCGGCGCAAGAAGCTATAATCTTCAAAATGGAGAGATATGGGACTGGGGGTGGTTGGGTCCTCTACAGTTTCCCCAATCACCACCCCCAGTGGAGCGTGGAGCACACGCGAGATTACTTCTCATCACACCACCTTCATCAATTGAATCAACGCACGAGAAAATAAATTCGTGCATTTTTTAATCTGAAATATTAGGTTTTATTGATCCAAAAATATAAAAATAATAATTATAATTAAAATAATTATGGGTAAAATTAAAATGTTTAATTATATATATAATATTATATTTTAATAGTTATTGATAATTTTTAAATTATTATAAAATTTAGATTAATCAATCAATTATATATTAGAGTAATTACTTTGAAATATCAATTTATTTAAATTTACTTTTAAAAATAATTATTATGTTTGATTCAACTAATTGAGATGCTATGGCCCAAAAATAAAATTTTGAATTGATAGGTCTAATAGAAATGTCTCTAATAACAGATAAAATCTATTTTGAAAAAATTTTACTTATTAACATATTAATTAAATTTAAATTAAATTATTCATAGATCATCATACTTATAATTATTGTGTTTTATACATAATAAAAATTTAAAAAAAAAAAGAATTTTAATGTTACCTTAGGTATTCTTTTTGTATAGACCGATAAGTAGGATAAAACAATATTAGTATTTGAGTCTTCAAATTGCATATTTTCCCTTTTCTTTTTACTGCAGGTGAACAACTCGCGCATGATAGCGCGTGGGCCTTTTCCGCCTAAGACGTTGCGTGCCCACTCCCGCCACGCGCGTAAATTTCGGACATTGCGGGTCTTTTCTTCTCGGTCTTCTCCGCAGCAGTCCTTCTCTCTCTATGCCTCGGTAGTCCTCTCCGTTCGGTCATTTTCAATTTCTTCTTCTGGTCTGATCCCTGAGCGGGGATAATTTGCCACGATTCGATCCCGACTGAATCCCCTCGATCCTACACAATGGATCGGATATCACGGCGTGCCCAAGTCCTTAACAACCACCTAACTCAAACCCCGCCACCGCCCGCCTCTTCCCTCCAGCGCAGCCCATGCCTCGTCTTCTCTCCACCGGAGCTCACCGAGAAGACCCACTTCGACACGGCGGAGCTGCGCAAGCTCACGGACGGGCACAACATCCAGGACCGTGACTGGCTGTATGGCCTGATGGCCCAGAGCAGGCTCTTCAACCCGAGGGACTTAGGGGGCAGAGTTTTCATCTCTCCCGATTATAACCAGTCGATGGAGCAGCAGAGGGAGATGACCATGAGGAGGATATTGTTCCTGCTCGAGAGGGGCGTCTTCGAAGGCTGGCTCACTGGCAAAGGCATCGAGGCCGACATGAGGAAGTTCGCTTTCCTCGAGGTTGTTGGAATGTTTGACCATTCTCTCGCGGTTAAGATTGGCGTTCACTTCTTCTTGTGGTAAGGCTTCTTGATTTCTTTGCTGAATTCTGTCGTGTTATATCCGCGGATTGCTTGGATTAGAATCTTCGCCAAAAAAAAAGAAAAATCTTATTCTTGGGAGATAGAATTTGGTCAGTCCTGGGAAGACCAGAAATTTCTTGCTTGTGATTGTCTTTGAGTTGTTCGTGTGATTACAGTGTTTAGGACTGTCGTGATGTGAACCATGCTACTCAAAATTTTAATTACGAGAATAAATTGCATCCTTTTAATGTCTCATCCAGTTATTAAGGGTCTGCTGTTTGTCTTCTTGGACTTTCGATCGACATGATAAAGGCGTGAATTCTTATTGACAAAGCCGCATGCCACAATTTATGTCCTATGAGATGTCTAGCTGAAATAATCTCACGTTGAAAAATTGTACCATTGGGTATGATTTGGTTCACATTTCCCCTTTGATTTCCATGCTCTTGTTGATGCAGTGCAGTTACTAATATCCAGGATCCAACGTTAGAACTGATATCTGTTTGTGTTGGTGGACTTTAGGGGTGGGGGCATTCGGTTTTTCGGCACAAAGCGGCACCATGACAAGTGGCTGAGGGATACTGAGAATTATGCTGTGAAGGGTTGCTTTGCCATGACTGAGCTAGGACATGGAAGTAATGTATGTGAAGCTTCAATGTTATCATTTATATTTTTTTGTCATTTGCTTCATAACTGTCGTTCAGGACTTCAGTCCATGCACTTGGTCATTCTTGTTCTCTCCTGCTTTTACTTTGTTCTGTGTTTTGATTGATTGCTTTCAAATATGTTCCATTCAGGTCCGTGGAATCGAAACCGTCACAACATACGATTCCAGAACTAGAGAATTTATCATTAACACTCCCTGTGAATCAGCTCAAAAATATTGGATTGGAGGGGCTGCTAACGTGAGGGCCATTTTCTATTAAAAATTGGTCACCTGAAAGTAGGTTCTGACACCTATTGAATTCAACTATATGATAATACAAATTTTCTATGTCCTTGCAGCATGCAACGCATACTATTGCATTTTCACAGCTCAACATCAATGGGACCAACCAAGGAGTCCATGCTTTCATAGTTCAGATTAGAGATAAAGATGGCAACATATGCCCGAACATCCGTATTGCTGATTGTGGCCACAAAATTGGTCTGAACGGTGTTGATAATGGCCGCATTTGGTAATAAGACCAGTCTACTGCCTATTCTATTGCCTATGAATTGCAACTGCATATATTTTATCTTCCAAAGCTTTATGATATACTGTTAGGAGTATATTTGAGTCTTAAATATGCTGACAGGTTCGACAATGTGAGGATACCTAGGGAGAATTTATTGAATTCAGTGGCTGACGTTTCGCCTGATGGGCAGTATCTAAGTGCGATAAAAGACCCAGATCAAGTAATTCAATTTTGTAATGCAGAGAGATAATTTGAAGAAAGACCTTTTCTGTAAGCATGACTATTTATCTTTTCTTCCCTCAAGAGATTCGCAGCATTTTTGGCGCCCCTGACATCAGGACGTGTAACTATTGCTGTCAGTGCCATATACTCCTCTAAGGTAACACAACTGTTCCATGTGTTACTGCTGTCTAGATAAGAGTTCCTTCTTTTTGATCCGATAAGTATACAGTATCCACTTGCAATTATAATAAAATATTATCCTGCTCAGTATATGTTATAGCTCTTTTTTTCCTTTGGATGTTAGATTGGGATGGCTATAGCCATTAGATATGCATTGTCAAGGAGAGCCTTTTCTGTTGCACCAAATGAACCTGAAGTATTGCTGCTGGATTACCCAAGCCACCAACGAAGACTCCTGCCTCTCCTTGCAAAGACGTTAGTATTTCCCCCCTTATTCTTCATCTTATGACAATTGTTGATGTTTTGAGTAATTTTTCAATGTATTGCATACAGATATGCCATGAGTTTTTCTGCAAACTACTTGAAGACTCTTTATATGAATAGAACACCTGAGTTAATCAAGACCATTCATGTCGTCTCAAGTGCATTTAAGGCTGCATTCTCGTGGCACAACATGAGAGCTCTTCAGGTATGTCAACTGTCATGAACTTGCTGTATGGCAGTATCTTATGAACCGATCCTGATTAATATTTAAAACTGACAAGACAGGAATGCCGTGAAGCATGTGGAGGACAAGGCCTCAAGACTGAAAATCATGTTGGCCATTTCAAGAGTGAGTTTGATGTCCAGTCGACTTTTGAAGGAGACAACAATGTCCTGATGCAACAGGTTGCAATTGATCTTTGAACTTCATTTTTCAATGTATATGACCTTGATAAACTCTAAGCTCTTAGATATGTTTCTTTTATTGTGAAATTCAGATCAGTAAGGCTCTTTTTGCTGAATATGTGAATGCAAAGAAGAGGAATAAACCATTCAAAGGGTTGGGGTTGGAGCATATGAATGGGCCTTCTCCTGTCATCCCATCTCAGCTATCTAGTTATACACTCAGAAACAAGCAGTTCCAGGTTACATAAGTTTGAACTGACTTGTTTTTCGGACTTGAGTTTGTGGAAACTATTTATCCTACATCTCTGGGTTTCAGATTGATGCTTTCCATTTAAGAGAGAGGGACCTTTTGGCTCAGTTTGCTGAAGAAGTACTCAAGCTTCAATCACAGGGACAGAGCAGGGAGCATTCTTTCATGCTTGTGAGTTGGCCTTCCTAGTCAAAACTTCTCTCTCTCCCTCCCTCTCTCTCTCTCTCTCTCTCTCTCTCGTGCTTATTTCATGTCTCTGCTTCCTCTACTTTGCTCCCACCAGAGCTATCAGCTTGCAGAAGACTTGGGCAGAGCTTTCTCAGACCGAGCAGTTCTGCAAAATTTTCTAAAAGTCGAAGAATCTGCGCCTGATGGACCACTTAAGGTAAACATTGCTGTTGTTTTCTTAATAGATATATCTATTGATCGTAAGATTCTTTTAAGTAGAATGTGTTTATTGAAATAGGTTTACTGGGTTCAGTAGCTGGGATTATTATTTACAGACACTCACTAACCCATGTTTGAGTTCATACGTGGAGCATGGTCTGGATATGGGAGAGGATGCTTATAAAATTTTCTCTCCTTAACAGGGCATCTTAGGTTTATTGAGATCCATGTATGCTCTTGTAATCATGGAAGAGGACACCGCTTTCCTCCGCTATGGCTGTCTATCGACTACTAATGCCGCATCGGTGAGGAGAGAAATTCTGAAGCTCTGCTGTGAGCTGCGGCCTCATGCGCTTGCACTGGTTGACTCATTTGGCATCCCTGCCGCTCTTCTAAGCCCATTAGCTTTCAATTGGGTTGATGCCAATGCTTGGTCTTCAGTCCAACACTAAGCACTATCTAGACATACCTGCTTGGAACTGATTCCTAGTAACAAGGAGCATCTTACGAGGAAAAGCAGCATACTTATAATGAAAGCCCGTGGTGTTGTTGTAAGTTTGGTAATGTAAAAGCATGATTGAAGTGGGGAAAGGATGTTTTATCTGGGAACCTTCTTGTTTTTTCGGGTAAAGTTTTATCTGGGATCCTTGTTAATGGTTATATATGACACAGCAATAAAAGAGCAACCGACATTTGCTTCCTTTGGTCGGTATGATCAGTTATCTGAGGAATTGTATCGATGAAAAGAGCCATGGAATTATAGTTAGCGGGGAAAGAAGAACATTTTCCTTTTAAAACGCTGCAAACGCTCTTCAGGGTAGGAGCTATCTTCACCTGTTGATGAACGAAGAAATATGGTGTTTTACTCAACCAACAAAAAAAACAATGGAGCTATCTTTAGCTAGCCGAGCTCATTCATAATCTTTGTCTGGGTTATTCGGCCACCTTACCAGGGCTGAGATGTCCTGCGGTTGCTCTTTCCCTTGCATTTGCTCGTCAAGACTGCAATCGAGAGCAATGCCCTTCTCTTGTCCCAGGTCCTGAAGCCCCGGATCATCTTCTACAACTTCGCCCGGCAGTTTCGCTTGGATTGGCTCGATCACTAGGGATCACATATGTTGTACCCTCTGTGCAGTACACCAGCTGCCCGGCTATTCAGGTCAACATGGCAAGTTGGGCACAAACCGACTTCGGGTTCCTTCAATATGATATCCCAGTGCGTCCATGGATCTACTTAGACGACGTCATTCACGATATATGGAAGCAACATCTGCCAATCGGTTCCCTCATGGGAAGTACTGCTCTTCAAAGGTGCAAGAGTTATCTTACACGAGGAGATTCGAAAAAAGAGGTTCAAAATCCGATCGAAGGAGACTAGCAAAGAAGGTTTATGCAGGAGCGTCACCAAACATTCATGATGAGTAATGTAATGTGCAGTGAGCGTACCAGGGCTGTACGTACATGGACATGGTACAGTATCCAAAAAAATCAGTGCTCACTGCTCATGACTCAACTGGAACCGTCAATAATACATCAGCGTTTATTTTGTCCCCCCGCCAGAATCAACTTCACATACAAAAGTTGCTTCCATTCCCAATTTGGAAAAGCCATTCAACAAGTCGACGCCAAAAGGAGCCAAAGATAGAGTAGTACATGAAAGTGACAGTCCCCTTCCTTACACAGTAACGTTAAGAAGGCTTGGCTTCTTCATTCGCAGCTGCTTTCGTGTGCCTGAAATCAAGAATTCCACCAAGTCCACGGCCCTTGGCAAGTTGCTCCAGTTCTTCCAACCGGCGCTTAAGAAGTTGCACCTCCCTCAACAGTTCTTCATCTCGTTGCTTCAAAGCCTAACAGAAGATCCCATACTGTAAGATTAACACATGACAACTTACAAACCGAGAGGCACACCTCGCATAAAGCAAATTGCCAAAAAATATTTTTCATCGCTTTCAGAAGGCAAAGGCACTGAAGTATGCCTCGATTTCTTGTCTCCGCAATTCCTCTTTTCTTGCTTCTGACCTCGAACTTCGCTGTACCTCAAAGATGAGGGCTGCTCCAGCAACCTGATGTAAGATGAGAGATCTATTTAAGTAGCTCAAATGGAATAACAGTGAGAAATGAATTCACTCAAAGTTTTTAGTTAGAAATCAGGATTCTTGTTTGCTTTGTCCACTGACTGACTCCAACAGGATCATATTTTGGTAACAGTTGAACAGCAGAAGCAAGATCACAGGAGTTGAGGATACCGAGAAAATAAAAAGTTCCCCAATAAGATCAGCAGCAGCTTGGACAGCTTTCTCCTCATTAAGTGGGCGGATCTCAACATCCGTTGCATGACCATAAATTCGCCTCTGTACTTGTGTCGTGAATCGATGATTTGCCTGAATGAAGAGCCAAAAAAATGAGAAAAGGATTATAAAAAGGATCTAGAGATCCTAATTCTTCGCATTGACCCACATCATTAAGAGGTAGCTACTTGGGGGAGAGAGATGAAACCATGCTACGGGTACACAAACATAATAGGTCGAAACAACAAATTGACATCAATTCTAACTCCATTTCAAGCAAAGATGAGCGAGTTCAGCTCCAAATAAGAGGACCTAAGGACGCAGAAATGCGCTTTCAGATGCCAATGGGAAGTTATAACTTACAACGAAATGATATGGTGCGGCTACTTGAACGCAGGAAAGGATTCAAGAGGAAGGAACATCAATACCGAAGACTATCCACAAGAGATTAAAACACATATATCAATGTCAAAGAAAACCGGATCAAGTCCGGTGCTCATTATCAGGAAGTGTAACATAAGAACCAACCAAGAAATTGTGAGAGCTTCGACTAGGAAACGATGTTACATTCAAAGCCCCCTAAAATCCACAACGAAATTCCTGTCCCGCTCTGTTCTCCTAAATGATGGTTTCCTAAAGTTCTCTCATTTTGCCCCATTGTGTCTAAGCACAAGGCAGCCCAAGTCACTGGAGAAGGACATAGCCTCTCCGAGCATTAAGAGGGAAAATTTTTCAAAAGAACTCACGGTGATACAAGAGCGTAAACGATCACCAAACAGAGCTCAGTAGCAGTAGATGATCAGAGTCACAGAGTAAAACAAACGAAACCTATTAACTTTTAGAGAGAGAGAGAGGGGGGGGAGACGGAAATTACCTGGGCGAAACTGATGATGAGCCGCCGGAACTTGGGGTGCAAGCCCGCTTCTTTCTTGAGGCGATTGGCTATGGGTTTGCAGAAGGTCTTGACGGCGAGCGTCCCCAGCTTTGCCACCGGCAGTATCATCCTCTCCCTTTCTCCCCAGTCACGTAGTTAGCGTCAGTTCGATATCTGGACTGGGCTCGTGGGTAAAGTCAGCGTTGCCACTTTCAGGTTTCCAGAATCCTCCCCGTCCGCACTCACATATCGTGGGGGTTGGAAGAGCGACCAAACGAGAAGCGGCGGCCGATCCTCGGTCGAGCCATTTCAGCACTAACTTATATGGTGCAGAGATATATCGAGAAAATATCAACTGATTTTCTTATCATACTTTTATATAGATGGTTTAATAATCGAATTCTAGGTTCGACGGAAATTTTTTCAGAAATCTCACTTCAACCGTAGACTAATCTCAAGGTATATTTCAACTGATATAAAGATACTGTATAGTGTAAAAAAAAGGAAAATATATTGCGAGAACATGGACAGGGAAAGAGTATAAAATTGCTGTTAAGTTTTGTTAGTATAGATGAATTAGCTATAAAACAAGCTGCTGTAATAGAAGAATTCTACATGTCTTACACACGAGTAGCAGTCTGAAAGTCCGATGTACTGTAAGACACCGAACATTGATCGAGGTTGTTGAATATCCATTCCACGGAGTTTCAATCATACTGCTATGCCCTGATGGTAATGGGGAATTCAAGTGAACAATTAACCGCAGGTCCTCGGAGGAGGGCTAATGATCTTCCGACAAAATGCACAGATGCAGTAGTATTGCCGTGTACAAAAAGATCAGATTGTATCTAACCAAGAGTCGAAATCATCAAGCACTTTTGACCTAGCACTAACTCCTGGAGCTGAAGATTCGGCTGCTTGTAGACCATTTTGCTTTGACAACTTTGATGTTTCTTCGAGCAAGTCGTCGAGCAGAACATCGATGTTGGCAGAACTAGGAGTGGGCATGGCCTCGGAGGATTCCCAGCTTTTCCTTGGAACTTTGTGCGAAGCCTCTGATCCTTGTTCTTCAATTTTGAGAGCCGATCTGCCAGCACTGAAGTCAAGCGTATTGGTTAACTTTGTGTCACTAAGTGAATCGAGAAGGGCATTGAGCTCGGCTTCTGCAGCTGCAGCCTTGAACGTGGAGGTTTTACTCATCAGTTCAGCCACAGGATCAGCAGGGAACCGCTTGGTAGACTCCGGAGCAATGATTTGGTTATGAGCGTGAGGTTGACTCATGGCAACAGCCACTTTGTTAACTGCGGAGGTCCATTTCTGAGATTTGCTGCCCCAGACATTCTCCTCCTCATCAGTTTTTTCCTTTGCAAAATCACCCCGATTGGAGTCAACCAAAAGTTCCACAGCTGCTTCATTCTCACCTACCGATTGAACCTGCGCAGGTTCTCTCTCAATGCCTGAAGCTGACGCCTCTGTCAGCTGCCACATAAACCATGAGTGAAATAAGATTTCACTGACCTAAAATAGATAAAAGCTCATTTTTTCGCATCAAATGAACTTATGCAAAAACTCATCGAGATGATATATGGACAAGCATCATTAGTGAAACAGGGCCTACCAATTCCGGCGGCAATAGATCTGCTTCAATAAAGAGTCTCTTTGCTAAGTCAACTTTTGCAAGTTGTTCCGCAAGCACATCCAAGTTCAGGGAGAGGAAAGGTGCCTGCACGATACATTTCGTTCAAATGGAGGAAAAAGCTTCAATTCTAGTAACCAGCTCTATATTATAGCTAATTGGCCAATTTTTACTTGTATATGGAGCTTGATTATATCCCACAAGGCAAGCACAGAAGTTCACACACCTCACGACTACCAGTAGCTTTGTCCTCTACTATGAAGCTGTCATCTTTAGTCCTCGAAACAATGGCCTCTCCTCGAGCTGAGAGCAAAGGGCCTGCTCCTTTACTAAAGAAATCTGTAGACAATTGCACAAGACCATACATGAACCATTGCATCAAGAAACCAGTAAAAGAATCGCGCCTGCATTCTTCGTCCCAGACATAAACGTGATGGTAAATCAAAGTTTTTTGGGTGATTAACCTCAGATGCATCACTTGAATAACCACATACACTACTACAGCATTCACATTTTAGCACCGATGCCGGGAAGTTTGTCCATTCCTGATATCTATAATAAGCTAGCGATCCATGATTTATGAAATCTCTTCCACTGAGCCCTTGCCCTATTTAATGCGATAAGTTCTCCACAACAATTAAATGTATCTATACTCAGTGAAAGAGACTAGATTCTCATGCTACAACGACAGAATGCAATTGGCAGAAGCAAAGCAAACCCTAACAGAGAAGAAATGAAACCAATTCACAGCAGAGGTGAGACCACTTGCCAGGCAAAACGTCATGCATAGACGGAAAGTTGTCCAAGTACGGATCAAAATGCGACTGTGGCTGAGACTTGGCCTCGGCAAGCAAGTGCCTATAGTCAGCACCCTTACTCTTCGGCGGCGGTACATCAGATGACTGACCTGGGACTTCACTGTGCGGTACTTCCAAACAAGAATCGGGCTCCTCCTCGTAACGGCCCCAATTAGATGGAAGGGCGGGTGCGGCTCGAGGCTGGCGTGGCTGCGCCGGCTTCTCCGATGACGCTTTCGAACTCCCAGCGCTGGCGGTGGTGGGCTTTGGTTTGGAACTCGGGTGGGACTTCTTGCTGTGGTGGAGAGAGTGAGCTCTCTTGGATTTGGCCAAAGCTTTTGCATCCATTGCGAGCCAAACCACAGCAGAGAGCTCAGATCTTCATCCAGGGTCAGAAATCAGAGCTTACCAATGAGCTATACGGAAAAGGGGAAACAAGGAAAACAATTACTTCCCAAGTTTTCTGTTTTCTTCAGTCCCGGGAAAACTAATTTTCCGTGTTTCCATATGGACGATTGGTTTGGGCAAAGGGCGAGAGAGAGAGAGAGATGGGCCCAAGTTATTGGGCCGATATCCAAATTATAGGTAGAGTAGAGGAGTCAAATCTTGGTACGGCCCGAACACGGCACGAAAAAACTGTGCATGGCCCGATATTTAGGGCCGTGCCGGCTCGAAAGTACGAAAAAAAATTGTAATAAAAAGAAATTTTATAAAAAAAGAATTAATTAATTATATACATATAATTATATTTTAATAATTATTCCAATATTTTATTCAAATTAATCAATAAGTTATATTATAAAATTTCATTTTTAAAATATAAGATCATTTAAATTTATCTTTAAAAACAATTGTATGTGCAATTTGGGCCTGACCTGGGCCGTCCGAACCATAAAATATTCTTGTCTGGGCCGGAATTTTTAGGTAGCTCGAGATGGTGGGCCGTGCCGACACAACCCGATAGTATATTAGTGCCATGACAGCGCGGCCCGAATTTGTTGGGACGGCTCAAATTGGCATGCCTAATTATAGGCTCAATTAGAGCTGGCAAATCGAGCCGGGGCCAGCATGACCCAATATATTATCGTGACAGCCCGCACAACCCAATGGGACATTGCACCGATGGCAATATGTCTAGTGCGGCCTAAATAGCTGTCGAGGCTCCAGGTCTGGCCCACTAAAAAATTTCATTGCGAAGAATTTTTTCAAAAATAATTTAAAATAATTATTAGAAACTCGAAATTTCTTTCTGCCCTCTAAATCTCATCGATTATATCTGAAGCATGTTCTGTGCTGGTAGTTTCCGTGTGCAGAAGTTACCAATGGCTACCGTTATATCAGTTAACCGAAGAACATAGCCCAGTAGAGGAGCAACCCCACGGCGACCGCTAAATAAAGCAAGGGGAATGTAACCCCCGAGAGCCCGGACAATCACATAAACGCAAACGGATTTACTTAATAATCTAACCAAAATTACCAAATTAACCCACCTGCCTCGTAACTCTCTTGCTGGTCTGTTAGCTTGAAAGTTCTTCCCCATATAACGCTTGACATTGCTTTCCCATCGTACAAGCTCATCGCCTCGGCCCCGCGTTGTTTCACCGCTCATCCTGACTGCACGTGGTGTCGACCTGAGTCGGAATCGATCCTATTCGAGATGGAGGCCGCAGCCGAGGAGAATTGTCGGCCGTTGTTGCCGGATACTGTTGTGCCATCCGAGCCTGGGAAGCAGCCAAAGACACCGGCGCAGAAGGCTATGAGGAAAACGTTCAAAGGGACTGCTCACTTAGCTAACCTTCTCCCAACGGGTACGGTGCTTGCGTTCCAGGTACTGTCACCGGTGGTCACTGACCAGGGTAGGTGCCCCAATGCGACTAGCCGGGGCATGAGCCTGTGCCTGATAGTCCTGTCTGCCATATCGTGCTTCGTCTGCTGCTTCACCGACAGCGTTAGGGATTCGAGGGGCAAGGTGAGGCCGCACGATCTTAGGTATTCAGTATTATGGAAATATTTTGTTGTGAAGCTTTTTTTTTTCTTCTTTTTTCAGCATAGAGGGCCTTTGCTGCTTTCTCAGGTTAGATATGGAGTTGCTACATTCAAAGGGATATACATCATGGATTCGTCCGTGCCGGCGGTGCTTCCGCCGGAGGAGGCAGCCAGGTACAGGCTGAGGTTGATCGATTTCTTCCACGCATTCATGACGTCGCTGGTTTTCGGGGCAGTCGCACTTTTCGACCAGAAGGTGGTGAGATGTTTCTACCCGGCACCGTCTGCGAAAACCCGGGAGATGCTCGTGGCAATGCCAGCCTGCATTGGGATCATATGCAGCTTGTTCTTCATCGCCTTCCCCTCCAAGCGCCACGGGATTGGGTTCCCCCTCTCGAAACAGTAGCACATACACATGTACATGCATATGCTGTCGGTCTACTGTGTCATTCTTAAGAGTTTAGACAACATGTGATCTGTTCAGACGGCTGCTGTCATGTGGATTCTGAAGAGAGCTAGGGGAAGCACGCGGCGAACAGTCATATATATACACACGAGGAGGCCAATTCTTACATTTTTTATCCCCTATTCTTTTATTATTATTATTATTATTATGAAATGAGATTCATTGACCATCTTGCTGATAAATGGTATATCCAACACGAGCATTGAGTTCATATCTCTCCTCGAGGGAGGCTAGGAATATAATCTCGAACATTAGTGATCGATGCCGTCGAACAGAATCGATACATCGAGCATTCATTAGAGCGGAGGAAAGGCTCGAACCTGCACCAGAGAATCAAGCCACAGGCTTAAAGGGTCTATTCTATAAACTGAGAAAAGGGAAGCTAACGTTTTGTACAACGAAAACCGTTCGGATCAAGAATAGCCTGAAATGATCAACAAGGAATCTGATCGGGGAACCATCGCAGAAATCGTATAGGTAGCTTGATGAGATTGACGGCCTAATTTGTAAGTCAAGCGCAGCATATGCAGTAGGGGCAGAGGCAACTCAGCATGGTTCTGCCCGTTAGAGAAGATCAGTGTGCAATTTCCTCTTAATCATGGAGCAGGCAAGAGAAATGAGCTGTTCTCAATCTTTCTGGATTCAAATTTCGACTTACCCTAGAACCCAGGCAACCGCTCCGACGACGGACAGAACCAGCGTGACCAGGGCGAAGGGCAGCCCCAACAAGAAACCCAACGGCCTGCATTCTCCCATTGCCACTCACCTCTCTGCCATGAGTTCGTTTGGTGTTTGCTTGGGGGAGGAGATGATCGGAGTAAACTGACGACGTGGAGTGAGTTGTGAGTTATGAGTTACGACTTATGAGGGTCCAGCGGACTCGGTACCGCAACTGCCCGACAGCAAGTCTGAATTTCGGTGGATCGACAGATGTGACCTCGTTGAACTATGTGGGGGCTCGGCATCAATCGTCGGGGTAAGTTCGGGATACCAGTGAATCATCATAAGCTTCCTCTGTTTCGTTTTTCATATGACGGTGACCATGTTGTTTGATATATATATATATTTTTTGATTATATAAGAAATTTGTGGATTATATTTATAGGCGTGCTGGGCCCGATTGTACCTAAACTGGACTGGCATGATAGCCCGATTAGGGAAATTTAAAATAAAAAGTCTAATAGATTATCAGATACTATTGAATGATAGAAGAAACCTTATTTGTAAGCTCACTTGTAGTTGTAAATAAGCCACTATCAAGAAAAATTATAATGCTATTAGGTTGGGTTAAGGCCGCTCCTGTCTTATCTTGTTGTGCCGGTCTAACCCTATATTCTAAAAGGCATGTACTTGGGCCAGCCCTTATTGTGCCCTTCCTTTTATCGTGCCGTATCGGCACGACCTGATAAGACCGGATCGGCACGATTTGCTACCTTTAGACAAACATTATGGAGACGAGGTTAGTGTTAGCTGTGTAATAGACTATTATACCTATTTAAAAGTCTTTTCTATCATTAAATTGATAGGTAAAATTGTAAAATCACTATTATCCATCCCTATTTCGCACATACGAAGTGATAGAAAAATAGGATGATGGAGGATTGATTATACAAGAATAACTGGACTCTCGAAATCCCTCTAAAAAAAAAAAAACCTAAACAAAGGATTCGACAATCTATCCAAATCATTCCCCCTCCTTATCCCTCCATAATTCAAATCCTCGAACCAAGCGTACCCTTAATCTCTCGGGCTAATGTCCATCCAACGAACCTCCGCCTTCGGCATATTGGGCCTCCTTTGGCCCAAGTTTTATTTATGGGCTTCAATTTGTAAGTGGCCCAGCCCAGTGTTAAATGGCACGGTCCGTTCTCTCACTAGAAAGTATTTTAGAGAGAGAGATGGCTTGTTGGGGAGGAAACAACAGCTCGGTATCGCTCAGAAATCTGAGAGCTGCCTAGCTCATAACATCGCTGCTTCCGCTCGTATCTAGGGCTTTTGCAGCTTACCTTTCCACTTTCTCACTCTACCAGCTCTCGGGTTTCGATCGGCATGGCGCCTGCACCGAACAACTCCAGTGGCAACGCTCCCCGCGAGGAGGCTGCCGTCAAGGTCCCGGCCAAGGACCCGAAGAAGAAGGACGAGAAGAAGGACGAGGATCTGGTGAGTGTCTTGCGTTGTGGTGATCATTTCTTTTTCAATGGATTGCTACGGTTGGTCTTTAAGTTAGAGTAGAAGAATACGAATTCATTCACGGCACTGCGTTCTGTATCTCTCGTTCCAGCTACCGGATGTGGTTAAAATAAGGAGAATTCAGGGCGCACCTTCTCTTTATGAAACAATGCCTGTAGATTTGTTTTATCTGTATGCTGATAATTACTTTCCCACTTTTGTCTCCTCCATGGAATCGAGCATTCTATTTGGATAATGATTAATCCAAGTATAAAGCTCAATTATTTGGCTTTCTTCTTGGCTATGTAATTGATTTAGCTTGTACGAAATGCATTTGCAGTCGGAGGAGGATTTGGCCTTGAAGCAGCAGCTGGAGTTGTATGTCGAGCGGGTTCAGGATCCCAATCCAGGGTTGCAGAAGGCTGCTCTTGAGAGCATGAGGTACCTCTATCTTGCTTTTCTGTTACTGTACTGAGTTGGTTTAAATTTCAGTTAACTGAATGAACAATAGACTTGCCATTTTGGACATCATAGCAGCTTGCTAATCAACTAAAATATGTGCCTTTCTTAATGGCCAAGAAGTAAACCTTATATATGTGTGTGTGTATATATGTATATTTCTAGGCAGTACCGTGTAATTTCAGGTGCAAAATATAATCCTATTAAGGTGTTAAAAATAATTTAAGATGAACCACTGTAAAAATGGATCTGTGAATTGACAAGCTGTATTCTTGTGGTCCATAATCTATCCTGTTGAATTGTTGATCAGTTTTTGGGGGGTCTATGCATGCTGAATCTGTCTAGTAACCTTTACAGTTGAAGATACATAATATTTGTATAAGTTTGATGTTATGTTTTGTATGCCTTAGAAGGGTGGTCAGCTGCCATTCGTAGTCAAATTAAAGATGATATAATTATCATAGATCTCAGTAGAGAATAAGATATATCTTGGCCAATGAAATATTGTCTCTACTACTTAGTTGAGCTACATCTAGGTACCCTGATTGGATCATGGCAAGTGTGTTAGGTACTGTCGGATATTTCTGAATTCAACATCAGCATGTAAAAGCTAAATCTAAGCAACATCTTAGTTCTTAATCTTTCTTAACCAATTAAGCTCACTTGTCTTTTCCTATTGGGCATTTATTCTGTACACTTCTGGTAGAGATACACTATCATGTAATCTGGAGCATGAATTGCTAGTGATTATGATAACACGACTAAATTTATATACGCTCATGAGTTCCAGAAATCAGAAACCCTTCCAAGGGGGACTGTCAATTCATGAGGGCTTGTCACTGGATACCATCTAAATGGGGCTTCTCATGTTGCCAGAGAAAGAAAACTGAAGTGGCTTATTGCTGGGTGTTCTGATGCCTGCTCTGTCACAGTGAATCTAGATATAGGACTTTGGTAGCATTTATTTTATCCTCTGTATGTTCTGGAAGTGAATTAGTATATTTCACAGGCATGAAATCCGAACATCTACGAGTTCAATGACTTCTGTTCCAAAGCCATTGAAGTTTCTTCGTCCTCATTATGGAACTCTAAAAGCATACTATGAAACGATGACTGAATCGGATTTAAAGGTACCGTAGCATATGATATGGCACTATCTATTCAACATACTTGATACAAGTGCAGAACTAAACTAGGTAATTTTAATGCAGAGATACCTTGCCGACATACTTTCAGTTTTGGCATTGACCATGTCTGCAGAGGGGGAGCTGGTAATATCTTGTTCACTTCATCAATCACTTTTTCATCACTCAGTCTTACTTTCCATTTTAATGTCTCTTCCATTACCTTTGTCATTGTTATTAGTAATTTAGTAGTGTTAACATTGTCTGGCTAGTACACCTTGTTGAATGTAAGATTATGTCATATGCTGTGCCATTGTTTAGATGTTTGAGTGGCAATGGCCAACTTACCCACTGGCCGTGCATGTCTGTACCAAATACTTCTTCTCTATTATTGACTGTGTGAATTCCTTTCAGGAGAGCTTGAAGTACAGGCTATTAGGTTCAGAAGGTGATATTGGATCTTGGGGCCATGAGTATGTCAGGAATTTAGCTGGAGAAATTGCACAAGAGTATTCTAAGCGACAGGTGAGCCACCCTCTGTTGTAGATGATCCTGTTGTTATATTTGACTGGCAACGTCGCAAGGTTAGTAATATTACCTAATTCAAGTATCTCCTATGAGGGGGGGAAAGCAGCTGTTGAACTGATGAAAATGCTGTTTTTTACAGTGTGGGAAGTTTTTCCAGCATGATCTTTTCTCATACAAGAGCTTTGTCTTTACTGAACCAGTTTTTACTTGCAATGCTTGAGAGGCTGGAGGTTGGGTTGGGTTTTGCTAATTCCTCTTTCCTGTCTATCATAATAGATTGATGATGCTTCAAGTGATGATCTCATGGAGCTGGTACAACAGATTGTGGCTTTCCATATGAAAGTATGTCATGTTTAGCCAAATCTTCTTTTAAAAAGTCAACGGCAAATCTTTGTAGAGGCAGGATGACTTATATGAAATTTAGAAATGAGTGTAGTATTATTTGGAAGTATGATGTATTGCATTTTCTCTTTCACCTGTGCTTTTGGATTTTTCTGTGTGTGCTGAATCTTTCATGTCCTGCTGCAGCACAATGCTGAACCTGAAGCTGTTGATCTTCTAATGGAGGTTATCTTTTATTATGATTCTCTTTCTTTCATTTTTATTTAATAAAACTTTTTCTTACTGGGACTGAATTCCTTCATGTTTTTGTTTATTTGATCATTTTAAGTGCTTAATTTTTTATTTATATGATTTGTGCGTCATTGCAGGTTGAAGACCTCAACATGTTAATGGAGCATGTTGATGGTACAAACTTCAAGAGAACTTGTCTGTACCTCACAAGTGCTGCTAGGTAATAACTTCATCAATTCAAGGGTCTACACATGGAAGGATTTTGAAAGAAATGAACAAGTGAAACTTGATACTGCAATTTGGAATGATGAATGCGCCTACCTTATTCTTTTGAGTTTTGAGTTAATGCAGATACCTTCCTGGACCTGATGATATATCGGTTCTGGAGATAGCTTACTTGATATATCTCAAATTCGGAGAATATGCCAATGCCCTTCAGATTGCACTTTTTCTTGATAACATGCAGGTGAGCATTCAGTTAAGCCATAAAAGTATTATTTCAATTGAATTGTAATTTGTGCAAATGGAGCTTTCTGCAACTTGAGTGCGATATACTTCCGACATTGATTAAAGGAGTTGTAACTTTCTCTTACGGACGGTATGTTGCATATTGCAAGTATATTCTCACTTTTGATAATTCAGTCTAACAATTCAAAAACAATTTTGCAGCATGTGAAGCAGATATTTACATCTTGTGGTGATCTGCTTCGGAAGAAGCAATTCTGCTATATCCTTGCTAGACATGTAAGTTTCAAAAAATCAAAAGATGCAGAGCTATCTTATTTTACTGATGGATATAAGGTCCCTTTTTAGTTACATCTAAACTGTTCATATATTTTTAAATTTTGTGTTGATAGGGTATCACATTTGAGCTTCATAAAGAGATTATTTCTGATGATGGTGATAGAGAGGCATTGCAAGAGATCATCAACAATACTAAATTGAGTGAGGGTTACCTAACTCTTGCTCGTGATATCGAGGTTATGGAGCCCAAATCCCATGAAGATATCTACAAGGTTTGAACAAATCTTTGGCTACTGAACATTTTCTTTCTGGCCTGCAGCAAGGATATTTGGGACTCTGGTTGCACCTATTATTAAGTGTAGTTGGTAGTTGTGGTGGCTCTTAATAAAGCGTTAACAGCTTATTCAACATTTTTGGTCAAATCCTAGACTTTAATGAAAGCGTTTTATGAGCTGCTTATGATAGCCAGGAAGTATGATTATTACTGGTGTTCATTTTCCTGTGTTGTTGGTCAATTGGCTTCTTTAACATATGTTGAATGTTTAACAGGCACACTTGCTGGATGGCCGGGCTAGTGCAAGTGCAAGCGTTGATTCTGCAAGACAAAATTTGGCTGCTACATTTGTTAACGCCTTTGTGAATGCTGGCTTTGGACAGGTATAAAATGGTATCTTAATGTATGTCTTTTGAAGATTGTCAAAGATTAACACTTACAGGATTTCATTCTTTTCTGCAGGATAAACTAATGACAGCACAGTCAGACTCATCTTCAAGTGGTGGGTCTTCAGGAAACTGGCTTTTCAAAAATAAAGAACATGGGAAGGCCAGTGCCACTGCAAGTCTGGTATTCTTTCAGTCATTGACCTTTCTTCTAGATGAATAATTCAAATCTTAATATTTTTTTTTCTTTTTGCACCACAAATTAGATCCTTACTGAGCCTCCTTGGACAGGGAATGATTTTGCTTTGGGATGTTGACTCTGGACTTGCACAAATTGATAAGTACTTCCATGGAACTGATAGCCATGTCCTTGCCGGTGCCCTGTTGGGTGTTGGAATTGTCAATTGCAATACCAGGAATGAATGTGATCCCGTGAGTTATTTGGCCTTGTAGATATTCGTAAGGGATTACTATTGTTCATGACCCTTAATCAAGTTTTTTTTCCCAGGCACTTGCACTCTTAGGCGATTTTGTAGATAAAGAAGATGCATCTGTTCGGATTGGTGCAATAATGGGCTTGGGCCTTGCATATGCTGGTGCTCAGAATGAACAGGTTTGCTGTCATTGACACACTCTGATCCATCTTTTTATAAAATTAACATTATAGGATCTGTAAATTTGTCTGTATGGGAACAGTTATAACACTTATAATGTTGATATGATTGGTGATGTTCTCGTAGATTTTCACTCTATTCTGTTACCCATGTACTTCTTCTCAGGTATGTGAGAAATTGTCTCCAATCCTTAATGACGGAAAAGCATCCCTTGATGTAGTTGCATTCACTGCGATCTCTCTGGGATTGATATATGTGGGTTCCTGCAATGAAGAGGTTGCTCAATCAATCATATATGCTTTAATGGACCGTAGTGAGTCAGAACTTGGAGAACCTCTGGCTCGTCTTCTACCTCTTGGTCTTGGCCTTTTGTATCTCGGGAAGCAGGTATTCCAGTTATATTTTCCTGTTGATTTCACTTTGGAACTTCCTGAGCATGCTATGAGAAATAATGCTGATAAATTTGAAGGACAATCATCCATAATATCTTATTGTTGATGATTCTGGAACCTCTTTTTGGGCGTCTAACAGGATGCTGTCGAAGCCACAGCAGAGGTTTCAAAGACATTCAATGAGAAGATCCAAAAGCATTGTGATATGACCCTGCTATCATGTGCCTATGCTGGAACTGGGAATGTTCTTAAGGTAACTATTCTGAAGATAGGAAATATCATCGTACCTGGAGATTTCTAGAGGGCATCACTCAACTGACCAACCCTTTTCTACTAGGTTCAAAATTTGCTGGGACATTGTGCACAACATCTTGATAAAGGAGAAACTCATCAAGGGCCTGCTGTTCTTGGGATTGCTATGGTGGCGATGGCTGAAGAATTAGGCCTTGAGATGGCAATTCGTTCGTTGGAACATCTCCTGCAGTATGGAGAACAAAACATCCGTCGTGCAGTTCCTTTGGCACTAGGTCTTCTTTGCATTTCAAATCCCAAGGTAGGTGAACTATCTCAAGGAGCATAGACTGGGTTGAGAGGGAATATGTTTAAGAAACGTCAGATCAAGGTGTGCTTTATATAAAGATATGAAATTCATGGTTCTAATTGAAAATAATTTTCATATATGTGAAGTTTGAGTTTGTGTTAAAGTAAGTTTTTATGTACTTATGGTTGCTGAAATATGATACAAAATTTCATATACCGTCTTGCTACAGTTCATACTGCTGATTTGTTTGTTCTTGACAGGTTAATGTTATGGACACGTTAAGCAGGCTTAGCCACGATACAGATTCAGAAGTTGCCATGGTAAGATAAAAGAGATTGCTCTTGACCTTCTTGCTATGATGCATTTACCTATTTTGGATCAGGTCATTTACATACTTTCTGGATTTAACAGGCTGCAGTAGTCTCACTGGGTTTGATTGGTGCGGGGACCAACAATGCTCGGATTGCTGGGATGCTTCGGAATCTCTCTAGCTATTACTATAAGGATGCGAGCCTCCTGTTCTGTGTATGGCATCAAAAAATCATCGTTTGATGTGGATAAGTTGGGCCAGCCTTTTCTCAGGTTACTCAAAATTTTGTGACCATTTCTGCAGGTACGAATTGCCCAGGGTCTCGTGCACATGGGAAAGGGGTTGTTGACTCTCAACCCCTACCATTCAGAGCGATTCTTGCTCTCACCGTAAGTGGAGATTTTCGGACTTTAAAGACTGCTCTCTTCTAATGATGATATTACTATGAATATCCTTTTTTTTTTAATGCTTTAAAATTCTACAGGACAGCGCTTGCTGGTATAGTAACCATGCTCTATGCATGCCTCGACATGAAAGCCATCATTCTGGGGAAATACCATTACGTCCTCTATTTCTTGGTTTTGGCAATGCAGGTTAATCTTTAAAAGAATTTGTAGTTTTAACTGGATCTTTCTTCACGGTGTCTGATGGGATTTTCCCTTTGCCTTGGTACTGCAGCCAAGGATGTTGCTGACTGTGGATGAAAACCTGAGACCCTTATCAGTGCCTGTACGAGTGGGTCAAGCTGTGGATGTTGTTGGGCAGGCTGGTCGCCCCAAGACAATTACGGGTTTCCAGACTCACTCGACTCCGGTCCTTCTAGCTGCTGGTGATAGAGCTGAGCTGGCTACAGAGAAGTATTACAACTTTTCCTTGCATAAACAATCCGATAGTAGACCAATTTAATGTACTTCTGCTGCTCATGGTCTGAGTGGCTCCATCTCTCATTGCAGGTACATTCCACTCTCTCCTATCCTTGAAGGCTTTGTCATCTTAAAAGAAAACCCAGAATACACGGAGGATCACTAAGCCGTTCTCTATCTTGGGGGCCAAGTCTGAAATGGTGAAGGGTATCAAGCTTCTAGCGGCTCGAATCCCGTCATATTTTTATTTGCAGGGAAGGGCCGCCTGTTCCTTGCTGGCTCGGTTCGAACGTGTTTCTCTACCTCTTAGGGGTCTCTTGCAAGAGTTGGATAATTTATTCGGTGGGGTCCGGGATTTCTGGTTTTGGGTGTTATCATACTTCATCCGTCATCTGAACCTCCTGGGTTTGTTAGGAGCTTTCGATCAACTAAATTATGTCGAGCGACCTGTATCAGCGACAGAATCGTAATGATTTACTTCAGTTGATGCATTGTGCCGGAGCTGTTGGTGCTTCTCTCTCACTGAGCGTTATTGGAATGCCTTGACCGTCCGCGGTCAGTTCTACATAGGTCCAACGACAAAATTCATTGAGACAACTCGGTTTCCGGTACAGAGTACGGATGATCGGCCTGACAAAGTTGCTTATAACCTTCTCTTTTGCCAATATGTCAGTCGTGATGTGATGTACGGACGAGCTCGACTGGCCTGGGCTGGTCGCATTCACATACAATCCTGGTCACGGCAGGCTGAGTTCTACCCTCCTCAAGTCACGAAAGATAGGTGCTCTAACCCTCCAACTCTTACTCTACAACTTCCTCCGAGATCCTTATTGGGCTATCGGGCCGGAATGTTTATTATACAAAATTCAAAGAGGCCATCAGCCCATTATGAGCCTGGTGGCCCACTTTCGGCCCATCAATCAAATCTCCGTCCGATGTGGCGATTCACTGTATTTTGCCGGGCCTCACCTCCGTCTCCCTCTCCGGTCACATGCAAAAGCGAAGGGGTTTTTTTTTAACTGATTCTCCGTCCCCTTCTACCTTGCCGCCGCTGCCTCTTCTTCTTCTTCTTCTTCTCTCTAGGGTTTTCTTTTCTCCTGAACCTTGCAACAGTAGCTACTCCTGCTCTGCGTGCTTATGCACGGACGTACGCGGCGGTTTCCTGTTCTCTGGTTCTATTATCAGAGGCAATGAGAGTAAAAGTTATTTCCCGCTCCAGCGATGAATTCACTCGGGAGCGCAGCCAGGATCTCCAGGTGCTTAACCGTTGATATCGGCTTTAGCTGCAGTTTAGTTCCTGTTCCTGAGTAACCGAATTATCGATGGCTTTGACTTGATCAGAGAGTGTTTCGCAATTTCGACCCAAACCTACGGCCTCAGGAGAAGGCTGTGGAGTATGTCCGGGCCTTAAATGCGGCTAAATTGGATAAGGTAATGCTTTGACTACCCATCGTTTCCTTGTTTCTTATGCACAGATGAGATCTTATCTTTTCGACTGTGCAGTTCTATTTTGGTTTCGATAAGACTTTTTGTTGTGTTCCGCTGATTAGTGTTATTTGTGCGCTGGTAACTTTAGAGGTGTTGAAAACTTTCGTGCACGGTCAGATACTCCAGTCTCTTGTATTGCTGTTCATTATCTCTCATTCGACTTTGTTTTATTGTTTTGTTTTTGGATTGTTAACTATTTGACTATTCACCTTACCAATGCTGAGTTCTGGATGATAGTATTTCTCGTCAGGTGATTGTCATCTTAGGTTAATTGTAAATTGTTCTGTTTCAGATATTTGCCCGGCCGTTTATCGGGGCTATGGATGGACATGTGGATGCAGTATCATGTATGGCAAAGAATACAAATTACTTGAAAGGAATATTTTCGGGTTCAATGGATGGAGGTAATTAAATATTGATTCCTTAAAATTGTCCTTTCACATTTGAAACAAGTAGGGAGCATGTTAGTTTAGTGCTATTTACATGGAATTGAAAATTTTGGACCTGTCAATTGTTAGATCCAACCTGTGTAGTTTTCAATACAATGGAACCTTCCTTATTTGCTTTGGTTTAAATTCCCAATGATATGGAAGGTCTTATTAGTTCTAGCAATTGTTTCAGTGGGTATCTTACAACTAGAATCTCTCTTTTTTCCTGCTCAACCTCACCGTAGTGACCACCGCATTAGATTCAGGCATGATACACTTTTTAGTTATTGGGAGAACCCAAATGTTCTCATTCAGATACTTGAAGGATTTCTCTAAACCTTTTTAGCTATTAGAACTTCCTATGAACTTGCAGTAGTTACATAACTTTGCCAAAAAAAAAATGTAATGGCACTGTCAAGATCTGCAAAGTTCATAAATATTTAGCTTTTCATTTCAATGTCTACTTGCAAATTGCAATAATCCCCATCATTCATTGTGCTAACCATTTACTTGTTATTTTCCTTTTACAGATATCCGTCTTTGGGATATTGCTTCAAAGTAAGTCTGGCATAGTTGCTTTTAGATCTGGAGAAACATGGGTTTTTTTTAAATGATCATTGGTTGCGAATTCATGAACAGGCAAACAGTTTGTCAATTCCCTGGTCATCAAGGGGCAGTAAGAGGCTTGACTGCGTCTACAGATGGGCGAATTCTTGTCTCTTGTGGAACTGATTGCACGTAAGGTTTTCACTGGATAGAGTAACTTTTGAACCAAACATACCCTAACTACTAAAGCTGAATTAAATATGTATATTCATGAAGATTCAGTCCTTGTGTCCTAGATGATAATGTAGCTAATTATTTTTTCCACTAGAGTTCGGCTTTGGACTGTTCCTATAGCTACACTTGAAGAGTCATATTCTCCTGGAAACTACACAGAGGTAATCTTCTGCAGTGCGCGGTCATATTTGGGCTTAATTATGTTTTCCCCCTATGAGACTGGTAACAATTTCAATTTTTCATTTTCAGCCGCTGGCAGTTTATGTTCAGCAGAATGCATTCAGGTAATATTTTCTTGGAATCTTACTGGGTGAATGATCATACAATACTTATCATAATTAGCAAACATTCCTACTGGATGATCTCTATATTTGTCTCAGTCTATTTTTTGTTATTCTCAGGGCTGTGGACCACCAGTGGGATGGTGACCAGTTTGCAACAGGTGGTGCTCAAGTTGATATATGGAATCACAACAGGTTAGACTGTTTACCTAGTTTGTTTAGCTGGCTGGTGGGTCAATGTGCCTTGCTTCATTTCTAGCTAGTATTTTATAACTCAATCTTCCATGGTTAAAAATTTATTCTTGCATATAGGTCTCAACCAGTAAAATGTTTTGAATGGGGAACAGATACCATCTTATCTGTTAAGTTTAATCCTGGAGAACCCGATATCTTGGCAACATCAGCTAGGTATGCACACATTCACCTGATTCAGCTATGTGAGATATATTTCTCTCTTAAAACTCTGGTGGCTGTTGCTATACCGTGACAGTTCCTTATTCATTTTCCAGAAATTTTCCGTTTAATGTGTTCTGAAGCTGTAATAGCTTATGTGGTATATGTGTTTCAATAATACTCATTAAGAAAGTAGAGTTCTGACAGCAAAAATGAGGGAACTCTTTTCTTCTTGTAATTAACTCTAGGAAATGATATCATTGTATTACGGCCACATTTTTCTGTCAGACATTCTGTGTATAATTGTTTCCTTTTGTAATTTCATTTATATCATTGAAAGCAAAAGGCTAAATAGTTGACTCTGCTTCTTAACATGAGGGGCAAGAACCAAGTACAGAAGTCATGTATTTCAACAGTAATAACGTGTGCACAAGATTCCTGCTGTTGAAATACTGCTAGAAAGATAGTTTTCTTCCAGGAAAGCCATGAATATAAGTGATATTTACTAAATTATTCCATTGACATCTCATGACTCTTCATGCTGGGTACAGATGCACCATCTATACTGGCATTGGGACCAATGACATAGTGCATCATATATTTCACAGTCTCTAAAAAGAGTTGCACGATCATCTTAAGAATTGGTTACCGCAATTTCTTTGTGTACTTCATTATGCATGAGGAGATAAATTTTCTATGTTATCAGTGTTTCATTTTATTTCTTGGCATACACTATTTTAGTCTCATTACCGATACATGTTTTACTTTTAATTGCTTTTATACAGTGATCGAAGCATTACGATATATGACTTACGCATGTCATCTCCAGTGCGGAAAGTAATTATGATGGTAATAGTGGCTCCCTTTACTTGAATATTATTTATGTGGAAACTTGTTTCCAGGTGTTTCTGTCTTACTCTGCTTCAGAAGTTCAACAGATAATTCTCCTGCCGAGAATGTTAAAGCTTTTTCCGTTTGTATTGGACAGTTCCTAAGTATTGATTTGTCCAGTACTCTGATGTTCTCTTTCTTTGGCAGACAAAAACTAATGCTATTGCATGGAATCCCATGGAGCCTATGAACTTTACTGCTGTAAGTCTGTCATTTCAATCTCATGTTTTGATACTTCTGATTTTATTTATTCTTCCTGCCTGCAAATCTAAGCATGTTATTGAATTTGCTCCAATGATGTTTGCTTTAGGGGATATTGTTGTCTTGTTTAAATGGAAAATGGAGACGTGTTGGCATTACTTATACTTGAATGTTTCTTCAAAACATTAGTACGGAACTCTGTGGGCTCTCTTAGATGTTGGTGGCTTTCTTCAATGTACATAGTTTTTAATGTATATGTGGTATCTATATTTAATGCTTCAACTTGTTGTGATGTGCTCACATGCACAGGCAAATGAGGATTGGAATTGCTACAGTTATGATGCCAGAAAGTTGGATGAAGCCAAAAATGTGCACAAGGATCATGTTTCAGCTGTGTAAGATGGCTTATTGATTTATTTTTAAAGCATAATGTCTTATTTCTGATGTACATTGTGATGCATCTTGTCTGCATGAGCTCTTTGATCTGACCTGTTTCTCTTGATCCCCTTGCAGGATGGACATTGATTACTCACCAACTGGCCGAGAATTTGTTACAGGATCCTATGATAGAACGGTCAGTTGCTTTATTCCGGTAACACTGTTGGCACTAAAGAAAGCTTCATATTTTGATTTCATATTGCCTTTTGCAGGTTAGAATTTTCCCATATAATGGAGGTCACAGCAGGGAGATCTATCATACAAAGAGAATGCAAAGGTTTCATAAATTTTAGATCTTTGCATTTCTGTAGGATGTTTCCCAATATTCGTTTAGCTTCCTTTTTTTATAAAAATAAATTGTGGTTGTAAGTTATGCAGTTATTGGTTGTGAGCTGTTCATAAGTATCTATTATTTTGTTCATGCATAGAGTCTGATGCTGAGCTCTAAAAATTTATATCTTTTATGATTGAAATTCGGGTTACAGGGTATTCTGCGTCAAGTTCAGCTGTGATGCTAGTTACGTGATTTCTGGGAGTGATGACACCAACCTAAGGCTGTGGAAAGCTAAAGCTTCCGAACAGCTGGGAGTAGTAAGTGTTTTCTTTTCTTGCTGGTAGTTGCATAGAATGGTAGCTATGTTCTGTAAACCTTAAGGATCTTTATTGAGATGCTACCAGGTGTTGCTCTGTTAAATAAACAACAGGATTACCTTTGTGTGACCCATCTTATGATTTGCTGATAATGTTTCTCACCTTTTAGATTTGTAGCAGGCTGTTATAAACTCAATATCTGAAGCTACAGTATTGGTTTGACACCCTCTTGTTATGACAGTTTTAGCTTATATCTTTTCTGGTTTATGACCTGGATTAGAAGACTCTTTTGAATTGCCTTAACTATGCTGGATTAGATAGCAGTAGAATGCTATAATTTTCTGACAGAGCATTCTCAAATTTATTATTGTAAACTGAGCTACTTTACTGTAGGTTCTGCCTAGGGAAAATAGGAAGCATGAATATCATGAAGCTGTAAAGAATCGGTACAAGCACCTCCCTGAGGTCAAACGCATTGTGAGGTAAGTTGAATTCTCAAATTGGTTCCTGCTTTTTAGCTTCAAATTGGGTGGGAAAAAAAGCTTCATGGAACTTGCAGTGTTGAGTTTCCTCATCTCTATTTATCCTTTAGTATTAAGGGTTCAACTTCTTGATCCTCAAACAATGATCTAGGCTATTTTGTTCTTTTCCTTGCTCCACTTCACAAGATGCATGCTTCCGCATATTGTGAATTGATGTTAGACTTCGAATTACGGTCATCATTTTCGTTTATTGAGAGAAATATGTTGATATTAGCCTTGTAGACCACATTTGATGTCAAGAATTGGAAACACATCAGATGGTATTTACTTGCAAAGTGGTAGTTGTAGCATCTTCTAATTGCAATGGATGATGAATTTTGCAGGCACAAGCACTTGCCTAAGTTAATATATAAGGCAGGACGCCTGAGACGTGAAATGACCGATGCTGCAAAGAGGAAAGAAGAGAGACGCAAAGCTCACAGTGCCCCTGGAAAAATTGTGACAAAACCTTTGCGCACAAGAAGGATCATCAAGGAAATTGAGTGAAAAATATCACGCTCATCGACAGCCAGCAGTTTTGGCAGGATCGCTTGAATCTTGTAATGAGTTTAGTTTGTTTTCTGTCTCCTCTCTGGCTGTAAACTACATAGCATGTGTTTGTGCTGGGGATGGGACAGTTGCGGGAATGCTTTGTGCATGGGGGGCGCCAGCCGACCGAACTAGACCAGAAAGGTTTGGGGACTACGTAGACTGGGGTCCAGTGACCCCTTTGGTGAAGCAGTGAGCCGACCTGGTTATAGGCAGCCCGTTTTAATGATTGGATGTTAGGCCAACCTGATCATATGGAGGCCCATAGGACAGAAGCGGTGCAAGGGGGTAGTTGACTAATTGGAAGCCTATCGTCTGACATCGGGGTCAATACGGTGAAGGGGCCTTGCTCGTGTTATTAGAGGACCAGCTTGTTGGTCATGGACCCACCTTGGCAAGGTGGGCCAATTACGGGCTTCAGTTTCATAGCCCATTTGGCAACTCTATTATAGGCCCATATGAGCCTACTTTAAGGCCCAGAATCATGTAAACGTAAGGACATTAGAAAATTGAATTACCCAGGCCACTAGGGCCTTCTGGGACTCAACAGAGGATCACTGTATCTATGGCGTGCTCAACAGTCTGGCCCATCATCTTCTCCACCTTCTACCTACAGGGGCCCAATTTGAGGCCCGTGATCAGGCACTGGGCTTTGGTGAATTGATATGCCAGTCTCGGCCGAATGACCCACTTAAGATGTCCGTTTATTGTATGTTTTGGACTGCGCGGCCCATCTAAATGTTTGGGCCCAAATAAGGATATAGCCCACGGTCAAGTAGATATGGTGGGCATTGGCGAAGAGTTACATGGGCCTCATCGGCCCAGTTGGACATGACTGTCGTTATTGCATGTTGGGTCGTACAGGCCCATCACAATGGCCCGGACTGAAGAGGCCCATGATCATGCAAATAAATGGTGTTTGGTCCTACGTTTACCTGGGCCACCGCACTGCTCATGTTGGTCTCCTAGAGTACTTCCAGGCCCGTTAATATAGTCTAGCCCATCACTATACATTCACTCTATAATAACACACCATAAGGCCCACGATCTTGTAAAGCTGACTGGGCCAGCTAGCCCACCTGGATCGAATGTGGACCCATTAATTTCGACTTCCCGCCCTTTTCGATCCATCCAGGCCCATCATCCTCTAACGGTTGGTAAGACCAGGCCGTGAATCACCCTTTCGAGTTGATCCTGATAAAACTAAACAAAGGCCATCATCAACTCAGCGAACCAGCACATGATTGACATCCATGTTTCATACTGCGGGCTAAAAAGGTCGACTCACAAGCCCATGCATAGCATGGGATTTATTCTATTTCCGGCTGCGGGTTCGCCATCTAATATTTCGCTTTGATGGACCACTGGGCTCACATCAACAATACTATCCCACGACAATCAAACTGAGTCAATGCCGCGTCAGCGGGTGCCAGCCCATCTACATCTGGCAATTGCATGGGAAAGAAGCATCACCTGAATGTCTGTGTTGCATCATGGAACTGAAATGTCTCCAAATCTTACGGCTACGGGAAGAGAGAATATCATGTCTTAGCTGAATGTGAACATGTTTGCCCCAGCAGATCAACTGCACCTGCTTCCACATATGACAGACATTTGTTTGATGAAATATATAACTGCAAACTTCACAAGCTAGAAGGAACTAAGCTAAGAATGCCGCTTGCGATCATCTTCCTCATCTTCATCAGAATCGCCGCTTTCACGGAACCGAGGATTCTTTTCCTGTGAAATTGGAATGACGTGTAAGTCCACAGCATAAACAAACCGATCTCTTAATTGCATATGCATCAGCAGCATTGCCCCGAGTATCAGCTACTCCCAAACCAGAACTATACTTAGTAGCATCACTAAGTGAAGAACCCCGCTTTCCATATTGCTATCCATGGCATTTGTGGCATGCATAACTGACAAATTTAAACGAAAATGGATGCACCATAGAAGTGGTATACACATATACATATATATATACACCCCAACTTTGAGATCTAGAGTCGCCTCTATATCCTGTTTTCAACCCAAAAAAGAGTGAAAATCTGAGAGCATAAAATCCATTTGATGGAAAATTACCGGTCTTGAGTCAGGATCTGAGTTTCTACTAGATTCATAATCCCCTGCTCTCTTCAAGGGTTCATGTGGTCGTCGATCATCATCACGGTAGCGTTTCCGAGGGTAATCTGTATGAGAATATGGAAAGTATCTCAATGTAGTGATCGGATGATTATAATTTATAATGTAACACAGGTAGTTCTTTCTGCATGATAGTAGAAATGCTATTACACTACCTCTCACATAGCGGTGAGAGCCACCACCATATCCTTGACCTCCACCAGGTCTTCCACCTGCCAAATCAATATAAAGATGGGACAAAGGATTGTAGATGCTTTGGTTCTAGAGCTCGATGCAAAATGGCAGCTCATCTTCTATCTGCTACTATGCTGGGTATCATCAACACCTACTGTGCTTATGCGCGAATGAATATCTTCAAGATTTGTTGAACAGAGTAAAGGTAAACTAATGCAAAATTTTGATAGAAAATCCTCCGCTTCTCCTTTCTTCCAATAGTTTCTTCTACAAGTGGAGATTTTACTCTTATAGATCTTTCAGTTATCTTCCAAAATATGATTCCGCAGAAGCTAATTTATATATGCCAGTTGTTTGTAATGTATTCCCCGCAACTACTCTCATTTCATCAACAGGGCAAATTTGACATTCAAACTACACTGTGTTGTTATGCTTCTCTTTTGGAAGTTAATTAACTTAATTTATCAATTATATCACAATTCATTAATGCACTTTTCTTCTCCACCAGTAAAACATAGTTGTCATATGGTCACAATAAGTTTGATTTGACATCCGCTTAGCCAAAGTTTAAGTTATAAGCTTCTTCCATCTAGTTGAATATCCAAGCGATGGAACTTGGTTAAGACAACTTCACTTGACTAATATGAGTTGATTTTTGCCTCCTATTCATAATTCATTCCAACCAACAACCACTTCTTTGCTCTTAAAGAAAGGTATTGAATTGAACAGTCATGTCTTCTGAGGCAATTCAAATTATGGACTGCAAGACTCTTAAAATAGAGTAGTAAATGACATGCACAAGTAAACACAACATATGGACTGAAAGCAATTATTGATAGCTTACAAGGGAGTGGTACAGCTGGTTGGAAAGGGCCCAGTGAGCCAGCACCATAATCTACAAGCTGTCGCTGAGTTTCCAACTCTTTTTGAACCAATTTTCCATATCCACCTCTTCGTAATAATGTCAAGGAAACTTCCAGGCAAGATAACTTAGTCATCATTACTGAAAGCATATAGCAATACCTAAAAGAGGGAAACACTTAGATACTTCAAGTACTATTTCTTCAAGCAAATCCTTACCTGTTAAACTTTGCACCAAGAACAGATCAAATGTCAAAAACCATGCTACTGCAAGTCATTTGGCGAGCTAAATAAGCTAAGCTACAACAGTTTTCTAATTATCTGCATGAAATACAGGACCCTAATAATGGACATAACGGCTTAGTTAAATCACAAAGTAATATACAAAGAAGTTTCTGCAACAGCGATAAATAGAATGATTGACATAGAGCACAATCAGACCTTTGGATCCCAATTACTTGGAGAGAAATGAAAAATGCATACTTGAAGTTTTTTGTATAATCAGAAAACATACTTTCAGTCCCAAAAATATGAAGGGCTTCAATTTTGGCTTAATTGCTCTCCTTGAGGGCATTGGAATCATCAAACTATATATATTACAGATTTTGAAAATAGCTAAGAATTATATAAAGGATATCTGGATCATAGTCTGTGCGGTATTCATCACGTACCTGGCAAAAAGGAAAAAGAAGGTTAATTTCCACTCATGCTGCTAAACATGGCAAAAAAGGAAGTATGAGAATTTCACCTGTCCACCACTTCGACCACGCCCCCATTGTCTTCCATCCTGGAATCCCCAATCAAAATCTACACGGATTGGGCGATCATCCAGAATTGTTCCACTTATATATTTTACAGCATCCTCAGTATCTTCTCTGGAATAATATCTGAAAAAACATTTCCAACAACTAGCAGGTGGTCATTTCAAATTTGCTTATCTTTTAAATTATATGGGAGTGTAGATCATACCCTATTCACATGACGCCAAAATAAGACCAAAATGTTGGAGAAGTGTAAAATACCAACAGCTGCTTATAACTTTCTATTATAAAAATAAAATAGAGGAGGCGCAAAAATGTTGGCTAAACATATCTAATGACAGATAATTAGGGATTTTAACACGAGGACGTGGACTACCCTCATCATGATGTTGAGATTTAATGAAAAGATACATACATAATAAAACAAAAGCCACAAGGTGTTTTGCTGTGCTTATCCAGTCCCATGATAATCTTCTTGATTTCACCAGCCCTAGAGAACAGCTCATATACTTGCTCTTCAGTTGTGTAGAAGGACATATTCCCCACATAAACAGTTGTTGAAGAGAGTAGCGCCTGTTCAAAATCCTCCTGTGTCCCTGTAAATCTACGATCTCGATATGCTGAAAGCTTGCTAGGGTCCTGAGACAAAGTACCAAATTCAAACGAACTGTAAACATACAATAGGACTAAGGACCCCAGTCCAAAAGACTGAGTGGAACCATTTTAATGCTGCCCAAGCCTCTTCAAACTTTTATCTGGATTCATAAATTCCCACTGGTAGGTAATGGTGATGAATAGCAAAGCTAAGATGGTATGTTTCCAACAACTCTCAAGTGATATGGACCTTTTCTGCAAGGAAGCCAGATGATTTTGCAGCATCCATCCAACCATTCCCCAGATATCGGAAAAATTAATGCTCACATCTAAATGAGTCGCTCAAAAAATTCCCAAAGCCTATGTGAGCTTAAACTTGCGACCTAACTTTCCAAGCTCAAATTATCTATCGATCTAATCAATCAATTTACTGAAAATGGATAATAATTACTTCAACAACGTTTAACCGCAGCACTATTTATTTGATTATCCAACAAAGAGTTCTTCAAAATCATCCTGAGACTGGTTATAGCCTATAACATCAACAACCTCCATAGGTAGAGACATCCTATAGCAAAATGGTGAGCCGAAACTGCTAGACGAACGATAAACAGGACGGATCAATGACCACGACAATAATTGAGAAAGAGCACCACCTTAAACAGAGAAGCCATAGCCTCCAGTCACCAAAACTCGGAATGTATCAGCTCCTTTAGATGCAACAGCAAATCCTGCAAACTGGTTATGCAAACAATTACACTCTAAACAGCACGGAAACTACATGCGAATCGCACTAGGGCACGCTCGTACACGAGTAAAGGAACAGAAGATAGTGCAACAACTCTCCCTATGTAGGGAGGATTGGCAGAATGGATAAGAACCCTAGCTCCATTAACGAAGTCCATGGGGATATGAGAGGAGAGAGAGAGAGGGAGAGGGAGAGGGAGAGAGGAGAGAGGGAGAGAGTACCAGAAATGCAGTTACGAGGCGGACAGGGAGATGGCAGGAAGAAATTATGCTGGATGCGGGTCCGAGTCCGGTTTAATTATGATGATCCGACTCGTTTCTTTCATCAGTACAACCAAATGAATAGTCCGGGTGCACAAGTTTTTGACGTGGGACCTATTCCGGATATCAAGAGAAGTGCATGCACCCGGTTCACTGCCTTTGTTGTGGAGGTTCGTCCATCCAAAACGCACCGTTTCCAGCAGGGTTTAGCATAACCCTACCCTCGCATATCTTCCTCCTTTCTGCCAAATCTGAGACGGCGTCTTGAACTAGAAATGGCCTCGCTTGCCTCTGCTAGATCCATTTTCCGATCAGCTTCTGTCCGCAACGCGGCTTCGAAGCTCGCCTCCGAAGCTAAGGCTGCCCGCTGCCCACTTCGAGCCCCCTCCGGCAGACCCGCATCTCGTCTCATTTCTAGGTGAGCGCTCATTCCCTGCTCGCACCAGTGAAAGCCCGATAGTGTTATTGGAAATACTGTATATTGATGGTGTCTTGCTGTAACTTGAAGGTATCCGGTCGAGGCGAGCGCCTGTGTGGAGTCCATGATGCCTTACCACACCGTAACTTCTGTGGCATTGATGACTTCGATGCTCTCCATCACTCGGCGCACCTACGGTTGGCTTCCCGAAGGTACTTTCAGTTCCATTGACGACTCAATTCTATTAAAAGAGTAAATACTGTTTTCTTTTTAGCTCGTATGTTTGCTTTTGCTCAATTCGGGCACAGATGTTCTGCTGTTGCATAGATGCCGGGTCCGATTATTTCTTTCATACTGTTGAGAAATAGAACGCAATTGACAAAGATGGGAAGCTGCTGGTTGGTATTTGTTATTAATAGTCCTGAATATGATATTAGAGGCAAGTAAGTATTTTTGCTGGATCTGGTAATATGTGAATCCTCATGCTCTTTGGTTCATGAAACTACATCAAGAACTTTAATGCTGTCATTTGATTGTGCAATTCATCGGACTTTAAAAAATAAGCGTGAAATTCTGTCCACTTTGATTATGCCTCCAGAAGTTAAACGGCAGTTTGGCCTTTAGGTGGCCTCACTGATTGGTTTCATTTTTCTTGGATTAGGTATCTAACGAACACTTGTAGACCTCTTGATGTCCTTTGCTTGGTTTACACTTCGGGTAAGTGAAAAGGTGCAGATCTATGCTTTAGTGATTTAAGAACTGCTCTGGGAAGTTATGTGAAATGGGACAGCGGGCCTCCACAGATAGACTTAAACATGTTTTATGAGAGAAGACCTTATCAGATCACTGATAGATGTGGGGGTTCAGTTCTTCTCAAATCATCTCTGTGTGATTCTGTGAGAAATTAGTTTGTCTGATAGAAGACCTGTCATGAAAATCACTGATAGACAGGGGTCGGGTTCCCTCATCTCTATGTGATATTCACCCAGTGGATACATCAGAACCTTTGTTGTATCATAGTGTATGTCCACACTGCAACTAAAAACAAGTCGTTTTAGTTTCCCTTTCTTTGTCTCTTACAGAAGATGTGTGCTCCTCCTTTTTTTCCGTGTTGTAGGTCGAGAGAAGACTAGATGAAGGGTGAGAAGCAAAGACAGAAGATTTTCGAACTTTTTTTTTCTTTAGAATTCAGGAAGTAGGATTTCATGTTTTAATAATGGAACAGCAGGATACCCCTCTCTCTAAATATGGTATAGATGCACTACAATGAATGTAGATTCTGGGAGTTACTCAATGAAAAATCCTCTATTGAATATGTTGAGTGATTGATTTTTGGAATTACCACGAGCTTTTAAGTGTCAACCTCTTGCAGACTGTGGTGCATCAGTTTAGCTGTGACTTTTGTTTGTTGTTAGAGATGATCAGATCAGTGGGAGCATATACTAACTTTGTTTATTCAACCAGCTTGCAATGATGATGTGTGATGACTGGTCCAATGCTTCAGTAGTGCACAACGATTCTAAGACTAGTCAAATCAGATGTTGGTGAGACCTACCTCTTGGATTCCCAGGCGACCGATAAGATTTAATCTGTTGGAACTTCTGGGACCTACTACTCGGGGATTCGACTTATGTTATTCCTTTCTGATGCTTCATGAAATTAGTGTAGATGGCCAGTGAAATGTTATGGAGCATTTGTATCCAATATGGATGGATATGCTATCAACTAGGAAAAGAAAACTCTTTTTCTTTCGAGTTCCATTTGCCTTTCATTTCATGTTTAGAGCGGTTGGTGAAGTCTGTTTTGAAGTTTTGCTGCTTTGTGGGTTGTGTGTAGGGCTGAAAAGTTAGGGCTTATAAGGCGTTCCTTATGTGCACCAAACTGTTGGGCATTGAAAGTAACTTGGCTGAGAATCAACATCGGCATAATGGTATTGATAGACATCGATCTCATTGTTTTTTTGAAGGCTTTGAGAGGCATCTCATGGACTGATTATGGTTGGAAGTTGGTGCTAGTCCCCCCTGAGCATGTCTTTGCCTTACCCTTAGTTGTATCAGTGTAGTGATACCTGGCGTGAGATGCATTCTAGTAGAGCGAAGGAAACGTTGGATTGGAAGTGATGATAACTATAAGGGAGCGTGATGGCTGTAGATTGCTCGATGACCAACCATGTAGATGTAGGGAATTGACCATCTTTGCTGTACTATAAAGTTAGGTCGGGTGGCTACGACAGGCAGTGGCATGGTGTCGGTTGAGCTCGTAAAACGTACACCCAATCAATATTGGTCGAAGGTGGCCCTGATCCTCATGTTAGCACCTTCCATGTAGAGAATCGATTTAACCAAACGCCCGAGTGAGTGAGGGGCCTGCTGAGCTGTAGCCACTATCGGCGGCCCGATTCTCTTCGTCACGCGCTAGCAGGTGGATAGTCAGTTGCGTGCACAGTACACAGCAAAGCGCGTGATGGCAGCCCCCAGAAATCAGCATCTCTATTGTCTACTCTTTTGGCCGTCTAGCAGCTACCGCGTGCCACGTCGACACTGAGAGGGCGGCGCCCCTTACCCAGTCAAACCACTCGTTGACCGCTTCAACATGCTGTTCCCCTTCTCCTATATTAGGACCCCGGACCTCCGCCTTCCCATTCACAAGCCTTGAGCTTCTGATTCGCGACAACGTCGAGAGGATGGCCGCCAAAGCCAAGCGCGGTGTAGTGAACGGTGGTGTCAAGAGTGGGCCCCATATCGAGGGGGTCAAGGTGCCGCACTACAGGGGCGTCCGGAGGAGGCCGTGGGGCCGGTACGCGGCTGAGATTCGGGACCCCTGCAGGAAGAGCCGCGTCTGGCTCGGGACCTTCAACACTGCCGAGGAGGCGGCGCGTGCATACGATGCTGCAGCCTTGCGGTTCCGCGGCACCAAGGCGAAGACGAACTTCCCCGTTCTCGATGGGTACGGAGAGCGCAGCCCCGCACAGAGTATCACGGTGGAATTGTCCGGAGATGCCAGTGTTCCCTGTGCAGTCCCACTGGAGCTCGGCCTCCCGCTAGAGGACACCAGAGGCGGATATCTGGCCCAGTTCCCGTTCGCTTACCAGCCGCAGCACGGGGAGCTTGTGAAAACGCTCCTCGTCTTTGAGCCGCTGGTGGGCACGCATGATTCTGAAGGCGAAGCCGACTGTAAGTCCGACTCATCTGCCGCGATAGAGCAGTCGCCTACGAGAGTCTTGGATCTTGATCTCAACCTCCCGCCCCCAGAAGGAATTTGATCTTTACGTTAAATAGCATTAGGCGTCTCAGTGTTCAATAGCATCTAACCCTCAGATCTCACTATTTACAAAGAATTAGAATCAGTTGGAGTGACAAAAAAAAGAAAAGAAAAGAAAAGAAAAGAAGAAGTTGAACCAATTCATGTTTGTTCTTAGCTGTAGTTTTGGATGATGTATGGATGCACGAGGTCGGGAACTTCCCATACGCTATGACTGAGCGACCGAGAGCGAGGAATGTAACGTATCTCACCAATTCAATTGATTGATCATCAGATTTGTGGGCATGCAGATTAGTCTCGTCATGAATTTATCTAATCCCGCAGCTCAGACTGTTATGAAGGACTAATGATCTGTTGTTGAATTTGTGTACGAGACAAATCCATCACCATCGAGGATGTCATCTTGAGAGTAGGTCCAGGTCAGGAATACTGAAATTAGAGTGCATGAACATCCCTTGCTCGAAAGAACAGTAGGATGAGCTAGAAAGATTGCGTTTCGGATGGACGAAGCCGCTCCGATCTCATTCTTCTAATGGGCATCGCCCTACTCGTTACTTAAATCCTGTAAAATTATGATAGAGGCCCAGAGCCTAATTTAGGCCGAGTTGTTATTCAAATCCCCCCAGAAGCTTCAAGGGTAGTTCTCCTGCACTCAAATTTCAATCGTAATTATAACGGGCGTTTGTGTATTACATCGCCATGAGCGGATAATAAGACGCAAATACCAATGGAGGAATGGCAATATTTAGTTATCCAATTCTGAGCAAATCCAAACAATCATATGACAAGCAGAGTGGCCTTTTAACAGTCATCAGCCACTTCATCAACTCTATAAATCATGCCAGAGGGTTCATGACGGATGTCAACTACGGATGCTACTCGGTGAGACCGAATGGATGAGCCTGCACATGAATGACTCACAGGTGGCGACAGATGCTATGCTCGTCATTCTACCACTCATTGTGAGTGTATTCGAGATCCCCCAAGATCATGCTCTCTGTGTTCATATTTACAGAAAAACTGTATAGCAGCACTTCGCACAGACTGATGTCCGTCAGGAAACAGGAGCCTTCTTCTGCCGATACCCTAGAATCTGCTAGAGAAGAGTCACATTTTTCGGTTAAAAAGACATGGCTCTCATGGAGGTCTCAAGTTACAAGCTAGCATTGTTGCTACCATGAATTCTGCAGCAACATAATAATATTATTAATATACACTCACCAAATACTTTTCAGTGGATCGGTAGTTTGCCACTATCCCCGCTAAAGTTTCCTCCCTCTCAAGAATTTGCATGTGACTGCTATCTGGATGAACATCTTTGACGACCCTGTGACCATCTTCACTGGAAAGATTTATGCCACTTTGGTGTTTAATAGGACTGGAATGCTCTTTCACTGCCAATATTTCAACTTCTTCGGCTTTAAGGCTCATCTGATGAGCAACATACTGTGTTTCCAGAGGTGAGAATGAGAAGCATCAGCATGTACCGACAGAATAAAAAATCTGCCAGGGCTAAACTCAATGGGTCCAACTAGTTATACCCAGGCAAACTAACAATGAAAGTTGACATGATTGATAGGCAAGTAACTATGAGAGAATGGATTGCCAATAATCTTTCCCTGAAAAAAAAATTTATGTTGAAAGGATCTATAAGCCACAGAACAAGTTTTCAGAATATTCCAGACAACAAAGAGGTAAATCGATTAAGTTATAGCCGCAACTAGGGACTTGGAGGCAAGGAACATACCTCGCATAGGTGTCTGACAGACAGTTTAGGACGAGCACAAAGGTATGGCTGCTTCAGATCTGGTGAATTATGTTTGTCCAATGAAATGAGCATAAAATGAACATCCAGCTGTTGATGAAGGATAAATGACATCATTGTTAGTGAAACTCATGACCTAGGAAACACTTTACTCCTACAAAGCTCAATACTGCAATTGGGAAAAAGAAAATTACTCAGCAATATTTGTTTGTACAGTTAGAGGTCCAGATATGAAGACCAAAAAACTCTGAGGTTGTCTTTTCAGTACCTCATCATTCTCTTCTAGACTTCGAAGATGGTCCACCAACTTGGATAAGCGGTTGTTCCTGGAATTCTTGCTTGAACCATTATTGCCTCCATGACGCGTGTGACTCCTTGTGCCTCCCCTGCCCCAAGCAAGCATTTCAGGGTTCCAAACGATTCCAGGAGAAACTCCTCTGCTAACTCTGCCTGCTTCCATATCATTTTCAATGCATTCCCCATCAGCTGATGAAGAGGGTTGTCTTTGACGAGATCCTCTCCTTCTCTTACGGCGTCTCTGTCTTATTTCTGCACCTCTCTCATCAGCAGAACCAGAGTCTTTTCCACCATTACTGTCATTTTCATCCTCATTGTCTTCAGAACCTTGATTGTTATTGCCTCGAGCATTTCTCCGTCTCCTTGACGGGGCCGATCTCAGATTCCGCTGCGATCTTGTTATAAATCCACCAGCTAAATCTTTACCTGTAGTGCGTCTTTTAACAAGCGCTTCTGATTGTCGTTGAAAAATTTGGGCAATGGATTCTTGAATCTGTCGAACAAGAAAAGGACGAGAGAGCATCAGAGGATCAACAAAGAATTTAGACACTCTAATATGGGGATCATCCAACATCAGCAATTAACATTGACATTCTTGATCACCTATAGAAGAAATCAGTAAACTGCTCATCCTGACCATTATCTATCCATGAAACAGGAGATAGATACTATAGGTTGAAGTTTTCAACATCAGTGATCGGCTGAATATCAGTGAATACAAGTTAATTGCCCCCTTAAAAATATTTACAAAATGCCTCAAGCAGAAACTGAAAAGTCAGACAGCCAATACAGACAAAACAATCTGGGAGAAATAGAGTGCGTGCAGACTTGAGAATAAACAGAAGGCAGAAAGACCTGCTTGTTGCGACTCTTCTCCTCTTCATGCATGGCTAGTTCCTGAAACCCATTTGTTGATAACAATTTAAACATCTTTCTACAGAAAAGATGCAAAAATTTCAGAGTACATAGATTATTAAGTCATACCTCTTCCTCATACTTGTCAATATCTGGATATAGAGCTGATATTAAAGCATCAAAATTTGGATCATCTCTCAATGACCGTCGACTGGCACAATGAGTGCGACAAGCTGGACACTCATTGTTCCTGTTAAGGAGTAGCAAACCCATAGAATGAAAATCTAAATGCAGTTCAAGGGTTATCTATCATCTACAAGAGAATAGGTATTGTACAGACCCAAGTCGCATAGATTTGTCAATGCATTCCCTGCAAAACCGATGCAGGCATTCCATAACGGTTCTTGTTTTCCTGATTATACCTGTGAAACAGGGAAAAAATTTTGATTGCAGTTTAACATATCATTTTCATATCCGGATGATAAAGGAACTAATTGCAGGAATTCTAATAGCATGAAAAAAAAATGCTTTTGACGCTATCCTATTGCCTATGAGGCAAGGACTTGCTACTGTACAACAAGATAGAATATGTAACATAAAATTCCAGTAAAGGATATGATTATACCTTGACTTGGAAAGAATGAACATGACCATGCCAAAGTTAGAATTCCAGAACTTCAGTAAAATATTGTAAAATGTGTTATACAGATAATGAAATTTTTTTGTGGATAGAGATTAGTCTCTGCAACCATTTATACTTGGAATGAAAAATGCAAGAGACTCAGAACAAACTTACCCAGGCAAATTGGACACTGTACATCTTTGCGAACATCAGATAATTTTACCAGTACATATCTGCAAGAAGAAGAAATGGATGTTCTGAGAAAATATGTCCTCACATCTTCACTTAATCAAAATGTGCACTCAGAGTAAGTAAATCCATGACCAGGATTTGCAGCTACAGTACCTGGAGAACTCAACCCCCATAGTTTTAGAAGTAGACATATAAATGCTTTATTCATGAACCAATGAACCAGAGGCTAAGCCTCTTAAATTATGAAATACATGGGAGTCATCGCATCTACTAATGGATTTATTCATAAGAGCCTCAGCTTAACAATGTCCCAACAACACTTTACCATGGCAAATGAATTTTGAATACCAAGGAGCCTTTATCAACATCCAACTTTGTACAAAGATGGATCTCAGGATATAATCCTCTAAATTACAATATACTAGAAAATGAGCATGTTTGTGAAGGATGACGGCCTTCTTCTACTTAGGAAGATAAAAAATAAAATATCTTTATTAGAATACCTTCACTGTAACTACTTACATCTCAGGTTTCTAACTTCTTAACATACAGAAGAATTTTTCCTACCGTACGGAAGAATTTGGATTGCATATTTGAAAAAACGTTTCACCAATAATTCTGGCAGCTTCAAACATTGATGAGCATGCTAAATAGCATTTTCAATTGTATAAGGGACCAAATGTGCATAATGTTTCTTTTCTTTTTCTTTTTAAGGTCCACTGGAGATGATGAAGGGGATTGAACCCAAGGCATTCTTGATCTTAAGCACAGGTCACAGGCTTGTGGACAATGAGCTTCCCAAAATCCAACATAATATATCACTCATTAATGTTCAAAGGTAATCAAGCATTCTTATCATCAGATCTTCGGAATCAAGTGCAGAATATGATCCAAATGCAACATCAATTGAAGAAAGAACTAAGCATGAAGAGCAAAGAAATCTCTCCAGTAATCAATACAGTAGCATATTATTGAACGAGGAGATGTCCTCATGTTATAAAGATTGTGGTGATTGCATGGCAAAGGATGATGCTTCCATCTTGAAATTAGATTAAGCTGAACGTTTATAGATGGCAGTAAGTTCAATCAGAGAACTGCCTTGACAGACTTCTCTTAATATGAATTACATGGAACCACTTGCACACAGAAAGACAGCTGACTAATGAATTCAAAGCCACAAGAAAGATTCAATGGAAGCAGAAGATCAAAACAGAAATAGACCATGTTATATGCATACAACTAAAACTACGCATTCACATGTACAACATCATACGCATACAAGTAAAGCTACATATTCGCATGCACAGAAATTGATAAACATGAGCATATGAGCAAGTTACTAGCATCTATGACCAGGGGCGCTTTCACAGATCCAAGCGAACTCTGTTTTTTGGCTTAAAGGTCCAAAGGATTTTGAAGAACAAAGGTTGTACGAAGCTTCAGAAGGCAGTAATATGAATTACCAACTTCTCTCTTAGAAGAAGTTCAGAAGAGACACCCTCCTCAGGAAACGGATTTGAAGCTCGTGTTCAACCGATTGCTAGTGATAGGAATATACAGCAAGTTACGTGTGACGTAGCTCTAATACCCTAGTCTACAGGGGGGACCAGAGAGATGGTGTTGGAGTTTCAAAGCAAGGCAGACACAGCCCTTCTCGATTATCCAAATGCAGCTGCCATCGCCAGGACGGTCCATGTTGGAGTGGTACGTGATATAAAACATTCTGATTTAATTACAACGGAGGAACAGCAGAGAGAAAAGACGCAGGCCTGCTACTACAGCAAGGTAGTAAGCTACGGGTTCTCAGGTCGAATTACGTAAACAACGAGGAAGTACGAAGCAATCAGTGAATAGATCGCGACATGCAAATATTTCTCATGCATTAATTAAATAAAGCAGACCGGAGCACTACAGCACGCAGCTGCAGAGAATCAATAACACCACAAGATCCAGCTCGAGCAACGCGCGGAGATCAGAACAGAAAGAGAGAAGGAGAGATAAGAGACTATACTCGGATTTGTCCTCGAGGCTAGAGGACGCGCTCCCGTCGGAATCTGAAACAACAGAGGCGAATCGTGACTTCATGAAGCAGAGAGATGAATTCTATTACATTACACAAAGAACGCGCAGCTGTGTGCGGCGATGCAAATACTCTACGTGTTACGAGTGAGGTGGGGAAGATAGACGTGATACTTTCACCTTCTGCTCCCTCCACCGGCTCGTGCTTCTCCTCCTCAGCTTCGCCGTCGTCGTCGTTATCCTCCCCCTCGGATTCCTCTTCGGCCTCATCCCGCTCGCGCCGGGACTGCTTTGCTGCCGGCTGTTGGTCGCCGTTCGCATTATCCGACGACTGACGCTTCTGCGCGGGCATTGCTCGTTGCCTGCTGAAGACGACAGCGAACAGGGAGGGAGCCGTGAAGGAGGAGGTGGATTGGAAGAAGAAGAAGAAGATGGATGCAGAATCTTATGCTGCTGTATGTGTAGGTGTGAGGATTCCAATGGGAGATCACCGTGAAGGAAGCCGAGGATCGAAAATGAGGTTACGGCAAGGGAAAAAAAAAAGGCAACAAAAAAAAATACGCAGAGGGCATATCGGGCTCGGTGGAGGGTATTTACGTCATTTTGCAAGCCTAATTTCCCTTTATTACTGGGGTTGTGTGAGGGCCGGTACGGGGGGAAGGGTGAGGTTGCTTGCTGCTAATGCATAGGCGGGGGCTTTTACTTTGTTTCATGCTCCCATCCACAGCTCCATCGCTTCCATCATATGGCAACTCACCTTCACATTTACCGACGTGATTTTTAAAATTTTAATATATTTAATTTTTTTAACTAAGGAAAATTTTCCACTTAATTTTAAAAATTTCCCACTCTCAAAAGTTATATCTAAAGTCTTGCTTAACAAAATTTATCGGATTATATTAATTAATTAATTTTAATTTTAATTATAATAGAATATTGGTATACGGTGATTGGCAGCATGGGTCCTATCCTACGCCCAATCAGACACTATTTTATATACATAAAATTATTTAATGACCTTATCTTGCAATGAGCTTGAAGGGATGGGATACTAATTAAGCTACGATAAATGAGTAGGTGCTCACGAATCACCAGAATCTTACTGCTAATTAGGGTAACTTCATTAGTGTATTCTGAAGATAGAAACTGCATCCGGTGAAATCGAGCGAGCGACGACGAAAAATGGAGGATTAACTTAGCGGAACCATACTCTACCTTACTCGATCCAATTTTTGCCCCCTCGTCACGATGGGTCGTGCTGTTGCGACCAATGGACCCGCACATGGTGATACGGCTCGGGGGTGGTGATTTCATTGTTGCCAATTTTGAACCAAGAGAAGCCCATGGGGATCCACCTTTCACTTTGACCCTCTCTCTTCCAATTCGTGTCCGGTCGGAGACCAAGTCAAACTTTTGCTGGTCCAAGAGGTGAGGTTTGACCAAAGTCCCCGAATTCCCCCTTTTCTTTTTTTTCTTTTCCTTTTTAATCTTTCCACCATTTGAATTTCCACGCGATCGTGCGGATGAGCCGAGCCGTGTACTTGCTCCGTAGTTGGGCCTGGCTCACATTTAGGCCCAAAACATGGCCCTATGCTGTCCTTGTGCAAGGGTAGCTTTGTTAAAACAGGCGGTCTAGACCGGTTCAAAAATGGTTTAGAACCGTTTGACCCAGTTACATGTCGCAGTTTAGGCATGCATGAACAATTCTTGAACTATTTATAAGCTAACGGGTTCATGGTTCGGGGGTCGATTTGACCCTTGAACCATCCATCTTTTTTTTTTTATTTTTTATTTTAAAATTGATATGATAAAATACAACCATTAATTTGCAAGATTTTGGGGGTCCGAGCCAGTTTTGCAATAATACCGGGCCGGTTCAGTGGGGTAACAGTCCGTGCTAGTTACGGTTCAACGGGCCCATATTTTTATACCCGCTTGTAACCTCCCTCGACCTAATAAGAGCGGTCTAGGTTTGGACTGTCCTATTTCGGGTCAGCCCGGCCCGTTTAACATATATGTGCAAGGGGGTAATGAGGTTGCCTTAAGATTATCTCAGGGCCCTCATGTGTTGAAAGTCTTTCCAAAGGATTGCACGCCCAAGGAGAAAAGATCCTGTCAATTTGGCTTGACTTGTGCATCGGATGATCCGCTTTGCTACACCATTATCATTGCGATCGAGAAGACACCCTCTCGATCGGAATCCCCCAGGAGTCACCAGCACCGAGTCGGGTGCGCGAGCGTGTCCTAAAATTGGGAGGAACGGATCGTGCCCATCGACGTAGCTCCGTACAGATTCCATGTCCCCTACCGGCTGTGGATAACCCGTGGATGCGCGACTTCCTTGAACGCAATGTTCATAGATGACTACAAGCACGCGCTCGACCATTCATGTTCGGCTCCGCCGACTTCGGGTTGACGCTTCTCACAGCACGTGAAACTTGATCGAGAGTCAAGTGCGCGGTCAAGAAAGCCATCAGCTCGACGATGGACAGGAGTGTCCTGGCAATTCGATCTCCATCTTCCAATCCCTTCCATTCAAAGAAATCTTCGGGGCCCGGGGGAGATGAAAACTGTCTCTCTCCCTCTCCACTCCAAACAACTATTGACAACAACGTTGTTAGGAGTCGAGTCCTAATCCAAGAATAAGACCAAGGGCAATCCACAGAAATCGGCACACCAACTTACCGACATGAATTAGTTGAGATGGTTCGGCGCTTATCCTTTGTAAGCGAATCCCACATTCAAGTGTTGTCAATAAAGAAGATCCACGCTCGAAAGAGCTTTAAACCATTAATGAACTCATCTGACTCGAGCATAATTTCATCGACATCTATCACTAATTAAGAAAACTAATAATATAGGCAGCATAGAGCACCATGGAGTATGGCCATTCTTGGTTATATATGTATGTATATATGTATATATAAATTGTCGTGACGGTTAAGTGTCGCTGTAAACAGTCGTTGCCACGGCGGCTGGCCGATAGAAAATGGTAGGGGAGACACTAAGCCTATTTCATGATTCAGCTCAAGACAAGGCGGAGGGAGGACTCGGTTGAAAATGAAAGGTGTGCCCAGGTTCTCATATATTACGATGCCTCTTCCGGCACTGGCTCTACCCATCTGCTTCGCTTCCCCAGCCACACCAACAATGGCCATCTTCTCCTCACCCCTCTCCTTCGTGACTCATGCCCTCATCTTGCTGCTACTCCATGAGTCCCTGCTGCCTCATCACCTCTCGGCTGCGAAGCACGGTGGCGGACGCCGCCATGTCCGCCCAAGCCACCACCCCCATCGCCGCTCCTCTCCGACCCCAAACCCAAGGCTCCACCAGGCTTACACCGCCCTTCAGGCGTGGAAGTGCGTGATATACTCCGACCCGAACAACTTCACCTCCAACTGGCACGGTCCCTCGGTCTGCAACTACACTGGAGTCTACTGTGCCCCGTCGCCTGACGACGCGGAAGTGACCGTGGTGGCTGGGATAGACCTGAACCACGGAGATATCGCGGGTCTCCTACCCGATGAGCTTGGCCTCCTCACCGACCTCGCCCTCCTCCATCTCAACAGCAACCGGTTCTGTGGGATCCTTCCCCATACTCTATCCAAGCTCTCCCTCCTCTTCGAGCTCGACATCAGCAACAACAGGTTCGTGGGTCCATTCCCTACGGTCGTGCTCTCCCTCCCTTCTCTCTACTACCTCGACATTCGCTACAACGAGTTTGAGGGACCGTTACCCTCCCAGCTCTTCGGCAAAGCCCTCGACGCAATATTCGTGAACAACAACCGTTTTAGCAGCAGCATTCCCCCGACAGCTCTGAGCGGGAATGGCTCAGCCTCGGTTCTCGTGTTCGCAAATAACAAACTGGGAGGTTGCTTACCTCCGAGCATTGCAAACTTCGCGAGTACTCTGGAGGAGCTTCTCCTGATCAACACGAGCTTATCAGGCTGTTTGCCTCCTGAAGTCGGGTTTCTGTACAAGTTACGGGTCCTAGATGTAAGTTTCAATGAGATCGAGGGCCCGATACCTTACAGCCTCACGGGGCTAGCGCATCTGGAGCAGCTGAATCTGGGGCATAACCTGATGACCGGAATCGTGCCGTCAGGGATCTGCGTCCTCCCAAACCTGAAGAACTTCACCTACTCCTACAACTTCTTCTGCGAGGAGGAAGGAATCTGTTCGAACCTGACAGCAAAGGGGGTAATATTCGACGATCGCAGGAATTGCTTTCCAGAGAAGCCACTTCAGAGGAGCAAGGAGGAGTGTGCTGCAGCAGAAGAGCACCCTATCGACTGCTTTGAGCATCCGTGCAGTGCCAGCCGATACGGTGGCAGCTCCGCCAGTTTCGGCAGTGGCGGCAGCAGCGCTTTTGCCCCGACCGCGATGCCTCTGATCTCTCCATCTCCATCTCCGTCACCATCACCTTCCGGCCATCCCTAGCCTCCTTTATCCATAACTAGAAATGACAGTTAATGTACTCTCACGGTCTCACCCCACTTCTGGTTTGCAAAAAGTGAAAAGAACTACAGTTCCCAGAGTGAAACCCCTCTTATGAGTCAGGAACAGCAACTTGCATGGGGATTTCACACTTGGTTTCCATTCCATTTTGTTTTCTCGTAACCCCCCGGGGTGTTAATAAGGTTACAAAGTTGGAATAGAAAGATGATTATGTGAATAATTTTACACATCCTGTAAATATTTCCAATGAATGATTTGATATATCTTTTTTATTAAAAAATATCTGAAGGAAATTCATCATCCAAGAAAATTTTACCCAACTAGGCTGAAACCTGAACTAGTCATGATTCCATTGGTTTCTTAGCATCGGTCAATACGTGCTGAAAGAAAAGCCTGGGCCGACAAGAAATATGGGGAGGAGATCACAGATGAAATTGAAAAAGGCTGCACTACTTCCGTGATCACTATAATGATCGCTGTACATCATTTTTACCCCCCCAAAAAAAAGGAAAAAATTATTTAACTACAAATTTTATCAGCAGTTTGCGACTCATCAGAATCAAATCTGTTAATAGCCACTGCCCCAAACCTGAAGAAAAGAGAAGAAACAAGAAAATAAGGAAATATATATATATATATATATATATACATATGTCAGAGTATTTTGCAAGTGAGTATAAGGGATCAGTATCCTGAAAGTTATTGATCATGAAGGATTAGTAAATTTCAGTGTGTTGAGTTTTGGAGAATACCGCAATGCACTTTAGGCTGGTGAGTTAGTTTGGTTGAAGGATAATATACAATCGGAACTGACCTTTAGGCTGGTGGTAAAGGGCGCCGACAAGTTGGGCATTCCATCTTTATGTCCATCCACCTTTGCAAGCAACCCGAGTGGAAGCAGTGGTCACAAGGAGTCACCTGTAATGTTAGTAATAAACAGATTGTGCCGGAGATCAGATTATTTCAAGGTAAAAGTTTCTTCATTTTCGATGAATAGCATTGCTGAAATAAACTCAAATAAGATCGTTGAAAATGTACCATGCAGTCATTTGGGCGCAGAGTTGGGTCGATGGAAGTCATGCAAATGACACAATCTGTTGAATGATTGGAGTTTTGATAAAGTCTTCTGTAGTAGCTATATTTCTCTGGTAAAATCTGCAAGGTGAAAAGCATTAGATATTTAAGCAAGGCATATGAATTAGATCATGCTTAGACATATGGAAAACAAAGGAAAATAACATCCCCTTTGGACGAGTTCTTGCAAATGCACTAACAGTAAAACATCAATTTTAAGTAATTTTTGTCAAATGATTTGAGAAACTTGAATTGTAGATAATGATAAAGACCCATCGAGAGGATCACAGTCACATTACTATTAGATCCATGAGAAGGACTAATGTATGCTCATTCCTCGGGATGTCAGGGAAGCATAAACATGATACCATCAGTTTCAAGAAACATAAGAGGGACAGAAACAGGCAGTCCACATGGACGAAGAAACTACAAAAGGGCATGGGTGCATTATACCTGGTGAGGAATGAACCACCGGGACCCCAGATAGTGCTGGAGGAGAAGAATGGATGCCTGGAGCCCAAGAAATATGCCCAGGCAGATACACCAGTTCTTATCAGGTGCAATACGCATGAAGTTATTTGGGCACCCAAAGACATATAATGGGACTGCAAGACGAGTCACTGTCATGCCTAGGATGTAATAAGGGTGCAGCGGCTTTCTTGAATCACGGACAATATTGGTGATTATCTGAGGTATCCAGAAGGAGTACAGCAAGAGTAGGATATGTTGGATATAGTTATGGAACTCGTACATGAGAAGAATACCTCCTAAAAGGATGCCATCTGCAAAACAATGGAGCAATTCCATCAATATTTCATCAAAATAGATAGTTGAGTAGATCAATGTTTACATTTACTTACAGAAACGGCTATAGAGAACCGAGAGCTCACGCCTCATTGCTTCCCAACCTTCCCCATTGTTCAAAGGCCTACTCGCTTTCCAAATGGCCAGAAGATACCTCATCTCAAAGATGGAGAAAACTACAAACTTGAAGAATGACGCAGTTGCAAAAGCATTGAACAAGGATTCTGCATGTTAAGCAAGCAAAGAGAATGGATGATCATTAGCTTGAAATTGTAATTCATTGAAAAAGTTGCAATAAGTATTAATGTTTCTGGTTTATATACATCCAGTTTGATGAAAGATAGAAACAGATACTCTCAATGCTACATACCAGACAACAAAATTTCAGAAGATTTAAACCAAAAGAAAAAAGGATAAAGTTAACTTACCCACAAGAATTCCTGCAGTCAGCTGCAACAGGCAGAGATAGGCATCCATAATAGCTTGTTGGCCAATCATTACAATCGAAACTTTGGCAGCCCCCTGATAGAGGAAGATACAAGCATGGAATTGCAAGGAAAATAAATTTGCAGCTAAAGGATCCATCATGCATGAGTACATGAGGTATCATATATTGGAGTCAAACGTAAAGCATGTTGACAACAAGATGTATGTTGGAGAGGTTCTCACTGATTGAGTGTTGCCGTGTTCCATTTGTCGAATCAACAAAAGAACTTGAAGGAAAGAAACCTGATGCAAGAACATTAAGGAACCCAAGCTAAAATTTCTCGTGATTTACTTATTTAATCTCTATTAACCCTTTGAGAGGAGGATACAAATGTGACCATCAGGGTATAATTTACTGCTTTGCTGTAGTAGACCTCAATGTTAACAGAAGTAGCATTCAGCAACAAGGGTGAAAAGCAGTCCCTGTCTTCATCCACTGAAGGACTCTCCATCAATCCTTCTATATGATAGCTATCACGTTCTCCATCTGCAACGCACAGCATCCAAAGTGTGCAGACAAGAAAAGGCTAAGATACATTAAGGAGGAGAGGTCCTTGTGGAGAACCATGTTTTTAGAGTAAAGAAAATAGAGAAAGAAGTAAAACCGGGGGAAAAAGCCAATAAAGAAAGAAAATGACCAAAGGTAGAACAGAATAAACAAGCATGGATGTAAGAAGCAGTAAGACATCATAGGTCATCAAAATTCAAATACCATTTTGGCTGGACGAGGCACGTGAAATTTGGCCAGCAAACTCAATATTGCAGTGCTGCTCTGCATCATAAATTGCTCGTGCTGCAGTAAAACAACTAAAGTTCTTATTCAGTCAAAGAATGACAATGACATGAATAGTAATATCAATTTAATTTAAAAAATTATTCAATGGGAGTTGAAAATTTACAGTTCTTCCTTCTCCATATATTATCCCGTGGTGATTCTTGAAATACCTGTGATGAGAATACTCCAAGCTGTTCAGAGAAACACCAGAAGTTACTATAGTAGGAAAATGTTTTTCTGATCTGTATCTTCAACCACATGATCTTCAATAATTAAAATGACAGATCTTGAGATAGATGAGGCATAAAAAAAAAAACTTCATGCAGCATGCACCAAACAAATTACTTGACGAATTCAGTGATCAGCATCCAAAAACATTTTGTGCACTCCTTGTCATTTGCCAACAGCATATTCAGTGGCAAAAAGAGAGTCAATAGTGATCATTTTAACACCATTCTATGAGAAGTGAAAATTAGAGACCGCAATCCTTACAGTGAACTGCTTGAATGTCAGCTCAGGGGAGAGGTAAAGAGAAGAAGGTAATAATAGATATGCCATTGGATATGGTTTTAGTAATTAATTAAATATTTTCTTCAAGGCGGTGCACCAAAAAACAATGGGTGAGGGAGGCAGGGACGGAGGAGGGCGAATAAGAGAGAGAGGGAGGGAGGAAGTGGAAGAGGCAAGGGGATGCCAGGCGAACCAGTGAAGACTCTATTGAAGAGAACTCGAGAAGAGGACTTCTGGAGCTTGAGAGGGAGAGACAGCATTGTAGTTAGTTAACCATGCTAGAAAATGAAGTTACTGACAGAATCACCAACTCGATGATCAATAAAGTGAATCCAGGAGTTTGAAAAGTTTTCCTTGTGAAAAATATTGATTCTCATTAAACTTTGCAAAACATATGTGCATCAAAAAGAGAGTTGGAAAATGTTACCAGGTGATATGGATTGGACAAAATATAATCCTCTTCCTGGATAACTTCTGCCTCCTTCCCGCTGCAGAACAAATACATGAAAGTGGGAGTTACAACACTCAGCTGATTAACAACCCCCACAACTAATGTGGAGGAACAAACATAGCAAAAGGCACAGTTTGAAAACATACAGGTTGTGTCCTCACAAAAACTGCATATGGTAGGGGAGCACAGTTACACTACCTGATAGCAACCATACGAAGTTGTCGAAATGGCCATATATATACACCCTCTACTCTGATTTGAGCCCCACCAACAGTTCGTTCATTGTCAAATACATCATGGAAAATAATAACTCCCTATCATGAAACACCACCAAGAAAGTGAAAGCTCTTAGCTTTAAGGAGACACCGGACCATGCCATGGGAATCACTCGTCAACTGGAAGGTGCTAATCCTTTCAGTCATGAACGGCAGTACAATTTCATTGGAATGCAAATCTTATGGAAGCTCCTGGATACCTCATAGGTCTTACCTGAACATAATGTACACCTTTTATTTTTGTTGGAGCACTAACTAGTTCAATGATAGAATTGCCATTTGATTTTTTGAAATCTGGGAATCTGGAAGAGTTATTTGTTGTATCCAGAAATCTCCAAGCTCCTGCAACTCATTTTTTCCCCAAATGTAGGCATAATCAGGTTGAGATCAAAGAACCCGCAGAAGAGAAATACGGTAATGTGAAGAACAAATTTCTCAATTGCATTAAAATGAGAACACACAGAATGGAAATAGCAAACCTTTATAGGTTCCTGTTACATTCCACTCGATATGTGACCCCACTTCATAGTCATCTTTTCCTGAAAATAGCCTCTGCAAGGAAGAGACATACGTTTACAGTAGTTTTTGTCAGCTTTTACTGCATCTGCAAGATCAAATCCAAGTGAAACATGAGCACATCACTTGTAAAAGTCATTTTTCCACTCATAGAAGACACTGGAAAAAGAAACCTAGCAGGCTTTCCTGACTTTGTCCCTTTCTCAACTTATTGAGCTTAACTAGGAAGATATTTCTTTGCCCTGCTGAATTTTATTGAAAGCTTGTCGATTCATCTCTGAAGAGGACCTCAATAATTAGACCATAAAATATCATCCAAAATCTTCCAATAAGCAATTTAGCAACCAAAATAAAAGGAAATTGGAGTACCTTAACAGTAGACACACATAGATAACACATCAAGATTCACTAAAAGGTGGGACAAGCTAACAACAGCAATGTCCAACAAGTTCATCCAAACAGAAGACAAAAGATTTACTGATCCCAAAAAAAAGGGGGGACAACTCATTTAACAGATCCAGTTTACAACTGCAAGAGAATGTTGCTCCTGAATCAGTCACCGAAAACAATTTGCAGCAAAAGGCCAGCCCTGCCCCAGCACGGTTGGTCTCCGCTGAAAATGTGGGAACTTTATCTCACTGTTATTAGAAGTATTGACTAGTCAATCACTTTGAGGAACACTGACGGGTTAAGAAAAGGCAGACCTCATCGCCCCAAGCTCGGCCAATCTCCCTCAACGGTCTCAGCCCTGCGACTGGCCCGAAGAACAGGAATCCGAACCATAGCCCTAGCAAAAATCCTAAACTTAATCTCCTTCTAACTCTGGGGCGGCGTGGGAACTTCAACCTATAGGCAAACATGTCAGGGAATTGGCTCGGATATAGCAGCAATTAATGCCCCCTGTGACTGCGATATCCGAATTTGGGACGAACAATAGGAGCAAAGCCCATGAGAAGTGAGACGTAATAGGTGGGAAGAGTGGGGGGTGGAGGGAGAGAGGATTGTCTTGATATTCCGTTGCTTCAAGAAGAGTCGATCATAGGTTTTAGCCGATGAGCAACGGCAACGACCCCGGAACGATGACGGGTCACCGCCGGTTCGGATGGAGAAAATGAGAGCTCAACGGCCGACTGGTTTACTTTCCACGGAATCCCCCTGAGCAACAGCAACTGCAAGAGCGAAGACCATTGATGCGACACTGTGGGCCTCACCAGAACCAGAAGAAGCTGGACCAGAAGCCGTGGCAATCGAATAAACAACAGAATGAACGAGACGAAGTGCTGAGGACTGGAAAGATTCTCATTCTTGACATGTCCGATGATTGATCGCCACTTCGGGGCCCGATATCGCAGATCGCACCCCACTTTTGGTCTGACGGAACTCTGGTCTCAGAGAGAGATGTGGAATGTGAAAAGCACGCGCCGATCGAATGCTTGGGCATTGCATGCATGCCACTAATTGTCGCAAGAGGAATATCGACTGGCGGGCGACCACCACCCCACCCACCCCCCGAGTGAAAATATGGGGCTTTCCTTCGTGGTTTCGAGTGAAAATTTTCGGGATATTGGGGGTGTGACTGTCAATATGCGAAAATTTCCAAGTGCGTTTTGTGGGTTGAATGGCAGTCCCGTGGGCCCCGACACTGCAAGCCCATCAAGTGGCCCAATATCCGGTCAAACCGTCGGTACGACTTCACAGTGTTTCGCGGGAAGAGAAGACTCCGACCGTTGACGAGGGGGAGACTCCTTCAAGGCCACGCCACGTAGACACGAACAAAGCACGCCCTGGAGGAGAGCTTGCTCCTCTTCAAGTTATGGGAATCTGGACGACGACGGGTTCGAATTCATGCGGTGGTTAAAAACGTAGAGAACAGCGGCTAGTGAGACGAGCTTTTGCAGGCGGAGCGGGATGCTCTCTCTATAAAAGGAGTTTCGGGTCGGGTCATTCATGTGGAGGTTCCCGTGCCGAATTCGGGTCTTCAGTGTCCGACATTTAATTTTGTTTGGTCTATGGTTCACTGCTGCGACAAGTTGTGACAATTTATATGGCTCGAATTGAGCAGATCCCATATGTCACGTAGAAGAGCCACTGATTGATTCGTGCAAACAAAGTCATTAGCCAGTAATCGAACACAACTCCCATCATCACACAACCTCCACCGCCGCCGTACACACAGGTCCGCCAAGCCCCCGACCAAAATCAACGGTCAGCAGCGAGGCTCTGGGCTTTGGCAGCGGGGTCGAGAATCCCGCCGGCTGGGCCTCCGTTACCGGGGCCGAACGCTCGCACTTCCCGAGCCACTTGGCCTGCATGTACCTGTGCTTCCGCCAAGGGCCCATGTGGATCTTCCTCTCCTTCATGCACTTCTTGGCGGCGGTGCACAGGATCTTGATCACGGCTCTCAGCCGCTCGTCCTTTCCCACAAAAACCTCGGGCAGTTGGCTGATCAGCCCGTTGTACTCTTCGCTGGCCCTCACCATCTCGAATTCGGCTCGGAAGTTCAGCTCGACTATCACCCTGACGGCCCCCCTCTTCGGATTCGATTTGTCCACCACTTCCAAATACGTGTGTTCACCTGAAAGACGAACAGATTCATTCTCAAATCAGCAATTCTGTCACCCCGGGGGTCCATTTTTAACTTCTTCTCTAGTGAGATATCAGAGTTTGCCGAAGACACGCGGTGAATTACCTGATGGCATCTCGTGCGAGCTCCTCCATTTGGATTTGGATATGGTGCTGCTGAAACCGTTCTGCAGGAGCCCATTGCAGACTTCACTTCTCAAGCAATTCCGGCGGCATCCTCCGATGACGTTGTCCTGGCATTTACATCCGAAAGTATCTGAATTCAATTCCCTCAGACAGTGTTTGGTCGCCTGTCTGACTCTCGACTCGATCGAACTTGTCCTGCACAATGTTGTCTGCAAGAAATCAAACCATTAGCCATCACAGTTAAGAAATTTCAACCCCCAACAAAAAAAGAAAAGAAAAGATACTGATAAATATTTAAAATTGAGATTACCTGGAGGAGTTGTTTCTGGGACTCCCAGAAGGCTTTCTTCTCCTCTGCATTGCAAGCCGCCGCCTCCTCCTCCTCCTCCTCAAAATCGTCATACCCATGGCTCGAGCCGCTTGAGCTCTCCGGTGAATCGGGCGCCTCCTCGGAGAACCCAAAGAAATAATCGGACAAGCTCTCAGACTCGCCGGAGAATTCGATCATTTCGTTGCAATTCCTGCGAGCTGCCGGAGTTTTCCCTGGTAGTAAACCCATGGGTTTTGCTGTCGATCGGGCCACTCGAGAACCCTTTCTTATCACGCGTCCCCACTCCTCCTGAGCGGCTCCTTGACATCTGGTCCCACATTTATAGGCTAATCCAAGGAGCAGGTGCGGGGAACCGTCAGCCCCGCCGCGAACATGAATGCCAGTTTGTGCTGACGTGGCGGAGTTCCAACTGGGGTTTGTTCGGTGGGCAGTTTGACCAGACAGCACTGTTCCACGTCGACTCGACCAATGGCATTCAGGGAGAGAGTACTTGTAGATATGCTCGAATATGCTGGTATTATTTTTTTTATGCATTATTTTAATTTTTAAGAGAGAAAAAATGGCAGGTGTTTATTCGACCAGCAATTATTGAGAGGACGACAAATAAAGAGGTAGCCACATCCTTATGGACTCAGTTCAGTAGCACTGACTTCCTACTGCAAGTTGTAACCTAGCCGGGAGAGAGGGAGCGAGTCCCGTTTATCTTTATAACACCAAAAGTGAGTCGGGTAAGGATGTGTCGAGTGAGAAGCGCAAGTAGCGGAGAGATCATGATGCATATACTCGACGAATTGAGTGAGTTTCGCACTTATACAGCAATTTTGAGTGCAAGTTAAGTTTTCCCTCTGATATTGCACGTGATATCTTCCTTGTTGTTATGATTGTATGCTGCGTGACATGAACAACGGTTGTAAGTGGGGGCTAGTTGGTAGGGTGAAGCTTTTGGGCCCTGAGCTCGTATATCCCATTCCAAATGAATCGAATCGATCAATCTAGACGGTCCATCTCTCTCAATGTTGGGTATAGTGGGCCTGGGCTTACGGTGGGCCGAATTTATGCCGAACCCACTAATGAGGCCCACAGACATTTGTTCCTTGAGGAATGGGCTGGGCTAACATAGAAGTGGCTGGGCTCGGCCCAGGTCGTTTAGTAGAGAGCTGCCCCTCTCGGGTCCGAGGCTCAAGCCGTGAAGTACGCAAGCTTCTGGTCTTGTTTCACATGATGGACAAAGGAAGGAAGAAAGAAAGAAGGGGGCAATGACACGGTCGATTCTCGTGGATAGATCTTGAATTGGAAACGGTGAGGCCATTAACACCGAGGGAGGGTGCTGACATTGGCTGTGTCCTTTTTTCCTTTTCTTTTCAAGAAATAGGAAACTGAACAGATTTCTGGGTCAAAATGCAGGAAACAAGGAATTAGGTTTACCGGTTCAAGGCCCGACACTTCTGACCAGGATGAAAGGCATCCTCGACGCTGACAGGCATTGAATTGACCCCTTCTAGAACCGAAGGAAAAATGTCAGAGACCATTTATTTTAAGTCGGACAAGTACGAAATATACAATATGAAATTATATTTTCCTTCCACAATTTGAATGAGTAAGAATTATTACTTAGATGATGAATAAATTCTGTCTTCCACTGTCTGCCTACGACGTGGGGAGCCCCCCCGCTCACATCGCGCCCACACCCCCGGCTGTGGTCTCTCCATTCCGAAGACTTTGAGACTCCCATTATTGGGTCTTCTTGACGGCTAAATCCCACCATTTTTTGCTTTGAAAAGTATGGACACATCGTCGAGAGTCATCCTCAGAACGCATGACTTTTTCAGTCCGCCTCCCCTTGTTTGCTCTGCAGCTTTGTGAATCCAACCGTTTCTCGGTTGCAGGGACTGCCCTACCACATCTTGGGTTTTCAACACAAGTAGTTGAGAATCACTGTATCTCGGATACACGCACTCCAGACTAATGTCTCAATACATATGACCTTTCTGGCAAAGTACACGACGCGGAGTGGCTAACATTAGCCTTGCCAAATGGGCCAAATCATAATATCCCTGAAGCACTGCAGGGGGATCAGTCGAACTTCAATCATGATGGCATCCACTGGACCTGGTACTTAGAGTGGATGGTTAAAACTACGACCTTGGTATTGGAAAGGTGCCATGGAATTCCACTCTCAAATTCAGTTCCTTGAACTTCTCCAGATACATAGGGACAGAAGCTTAGAGCATGAAATACGCTTCTACATTGCCCAATTTCTCTATCCGCTATAACTTCCTGTGTAGTGCATTTTACTACAGTTCAAGAGAAACTGTCCCTAACAAAAGGCTCCTGCTTATGCCACCAGCGACTTGGGGAATGTAAGGAGCTATATAAAGTCGAACAGCCGCTATACATGGGAAATAATTTTACAAAGCCAGTTCCACCAACTCCTACAGGCCGTGCCTGTGTTACGGCATAGCACAAGGTCTAATCTTGACTGAGATGAGGATTATGAGCAATGGTTCATAGCTGATCTATCCTGGTACCTGCCTGGGAGCATGCTTATGTGATTTCTGATCCTTGTCGATCCTTGACTTATCGACCCGAACTCGCCTTGCAAATGCTTGGATCTTCCTGTCATGGTCCCTGAGCATCTTTTCAACATTGTTTGATGGGACTAGGAGTGGGCCAGAGAGGTACATCTTTTCTCCTCCGTGTTCATGGGAATGCTGAGTAAAACAACAAGAAACACGGTGAATCAAAACCAGAAACTTTCAGAAAGTGGATCAGCACATAATCTGAGTTGGGGAGAAGGGTGTGGAATAACATACCACAGCTGACTCTTTGGAACTGATTTTCCCTTCTATCAAAGGAATGTCATCATTTCTTCTAGAATAATATTTACTATCCTGCCTCCTGACAAGTGCCTCCATTGAGTTTATTGATCCGGATAACCTGTTGACTTTGTTCATTGAACTGGGCACCAAAGGACCAGACTTTTCTTGGTTACCATCTCCAGTTCTACAAGCCACTAGGCTTGAAAGTGTCGATATGTTAGAGTCTGTAGACAGAGTGCTTGAATGATCCAACTCCTTGGGGACCTTACTGAGTCCGTATCCTGGGGCTAGTGGGCCAGAGTATGAGGCTCGGTTTGGATAATGTTCTCCCTGGTCTTTTCTTGGTTCCCTTGAGCCTCGCAGTTCTTTGAGTGGACCAACCATGAATCCTGAGACCGTCTTCTCTTGTTGAGAACCGAACAATTCGCCTCGGTTCCTGGACATTGAATGGGACTGCCTCGTCTGTGGGTATTGATATGTAGAAATATAATCAGCAGAAGCAGATGATAGTAGGTACAGAGAATATCAGATTAGGATATGTTGCATAGTACAATAAATGGAGAAGACTTTATCTACACTTACCGGCATTTGTTCGAGATTAGCATTATACGCAGCCTTAGACCGAAAATCTCGGGGAAGTTTCTTTTCAGAAGGCGTGCTCTTTTCTCCTGCTGTTCCCTTTCTGTAAAAGCCAATCAGATGATATCAATGTGCTGCTCCAAGAACAAATCGAACAACCACCACACCACTTTCTCACTCATTTATGCTGACTCAGTATAAAACTACATCATCAATCCCTCTTGAAAATCAATAGTTGAATCACATCCAGATACGGAAAGGGGAAGGGAGAGGAAAGGCAAAAGAGAGAAGAAAACGATCAATCAGCATAAGCTCACACCTCTTAGCTTCCTCCTCCCGCAATTTGGCATCAATCTCTTTACTAGGTGGGTACTTGGGCAAACTCGAAGGATCACAAGCAACAGGACTCGTTGTAAAGAACTGCAAAGAAAAATGAAGAAAATAAAAGGCAAAAGAAGTAAGAATACTCAGAGAAGAACCTCGGAATATCGACTGTTGGTGCCCTCACTCATTAAGTAGAGAATCGGGAGTACCTCATTCCTGAGAGCGAGAGAGGCAGTTCCTCTCTGTGATGGGTCCACTGAAAGAAGCACTTCCATTAGCCTGACCGCAACAGGTGGAAGTTCCTTGAATGCGTCCTCAATACATCCTCGGCAGTGTTGGGCAGGCCCAAAAACAGTCACACGAGGCAGATGCAACTTTTTCCAGCAATCATCAGAAGGCGAACCACAGAGCTTAAAAATCTTATGCAACTGCTCAACCTACAGCATTATCATCACTCCGTCAGAATGAAGGATTCCAAGTCGACTGCAAAACGTTTTCATGCCTGAAATGACTCTAATTCTAAATGGACGTTGGAATATGAACAAAAGTTTTTACTGAGAATCTTTTGTTTTAATAGAATCTAAAAATGTGATACCTCTGTCCTCCCAGGCAAGATAGGCTTCCCAGTGTAGAGTTCCCCGAGTATGCACCCAGTGCTCCATAAATCGACTTCAACTCCATAGTGAGATGCTCCAAGTAGAAGCTCTGGGGGTCGATACCATAGAGTCACCACTCGGCTTGTCAGTGGAGCAGAATGGTCAGGATTGAAGAAACTCGCTAATCCAAAATCTGCAATTTTCAAGATTCCATTGTTGTCAATGAGAAGGTTCGAGCCCTTTATGTCTCGATGGAGTACTCCATGTCGGTGGCAGTGGTCGAGGCCACTCAAGAGCTGCTGCATGTAGCATTTGATCTGCAAAGGATCCAAAACTTTAATCAGGTGTTAACACAAAGAAAGAGAATTGCATATCTAAGAAGCAGCTATAGTAACAACAAGGGCACAGGATGAATGAAGATCATCAATAGAGTACCTGAGGTTCCGTGAACTTTACTCCAGGGCGTGCTGCGAGCCCTGTGAGGTCATGTTCCATGTACTCGAATATGAGGTACAGGCTACAGGACATACGGGAGGTTATTAAGCCCTCGAGCTTTATTATATTCTGGTGGTTGAGCCTGCGAAGGATCACAATTTCCCTGCACATGAACTTGATGCTCTCAGGATCCAGATTGTCGAATCGTACTCTTTTGATAGCAACAATCTTATTGCTAACGACATCTCTGGCCCTATACACGCTGCTATAAGTTCCTTGGCCAATCTGCAACAAAAGCATATGGAACCACCAATACTGTCAGCCGAACCTCCACAGGAAAAAAATTGAAAGTCAGACCTTAATTCAAAGCTCATCAGGCATTTGAGTTGAACACTCATAAAGTCATAATGCATGCGGAGTGGTTTACATAGTTAAGATTTTCACCAAATCGATCGAGACTAAACAAATTTAACTCTGTATGTTTTCATTAACAAACACGAAAAATCATTGCAAACGATCGCATTCAGAGAAATTCCGTTAATGAATGAGTGAAGTTGGGAAGAAGAGGGGGAGAGGCACATACTTTGTCTAGCTTCTCGAACGTGTCAGATCGTCGGGGCAGCCACCCGTTGATGGCCTCACCAGCCACAGCAGATAGCCAAGACGGCCACCCTGCGGCCACATGCTCGCCTTCTGCAGCCTTTGGGACCTGACCGATGACCGAGACCGGGTTCTTATCAGCCGCCAATGATTCAGCTCTCTCCCTCCTCTGCTTCTCAATTTGACTGATCTTCCTCTCAATCTCACCGTCATCATCACACAACGACCCGGAGCCATTCGCCTTCTTGTCGATCAGTATAAGGCTCAAATCCCCACTCTTGACCTTGCCCCCAAAGCCGCTCTCTCTTTTGGATGGACCCAGTCGAGGGATCGGGTCCTTCATAATCATCTCGGAAGACCGCTTGCTGGCTGACAACCGGTCTTTCGGGCTCTCTCGACTATCATCAACGGCCAGGGACTTTGAGTGCAAACAACCCATCTCCGGTCAGCAGCAAACGCACCAGCAGGAAAAACCCCCACCTTTAGAATTACAAATCACTCATGAAAGCTCCCAACTTTGCGAACACCCATGATGCCCCGGAAAGAATCGACCTCTTATCTGTACAACGGAGAATGAAATCCCCAAGCCCACTTACTGGGCAATGATCACCTGGGATCGAAATTCGGGCATAAGGAACTATTCAAAGTTGAAGCCACCAAACACCAAATCCACCAACCACTCTCACAGAGATGACGGACCGAGAAGAAACGCCCCCAAAAGAGTCCCTGGCGATGGATGATAAAGTTGGGTATTTTGAATAGAGATTTCTGACTATAAACACAACGGAAAAGCTGAACCAGCAGCTGAATGGAGACAAAGTAGGGATTGGGCCGGCGTGGGAAGAGAGAAAGAGTGACTGACTGAAAGAGATGCTGCGAGGGGCTTGATCGCACAACGGGGGTTTATGCTGTGTTACACGACCAAACACAATCTCTCTTCTCTGTCAAATGTGTCAGGACAATACATATAATATATCATCATATATATATATACATATATTTCATATAAGTAAGTGTTAGGCGTCTCTGCCGGCCGGCTTCCAAGTCAACAGAGAGGCGAACCATCTTTTATTTACACTGTCTTTCTCTCTCCATAGCTTTCATGTCTGCGTAGTGGTGACTGCGATGACAGACTTCGGCAGTGTGCTCCTCTCTGTATCGGGATTAAAGATTACGCGCGCGCGTTATGAGCGCCAGTAATATTTAATAAAATATCATTCAATGGATCATTGAATATTATCAGTGGACATACGCGAATGACCCACTTTTTTTTCTTGGTAAAAAATCAAAATATTTTGAAGAAAAATTCATTATTAAAATTATAGTTTTTAAAATCGAATTGGATCAATCGGTCGGACCGGTTCATAGGGATCTAAGTAGCCATATGGTGGGATTTACTTAAGTAATTCAAACACATTCTAAATTCGATCAAATTCATCTAAATCGGCCTATTTTTCGGTTTGACTACTAAATCTAGCGGACCAACGGTTGAACCGGAAGAATTAGAAATTATTTTAAAAAGAAAAAACTCTCATCAATCCGACATTCATTTAAAAAATGAATATTAATATTATATTCTATTCTATTACACTTAAATTTATATTTGTTTTCTCAACTTATATATTATCATTGATATTCTAAACTTTAAAGTTATAAATTAGTATTTAGTATATAATATTTTAATATATAATTATTAATTATTAAATATACGGTTCAACCGATGAATCATACCTTGACTGATTCTCGATCCGATTCAATTTTAAAAATGATGAGTAGGATGATATTGCTGTATATTCTTGTGGGCCTTCTCCTCCTCCGGAGTCCGAGCCCTCCTCCACCACCGCCGGCGGCGAGGGCCATTTGAGGCCTCCATAGTCGTTGGCTACCTCCGACCAGTGGACCTTTAGCATTAAGTACGGGCGTGTCCTGTCGAAGGAAAACGTCAAATAAGGAAAGTCTCCCCGTAAAACACTGCCAAATTCCCGCATCGAAACAAGGTCAGGAAGCTCCATAGGGACACCGTTTCTGCGTTAAGGCTTGGGGTGGGGCCGTGGGGGTGGGTGACTTCCCCCTTTCCCTTTGCCCGCCGTACAGACGAGGAGTACCGGCTTCGAGACGGCAAACGCGGCGGCATCAGCCCCTATCATCTAACAGTAAGATCCAATCGGTTGAACTAGTTGAAGTTGTTCACCGTGCCGAGAAAATTAAGGTTGTTTAGTGTGGACTCTGTCCGATTCGTCTTCCGACGGAGTCCTCTCCGGGGTTCTTTCGTGGAGGGAAGGAGAAGGTGACTCGATCCACCTGAACAGACGCTGCACCAGGCTTCCATGGCTACTTGATTGGCCAGCCGACCAAGACCGAGACTCCGAGTCTCCCATTCAATTCTCTTTGCACGGCACAGCTGAACATTTTCCCGGGTTGCTCCACTACCCGCCAAATTACCCGGCTATGGTATGCACCGCTGCACCAAATCGACAGTAGCTGTCGATCGCATGAGGCTCCCTTCCACGAACTACATGAGGTCGGCACGGCAAACACACTGTGTTTGGTCATTTGTTTGGTCTCGCGAGAACAGGTCAAGGATAGAGACGAGCCAGTAAGAAGAGCTTTTCTCACGGTCTAATATTATCGGTCATACATCGAACCATCTCGGTCAATTCACTTGAATGGGACGATGAACACCGTACCACCGATTCGGACGTGGAATTGGAGCGAGGCACGTCTCCACCCACTTGATGGAACGCCCGATACCACAAGGTACCACGGAGAGGGAGGGGAATTTTCCATTCCACGATTTAAATTGCCGACGTCGACTTTGTGGCTGAACTGAGGCTTCCTTCTGTCCCTCCCTTTGAAACGACACGACAGTCTCTCTGTCCTGGATCGGATCAGCATTTTTCAACATTCAAGTCTTCCAGAAGACAAGTATTAATACCAACTCGATATTATTCTCTATCTATACTCGTTGTCCGCAACAACTCGACCATCACGTCAACGTGAGCACACACACATATATATATGTATGTATGTATATATGGAGCCTCTTGTCAATAATAATAATAATAATAATAATGAGGCATGGAGGAGGGACTTGTTTTGGAATTATTTGGGCCCCCAAATGACACGCTCACCCGCGTCACATAAAGGCCGTTATGGCCCAACAAAGTGGCATTAGCCAGCATTTGTAGCTGAATCTCCCTGCCGGCTTATGGTAAGCAGTGAAATTGTTTTCTTTTTTCTTTTTCTTGATATCCCTCCCATTTAAGTCAACGACGAATATTCAGATGACATTAGTCGTGAGTTAAAATAGAAATTCGCCCCACGCAAGTCAGCTCTCCACTCGGGGAATACATTTCTCCCCCTGCTCCCCTTCAACAGAAGTGAATATGGAAGCAAGCGACCGTGCGGAGAGACCATAAATGCTCCTCGGGTCACCTCCAACCACTTGACACGTGACGGACCGACCTGCTCTGAACGGTAAATGGCTCTGTCGACGACTCCAGCGCAGTCGCTCGCGGCTTCTTCCACACGGGAGCTGCAGCATCCCGACAGTGATGGGCAATACGTTTCTTTTTTCCAATTTCCCTTTTCCATGGAGCATTTCAATGCGAGGGAGATGGAATTGTCCCGTCGAAATGAAACCTAAGTTCCATAAGACGCTCCGCTCCGCTCCGACAACAATTCTGTCCTACGATGATTCTGGGCCAGTCAAGACATGCTGCAATTCGATAATTCACTCGGGCACGTCCGAGCAATGATCATCAGGATCGGGTCCCATTTTCTCCAAGCATCAGCAACTTTGTGAACACCCTCAAGTTAGTTGTCTCGCGAGTTTCTACGTCATTCTCTGCCCCCTGGGTCCGGGGAAATCGGTAGAACACAGTGAAAGGATACCTGCTGCAATGCTAATCTAATCCTTCCCTGCCCCCGAAAGATGTCATGCTCCAGCAAATCGGTAAGACAGGTCCGATGCTGGAGCGAGAGTGCGACCGTCGCATGTGTGTAACACGGGAACACAAACAGGAGGGACATTACAAACACTGGATTGAGACCTAAGGCACGAAGATTATCCGCCAACAGCACTGTCTTGCGGAACCAGCAGTGAAGTGCTCCAGTTCATGTTTGAGTACACGAATAGACTTTCACGTGGAGGTGTTCCGGTGTTCTTCATCTTCGTTCCCCATGCCAAGATGTTGGTGTAGCTTTGGGAAAGAAAGTAAAAGCCTGAGCTGACCCAGCGCTTGGATACAGAGTCGAATGCAGAGCAGAAAGGTTTTTCTCATAGTTACCGGAATTCACAAGTCGGGCTGTGGATTGGAGCAATTCCCTTTATCTAGCTCTGCACTCAGCATATGATGGAGCAGCATATCAACTCTTTGACTCCTTGTCTTTGAGCTGCACCGACCGTCGGAAAAATAATTAACTGCAACACATGAATCTAAGGTTTTGTCTGATCATAAATCTGGGAGAAGTTCTAACTCTGGCCTCTCCCAAACTATGTGGAAACTTACCCGACAGATCTTCTCCGGTCCTTTCCGTGTCCAGACCCCTGAAAAGAGAGTAAGTCGAAATTAAGCGCTGGATAAATTTGTTGGACTCAATGTTACCGTAGAATTTAAGCTGTCACAGCCACCGACAGTCATATAACAGACTATCGTATGAACTGGATCTGATGTAAGTTACAATGTGCTGCAATAACCTTGTCTTGCTCTCCACAGCTCTCTGATGTTTCCAAATCCATCTCAGCAAAGAATGCCTCCAGGACAAAGGCTACGACCTGTATACACCAGAGTTGAAATATAAAGCATATGCTATTAGCATGTGACAGCATAACCTTATGCATTAAACTCTGGACGTATCAAATTAAACTTACCAGATTCAAGAGCAAAAGAACAGTTATTAGGTAGAAGCTGATGAAATATATGAGGGTCCAAGTACTTCCTGTCAATTCCTTGTAGCTCTGAAACACCAAGAAAGGTGTACTTCAAAAGGACTACATCTATTCATGAGACCGAGGAAGGGAAGTACAGGAGCTAGTAGAAGTACCTGCATCCAGTCTTGCCAATTATTCATGACCATCAGGCAGAAGAGTGTCACCATTCCATTCGGATAATCATTGAAATTGAAAAGCAAATAACTGATCTTTGTTAGGGAAAGTCACTGTGATAGCTATAAGCGAGATGACCGAAAACATTTAAGACATCCCCGGCAGGCTGCTTATAAACTATAATTTTCCTGTCTCAGTCATGAAAAAGGATACTCATCATCATATAGAGCAGTTGAGTTCAACTTTGAGTTCCCAGCATTGACAATCCCTCCAAAGATCTTCAAAAAAGAGTTGCAGCAGCAGGGTCAAAGATGGATTCACATCTGAATACAAAAATAAGTTTCTGAGCAGTACACAGGATTAAGAACTTGAATTGATTGGCGTACCTGTTCTCCAAGAGAGCAATAAATGCACAAGATACAAAATATTATTCCCAGGTAAGGCATCAAACTTGGTATGAGCGTTAGGAAGGTTGCAACAAAAGCTCGGTAGCGCTGAACATACATCAGCAGCCTTATCAATCGAAACATTCTAGCAAGGAGGAGGTAGCGGATCCTGTTAAGACAAAGGAACAAAATATCAGAGCAAGTGGGCAGGGCAGCACTCTCCGGTGTGTCATCAATAAAAGAACAACAGGGCATGGAAAATTAAATATGATCTCTACCATTCTCCATTTGAGAGAAAGTCCAGTCCATTTGGAGCTATGAAAGTTATGGTTTCTCCAATAACTGCAAAGTACACAAAATCAATAATCAAGAATTCCATTCTCAAAATTTTCAAATAGAGGAGAAAAGAGCATTCTCAGAATTTCAGAGGCACATATTTTTACACAGGATGAAAGTTTGGAAGATATAATTGCAAAAGAAGGAATTTATCGGTGAACTAAACATAGTTTAAGTCTGATAAATATGTGCTTACTGCAGATGTAGATGTTGAAAAAACATGCAAGGGAAAATTATTAAACACAGACGGGTAAGAGTTACCTATGACCCATGTAATCAGAAAATCAAAGCGATTTTGGCCATCCCTCCAGTAGTTTTCAAATCCAAATGAATACACTTTTAAAGCCATTTCCAGCACATAAACCCAACCTGCACAGCAAAAGGTATCCCAGTAACACTTCTAACTAGCAAATCCGATCAGATTCAGAGTAACTTCAGGCAAATGCAATTAGCCCTCCAATCTATAAACATGAAATTTTAGCTCCGATAAAGCATGAATGACATCTTAGCACACAAGCAAGAACTCACCAAAGACGAACTCGACAGTTTGCCACACCTTTTGGGCAGAGTTGTTCTCTATATCAAGCTGACACCAAGTAACACTTGATATCAACGTCTTAATATGAAAAATGCTGTTCTTATGAAAAACTACTAAAGTCTCTAAATGAATGCTTAGCTTAATTATCAGTAAGATCTATAGGATCCCATCAAGCTTCATGCATGTATCAAAAACACCATATCTAGGTAAATTTAAGCACATACCGTTGTTTCAATTATCACAGCAACAAGATTCAGTATGAGAACAAAAGATATGATGTATCCGAATTTTGGACTTCGTACGAAATCTTTAAACTTCATGGAAGCTGGTGAATTGTACATTCCTGGGAATTTCTCGAACAAAGAAGGCTGTGACAAACAACGCGTTTGAGTAAACATAATCGGTAACAAAGCTCCATCCATGAGATCTCTCTTATCAGGAGAATTTCCTACTTACTGTCTCTTCTTTCTGGAATCTCAGGGCAATGGCATTGCAAAGATCAGAAAATTCATCCAAGTTGATCTACAGAACAAGGATTGAGACGCCAAATGAGGGTATTCCGAGAAGAACAATCATTTTCATTGTCATTTGTTAATATACAGCTTCACTGGTTACTCCAAAACTATCCACGTCTTAATTTCAGGCCTCAACATGATGGATAAAGAACCATCATCTTGGTTTAATTTTTAAGTCAAATTCATTGTACCTTGAAGTCATGACTATCATCTAGCTCATCAAATATCAGCTCGAATTCCTCTCTTGATATCTTTGGCAGTGTCCTGTAAAAAGAAGTATTCAAGGATGAGTATGGTAAGCTACTAACGAAATTGGGAAATATCTAAACATAATGTGTGGTCTATACATATTCAAGTGTCGGGATCACTTGGTTAGAAAAAGTACATTAGGAATGTAACTGTCCAAGTGCAAGAATAAATGTCACCATTTTCTGTTAAAAGGGGAAAATCTCCCAAAAGACATTCATCAGACATAAATAAATGGAAGAACATGTCATGGTTCCCCATAATCTCAACATTCTCTTCTCAAACAAATTGGGAAGCATCCGTTTTCTACAAAATCAACCAAGATGATATGGGACTGAAAAGTGGAAGGGATTAGAGAAGTGAAGAAAATGAAGGAGCCTAAGCATGCTGAAGATACACATTGCTTCTTACCTGTAATTGTTGAGTTCCTCAAAAAGATAAATGCACTGCTTTTTATTTATAAATCCCGCTTTCTGTTGTCACAGAAGAAGCCCATTCATTATATGCAACAAAAGAGGGAAAATTTTACTAGAGTGTGAGTAATCAAAACAGCACTTACTTCCTCATCTATGAGATTAAAGGCTTTTGCCAATATGCGTTCCCTCATGCGATCCATATCAGTCAATTGCTTAGCAAGCTGCGAAAACTTTATTTACCCAAGGGGAAAAAGATTGATCATGTAAAAGCTGTACAGAGTATAAAAAGAGACCTTACCTCACCCTTGAAGCTGTCATATACGACAGCAAGAATCAAATTTGTGACAAAGTAGACAGCCAATAGAATGTAAAGAACAAAAAAGAGGGAGTACCAACGTGATATTCTGCAAAACAAAACACATATCAAACTTAGCTTCTGAACAGTACACACCATTAGTTTCATAAGACATTCTTGATGAGTTCCACTTACTTGTATGCAGCTAACCAAACATCCGGGTTGTTGGATGTGGTGTACAAGACAAACATCTGGTATAGTGCAGCTCCATATGAAGTAAATTCAGTTTTGCCCTCTTGGGTATCTTCAAACATGACATATGCCACCCAACTAGAGAACAGGAGGAAAAGAAGCAGTAAAGCCTGTGGAGCAAACAGAAACAAGAAGAAACGACATCCTCTATGTAAGTTCAGTGATAGATGCACTACAACGAAAATGAAATTAGGAAAATATATCATCTTATTAGTTGGAAGCACTGATATAACGTCTTAGGTAGTAAATATACCAAAATGTTGAAGTATGTCCCAAGCATGCCAGCTAAAACAACGATGCTATTCCTCAGTTCCCTGGAACATAAATAAAAAGGATTATATCTGATGATAAAAATATGTTGATTGCCCTCCTGTTCTATAAATTTTGTTTTTCCATACAATGCAAGGCCGCCAACATAACAATTATCTTGAATTTTACAGATAAGTACTTGCAATAAATTCCACAATACCTTATATTAAGGATGAAAAACATGACCCTAATATATGGAGCAACCCTGAATGGAAGAGAGTCAAAGGCCAGTGGAGATAAGCAGATGGCATAAACCACTAGATCGGCGACCAAAATCAAAAGGCAAACAACCTGAAGATTCATTCCAGAGGTTCAGATTATCAATATGCAAAAATATGCAATCAAAACCGAAGGGCAAATAACCTGAATGTTCGGCCAAAATAAAAGCGTTAAAAGAGATCTGAGGCTATCATCTTACCACCACGGTCACATTTGTTGCTTACATTCTATTGCAAGTTAAGATACAAAACCTAAACCCATAATTTTGAATCAAAGATTATAATTCTTCAATATGACTATTAGCCTGCAATTCATTTCGGACAAGCTAGTCTACAAACAATAACGCACCTTCAATCGATTGAGAGGTTTCGCCCAATAGATACGTTGCCCTTCATATGCAAGTGGAAAAAACATATGGGTCACTAGTATAATCAACGTTATACCCTGCCAGAGAAACATATGAATAAGTGTATCTCTCTGAGTAGTTTTTTCAATTTACCCACAATAACATGAATAGCAGAGAAAAGAGGATATGTAACAGAAATTTTATTGGCTAAGCCAAGAACGAATGAACAGCACACAATGTCTCCCAAAAGAAGCGACAGCACAACAACATAAAAAATTTCTGCATTTTTTGGACACTGATCATGAAGATATGGTTAATCAAATTTATGACATCGTGTTGTGATGGCCTGTTTTGTGGTTACCTCATATATGAGAGACTCAGCGCTTGTTAAATAAGGCAGCTGCCCAAGATAAAAGTAACCCCTCTCACTGCAAGCATCCGTAGAGTATCTTGCACACCACAGAGGTTTCTGCAAAAGAACCAGCAGGCTGAGTACGACTTCACCTTGGAGGAAGCTATCAGTTCCCTTTAATGGAAGGTAGTGGAACCAACCTCCAAGAAATTCAACACTATGAGTGCCAAGTAGTTAAGGGACCAGAGGAAATCGAATTTGATAAAGATAAAATAGTGCTTTGCAGCTTTCTCAAAGTGGGATTTGTCGAGAATTTCCTCTGGTAACCCAACACCATCTTCAGCCTGCAGGATGCATAATTGAGTGAGCAAAAAAATTCTATAATGAGATTATTTATTTTCAGTAACCAAAGAGCGTCATAAACTTTTTTAAATCAAAATAAAGAGGCTCTAGAGGATGGAACAAGAAATGTGCCACAGATGTATCAATCTCACATAATGGATGTTAAAAGCAAGCAATCTGGCACCAGAACAGATCGAGTTAGACCTCAAACACGGATCGACTGTAGCAGCTAAGAATGAGCTAAAAGAAGGGTGCAGGAGCAGGGGAGACGCACTAAATCGACGAGAGCAGCAGCCTTCTGGTAGGGGGAACCGTAGGTGATCGCATCGGAGCGGCGATTGAATTGATCTCTGCGGCCTACTCCTTGGCTGCTCTCTCCACCCAACAGAGGACTCTCCATCACGGTCAGATCAAGAAGAGGAAGAAGGAGATTGAGCAAAACAGGGAAAGGGTCGGCCTTTCTTTATAAGAACTCCACTCCCAACTAAGAGAGGTAGAAACAAACAGGAATGTGCTTCATGGACGGATGAAGAAACAGAAGGGGAAGGGAAAGAAGCAGGTGGCAAGTTCTTGATCTTGATGTAATGACAGAGAGAGCGTGTGTCCCAAGCTGATGATGATCCAAATCCAGCTGGGGCTGTTGAGAAAGAAGATACGTGTCGTCTGGCGGTTGAATGGAATGAATGAGCGAGACAGCATCGCTTTCACTATTAAATTGTCGATGCGATGTGATGAAGCGAACCCCCCATTCACAGACGAACACATACCTCCTACCAAAGGAAACCATTAACAAACAAGCAGAAAGAAAAACAAGACCATATTTGTTTTTATATTTGCCGACTTGCTCGGATCAGCCTCAGAGAGAGAGAGAGAGAGAGACTTCTGCCTACGGTTTTTCATACGGAATTACCTCTGGTCCAATCTACAACTAAGCATGGCATCCTACTTGCATGATCGTGCAGGCAGATGACATTCGAATCTACATTTAAAAAAAATTAACACCAATCTCCGGTGTGAATTAGTGTGATATTGCATCATTTTACACCCGCCCCATTCTACTTGAATTTAGCTAACAGAGATAATTCACGATTTCGTACAGGTGAACTCGGCATCTATCGGCAATGAATATCAAAAGAATTGCGTCCGTAAGGGAGGCTATGAACAGTACAAACAGATAGATACTCTGCTGCAAGTGCAGGTCAAAAGGGACAGAATCATAGCGGGGTACCTATGTCATCCAGGGAGAACCTTCTCTGACTCACTCTCTAGATTATTCGTCGGGATATGCGCTCCTTCGTGATGACCGCACGGCCATGTTGAAACTCGATGCTGAAGAAAATTAGACGGGGGACTACGTGATTATCAGAGAGTAAAGTGAACCGCCACAACGATTAATAGAGCAGAGCGAGCAATCTTAATTGGAAGTGACATCCTGTTCATCGTCCTCGCCACTGATACAGGACCAGAAAGGTGCCCGATAAGAAGGCAAATATCCATGGAAGTGGCAGAGTACATTTCCACAAGAAGGTGTGTAAGTTGCAGATGGAAGAACCGCGTCATGCCCTAGCAACTAAGAATGGGCTGAACGAGTTGAGTAGCTGAGCCTCGGTTTCAGCTTGAGTCTACTAGCCTACAGTCGTTACCGTTCCAGCCTAGCAATAGAAGAGCATTTGCAACCGGCAGAACATCTGCAATTCTGTCACATTCAGAACTAAGAACCCGGGTCTTGTCTTATCTTGTCTTGTCATGGCGGAGAAGATGCGTACGCGTCAAGAAAAGGGAATCCGTGGATTCTGTCGACACTCGAAGCAGACTATAGATGCCTTCATGTGGACACTGTACATGAGCGGCACGAGGCTGCTGAAGGTCCGATCTGCGTCGACCGTCAATGCAACTACCATCCTAAGCGAAGTCAAGCAAAACACATGTACGAACGAATCACAAATAACAGGAAAGCACCAGACCGAACCTGTGCTCCACTTCTTCCGGCAGTATCAGCCGAGTTGAGTTTTCCGTGTGCCACGTGGCGCAAACCCACCGTACAGATAAAGAACTTATTAATATAAACTACACTCCATCCGAAATTTTATTTAAATAAAATAAATATTAAACTATATTAATTCGCTTACATTTATGCTTGTACCATTTTATATGACCAACTCCGACACAACCTCTCAAACCGCGTTTAAATAATTCAACTGGAAGAATTTTCTCATGTGCACGGGTCAAAAGTTTAGTCAAGGTGGAATGGACAGGAAACTCATGTAATTACGCAACCCGAAATTTTGATATATATGTATTTATTATATATATAATATTTTTCAATGCTGAAAATTACGGCACCATTCACATCACATTCACATTAGCACCATTGGTCATCCTCTTCCTCAATTAAAGTTGTAATAGAGGATGGCCGTGATAAATTATATATATATATTAATAATTTTTGATATTATAATAATTAATTAATTTTTTTTATTATATTAAAAATTTTAAATATATATATACATGCAAAATAAATTATATTTATGAAAAATAATATGTGGGGTTTCATAATTGGGACGTTAATGCGCCTGACCCATCTCTCGTCCTTATCTAAAAAATGGACCTAACATCCTATCCACAGCTTTTCTTTTTCATTTTCTTTTTTTCTCTTGAGATATTTTATTTATCATTTATTTCCGAAAAAGAAAATTGATTAACGTTCGTCCATATCCGCCGTCCATCCACCGTTTGGCTCACGATACGTTAGGAACGTTTCCCCACTTCCACGCACGTCATTCCTGGTGAACCGTTCCATGCTCCTGGTGAACCGGAGGCGCACGAAACAATTAGAGCGGGGCCCACAAGATTCTCTTTGCTATGGGCTGGGCTTATAGTACACCGGGATCACGTAAAATATATTCTTCTTCTATATAGTTAGAAGCAACCTTTGCCTGCAGGCGACCTTCGGAGCATCTCTCTCTCTTCTTTCCTTAGAAATCCTGCCTGCTAGCGCTGCTCTCCTTGCTGACGGTCGACGGAGCAAAAATCTGAAACCCTAGCTGTATCTCCGTCTCAGTCTTCTACCAGTTCGAGCTGACAATGGCGTCGGGTTCTTCAGGTCGGGCGAACCCGGGCTCTAAGGGCTTTGATTTCGCGTCGGACGACATCCTCTGCTCGTACGAGGACTACGGGAATCAGGACTCCTCTAATGGAAGCCACTCTGATCCCAGCATAGGCACCAATTCCGGAAAGGTACTTTAAAAAAAAAAAAAAATTGCTTGTGATGCTTTTTTGGGTTCGCATGGAGGTTTTTATTCAATTTTTTGGAAGGTTGTTCGGGATCGGCGACCGGTTGAGATCCTTTCTCTAGTAAATGGTTGAGCGTTAAGCTATGGAGCTCTCTGCTTGTGGTCAATTGAAGAGGTTGTTTGTTTTTCTAAACTTCGTGAGTTTGATGGCTCTGCTTGTGGTTTTTCATCTTCAAACTGGGTCTATCCGGGAGCTGTCAAAGATTAGGCCTGTAAAATCAATTTTGGGATTTATATTTACAGTTTCTCGATCAACATCCGATAATCCTTCTCTAACTAGAGAAGGTATTCCTGTTTCTTCTGCTTTGTCTTTAACCATTTGCTGCTGGGAGAGGTTGGAAATTGCATAATCGTATTAGAGTTCTCTTGAAACTCGTTACTTCATGGTACATAGACTCATTGAGCTGATGTACAAAAGGAATAGATAGGAAGACGACAGAGGTTAATATTTGTTCTTTGAGCTATATGAGGTCAATATTTCTTGGTCCTGGTTTCTGCCTCTGCACTTCCTTTATATTCTAGAAGGACGAGATGTTCTTATTGGTTTTGGCTCTTGGCGTCGTGCTTCCAATATCTATCATTCTATATCTCCTATAAAGTCTCTTATTGTTTGCTGCGGACAGGATTTTCATAAAAGTAGACTTGCTAGACCAATATATGCTGCACCTGCCCACAGTCAACCTGAAGATTCTCTTAACCAAGATATGGTTGCTATTGTTGAGAGGAGCATGAAAAAATATGTTGACAACCTCATGCGCTTTCTTGAGGGAATTAGTTCTCGACTCTCACAACTGGAGCTATACTGCTACAATCTTGATAAATCAATAGGAGAAATGCGGTCAGAATTGAATAGGGATCATGGGGATGCAGATGCCAAGCTTAAGTCTCTTGAGAAACATCTTCAAGAGGTCAGTTGATTCTATCAATGCGCTATGTTGCTGTAGTTGTGAGGTCTTGTGTTGTCAAGTTCATGTGTTCTTTGAGAATGGCAGTGTACCTCTAGGAAACCGTATGTCTTGCTATTATCGATGTAAACTATCTAGAAGATCACTGAAATTGCAAAGTATTCTTAGGTGCAATATGAAGTGGAGTCTATCAAGCAGATAAACATCATACTGTAATACGAGAAGTAGAGTAATTTTATTTATTTATTTTTGGGGATGCCTGTGCAGGTCCACAGGTCAGTTCAGATCCTTAGAGACAAGCAAGACCTTGCTGACGCACAGAAAGAGATAGCCAAGCTTCAACTTGCCCAGAAAGAAACTTTGGGCAATTCAAAATCCACTGAGGAGAGAGCTTCCACGCCTGCGCCCGAAACCAAGAGGACTGAGAATGCATCTGATACATCAAATCAACAATTAGCTCTTGCCCTACCTCACCAAGTGGCTCCACCACAATCAGTGCCTCCACCTTCACAAGCCCCTCCCCAGAATCTCTCCCAACCACAGGCTTATTATCTGTCTGCTGCTCAGATACCAAATCCACCGGTTGGTACTCAGCTTCCTCAGATTCAATACACGCCTTCTGATCCTCAAGGGAGGTCAACACAATTGCATGAAGTTTCCCAAGTCCCACCTCCATCAATGCTGCCTCAAGTTAATCAGACGCCGAGCATGCATTCTTTCCCTCAGTATCAGCAGCAATGGGCCCCGCAGTTGCCCCAACAGGTACAGGTGCAGTCACCACCACAGCAGCAAGCATCAGTGCCACCCCAAATGAGGGCCCCACCAACACCAGTTTACTCTCCCTACCCGCCAAAGCAGACTTCAAATCCACCCCTGCCTCCGCCTCCTCAAGACACTATACCCAACAGCATGCACATGCAAATGCCATACTCAGGGGTTCCACCTCCAGTATCTAGCCATGCCGAAACTGTGCCTTATGGGTATGGAGGGCCCGGTAGGATTGTGCAGCAGCAACCACCAGCACAGCCCGTTAAGGTAGGCTTCGGGCCACAATCCAGTGATGGATATGCTGCTGGTTCTCAAACTCCAGTCCCACCAAGCAGTGGGTATATGGTGTACGAATCTGACAGGAGAAGAACCCACCATCAATCTCCTCAACATGCCCACTTCTCCCAGGGCATGTATCCTCCACCCAATGTTCCTCACCCAAATCCAGCAACAAACCCTCCCAACAATGTCATGGTTCGGAATTCAAGCCACCCACAGTTTTTCCGGAACCATCCCCATGCTGAGCTGATTGATAAGCTTATGAGCATGGGCTTCAGGGGTGATCACGTGGCGAGTGTGATACAGAGGATGGAAGAGACTGGACAGCCTGTGGATTTTAATTCTGTGCTAGACTGGTTGAAGGTGAATTCTTCTGTTGGGTCTCAGAGAGGGTGGTCTGGGTGAAAGATTTCTAATGGTTGCATTTTTTTTAATGAACTGAAATAAGGCAGAGTTACATGTACGGCTGTCCTCATATATATGTGGATTGTGGGGTCGCCTCTGGGTTGTTGTTGTATATGGCTTTTATTTTCAACTGAGCTCTTGGATGTTGTAATCGGTTAATGCTAGCTGTGGGAGAGGCTTTCAATTAGAACACCTCTCCTTCCCCTGATATGTACTGCTTTTCCCTTTCCCTATCCTGATATGTACTTAAACTTGGATGACTTCACACGGTCAATGCCGTTCTGTTGTACGGGCCGCATGGATATGACTGCATCGGAGTTTAAATAAAGACGTACTTTCAAATGCGCCGGATAGCGCTTTGTTATAATTAATCGAGGAAAGATGAATCCCATGTAGGCTGAATGGTGTCTGATCGATCTCAACAAGCGTGAAGTTTCAACATAACCAACAATTGTTCGATGCAGAACTACACACAATTGAGAGAAATCGAAGGTTTGTGACAGCTTCCGTTTCAGGAGGAAGGCAACTTTGCTGTCGTTGTCATGTTTGAGATATCTCACAATATCTTAGCCCCAATCATGGCGGAGAAGAGAATATAAACTGCAATTTCTTACTGTTTAAGATACCTAATTTCTTACTTTTAGATTACCCTTCAAGCTGTTGACAGAGCATATAAACAGCAACCGGCTGGATTTTTTCTTTTCCGTGTGCATTTGCATATAGAAGCCAGTGATTCCAAGGTCGGCCAAGCTTGAGTCGGGTCGAGAAATTTGGGAAACAAGCTGAGACGACTTTGGTGTATTCAACTGCAGATGTGTTCATCTCCGCGCTCCTTGTGGGGTTGACTTGCTTTCCCACGTACTTGTACCATCTCTTCTGGTTCAAGCCTGAGAGGATCCGGAACAAGCACCAGGAACAGGGAATTCATGGACCCACACCTTCGTTTTTCTCTGGCAACATTCCTGATGTGAGGAAGATTCATTTGGAGATGGCTCAGAGGAGGGCCCAGGATGGTGGAAATACTGATCGAGCTGCGCATGATTACATTTCCCGACTCCTTCCTCACATAGAGAAATGGAGGAATGATTATGGTAGGTAACCTTTTATGGTTGCCGGTTTCTCTCCTGATCTGGTTCACCAGTGTTTCCACAGAGGTAATCAACCCACAGTTTTAGATTCATTCACAGAATGGTTATTCTCGAATCACTGATTTAAATTTGGGGTGGAAAAGTGGAGATATATCTGATCGATTATCCACAGGCCGGTTAGTAGGCAACTGAACCGAAGAATCAATTCGTGTCTATACAGAGACAGTTGGGAGTGTTTACATAAGTTTGACAGTACCAGCCAAGGTCATGGTTGTTGAGATTTGGATTTGGAAGGAAAAAAACAGGAAAATAGCATCTTTCTGATATTTGTATATCGAATTTGCAAGAACTCTTTTTTATCACATTTCGAACACTGAAGTTCCAATTTGGGCGATATATTCCTGAAAATTTTCAAGAATTATCTACAGGTTCTGTTTTCACTTTCACCCTCGGGACCATGGTCATAGTATACTTGGGCAACTTTGATGCGGTGAGGGATTTCTGCCAGAACAAATCTGCCGAGTTTGGACGGTCTTCTTACATAAGGAGAACCCGGGGAGTTCTCTTGGGGGATGGAATAATAACAGCAAAAGGAGCAGCCTGGGCTCAGCAGAGGAAGATTATCAGCCCCGAGTTCTTTGCGGACAAAGTTAAGGTAAAAGTTACCCTTCCGTAACAAGTTCAGGCACTTGGATTGTAAACTTTTACAAACCATTCGGACAATGCAGGGTATGGTGGAGATGATGATAGAATCTGCGACTCCGTTGGTGGAAAAAATGGGAAGCTAAGGCTGAAGAAGGTGGTGGGACAGCTACTGTACAGGTTGACCAGGATCTGAGAAATCTGTCCGCGCAAATAATCTCGAAAACCTGTTTTGGAAGCAACTATACTCGCGGGATGGACATCTTCTCAGTGATGTTAAAAATTCTCGACTTACTGGCGAAGCAATACTCCTCTGTGGGCATTCCAGGACTAAGGTAATGACTGCCTTTCTTTCCTGAGTTTATATGTCAATAGTTGCCTTCTAATGCTCCTAACACTCTGTTTTTTCTCATAGATACATGCCCACAGAGACAAATCGAGAGATTTGGAGGCTTGGGAAGGAAGTAGAAAGGTCTATAGTGAATCTGATCAATAAGGAGAACAAAGAGAACCCAGATAACTTCCTCGATGTCCTCACAAAGAACTTCAGCAGGTCTCACAGCAGCAGACATCTCATAGTTGATAATTGCAAGACTATGTTCTTTGCTGGGCATGAGACCACTGCAACTGTCTCGTTCACTCTAGTGCTCCTAGCGCACTATGCAGAGTGGCAGACCCAAGCACGGGACGAGGCACTTGAGATCCTTAAAGACCAGAAAGTCCTTACGGCCAATATGCTGAACAGGATGAAAACTGTAGGTTCCTTGCCTGATCCAAAAGAGTGTGAAAATTTTATCTCATTTTGATCTGAGGAAATGATAAAGCTAACTAACCATGCCATTTTGCCTTGTAGCTGAATACGGTGATATACGAGACTCTGCGATTGTACCCATCCAGTGCTTTCATGGCGAAGGAAACTAGCGAGGAGATGAAGTTTGGGAAATTTCAGATTCCCAAAGGGACCAACGTTTGGCTTCCTTTAGTAGTGCTACATCAAGATCCAGCCAACTGGGGAGCTGATGCGGGTGAATTCAATCCTGAAAGGTTTGCAAATGGGATTTCTTCTGCATGCAAGTTCCCGGCACTTTTTATGCCTTTCGGGGTGGGAATACGAACTTGTTTGGGCCAGAACTACGCTATGACAGAGCTAAAGATAGTACTGGCCCTAATACTCTCAAAGTTCCGTTTCAGTTTGAATCCAGATTATAGACATGCTGTGGCGTTTAAGCTGTTCTTTAGGCCCGAAAATGCTGTCTATCTCAAACTGGAGAGAATTTGACACCTGGTTGTAGAATTAGCGGATCAGTATGACTTTTCACTTCGTCTTTTTCTCTTGCGGTGATCACTGATCAGAGCATTGTGCTCTGAACATAGAACTTGCAGGAAAAGTTACCAGATATCAGTTCCCGGTTCCATTGTATGTTCTTCTTTTACGAAGGTGCCTGAACGCGACAGGAATGTAGTCATATAATGGCATTCTCCATAACTTCTCCTGAAAATCTTGTTGACGCCTCTTACTTGCGATCAAGAATGCAAGATCCAAAGCCACTGTCAATTTCCAAGCAAGTTCTCATTACACAACATTTGGTTGCAAAACGCTCACGCACTTCAATCAAAGCCATGGCCCATTTACGTACCATGTCCACTGATGAACCTGTCTAGAAATATGACTGTGTTTGATAGAAGTGTTACTCAATCCTCATACAAGTTAAACAGACCCGACGATTGATAGGGGAATCCACACAATTGATCACATGAAATTTCGGTTGTGGAACAGGTGATGGGGCATGTGCCAACGCTCGCCAAATAAATCTTCCATGCCGGTCTGAAGTTACGTTAGGAAATTCGATGAATTTTAAATGCTCAATGCATCTACCAGCAGAACAGTCTGAGTATTATTCAAAGTTTGAATAATCGGAGTTCGACATGAACGAAGACATGTAATGTCTTCCACAATTTCATTTTCAATTATTTCTTCAGGAAAAAAAAGAGAAAATTTCCGCGTCAAAAACTAGCAAACTGTCAACAGATTTTTCCAGCCCTTGTAACGTGAGACTGGTTGCTCACACTGCTTTATTTTCATTCTGGGTGCCTCTGCCAAGCCATGTTGGCCGCTGTATGTGGGAGTTAGGTGTCTCTACCGTGCCATGTTGGCTGTTGAAAGGAGGTATGCCTCTTAGCGGGGGCTCAATCTCTCATTCATTGGAGCGATAGCCTGCAAGTACATAAAAAGTTTTCTCGCTTTTGTTACCTGAAATCGGTTGGAACCCGCCATTGCTGTTGCCTACTCGAGTCTTGGATTGAAGCCGTTCTTGCGTATTCACACGGTGAGCAGAGCCTCTCATCTATTAGTTCTTTTCTGCTCTCCCGTTTACTCCATGGTAAAAAGAAGGGAATCACTGGCTTGTCTTGACCGCTCTGTATACTGGAATATTGTCGGTGTTCTCGTCACCTTTTCAATCATTCAGAGCTCCCCGAGATTGTTTCTTGTTTTATGTGATGAAGTCTGAAATAGAAACGGGTTTGTTCAGTTTAGCCATGGCGAGTGAATCTTCATTTATTAGTAGCCTTACCGTTCACGACACTGAGCTATACAAAATGAAACAATGGACAAAAATCAGATCTTGTATGATCTCTCTTTTATTCGCTTCTGGACTACATGTGAATATTTCCTTTTCATTGGTTTCAATGCAGTTTCATTCTTTACCCGCTTCTTGAATTTATAGATTATCAACATTCGCATTGATGCTGTTATTGCTGTGATGTCATTTGTCCATAGAGATGCACAAGTGAATCCGATGAGGGAACAGCTAGGAATCTGCCAGCTCGTATTATCCCCTTCAAACGTACATCTCAGGCAGATGATTCGTTTTGACCACTTGATTAAGCCCATTCGTCAAACTTTGAAAGAGTCCAAAAGTTTCAAGATTCATCGTATAGTCCAGGGTTCATCAGTCTTTAATCCTGGGGAGACTGCAATAACTCCTCTGTACTACAGCAGAGCAGATTACTGACTTTTTTATTTGTATTTAGAGACTTTCACGACTGTCAGTGGTCATTTTGCTCAAATGCTGAGTGCATGAATCAACTTTCCCAATTCTAAATTTGGTTGGTTATATGGGAAGTATAACTAGCTGTTCTGGTGCGATTGAGGTTGTGCTAAAAACACTGTTCGATAAATATAGTGTATCCGCATGACACTCTATAAGCCTCTTTTGGGAACTCTTCTTCGAGGAGGGGACTCTATGCTGCTTCAATGGCAGACGTGAATAACTTGCATGACTTAAGTAGAGTAAATGAGAGGAGGATTGCCACTATGAGAAGGATGCATGTAGTAGAGACAAGTCACAAACCTTCACTGTCGAAGCAAAGAAACATCAAACTAGCAGTGCAAGATAGCTTTTACATATGCACGAAAGACGCTACGTGCTACGTGCTAATGCTCAGGAAAGACAATTTGAGAACTTTGATCACCTCAAAAAGGAGAGAATGAATGAATATACTTGCATGCTATTTTCAGCAATGACCTACATTCTGCAGGTTTCTGACTCCCACTTACGGTTTGATCTGCAGATACGTTGAATAATCTGCTTCACAATAGTTTACAATGGAGCATGCTTTGGAAGATGATACGGTTCCAACATATTCCAATGAGTCAAATTGCCGGAATTCTTTCTCAAGTGCTGCAGCGGACTCAGGTTATAACCAATCAAATGGTTTTGAATGCAATATCTGCCTAGAACAGGTGCAGGATCCAGTGGTGACACTTTGTGGCCACCTCTACTGTTGGCCCTGCATTTACAAGTGGCTCGAACCTCCAGGAATTTCTTCCCAGAACATGGAACAGCCACAACAATGCCCTGTCTGTAAATCTGAAATTTCTTACACCAGTTTAATCCCACTTTATGGGCGTGGACAAGCTACAAGAAACTTGAAGTCCAAAGGCCGTCAACTAGGAATTGCTGTTCTCCGTAGACCACTCTCTCCTTCTGTTCATCCTGATACACCGAGATCAGTCCCCAGAGTTTTTACTTCTCGCCTTAGCCCAGGTCTGGGACTCAACAGTCAAGGGTACCAATCAAACTCGCAATCTTATATTTCTCACCTGGGGCATTTTCCTACACCTGCATTGCTTGGCAACACAGCCATGAGCATTATCAATCCCATTGTTGGAATATTAGGAGAAATGGTCCAGGCAGGGTTTTTTGGGAACTTGGTAGCAGACTTACATGCTTATCCAAATGCAGATCATCCTGAGGACAGTATTCCAAGAGCAAGGAGGCATGTGATGCAGATGAACAGGTCACTCACCAGGATCTGCCTTTTATTGTTATGCTGCTGCATTTTATGCCTCCTTTTGTTTTAGCTGGCATGCCAATTTAATTTTCCCCCTTGCACAAATTGAAAAATCTGCCCATATGGAAGATATGCTTTGAGTTGCCGTGTGTCTTGTGCTGCAAATACTACTTCCAAGTCGTCCTGCTCTAGACAAAATATGGTCTGGCCCATTCTGAACAGGAAATATGTAAATAACCGGTAGTCCTTTCTCCGGAGCCTCAGTTTGTGTTATTTATGCATAAAAGGATGCTATGAGCTGGTCAGAGATGACCATAGAGATGGAAAAACAGCTGCTTGCACCTTCAGTCCAAAACGTCGGACAATCCTTTGTGAGGGTTGGTTTAAAGTCTTATATTGCATAGTTGAACTTCACGTCAGTTCCAGTGAAGCAAGTGAGAAATGCCTGGCGATTCAATGGGGAGCAAACATGCTTCTTCACATTAGGTCAAGTGCCTGCTTGAAGCTTGGGTGTGCTGAAAGGCATGAGCTATGCATCCCATATTCTATTGGTACATGAACCATATTTAGCTGAGCTTAGTTAATTTCGAGTGTAGGTGCAGCAGCCTGTGATCTAATATCATGTTAGCGTTGAGTTCGATATGTTAAGTGGTGATCAGGAAGTTTTATATAGCACATGACTTCCTACTCATCCGCTCAGGATAGTGAACAGTGTGTTAGTTAAAAACAAATGCTTCCTGTGATTGGAGTCAATTTCGCTCTAAAGTGACTAAAATAAACCTACAGATAAATCAGGAAGATCCCTTCTCAGATACTGCAGCAATCAAGCATCTACAAAAGGAAGGTCTTCTCTTATTCTCCAAACAGACAAAGGGGTAACTTTCAAATTAGGCATAAAGATCAGACCCAAAAAACGAAAAGATAATGCCTTGAAAAAGAGGCACAGGAAATCTGATTACTCGGTAGCAACTGGCGCTGGCTCAGCAGCACTCTCCACCTCAGCTGTTGCAGGAGCTGGTGCTGCTACAACTCCATCGGCAGCAGCACCATCACCACCAGTCTCTTTGGGTGGGGAAGCAGGCTTATCAGCGGCAGTTTCACCTGCAGATTCTATGGCTCTGGGAGATTTCCTGCTGCTCTTCTCATCGTTATCCTTGTCTTTACCTTTATCCTTGTCTTTATCATTGTCTTTCCCTGCCTTTCCATCTTTCTCTTTTCCACCCTTTGCGTCTTTGTCATCCTTGGGAGGTGGAGGTGGCATCATATGTGGTGGAGGGTGCTGCTTCAGCTTGAAGAGAATTTGCCTCATCCTCGAGAGGTCAGTCGGTTTCCCAGGCTTTGGGCCCTGAATGACCACGACTGAGGGCTTCTTCTTGTCAGGGTCCTTCTTCCCTCTCTTCTCAATTGTGGCAACCTCTCGTGGGATCAGCTCCGCTATAGCCTTCCAGTAATGCTGGTCGGCTTCCTTGTGGAACTTCTCTTGGTTGATCCAATACAGCTGGCAAAGGAAAAGACATGAAAAGAGAGAACATTCTACTCAGCATTTTGGCAAATCAAAGTGACACTGTTAAAGCCAGTTTGTTCAGGAAAAGCTCGTTTCCTCACCTTTTCCCTCTCTCTGTTGTTGGCCTTGTTCGTCTCACAGTTTAGCATCCTTTTCTCATAGAAAGATCGCTTATACTCCTCAGCCTCTTCGATTATCTGATTGCGCATCTCCTTCTCCCTCTTCTCCTTCTCCTCGAGATGAATGGCATTTTGACTGGATAAGAAATCACACTGGAAAGACTTAACTACCAATTAATGAATCTTACCATCTTTATCACGCAAAACATCCATAACTATTCCTTCACCAGACAAGGGGATCCAATGTAAGTACTACAGGAACAGCAGAGAAACAAGTCCCAAAGACAAGCATAGCAAATAAATCAGCAAGTGGTAGATCAGAATTGCAGTAAACCTTATGAAACTATCCTGGAGTTGCACGAGACGAGTAATTCAAACAGCAGCAATCTAAAGACTCATGCTCCTGAATTTCCAGCTATATCAGCCCCTACCGACTTAGTACTTCGACTTTCTAGTGAAATTCCACCATGGTGCTACTGCTTTCCACTGTCAGGAAATGGTGAAAATGAAATATTTTTGTACAGAGACGTAGACCACACCTACGATGATCATCTTCACACCTCACAGCATCTTCAAGGTGTCTTATACAATGGTTATACCACGCGGCCTGTTGATGTGGTATAACCGTCCAATAAAAAATTGACAATTATTAATTTTTAACTATTATAAAACAAAAAAATTAAATAAATTCTGAAAAGATAATTATTAGATAGAAATGGAAAATAATACTGTGCTGATATAGTATAACAGTTGCCTAAGATACCTTTTCCATGTAAACAGATGGGAGCAGGAAAGAACATCAAACTAAATACTGCAATAAATTCCAACAAAGGGGAGATCTTTCATATATAGGTGCAGCAATATATCTGGTATGGTTTCTGCTTGGGATAGGCAAAATCGTCTACTATTACACGACTGTCAAGAGACAATAAAACCAATCATTTGATTCATAATAACGCCATCGCTTCATCTCTGTGCATAGTGACAGCAAGTTCAGGCCAACTCAACCGCGCCACTCACGACGAGCGGCCCCTTCGTCGGGAGCATATCGCTGGGAGGTGGAGAATTAAAAGAAAAAAGCAAAAATAAGAAAGGAGAAACCGTAAATTAGGTACGGCAGGAAAGACGTCCGCCAGAGCCCGGCAGGATCACGAAAATGCTGCCATCATCCTCCTCATCCCGCTGCCCCATACCCGTTCCCACCCACATTCTCCGCCTCGGGCTCCTCGAAGGGGGACACAAAGTCGGGGTTTGGGGTCATCACCCCGAACCCGTAAACAGCCGGGGACTGCTGCCCGAGGTCCTCCCCGTAGCTGGCTCCCACTTCCGGCGCCATCATCGAATCATGCTCGGCCGCGAAGGGCGCCGTGGCAGGATCCCCAGTGAAATCATAGCCGCCCATGTAGGAATCGTTATCGTTGCTCATCGCGTCAAATGAGGCCATCCTAGAAAATCGTAAATTTCTTCTCTTTTGCCTTGGGCGATCAAGATGGGCCGGTGCTCAAGCTCCCTCTCTGGATCGGAAAGTTCTGATCTTTGGTTAGTTCTGCTGTTGTCTCTTTCGCGGATCGAAGTAACCGTTGAATGCCTCCACGCAAGATCGTGGAGTTCGGACGATCGTGTGTAAAAGTCGTTCTCGTTTGGAAGGAGCGGGGAGAAGAAGACGGGCGGCCGGAATGCTCCTGAAAGTTGTCATCCATTTAAAGGTGTTGGAAACACATACGTTGAAGGCTGCGTGTTTAGCCGTCGAATAGTGTCGGTCGTGTGGATGGCCCGACCACGCGGCCGTTAGTTCACCCCAAATTCTAGGCGACGCCGTTTTTCGTTGCCATTATTGTTAACTCTTAATGCCCAACGAAGAACCCTTTTGTCCTATCTGTAGAGAAGCGCGCAGGGAGCGTACAGTCAATGCACTCCAAAATAGAGGGTTACCTGATTAAATAGTTTAGAGGTTGATTTAATTTAGGTAAGGAATAAAAGCCAAAAAGGTTTTAAAATAGGATTTGAATTTTTGTATTTTCCTTTTTTTTTTTTTTTTTTTTTTCATGAATTTTGTGCGGGGGAATTTAAAACCATTGGGGGTTACTAGTGTATCACACAGAGATACTTCATGAGAAGGGACATTGGCTTTTCTTATGGCAAAGCTTATGGCGCCTATTGTTAAACCTCTCCATTAATATCATATAT